>OY740770.1:58721063-61121063 GCA_963513935.1 Aphrophora alni | reverse complement strand
ACTTTGTAGCTCTGTATTGATTTGCTATAGTGACGTATGTATTGACAAAATATCAAATATTTCTCTCGTTTGTTCAATAAATATTGGATTACAAAAGAGCAGTAATTTAATAACTGGGGCAGCCTTTATCAAAACCCTCTATTCCCTTAATGTAGAAAATAAACGCAGCTATTGTTTCAGTAAAATCCACTATAGATACATCATAGGCCGGGAAAACAAATGTCCGGTCAATGTTTCTTTAACAAATATTGAACACTGAGATATAATATTTTTAATGCATATACAGACTATGTACGTATTCCAGTACAAACAAAATATATTACTTTTAATAAATAATATTTATGTATGATAAAATAATAAAACATTTACACGTTTTTTGAAGAGAGTGTGTCTTATTTTATTTTATTATCTTGTTACACATTTAAATTGTTACGTTTTTATAACTATTCAATCACATTAAAAGGGAAATTTAGAAAACTATACCACAAAATTTAACTAAAATCGCAAATATAAATCAAAACTAATATAAATTACATTGGTCCTGACAATATTTATAATAAATAACAATTCCAAATTACGTTACTAATGATCACCTTACATCATATTACCATTAGATATATTAACGTAAATATAAACATTCAAAATCAAATCAAACCAAACGACTCATTTTTATCATTATTTCTTTTAATTTAAACCAATCTTGAAATATATAACATTATGTACTTAATTTATACAAAATTTATGATTAGATTCAAGGTTTTTTGCAAATATTATGTGTTAGTGTTGTGTTGTGTTACGTGTTTATGTGTTAGTGCGGGCCTGACGAAGCCGACAGTGTTCGGCGAAACAGCGCTGTAGCAATAACTATTATACGGACTGAGGATAACCTCTAAGGTAATTAACTATATTGCAAATATTAATTACATATTCTGTAAAAAGTAATTTCTTGAAAGACGTGTTAGATGTTACAATAATACCAAATATCAAGAATGTAAAATTAATATTTTTGTGTGAGTATAGTCACGGGAAATGTTTATAATAGACTTTTATATATTTTAAAATAGTTAGGTAAATTTAATTAAATGCCAAATCAAACTCCAGGCTCAGTCATTTTAAAAGGTTATACTATCTGTTTCAGAAGATAATCCATTACTATACGAGACAGGTTATTACAAACTTTTTAAGCAATTTCTGTTTTCTTTGTAAAAGTACTTGTTTTCTTTTTATAACAAGTTTAACTTTCTGGGAACATTAATTCCTGTTGTAGAATAAACTAAGCGCTTATGTTTGCAAACTTCATAAAGGTAAGTAGAATTGATTTTTACAATCAGCATACTATCCTTTCTCATAGGAGGTCTTATGTTTTACAACATTTAACTAAATCAAATAAGTATGAGATATATGTTAAAGCTAATTTTAGTCGTTATTTTCAAACGATTTTCTAGCCTCTAGCTTACGCTTAACAAAATATAACTGATAGTTTTTAATATTATTTAACAAATATGAATAAAGATTAATTATTTTATTTTTTAGTTTTCCGAAGTATTGTATTTATTTGGTCAGTCAAAGCAATCCATAAAGGAAATCTTTCTCTTTCAATGCGAATACATAATACAATCTATACTCCCCTACTGCTTTATTATATATAAACTCTAACCATTAATTGAGTTATGGATTGGCTTGAATTATAGAAATAAGTACCATGCTTTAAAACTTCTTCTTCATTATATTTTAAACTTTGGGCATGATTGCTTTACTGTAAAATAAAGTTTCTGACTAATTAAAATGTTACCTCTTTTGTCAGTATCAACAGATATAAAATTAGAAAGATGATTTTTTTTTTTTTTAATTTAATTCAATGTGTACTATGGTATATTTTAATCACTTATAATAATTGTTATTACAGGTAAGAGTTTAATTTTTATTAAATCAGAATCGTAATATAATATAATTTATTGGATAACCTGAATATAGGCGGTTAATTTATACTGGAAACTATTGTACCACTATATATTTTTAACATTATATACGAACATTATTTTATAACACTATATATTATAACATGTATTTATGAAGCTCACAACTTCTCAAATGATGGATGGAATGTTTTAAAAAGGTAAATAAATAAACGTAAATAAATATGTTATTTGTTTGAAATCAATAGCAGAAACATTCCAAATAAATTAAACTACCTCAATATATCCAATGGAATTGATATCGAAATTTGAAAACCTCATGATTAACTCAAGTTTGAGTTAAAGGCATTGTCTGCATTATAACTTCTATCTATAACAGACAATCACATTGTCATTTTGATGTATTATTACATTACAAGTAATTATTAGGAATGTAAGAACTACTTTAAACCATATTTCTGTGTTTGCATTCAATTACAAAATATAATTCAAAATATATATAACTACATATATAACTCTCAAACTTAATGTTCAAACTTCAATATGTTGTTGAGCACAGCATTGCAATAATTTCTACAACATCTTCAATGTTCAAATAGTAATATAATACATATATGTTCCGTACGTGTTTGGTGTATATGCGTGTGTGCGCGCTCGCGCGCGTTTGTGTGTGTGTGTATGTGTGTATATGTATTTTTTTCCAATTTTAAGAATAAAGATGATTTATATTGATTTGTTATTAGTTCATGTACTAATAAATATATATCTGCATACTCAGTGTAATATCTACCTATGAATAATTATATGTTGTATACATTGTAATATACAGACAATTACTTCATCAAGTGCTCGAAATAAATGTTAATAAACCCTAAAAATATGCCAAAGAGTACCACTATTTGATTCAGCATGTAAAAAATTGTCATGTGTTAAACCACTTTGTATATCTCTTATCTTACCTTTGTTAATTAAAAGAGATTAGAGATATTTAACTAGATATAAAATAAATATAAATATATATGTTGATGGTGGTTTAAGGGTCATTAGACGAAGGATTTTAATTCACTTCAAAACAAAATAGTGAATACTTAAAATATTTATTTAAAATTGATATATTTCCAACAAACATAGTAATTTCGTAATCATAATAGGTCTCTCTCTCTCTCTCTCTCTCTCTCTCTCTCTCTCTCTCTCTCTCTCTCTCTCTCTCTCTCTCTCTCTCTCTCTCTCTCTCTCTCTCTCTCTCTCTCTCTCTCTCTCTCTCTCTCTCTCTCTCTCTCTCTCTCTCTCTCTCTCTCTCTCTCTCTCTCTCTCTCATATTATTCCACATGCCAGTATGTTTAAGCAACAAATACAGTGGCCTCATAAGATCAATAAATTGATATTAATCATGAGGTGTGTTTGGAATGTTTTTATAGCGTTATATGTATTTTTTATGTTTGTGTAAACCTGAAAATTCTGTGTTTGTATTTATATCTATAACGATGTAATTAGAATGCTTTACATATGAGGAAGCTGAAATGAGCAGCAAATCTTTTCTCCGACATTAATAAAAAAGGATATCATGGATTGCTAAAATTTCCACAAATGAAGTTAACAATAAGAATTATTATAGAGATTAGGTCAACTGTGGTAATGAGATATAATATTAACAATCACTCAGTACTGAACATAAACACTGTTGATTTAAATAAAAATCTTTTATTCTGTGATACTGTCAATCACAAAATTGAAAGATATTCTGTATTTATTAAATTTGTTAACGCTGTAAGAGTAATATAGTATCTTTGTTTTATTTCTACACAGGTTTAACTCTTTATATCACAATAAATTTTTGCCAATACGGTACCATCATATGCAGAAAAAATAATCTATAGTTACAAAAATATCTCTCCTTCTCTTGCTCAACTGTTATATTTATGTGTGGAGATCGAATCCATAACTAAGAAACATGTCACTCCCGATCTCTAGATAATGGAGAAAACGACGAGAAAAAATATGGCAATTAGCTTAATGAAAAGCAAAGATCGCCGAAGGACTTTCTTATTCCAAGTCCATTCTCAACTTTGTCGGTTAAAGAAAAGTTGAACTGACAACGTTTTGTCTCTTTTAATTACTTTCGGTATGGTAATATTTTATCTCGTTGTTAGATATTAAAACAAAATGGTTAAGTTTCGTAAATAATCTCTACATTTTTCATAATCTGTACAAAAGTGTCATTTCTTTGAAGGAAACTCTCCATTTGCATGATACAAGTTAACTAATTACTTATATACATAATTATTTCAATAAAATAAATAACTTATGTGTTTATAAGTGTCACTTGCTTTGAAAAGCTCCGTTACTTGAAATGATACAATAAGAAGTGCATACTAAACGAGTGTAATAATTATTAAACCATTCATCAATTTTCTTAACAAAATATATTTAATTATTATACCTTTCATGAGAGTGTAATTATTACACCACTCGTCAAATTAAAAAAAGAAAAAAAATTCCATTATTATGCCATTCATCGATTTCCTCAACAAACGAATATAATTAAATCTATGAAGACAGAGATGTTTACCTTTTGTTTTCAAAAAGTGGGATAAATTTAAC
Source organism: Aphrophora alni (assembly GCA_963513935.1). NCBI lineage: Eukaryota > Metazoa > Arthropoda > Insecta > Hemiptera > Aphrophoridae > Aphrophora > Aphrophora alni. The sequence goes on along the minus strand of OY740770.1, from coordinate 61,116,546 downwards.
AAACAAAGAATAATTATGACAAACCTTTTACACTATTGAATTAGTTATCATAAAGTAAGCGTTTATTAATTTTGAGCAAATATTATAATCAGCATAGAATAAAACTATTGCAAATATTTGTCTGCTATGTATCCATGAAAAGTAAAACGTTTTGTTCTTAAGATTTTAGATGTAAGAGAGCCTGTGTTGCTTTATAGTAAAGTGTTCCCTTGAAGGATATTTACAAAAGGAAATAATGAGCAGTACGTGTAGAGCTCTTCAAGTCAGAAGCACACACGCTCTTAAACTTAGTCTATCTCTCATAACGCATGATTAAGGAACTCGTAACTTATAGGATAAGAAAGTTACTTATTGTATATGAAACAAAAATCTTTTTATTATATATATATATATAATTAACAAAACTAATAATTTATTTATAATTTCAACTTTTTATAATAAAGAAAAACAGCTTGTAACATAAAATAGGAATTAACTTTAGAAAGTAGTTATCTTCGAAACATATTCATCCAGTAATAAATGTAGGAACTCTGAAATATTATCTTTCATAGTGGGATAAATAAAAAAAATATTATCTAAAAAATTACATTGTTATGCAGTATATTTTAGTTACTCTCTAGTATATGCAGTTACTCTCTAGGGATAAATTATACATAATACAATTTAGGTTCCAAATTTTTTCCTTAATGTAAAATACTTATTACAGAACTAACATATAAACACATAATATCCAATGTCTAATTTTGATGGTAGTTCACTTTGACTCAAACAAATAAAAGGTAGAAAAAATTTTCAGCAAGAACGAAATGATCTCGTTATTTTACGATAGAAAAAATGAGCTTAAAAAACTGATTATATTTATCTATATTTTTCTGAATCAGGTCTTGATAGTGCCACCTGATAATAATAATGCATTTTAGAATACATAGAACGAGATTATTGTGAATCTTGTCGCTGAGTGTATACAAAATTAGTCTAGTCATTGTTTCAGCTCAAATTATCACCTTATTTGAAATACGTATTTCAAATTACTAATACTTTTGAAAGCCTGACTAGTGTTTGTATATTCTTGATTGTGTGATGGGAAGATATATATATATATATATATACAGTATATATAATCGGAGTACATGTTATGAGAATATATATATATATATATATATATATGTGTGTGTGTGTGTGTATATATAAAGGTAATCATTTATAACATTTTCAACTATTTTAACTTATACTATATTTGTGTAAAAGTATATTTTCAGAAGATAGAAAATTATTACGTTATCTTGGATTGCACAAATATATATATTTGTTAAAAACTTAAAATTTTAGTGTAGGCTACCAAATTCTCCTTGTTAAATTTCAATTATTAATTATCATATCCATTATTCGTTATTTTGGAGTATTAATAAAAATAAAATTTCAACTTTGGTTACTGTCCATTACACTTATGTTGACATATTAGTCTAATACGGCACTGAAGCAATTGGTTTTATATTCCAGATCAAAGTGACCGAGTAACGCAAAAACAGCTTTGACATCAACCAAATTATTGCAGAGAAATTGACAAAATTACATTGTTAGGTTGTACAAATGTTATTACGTTTAATCCCGACGATGAATATTCACATTCTAGGGGGACAATTTGATTAATATTTCAAGGTACCTTGTAGGTGCGTTACCGCCCTGAGACCATCTTAACTAGTCATGTCGTTGTTAAACAAAATACTAAAATTTGATTTAAATATTCGACTATGTGTTGTAACTCATTTTTGGAAGAATTCTCTTACTCATTGAACGAATTAGAATCCTAGAGACCCGTTAAAAAATTTTTCACTCTAAGTGATTGAAATTCACTATTGATTGTTTTCAAACAGATGTATAATTAAATAGATATAGACTTATAAATGTATTGCTATTTTAGGGATAAGTTTGTATTGCAATGTATTGGAAGTATGGTCAATAAATTAAGTTTTCTTCTCTTTAATTTTAACTCCTAATAACATGTATTTTGATCTTTCTCGTTGTTGCTGGTTACTTACTATTTATTGTTTTGAACATATATCTCAAACTTCTGTTACTTTGTTTTTAACCCTGGTCTACAATTTGAATTGTTTAGTAGCGACGGAGCCATATTACTAGTCATTCTAGTTGCAATGTCTTATACACACTTGACTCGTGTTAAACTATTCTTCCATAATGTATTTGAATTAGAAATTTGCCATCATTTCTAACTATAAAAACAAATAAAAGACGTTTTGAAAGTACAAATCAACTCCCGTTATCAAGTGTTAAGCCTAGAATATAAAAAGGTATAAAACGCCAACTGAGCTTAGTGTCATGTTGAAACTAACACTTAAGGAGTTAAAATAACTAAGAATAAATATAAACATGATAGAAAAAATCGCAATTCGTAAAACTACACTAAACATAACACGTCAAACAACTGATTGCTAGACGGATGTGGTGATCTCTATCGGTGTGAAAGACTCTTTCAAAAGATTTGTACATGGTCTAACCATCTTCTGAAACTGTAGGCGCATAAATTTAAGTAATTTTATTTTTATATTTAGGTCAGTTTTATCTAACGGAATCCATAATGATCATTATTCTACATAGGTTTAGGCGATAGGATTGTCCGTGAGCTTTGGCCATAGGTTTTGTTCTTTTCGTTTACCTTATTATACTTATATTATATATTTAATATATACTTATTATGCTTAGTTTTAGTAGTGTTAAAAAGTTGGTTACCTCCATAAAAAGTTGTGTTACTACTCCGTTGGCACACAACTCTTGTTAGTTAGCTGCTCAGTTGTTTCCCTATATTGGTGTGTTGTATTTCTGTGGTTGGTGGTTTTCCTGAACACTTTTGTATTTAGTATTGGTTTCTTGAATGGTGAGGCCTGACTTTAGTTATGGGTTATTTTTAGAATTAGCCTACTAGTTATAATTTTAGTTTCCAACTTCACACTACACTACATAGATATGTTTGTGTTTTTCACTTTTTTAAATCTAAATTTATTACTTGATAACTGGAGTTGATTTATACTATAGAAACGTCCGATATTAACTTATATTACACAAGTATTGACAACCGTCCGACTTAAACCAATATCAATAAAATAAATATTTTAATTTGATTTTAAACAAGAAAAATTTAAATTTACTTATTTTTTTACAATGGAAGAATTAGAGAGATTCATTCAAACAAACCTAATTATGAAATGTTCATAGACTCGCCCAGCCTAGAAGATCCTCTCATTTCCACACAAACACCGGGTGGTTCCCATAAAAAAAACACTCTTAAATGAATGGTGAACTTGACTTGTGAGATAATATTAGATAGAATAAAACTCGAACTCAAGTTCTCACAAAAATTACGTTTACTTAATCAACCGCATTTCAACGACAAAGTCGCCATCTTCAGTGATAAATGCGCTACATTAACTAATAATAAAAAGTTGTAGTTTGGTTATTGTAGCTCATGTGTCACTAAGGATGGCGACTTTGTCGTTGAAACACGTTTGATTAAGTAAACGTAATTTTTGTAAAACTTGTGTTCCAGTTTTATTCTATCTTAAACACTCCTGTTTTTAAAACATTTATATTCATTTTTTTTAAACATGAATTAGTACTTTTAATTTTTGAAGGACACAATTTTTTTCTTATATTTAACATCAAACTTCAGCCCATAAATGGTGATGATATCACCACGTCACATTAATTATGGTGAGTGAATCGAGTAGGGGATCACTTAAAGCTTGGTCAGATGTGTTTCATTTTACACTCTCTCACATGTACGTAGTATAAAGAAAGTTTATGTGATGGATGATATATTAATATGGATATATCAGTTTTAAGGTTCCCTCTGTCTATCAAAGTGTTTTATGAATAATGTCTGTCCTATGTAAAGTGATTTTAAAGCAATTTGGTATATTGATATATTTTACTATATCATTTTTATTCTATTTATTTGGAAACTAAGTATTTGGAGGTAACTTTCATAAGCAAAATCATACTATTAATATTTTCTCAAAATGGACTCAATAGAGTTTATCAATGTTTGGTCTAGTTAGTTAAAGACAAATACTATAACTGGACATAGGTGCTTCAACGCATATCTCAAGCATATAACAAAATCCCCGGACAACATGGTCTGGGTTTTGTTAAAGTTCAAAGAATACCAGAGAATATTAATAATAAATATTTTACAATAAAAATCATTATAACAAAAGCGTCGAACTCCAGAAGAAGGAAACAGAGTGTGGCTCTAAGATGAGAGCAATAAGAAGAGTAGTAATAATAATTTCTGTTCAGATGGGAATAACACTATAAAAACGAGTATAAACGTGATATTTAAGGAGAACCATCTAACAAGAAAACCCAACGCCACTGGTTATATTTGAAACACTTATTCGAACTTTAATACTAATTTTGAAAGGATGCTTGTGTGCAAAAAGGGACGCTAAAAGAACGCTCTTGGTAACTATTTGTATACTAAGTGTATTTTCACTTATTTATTGAAAGACCAACGTCTTTCTAGTCAAATATTATATTCACCACCAACGTCTTAAAACTAGCATTGACTGGGGGACAGAACGAGCAGTGGCTAATCAAGAGGTTCTGCTACTTCGTATTACCTTGGTTAGCCCATAACATCGAGGGTAAGAGAACAGGTATGATTTTAATTGGTTGTCACAAGGACATCCCTACATAACCTTGCAGCGTCGACACTGTAAGGTGTGTGTTAGCACTTTTTTCATACATCTCAAAAAGAGGATGTCAGAGACCTCACCACTCTTGGTGATTATCGTCACAATGTGTCTTGGCCTCTATTGTCATTGCATACGGATAACTATTGTTGAAATGTGAAAAATGAATGTTAATTGTTCTTGACAGTTTGATCATTAATAATCTTGAGTACTAATTTTCTCTCAAAATATCTGAATAATATTGCATTATAGAAAGTACGTCTTCAACTGTAGTTTTGGTAAACCCCAATTTAAAAAAAATTTGGACGATTTAATTAATTAGGCTACAAAAACAAAAAATGAGATATCCTGTATTTGGCCCCATTTTGACAAACAATGAGATATCTGCTTATATTAAAAACTAAAAATACCTAATTTTTTTGAGAAAGATAAAATGACGGTTGCTCAGTCTCGACGAGGTAGAAACACTTCTTAATAAGTTTGATCATTGTACGGATGAATGTATGGCTATATAGCTAAGGAGTTAACGGATATGTAAGGGAGGGTGTATGATGGAGAGAATGTGTATCAACAATTGTATTTAGGAAGAGTCACAAAGTTTTTTTTTTTTGTTAATAGATAAAACTAAGCGCATTATCTGCTGTATGAAATTTCTTTCATAATATAAATACTTTTGGATACGCATTCTATATACTACAAAACTTATATATATATATAATTAGGTTAATTTTTATTTAACCTAATAAAAATAGTTTTTATTAGGTTACAAATAGTTTTTGTAGTAAGGGTATCAGGATTCCTTTAGAGGGTACCTAATTTTTCCATTTATTTTATAGTTTTGTTTGTATATTTTGGTTTATGTGTCTTTTTCTCTTTTTTAAGGTATTAAGTATTTCTTATTTGTGTTAATACACTGAAAAATATTTTTATTATTATTTACATATATAAATTGTTTATATATAGTCATAACTGTAAATGGAACAAGTAAAGGAAAAAAAAAAGAAAAAGAGCCTAAATTTAAGATCCATTCTTCTCTCTCGGTGCTCCAAATTATACTCACTGTTTATATATATATATATATATATATATATATATATATATATATATTATTTCTTCGATAACTTAAAATTTGGTAATAAGTTCAAACCAATAGCAGGAAGCGGACCCATAGTGCGCAAGATTTCGTCGAAAGAAGTGTGTTTCTCTCCCAGCGTAACTAATACTTAATATTCACAAAAATGAGTAGGTAAGAGTTATTTGGAAATTGGTCAGACGACCTCTTGAAAGTTTAAGCCCCTGGCGTACCCCCTAATAAATTATAGCATGATGGAATATCCCTCACCCGAATTATTGTGATTATTCAAGAGGTAGTACTTACCCAAAAAAGGCTCCAGGTTTCGATGGAGTACCGTATGATATTTTTAAAAACGACCCAAGGGTTTTAAGTTCAAAGCTATTGGCTATTTTCAATAAAATATATATGGAAGAACGCGTTCCAGAATGTTTTTAAAAATCTATAATTTTTCCGTTGCATAAAAAAGGGGATGTTGATTGTGTGCAAAATTACAGAGGTCTGTCATTTAAAGATTGTATAGCGAAAGTGTTTGCTAGTTTATTGCACAAACGATTAAACAATTGGGTACACAGTCATCAAATAATTAGTGAATTTCAAGCCGGATTTAGAAAGAGTTATTCCACCATAGATAACATATTCAACTTAACTAGTATGATTCAGTTGCAACTGTCAAAGAAGCGGGCGAAACTGTATTTTTTTCTCTGCTTTTGATACTATTGATAGAAACACGCTGTATTTTAAGTTATCGTGTTTGGGTGTTTCTTCTCATATGCTGAATATTATAAAAGAGCTTTACAAAGGTACAACATCGGGAGTGTGGTGTAATACGGGCGTAACGAAATGTTTTGAAATTAATATGGGTTTGTAACAAGGCTGTATTTTAAGTCCATTGCTATTCTCTTTATTTGTGAACGATTTGTATGATATTATAAGTGGAGGATGCGATTTTGAAGGGTTTAAGGTCAGTGTTTTATTGTATGCAGATGATATTGTTATTCTGTCCCCTACTCCTGGTAGTTTGCAAAGTATCATAAGTAAGCTCGAAAATTATTGTAACAAGTGGAATCTTCGGGTTAATTTAAGTAAATCTAAAATATTGATTTTTAGGAAAGTGGTCAGTTGTGTAGAAATGAGAAGTGGTGGTACAAAAGGCAACGGGTAGAGGTTGTCAATAAATATAAATACTTGGGTGTTATACCTACTCCATCTTTGTCATGGGAAACTCAATTTTAAGGACAAATCTATGGCTGCAAAATATGCTATAAACGCGGTATGGCACAACCTTTTAGGTAACGAGAGGGTCCCACTTAGTGCCAAGTTTACATGTTTTAATTCTATTGTGAAAGCAATTTTATGCTACAGTTCCCAGGTCTGGGGCTACAAGGAAAGCGATGAATTGGAAGGGGTATTTGGATTATTTATAAAAAGAATATTTAAGTTGCCAAATAATAATCCAAATTATGTCTTGTTTTTAGAAACAGGGTTTGAAAACGTTTATTTGTTTACATTGAGAATCCACCTGCATTTCCTTTTAAGGGTTGTAGCTTTACCAAAGAATAGATTGCCAAACATTCTTACTAAACAAATAATAAAAAGGGGCATTTACTGGTGCCAGGAGTGGAGAGTGTTAGGATATAAATACGGGATTGATGTGGATATGAGCAATATTGATAGGCTACGTGAACAGATGCTTAGTGTTATTGAAGCTGTCAGATCTACTTGGGAGGGAGAATGTTTACGGGCTAAGAAATGCGACCTATCACAAACAGTACCGGGACCTTGACTTTCAACTCGGCAGTAGACTTGTTTTATTTGATAAATATGATATACAAACAATAAGTTGGATCATCAAAGCAAGTGCGGAACTTGTTGACTTAAACTATAAACCGTGGTGTAACGATAAAATATGGTTATGCTCCTTATGCAACATAAATGATAAAGAGTCAGTTTACCATTTTATTGCTCGCTGCCCTATCCTAGCCGATATAAGAAATTTGTGCTTTTTCAAACGCAGTTTAAATAGGGGGGAATTTGAACTTTTATTAAAGGGGAGAAATTGGTGGAGATTGGGTAAATTCATGAAGATTGCATGGAAATTTAGATGGGAATTGATAAATGAATTTAATTTTTAACTGTAACAGTACACAAAATTTTGGTTGGGGAGGGGGGTTACACCTAAATTCTTGGAAGGATTACTGTAAATCTATTTATATATGTAAGTAATTTTAATTGTATAGCTGGTGCCAAATTAATTAATTCTGTAGAGTCATGTATATTGAATATTTTGTATGATTATATATGTATGGGTGCACTGATGGAAGGAAGGTTATATACACACAGGTCTATTTGTGTAAATATATGTGACTCATAGTGTAATTTTTAACTATATTGTTTTGTTTATGCCAACCCAGCTGACGGTCAAAAAAACCATTGCTGTAAAGTACTCTGTAAAGTAAGAATATTATTAGTTTATTTCATTTTATTTTATCGCCTATAATTAATTAATTGTGAATTTATTTTATATTTTGTATGAAATACATGTCAAAATAAAGTACTTTTTCTATTCTATTCTAGTACTTACCCAAAATACGCAGCTTCAGGTGACACCACGAGTGTGCCACAAGAGACCTAAACCTGTGTGAAAAATTGCAAGTAAAAAATTATAACTTTTAGGAATATTTAATGAAAATAGAAAATTAACCTTGATCGTGGTTGATTTTCACTTTTTGGCTGGAAATTGTAGTGACGAATAGTTTAGGAGGGATTTTATTTGGTTTATGGGATATACGAGCTAGTTTGGGCAATGTTTTTACACATTTTATTTTATCTTCAAACAGTTTAGCAGACAGTATAACATTTTGGTAATATACTGATGATGGATACAGAACTTTACTGTTACCTCTGCCATAATATGTAAAACTTATTAATACAAATTATTTAAAATGTGATATGTTAAACAAACGGGACATAAAAACCATTAGCATGAATTTGTAAATCTCATGAAATTTACAATTATGAGTGTACACATGATTGACATCCAACTCTCCAAAGTTTGATGTAAGTTAATGGGTGAAAAGAGCAGACGGTAAGAGTACACATTTGCTTTTGTAAATATCGTATCTAAGGAAGAAACTTTTAAACTATTATTTTGTTTTTGTTTTTTGCTTATTAAAAAACACCAACTTCTATGTATTCGAACATCTATGCAATTTAATTAAATAGGAAAGGGCTGCAGGATTGCGCAATTCATTGTTCTGTTTAAGTGCTAATTGAGTTCAGAGGGATATTTGTTTCCTCTCACACAATTAAATTAAACAATGTACTAAATATTGTGGATCTTTTTAGTGCTTCAATACTATGAAGTAGCAAATATTCAAATTGTGTTCGTGGATATGAATACTTCTGCACAAATACATATACTTACATTTTATGTAAATAAATGTTTATACTGCTATTACATTTAAGTAAAGTTTTTTTTTTGTTTTTTTTTTTTTTCAATGGATCAATGGAGTATTTAAGAAAAATATTATATTGCAAATAATAACGATTTGATAAAAGAATTGATTCTTGTTTATATTTTGAGGCATCTAAACAAATTTTTTAATTTTAATTTATACACGAGTGTTTGCTGAGGTGAATAATTAATGGACAACTAAGCTTTAAACTGTATATTTTTACAGATATTAAGTTATTTTCTACTATATATCGATAAAGCTTATACAACGCTCTGCTAACAAGGTGGTTAAATTAATTTTTAAATAGAAAATATTTCTATTGTGTTTTCATACAGAATATTCGAGTTTTCTCGATGGTTTGAAGCAATAAGCACAAATTCAGCTTATTTCACTGTAACTCTCTATTAATTATTTTTATCGATTTATATGCCAAGAACAAGTTTTATTATTAGAGAAACCTTTTTGGGGATATTTTGTCGAGTGGTTTATTAAATGTCTCTATATATTGGACCAAATCCCTAAAGCTTGGAAGTTAATACAAGGGAAGTGATAAGAGTGATAGATGTACAATATGTGAAGATACAGTTGTCAATAATAGTCCTAATATTTTCAACATTTTTTTCGTTGGTAATGTCTAGAGATTATATTTTGGAAACTAGTTGAAAGTGAAACAGGAGTATCAACAAATGTTTAATTATGTGTATTACTCGGATTACCGTACGTATACAATTGGCTTATGAACTGTATTATGTTAACTAGTTTACCCAGCATAGCTACTCTAATTTTAAATGAAAAATTTGGACAATTTGATCCCCTTAAGTGACATGAGTGGGTTTGTGGAATTTGTTTTTCTTGTTGTAGACAAATGTACTTACATACCACTGCAGTTCTAATAGTTGGAGCATTCTATAATAAGAATGAGATCACATAACTAACTTATTTTGTTTGTATTATTATTATTACTATTTATACATGTTATTGTATTTTCTTGAAGAGATGTAACTGTAGAAGGGAACGTACAAATTGTATTGTTCCCCATAGTTAGGTAGTCATTCACGTGTCGTTTAAGTAGATGCATTGCTCAGAAAACAGATTTGTAATCATTGTATATCCTGATAGCTACAGAATTGTTTGTGAATTCACTTATTTTGACGAAATATAATAAACCACACTGTGAAAACGTAAAGCTCTTATTTAAAAGTGTTTTATCTGTATCTCCTCTCCCTTTCAGTTCCATCACACTAACTACCATTTCTTATTGATTTGGAAGTCAGTCTTCATCTCAAAAACACTATTTCTTTTTTAAACTCTGTTGAGTGACTTAGTCAATTTCCGCGGGATTTTCAACTGTAGATCATAATTTCAACTACAAATGTTAAAACGTATTAAATCAATGATTATAATCAACGACTCGGTTTAAGATAATATTATCCATTTTTAATCGTACAATAAGAGATGGGTATGTTTATTGATTCACTCTATATATTAAATTCATTTAAATTATTAGTTTGAATTTCTGTTATTCATCATCATTGTGGTAAAATTTTGGAAATTTCCTCTGTGACTCAAATTTGAAGAGGTACAGAGGTTTAAGAAATCTATTCTACGTTGCAAGGAACTAAATAAAACACAACACCTTAACTTTTATTTGGCATGAATGGCCACAATTGGCAACAATAACAACAGAACTCATACTAAATTAATGGTTTCCCGACAAATATTATGCCGATATTTTTCCTAATAAATTAACAATTGAAAGGAAATAATAATATTTAACGCACATTTATTTCATTGGTATTTGTTTAGAATTGGAATAAAATTTACTTATAGATACCGTTAAGCTTTAATGGTTACGATATACACTGGGAACCATAAAATGTGGATGGAGCTATAAAGCGGTAATATACTGCAGTCACTTGATGGTGGCAGATTTATAGCGTATTCCATTACAACGCAGATTTTATCTTAAATAAAAGCCTTAAATTTGTCTCTAAATTGTAATATAAGTATCTCGAATACTATAGTAAACTAATAATTTTAATAATTGACGCCAAGAATAGGAAACACAGAAGTTCTATTTGTAATATTAGTGTTAAAGATAAGCCTAATTAATGGAAGTGACAGATATATTACTTGTGATCAAATCTGTAATGTGAGTAAAAGCTTTAAACTTTTTCTTTCTTTTATTAGCTTAAAATTAATTTTAGTTGTACTTAGGTTAAGTGAGTAAACATGTTTACGAATACTCTTACAATGTAGATGAAATTTCAAGCAATGATTCCTTGTACAAATTAAACTAAATCACTTTATTAGAGTTATTCAACTTATTTTAAAACCGTTTTAATACCGTACATGTTAATAATTGTATCCAAACATTATATTCCATTTAATTATTACAATTTATCAGATTGGAATATGCATTCTGCTTAATATCCAAACGCCTCAAAACGGTTATATTATTATTATTATTATTATTATTAACTCCATTTTCAAAAGGTACTTACTTCTTCGTCACATATCGTCTTATTTTAAGACTACATTTTAAAATAAAAATCATATGGTTAGACAAATAAAGGAATTATAAATTATAATTTATTTACTAATAACTAAAGGCATTTATGAGTAGAACACAATGCCGCAAACCCAGCATCAAAAGGTTCACCCTAGCTAAAATAACGTAGGTTTAAAGTTAGTATTAAACCAGACAAGGAAATTGGATAAACCATGATAGGCTTTAAAAAATGTTGTTTGTGACTGATAGTGGAAATTCGCTTCATTTGTTTTCAGTTGATAAATTAATCTTTGATGTCCGTCCCTTATTGTCCGACCCTTGGGGTAAACACCCAATGAGTAGTCCACAATAATAGTTTGTTTAAGCCAGATATTGATTTGCAAAGTTTTCTTTTCGTAACTTCTACCTAGTAAACATTATTAAACTGTTTTCAATATACCTAACGTTGTAGCTAATATGAATATTAAACCCATGCTATTTTATCAAGGGTGAACCTTTTGAATGCAAGCTTTGTAAGTCTGTCTGTAATGGTTAAAAAAACTTTTTTTGTCTGTAGCAATCCCAAAACTCATTTAATACGCTGTATAATGTTTTGTAACTAACACAAATTATTTTATCAAATCAAATCAATTTCAAAATACTATCCAATTTTAAAATTATGTTTAAGAAATTCGGATATAACTTGTTATTTATATACCCAAACAAACCACAAGGGCACCTTAAAATCTTGTGCCACAAGGGCACCACAAACAAGTTTTAGCCATAAAAAAAGACCCATAATTTGTTTTGTTAATGTTAGCTATGTGATGTCAAAGTCAGACAGAAAAATCTGCCTAATAGTCACTATTAAGAAACAATAGGTCAATATTGGCATTATCCAAATCTCCAACTTATATATACCTAATTTTGATCAACTTCATGATCTAAATATTTGACAATTTGTGTAAATAATCTCGTTAATTATTTGTTTTTATCATTGACATTGGAGAGTGGCGAGACTCAGTTGGTAATGAGGTGTGCTCGATCTTTGCAGCTGAGAATCATGCAAACATTATTAAAATCTGCTCAGTTTCAAACTAGGGATGGGCGTTAGTCACCTCTTTTGTCTTCATTATTCTAACTGGTATAAATAAAAAAGTATTTATGTTTATAATAATGTATAATATATTATTACAAAAACCGTTGCTGTTGGTTTCTCAAATCGCTTTTGTTGTATTCTTCTATACAATTAGTTTAATTCAAACACATTTTAGAAAGTTTTTTAAATAATATCTTTGTGTTCTTTGTGTGAGTTTAGTGTTGTGATATATTTCATTTATGTTTTGAGTCCTGCACCTGATGAAGCCAACCGTTGTAGTGTTTCGCACGAATAACGAATTGCTTTGACTTCAACAAGGTAAACAATTTATTTATAATATTTATTTAATGTAATATTGTAAATAAATTGATGTTAGGTATATAAAATTTATAGTTTTGTTTAAGATATCGAATAACAATTTTAAATTGGATACAATTACAATAATTAACCAAATAGGATGTTAGTCAACTTGAAGCATAATAATATTTTTTGATCTTAAAATATTAGGATTTTGTCTAGTCGTATCGATAACGTAAACACAATTTTTAAAACAAGCTAAAATCGGAGTTAACATCAGGTACAAATATTCAGGTAAACTTGTTTGAAATCATTGTATATTTTTTACGCGATTGCATAGTTATCATTCACAATATCTAAATTTATCATCTCTTCAGGAAAATTTTCTTCAGTAATTCGAATAAGATTATTTTTCACTTGTGCTAAATTGAAAGTAGAGCAATCGACTGTTAGTTAGAATGAAGCGATTTTTGGAAAATAACCTGAAAGAATGTAGAATTTGCTTCATTACATTATAGGCTATAAATATTAGTTTCATAGAAATATAACAGATTCGCTCCATGAGGCATATTTGTTTAGTACACCTTGCCACATTCTAAATACATAAAGTATAGTTTCTCATCAGTTTTTATTTTATTTTTTATTTCATTTTTATTATTATTATTATTATTATTATTATTTATCAACGTAATTTTCGATTCAGATATTTATCCTATCAATGGAACGCGTATCGAAAATTTTGATATCTTAATATGGTGTATTATGTCAATTTTATTTCAAACAATAAAAAAATCTTGTTATTATAAGTGTTTGGGGGCATTGCTAAATAAACTCTTATTAAAATTTACTTCGATAACGTTAAAAATATCTAAGGTTGTTTATTTTATTTTTGTTCAAATTTCTTACCAATTTCGACTTTTAAATACGGTATATTTATTACAAACATCAAAAAAATCTTTTTAGTTTTTTCTTCTTTAAAAAAAAAAAAGGTTTTGTAGTAGAGTATATTTAAATTATATTGATATGGATCTTTCTCCAAACGATAAGAAGTAAGAGCATGTATATTCGTTTTTTATAAAAACTGTTTGTAATCAAGGTGATACCATGTTAGAACTCTCCATCATCCTATATTGGTTTGAATTCTCCTCCAAACGATAAGATTTACTAGCATGTTTATTCGTTTAAAAATTGTTTGGTAATCTAGGTGACCGTGGTAAAAATCTCCATAATCTTATATTGGTATGAATCCTCCTACAGAATGGAAGAAGTAGGAGTATGTTTAATAATGTTTATATAACATATTTTGTAATCTAGGTGTCATCATGTTAGATTTCTCCATCATCCTTTGGTCTGAATCCTCCAGACAAAAAAATGGAACGAGACGAGGATGTTTATTCGTTTAAAAAAGTGATGTATTTTATGTGATTTCATGTTATAACATTCATTCTCTTTATGGATCTGTACTCTCTTCTGTACGAGAATAGGTGAGAATAAGAAGAACAGATCTGACCATAATCAATTATTTCAACGGGTCTGAACTGAAATCAATTATTACATAATAAATTGACCTCACAATCCTTTATTAGATTCTATTAGATTAACTAATAAATATAAAACTGTATTTTGAAATAAAGAGGCAAGTTATATTCTCCAAGAACTGCTGTACTATGCTATACTAGTTGTATGTTCTAATAAAAAATTATAGAGTTTCATTGTTAAGTAGGTTTTAATTGGTTTTGTTTTGATTACTTTTTTTTTACCGACTTTGTTATTGTATAATTAAATAGTTCATTTAATTTCACAGAAGTCACTGTTTATTAATATTTACATTTCCATTTTCAATTTGTTTTCCTCGTCAGTTTGATAATCTACTCTCTGTCTCTATTAAATCTAATGACATTTGAATCAGCATTTAAATTCCTAATTAGTCAAGTTATGCGTTAACAAATTTGCTTGTGTATATTTTAATAACAAATGTAACTCATCATGGAATTTAGTTTTGTAAGTAAACTTTACAACTACTCAACTATTTCTATTAACAACTTTTACACTATTTACATTAACTAGTTATAGTTTTAGCTCTGTATTACTCGTAGCGTCTCAATAAATACGAGTAGACTAACTCCCAACTCGATTAGATACGAATTAGACCTTACGACTTATAACTATTCATAGTATTAAATGCAAGAATATGCAGCGACAAATTTCTGATTTAATTTAGGTCAGTTTTTAATCATTTCCCTTTAGATTATTATTATGTTCCTTACAGTCGCGTTGACTAATTCACTGTAATGACTACTTTGTAATTATTGCACATCTCATTGTTTAGGTTATCTTTGAACTTTTCATGTTCATTTTATTTATTCTGTATGCATGTGTATCTGAATGTATGTATTTTAGGTATACAAGAATTATTGTAACGACTCTAAGAACACAATTATTTCATTATTGTTATTATAATTATTATTATTATTATTATTATTATTATTATTATTATTATTATTATTATTATTATTATTATTATTATTATTATTATTAATACTTCAATATAATTAGATTACTATTTTAATCTCTAATGTATTTATAGTACTATATTTTATATTTAATGTGCCAAAATTACTTTATACATAATTTTACTTTGCACATCAAGATTTCTGTTTTGTATAAAAATAATTATTTAAGAAATGCAGTATTACTATTTCACATTAAGTAGGTTTAAATAGTTTAAAAAGAAACATTGGCATTGAGCCAATAACAAACATCAAAACAATTACCCTAATTATTATTATAAAGACATCCAGGTTTGTTTTCTCCTTCGTTATGCTAAAACGTCAAGTGATGTGACGATTAAAGTTTTGTTTTAAGCATGAGAAAACGACCAGTGAACATCAAAACACCACTGCAGCATTATGTAAAATAACAAAAAATACAAATCTATAGGACAAGAATTAAGGGTTTGTTCTTTTTAAGGTATTGTATAATGTATAACATGAAAATTTAACAAACAGTATAATTATAAAAATACTTCAAGTTATATATTCATTATCTAATTAGTTTTATTCGTCGAAACAAAACTTCTGCTATTTTTAATCCGATTTTAACTCATAAAATATCATTTAAATCACTTTTGTATTACTTGTATTGCTTTTTTAAATGTTATTTGTTACCTGAATCATTTTTTGTTAAAATTGTATTTAACTATTAAAAATATTCTTAATATAAAATATAAATACATTAAACGTTATACAAGATAGCTGCACTTCTGTTGTATTATCTCTAATACTAAACACTGACGAACTACATTTGTACCTTAAATGGGTTTATACAAAATCTAGTGCAAGATGTTTCACGAGTATGAATCCACTTCCCGTTATCAAATGATAATCCTAGACCGTAAGAAAAGTAAAACACGTCTACGTAGGATAGAGCAATTTTGGACAATAAAACTAATATAGTAATTTAATAAAGGAATCCAGAGCCAAAGCGTAGCCTAAATAGTCAAATAACTATGACTAATACAAACATGATCTGGGAAAAGTACAGAGTAGTCAACACGAGGGATAAAGAAGACCATGTGGTTGTGAGTGCTTACACTGGCTGATTTTTCATAAAGGAAAAACCCATGGAAAACTAAAACAGCTTTTTTATAACAATGAATCAATTGCCATTGTTAATGAATAGAAATATTTGGGCATAACGTTTTCCTCCTCCGGAAAATTCAGAAAAGCAGCAATTAAAATTTTATCAAAAGGCCTTGCTTCACTTCCAGAACTAAATAATAATAATATTCAAAGGACAGCCGGATTCCTGGAGGGCCAACTGTAAACTTTTTGACTCACTGGTAGTCATCATTCTATAATACTGCAGCGAAACATGGGCACCACCATATGTAAACATTCTGGAAAGAGTACAATTGACATTCCTAAAACGATTGTTACAACTTCCTCGTAATACGCCTGATGCTTTTGTGAGAATTGAGACTGGCAAAGTGCATTTGGAACTCAGGGTGTTTAAAGCAAATTTTGAACTGGTGGACTGCACTGCTTCAATTGGATGATGACAGTTTGTCAAGGATGTGCTACCACAAGCTCGCCTCTATCTCCACACGGGATGTCCCATACAATTGGGTTATCAGGCTTAGATGTTTGCTGGAAAAGATTGGAGCAGAAAATATCTAGAAGAGTCAAAACCATTGGAATGTAATCAAGACAAGAAAAGATTTAGTTTAACAATTCATGAACAATTTAATATTCTCAGACATTGATACCGTTTTAAATTCAAGATACAGTGATTACTACAGACATATAAGTGGCTTAACCCCCTATGAACCATACTTAGAGAATTGTCCTCTATAATACTAAGAATTATTGCTCAATTACGCCTTGCTGGGAAGAAATATAATAGAATAATATTACAAATAGACAACTATAGCTTTAACCCCAGTGAAATCTGCCCAATCCGTGTAACAGGAAATGACACTATAACTCACCTTTTGTTGGATTGTGAAGGGTATGATCTTTTTAGATGTAAATATTTGAACAATTACAATTTTGTGCAATATTTATATAATATGGAGACAATATTAAACTCAAACTCAGTACAGGCCATGGAAAATATCTACCTTTTTGTTATGTATAGCCTAAAACTTAGAAAATCTATTTTAAATGTAATAAATTAGTTTGGTAAAATATCTTCAAATAACTAACTCGTTTGTAAATGTACTGATATTATTGTAGTTCGTATAAGTTGATGTTACTTCGATACCTAAAATTGTGTTACGTATTATAATTGTATAAAAATATTTTTGTGAGTATTCATACACCAAAAAAAATTAATTGGAAAAAAAACTAAGGATAAAAACGAACAATGTCATAAAATATGTTATTTTTGTAAATGGTCAACATCTTGCTTATGTAGCCTACACTGTACTTTAAAGCAATAAAGTTGTTATGTTATGTTATGAGTGCCTACAGTGGTCAACAAGCTAGTTAGTGGTTGAATGAAACTTAACTATTACCTAACAGTTTATAAAACTGAACAACATTTTAACGCATAACCTTGTGATCACTCCTTTTAAAAATTAACCAGAATATTTTTAAGCTTTATTTACAGTAGAGAAATTGCTATTTTAAATTATTTAATCAATTTGTATGAACGGAAGTATAACAGGCTAATTTATACGCTGATTTGCCTCATAGGATTGTTGAATATTTATGAGATTGCATTTATTCATTTTGAGGTTACCCAATTGGATAAAAGAGTTTTATTGAAATTATGTCCTAATATTGTTTACACAGCAAACGAGTTTGGCTACGTTAATCAATTTAGAGAGTGGCAAAGTTCAGTTGTCATGTCGCGCACTTACCTCGGCGAAGTTTGGACTAATGAAACGTCGCAGAATATGCAGTTACAAGCCCGGTTAATGGTGATGTCTTATGTAACACTTTTTATTAGGATCCTCTCGTTGTAAATTTTAAATGTCATTGCTAAAACATAAGAAATAGATTAGTTAAAAAACAATTAGCCCGGAAGATAGGTAGACATACATTAAGACTTAATTCTTGTAAAGAATGTTAAAATCACCTAAGTCCATCGATGTATACTAAGATTTATACATCTATACCTAGATCATGTTTATAACATAATTGTTAAGCATAACTTGTCAACTAAATGAAAAGAAAACAATAACAAGTAAATTACATTATATTTTATGAAAACCAAAATACACTTTTGTCACTACGTATAAACATGACCACGCATTGTGATTTTTATGTAACTAAAACTCGGTACATCTCCCTAAGAATAGAAAAGAAAGCTTTACACAATTATGTGTGCCTAGATAATGTTAGTTTATAATCCCTCATAGCAGTCATTCGGACGTTTCTTATAGACCATAGAAAAAATATAAACTTAATTTTCTTCTTAGAATTTCCAAAATGGATCCGTTAATCCAAAATATATCACGCTATATAACAAGATAGTGACAATATCGTGTTCGGTTTCCCAAACACAAAGTTTCGTTGAGTTTTATTACAATTGATTCGTAATAAAAACAATGATTTTACATTGAATAAAATTTATAATTTTTAAATTACATTTTTGCTTAAGATATCAATTGGTTTTATTTATGAAAGTTTTACAAAAAGCAACAAATAAAAATAAAACTTGTGATGACGTTTGGAGATTTTAATTTACATCAATGAAAATTTATGTAATTTTGAACTATTGTGCCTTCTGATATTGAACAGTCATTATAATTATAATATGTTGAACATTTTTCATGACAAATATATAACTCTTATTTTCGTAGGGTTTAATGTATTTCTTAATGTGGCTCATTATATTCTTAGAAATCAGATTGATATTTGAGCTTAGTTAGGTAGTTGTCATATAAAACGACAAATTCAATTTATTTTAAAATGTAAAGCTATTTATTTCCATCCATTATTTATTTGAAGCCTCCTACGTAATTTCTATATGTTACTATTTAGAGATTAACAAATCGTCGTCTCATGAATAGTAATTTTTCCTAGGCATTAACATTGTGTCACAACTTTCAATATTAGGAAAGTTGCGTTATAAGTGTATTTTTCAGCATGGCAATTATCTCTCGAGGAGTCCTCCTTTATCACTACGTTTAATAATATTTTGTAACACAATGTACATTTAAAAAGTGTTTATTTTGCCGCTCTGGAACTACAGTTTTGCATATTTATTTATGTTGTAACAGTCATTTTTTATTTATATAATGAATTCAAAGAAATAACAATTTATAATCCTTATTAATAAGTCAGTTAGATTCATTCATAATACTTGAATTTGATCACATAATAAAAATCATGGTCTAAAATAAAATGAAATATTGAAATTAAAAAGACGAAATACGTGGAATATAATATTTATTTGTCGAGAGTTCTTTTTTAATTACAGTTACAATAGTGATATAAAACAATAACTATTCACTGTAATTTCTAATACTTTTACTTTTTTTTCTATTCCTCAACAAACTTTTTGGAATATCAGCTAAACATATGAAACATTAAACAAAAATAGGATATGCAATAAATTCAAGGACTTACGATGATTTAGTTTATTAAGGAAAGGAAAAAAATTAAATTAGCCTCACTAAGACAAGTATATCGTATGGTGATAAGTTTGTATTATTCAATGTGAATTACTTCATTTCAGGGGAACGGGGATGTGTTAAATATATTAGAAACTGCTTCCAACTTATTCAAATATATTAATACGCACAACCGTGACAATATTTAAATAATATTTTCCGTGTGCTTTTGGTACTGTTCAGAATGGCACTTAAGTTACAGTTGATTATTTCTAGTATGCTGAATATCTAACAAGTCATTCTTTCTTTCTTTCTTTATTTTTCAACAACTAATATCTTGTTATTTGTAAGCATTAAAAAGTAATAATAATTAAACAAATAAATTTCACCCAAACTACTAATATTAGACCATATTTTATTATAAATTGATTATTTTCAAAATGTTTTAGTATATAATGAAAATTGACTTTTAAATTATTTAAAAATTATCAAACTAGCCGAATATTAAATGAATACCTTAACTTGATCAGAAATTACTAAAATATTTTTTCTCTTTTTTGAAAGCTAAAAAATGAAGTACTGACTATTGAGGAGTATCGCATTAAACACTAAACACGTTCCCGATTTAATTTCATTATAGATATACAAAATCATCCACATATACACGCAAATCCGCACATATACACACACAATTTGTACGAGTGTTTGTATAAATACGTTGTTTTTAAATTTTATTCCTTTTTGGAACTTTCTGAATTCATCAATCTCTTAACAAACTCTAATCAATAAAAATTAATGAAAACACTTGTTTTAAATTCCGTGTTTTAAAATTTTAAATAAAATATAATTTAAACTTTAGAACTGCAATAACCATTAGAAACCTTATTTGAATTATACACCTGTTGCGAAAATGTATAAATAATATACAACTCAACATCCATTTACATTAGCTATTACTTATATTCACTAAAACTATAAGAATAGAAGAAGCTTGTTTAATTGAAAGTAAATTAGTAAAGCTCTAACTATAAATTTGTATTGAAATGATTGTGTACGTAGGATTAATAAATTGTCACAATTTAAAAGGAAGGAAATATAAAATATAGAGTTCGTAATTTTACAAACTAGTTATAAAGTTGATAAGAAAACCATACATTTATAAATCCTTCCAAAACTGTGTACACGTTTTACCAATACTTCCGCTTTAATTTCTTAACGCTTCAAATGAAAAGCTTTTACATACTTCCCTGAACATTCCACTAATTTCTAGATTAACTCTTTAATCTAGAGTAATTTTTGTTAAAACTCAATTTTATACTAGATATATTTGCAATTATAAGTTTTAACGTAGTTAACCATAAACTTTAATAACATATTAGAAAATCATCCGTGCATAAAATTAATACCTACAACTAAATTAAATTCTCAACACATGTCCTATATTCCCTAGAGTCTTGGAAAGGAATTTTGGTTTACTTTTGCCCATATTGAAATAATAATAATATCATAAATATACTTCAATTCATTTTTTGTGTATTGTGTACAAGTAATAATTATAACCTAACCTCTCTGGTCGTTATTTTTATTACTTTAATTTTTATTTTTACTTATTCAATTCAAGATCATAACAATTTACTCTGATACTTGTTCTTTGTTGGGAGCCATCACCTATAAAAAAAAATTATATATATATATATATATATATATATATAAATTCAATCTCTAATTTTTATTTTAAACATGAGAGGAGTGAGTTCTAAACAAAATGTGTTTATAAGAACTAAAAATGCAACGTCTTTAGAAAATCCACATTTATTCCTCAATTATCTAATGTAACATATACAAAATCGCATAGGCATTCATAATCATTAATAATTGTAAATTAAAATCTACGAGTATATCCCTATAACATCATATTAAAAGAAAGCACACGATCATGTAAAAATTTCAGTCATATAATTTGTTCCTCTATTAAATATAATAAATGAAGATTTAAATATGTTCTTCGTCCAAATTCGAAAAAAAAAATGCATTCCATTAGCTTTGACTTATTGAATGGTTAGTTGATAAACGCATGTTTCATTAGCGACCAAGAATTTTCTTTTTATTTTACCACCATCAAAATTCAATTCTTTTCTTTAGGTTTCAAAATTTCGTTTGGCACAAACAAAAAACCTCCACTACCTGCTTTACAATACCTATTTCCTTCAAAGTTTCTACATTTTTTTTACAATGTGAGCACCATTCTCATGCCAAAAACCAACTCCCTTGTCTTACGTTTAGGTTTATCATCCTTTGCCATGGGTCATTCCCAAATGACCAGTGGTTTCTCCTTATATCGTACAGGTTATCATAACCTTATTTTATTATTTTTATAGTAATAATAATACACACCATCCTGACTCATATATTTCTTTCTTAAAAACCAAAAAATAATATTCTTCTTACAAACAAAATATTTTTATATAAAACGAGACTAAAAATTATCATTATGGTAAACACAATATTTCATTATTTTAATATCTACAATTTATAAGTTATATTAGTCCTTTATTTAATTTACCTTCTGCATTCAATCAATTACTATTATAACTCATCTTGTTATAATGTCACATTTGTAACCACTCTTCTCACCTCGCTCATTTTTAATAACCGTAAAACGTTGTTTCTTACCTCATCCATTTTTAATTTATGTAGGCCTTCCTAACTTAGTTTACTATTGAGATTATTAAATTTTACTTATATTTTTGTTGTATTTAACATTTGTAACAACTATTACGCTTCCAACAGCTAATATTATATTAGACATTTTTAAAGCAACGAGATAAAAATTAATGGATTTAAAAATTTAGAAGAAGATTGAAATATTTCTATAGAAATCATAATCAGAAAAAAAAAATCATAGCTCCTGGTTTGAAACCGTGTAAGATATGTAGTGTTTTCTTTTTTCACATTTTAAATATCATTTAAATAAAGTATTCTTGAAAACTGTTTTTAATTGGCTTCACTTTGAAATATATTAACAAATATATTTAAACAAAGAACTATTTCTAGCTATTGTAGAAAATATTTTTTATCAAATAGTATAAAAATTTCATCCGGTGAAATATATTCAAGAATGTATATATAAATTTTAGTGCCGTATATTTTTAAATACACATTAAAAAGAATAAAAACAAATTGATCCAACTAAAACAATATGTTGGAAGAATAACTTTGGAAGGAACATAAACTCTATATTCTCCATCACATAATATAAAATACAATGTTTAATATTTGAATTATATTGAAGGACCCAGGATATATTATGCAAGAGGAAGTATTATTGACAGACTCTCGGGAAATCATGGTAGCGTGAGTGTTCAAAGAGAGAAATTTCTATTTTTATAATTTATCTTGCTATCTTATTGATCAAATCATAAAAATGTGCGTACTTGTATTTCGATACTGAAATTTATTACTTGATACATTTCGAAATTATATAAAATTTTACTACAAAAATGCATGTCAAATATCGTCAAATATATTAAGGAAGGCACGACATATGTAGTATTTAATTAAACTCACGACATCTAATATTAATTTTTATCAATACACAATCGATGAAATCACCTATTTCAATAATTCAAGACATCGGATACGTATATTATTAAATTTACATCATTTCAAGACATTTTTCCATAATAATATCTATGTCAAAATTATTCTCAACGTATCCATTCCTTCAATAAAATTAATTAGAAAACATAAAAAACAGTTCAAGACGGATATCTTAATTTATAAACTCAGTACGAAATCTGCTTCCGATAACATTCGTTGTAAATTCATCGTAATTTCAATGATATAACTAAAGAACTATAGAGAAAATGATTAATATATCACTCACGAATCCATCCATTGGTAATAATCTCTTTTGCAAAATTCCCCAAAAAATTTATCAGTAGTCTAATAATTAGTTATTCGAAGAAAACCACCGTTCTTTCTCGATTTGACAATGGACGATACAGACTGACTGCATCCTCCAACCTCGATAGAACGCTCTACCCCAAAACGACAACAACTAGCTCTCTGATTGGACGATAGACTTTCATCCGTACTGTATTTTTTTTTGTATAATACACTCAAATAGATAAGTAAATTATTTAATTAAACATGTAATCATTAAGAGAAGTTATTTACTCCTTTAATATGTTTCATAGTAAATATTTTATCATTTGAAATATTGTGTTGTCAAAATTATATCATTAGTTCAATTTAAAAGAAATAAGTAAACAGTTCATTATCAACCAAACTACATTTCACAAACACAAACACAACTTTACACGAAGTAATTTAGAAAGCGCGAGTTTCAAAACTTCCGTGAGGCCCATTGAGTTCATTCATGGCTGGAGGAGTATCAAACCACCACGACTGAGGAACCTTTGAACCTTGATTTTACCAGAAAATTCATCCACATCGTTCATTAAAGTATATCTAATGAAACTATACTCGGTACGATTTTTAAAAGTAGTGGCTTTCATGTGCGATTCAAATTCTACAATTTAATAATAGCAAAATTAAAAGTTGCTAACTTGTTGAGGTCAATGTTTACTCATAATTATCGATTTTTTGAACTAAGTATCTAGCTTCCAACAAAAAACATTTGAGCCTAGGGATTTTAACTTAAACTATATATTTTTTTAAATAATGATCAAACATTTTAATTGACTTATTTGACTGATATAATCCCATATTAATCTGTCCATTCAAATCTCATATATCATACTAAATCATACATTTTATGAACTAAAACTTAGATTAATTAAATCATAACCATTGGGAATTAGTCCAAATTTATTTTGTTTATTGTTTGCCCTTCTCCCTCCCCCTTGGGAAAAGTTGGCACCATACCCTCCCCGAATTAATACTCTGTGCATATGTATTTTTTTATTATCAAGAATAATTAACCATTATACACAATAATTTGACAAATAATGTGCAGTCGTGGGCTAATGTAAAAAGATATCTGTATATATTTCTTTACCTATTTGGTGAAGTGGTTACTACCATAGATAACTTAGTACTAATGAACTTAGTAACCTAAGGATATAACAGATTATTCATTGGGTAATTACAATAATTGATAATTACGAATACTATGAACATTGCTGAGATTAATTAGTGTTGAATACATAAAAAATGATGATATACTTTACTCATATAATAATAATAATCAGAATCTATATTGATTGATTCTTATAGACGGTTTTTAATCATAATCCAAGAGTACATAAACCCTGTTTATAAATAATCTAGACAATGTAATTCTTTGTTTGCTTAACCTTTAGTGAAATACAATAATATTCTATTGTGCTTGAATTTATTATATGTTAAATTCACGTATTTTAAAATAAAAGGCGTATTTCTGTTGTTAATTAGAAAACTAGAATTGTTTATTTCTTATTATAAGATTATTCCTAACCCCCCCACCCAAATAGTACTTTAAAATACATATGATTTTGGTTATCTTATGAACCCAGTAGATTTATTTTCTTCTTTAATACCATTCATTTTTTTAAACACAATGTAAAGTGTGACATTGTATATTTTCCAATGCTCATTGTTTACTTAATTTCTACAGATAGAATGCATAACAGATGCTATGAATGTGAGGCTTTTGAAATTTGTGTGCATAATAATTTCCGAGGGTGGGAGCAAATCAAATGCCTCAGGTAAAACAATATATTTTATAAGTCAACTTAATAGTTGCGAAGTATTAAAGCAAATATTATATGGTTTATATAATGGCAAATATTAAGTTATAGTTTATGTCCATGTTAACAAATATCTAATAACGCCTATCCATACTTTGATTCTAGGTGAAAATATATTTTTTTTATTATGTCTCCAAAACAATAAAAAAAGGTTGTAAAAAAATATGTATTACTCCATTTTTTATTTATATATAACTAAAATTATTTTCAAAACAATAAGTACTAACAGGTTTTTTTTTGTCTTTTTTCTTTTTAAGGAATGTCAAAATGTTTGGGAAATAATAACGGAAATATCTCGGCCTAATTCGTGATTTAGATAACTCGATACAATATAACACAAAATTTAAAAATAAATAAGAATGAAATATAATTATATTTTTTGTTTTATTATTATGCATGTTGATATTTAGTATGTTTCTCCCTAATGCTAATATCTTATTGGGGTAAATTAAACTTAGTCAAAATGTGTAAAAAAATATAGGCTAATTTTGTTGATTGACACTATGTTAAAAATATCTTGTACAAATTCAATTATGTTATTTTATTATTAAATTAAAACAGTAAAAAAACCATATTTATATTTTTGACAAACATTATATTTGCTTATATATTACACTCTATAAGATGTACATATGATGAGAGCCTAACAGCGGCTATGGAAGGAAGGGTTGTCACATACGAAGTTATGCCGACAGGTGGTTCCGTGTGTGACAGGTGAAGCCCTTAGATAAGGAGGTTAGGGTTTATTGGGTATGCCACTTTGGCGAGTCCCACACACCGGGAGCCGCGATCGGCTCCTGATGGTGCGTAAAGCATTCCCCCCCCCCTCCTCGGAAAAAAACATTATATTTGCGATTTTTTAAATATTACGAAATTAAGCTAATACCATTTGTCGCTGGTGATACTTTGACATAGGATCAAAACAGATTTATTTTTCGTGTTGCCAGAATACAGGAGTTATTTTGAGGGGGAAAACAACATACTTTGTCATTTATAAATGTCGTGCCTTTCTCTCTTTTCCCTTTGATTTGTTTTTCTTGTATTTTCCCCTTTTAAGTTATTATTCTCGTTGTAGGATTGGAAACTGATGTAACAGATTAAACACTAACAAATACAACGGCAGCATTTTTTGAATATGTACAATAGTTGACGTTTTATAATTTAGAATTTCAGGGAGTTAGAGGTGTGACACAACCAGCTGGATCTTCCTCTCCCCAGGATTCCTTACATAAACCTATGAGTGACCAGTTTTTAAAAAGTAAAATTTTCAAACTACCATTTTTAAATATAAAACAAAATACTAGAAATAAGCAGAACACAATACCGAACCAAATTTGTCTAGACGATTAGTTTATTTATCGGCCTTATCTAAATTACATCTTACTACAAACAGAGTTTGTGTGGCAATTAACAAACCGGTTCTCCACTGTTCTTGGTTATTGATAATGAGAAGTAAGTTGTAACCCACGTTCTGTGTCAAGCATTGCAGCTAGGTGGAGGGGGGGTGTTATTTGTTAAAGAGTCAAGATTAGAGACTTTGACTTCATTAATCCAATTTCCGAAGAGGAGAGAAATGGGTGATAATAAGGTAAAAGTTGGGGTTGTCTTCCCCTGACATAATGAAAGTTAGACTATTCAGTTTATTTGAATTAGAAACACAAACACGAAGAAAGAGAAGTAAATATTGTGCCATTAAGAGCAATACAAACTTAATGTTCACTAATATTATTCTATAATTTATTAGTTTATACGTCCCCGTAATTCGGTCTAACGGAAGTCTTTCTCCCATCACCTCATTCAAAGGACATTACTTCGATCAAAACTACTACTTATAAACCATTTCAAACACCCCAGAGGATCAGGAAATTTCATCTCTCTCAGTTTCTCTATAGTCAATATGTCAATATCCAGTACTTTATGTCTTGCACTAACATATCCTTTACAGAGCTACCACAGCTATTTTCTCTAACTCGTATCAATCGCAATGAAATTAATCCACTCTATTAATTAAAGTCCATGAACTAACCAATTCCTCCTCAGATTTTTTTTAACATAGCACAATAGCAACGAGCAAAAATTAAATCTTTGGACCTTAAATGATCCGGTAAAATTTATTTTCCATTCTACATGTTGCGTTATGAAAGACTGGGGTTTGAGATTTGGCGATGCGCTGAAGAAAGTCCAACTCAATTATTACCTGAGACTACAGGGTTTTAATATTGTAAGTCCTAATTATGTAAGTTACATTTCTAGAATAAAATATCTAATATTATTTGCCAATTTCCCGATTTGTTGATTGACCTGGAAAAGTTAGCTAGATGTGAATATTGTTTATACTATAAAGTTATTTTTGCTGCAAATTTAACACTTACAAATCATATTGCATGATTTTGTCGTTTTAATTTCATATTTCATTTTATTTTAGATCATGATTATTATTCTGTGATCAAGTTCAAGTATGTAAACGAATCGAACTGACTTAGTAATAACGATTATAAATTGTTATTTCTTTCCATTTATTATATAAATAAAAAAAATTAATGTTATCAGCATAATATAAATATGCAAAACTGTACTTCCAGAGCGGCAAAATAAACACTTTTTAAATGTACATTGTGTTACAAAATATTAATAATATAGTGATAAAAGAGGACTCCTCGAGAGATAATTGCCATGCTGAAAAATACACTTATAACGATTACATAACGCAAAGGTATTCAATGTTTAAGCTACGAATTAAATATAACTAAATTTGAATATATTATTTGATTAACTAAATAAAAGCCTAGATAAAAATATTTAAAATTAGCTATATTCATTTTAAAAAAATAATTTATTATAAATATTATAATTGTAGTGTTATAAATAATAGCAAGTATTATCGTATTGGATTGCTACGCATAATTCTAAAAGACTTAAGATGTAATAAAATGAGGTATCCAAGTTACAGCTAAATGTATGACCCCGTTTTGACTGAGAAAATTAGCTTTGTTAAAACCCGAAAAGGGTTTTATTGCTTACAACACTCTGGTAATTAATTCACTATAGCCTACAACTTTATAGATGTTTATGAGTTGAATTAAATAAAACTTGTTATATATGGTGTCAATGATGGAATGTTAGACCTAAAACAAAGGGAACGCTATAAACAGTTATTGCAAATAAAAATTACACTCTCTTTTATGAAATGCACAGATCAATGCACACCTGATTAGATATCCAAGAGTAACCAAAAGAATAACCAAATAGTATCCAAGAAGTTTTGATTATATAAGTTGGTTTTTACATAGAGTTATTAAAATAGATGACTTTTTTACAAAGTCCAATTCAATTAATTAAAGGTTAAGTTAATTAATTAATTAAGTTAAAGGAAAATTAATAGAAGAACGAACAAAAATTTAAAAAATATCATATTTTAACTTATCACTAACATTTTAAACACCTTTTTGATGTCTCATATTCCAATTATTGAATAGACTGCCAAATCGTTCAAAATATTATTGTCAAAATATATTTTATTTCTTTAAATTATCACGTTATAGTACCATATATTTAACGTAGGCCTACCATTAAATGAATTCCACAGACAAAAAAAAATTTGAATTGTAAGAATTGCTGGGCTTTAAGAATAACATACTATACACCACATTACTGTTTGCTTTATATTTTTGTCCTTAAAACCAGTATTGAAATTCACGTGAAGATATACTTCACGAAAAACTTTTCTGAGACAATTAGAGGACTGCAATTGTCGAAATTTTAATCCTTGTTCAATCATAGTTCAACAAGAAACTATAGCACCAAGTAGTACATATAGTATATCCACTTAGTTTAATTGAATTTATATATTTAAAAATTATATGTGGCTCCAGTTAAAGAAATACAAAATCCAACAAACTGTTTTAAAACCCATACGAAGACACAATTAAATGTAGTTGTTTTAGTAATATTAAACTATTAGTATCAGATTAGAGAATTATTTACAAACTAGCTTATTATTTTGTTTAATCGTTTTCTAGGTAAATCTACGACTTTCATCAAAATATCAAGCTTATACCGTTTCCCATATACTGTTTCATTAATAATAACAATGCACATATACAAACAACACTTTGTAAATTGCTAAATATATCACGTGTCTTAGAGATCGAAGTTCAGTGGCCACATTATAAGTTCATATCAAACAAGCTAGGGTTGTCCATGAATATGCTAGTATAAAAGATTATACGTGTTACTTTTTATTTTCAGTTTTTACTACTATCCCTAAAGCTTCATTCATTATATTAATGTCATAATAATTTTCATCTCTTTCATATTACTTGAATAATATGAAACTTGGCTGTTCTATCTTTAGCAGAACAGTCAAGTAATTTGGAGATATTTTTAGAACTCTTTTAAAAACATATAAGCAAGAAGTTCATAAAAAAATAATCTTCTTACAGCAGAATAATTTACTATCAATACTGACACAATCAGGAAATATACTCTTCATAAACAAACATTTTCAGCGCAATTCATCTTTACAACGGTCATAAATTTGTATTGTATTCGGGACATGTAAAGAAGGGTTATGTATTAAAATAGTTTTTCCACTTCTTGCCTAAAACTTCCTTCTTTCACATAAAAAAAAAAAATAATAATTTATGTTATTTTTGACAAAATCTTATTGTTATTGATCATAAAAATGTTACACAATTATGATTTAAGAATACCAAAATTTAAAAAATGAGTACTTGTATATTGTTTTATCGTGTTAAACAGAAAACGATGTTAAATTAAATCTCCTATGTAATACATTCATGTAGGGGGTTGTTGAAAATACATATTTAACGAAGTAAATATACTTCGCTTGTGTAAACAAACTTCGCGCAAGTAAACACAAGGGAAGTATAGTTGTAAAACTATATTGGATATGAATATCGAAATACAAACAATATATTTTCCATTCATGGTTTCAGTTTGTCTTACCTTCGTCTTAAATGGCAAAACCGTGGTCACCAAGATTCGATTAATTGTAAAATTTTACAAAATATTCTATTTGTGTTTAATTTAACATTGAATTCTACGAAGTATCGCAGATGGTTAGTATAAATCGTATTGTATTGCTACACGTTGACATCATTAACAATACTTTGGCTAAGCACACTTTTACATTTTTAGAAATATTGAAATTTCTTAACAAATATTTTTATAAATACATAAAAAAATTATTTACAAACTGGCTCATAAAATGGTTATACAAACGTGGTAAATGATAGTTTAAATACATATTATTTATTTAGAGCATAAATAATAATAATAATATGTGACATCAAAACATAAACGGAACTAAATACAAAGACCGAAAATATGTAAACCTAGTTTCATTATATATATATATATATATATATATATATATATATATATATATATATATATACATATATATATATATATATATATATATATTACTAGGGTTAAAGGTATATTTTAATTGTAAATAACATATTATAGTTAATAATATTCAATGTATAAAACAATTTCACACTAGAAAGTGGGAGACAATGTGACTGCACACTGAGGGGTAAAAATTATATTCCTACTTTCTCTTCAGTTTTCTAAAGTTTTGCAGATAACAAAAATATGTATGAATTAAAATTAGAAGTGACATTTTAGTCATAGTCTCTACCTGTAGTTGATGTAGTTGTGCAGTTTAAGTCTATTTGTGGTAATCTATAAACTTGGCTTTTAATGTCGGCTGTAATAACATTAATATGTGACTTGATGTTAAAAGCTACTTGTATATTTAAATGCTATCAAAATGTTTTATTGTTGAGAGTTAGAGTATTACTTTTGTTATGGATCATTTAAAACGTGAAACGCTTAAATATTGTCCACTTAAGCTCATAAACCTTGCATGCTGTAGAGTATTAAATTCCATTCAATTTATTTTGTATTTGACATTTGGCTTGGACATCACAATGTACCCCTGTTACTACCACCTCAAATTGTATTACTTCAAACGCTAATTTTGTTGCATTGTAATTTGTGATATTTTTAAATCGACCTAATTTACAAATATACATATATATATATATATATATATATATAACTATTTAAATGTAACTGTTATATAATACTATACATAATTTAGAATGTTTCCTGTTGGCCTAATAAGAATAAAATATAAAATAACATATATTTACTAAAAACAACAATAAATCAAAAACTGAATTTCTAAATCAGTAAAAATCTAAGATACAGACATAAATATACGAAACACTCTTAATATAGTGTCGATGAATGATTATCATATAACATATTTTCAACAACCTGTCATCTTTCTTTGATTACGATTATAAGGTAAATGGGAGAATAATAACTGTACTGTAACTAGAAGAGTAAAAAATACACCGACTTCGTGTATTTTACACGACTAAAATACACTTAGAACATTAAAGAAAATTTTCAACCAAACAATTAAAACTTTCAACCTGGCGATTGTCTCCGAAGAATATTTTATTCCACAACCCTTCTCATAAAACCAAGAACTTTACAGAGGACAGCTTTTCCATAATTATAAAATTCATAAACAGAGTTTTTTTTTTAAAAACAAATATGATTTGACTCACAACTAATAATATAATTCTTGTACCACCATCAAACAAACATTTATCTTTTGTTATTTAAATTAATGCCTTCCATAGAATATTACTCTGGTCTGCAAAATCGAACTTGAGAAAAGTGTTCTTTCCCTCTAATTTCCGAGGTAATTTATTTCCGTTAGTATGCAAAGAGTTATCTAAACTTTTACAAGTAATATATTATATTATTAGATAGAATAAATCTCGAACTCAATATCTCACCAAAATTACGTTTACTTAATCAAACTCGTTTTAAAGTACAGTTATAGTTTAGTTATTGAATCTCATGTATCACTGGGGATAATGAGTTTGATAGGTAAACGTAATTTTTGTGAGATCTTGTGTTCGAGTTTTATTCTATCTAAAATTACATATTCAATAAAAGATTTAATTGTGATTAAAATATGTGCACAAAATTGGTAATAAGTGAATATTAAAATATTTTCAATTCTATTAAAGTCAATATTAATAAATGTTTTGACACTGTTAAAGTTATTTAATAATCTTTTTAACTTGTTCCTGCTTTAAATCTATAGGTCGTCAAACACTAAGTCAACCACTTTAACCTTGGTTGAGTAATATATTTATGTTGTGTTGAAGATGGGATAAAAGGCCCGAAACGCGTCACTACACAAAGAAGAGGTCACTTGACGGAAACAAGGTAAGAAACTTTATTGCAACTAATAGTGACCTGGACACAAAAATAAACATTAATAATTAGATATTTTATATATCTACAGTATTATATTTTATATTTTTTTATTAATAAATATTAATAGTGACCTGAAAATTAATTTATTAAACAAAAACGTCAAGTTTGCGTATATAATTCTATACAACTCTTCCCTTTCCATATTACAAATTGAACCCCTATTACTTCCCTTTACTTGAACCTACCTATGATTACATTAATTTCTTTTTTAAATTTCCACTTATATGTAAATAATTACTGCATAGTATAGTTAAATGTCATGGGCGCTCTTGCACCGACTACGAATATTGCTGCTTAGATGTACTTTCAGAGAGTAATGGTGTAAGATTAAAGTTATATCACCTGGAGAAGAAGGGAAGCAACTGGTAAAAATTTAAATAACTAACAAAAAGGATTTGAATAAATGTCAAAATGAAACATCGTTCTGGCAACATATAACGCATACAAATTTTATTTTTTTTAATTGATCATGAAGATAAAAAAGATATGATCAGCTCTTTATATAAAATTCTGATCAAAAATGGTAATTATTTTTATTCAATGGTTTATTTTAAGAGATCGCAAATTAAAATAGATGAAAAATGTTTTTATTAATGAAATGTGATTTGTTACAAGTAAAATGTCTTTTTCTTCAATTTCAGATTAGCTATAATGGGTAATATCAACTTAAAAATGAATAAGCAGAATAATCCTGACGAGCTGGAAACGATAACTGACAACGTTACAAAATTAACAAAACCTGCAAGAATACATATAATTTCTGAAAATGGATAAAATTATTTTGTTCAAATAGAATCTGGTTTTAAAAATACGTTGAAAGTATATTTTTTGAAAAATTCAAGCACGAAAATTAAAGACTTATATGTTTATTGTTGTCATTACACAAAAACAAAATAGATTTTAAGTTCATTGTTAATACATGGTGTAAATAAATTTATTATTTTTGTTGAATACACTTATATATAAAATCATTCACAAATGAAACACAATCTCGTGCAATCAAAAGAAAAAAAATTATAAGGGATCATGAATAAAAACTTTTTTTACATAATATGTTTAGAGATTTTTGTACAGAAGAAGACGTAAATTAGTCTTAAAGTAATCTCCTAATAAACATTCCTGTATAAGATGTATTTAACTGTTATTGTTGTTTAACTTTTATATTTTACGTAATTTTTTTAATTATATTTATGGTTAACACTAAGATTGACTTTGAACAACAAAACTAACTTTTCCCAAATTACTTTATAGATTAGTCATGTGCAATACTTCCATTTCATAAACTCTTTGTATATTATACTTTTACCACTCTTAAGTTGATGACCTTCAAGATAAATTATCAAAATACTCCCCTTCTGAAACAGCCACATAGAGTGATGTGTGATGACATAAGTAGGAGAGTTATATCGTATGCACGTGTGGAATATTTCACTTGGAACAATTCCCAATGTTACTGTTGACAACACACATCTGTTACAAAATTGTTTTACATATCATTACTTAAGATGTCAAATACAAAGAAAATACACTATTCCCGTAAATTATGGTGAATTATACTTTAACCATTAATCAAATACATTTAATTCAATTATTGAATTTACTTAACTTTTGATTTCATGTTTATGTACTACAACGGAAATTCGTTGTATGGGGTTATATTTTGGTCAAAAAAGAAAAATATCAAAAAATAATCCCAATGCAAGGTATGGATGTTTTGTAGAACTTTTTACTGCTTATAGCCGGTCGGTGAGATTGAACTATGAAATGGTCCAAGGTCAACTCTTGCCGGCTTGTTCTAACAGTAAATTCCTATGTCGGCGGATTTTGAATTGAAAAATCATTTTTTATGAATTTTGAAAATATGAAATAATAATGTATAAGGATATGTAGTTGTAATACAAGTTGTATGCAATACATATCTAGTATTGTTATTTCATATTAACTAACAGACGTTACGGCATATTTAAATGAACAATTTAAATATTTTCAAAATTAATAAAAAATAAAAAACCTTGGTATTTCTGAAAATAAAATGTAATTTTAAGATAAAAGTATTCTTGCTAAAATTTGGAAAAAATTGATATTTAAAAAGTTAGCAGAAAAGGTTAAGTATAAAAGCTAATAAAAGTAAATAAAAATAAATTTTGAGAAAAGGATTGTATAGAAGCAATTAAATAAATAAAGTTATATCATAATTAATGATTAAAAATTTAAATTTGATTAAAACAAAAGAGTTATGGTTTTCACGCTATAGTATGAAAACGAAAAAAGATAAGAAGTGGAAATTTTGCAAAAAGAAGTTAAAACCTAATATCTAAGAGTTGTGTAAATTTCAGGAAAATCAGTCAATAAATAAACCCCAAACCCAAAGGTGTGAAAATACGCACTGGATTACATCACTACCAGAGGTCGCAGAGTTATGTTATCACGGCTAGTGTGTTTAAATCACGAAATAAACAAAGTGACAAAGTTTGAAAACAAAAACTTTAAAGGTGTAAGAATTAAAAACTGTAAATTACGCAAATTCTTACGTAAGCGATTAAAGGTGAATGAATAGTCCGACAAATGTCATTCGAAGTGCGGGAAATTGCCGCGGTCGAGAGCTACAAGACACCGGTTACGTAAAAACGCAAAAACTGTTAGGAAAAGTGTTATAGACAATTAAAAGGAAAACAATGAAGATTTTTACATCGGCCAGTTACAAGTTGCAGGGTTTAAATGTTCAAGGATAAGTGACGTAGTCGTAGGCGGAGCCAGAATACCAACTTACAGCAAAAATAGATTAAAGTATTAATTAGAGCAAAGTGATTAAAAAGGACAATTTAAAAACGGTAAACGTAATAAATAAAGTAATAATAAATAACTGAATCACCTACACCAAAAATAATCAAGAAATTGCATGGAAATACACCATAAATGGAACTATCGTATCGGTCCAGTGAGGGAAAAAAATTGGTATCGATATACGATAGTTTTTGGCTATAAAAAGAGCCGCACGAATCTCATAGAGGTCTCTCTTAAAAAATCGTTGGAACAGGTGCTAGGGGTGACTATGCCCGAAGGTCTCTCGTAAAAAATTTGTCAAACAAGTGCCAGGGGTGGCTATGCCAGTTTGCTGACTCAAATTTCTCCGTAAAGAAGCTTAAGTGTTACTATGCCAAAATATTAAGAAGTGTCATCGAGAGTGATAGGAGGTGATGGATTCGAACCAACCAGCCAGCCTTCTAAACTCCATGAAAAAGAAATGAGACAACTGTAATCGCTAAATACAACCAACCAGACACCAGAGGACCATCAGCATCCCAGGACTCAGGATCTTCAACACGGCGGTCAAGGTCTGATAAAAATCCAAATTTCCTTTTTAAAGGGCAAAATTGGCCCGATTTTAGAGTATCACTGATTTTCCTGAGATAAATTTTTTTTATATAATTAAATAAATGTGTTAAAATAGATAATGTTAAACTCATGTGTGGATAAAAATCTTTATAGATAAATAAATTTGATAAATTAAATAATTTAAATTCAGAGATAAATAGAAATCTTTATATAGATCAATTTTAAGAAAGTTATGAGTGATTGCCTTCTGCTCAAAAGAAAAAATATTTTAGTTGTTATCAAATAATTTTATTAGAGAAATTGTTTTGAGTTTTATTTTGTTGACTTGTGTCAAGATTATTATTTCCAGTTGTTTTTGTTTCAATTAATTAAAGGAATTAATTTTTTTATATATTCTCTAAAACTGTGTTTTATTTAGAATTGGTCACACAATTATATGCTATATTTTCAGGTTTGTTGTTATAAAAAAGGGTAAAATATATTGTATCAAAAAGGTATTCCTAAGGACACACACCTACGAGATTAAAATTAGAAAATAAAGTAAATTCGTGTTCTCCCTGAGAAATAGGGTAATCTTAAATACAGTTACTGGAAGTCGTAAATAAAAAGGGGGTACCGGTAATTTGGGGCAACTCAAATTATCGAAGAAGTTATTCAATCCAGGCCAGCAAGATAGTAAGCCAAAAACTTCCAGTGGATTGGATAATTTATTCTTTTTGTCACGCGAGAACGAATCCTGTAGGCTAAAAATCTCAGGATTCGAGACTATTACGTATTAATAAAGATAGGGGGCGTAATTAGTCTGACTCTAAAAAAGGTAGAGTTTTTTCGTTGTAGTACATTAATTAGGCAATCAATATTTTTAATTCAACTACATACAAAAATTTTCTAGTTAGTTGAACTTCACATTAATACAACTAATAGTTATTTGTAATATTATATACAGTAATCAAAATATATATAATAAATATTTACAATTTAAACATAAGACTACTTCATTTTATGTATATATATATATATATATATATATATATATATATATATATATATATATATATATATATATATATATATAATTTGTTTACGATAAATATTTTACTAATATTTAAAATAAGTTTTAATTATTATTTTTCAGTGTATTAATAAATTTACTATTCAACAATATGAATGAAAATTTTACAAGATATTACAAATATACCATTATTACAAAAAAACGTGTGACATATAGAGGTAATAATATAATAATCAATAAAATTAGCACTAAAGGTAGAGTCTGTTAAAAAGATTGAAAGAAAAGACAAAATAAATTTTCGTGACATTTAACGTTTAAGAGTGAACCTTCAGTGTTAAATCCCTTTCTTAACCCACACTGATTATTGCTAGAAAATATATCTTTCCAGAAAAAATCCATAATTCTCAACGTTAGCACTTTTTCAAAAACCTTTGAGAACACAGACAACAGAGGAATAGGTCTATAGTTTGAAACAACTTTCATGCACTCTTTCATAGTAGGCACTAGGCATACTACGGGAATACTTTATACACTCACACTACATTTTACAAACATTTACAATTTCAAAATATATTACTGTAATTATTTGACTCTCTTCAATAAAAGTAATAGAAGTGAAATTTTGTTGCCACAAACTAAATCTAAAGATATTTTAATTCATTCGACGAATCTATAATTTTAGTACATTAATAATTTTAAAATTGTAAAGGTGCGTAAAATATAGTATGAGTATATGAAGTATATCATATTCTGCCTGAAAAAGCCTCATGTTGAGTTGAAACAGCCGTTGCAGTTACATAATAGAACTACTCTTCACGATAGATATAAACAGGTACATTGATTGAATAATTAACAGTGTTTGAAAAAAGTTAAGAACGGAACACTAACACTACATATTCTATAGACAACAAGGGCAAAGAAGTTATTCAACCTTAAAAGTTGATTTTTTTTGATTTTTTATTGTAGATTTTTATTAGATTAGCATTATAATTGAGAAATATTTGTCTGCTTGCGAAAAATGTACGGAAATAGTTACAGGGGTTTTTTTTAATTTTATTTATTTTTATTGGGTACCGTCAAACACAAATGAAATTATAAAATTTAATACCTTCAAGCAGTCAGTTTTATTTATTATTTTGAGTAAAAAATTTTAACTTATAATATGTTATTCATTAGAAATACATTGCATAAATTATTAATACCATCTTACAGAAATACATTTTCTAAATGTTTATTTAGCC
The DNA here is from genome assembly GCA_963513935.1 of Aphrophora alni. Lineage (NCBI taxonomy): Eukaryota > Metazoa > Arthropoda > Insecta > Hemiptera > Aphrophoridae > Aphrophora > Aphrophora alni. The sequence continues at coordinate 61,077,680 of OY740770.1, read as the reverse complement.
GTTCATCCTGAAATATCGTTGCTCCAAAAAGAAGGCTTTTATATACAAAGCAATATTTTATTTTATGTGTATCCTAAACGTCTTTTGGCATTAAATTGTTTTCTTATTATAAAGTGTGTCGTCTTATACTTGATCTAGATTATTTTTCGATGATCATAATTCTTTTATCTTGTCTCTCAGAAAGAGGAGATAGCTTATTTGATAGTTGCTATTATCGCATTTTGAAAGTTTTTTGTAGTATGAATTCACAATAGATTTGTCTATTACATATTGTAACTGAGTCAATAGTATATTATAACAACGCATATTGAAATAATTTTAAATCGTGTCACAAGATTATGAAAACTGTTTGAGTTATTATGGATTGAAAATTTCATCTAATTTGAGATTGCGGACATAATATAGTTTAATATGCATAAACTAAAGCTGCTTTTCTTTTCCGTTGTTCACAGCACGTTAAAAATGAAGCTTCATGGAGCAAATAATTTAAAGCTGCTTTTCTTTTCCTGTTATTTTTTTTTATAGGTGTATTTCTGTATTGCATCAGTGCTAAATATTAATCTTCTCCAAAACTTTTTATTACAATTCTATTAACAGAATACAATAAAGTAGAACATTTAAAATACATATTTGATCCAACTGTAGATTTACGATAGAGGAAACGTAAAGGAACAACGTTTTTACTTCTAAATATTTCTTGTTCTTTAAATCGAAGCTACATAATACAAATTACTTGTTTGAAATATTGTATTATATTACATTCCGTCATGTCATGACTTTGTGTTATAGTATCAATGGTATTTTAAGCTTTATATAACTTTTTTTCTTAATTAAGATTTCGGTGAATGAAAAAAATAAAATAAAAAATTTCATAAAGTTATTCTTTTGTTAAATCTGTATGTATTGCAACATTTATAAACTCAAACATTATAAAAAAATGTACTCAGTTCTTAATAAAATCATAATGTATTTATATATACAAATATATATTTAAGCAGTTTTACAATAAAATAATTTAAGACAACACATAGTAGCAAAAGTAATACTTTTAAGATCAATAGTTGAGTAACTTAGTTGTAAATATTAAAAAGTAACATACTCAATGACTGACAACTATATAAAATGTCGCAGTAAAACAGATTTACTTCAAAAGAACTAAACCATAAAAAGAAAAGATGGCTATAATTATTATCTTGGTAACAATTAATTGTTTTATTTTTCAGAAAGAATCCTTCTAAAAAAGAAAGTATTTGACTTAATTCGTTAATGGAGGTAGGTTTAATGAATGCAGCTTCATTGAATTATACAAACAATAGTGAGGAATTACCTGATATGATTTGTATAATGGATAATTAACCTATTAGTAAAGCACTTTGGATAATTGCCTTTATATAAGTAATGAGTAACAACCCGGGTGGTAGTGATTGAAAGGCATATATAATTGAAATGGTGAACTATTTATCAGATTCAATAGAAATCTATTTAACTCTATGTTAAATGCTACATGAACATTTGCCTTTGTATTTTAAATCAAAATATGTGCTCCAGAACCTATACTTTGTATTTATTTACGTCAAATTTGATCAAAGGATCTGTTATACATTTGACGGCTATGAGTTTAGTTGATAAAATTTGAATAATATGTTTAATTATGAATTAATCTTTATTCCAACAGTAATTATCATCTTATTTTGGAACTCAGGAGCTATAAATCTTTACATTAATAAAGTATTAGGTAATACGTATTTTTTTAATTGGCATGTTTCTCAAAATGTTTAGATATAAATAGTATTCTTTTAAGAAGCATTGATATTTTCTAAATACGTTTAATGTGTTAGGATTTTTAAAATTTTATTTTATTTTTATTTATTTATGTTTTTTTTCCGAAAATCCATTAGTCTCGTACAAACTGATAAATGGTATTTCTCCAGCTTCATCTCTTACTAGTCTTCTAGACTGTCTGCGCATTTCACACATAGTGTAGTCTCCTGTCTGTAGTATTCCATCCTCTGTCTTCTCCTCTCAAAGCCAAATGCACTCATCTTTATCATACTGATGTTAATGTTAAAGCAGTTAGTTAATCTAAACTTTATTACATTTGGAAAAATATGATTGGCGAATTACAAATGGTATATATGTTGGACAATTTTTTTTAAACTGTAACTTTATAAATAACTTTTCTTATTTGCAATTCTCACTTTGTTTTAATGTCAGAATAAAAAGAAAACATGAAGTTCGTTATCAGCGGGAAATGTCATTAAACATCAACACAGAAATATTAGAAAATACCGCAAGCATAGTATAAATATTTGGAGAAAGTAATCTTGTTATACAAAAAGTGATATTAGTTAATAAATTTAAGAAGACTTACTGACGCTCTACAATACTAAGAGCAATTATAAATGAAAACGGTGACCTGATTTTATCGGAATTAAAAAGCGTTCAATTCAGTAGCCTACTTATGTTATTTATATCACACAGATGTTTCTTACAGATAATCGTATTTTCTAAAATTGCTTGAAAACTAAGTATAAAGAAGGTTTTTCATTTCTTTGAACAAGGGTATATCAGGAAGGCGAGTTTTTCATTAAAAAAATTAACAGACGATAACTATGTCTAAGAAAAATGAGAAACACCGTTTATCAGTTATGAGTTTTGAGTTCTATTTAAGAAATTTAATTGATTTATTGTTTAAACTTTCCGCTTATACTTATTATAGAGAAAATTATTAGATATCACATTATAAATGTTGGAATTTTATAGTTTGTCATGAAGTTCCCTTAGTTATAAAAAATTATTTTTGGAATGAGAAATAATTTGGCTCTAATTATATATAATTATATTTTTGCAAAAAATAGAACATTTTGTTTATGTGTGTGTGTGTGGGGGGTGTGTGCGTGTGCGTATGTATGTAGATGCTACATTTGACCAAACTCTTATAGACTTTATAGCCGATGTAGATTAATTCATTTTTTTTTTATTGTAGCTAGCCCCGTATTTTAAGATATCGAAAAAAGTTGTAGTCTAGATCTCTAGATAAGGTCAAAATATCCCAACAAACAAAACTTGATTAACACTCATCCACGAGACGACAGACAGATAAGAAAACAGATGACGAACTGACATCATTCAAAAACCATTTTCTTGGCCCTACATTAAAAGGATATTTAGGCAAATACTCGACATTGATTTGATTACGTAACTTTTTCATTCTCGTCCTATAATGGCAGCGAATCAGCTGCATACCGTGGAATTAAAAATGTTTTCTTTTTACACTCAACTAATAAATAAGATATTATTATGGTAAACATAGTTTTTACCTTAATTATTGTGAACGGATGAATTTGTAAGGGTGTAAATTATGAATAAAACAACCCAAGAATAACTAAAGAGACAAGAGGTTCTTAAAAGGGTTACGGTAATTAATTCCTTCTGTCATCTCCCACACTTTACACAGTTAGTCTAAGGACAAAACATAACAAAAACTTAAAACAATGTGGAAGCATTATCTATAAAACTTCTCACCAATAATATCAAATTAAGTTCTATCAAATTTAAATCAATTTCCTCTCACCGTTAAAAAACAGAAATTTCTAACTTAAAAGTTGTTCATTACAATATTCGCTTATTTGATTACCTAAACAATGATGATATACATCTCTGTGAGAAGTATTAATATTCAGTGGCATTTACATAATGAACTATATAGTTTTCAGTTATGGAAGCTAACAACCAGCGTTCCATACTATGCCTACATTAAGTAAATATGTAAAAGGGAAGACCAAACAGACTTGGAAATACGAGTTATTTCAAGTAAACAAACAACTTCTCATATTTGTACGTATATCAACTAATAACTGGCATGTAGTTATGATTCTATAACGTCATTGTTTAAATTAAATTCAGATGTTATATAAAATAAATAACATTTTAAATATTTCAATTTTTTGTTTATTTAAGAGGGGTTAATATATACAGAGTGATTTAAAGAAACAGATAATTAAAAAATTAAACAATTTAACGCAAAAAAAATGTTTTAAAGAATTTTACTTATGTAATTTAATAGTAAAAATAATGTCATTTTGGAATACATACAGTACAATTTATTTTTTGATGATGACATCTTGCAGGTGAACTTCATATCTACGCAAACATTCCTCCAGTCTCTTCGTTACATAGTTCGTGGTTCAACGTAACATCTGAACTGGAATTTCAAAGAATTGCCTCTCGGATCTTCGCTTTTAACTCTTCCGTTGTAGCAGGTCGACTAAGGAACACACTGCCTTTAAGGTGACCCTACAAAAAGAAATCACAAGCTGACATATCAGGTGATCTGGGAAACCATTGAATTTCGCCATTTCTCAAAATCACACGTTCTCCAAACATTTGCTGTACATTTGCCATCGATATTCTTGCAGTGTGTGACGTTGCTCCATCTTGGCGTATAGATAATAATTTGTGGAAATGTCAGTAGTTGTTGCACTACTACAGTTTCAAGCTTGGCTATTTAATGATCCGATGTAACTGAAATTGCAAGACCATTCTCATCCTCAAAAAAATAGAGTCCTATCACACCGTACGATGCCATAGGACAACACACGGTAACTTTGTTGTTGTGCAATGGACGTTGCTGTAGTTCAGCAGATTTTCTTGTGCCCAATATCTAAAATTTTGATTGTTAACAAAACCACTAAAGTGGAAATGGGCTTCGTCTGACATCCACAGATTGTTAATAAATACCTCGTCCTCATTTATCTTTTGAAGCATTAATTCACAGAATTTTCGTCGGATCACACGTCGTTGTGTATCAGTCCCTGGATGATCTGTAGCTTGTATGGATGACAATGCAAGTCCTGTACTAATATTCTTCGAACTCTTGAAGTATGCAACTGTAAAGATGCTGAGTGGTGAAGGATTGACATATGTGAACTTCTTATGACAGCATCTCGAACAGCTTGCATATTGTCTGATGTACGAGCGGCCCGCACATGGCCTGGAGGTTTCTTTCTCATTACCGTACCAGTTTCCTCGAATTACGTATCCATGTTTTAATTGCATATGCTGATGGAACACGATCGTGGCGTCCTAAACTAAAATGTCGACGGAATTCTCTACGTGCCGCCTCCACACTGTCACTGCTCATGTAAAAAGCTTTGATAGCAAATTCACGTTTCGCAACCATGATAACTAAATGGAAAGGCATTGTTGACAGGGTGGCGTACTTTATTCAGCGCCTACGGCTACCAACACAACTTTCAAAATTTCCCGTTTCTTTGAATCACCCTGTACATATATATATATATGTATGTATCACTTTTGACAAAACTAAGAAAATATTTTTTTTTGTAGATGGTACTTATGTTGATAAATTATTTTCGAATGCTATTATATCAATATTTCTATTTTATTCCTGTATCAAAATTTACATTTTGCTGCAATGCCAACGTAAAATATATGTCATCAACTTTAATGTAATAGCAGATATTTCTTGTTGAAACTCCATATTCAAGGATAAATAAAGCAAAAGCTTAAAGTTTCAAATATTTTAATAGTATGAATGAGCTACAATTGTTTCGCCTTGCGGCATCATCGGGCAACTGATAATTTACAAGTATAGACAACTATATAAACATAAGTAACAGGAAACTGAAATACAATAGAGAAATCGGGGAAGGTAGGGGGATGACCTAGCAGGTAGGTAAAGGTTAAGAGTTTTAGGTACGGATGGGTTTTAGAAGAGATGACGAATTTAATACAATGTGGTCATTTAAGTTGAGAATAGGCCTAAGTGAAATAGATCTATTTATTTCTAAACATTCTAAATTATTTAATCTATTGCTTTTATTTTCTATATGTAAGAGTATAACATTCGATTTCGGATCAAAACTATGACCCGAGTCCAAAAGGTGGTTAGCAAAGTTAGAGTTTCTATAGCCATGTTTCCAGCTATTTACATGTTCTTTAATTCTAACTTTAATAGATCTACCTGATTGACCTATGTACTCAGAGTCACAATCTTGACAAGATATTTTATAAACTCCACTATTTTCTAACATTTCTTTTTTATCTTTATTATTCACCAACATTTTCCCTAGATTTTTATTACAATAAAAGGCAACTTTACGATTACATTTAGTAGAAATAAGATTACTGATTTTATAACTAGTTCTGTTGATATAAGATAATTTACAATATCTAACTATTTCAATGCTCTCGTTATGGGAAGAGTAGACTAAATTTTCAGCTTTACGCTTTACCTTTTTTCTTAAAATATTATCTATTAAACTAACATCATACTTATTATTAACAGCAATTTGTTTAACGACATTCAGTTCATCATGAAAGTCATTAGGTACATAAGTCTATGTACCATGCTGTGAAAAGCAGCATGTTTATGGCTGATAGGATGGTTAGAATCAGCAGGTATAACTGTATCTGTATAAGTAGGTTTTCTGAAAATTTTAAATTTATGATAACTATCACTGATATTAATGTTAAGGTCCAAGAAATTAATGCTGTTATTGTTACCTACTTCCATAGTGAACTGAATGTTGCTATTTACAGAATTTATGGTTTTAAGGAGAGAGTCTAACTGTCTATTAGTGCCACTAAACAAACACAAAACATCGTCAACATAACGGTACCAATAAATTATATTTTTAAATAAAGGATTGTCTTTACCAAATAAATTATTTTCAAAATCAGCCATGAAAATTTCTGCTAGAAGAGGTGACAAAGGTGAACCCATTGCCAACCCTTCTATTTGTTGGTAAAATTTATCGTTAACTTTAAAATAATTTTGACTAATGCAAATTTTTATGGCTGCTTTTAATTCATTACTAAGTGTAGTATCACCATTGGTATCGCTAATTATGTCATTGACTATGTTTTTACATTGGTTAATAGGTATACTAGTAAAAAGGCTTTTAACATCGAAAGATACAATTTTAGCATTGGAAGCTATAGTAACATTTCCAATTTTGTTAATTAAATCTAACGAATTCTTAATACTATATTTAGATGTAAAATTAGTGGCACTTTTAAATACAGTATTGACTTTTTGGGCCAATTTAAAAGTAGGAGCATTGTTAAAAGATACTAAGGGACGAACAGGAATATTGGGTTTGTGAAGCTTTGGTAGGCCATACAATCTGGGTGGTTGGGGGTTCATAACTCTCAAGTATTGGCCAACGTTATTAGGGAACAAATTAGTACACTTCTTAATATAATTATTAACTAGTTTACTATAATAGACGTATTATCACTTTTTAATATTTTAAAGGATGAATTATCATTAAGGATATCATCTACTTTACAAACATAATTAACTTTGTCTAAAATAACAACTGAATTGCCTTTATCGGCTTTAGAAATAACAAGGTTGTTATCTTTCACTTTATTTTGTATTTGTTTAATAATATTAACTTCATTGTTAAAATAACATTTATTTGGAAGACTCTTTACAGTATCCCCAATTATATTTGAACATAAATATTTAGTGTTAACGTCTAATTTATTTATAGATTCAATATCTACAGACAGAGTTTCAAAATTACTGTTTTTTAGAGAAATACAACCCTAGATCTTCACTAAAAAACAGTAATTTTGAAACTCTGTCTGTAGATATTGAATAAGGATGTTATTGTTTTTTAATTAATAAATTATTACATCAAAATTTATCGTATTATAATACGAGAAAACAGAATAGGTCTGTTATTAATAATAATAACATTAGGAATGAAACAGAAAACAAACATTTGTTCGGCATTTAAACTTGTTGTTAAATAGTAGTATCAACAATATTTTCATATTAATAATGTTATTTAGATACATCCATTTTGATTTTGACCTCGTGTGTTAAATCAGTGCTTACTTTTTAGTATTATATTACTACCCTTACTCCAGTAATATTGTTTATAACTGATAAATAAATTAATAAAAAGAATAAAATTCGTTTATTCAATACACCCAACAAACTATTTCATACTCATTTCTTATGCGTGCCTTTAATAATAAAGACAAATCATTAATCCACATTTGCCTCAATTCTCTAAAGTGTCTAAAGAATATACAAAAATCAATACTACAAATATCTTTTTCAAAACACATAAAACTATAAAATTTCAATTACACAAATCAAATTCATTGCTGATGTCGTTTTACTTTTTTACGCAATAAAACAACGGTTATTTGACGTATTGATTGATATAAAATTGGAAACCATTATACAATTTTTACTGTGTCATATGAAATAATAACATAATTTTATTATATACCATAATAACATGTATTGAAGCATAATACATCCATTTCCAGTTTTCCTATCATTGCATCGGATTGGCAACAAGCAGAAGTGGATTTCGAGAGTGTGGATCCAATAGACATGTCAAATCAGTTTAATCGTACTTGTGTTTGTGGTTTTAATTCATGTACTATGTGTTTTCTGTTGTGTATTGATTTTTTGTTTGTTATGTGTTTGATGACGACACACTCTAAATGAAATTTGAAAATGGCTGAATACCCATTCGTAACAGTCGCAGTTTACAAGCGAAACTACATAATAAAATATTGGCGACGATAAGTTTGACATTATATTAATTTACATTGTATCTCGACCTGCATATTTTATATATTATTTTATTCTAATCTAACAATTGCTAATAATTTAACACATGGCAAATACTACCACTAATCTCTTTAATTAATTTTTTTTAAATATAAGCTAAGCCTTTTGGGCGTATGTATTCCCACACTGGCTGTTTTATAATGAAAGCGAGTGTGGCAATCCAGAGGTACCTAGCTTCATCTACACATTTCTTCAAAATTAGTCTTGGAGTTGAAGACTATTAATGAAGAGATATGCAACATAATTATACTTTCATTGCCTACTCGTTAACTGAAAAGAGTATCTGTTACAGTAATCTGTATTTTAATTGTACTAAATGTCCTGCAACATCAACATTGCTGATTACAACCACTATATAAAGTCAAGCCAATATCCAAATAATACATTTTTAAATCTGCTAAAAAAGTTATAAACCAATTATACTAAAAATGTAATAACTCAGAAATCAACCTCATGAAGGTGATATTGTAATGACACTTCAATGCTGTATACTGTTGTTCCTCCACAAAACATTTTAAACCCAGTAACAGAACATAACATTACAACATTTTATTTAATAGAGTTTCATTTATATCACAATAAAATAACTCCATAAATTAGAAAATAAATGGTATAAAATACCGTTATAAACTTGTAGCTTTTATCTACATTTATACAAATACACTGCTGATATCATGAAAATAGAATTACAGACGAAACGTATATAAAACTATTCCGCCATAGAATAATTTATAACCCAATGAACTCTTTTCTTTTCCAAGTACTCATTTTAAGTTCGTCTGAATAAGTTAGAACACACTTAGCTGCTTCATATGCAGAGACTGAATACTTAAGTAGAGATGTGTGGAGCAGCTGAAATATTTCACAACACTAGAGGTGAAATTATTTATTTATTTTTCTACATGAGCCAAATAAATTTAAAAAATAATAAAATTATGACTGTTTTATATATATTTAAATCAATACAACACAACTAATTTTGATGATTAATCACATGAACACGCGAGCGTATACAAAGGTATGAATACTCACACAAATATTTATAACATATATTTGTCGTACTTATTTAAAATAACAAATAATGAAATTAAATATAATTTTTAAAGCCAAATTGTGTTCGTTGTATTTAGTAAAAGTTTTTTTCAGAAGATAATTTTAGACTCCAATAACTTTTTTTTTTGTTTAACACCAAATGAAAGCATATTTGGGTTTATGCATTGCTCCACTATAGATAAGAATACATTATAACATAAATTTAAACTCTACAATAATTTAACTATTACTGCCCCTTCGATTGGGCGTCAAAATATAACATAACTTTAATTGAGCTCCTATTTAAATAAAAACGCAAAACACAACTCTTTACCTTTCAAATAATATCTTAATATAATCTTTTGATTTTAGAAAAAACAATTACATTTATAAACCTAATCTTATTAGCTATACTTCATTCACTCTGCACTCATTCCTTAACCTAATTTTAATTTGGTTACAATTAATTTTTATTTGATACAATTAATTCAAACCTTTCTCTAATATTCTTTCTAGGACATCAACAATTATTTTGCCCAGGTTATATTTTTCTTTTGATTTTGGCTCATAAAACCTTGATTTTTCTTCACAAAGAAAAATAGGTTAAAACTCTAAACATTTAACATACAATATATTTTTCTTCGGCTCTGATTTTCTTTACAAACAATTTAATTACTTTAATTATTGAACATATCATTTACAACACAAATTAAAAACTTTAAACATTAAACTGTTTAATTTACTGCCACGGCTTGCTCTTTTACAACTAAATAAATTTATTTTTAATAGCACTAACTCTAATTTCTCGGGGGAATTCTTTGATGACTCAATTGAAGTGACATTTACGAATATTAATAAAAGAATATTTAACAAATTTGTACTTATCGATGGTTCGCTCCTTTTTCAACTGATAATTTTTCACAATGCACTTCACGATTATTATACACTGACTCTGCTTTATTACTTCACAGGATTTTTCACTTAACGAAAATTGAAGCACTCACAAATTCCTTGGTGAAACTCCTAGGTGACGGATGGTCCTAGCTGCAGATGTAGCCTTCCTTCCTGGCGACAAATACTATTCCTCGCTGATACTAATTTACATGGTGCTGATTGACCTTCAGCTAAAAACTCAGAGACGCTCAACTTCCCTGATCAACAAACACTTTAAGAATTTAAAACAAACTCCTTGAACAAGATGACGCAGACACAATAATTCGTCTCTTGGGTCAACAATTTTAGACGACTCTCCGTCCTTCGCTCCCAGTCCTAGACTAACTCCCTTTTTCAATTTTGGTTTGTACCGAATATCATCCCCTCTCTTGAAACTTGAGCTGGCTTTCTCTTAGCTGATTCGTTAAAACAGTTTCTGTCTTTTTAGTGGTGGTTTTCAAAATCTGCCCGTTGATTTTTAAAAGTGGGACCTCAGCTCATTGGTCGACCTACTTTCTGCAAAACCGTTGTAAGAGAACGGTTCTTTCGAACACATCTGGAACTTCCCTTTCTGATGTACAGTTAGGGACGCTAACTTTTCCATTGATTTCTCTTTTTATTATATACAAATTTTATTCACATCTGTCCTTGGCCAATTCTCCCGTTACTTGTTTTTTTAAGTGTATGCACGTTTGCTCCTTAAATGGCTAAAGTCCCGTTTTCTTTTGTTTTTTTCTTGTACACTTTCCTTGGTATGTACCGTTAGATTCCAACCTTCACAAGCTGCACCTGGCATCATACATTTTCTCCAATATGAATTGCTTTTTTAACTGTTATTGATATTATTTTATTTTATTTTACATGAATTAATTAACTATTTATCTTCTGATATCATTTAATCATAATTATTGTAAATGATTAGATTGATATCGTTACAACATAATTATATATTATCAACTTTGTTTGAAAGGATAGAAACAAAGCAATTCTGTGAAAAACTACTTTTGGATATTTTACTACAATTCGTACAAAATATTTATGTAGAACAGTTAGGATATTGCACATATTATATGTTTTGTTAGTTGTTTTTGTATCATTTATTTAAAATAAATAATATATTATTTTGCTACATTTTCTGTGGTAATTTATTTGTAATATGTGGAAGTTTAAAGCTTGATGTTGTTTTTTGATATATACAATAATTTTTATTCTCAGGCTGTAATATATTTTATTCAGAAATAAAATTCCATTAATTTGTATAATGACTCGAATTTGCCCCTAACCACAATCACTAGAAACATTAAAATAAAACACAATTATCTGATTAATTGTTCTTTATTTATTTTATTATTTCCACTAAATGCCCTGATGTGCATTTCGATAACATGGTTATCAACATCGGAGGGTCTTGCTTTTAAACTAAATCTAAACTTACATATTAGTACTACTAATTTCATTTATCTACTAATGAATTTAATAATATTTAACACTGTTCACCATAACTCTCATGGCCACAATTATAAATAGTTTTTTACACACAGGTTCAAAAGCTATATTAATATTAATAACCACAGTTTCATTAGTTTTTATATTTTATAACTATATATCTATGAGTATATTTCAAATCTTATTCCTTTTAAAATGAAGCTTCATTTATTCAGATCAACTTATTTCAATTATTATTTCTAACGCATACAAAAACAAAATAAATATTAACGTATAATTTTATGCTAGGGATAAAAAAAGTAAATTTGGTGTGTGTTTTCCATCTAACTGATTTTAATTACACACAGAGTTCCGTATTTTAGAGCTACGACAGTTAAATGATCCAATTAGGTTAATGAGGTCAAATACTTAGATTGTTGTAGGACTTTCTCATTCCAATCCCAATCTCAACTTTGTCGATAAAAAATTAAAACGTTCAGTTTTGTTTAACTACATTGTGTTTAAAAGTGTTCTATCTCGTTGATAAATATCATAACAAAGAAGTTACATTTTCAAAATCAATACGTGTTCACATTATTAATGAATATTTTCAGATAGAAACTGTCATTCTTGGGCTTATTAACATACAAACTAACTAATAATAAATTCCCATTAATGTTCAGACCGAAGGTTCTTGGTGGAATTCCATGTTTAAAGATATAATAATAAAACACTTTTCTTTTTTTTGTAACTTTCACTTTATATTAGTCTAGCCGACCAATGGTTACTCCCGCTAAGGCATTGACGAGGCTGTATTACAGACTGAAGAAAATGAAAACCAGAGAACAATTAAAAACTAGATGGTGGGAGTTAGATACAATGAATATAAGGATGGGGAAATACCCGGCCTGGGCAATGGCCATAGGAACAACACAGAATGGGAAAACCAGTTAATTGTTCTAGGTACAGACAACTTGTTTTTTCAACACAAAATTTCAAACATAGTCTGTTTGTTAAAAGGCATACACCTTTAACAAACACCTTTAGTCTGTTTGTTTTTGCTTTTTGTAATGTACACATGATTTAAAAAGCAAATTTGCGGAACCGCGACATGTACACTAGTATACACATTATTTGGAAGCCACCTTGTATATTTTACATATTTTTTTTTATCTTATACTAACAAAATATCTACAGACTAATTTATAACCAAGTAATTGAGAACAAAGAACAATTGTGCCTAACGTCTAAACTTGATATATAAGAAGACGAAATGGTCTTATAATATACCATACCTCTATAACATAGAATGAGGGTTGAATTTAATGTCAAGTAGATATTTCTCCGAAGTACGTTTATTATTTGACTATTAACTTTTGTTGTGCTTCCATACTATAAAATTATGAGTTAATGGATATTTTATTTTTATTTTTTACTTTTATGAGTAGTATCTCTAGAAGAGTTTAAAAACTTCAATTAATGTAAAATTTTCTGTTACCATCTATTGTTTATAAAAATAGATATTAGATGGTTATTTCAAAAACAAATTGCTGAAAGTAGAGAGGAGTAGACTAAAAACGGAAAACTGCATGTCTCAAATTGTATTAGAGGATTGTGTGAACAAAGTACAGCGTATTTATTTTCTCACTCTGACACTGACGGCTAGGATGGTTGTTATGCATTTTTATATAATTTTCATCTTCAGGTGCCTAGTTTCATATTAGATATTAAACTATAAAAAAACATTTTAAAAACTTCAAAGTACTTGATAAGATTTTTACACCTACTATTCTCCATAACGAATACAAAAGGAACGTCACAAAATTAAAAATTAAATATTTTGTGAAGTCTTAATATTTTTGTGACTATGACTTTCAATTGTTTTTATATTTCTGAGCTATGTAATACCTACAGAAAACTGTTGCTCTTATTTGCTAGTTATTTACTGATAAATGCATTCGTATAAGTAATTCTTGAATTATCACACTTAATATATGGTAGTTTAAATTTGGATGTCAATATTTATTTAAGAATTTATGAATGAAGTATTTCAATTTAAATATATGCTATATTAAAATGTCTGAAGTCGTCTGTTTTAAACTGTAAAATGTTTATTTAAAAAAATATATATATATATATAAAAAGATATTATTAATTGAGAAATAATAATAATTATTTAGGTTATTATATTTAAAAATATAACTAAATGTAGTCTGTATTTTAATGTAACATTTATTAGTGTTTTAATAAATATATTTACAAATCATTATTAATTATTAGAAGTTACACCTTATTGTTAGTTTGTTGTTTATTTAATATTAAAAACCAAAAAAATAAAAATATGTTTTTCAGTGTTTAGCTGTATGAAAGTAAATGACAAAATCGCATAAAGTATAGTCACCATTTTGTTTTTTTTTAAAGTTCAATTACTCTGTTTTTTATGTAATATCATATATTAATATTTTAAGTCTCAATTATCTTTACATATATTGTAAACCACCAAGATATACAAAAATTAAACTAAGGTTCATTTCTTTCGTATATAAACAATTTTCCATGTAAATTTAAAAACAAAAGTTTTAATGTTTTATAATTTATTATTGTTTCTCTACTTTTTTAAATGCGAGCTGGTAATAATTAAAAGTGAAAGTTCAGATATATATATATATATATATATATATATATATAAATAATAGATAATTTTGTGTTAGACAAATTCAAATTTCTCTAAATTGTTTTTAATTTTCAGTGGTTCCTTGGGAAAGAGTTTTGAGTTTTAAAGCGGAGCCTGAATCCTGAATTCCGGTGGAAAGTAGAAAGTATGTAGTCAATACGTGAACAATGCTGCGCAAGATATTCAGGAGATTGTCAAGCAGAGAAAAATGATAAATACTCACTTTATTTCAAAAACACGTTTTCAACTAAAACACCCTTCAAACTAAATTACACAAATCAAACCGCCAGTAAAACTTTTCTCATAAACACAAGGAGAGAAGTTTTCAAACCATTATGAAGTTTGACGTTTACATTGAAGTTGAGAAGAGAAGAACTTTTGAAGCGTATCAAATAATGAAAGTTTATCCAAGTAATTCGATTTTATTTCAAATCTGGAAAACAACTCTACAATATTCAAGTATAATACATTAATATCATCAATTAACTATTTTCAAGTCTTTCCACTTTAAAACCAACCTAACTCATAAATTTAAGTTATAACAATACTCGACTATTGATGCGGTAGTGTAACAGGACAAAACGTTATTTTACTATATTTGTGAACCATTTCATTGTCAACTGCATAAATTACTCGGCACAAATGGAGATATGAGACTAGTCTCAGCCAAGATAAACACAATAATGTGCCTTCATTTTGGAATTTGCTAACTATTGTTATGAACACAAATATTAAAGAAATTCAATAGCAATCTTTACTAGATAGGTTTGCGTAGACTTATACTTAGATTTCTGAAACGAAACCAATAGAGCTACTACTTTGTTTTTTTCTATATTTTATTATTAAATATTTATTTGTATAATGTTGTGTGTCTGTTAACGTCTTTACTTTATGCCCATTAGCCTTGTAGTCTAAAAGAATGCGGTAGGAGGTAAAATACGAGAAAAGTCAACGTCAACAACCGCCATCGAATCTGTGTAAGCTGTGAGGATTGACTAATTCAAACTACGGCAAGAGATGCACGATCTGTATTATTTTAGCTATACTGCTAAACATTATGATTTAAATCCTAAACAAATATGTCTTATATTTTTCTCCTCTTTTTTAGGATTAGCTATCATATTTAATATCGCAAGAGACACATTCACAGTATAATTTGTTGTAGTTTTAAATCCCTTTTCCCTAATTAATCGCTCTAAATTTTGTAATATAGAAACAAATTTTATTGTTATAATCATTTTCCTTCTGTGTACCTCTTCACCTAATATGTAACACACACATAAATACTAACAAACAGAATCAAATACAAAGACACTCGCACACCTTGTGTATGTTCTTTTATTGTAATAACAATACTATTAGGCAAATGAAGTAGAAATTGAAAATATCGATTTTAAAATAACTTTTTAATATTTTTTAAATCTATTAAGTAGTTGTATTAATCAAGTTTTTTTAGAAGTTGGTAAAAAGCCTTTATCATAATAATAAAATCCAATTATTATATACAATACATTCATAGAGTGAATAAACAATACAGTAATGCCATATTACCACTATAGTTACCATTTGTTATATGAACATTTTTCAGTTTCATGTGTTTATTGAGAAAGTTCACAATATTTCAATAATTGGTTTTTATATAATAAATACCCCTTTGCTCTGGAATTATATGATAGCGTCAAGGATCGGAAGAAAACAAAGAGTTTGCCAAAAGAGACATGATAGGAAAGACGAAAGAACGAAATCTAGGCAAAGACTGAAAATTGAAAGGTGTAGATCGAGCTGGTTTGCCTCGGAATTGTCACACCATACCAACCGTAAGTTAACCTCTGCAGAAATTCAATGTGTTACATCGATTTAATCTGTAGTTGACTTTTACTGACTAATTGCAAAAACCGAAACCTTATACTAGTCTGTAAACAAAGCATTTACTGCAGTTAGAACAGAGCAAATTTATAATGTTCTGTAAAATTATAATATGAATTGTAAAAGAAACTCATCACTCTTTTTCCTTTAAAAACTTTTTTTTAATGATAGTGATTAAACTTCATTATCAAAGAAAATGTGCATTCTTTAGGTGCCGGATATTTAATGTAAAGTTAAACTAAGCTAAGTTGTCATTGTAATAATGGTTTGCTCTTAGCATTAATGACACTTAGTTAGATATGCATTGTACTTAAATATGCAGAGTTTGATTCACGATTTTTTGTTCTTTTTCTTATAATACATAATAATTAATCAGCTAATACTGTTTCTTTAAGCTATTATTTTGTATAATTTATATAATTACGATGTTGTAAAATTTACAATGTTATGTAAAATGCTATGAATTGTAAAGTAAAGTCGTCGTAACACTTTTACTTTTAGAAGATATTTAAACCATGACAGTGCTTAAATTTAATATCAAAGAACATTAGCTTTATTTAGCTACAGGATTATTATTGTAAGCCCTACCTAATCTTACTATGTTAATATTGTAATAATGTTTTGTTGTTATTTTTTGTTACAATTATATTAATTGTGGTTAAATATTCAGTGTTTGATTTTTCCGTTATTTTTTCTTTGTGCTTCTTTTAAAGCATATTCATAAATATATTTCTTTATATTATTTTCTATTTAAAATTCATCTTGCAGTATGATTTTTATTGCGTTTAAAAATCATAAACTAAGTTGAAAAATAATGTACTTTTTAAAGATGTATCATTTTATAACTTAACTATAATCTCAAGAAAAACTAATAAAATTGATCAATAGAGATCCCTTTATAACTATGTCCAGTAAAATACTAACTTACAGTAAGTATGGTTGTTTAATCTCGTAGTACTTTGCTGGATCTATAACTTTTTTGCATTTAGTCATGGGTTGGATCTATTTCAACCCTCTTTCCTATCAGTTTCAATTTCACTTATTCCTTTTTGTCGCTGAAGTTATTACAATATCTTAGGGCTTGGAGTCTCTATTTTGTATTACTAGATTCTTTTGTTTTTACGCGATGGTAATCAAAAGGATTTTTGAGCTTAAGCTACAAGAAAAAGAGTAAAAATGTGTAAAATAAGAAATGGTTAAATATTAAATATCTGAATATGATGTAAAGACTTGTTACAACTCATTACGTTTTAGTATAGTGTTTTTTTGTGTTTAATTTTTCTCTTTAAATAATTGTAAGTTGAAAATTATGATATGCATTTCGCAAATACTAAGACTGTTTGTGAAAAATCTTCCTCAGATATCCTTTACAGGAAAAATGAACCTTCTTGTAAAAAGGGTGCTAGTATTTTTTTAAACACAGTACAATGTGTTCATTTCCTTTATTTTCCAATGAAGAGAATTTTCAGTTTTCTGAAAGAAATAGTGTTTATTTCTCTATATTCCTTACTATAAACATTTTTCATCACAGAGAACTATAGGTTTAACCGTCTAAAATACGACAAATTACTGGAAAAGGATTAAATTTTTTGTTACTTGAAGTATTTTACTGAGTAGATACATTATTATTTTGGCCCATCTATAAATATGTAAAAAAATTATCAATGAATTGATGTCTAACAAATGAAAATAACCACATTTTATGATACTTTTTCGTTTAACTTATAGTTTTGATTTTATGAGGTATTTTAACATTGTTACCAATCAATAATAAGAAAAAAAGCAATGTTTTAAAAGTATAAAACACCCTTGTAGAGTTTTAAAGGGTGCTCTTAAAATTTAATTACGTGGGAGACTTTTACCCACAAAAATGGTTTAATGGATTAACAACGCTTAATCTCTCAACGATTCTCTTATCACACTTGGGTTGGGTTATATCCTATCCCATCAGAAACCACAAGCTTTGTGAATGTGCCGATATTTTGTTTTCTTTTTCATTGCGTTTTGTTAAAAATATGTTAATTTGTCACAACGGCAGGTCAAATTAGTTAAAGCCTGGTTTATGACACCCTATTTAGTTTGTTATTCTATGTAGTGAAACCACGAATTATTCCAATGCGTAAAAATATTACCAAAAATAGGTAAACTTTTTATAAAACGTATGTAAATTATACAGTTTACCAATCATAATAATTTAATTAGGTTTAATTTAGATCATAATTCACTATTATAACTGGTTTCGTGTTAGTTTTAGTGAAGGCATGCTTATACAATTACCCTACGCTTTAAAATTTGTTACTATAATCAATGACTGGATTGCTTGAATTCTATTCCATTCATGTGTGTGGAGTGAATATATTACATAATTAACTCACACATTCTTATTTTAAAGACATCAACGGTAACACGTTTAAATCTGATAACATAATTCACAATTAGTTTTTTATTGGCGATATATGTAGAGAGTTCATTAAAGAAATTTAAAATAACATATTTATAAGACATTTCAATAATTCACAAAATTGTAATATCATGTTGTATTGAAATCGAGGGAGGCTAAAATTAACAGCCTAAAAGTTAAAAACCAATGTAATGATATTTATAATTATTTTCATTGTAGAAAAGTAAACTATGTCAGTACTCGTTTGAAGCGAATATTGTAATGGGGAACAATTTATTTCTCCTTCCCTTATAGCGTCTTCTTATGTTGAGTTATGAAGAACTTAACTATGCATATTTTTGCAATGTATGAGGAAAATACATTACTAAAATATTTTTCCAATGTATAGTTTTACCAAACCGGAGAGGAACTATAGATGTATGTATTTTAAATTACGGAAACCATTTTGAAGAGCTCTTCTAGTTGATGTGGCTTACCATCTGTTTTTCATGTTGTAATTATGGTGTGCTAAGTTGAATTGGGGAATGTTTAGGGTGATTTTGTCTGACTATCCCTCGCTTCACGTTTGTACTTCTTTTTATATACCGGTAGTTTTTAAGTAATTAAAATAATAAATAAAGTCTAACAAAATGTATGTAACTATAACTTGTGCTACTTTGTACCATTCTACTAAAGTAATAAGCCAAGTGTTTAATAAATTGAATTACAACAACTCCCCTCAAGACTCACAGAACTGTTAACATCCATCTAACTGCATTGTTATTTTGTATATGTTGTAGAACATAAATTACTATTAAGGTAAACATGTTATTTTAAAAAGGAATTTTATATCACTTACATATAATATAAAACATATAAAATATCAATACAATATTATAAAATTGTTTATAAATTATAAAAATATATACACACTCATTTGTTTTACTAACTAGATATTATGTTATATTTAATCGAAAAGTAATGTCCCTTAAAATTATTATTCTAAATATAAAAATATAAAGGTTGACATTAAGTACACTACAGTAAGAAAATATTGGTGTTCATAGTCAACAAATGCAGTTCGTTTAAAGTGGTAAAATGTTTATAGCAGTTTAAAACTCCTATTCTTCCTTTTATTATAATTGCAGGAAAGGAATATTGATTGGTTTCTGTAAGACCTCAGGTAAGAGTAATGTAACGTTTCAGGATACAAAAATACAATTTTTACATATTATATAATACGGTGTTATTTATTTACATAATATTGATCTAATATAAAAATGATAATGTAAGAAGTATGGTGAATTTATTGGCATCATACAAAATTTACAATTTGTGTAATAATATTCCATAAGTTACACAGTTTAGCGCCGTGACACAGTTGGTATGATTACCCAGCTCACTGCTGTTCGTATTAAGCAGCGTCGAAAGTAGTGACGTATCATTATGTGTGTGTTACGCTATACCTGCTTTCAATACATTTACTTTCATAAATAAAAGAAATAATAACAAATTAAAAGGGAAGTTGTAAAAGTTTCCGTATTATATTTATTTCTTGTATCACCGAATGAAACTTTTATTTTATACATTCCTAGAACATTTTACAGAATTTTATTAACTAGTTTTTATTGTTTGTCACGGTAGAAAAAGTACTGCTGAAATTATTATCGTTATACAAGACTAATATAATGTTCTGTCCCCAATTCCGGATCTAAGGCTTCTTACCTATTAGACTTCTATAATTAATTGGAAAAAAAAAATCAATCCTTGTTCGCAGAGTAAAGAAGGCTTTCAAGCTTCACAAAGAGACAGGAAAATAAAAATGACAGGGTTTTGTTTTTATTAAATAATTACTCAGAGTTTTCTTGAACAAAACATTTTTTTATTTCCCTACAAAAGATTCCATCATTTTTGTGCTACCTATAATAATATTTGTATAACAAGTCTACACACGCATGTAGTTTCTCAAACCTCACACACGTTAGAGTTCTTTTTATGTATCAAAATTAAAGTAAAGTTAAACAACTGTATTTTAACAACATAATAACCCATCATTTTAAAGTTATAATAACGGGAACATGAAATCTGATTATATTCCATCTTTGACAGACTTTAAAATAATTATATATATTTATTCAGTATATTGAGAATTTTTAATCGATGAAAAGTTCACAGTTTTCCCCATATATATGTACGCGCTATTAACAAAACATTATCATTTAAATTTGTTAAAAATTTATTGTTAAATTTAATTATCAATGAACATGCCAGTTAGATCTATATGAAATAAATAGTAATATTAGTAAATTTTCCAGTTTTTGCTTGTGTTAAAGTAAAATATATTAGCAATTAACATGTTAATTCAATAACTCCATTTTAATACCATTAAAAATGAAACTCCCCTTTTTACACTGTATACTGATATTTTAACATACTCCGACCTCCTCTCCTTTTATTTAGTAAAATATAGCAAGGTATAGATTAATTATTTATTACGTGAACAGAAAGTGGTCGAATATTTTCTGTCTTAAATGAAAATTTGAACGAAATAGTTGGGGAAATTATTTTACATAAAATCGGTGCGATATTTATTTCTAATATAACTATAAATAAAAACTGGATATAATACTGTATTAGCCTATGTAAATTAACAAGCGTAGAAGATAATAACCATTTTTAAAAAAAGTTTAAACAATATATTGATTAGAAGTAACTCGGCTCATAAAGAAAACTACGTATTTTTGAAGTACCAACATATAATACTGGCTTAAGTAGATTAAATTATGATTTTTATTATTGTGCACAGAAGCTGGTTTTACCCCCTAGACACTTCCGCATATAAGGCTTTTTCGGTACTTCTTACTTCTGATTAGCTTATTTATATTACCTTGGTTAAGGTCATGATTTTCGTAATCAGGTTGCTTATTGCAATAAAAGTCACATATGGACCGTCTTATATGTCTTAACGCTTCGCACTTTTGAAGTAAGTATATGATCTGCAGTTTCTAGCTACTGGTTGCATAATCTGTATTTCAGGTTTGTTTAAAATAATCCCATGGTATGAAGATGATTCTTGAAAGCCATGGGGCTTGATACGAAGCTTGATATTTTCTCTCAATTCGTTTACCTTGTGAATTTCGATATTTTAAAAGTTTAGCCAATGTTTTAGACTATCTTTCACTACGGCTTTAATCCCACATAGGGTTCTGTACCAATGAAATATTTCTTGGATTAACTTTTTGGAAGTTTATCCACATTTTCCTTGCCTTCTTAGCCTCTGAGACATCGTTTCTAACCAAGTATTTATCTGGTTCTAGGTCCAAAGCTTAATTAAGGTTCGGTGACAACCCCACACTTATGATGAATAGTGTTCTTGTGAGCTTAAAAAATTTAAAGCAACTTGACTCTCCGTTATATACGTTAATGCTATACACATAGGTATATACTTTTGCTAGGCACAGTTGTGTGAATTCCAATATTGCCATAAGTTCTGCTTGGAATAACGTTGCGTATTTTCTCAAATCTATTCTTATATTTTCTTTGAAATTTTTTACATATATTCCCGCACATGCATCTAAGTCAGTACGAGATCTATCAGTATATTATTCTATACTATTATGAATTGGATACTAGTCTTTGCAAATATTCTTTCTCTAACTTCAAATGGTATAATCCACGAAGATTTTTTACGTTTCGTACGTGATTATACGATGTGTATTTTCGAATGGTGCCGTGTCGTTTTTACTAACGCCTTCCTTGCCACATTTCAGAGAATCCCATTCTGTATGCTGCAGAACTAACTTTAGCTATTATTTTAAGTTATAGTTAAGCTATTCCTAACAGAACTTTTATTAATACTGTAGGTGTACTTTTAAAAGGTCCTGTTATACGTTGGCAGCCCAACTTTTGTAGACTAGTTAACCTACGCCTTGTGACATCTAAAAGTGTTTTTCTACAACAAACTAAGGGGCCATAGTGTACCTCAGGTTTAATTACCATACCGTAAAGCCACTTGGACATAGTTCCATAGAATATGAAAGTGGTCAGATGCTGAAGTTTCATATGAGACGTGCTATTCAGATACAAAAGAAGTAATATACTCTATTAAAATTGTATTGTCAATGACTTCTTTTCTTACATTGGTAAAAAAAGTAGGTTCACCAACAACATTAAATACCAGGAAACTTTTACTGTTAAGATATTCTAAGAGGGACTCATCTCAAGTATTATTATGACGTGAGCCCCATGCTACGTGATGAGAGTCAGAGTCTAATCCCGCAAGGAAATGTTCCTCCTCTTTTTCGTGGAAGTTCGTAACCGACTCTAGTTTCTTAGAGAGTAGAGTCTACTCCGAATCATAGGGAAAATAGATCGAGCTCATGATGTTTCCTCTTCCACCTCTTACGGATCCGAGGGAGATCTACAACCTCAATATCCCTGAATCAGAAAGTAAGCAGAGGCAGACATTTATTTTTTACTTAACCACAATAAAGGTTCTAAGGTTATTATAAATGAACCATTATTTAAGACCTTACCTCTTACATATCTCAAAACTTTTATCTTTCCTCCATTATTCCAGAGTTCTTGGATAAAAGATAGATCTATGTCGTAAGCGAGAAAACGGTGTCAGAAAACTGCAGAAGCAGCCTTGCTGTGGTAGAAGTTGCACTGGATTATCCTTAGGGGCATTTTCAAATGACTTGTCTATCTTCTGGAGTATCGTGAAGTACACTTTACCAAATCCCTGATAGGCTTTCACTGCTGCCACTTTTAAAACTCCCAAAGAAGTAGGCTATTAGGACTACAAGGTTTGGTGGGTTTCGGTCATAA
Source organism: Aphrophora alni (assembly GCA_963513935.1). Classification (NCBI taxonomy): domain Eukaryota; kingdom Metazoa; phylum Arthropoda; class Insecta; order Hemiptera; family Aphrophoridae; genus Aphrophora; species Aphrophora alni. The sequence continues at coordinate 61,053,914 of OY740770.1, read as the reverse complement.
TTGAACCGATTACCTTCCAGTCATCGGTTTTGAGGGTCTTTTTCTGGTTTCTAAGCAATTAAAAAATCTTGGTGAGATGTACCTTAGAGTAAACCTTAGGAGTTTTCAATATTAGGTAGAATAGCAGCATTCCTAGGTTTATGTTTGGGATTTTTCTCTCCAATCACATCTTGGTTTCTACGTTTGCACAGACCAAGATATAGGTTTCAGCCTCTAGGTAGTTGTATTGAGAAATTTCACCTCCACCCCCACTCCATACCAACTTTTTCACATTTTTAATTTATTGCTTGTCTTAGTAATGAATATAATTATAGGAGTAAGGTAACACTCGATAAACAGTTACTTTATCTGCCGAACTCGAACTTTTGACTTTTCAGTAGTCCTAACTGTATCAGCGTAAAGGCATGTGAAAACCAACTGATCTACTCCAATTTCTATAAATTAAATATGAAACTCTGTGACTAAATACTATTGGAACTTAGTGCTTACATTTTAAATTAAAAACTAAGGTCAAATCATTTTACGTACTGTCCGAGCGACGAACTAAACCATGAACATTATGGCTTCCGTCAATCATTGTAGTCCATGTTTTTATTAGATGAACATAACAAGCATTGTAATCATATTATCAAAAATATAACTTTTATTTAGTAACTGTACATCTATAGATAGATTTTAGTAGTTAAGAAAACTCATTTCCTATATACAATGTATGTTTAATATGTCACAACATTAAAAGAGTAAGTAAATTATAAAAACTTTAACACTATGTAATTCATTATAGCTAATTGAACGAAGGCGTATAGTGTTCCTGCTTCATAATTAGCATCCTACTTTTCTGTCGTTTTTCTGCAACATTCAGTTGCCGGTCCGATACTTTCAACATTCAGTTGCAAAAATAACTTGTCCGTACCCTACAAGATAAGAGGGGCTAGTGTATGTACGTGACTCTACTTTGAAGTGCCCCCTACCAACACCTTACTCTGCTCTTACAGGAACATAGAGAGGCCACCTTACGGAATCTTTACAATTCAGATTTTGGTCAGTACCATGAGAATCGGTAAACTTCAGTATCATGTCGAGTTTGCCAAAATAATATTGTAAATGACGTCTAATGGGAATATATGAATTGCGATGGGCGGATATAGTTATGGTTGACATTTAGTCCATAATTGGATAGTGGTGGCGTTTAATAGAGAAAAGTTAATATCTACGTTGAAAAGAAGCCATTACTCAAATAGTTTTAGCGCCAAGTATATATGATGGGTTAGACCATGTTTGTGATGGACGGATGCAGTGGCCATTGACCCTTAGTTCATTTTTGGCATCCATAACTGGAGAATTGCTACGCAGAATAGGGAACACTGACGAAAGAACTTACAAGGAGGCCATGATTCCTCGAAAGGTGTAGAGTATGTATACAATCCAAGCGCATGGATCAGAAAACCTTACATTGAATAAATTTATAAAGAAGTGGGAACACAATTACTGGAACTGAATAGCGAATGTCATTAGCTGAGCTTCAATTACCTTAAGTATTTTCTAATGAGATTTCGATTGAAAACTATTACATGAAAGAATAAGGTAATTATACAAATTATAGGCAATTAAAATATAATAGAACACACAGAACCTTTGAAAATTGTGCTATTAGTAATAATATTCAAATTGTCACTATATTTGATAAAATAAACCTTTTCAAACTATACATTTCTTATGTCTCTATGTTCAGTATATACAAATTTAATGTTAATGTTTGTTATAATTGGGGTACTTACCAATTATTTTTTACACTAACAATATTATTTAATATCAACCAGCCAAAGCTTTGCAACGGCACAAGACTTGCAGTGAAACAATTAATGAACAACGTCATAGAAGAAACAATCTTGACAGGACCTTACAAAAATGATGATGTCCTCATTCCTCGCATTCCTTTAATTCCAACAGACATGCCATTTAAATTTAAGAGATTGCAGTTCCCAATTCGATTAGCATTTGCAATTACCATTAACAAAGCTCAGGGCCAATCTTTAGAATTGCGTGGCTTAGATCTAGAAACGGATTGCTTCTCACATGGAAAATTATATGTTGCATGTTCTCGAGTCGGCAAACCAGATAATCTGTATATATATACACAAACAATGGAACTACAAAAAATATTGTGTACCCACAAGCATTGTTAAAATAAACATATTTTAATTAATGTCTTTATATTTATGTCTTTTATTTATTTTCCATTTAACCAGATGAGCCACAGCAACGCGTGGCCGGGTACAGCTAGTATTAAATAACTTTATGAAAATAAGATTTTAAATTGTATATATGATACTACTTTTTTAAATATCGCTTCAAAATTCACTCGTGGAAATACCACATAATACTGATTATTGCTTACGGATTTTAGGGTTTATACACGTCACGGACATTGCGTTTGAAAAGTACAGTATTATTACGCATCTGTAACTATTGTTATGTAACGTACACGTGCTGTTTGTTCTACTTAGGCATTCCGATGGGCTTTTGTTCTTGTTTACTCACGTAGTAGCAAATATTTAAGTAAAGAGTTGCAAGTCTTCCCGTAGTATTTTTTTTTTTTCTCTAGATTAGTTTATCCCAACCGAAGCAATATTTGTCAGAACTAATATTTCAGACTGTGTCAACACTTTTTTCCACTGTCGTATCTTAAAAAGTAAATATTTTGTAGGCTACATTAACTTTCGCCCTTATGTTTTATTTGCTATACAACAATTGAATTAAATTGATCTATAATTACTTCCAAAGAAGCAATGTATTTTATCCAGCCAACATGTAATTCAATTTGTGACAACGTTTGAGATATATAAATTTTAACTAGTACGATCTTGACACGACTTTTGTGATTTTTAATAATATATTGTAGTAATATTTTGGAAAACTAGGACGAACTATTTTCGAATATCACGATGTAGCCTATTAACTACTGTAACGATATCATAATATCACCTATATAAACAATTGATATCATATGACATCTAATACTAAATAATTAAAATAACTTATAAAAAAAAACTAAATTAAAAAATGGAATAATAAGAAATATGAAGGAAAGAACCAATATTAAATGATGAAGGGAAGCGACAGCTGTCACCTGCAGTTAAAAGTGTACGTGTCATTTACAATAGAACCAGGATTTCTATAACCTTGGAGAAACACATGGGCTACATAAAAAAAGAACGTCGATAACGAGATCTAAGGGGAACGTAGAGATTTTTATAAAAAAAGAGAGATCGAAGGGAAAGCCAGCGTCATAACGGTACACCAAGTAGAAAGTTCTAACGGTGCTTCAAAAACACAAAAACGAAAAGGAGAAAATAGGTCGACCAATCGAATACGATCACACGCTTAAAAAACCAACGGGCAGATTTAAAACGACCACTAAGAAGCGAAAAAGACACATGTTGAGAAAGTTAGGGAAATTTAAACGAATCAGCGAACAGGGCGCGAAACTCGTGTTCCGAAGAAGGGAGAGAGTTCTACAGGGACCAGGGTTTCGAAAAAGGGAGAGTCTTGGAAGGGAAGTCGAGAAGGAAGGTTCTGGGGACAGAGAGTCTGCTCTGTGGTCCAGAAAGTTTGATCAACGTTGAAGAAAGAGACAAGACGTCTCTGAGTTAATTTTTAAAAGTTTAATAATTTTGATTAAAGTAAAGTAAAAGAAAAGAAGAAATAGTTAACAGTAAAATTGCAGATTAGAAGTTTTGTGGAGTTTCAAGTCAGATAAAGAAAAGGAGTTCGATCGGCCAGTGCCAAGGTATTACCATCATCGCAGAGAAGGAAGCTGGAAATTGGACCAACCGAGAGCGCAAGAGAAAGGATTAATAAAAGAATAAAGTGCGTAGAGCAGTGTGGTGGTTTAAAAGAGTCAATTATAGTGTTGTGTAGTGAAATGTGCAAATCGTCCGATTGAAGGGATCAACATTGATAAGTACAAAAATTTGTTAATTATTTTAAATTCGTCATAAAAATTTCACTTTCAATTGAGCCATTAAAAGAACCTATTGACCCGAGATAAGAGATTGTGTTTTGTTAAATAAATTTAAACTGAGCTAGCGTATAAAAAAATAATAATTTAAATGTTAAAGTTAAATGAATTGGTAAAGGAAAGTATAATAAAATTCTAAAAAAGGAGTTAATTATTTGAATAATCAAGTAAAAGTTAAATGTTAAAAATAAAGTAAATTCATATTATAATTGTAGAATCGTTTCATAAAATCATACCAATTTGAGTCAAGATTGATATAAATTTGTTGTGTAAATATTCAGGGAAAAGACAGACAAAAGGCCTTGAATATTCTTAGAATAGGGAATTAGAAGTTCAAGAACCAAATTGTAATAAATAAATTAATATAAGGAATGTTTGATGAATGAATGAACTAGTTAAGTAAGATTTGAATAATTTGATGTACATGTTCCATTATTCTCGATTCATGTTAAAATAAACTGAAAGATTTTATAAAAGTAAATGTTGTTGTTAAATGAGTATTAATTAATTAAAATAAAAAGAAAGGAGAATTGATTTGTTATACTACTTTAATAATAGTTGATTATTAGAATAACCATAAAATCATTTTGGAATTAGATTAATCAATTTGATCGAGTCAGATAGGGTTTTATTATATTATAATAAGTAAGTTACAATGATTATTGAAATATAACTTGTTTATGTTTTACAAAATATTTCTCTAGTGTTGGATAAGACCAATATTGGACTCTCTTGATCAGCTTTTTTTCTTTCAGAAATTTATTAAATTATATCAAGATCAGAATTTATTAAATTATATTTATTATGGTGAGATCTCTCTCTCTCTCTCTCTCTCTCTCTCTCTCTCTCTCTCTCTCTCTCTCTCTCTCTCTCTCTCTCTCTCTCTCTCTCTCTTGACCAACTTTTCAGGGATTTATTATAAAGTATTGGGTTAGATCCCTCTCTGGACACGTGTCTTCAAGGTCATATTACCCTAGTTACCACATTTATCAATATTGTACTCTTTCTCTAACATTGTTTACTTAGTGCCGCCATCTTTGTTTACACATATATATATATATATATATATATATATATATATATATATATATATATATATATTCTACTCATTCTCAAGGTTAGGTTAGGTTAGGGTTATATTTGACCTTTGACCTCATGTATATTCTACTCTTTCTCAAGATTGTTTACATAGGCCTTTGGAATAGGGGGGGGGTGGTTTCCAAGGGCCCAACCCAGGAGTAAGGTAGTAATGTGTTTAATTACATTAGTCAAATTTACAAATTTGTTGATTTCAAATGTTTGCAAAATATGTGCTTTAATACTAAATAAATATTCCAATATAACTCAGGAATTTAATAATAATCTACTTTAGCTTACGATACTGAAGTTGGGACGACATTCTTTAATGATTAGGAACAAGGAATTTAAAACCAATGAATCTACTTTAGAATTTCAGATACATTTAATTAATATTAGCTGTGAATATTTTCAAAAAATTAATGATAACAAAGATTTTAATTTTCTATATAAACTTATTAGACGTTTTAGAAAGGTACTTAAACAAATATATTTTTACTAGATATATCAGAGATTCACATAATTTTAATATAAATATATATTTCTCATTGAGATTCGACAGAAAAATATAACTGCCTACGTTTTTTTTTTTTTTTTTTTTAAATTTAATTTGAGTGATATTTAAGACTATATTCGTAAATATTATGACTTTATAATAGAAGATATTAATACAAGTTTTTATGGGATACAATTACCAAATATAACTTTATAAAGCTATAGTATGTTATAAAGTACATTATGTAGCCGGAATAATAAAAAAAAAAGTGATTGCTAATTTAGAGTTCAGTGTAGAAAATTATGTCTATAACTTGTTTAACCATATTATTTTTTTTGAAAAAGGAATGATGCTATTATTATTTAATGACGGATTGATATAAGGTCTTTGTTGTCAAAACCAGACTGGATGTCGTAACTTACAAAGAGTTTGCTTGAAAATTTGAAATGTAATTTTTATATAAGATAAAAATAATATAACAGAACTGAAGTATAAATAGAGAACGCCTATATTCTAGAGTTACTATAAAGAAGACAAGCAAACAATGTTCTATTGAATCTCTATTATTTTGAAATGTAGTTTAAATGTATATAATAAAACAAAACGGAAGTATAATTAGAAGAAACCCTGTATATTTTATACTATATTTTATAATTTAATATAATAAAATATTTTATAATATATTATAAAATATATAAAATATTATAAATTAAATATTATATTATAATATAATAATTTATATTAATTTTATATTATATAATTTTATATTTTATATTAGTTTTAATTTAGAGTTAACGAGGATACATTGTTCATAAAAATCTCCTTTACTTTGAAATGTAAATTAATATATTAAAACAAAACTTAAGTTTAAATAAAAGAAACCCCATATTTTAGCTTTAATTTAGAAGAAACTAGCAAACATTATTCTTAAGAATTTCCTTTACTTTTAAATGTAGTTTTAATGTAAAATGAATATAATAAAACAGAACTGAAATATAATTGTTAAAATGTTTTTATTTCAACTTACATAAACAGGTAACGAGTAAACTACGTCCAAACAAATCTCATTTACTTTTAATAGTATTTGTAGTGTATAATAAATATAACGGTTTTATTTGTGCTTAAATATAAAGAAAAACATTTTTGAAGAACTTGCCTTGACTCTCAAAAGTAATTTTAAAGTGTAAATAGAAGAATGACTGTATTTTAGCTTTATAAATGAAATAAACTATATTCAAACAAATTTTCTCTACTTTGACTAATTGTATATTCTATTATTCGGTTCCTATCTGTGTTTAATCCTACTTAGTCTGGTGTATAGTAATATATTGCAATCGATAAACTTATTATAACTCATGTCGCACTAACTTAAAATATCATATCAATAACTCTGTTGTTACGTGAAATTTACTTCTACAATTAAATTGATTCCTTCTAACTCGTTCATAAATAATATGTTATAAATATTTTTTATTCTGACAAACTCTTCCTTTCAAATCAATGAAATCAGGTTGTTTTAGGTATTTTGCTAACATTTAGTTCGACTTTGGTAGTTGCACTGACTAGAATAGATTCTAAAGGTTAATTATTATTATTTATTTTTATTTTTTTATTTTTTTTATGAAATATTTTTGTAGAATATCAAAGTAGAATTATCGACATTTTTTACCCTATTTCTTATAATATTCAGTGAGAACATATATTTTTGTAAATGGTTAAGATGATATATGATTCAAATGCTAATATGAACTGGCAACCTTTTAAAAATCGGCGGAGTAGTTTACAATTTATAAGCATTTTTCATTAAAAAAATATGAGTTATACTTATATTCTTAAAATTTTCAACAACACATACTTTTTAAATTATAAAAATGTTATGATATGCGCTAATAGGATAACTATTTTAAATTCGGTTGTGTAGTTTTAGAGCTACAATTGTTTGCTAGCTATTAAAAGAAAATATATTTTTCCCTTATATTTTTTAAAAATCAGAGACAACATAATATATAAGAAACATAGTACTCCTGCAGGTATAGTCTGTAGTAAAATCCTATTAAATATATATATATAAAGATATCAGCAGATAAACTAGTTCAATAGTAGCACGTTGGGCGCCTCGCTAACTCATTAGAGAACACATGAAGAAACGGTTTTAATCAACTCTAGTTCATGCTTCGTTATGATAGGGAAGACAATAAATTTTTGGACAGAATTGTGATTGTGGATAAAATCTGGATCGATCATTACATTACTGAATTAAAGCAAACTTCACGCGAATGGAGACAAGCTCAACCTAACCCTTCAAAAAAAGGCTCCACAATATTTAAACAAACGAAAACACTTCCTTTAGTCGACAATCAAGGTGTAGTGCATGCTAAGGGGAACAGCAATTAATGTAGCAGCTTACTGTGAAACCCGGAAAAACTAAGAACCCCAGTTAAAGACCGCCCCCAAAGAGAACGATCAAAAGGTGTTGCGTTTCTCAATGACAATACAACCCCTCCCTCTGATTGTGTCATAAGGTGCCTCATAAGACAAAAATTTTAATCGGAAAAAAAGAGGGAACATCCTCTGTCACCAACATTGCACATTGTGATTTCCACGAGTCCATTGAAAGAAACTTTTACCGGAGTTTCGAAAATTATAAAGAGTTGTGAAAAAATGGAGTAAGCGAATGGTTGTCTGTAGTTTGAAGCAGTTTTCTTTTTTAATAAAGGAGTTGAATAACTTGTCCATCGATATGATAAATACCTGATTCGATATGGCAATTATGTAGAAAATTAAAGTTTTATTAGTAATTTTAGACTAAATAAAGATTTCTTTAAACTTTTACAATTTTTTAAATTTTTTTATGCTAGTTCATAACATTTGACTGCCCAACGTACAATTAAACCGAAATATCAATATAAAAATATGTAAATTTTAAATATTAATATAGTAATTACTTTATTATTGTTAGTCTCAAGTTCTATGTTAGCTCTCGACGTTGATAATATAGATGCCAAAATCACCAGGACAAGTCGTATCAGCTTAATGTTTTTAACAGATGTTAGTTCAGATTGTGATTTTAATCTTCCTTCAAAAGATTTTTTTTTTTCGAAAATATTTCATTAAATGTGAAAATCCTTTCGATCATCATCGCCTTATAAATACCCCCCCCCCCAGTACTTAATATTCTATGATAGTCAGGGTTGGAAGGGATCGTCAAGAGAAACTTAATAGGAAAGATGGAAGAGGAGGACATTACGTCGAAAAAAAAAGTAGATCCAGTTACGATCCCTCTGGATTGTCATAAGTTTTTAAAATGCAGTATTCATATGAAATGGAACAATGAAACAAGAAGGTTTTAAACAAAATTAAGATACTTAGTGAAATAAATGTGCATGGTCCTACCTGTATGAGAATAATTAGTAACATTTTTTGCATACTGTGAAATTTCAAATGCTTTTACACTAAATTATTTGTATCAAAAGAATAAAATAAATTTCTATTAATAATGTTTTCCCCACAATTGTTATTATAGAGCAATTTTTTTTAAGAGTTAGTTTGAAAGTCAGACGTAATGTTATTTCTTCTTTAATTATTTCCTACATTTCCCTGTGCGTTCGTTCATATAAATTTGTGTAGAGATTTCAATTTTAATTAATATTACACAACAGTAGGTTATGTTAGTGTACACCGATATTATATTCTTATTAATGTATTTGTGTAAATGCGAAATACATAATTTATGTATTTCAATAACAATTTTTATTAATTACGGCGACTCAACATTTTTAAGAGAGATGTTAAGATGTTAAGATGTTAACAATGTTAAGAGGCTAGAAATGACCAACTTTTTATAAAAATGGCTATAGCAAAATTTGATCTAAACGTAATTTTTTGTTCTTTTCTTACTCTCAAATTAATGTATCGAAACAATTATAAAAAGATCCTTATATATGTTCAAAATAGTCCCACAAAAACGTTAGATTAAATTCGTCCACTTGTTTGGGCTGTAGAACGCTATACGTACGATAGCCTAGACATCATCACAAAGTCACTTTTTGGTTTCAAAACGGATATATCCTTAATAACTCGACATCGAATTGTTGATCTGCAAATTCGTGTTGAAATAGCAACTAAATTAGAATTTTCCTACAATTACTATAGGAAGTAACTTTTTGTACATCTAAAATAAGAAGGAAATAAACCGAAGCCCCACATGTATCAAAACATATTATTTTGTGCCTATGTACATAAAATACCGCAAGGTCGTGTAGGTTTAATGTGTTTGTATTTGTCTAAACTACTGTTGTAATTTGTTTTGTAACATCAAAAGTCTGACTTCAAAAACCTTTCTTATATTGTGTCGTGTTATCCACTCTTTTTATAACAACAAAAATAAAAATAAATGACCGTGAAAACTAAATTTAATAAAAATCCAGAAACAATTGAAGTGGCAAAAATTGTTACATTAATAAATCGCAATCGAAATAGGAAATATTTACATCATGGTTCAGTGTAAAGAATGTTCATAATATCAAATATTCATATCTCTAGTTTCAAAAATAATATTCATGTACTCGTCAGATTATTATTTTTAATGGTACTTATCTGAAGCATGGGTATCTACTGTAATTTTTGAAAGTAGGAAATATTTTGGTATATTTTAATCAGCACGAATGATTTTATCGATGTTTGGTACCTTCCACCCCTTTTAATCTAGAACACTCGAATCGGCGTTTTTGAGGATATAACAACTAATATATTTTTTTTTTGTTCATTTGTGTATACATTATAGACAATTTTATAAAAACCATTAGAGACTACCAGAGGTAATCACGATTTGAGGTTTTGATATTATGATTGCTTTCCCAATTACATTTGGCTTCATTGGTTGATTGGTTTTGTGTATAACTGTTGTGGAATAGTTTTTGCTTTGTTTATTATTAGAAAATTATAGAATAGTTAATAATAATAAGTCACAGTCACAAGCAATAAGTGTTTTTAAATATACGCAGGCATTGGTAAACCCATCATATTACGTACTTTTTCTAGGCAATTTTCTTATATTATTTGGAATTTGTCCTTTAATCTGACTTATTTTTTACAATAGAAAAAATTTCCCACTTTTGAGGAAACGTATTAAGTACTAAAAAAATAGAGGTGATATGCCACTTTCTTGACTGCTTAACCCATTAGATCTAGGTTGTCAAACCATTAAATAAAATGTGTCTCTTTTGGAACAATTCATCACAAAGCCTCTGATTTATTTTCGTCCTTGTAGAGTTATAGATTTGACGAAAATATTCTTTCCTTCTTACATTATTTAATTACAGGAACCAAATATTCTCAAAACTATCACTAAAATATTTATTATATCTTTCTCGAGAACTGTGCTTACCATTAATAATCCTTCAAATTATTTGGATTTGGTAAGAATTTTAACTGAAAACGCATCGTGACTAAGTATGTACTGTGATTCTAAATATCGCATCAACTTAAAGACCGTAGGACATATTATGTTAACTACATAAACTAATGTAATTAAATAGAACAATGACTTAATTTTATTTAAATTAATTTCATTCAATTTTCCTTTCCACAGTAAGTTTTGTTTTTATTCGTACAAAAAAGGTTTCTTCTTATTTAAAATATATTTCAATGATTTTATTTCCGTCTTTTGTTTACATTTGATATCCATATTCCAATGTTTTATATTTCAAAATAATATCTCTGGTGGAAATCCATTAAATAAAATTCGCTAATTCAATTGGATTTAGTATTGTATCAATTAGTATTACGAAAGCTAAGATCCACCTATGCAGTTGCAATTACTTCTAAGGCCGTAATTATTTCAGGAGTCATGCCATGAATTTATTGCATCCTTGCCATTTCATCTATTAAAGGTTTATTCATTAATCGACATTAATGGCCGTTTATAGATTTGTTGTTTATAAGATATTTCATTTACTAGGTTTCGTTTAATAAATTACAACACATATTAAACTCTTCAAAAACGTGTACCAATTACCAATCTTATGTTTTCTATTTACAGAGATAATATTACTCCGGTTGAAATAATATTCTATGTCATATAATTTCATTATTACAATCACATTATATAATATGACCCTTAACAGTATTATCAACAATTAATTTAAATTGTTAAAAGATTACTATCTACACTTATATAAAAATAGCAACAGTTATGATTACTAGAACAAAACTCAAGTATTTCATTAAAATTTTTATATCTCCAAATATTCTCAATATACAAAGAATTAGGTAGTGATCGCTAATATGCATTTAGAGGCTTACATTCGATGGTTAGAGCTACATTGTCTACGAGACAGAAACTCTTGGCTACAATCCAAGATAGTTTAAATCGTTACTCGGATTTCCTTCCAACAGAAGGAGCTCAAGTATCTTAGGGTAAAATATAATTAGATGTAGAGAAAACTGTATTGACGTTATTATTATTTTTTTTAATATTGTTTTTTACACTAATTTGATTCTATTTAGACTTAAAATAATAATATTCAATAATATTTATCTTTAAAATAATCAATTACTGGAACACACACGTTTTGCTCGTAAACATATCTTTATTTATTAAATTTTAATAACAGTTTGAATTACACTTAGGCCAAGCAACGTCAGGGCCAAGCTGCCTCGAGTGAGAGAACAAGGTTTATTATATATTTTGGACTTCAGCCAACCCCACTTAAAGTGCAAGTGGACTGGCGAATATGTCAGATAAGGTACAAACAAATCGGAATTGGTTTAAAGTATATATATATATATATATATATATATATATATATATATATATATATATACGAGTATATGCGTAATTAATTTTGTTATATGGTTGAAAATTAATGACTAAATTGTGTCACATTAGTATAGACTGGACCTAAATGTTTAAAAGCAGTTCATGCACATTTCGCAAATTTGTTTTTCTTATGTACAGTAATAAAAATATATTATAATAAGTGTTTAAATGTAAAGGAAAAAAGAAGAACACGAAGATCAGTGTTGTTTCAACTCTGATATAAAACTAACCTCTAGACAAGTTTACTGAATCTCCAAATTCGTTCATAAAATAAACACCAGACAAACCTGATGGTGTGCCATTGAAACAACGGCACCTTTTATTCTCCTGTCATTTATAATGTAAAGAAATTGTGTTGGAAACTCGTAACGTTTTTAGCAATACTGTCTGTACTAGGGTTGCCATTATTTGTTGTTGCCATTATACGCAGAAATGAAATCGAGCCATTTGTATTTAATTAGTTGAGTTCCAAGTTAGATTTCGTAAAAAAGGTATGGAATAAAGGTTTTCTAAATGGGGCCAATTATCATTTTTATTATTTTTATAAATATTTCGTTGGAATTATTTGATTTCAAAACAAATATATTTGCAAATAATTTAAAGATCGAAAGAGTTGTATAAATTACCCTTATAGATCTTGTTATGAACTTCCATTTAGGAACAAGTTTTTTTTTATTACGAGTTTATTCAAATAAAGATATTTAAATTAAAACTAATTCGTGTTAAATATTTTATTATAGAAAACACTTCAATAGTTACTCAAATTACAAATAATTTACAATTCCTTAGAGTAGTAACTTTTATTAATAAAGTCGTTTCTCATTTTCACCAGTTTTCTTATAAAGCCCTTTTTTTCTAATATCCTATTTAAAGATATTCAGTATTTCTAAAATTGTGTTCACAAACAATTAAATATAAGTAAAAGATAATAAAATACAATTATTTATTTTGTATATCCACTTATAATTAGTCTAGCCGACCAATGGTTTCGCCTGTTAAGGCATTGACGAGGCTGTATTACAGACTGAAGAAAAAAGACAAAAACAGAAAACCTTAAAACTAGAGGGTGGGAGTTAGGATACAATGAATGGAAGGTTGGGGAAATACCCGGCCTGGGCAATGACCATAGGAACAATACATATTGGGAAAAACCAGTTGATTGTTCTAAGTACAAATAACTTTTAAAGGTTTTACCAATTATATCGGCTAGACTAATTATAAGTGGATATACAAAATAAATAATTGTGTTTTATTATCTTTAAACATGGAATTCCACCAAGAACCATCGGTCTCAACAGTAATGAAAAAAAATATATATATATATATAAATAAATATATTACTGTACATGGTGCCCTGGATACGGTGTGTGTGTGTGTGTGTGTGTGTGTGTGTGTGTGTGTGTGTGTGTGTGTGTGTGTGTGTGTGTGTGTGTGTGTGTGTGTGTGTGGGTGTGTGTGTGTGTGTGTGTGTGTGTGTGTGTGTGTGTGTGTGTGTGTGTGTGTGTGTGTGTGTGTGTGTGTGTGTGTGTGTGTGTGTGTGTGTGTGTGTGTGTGTTGGTGTGTGTGTGTGTGTGTGTGTGTGTGTGTGTGTGTGTGTGTGTGTGTGTGTGTGTGTGTGTGTGTGTGTGTGTGTGTGTGTGTGTGTGTGTGTGTGTGTGTGTGTGTGTGTGTGTGTGTGTGTGTGTGTGTGTGTGTGTGTGTGTGTGTGTGTGTGTGTGTGTGTGTGTGTGTGTGTGTTTTTTTTGAATTAATAAGATTCATTAATACATTATACATATTCATATATATATATATATTTACATACATTTATATTTTTTATTTTTAAAAATATGTGTTTTTTTTTTAATTTGAAAAACAAAATTGTTAATTTTTTTAAATTAAAATTATAGTACAGGGCTTACTAATGTAAATAAAAATATATCTATTCTATACCATTCTATTACTTATGGAATGATACTTATGGATATGATAACCATATCCTAAATTAATGTAGATATTTCTGTGCAAACTGCTTTAATAATTAATTTAGTTTAAATAATTAGGATTCCTTAGCTAAAACTGACATTTTGATAAGATTATTTTTAGAAACGTTAATTTAGTATGAAGTAAGTAATCTTTGTGTTATGTTAAAACTAAATCTACTTGTTTCCTTGTATTTTTATACATTTAACAAACTTTTGAATAAATTATAACCAAATATACACCAAAACACATAACTTATAAGCTTTTACACACGTTTTGGCTATGTATACGCACAATAATATGTCAATTTCAGGAGACTAATTTCTAACCTGAATATTTACAGATAATGTTTTTGGTGACAAATTACTAAAAATATATATATTACGGCCAATATTCCAGGTACTTATGTTATCATGTTTAGTAATTTTTATGACTTTTATTAGCAATAAATTCATCGTTTTAATGGAATCTGCTATAAATCTGCCAACACCAAGCGTCTACTATAAATTACCACTTTATGGCGCCATTTACATTTTATATCTCTCTGAGTGTTCACTTATCCTTAGGGTTTAAAGTTATCTATCTTAAATTTTTTGCATTTCGAACTTTCTATATAGAATAATATATGTATTAAATTAATCATCTACTTGGTGGATGTCGTGTGACCATTTACTTTCCTATAAGACCTGATGTAATACTCGGTTTGTAGTGATTGTGTTAAGTAACATTTTAATACTAAGTACAATACAAGTATTAATTATAAAATCAATAACTTAAAATATACGACGTCTAAAGGCTAAATAATATATTTACAACTGTAACTTTAAGTATAGACTAGACAATAAAAAAAGGAAATATAAATATTTTATTTTGATACTACAATATGAACAACAAACGTCCAGTTTTACACTTTTAGCCTGTCAGTTATTAACTTCAACTGATATTCAAGTTAAGTTATGCAAATTGAAGTTAAGAATTTAAGTTATTCAAATTATATGTTTATATTGTTTTATAATGTATCATAAAATTAAGAAATGTATAAATGGAAACTTAACAATGGAGAAAAATATTTTTTTAATATTTCAGTATCATACAAGATAATATTAAATATATTTATGTTAAGAACTTTATTTAAAACATTTCACTACAATCTTGTCGATCATCTTATGCCTATTTTCTTTCATTAAATTTTATATTTTAATACCAATTTCCCGATTTTATTCATATTACTCAAAATAATGGAATAATAAAATTTGTTTGAGTATTAGTTGACGTTACTATAAATTGGTATTAGAAAGTTTAAGGGAATATATTAGTACTATATGCATATATTTTTTTTAATAACACATAATGCAGAATCTTAGCTAAATATGTGAACGTCTTTATAGCTCGAGTTATTTTTGAGAATCTGTATTGCAAAGCTTCCTAATTAATTACGTTTCCTACGGTGTGAAGTGAAAGATTACCACAAACGATTAAAACAAAAATGTGGTTAATTTATTTGGTATTTCAAAATACAGAAATAGGAAAGTGATTAACATAATGCGTATAACGAAAAACTATTTCTATTTTAGTTTTACTTGTCACTATGCAAGTGATCACTTGATTAAAATGCACGAGAATCATTTTCAGCCTTGTATTATAATTTACTAAACATCACCACAAAGCTTTGTCATATTTGATAAACATATAGACTACAAATAGATTGAAAACCATGATTACGTGATTCATCTTGTTTCGAAGCATAATAATTAAGTCTTCATAAGTTATTAACTTTATGTAGATAAACTTATTTCTATTACAGATTTAAAGGTAATACTTGATTTATCTTTGGACGTAATTTTATGAGTATAAAATAATGGTATAGTTTAAATTCACAAAAGTTAAGCGAATTTAATTATTTTGTTTTTTATCATATTTTCTAGATATTCTATATATGTGACATTGTTATTCTCTGCCAATAGGTGTAGAAAAGACTTTTCCAATCCTGATTCAAACGCAATAACTTGGTAGACGGGAGGATCTAAAAGCTCCAAAGGTACTTGGTCAAGGGTTTTTACAGTGTCATACTATGGAAGAGTGTCAACCTAGGTCGAGTAAAGCTGATAATTGTATTTTACGCCGAAAATATTACCCAAACTGAATGTGTAAGGAAGAATATCTATAGAGGATATAGAGGAAAGTATATACAGTATATAAAGGCAGCACTACTGGTTTTGAAAAGGACAACTATTCCCTCAGAATAGCGTGGGATTGTCATGTCTCTCTCAAAACCCAAACACGAACCAAAAATGTAATCCTGTTGTAATGCCAAAACTTCAAATGAGGAGGTACACAGGTGGCCTTATGATGGAGCTGAATGCACATTCAACATCCCAAAACCTGCTTGTTGACTATTTTATACTTTGGTAGGTGTATCGTCCGATAGGTCTTGAGGAACACCAGAACAAGAGAATTAGTTTCCGCCGTTTGTTAAAATTTGCTAAACATTACCACAAAGCATCGTCATATTTGGTAAACATAGAAAAATAGTTTCGCAAACATTGAACACGTCATTTTGATTTTTTGTATTTATAATATTTTCTAGATATATGTATAAAGGAGACAGTTATGCTATGCAAATAGGTGTGGAAAATAGTTTTCTAACCCCAAGTTTTATTATTGAAAGGAAAGACCATCTATATAAACTCCGAGAGAAAGGCAGCACTTCTGGCTTTGTAAACTACAACTATACTTCCAAGATAGTATGGTATTGTCATATCGCTCTCAAACTCCAACCATAAACCAACAAAGTAAACCTGTTGAGGGTTCCGAACATAAGGGCATTACTAGTAATGAGGAGGTAGACAAGTACGCTAACTCAGGGACTGAAGGCCTCTTCATAGGCTCAGATTCTGCGTGTGGAGTATCTTTTACCTTGACAAATAAACGTGTCAAACATTGGGTCTCAAAGGAATATCAGAAGACTTGTGACAGATCTGAAGACAATGTGCAGATTACTAGAATTCTCAGAGGTACTCCAAGTCTCAACACAGTATAAACCTTTAAGCTAAACTGGTCAGATCCACTAGTCACTGGATGTTTCTTAGTCATCTACACAGAATGGGGTTTCATGTACCAGATAGCCTATATAGAAAGTATAGTGAAGCTAAGGAGTGTGGCTCGGCGCAAATATTTGACTACGGACTACTGATCAAACAACTGAGTGTTCTTAACGCTCTGTGAATTGGATGACAGTTAAGATAACATGACAACAACATCCACAGTATCTCATTGTTTTTCTAAAAACCCAAGATTGGACTAAAACGAACGACCTGTGAATGATGTTACACTATAAAATTCACAGCTTAAAGGCAAAACCAGGACGTGTAACATGGCCCTCTTTTGCAATAAAAAAATCGACTCGAAAGTAATCTACGTCAACCAAAATTTGATATAGAAAATGTACCTAATATTTTCATCTAACACCGTGTATATTAAAAAAATACTAAATTGTATTTATATGTCACTAACTTTGATACGTGTCTAAAAACCTAAGAGAAATATGAAGCTAAACGTTTTATCGAACTTATTTCTACTATCTTTAGTAGAATATCCAAGTAAATTGGAGATATTTT
This sequence comes from Aphrophora alni, assembly GCA_963513935.1. NCBI lineage: Eukaryota > Metazoa > Arthropoda > Insecta > Hemiptera > Aphrophoridae > Aphrophora > Aphrophora alni. Next base: position 61,035,921 of record OY740770.1, on the reverse strand, counting down.
TAGAACCCTTTAAAAAATAAATAAGCAAGAAGACCATAAAAATAATAATCTTCATAAAGTATGAGAATTTACTATCAATACTGACACAATCAGGAAATATACCCTCCATAAACATACATGTGTTGAGCAGTTCATCTTCACAATAACGGTCATAAATATCTATTGTATTCAAGACATGTAAGGATTGAAAATTTATTAAAATCATTTTTCTTTCTCCTTTTATCTAATCCTTTCTTTCAAACAAAGAAAAAAAAATAATTGTTATTTTAGACAAAATCTTATCCTTATTTAGCATCAAAATTTATTCTCTTCAATTTTTCACTATTATTATGATTTACAATTAAAAAACCTAATCAATAATAATTACTCGTTTAATGTTTTATTGTGTTAAGGAGAAAATATATTTTAAATTCAAAGTAAAATATTCATGTTCTTAGAACAGATATCATATTTTATTTTCTAAGACTAAAAACAAACAAAGTGTATGGAAAGTTGCAAAACTAAATTGGATCTGGATATTGAAACAGAATCACATATTTTTCGACTATGGTTTCAGTCTTCGTTAGCTTCCATAAATGGCAAAACCGTGGTCATCAAGATTCGATAAATTGTAGAATTTTACTAAATATTGTGTTTGTACTTCATTTACCTAAAATTCTACCAAGTACCAAACGTCGTTGTCGTTAGTCTAAATCGTATTAGATATGGATGTTTTAAACTGCACGCTGAAATAGTTAAACACACTTTGGCTAAGTATACTTTTACATTTTTAGAAGTGTAAATATAACTTAACGAATCGTTTTATAAATATTTAACAAAGGTCTTAAAAGATTATATAAACTTCGTAACGATAGATTAAATAATTATCATCAATTTAGACCATAAATAAATTTAAATGGAATCTATAAATAGAAAAGGAACAAAACAAAAATACCAAAATCTTACAAAATTAGTTACATTTAATACATATTTATAGGGTAGTTTTAAATTGTGAATAACATATTATATTAGTTAATAATATTCAATCTATAAATCTATTTAACACTAGAAATTGGAATTAATTGTGACTACATACGGAAGGCTAGAAATTTTATTCTTACACTCAATTCAGTTTTCTAAAGTTTTGCAGAAAACAAAAACATCTTGTATAAATTGAAAATACATGTGACATTTAAGTTGTTATCTCTATATGTAGTTGATGTATTTATGCAGTTTAGGTCTATTTGTAGTAAACTATAAACTTGGCTTTTAATGACGGATTATTGTCTGCTTTAATAACATAAATATGTGACGTGATGTTACAAGCTACATATTTAAGTCCTACCGAAATGTTTTATTGTTGGGAGTTAGAGTATTACTTTTGTTATGGAACATTTAAAACGTGAAAAGCTCTAAACATCACCCCCTTTTACGCACATAAACCAATTCGTGCTGTACAATATTAAATTCCGTTCAATTGAATTTTATATTTGACATTAGGTTAGACATTACTTAATTTTATCTTTTTACCCATTTACCACCACCTAAAATTATACTATTTCAAACGCTAGTATATTATATGTTCTAATTTATGATATAAGCAAATTTTCATCGTTTTTAATTTTAAAAGCTGTATAGTACAACCTGATTTAAATTAGTAGACAATGCTTCGTATTACAAATTACCCTTGTCTACAAAATCGATGTTGTCAAACGTGTTCTTAAGCTCAACTATCTTTTCTAAAATCAAAACATACGTAATGAAATTAAATAAAAATATATTTATTTCGTAGGAAAAGTTAACAAGTATTACAAAATAAATTATTTACGTATGTATTTAATTCATACAAGGTACTAAATGTTCTTTAATTATGAAAACAAAAATAAATCTTTTAATTATATGTCCATTATTAGAAATAAAGAAAATCCTAAAGCCAAGCTGATTCAATCTTAAAAAACCAAACTACCGAAAGCACTGCCCTAATTTATAAAACTATATAAATCCAAGTTGAAAACCCTAAAACAGAACAATATTCCAATTAATAGAATTTCCAAGCGTTATAGTACACAAACTACAATAAAAAAAATAATAAAGGTTAGTTCCAAAATATCTTCTTTTTATTTTTAATATTACAAGTGTCGTTTTTCCATTCCCTAACTCTTTCTCTCTTTTATTTTATAGTTGAAAAAAATATTTACAATGACTTTGACCTATCAAAAATTCTTCAAACCACAACTCAGAAACAACTAAATTAGTAAAAAATTATATAAAAATGACAATTTATACATTTCCTAGACGTTTACACAAGTTATCATGCTCCTGAACTATTTCAAAAAGTACAGTATACTTTAAGTTTCCTTGACTTTACAATATACAGTAAATAACAAGCAATACACAATACTTACACAATCTCGTGTAACTATAAGTTATATGATGATTAGCACAGCTATATGAATCAACTCTTGACTGTTCAACTTTCCGATGAGTATACATCCAGGAAGTATTTAAATATATATTCTTTTTCAATGATTAGTTGAATCATTGAAGGTTTAATTCGTAAACACAAAATCAAAAAGAAACATAACAATCTCAATCAAAACAGGAAAGAGAAGAACAGGTTATGTGTCCACAGAATATGTCAAAATTTTAAATAAAGTTCTACGCAATGATCTGGCAAAATACAATAGCAATGTCAAGCTTAGAGACCACTACAAATTATAAACTCTACACATCAAAATTATTGTCATAATACGGAATACAAGAGTTTAGAATTTAGTGTCAAGTAATATAACATAGGACAGATTCATCGTTCATTTAAAAAGAGATTCAATGACCGCATACCAAAGAGAACATTAACTTTTTCCCGCTCATTTGGTTACTTATGATTAAAGTTACACAGTCTTTCACACCAATTTAAAAGTATTAGTGTCTTGTCAGAAAGATTTTTACGGAAGTGTTGTTGAGGAGTTTGATGTTTATAAAGTGTTAATTTTGAACCCACAGACATTGTGAAAAGATAAACTGTCGTTTGATTCGACTCATTTTGTATTCAACAATAGATAACGGAATGTGATGAAAGTAACTCAAATATTTGTCATTGACGAGGAGAGGGGGTAATCTGGTTCCCGTACCAGAAGTTCTGACGATCGATGATTGTAATATATTGTGTATGTATAGATATTTTAAAAAGATCTGAAACCGCGGTGGTTAATGAACTACACTAGTGAATCACAAGATGATTAAAAACAAGGGTTTATTACTCTTATTATTTTAACACTACTTGGCCTCTTCTGAATCATAACATAAACATTGGTTTTAGTCTGTTTTAGGAACAGGCTTGAAACCATTCAATCGCAATTAAATATATATATATATATATAACGAATTAAATTACCGTGTTATTTGGAGTGAGGATTAACATGGATTACATAATATGTCGTCTGTATTAATTATTAACAACGTTAGAGTTTCACGAGACAATTTCGTGAATAAACTAATAATTGATTGTTCTAAAAGTACCAACATTACGTATAGGAAATATGTTGTACAAAATAAAACCAAATTAAGAAAATTAAATGTGTAAATAATATATATATATATATATATATATATATATATATATTCAATTCAGCTTGGTTGTTGGAAAAAGTAATAGTCTTTTAAAAGTAATATAGAATATTCAGTACAATTAGCATTTGTTTGATAGATTAATAGAATACAGTTTTTTAAATCTATAAATTTGAACATATACATTATTGTGTTTATTCATAGGGCTGTTTTTTTGCAAAATATCAATACAAACACAGTATCAAACAAATAAAAGTGAACATTTGTAAAAAAAAATTAGAATATAGTTGTGATTCGTAGTTTTTTGTTAAATTTTGTATTTAATTTAATTAACTCTATTTTAAATAACCAGACCATCACAAACTATAAGTTAAAAACTTTAAAAATTGAAGAGAAAAATTAACAACGATGTCTCTACAGTTTGGAAATTTAAAATCGTTAAATTACCAATTTTAAATTTCTTAAAATAACAAATTAAATTCAGAACTTTTGCATATAAGTTGTTAGCAATTACTTTATTTTAATTCAAATTAAATCCATACCTGTCTGTATAAAAACAAGACACCTGAATCTTACAGAAGGACAGCCAATTGTGGTGAATTGGGTACATTTTAAAACAGACTGCTTCATATCACGTCATTCTGCTATTATATTTAATATGATAACAAAACTTTGACTCAGCCATTACGTCATCTATTATTATTTACCTAATTATCCCATATGTTATGACATAGGGTCCAAAAAGACGTTCCACTATGGATGAAACGTTGACTCATGTAACTATGTACTTGGCAATATAACTTTCCCCACTAGCTATAAAGTTTTACTTTATTGTAACAAATCTCGTATATTTTAATGTAATACAGTGGTTTTAAACTTCTAACACTATACATTTTAAAATTAGTATAATAACTAACAAAGAAACTATGATTTAAGGAAATGACTGTTTAAACAAATAAAATACTTTATTACAAATAAATAATTTATATTTATATTAATTTTATCTCAGGTTATCAAGTGTTGGCATATACATTTCGGAATTTATTACTCGTGTGAATAAATTAAATTTTATTTGTATTACTCCACCAAACCTCTTTAGCTCTTATATGTATTTCTGTAGTTAATATACCTCTAAAGCTGTATTTAAAATTTATCATATTTTGTTCTTTTGGAAACAAACCTCTTCCTAAAACTTCATCGAAATTGAATGGTCCTCCTCCGGGAGTAATCTAAAATAATATTATGGATATTTCAATTACCATTAAGTTTATTTTTTCAAATGTATCTGTAATTATATAGTTAGCATCACTAATTCTTCCTTCTTTAGCTAATTCAATGTTTACTTCATAAGGTTCATTAATAATAAAAGCGGATTTATTGAATAAACATCACTTTTTATGAAACGAGCGATCTTTTGGTTTGTATATGATTTCATACAACAGTCCTGGTGAACAACATCTGATGTAAACAACAACAATCCTGTCCTGACATTAGCTGTTGAACAGGTAATTTTAATTTAAAAAATAAGCCTTTAAAAATTATTCGTCGTGTTAAACTGAAACTTTTCTCCCTAATTACTTGTAATCTGTTTAAAGAAACTAGATTATCAACGAATTTCATTTTCAGTACCTCTCCACATGTGTTTTTGAGACAGGTTTTGCCGATTTGTACACAGATAATTTACACCAAATTAATCCAGTACTATACTTGTAGATTGCTACTTTATTCAAGCTATACCATTTCACAAAACCAATCAATATCTAATGTTACACTATTATTATTATAATAGGATTTTATTATTTTTTACCAAATTTAAAAACTACAACTGATTGTAATGTGAATGTGTCTTCTACGAAATTAAATATGATTTTTAAAGCTAAAAAGCAGGGGCATTTAAATCATATGGTGGAGAAGTATTCTTCAGTCAATACTTACAATTTAGGTTTGTAATAAAGTGGAAATAGTTTAACTTAGTTCATTCTTGAGAGACTATTGCCTTATAATTGAATATTGTAGAGTTTCTTTGCAGATTTAAAATAAAGTGAAATTCCTTGGGTAAACATTCATTATTTGATACGCTTCAAACGTTCTTCACAACTTCAATGTAAACGTCAAACTTTATAATGGTTTGAAAACTTCTCTGCTTGTGTTTATGAGAAAAGTTTTACTGGCTGTTTGATTTGTGTAATTTAGTTTAAAGGGTGTTTTAGTTAAAATGTTGTCTTTGAAACGAAGTTATAGACATTTACCAAACATTTTTCTCTACAAGACGATTTCCTGAATGATATTCTTATTATTCTGAATAATGTCTAAGATTTTGCAAGTATTGACTACGTAGTGTTTATTTTACTCCTGAATTAATGGATAGGTTTTATTTTTTATTTTTCGATTCCTTTACAGTGTAAAGGACTTGAGACCTTTCAATACAGAAAAAAAATGGTTCATTAATTCTAAAGCAAGTATTTACATCCAAATTGATACTAACAAATAATATGGGTAATATTCAAGAATTACTTATATGGATGCATTTACCACTACGTAACTAGAAAATAATAGCTACGGTTTTGAGGCAATAAGTAGGCCTACCTAAAAAATATTAAAACAATTATTCCATAATAGTAAAAAAATATTAAGAATTCATAAAATAATAAATTTAATCTTTCATTTTTGAGAGTTTTCTTTTGTATTCCTTAGGAGGTGAAATGTAAGTGTATGTACCTTATAAACTAATTTAAAATGATTTGTTTATAGTTTAAAAGCAAGTATTTATAAGTTCTTTTTAACCTACTAGCATAAAACTAGGCAACTGAACATTAAAATTACATAAAAATTTATGACAATCATCCCAGCCATATTTATAATATTGAGATATTAAATACGCTATACTTTGTGCACAAAATCGTCTACAACAATTTCGAAGATGTAGTTTATTGTTTTTAGTCTATTTAACTCTCTATTTTCAGTTATTACTTTTTGAAAAAAGCATCTAGTTTCTAGAGTTTTAAAAACATTTTATACTAATAACTGAATATTTTACATTAATTAAAATTTTGTATACACTTTCAAAGGTCTCGATTTATAAAGAATTGATGTTTGTATTCACAATATGATATTTACAATTGTTTATTCCGGGCAAAGATAAAGTTGATGCGTAGTCATAGTAAAATACGTACAATTAATTGTTTATCACATCACTAACTAAAAACATCTAGTATATTATTGTCAAACTTTGTTGCAGCTCAATAAATTTTCAATATTTTTTAATAATTTAATTTAAAATTTTTAAAAATTAAAATCGTAAATTAAATAATGATTATAAATAAATTATATAAATATAACACCATAATTTTGTTTTCTAACTAGTGTAAATACATTTTTCGGACATTTGCCATCATTTGTGTGTTAGAAATTCAAAACACGACGTTTAGGGAATAAGAATCAATTCACGTTATCAAGTGACTAAAACTAAAGAAACATGAAACTAACTAAAGAACTTCCATCATTAACAAATAACTTCAAACAGAGAATACTGTAAATACATGTAAACGTAAGCATAAAAATTATTGTCCTTCAAAATTGATTCTAAATTTTGATTTACGCTCATTTCGTTTGCTGTATGATGAGCTCGGTTTCTGATCACTCCTATTTGTGGGGTTCAAATTTGCAACATTCTTTTACATATCTTACCCTAATGTTGGGTCTGGAGATCAAATATAAGATGAAGTTGCGCTGTTAGTAAAGAAAGATAAATGCAATGATTACCAGTCTAACTCATGTAACATAACATAACATGACAGATATAACATAACATAACATAACAAATATAACGATACCAGTAAACAAAAAAATCTTGTATTACCGAGTAATATTACAGGCGCTTTAAATATAGGCCAACATTATTAAAATGCTTCTTCAAGGTTAGAGTAATAATAATAAATTAAATGTTTCGTCATCTTGTTCCAATTGTTTTGTAATATAAATGTGAAAAGGAACATAACACTTATTCCTTTTCAGAAAATATGTATTTTCTATCAGAATTACTTTATGTGAAGTGTTTAAACTATCCTCTCCTAGCAATAAATGGACTAATTTGATACTGTTATTATTCAACATACGAGTCATTGCAATCTAGAGTTAATACATTATAAAATATTATTGACTGAGAGATGTAAGAAGTTTCAGATGTGAATAAAATGAGGACAAAAATTATTGCATTATTTACAGAGACTAAGACAAAACAAAAGTTGTAAAATATTATAAATCCATTCATATCTAGGAATTATTTCAATTAGTTTATAATACGTTATAAAAGAAGATAACTCAAAACTTGTAATATCAAATGTTTCAATAATTTTGTGATTCATTTAAATTTAATAATAATCTTTTAAAAATAAATATATGTATTTATTGGTAGTTGATAATGGCAAGGTAGTTAAAGTGGAATAATCATAATTGTTTCTTTGATGTAAACCTAATACTAATAAAAGTTATTGACATTAATCGTTTCTTTTTTTGTACTGGAACAAAACACATATTTTCTCTTTTCCTCACAAAGTACATGAGAATATTATTATAAAGATGATCACGGTCGTACGTGTTAACATATGTAAGAGGAAGAAGGGAGTTCATATTACAAGTAAAGACCTTTTTCTCCGACTGCAATAAATAACAGTAAGGAATAAAAACCTAGCTCTTTCCAACCTTGTGATTTTACTTTACATTTAGGATTAAATTTAAATACTTTTTTTTTCTTTTTTACCATAATTATTTTTAATCTTTCAGTTTATTTTCATTCTGTTTTGTAAATCTTTTGTTTTGAAGGTTTCAGTTATTAACATATTTTTTGGAAAGTTCAAAATTAATAGGTCAAAGTTATGTGAAAGGAAAAGTTTTTGTTTTATGGAAATCACGGACGCTTTCTTGATGACTCTGTATTTGTTTTTCATTTTATTGTACATAGTAGAAAATATTTGTAATTTGTACATAGTGAATTTTTAACGTCTTTTATACTGGTGTTGTCCGCGCGCCAGGGCGTGTTTGTCATTAAAATATCTTTCCCTGCAGAATTTCTCAAATACTTTATTCTAATATTCCTATTAAATTTAAAAAAATATTATTTCGCGTTACAATTAATTCCTTTAAACGTCATGATGAATTTGAAAAACAAAATTTGGACAAAAAATAATATTTTCTATTGTACATAGAAGACATACAATATTAATATTTCATGACGTTCACATTTGATCTGTTTCAAAATGTTAGTGTAGTAAGGGGCAGGTAACTAACGGCTGCAATGATCACCGGAATATTGAATGGTATTATTCAAATTAATGTGTATTATATGTAAGGGGAAAAATATATCAGTATTAAAACAAAAGTTCACATGTTGTATAGGTTGCCTTATAACTTTGCATACGTTTACAGCCAAAACATGGACACTAAGAAAAAAACTTTTAAATGCGTAACACAGCAAGTGATGGAAAGAATTTTATTAGGAATTAGGAGAAGCGACAGAGTAAGAAATGTTCTCATTTGAGAAATAACGAATGTGATAGAAATCATTAAAATAGTGGAGTTAAGTAAGTGGCAATGGGTAGAACATATGCAATAAAGGTCCTCGAATATTGGCTTCTGGAAGAGGATGAAAGTAAGACAGAGGTTGGGAGAGATAGAGGAGAAGGAACAGTTGTTGTTGTTGTTGTTGTTGTTGTTGTTGTTGTTGTTGTTGTTGTTGTTGTTTATTAACTTTAAATTTTTTAAACAACAGAAAAGCTACAACGCAATAAAATGAAGAGTTGTAACAATATTAAAAAAAATGTAATATGTATTTTTGAAGTCAGGGCTAAATGGAATTAATTAGGGATTTATTGCTTTATTATAACAGAGACGCATTAGTGCTGTCAAGACGGTAAATGTGTGTATGTTGTCCGGTTTAATAAACATTTGTGTACCTTTACTTGAAGTTGCTCTTGTAGCTTTCTAAAAACATTTTGTCCATTGCTGTATACGTATTTCATTTCAAGCCATTTATTATTTTTAGTTTAAAGTCATTAAATAATGACGAATTTTTCATATTATTGGATTAATTATTCGGATGTTTTACTTTTTTTTTTTTTTTTTTTTTTTTTTTTTTTTTTTTTTTTTTTTTTTTTTTTTTTTTTTTTTTTTTTTTTTTTTTTTCATATAAAGATGAATACACCATGCCACAACTAACGTTATCAAGAGATATCAAGGCAATGTTGGAAACTAAAACTTGGACTGATAATCTATTATCTCATCATTATCTTTACACAATATCCATGCCTGTTAGTACTTTAGTATTTACAAAAATATATTATTACCCATATGTGTCCTTTTGTATGTTTAATAGTACAAAAAAGAAGAAGAAAAAGAATATCTATTAAGTAAAATACAGGGTTTATACTCTACAATTATTAAAATAAATTACTAATAGTTATTCTTTAAAATATCACAAATTAAAGTAAAATCAACATTAAAAATAACAATGTAATCTAAAAAATTGTACTATAAACAATTCCCCTATTTCTATCAATATGATGACGAACAATTGAATACGAAATATGAAATATTTATGGATAACGTATTTCATGAATATGTGTTGCACATTTTACTTATATATTAAAATACATATTCAAAAATTTAAATATTGAAATGTCCGTAACAATATATATTTTATATATACAAAAACATAGAGTAAATATTAAAATGTAAATTATTTATAACGCCTAAAGCTACCGGTTCATGGTCACCACTCTGAATAATTCCTTTCTATTATTTACATATATTAATAGTTGACCAATTTAAAGTTATATTTTAAATTTTAATACCTATACCCATCTGAAGTCATCTGTTCTTTTTAATTTTTAGGTTACACAGCTATTTTTATTTTGACAGATATTTTATATATTTAAATCAGTCTTGTAATTAGAGAAAAATATAATTTGTAATTTTCAACTATAATTTAGGTTGACTTTCATGTTATAGCTTCTTTCACTCCTCCAACAATATATGCAGAAGAGAAGCAGTTTAGCTCAGTTGTCAGAACTTGCTTATTCGGTGTACTTCAGACTAGTGAACACACACATACATACATATATATTATGTACTTGTAAGGTTTTTGTATGGTGGCAGATTCGATTTCTCTAATCAATATCGCTTGGCTGTGATAGGATTTATCTAAATAAGTACAGAGACAAAAATTAAGTGATTCAAAACTATTTAAATATTATCGAAACATAATTAAGATTTACAATATTTAGATGTATATTTTAAACTTTTATTTTTAGGTTAAAACTATGACAGAAGACTATACAATATTTAGTTTACAGTCTTCCCAATATTTACTTTTATAATTTTTATTTTTCCTAATTTAAATTACTTAATTAACTAAATGCACAATTTAAATTACTCAATATACATAATAATTATTTTGATTTAATTAAAGAAATATTTTTGGCTCCCTCAAAATAGCTTCGTTAGGTATCATGAGATCCTTTTATCAGCTTATTTATGATGAAGGAGATTTTCCTTAATATTTAAATCAAAATACTTTTCACAATTTCTTAATACTACATTTATTTTAATGGTTCTAGATTAGATTTGTTTTTAGATTAATTATGATTTTGGACTCTCAATGTATATTTGATTAATTAGTTATGCTGTTTTTCTTTATTATTTATTTTAATTCTGGGATATATTTTTTTAAAATTTGTATTAATTAGTTTTTGTTTTTATGAGATCTTTCTTACATATTTTGTGTATATATTTAAAACTACTTACAGATTTTTTTCTATCAAACCGTCGCACATACAATTCACACAGATTCACTTCACACACAATACGCTTTTTTTTAAATTTATTTTTATTGATTTCTCACTTGACACTTAACACTTGAATTTTTTTAATGATTATTATGGCTTTACTTGCCTTTTAAAACACACTTTGACTTATTAAGATATTGAAATTATTTACACATTTTGCTCTGGACCGTTACTACGTCTAACTTGGGTGGTGATAGTTTTTAGACTGTCTTAAGAAAACTTGCGTCTCTCCCTCTTTTTCCTTCACGCGGTTAAAATTTGCAATTGAGCATTGTACTTTCTTGAGATTCTATTGGATATTTATTCACGGGCTTTTCTTGATTGGACGTTGCTTTTTGCAATCTTGTGTTTTCAGTGGAAATACTTTGAGTTCATTCCAGAGGCCAATTCTCAGGGTTTTATGTGTAGCTTGCAAATATTATTTTCTCATGGGAAACTTAAGTTGAACAACCGTTCTGCCTTTACACGTGCTAGCTGTTACTTGAGACTGTTCTGCAGATGTGTAATTATTTTTATACTATCAGAGATAATTATTTTTTTAATATATCTCTGACATACTGTATATCTATTTTACTCTGTGTGTGTGTGTGTGTGGGTGTACGCGCGCATGTGCGCGCAAAGTATTGTTTTCAATAGTATTACGATGTTTTATTAAATGTATATATTATTTAACTCTATTATAAAATATAACGTAACATACAAACTTCATATTTCAAATCAGAATTATTAACCTTAAAACAATATCTTACCACCAACCTTCAAATTCTAACTAAATTTCCTTTCACGTCTTCCTCATCGCTCCATCGGTCACGACCGAAGTTTAAAACTTTTTCCTGTATGTCCTTTAAATGATTTCATCAATCGTTACATGAAAGTTCATTACACCTCCTTTTTGATGTGAAAACTTTACGCGCGTTGTGTAGAGATTCTAATATAGAATTTCGAATGGAAAAATAAGACCTTACTCGTAATAAAAAAATCGTCACAAGACGCTAGAACTAAATATTATTATTATATAATTGAGTGAATACAGTGTGTCCCACGAATGTATTTATATTTTTAAACAACCACAAATTACATATGCATCAACCAAATTGTAAGATTTTTCCATATACTGTATATTGAAAACGTATCCAAAAGTGTAACAAGCTGATATCTGCAATAGAAATAAAATGGCGGCTTTTGATAGAAATACGGTTTAAGGTTCATAGAAAGTTACAACTTGCAGACAAATTTTGTTAAGACTTGAAAACTACTGAATGAATTTAAAGCAAACATAGACTAAAACATAACCATAAAACTGATCTACATTGGAAATAAACCCTCATGAAAGTTGGCAAAGTACAGTGGTTCTTGATCATTCAAACATATTATGAGATCTACACATAATATGACGAGAAACGTGGTGTTTTACATGTGTAGAGATTTACTTAATTCCTTATTGGTGGTGGCCTAGTGAACTCAACTTTACTAAATTATATAAACAATGTATAGGGATACCTGATGGACTGGTAGAGCACTTTGGATAATAACTTTCATATAAGTAATGAGTAATTACTAGAGTATGTGGTGATCTGCCCACCACAATTCCTCCTACACTTGAGATAGCAGTTACGTGTGCGCATCCGGTGCCTTACCAGTTGCCCGGTCCACAATTGCAGGGGCAGCCGATTGATGTCTTGCATGTTCCCCCACCCTGGGAGCTGAGAAGTCGGTTCACGTCCTAATGAAAAGCAGTTGTGCACCACCGGAACCTGTGGAAGGCTGCAACGCTGCAACTAACACTTCAACGTGGATTCATCATTGCATATACCTTTTTAATTCCTTGTTTAACCCCCCCCCCCCAAATCGGCCTAATGGCTAAATATCCAAATTGGGTAGGGTCAGTCGACCCCGGGTTAAATGGTACTCAAACATTCGGCTTTCAGCGATCGCCGGTGCAGTGTAGAATGGCGGCCATTTTAGGCTAGTGTCTACATCGGGACCACTACGTTTGTTAGAATCAATCCCTACTGTATATTGATAAGTACAATAATTATATTATATCTAATTTTAGTAATTATTTAGAGTATTAGTAATAGTCCCTCATCACGTGCTGGCTGACTGAGTTGTATTTAGTTTTAGTCGATAGGTCTGGGCTGTGACCGTTGTGCCAACCAAGTTTTAAAAAATCCACGCTCCTCTACCACCCGCTTAAATTAATAATAATCATGAAGATGTTTTAATGTGCCTCAAGTAGTAGTCGGGTTAGGGATATATTTTTTTGAGATTTTGGAAGATTGAACATATTCAATAAACCTTCGTTGAAATTCTGTTTAATAGATTTATGTATCAGGCTCGATTTCCAATGTTTTAGAAAAGAAGTAAAAGGTTGATATTTGTTTTTCCGGCCATTGATGATTCTGTAGTGGATTTTACTGAAACAATAGATGGTTTTATTTGGAACACTAAAGAGAATAAAGGATTTCAACAAAAGCTTCCCTGGTTATTAAACTGCCGCTCTTTTGTACTCCGGTATTTATTTAATAAACGACGAAAATATTTGATATTTGTCAAAACATACGTAGCTGTAACAACATAATAGAAAGAGAGAACTTGCAATTAAGACTAATTTAAAACTAGCAAAATCAACCCTTTTTTCACAACTGACTGATGACAGACCACTGTTTTGCTCGTTTCCTTACTTAATTTCTTTATTTTAGTATGCATATATATATATATATATTTAATTTTTTTTGTGGAACCACGTGACATCTGTCTTCTCAATAAATATACCTTAGAATTATAGATTTAAATTCTATTTCTTATCTTTCCGAAATTTTACTTTTTTTTTTCTTTTGTTCTGTGTATTTTATTTTTATTAAATCGTTTAGCTTCTTTGTTGGTTTATTGTATACAATTTTTTATTTTTTTTAAAATTTATTATGTTATTTATATATTTGTTATGTACAACACATTGATCCAACTTACTGCACATTATTATGAATTACTTTAACTGCGTTTTTTATTTTGAATTTTTAGTTTACAAGATAATTTTTAATTATTTCTCATTTTTATATTGTTCTTATCTTTGAGGAAAATAAATAATTTGAAAGAATTTAATTAATTTAAATAATTAAAGTAATGTTTCGTTTGATTGCAGATATTTCATTTAATATAAAAAATAATTGCTTATTAATGTAAAGTTGTTTAGTATTAGAAAATAAATAATTTTATCACTTTTACGTTTATGTGTGTTAGTTCCGTTTCTAGCTCGAAAAGGTTTCAGATCTTTCTTTTAAAAACTTTGTACAAAAATGACAAACTAAATACGTGCTGTTATGAAAGGGGAATATCTTCAAATTAATTATCAAAATCACCTATTTTTGGTAACTTGGTCAGTTTTTAGTTTAAACCTTTGAAGCAAGTGCCACTACCAATAAAACCTACAAATTTGTATAGAAGAATTTTGAATTAAAATGTAAAATTTATTCAAAATTATAAATATAGAATACTACATTTTTAACACTTATTTTTCTTGCTTGATGATAATCTCGGTCTGTGGCTGATATTAAATTTGGTTTCGAAATAAAGAAGTCACTTGATTTAATACAATTAGAGAAAAGTTTGGACTAGGTTGTCCGCGGGGCTCAGGAAACAATTTGAAAGTGTAAATCCAAAGATCTTTAATTATGGGTTGCAGTGGGATTAGATAGTATTATAAATAAAAACGTAAATCTAGATTTTTTTATATAAAATAAAACGTGTAGAGATAAAACGGGAATAACATCAGTAAATTCATCCTAACACAACTAAATCTGTAAAAAAAAAACTTACAATTTAATGTATAAATTTGTTTTTAAATAATAAACATAGAATCTCTTTATAAATTAATGACATAATACTGTGAATCATACAATCATTTGAAATATCCTTAATTTGTAAATCAATGATAATTTATATAAGTTATTTCCAAATAAGTGCATGTTTCTAATAATAATACAACAAATTTACTCTCAATATAATAATGATTGTTATTAGTTGATACATTTAAAACATATTATTGAATTTTAATGTGTATCTTACATTGTTTTTACCAAATCTGACATACACGAATTGTAGGCTGTACAGTAAAGTTTCATAACAAATTGGCAATTATACATCTCTAAAAGTTTTTCAAAAAATATATTAATTTATTTCTTTTTTTTCAATAAACGAAACTGACGAAATATAATGTTTTTATATAAATTTTGTTTAAATATGTTAGTTAAGGTATTAAGTTTTGTATTTTTAGTACTGTTTTGGTTTTGGAGCGTAAAATCAGTATAATTTTCTCACATAGATATTGTTTTTGTTTTATTAGTGCATTAAATTTATGTATTTAAAAAATCAAGTCACAACGTCTGCGTAATTATCTGCTACTGTTCTGCGCATATGTCATGTTTAGATTTGTTATGTTTCCCTGTCCTTTCCAAATCCCAACCCCATAGCAGTGGTCTTAGATTACCCAACTAATTAATCAATAGACGCAACATCGGATTTTTAACTCTCGTACATAAATATAAGAATATATTTACAGGCATTAAAAAACTTTACCTTAAACAATAATTGTGAAACGCGTTAATGTTTGAATCTAGGCTTAGTAAAATAGTGAATACAACGGTATAATTTATTTTATAGCAAATAAGATCTATTATAATAAATGTAAAAGAGAAACAATATTTTTCTTGTATTTAATATATAGTTTCATAACATAAATATTGTTTTCTGGGGAGGAGTACACATACTTACCCCAATACTGCAGCATAATAAACTTATATCCTCAAGAGAACTTTAAAATAAATATTGCTTTTTATGTTACGGCATCAATACTAATTTTCTCATCTAATTGAAGTTAAAAATTCCTTAATCATAGCATAGTAAACTGCTGATTATATTTTGGAAAATTATTTATTGTATAGACCAGTCCAATCGATTGTCTATGTTAAATAATTACTTTATGTTACAGAAATAATTTATTTTCTTATACCAAGTTGAAAAGCTAAATATAATCTGTCTTTTATTTTATTTAGGTGGACGTAAAGATATAGTTTTAAATATTTAGAGTTATTGACTACATTTCCTTAAACGTGCTTTGTAGGAGTTAGACTAAGTTTAAAACTGCGCGTGCTTCTGTCTTGAAGAGCTCTACACGTACTGCTCATTATTTCCTTCTGCAAATATTCTTCGAGACACTTCAACATATAATAAACGCTGGCTTGTCTACAACTAGAGTATCGAGAAGAGAGCCTATTACTTATTATAGGCCAAGATTATTGGTTAAATGTATACTGTTTTTTTTTAGAATAATGTTTTATTTTTGTTTGATGATTTTAGCTCAATCTATTATTACAACCAGCAGAGGCTATTGGAATAAATTTCTCGGTCCTAGTATTATAAGTGTATGGTGTATGAGGTTGTATATAAGTGTTTAGTTAGAGTTTGTTTGAGAGAGAGAGAGAGAGAGAGAGAGAGAGAGAGAGAGAGAGAGAGAGAGAGAGAGAGAGAGAGAGAGAGAGAGAGAGAGAGAGAGAGAGAGAGAGAGAGAGAGAGAATGTGCAGTTTTCCATTTCATGCACCAAGGTTTTCTATTTGTTATTCTGAAACATTAACAAAATCTGACAACTTTACTCCATTTCCAAATAACTATCTGACAATCTGTGGACCAATTGCAACTCATTATATTTAAACGGCTTGTGAGTCTCAAGTAATAACGTAGATTAGAGGTTTAAAATGAGGAATGGGTGATAATTGATGATTACGCATATTTCAACTATGGATAGTCTAGTGACTCATTATATATTTTTACTCAAACTTGCCCCTACATATACCAAAAAATCTATAATTAAAAAAGTAATAATACATTTTTCGTGAAAGCAAAATCACCAATATCAGCAATACAATATCACCAAATGAAATGCAACACAACCTTCCACAACCACAAGAAAAAATTTATTATCAATAAGACGAAGTTGTTACGTTAACCTTCTTGACGCTCACCTATAGATGGATTGTGTAAAAGAAACAATTGAGAATGGTGACTTAGTCATTGAAACGTCGTCTTTTGATAATAAAGCGTTTGTCGTTATTATTAGTAAAGTTTAGTTCAGTGTCTAATTTTGTCTGGTGTTTGATTTTTCCAGAAGTGTTGTTTTTTTTTAAGTGGATGCTATCTATGTTAATTGAGGAGCTAATTTTATGTAAAAAAAATATTTAAATTTCAAGTTATGCTGTGGCTACTCATCTATTTGAATAGCTTGAAGAAGTCCGTTAACTAATAGAATATACAAAAACACCTTTAAAGAAGTTTGGAATAATGTCAATAATTCATATAAACTTCTATTTTATCTAAACTTGACCTTTATTTACGTATTTGGTATATTTTCAGTACTTAGAACAAATAGCATGTTGTAAGTAAAAGCATCGCCAATTATTATTTTTTTAAAGTTTTTATCTTCCTCACATAAAAATTAAACAGTATAAACCAATTTTTGTTACTTCGTTTTATAAATGGAGTTTAACAAAATATCTCAAAGTTCAACCATTGCCAATTAACCCCATGTTCACATACATGGATCTAATACAACACAGAATTAATTGGTTTCATTTTCATATTCCATATCAAAGTGACTAAATGGTGTTAAAACAGCTTTGACAGTCAACACAATACTGTAGATAACAACCGTTATTTGTTGGAAAATAAGTATTATTTACTTGAAATTCAAATGACTGTATGGTAACATTGTAGCATATCGTGTTTCATATATGCATTCCCTTTATTATTATTATTTTGTTTTTACATAAAATATTAATAATTACTGTAAAATATTAATAAGAATTAGTTTTTAATAAATGAAATAAAATATTCGGTAAACCTTTACAAAGATTGATATTATCATAATGTGACTAAATAGTAGTATGCAGTGAACAACGTAGCTCCTTACTCATTGATGGATCGATGATAATTACGTGGTTCTATATTTCAGGTATTGTGTTTATGCCTAGTAAATCGACTTTTTAATTTCAAACAAAGCTGTATTTTAATTATTCTTTTGTCACGTTGCCTTCAACGGGGATATAATTAGTTACATTAATTTTCGTAAATGTAGTTTTAACGATTAATATATTCAAGCTCTAAGCAATAGATATTATATTAAGCTCTATAAATTAAGAAAAAACTAAACGTAATACATTTAATTACAGTATAAAAAGGTAAATAGATTTTTTTCTGTTTAAACATCCGAGTTGTTTTATTTTTATTTTAAAATTGCCCTACGTATTGATATTTCTATCTAAAAACAGATATAGGTATTTTAACATGTTATGGGTATAGGGTATAAGTGTTTAAGGGTTCTGACATATATTGTAAAATAATCGTAAGAAAGATGATTTTTTAGTAAATAATAGCTTTTTTATTGTTTGTATAAAGGTAAAAATTGTATTGTACGTGTTTCTATAATAATAAATAATTTGGGTCTATATTTTTATCAACGAATTAATGGTGGAAATTCGGAATAGAATAATGCAATACAGTTTTATTTTCTTCATGAACTTATTTTGTATTTCCATGTCAATGTTTTCTGAGACGTTCAAAAAACATTTGCAACTAACTTCAGGTAGAGTCTATTTTTTTTTAATGGAATAAACCCCTAGACCTATATGATTTCACCACATGGTTATAACTGAAATGACATAAAAATGAGAATCTATAAATATAAGTAAAAAATGGTTTAATTTGAATCCACGGAATAATCTAGTAATTACAATTTATCTATGAATGGATTTTTAAAATCGTACACTAGTGTAAAACATATTAATTGTTTTCATAAATATTATTTTAGAATTTGGACACTTAATTGTAAAATAATTACCTAATGAGAAACTTTAACTAGTGGTATTATACATAAGTATAAAAGTGCTTTCTCTTGCCTCTACTTTCCACAACGCATTATGCTTGGCTCAATTGTTTAATGGAACACAATATTTGCTAAATTTATAGTTAAATTCAATATACTTTTTTCTAATATTTTTTTTTATTATTAGATCATCAAAAAGAAATTAATTGTAATGATATTTAATAATTATTTCTCAAAGTTATCTATTTCAACGCCCTCTAAATCTTTCTGGGTGTCCATTTTCAGAATAAATTAACTATAAATTCGTATATTTAACTGAAACTTGTCATACATATAATCAATACAGGGAAATATAATGTAGGATTTATTCCTTTATAAGGTTATCGTGTAAAAAAAAATCAGGCCTCAACCCTCATAAAACTGAACAGCATGTTAAATATTTTTTTTAAATGAAATAAATAAAATCTAACCAATTTAAAAACAAATTAGTACAGATTAGTAGTTTAGGATCAATATCGTAGAAAAAAACAACACTATGAACTTAATTAAACTAAACTGTCTTTAAATTGAGTAAATTTTAACTAATTTTAATTGAACTTGTTAGTGGTATCTTCGCTATCGTTATATATAACTAGTTCAATATAAAGTTTGAAGAAAACAAAATATATGCTTCGTACGACCAAATATCGAAGAAAAATATTATCCATCTTCAACTCCGGAAAAACCTACTGTAAGTATATTTGTTTCTTTTTAAAGTAATATGAAAATATTTTTTCTATTTCAACTAATGTTATACTAAAACACTGTTCCAAGTAAATTATACAAATCAAGTCAGGAATAAAACTTTTCACATAAACACAAGCAGAGAAGTTTTTAATCCATTATGAAGTTTGACACTTAAAGTGCAGTTTTGAATTACAGAAAGTTTGTAGAAGATATTGAACGTTTTCCAAGAAGTTGGATTAAAATTTAAATCACCAAAGCAACTATAACATTATTGATTTATAATAATCTGGTTTCTAGAAAATTAACTATTTTCCTTAGTTAAACTCTAAAATCAATTTCAGTTTGTAAGTTAAAATACAAACTCAACTACGAAAATATTAAAGGATTCTAGTTTCTTTTGTTGTTATTTTTGGATTGATTTGTCGTCTTTAACAAATTACTCAGCCTAAATTAAGCTATTTATATATTAGTATCATGTAAGCTAAATAGATAAACAAATCCACCGAAAGAAAAATGTAAAAATTGATTTTTAATTCTAGCGAACATTGCTTTTGTGTAACAGTCTCATTTAAAGACACCAAAACCTAAATTTAAACCTCAAATTAATCTAAACTACAATTTAAACTTTAGTTCCTAAACCAACAAAGCTACTATGACAAATCGTGTTTCCCAGATGTAATTTAAAATACTTCTTTTTGGTATTGTTATCATTAAAATATTAAACTTCCTGGGTTCTTTATTTTCAATATAATCAAATGGTTCAGTATTCTAACAATCTTTGTTAACAATTATTAACCAGAATACCCACTTCCTATCTTATTACAATCCTACAATATTTTTCTTATTATAATTATTAATTCCGAATGACTATAATTGTTGTGATTCACAGATCTGATTCTACCTTATAGTTTTAATTATCTGACTCTGATATAATTACAAGATCCTTTATACACGAACGTTTGCTCACCCTTCTTCAACTCTTGTGGATGCTCGTCTGAAAACTCAATTCTCCTAGGAAGCTCTTTCTCGACAAGCCCGTCTGGCTATCTTCATGAATTCTAATTTCATTCGACATTACCAATTTATACACAGTGGCATACCACATATGGGTACTCTAAGTTGCGTACTACGAGGTCCAAAGGCGCAAGGTGCTTGGAGATAACAAACGGTGGAACCGTCCCCTCCATCAGCAGCGTAGAGTGCTTGCTACCTGCAGTGAGTACGGTTGTGTTTTAGTCGGTTGATATCTTTTATTTAACCGTAAGCTCTAAAGCTCAACATGGACACTTAAGTCCGAATAATGGGTCTTAATCCCAAAGGAGTTTGAGCCAGCGAGCATTCCCTAATAATTATGTGATATATTAATTAACATCCTGTTCCAAAATTAAGTGAAATGGTTGATTTGTCCGAATCACATTTGACATGATGCAATGTTAATATAAATGTAGGCCGTAATTACGTAAGTTACAATTAGTATTAACATACGAGTTGTATAGTTTATGGTTTAGTTAGATTAAATAATAATATGGCTTAGTCTGGTGAGAAAACCTTATTACTGTTGTATCTGGTGACCTAACCGTTACAACACAATCATTCTGATTTAAGTAAACAATCTCAATCTTCAGTAAAATATTTACACATAAAGAATATGAATCTGCACACAATAAGCGAACTCTCAAACTAATTAAATGTGTGTTACAATTATGAAAAAATATATTTATTATCACCGTTATTTTGACGACCTAATAGTTTTTAATCAGTGTTTATCAAGACAAATCTAACGTTAAGCTACTTATTTAATAATCTCCATCCATCTTTAGAATTCAAAACTGAAATAGAAGTGAACAATAAGATTGACCTTACCGTATGAAAGTATAACTTTAAAATATACAGAAAACCCACGAGCACAGATAACACCATTCACAACACTTCTAATCATCGATATTCCCACAAAATGAAATCATACAATAGCTTCATTCATAGACTAATGACGGTAGAAGACGATTTAAAAAATATACATCATAAATTATATTACAGGTCGAAACGGATATAAACCTAATTTGGTTGACAATTTATTGAAGAAAACAGGAACTGTAAACTAAAAATATCCATTTGAAAATGTGAGGAATCGAATTAAAATTATTAATTTAAGTTACATATAATTTAAATTAAATAATTTATTATTACCTGCGTTTATATTAGTCATGCAACTTCTTGGTCGTATGTTAGGGACGACTTGTTTCGGAGCTATAACTCCATCATCAGATCCTTAATAGTGATGTATTAAAATATATTGTTCTCCGGTTCAGAAAAATCAAGTAATTCGTTATATTGTTAAGGCGGAGGTAGCAATCAAAGCAATTAAAGATCGTATCTAAGAAAATGATTTTAATCATATTTTAAAACCAGATGGCAATCTAAACAGACAACCATATAATTTATAAACTTATTATTGCAATAAATTAAAAATAATAAATAAAATTAAACAAAAGCTGATAACTGTAACACCTGTGTTAAAAGAGTATAGACAGAAACAATCGAATAGGAAGATGGTACCAGTCGATCAAACTAGTAAATACTATAAGAAAATAAATCTGAATATTAAAAAATGCACATATTTATTACGAAGCCACTCGCAGGTCAATAAAACTCATCAATCCACAAGCTAGGCTATTCACACGTTTACTTAAAATACATAGGAATAACACACTCCTAAGTTCAATCAATTACACTACTGCACCATGCTATAAAATATCTAGGATACTTGAAGAACTAATCAAACCTAACATAACAATAGTGAACAAAAATTGCATAAAAAAAGTTCAAATTTATTTACAATTGAAAATTATATCATGTTACATAATAAACCTATCCAAATAATTTCCAGTAATAGTAACTTTAAATTTTCTATCAAAATTAAAAAACTAAACCTACAAGGAATAAAATAATTTAAACCCTCAGTCTATATACATTGTTGGAACAAAATTATTTCACGTTCGAAAATAAATTTTATACACAAGGGAATGGTTTAGCAATGAGCTCAACCTTTTCTGGACAACTGGCTGACTTATATTTAAACTATTAGAAAACAAATATTTGCTTTCCAACCTCAACCAACTCAGACAAAATATTATTTATTATGGACGCTTTGACGATCAAGCATTCGTAGTTTTCAAAAGAACCAAACCAAGCTGACAGTTTTCAAAACTATATATGAATAGCATAGACCCCTAAATTCTGTTAACTATAGAAACAGAACCTTACGAACAACTTAACTTTCTCCATTTAACAACAAAAAAGACAGACAGATTTGATTACAAAAATATCGTAAAACAACCACAGCCAACGCCATTATCAACACCTCTATAATATCATTCATATTCTCAAACAATTTGAGCATATAACGCGTGCACAGACTCATCACAGTCAACCCCCCCCCTTAAATAAGGAAGGTTATCGTGAAGAAATAACTATTATAAACTACATGGCCGTAATCATTGGGTGTAGGATTACAATGATAGATAATTTATTTAATAGCCATAAAACAAGGAAAAGAGGTCAACCACATAGACGACGCACAGATAAAAATAAATATATTTCCACTTAATACACCAATTTATTACCGATTTTCCTATAAATGTATTTAAGAAAACAATTTTATTTCATATGTCACGTGCTAAAATAAAAGGGTTTTCTTTGTGGTAATTTCCTTGAAATCTGCGAAGAGGTGATTGTTCTTTGTTTCACTTAAATTGTTTTTGGCACCTTTAAATTCAATCTGATTAAATACTATATTTCAGAAAAAAATAATACTTTAATAAACTTATTCTAGCTTTTTCTTCTGAACAAATTATATATATATATATATATATATATATATAATTTGACTGAGCGAACATCAGTCAAAATATACTTAATATTACTAATAAAAACAAAATACTGAACAAATTTTGAGCACTGTTGTGGCTTAACTCAACTTAGAATACACATAAGAAATAAAGCAACACGACAGACAGCCTCTAATGAATTTAAAAAGTTATTTTAAAATGTTATCAAACATATCTGTAATAAGTGAAAAGAGCAAACATTTAATTTTTAATTAAAAATATTACATAGAGTTATTTGTTTTGTTTTGTTTTTTTGTTTTTTTTTAATTACTGCTGTAACCAGAGGTAAAGAATTTTGGATACATAAATAATCTATTCTTTGAGAAAGATTTGCAATAACGTACAGTACTTTTTAAAATATGCTTTGACTGGGTATATAAAATAATAAATAATATTAAAAATATGAGTTTATTGTCACAACAAGAATATCAGCAGATATGGATCTCAATTTGTCCTAATGCCTCAAAAGAAGGAGTGGAATGAGTGACCGGCTTAGATATAGCCTTATCTATTCTTGTACACGTGAGTTATATTCTGGTGGAGAATGAGTTATGTAAAAAGAAACGACATTGTATTTACTAATTTATTTAAAACCAGGGTTAGAAAAGTATTTAGTGTAACAAGTTCTATCATTGTCACAAGTCTATACATTTCTGCACAGTTTTTATCCCACAAAATAACTCGGATTAGAACCAGACAATTAGAGTGAAATAACTAACCATATCATGAGATAAAATAAGAGAGACAGAAATAAGAATAGACGCCAAAGAAAAATAGTGATATTTTACATTATTTATATAATAATTTATAATTAAACAAATTAATATTAATCGAATCCTTATTTACAGATGTGTTTTAATATCCTTAACACTGTCATAATAACAGTACATAGGAGAACTAGCTTTGATAACTAATTTAGAAACATTAACAATAAAGGGATATAAAATAAGGTAACTAATGGAACCACGTACTTCAATTAAATAGTTTTAATTACCGTAAACTCTTTTTTATTATCAAAAACAGGTGATATACAGCTATGTAAAATATTATTATTCAGTGTCATTTACATATGAATTAATTAAGTTTTCAAATGTAAATATACCAATAATTATTATGTCAAATATGAAATAGGGAATAAAAAAAAGTCTTTACTCAATTGCGATCTGAATATAACTGTAAGTGTGGATTAATTGGCATAATTTATAAAAACAAACAACTAGCTTCTCCTGATGAAATTCATAACAATAACAACTGGCATATATCTATGAAGTTAAAAATCCCTTTTTGTAGTCAGAAATTCTGATGTTGAAATAAAACAAATAATATTCTAAATTTGTGCAATTTGTAATCCTGATGCTAATGTTACCAACTTTATTTAATGAAATTCAGCTAATATACATTTGTGTAAATAGTATTGGCAAATTACATATGGTATTAATGTTGATAAACTATTTATAACTATAGATATAAAATAACTCTATTTATTTACAGTATTCTCTTTGCTTTAATGTCAGAATAAAATACCAATACCAAGTTCCATGTCAGGAAAAAGTAGATCGTAAAATCAACAACAGGAAAATGTAATGTCTTCTGTCGTGAGCAGAGTGTAAACAATTGCGGAGAGTAACATTCTTATACAAAAAGTTATATTAATCGATAAATCTAAGAGGACTTGCAGTCGTTCTACAATAGAAAGATACATTATTGATGAAATCGATGACCTGATTTGTCTGAAGTAAAAAGCGTTCTGGTTCTCTAATCATACATATGTTTTTTACAGACTATCGTATTTAATATTATAAATCTAAAATGAAAGTTTAAAATTGCTTTACTATTTCTACAAACAGTGCATTTAATTGGAAGATATGTATAATAATCGAACTTTTCAATAAATAAACTAACTGACAGTAACCATGTGTTTAAAAAATTTACACCATGTTTATGTTTTAAATAATATATTTAAACACTCGAGATTTTTGATTTCTTTTGAAGAATTTAAATGACTTTGTATCTGTACTTTCTATCGTGTACGTCGTATAGAAAAATGTATGAGATGTCGAATTTTTGGCGGATATATCAGTTAAGAGGTCCCCAGAGTCAAACTGACTCAGTTTAAATAGTTCAGTAATTGGTTTTTTGTAATGATATCCGTCTGTCGTGTCAAATGCACAGTGCTCTAAGGCCAAACGCGTACACCGGTTTTATTCAAATTTGGTATTTGGACGAATTTTGGTTTTATCTGGAGAAGTTTTTAAAAGTTTTTTTATAAAACTTGAATTTATATAATTCAAAAACCCAAACAAAACTATGTTAGCTATCTCTTCTAAAATACAGTTTTATGAGTTAACAGTAATTTTTTTAAACTGACATTGGACTGTTATAAAACAGTTTCTCAAATTCGACTACACCAGTTTCGTTAAAATTTTAGGTAAATGAGAGGATTAATAACCCTATCTCAAACAAAACATAGTTAGCTATATCTCCTAAAATACCTAAAATTTTAATGAAATGTGAAGTTTGTGCAAAATCAGAAGCAACAAAAAATGTTACGGTTCAGGAATAATTGGCAAAAACATAAAAAATATAAACCGTCATCATTAAACCTCGTTTTTTATCAAATACTATTAACACTGACTAGATGTTAAGGCAAGCTTAGGCCTAAATTTAAGTAAATGAATTTTGTTTCCAACGATGTTGTTCATTGATAATTTTTACTTTTTGGTGACGATTAGTTTCGGTTTGTTTCTATTTTATTTTTAAAATGGGTGATATAGGAAAGTCTGTGCCATGTTTTTGCACCAATTGGTTTAAACTTAACTAGACATTATAAAATGCATTAATATCCATAGATTATTAAAGCAGGGGGATCATATTGGACATATTTTCTCACATCTGTATCTGTCCCATTACATTGAGTGGCAATTCAGTTGCTCTCTAGTTTAGACCCTACTACTTAGCTTTATAGATCGTAGCATAATATAAACTAAATCAATTATAATTTCACTAACAAGTCAAAGTTGTTATTGATAAACAGATATACTTGTATATGTATTTTTACATATTGATGATTAAAATATGGAAGTTAAATTATTAAGAAAATATTGTTTATTCATGACAATTTAATAATGAAATTGACGAAGTAAATTAATTATTACTTTTTTTTTTAATGGGTTAAAAACAAACACGTGTTTTATATTTTCTATTCTATTTATCAATCACAACTTTGACTTGTTAGTGAAATTAGAATTGATTTTATGTAATAACTCTTGTTAGGAAAGAGGGGTATTTAATGGTGATTCACCGAAAGACCTACAGTGAAACGTATTTCTTCATAATATCTTTTATACAAATAAATGGCCTCGCTGTAAAAAATTTATAATGAAAAGTTAGCAAAAGATGAATCCAAAACATTAACAATGTCATAATTGTTTTTATTCAAAACTCCATCCTGCTGCTTAAGTCCCAATAATGGATCAAAACCACAAACAAATAAGTAGGTCCACAAAAAAAAACAACTTAATTTCTTCCACACCGTTGACGTGGGTGTGGTTCTTGATATAGCCCATAATTCGCTCATACTCTGTTTTGGCTCGAAGAATTTTATACGTTTCAAAGTTTTTACAATTAGGTCTTTGATTATACTTCCTTAGAGCTTCACAACGTAAACGTAGAGCGTCACTACATTCGTCGTTTCACTATGGAACTGGTGGACGTAGTGGTCTCCTCGACGTTTTCGAAACGTTGTTGTCTGCTGGCTGTAAGGAGTCCTACAGTAAAAGACTGTACTGCTTCACTCATTGGAACATTATTAATATAAATAAGTGATACAAATTCATCAAAGAAATTTTTCTATTTTTCTTTGCACAAAATCCATCTAGGTAGGCGATGATTACATCTGGAGAAGTCAAAAAATAAAAAACTTCACAGGATCGTAATCATTACTGTATATGTCAGATATAACGGACCACTCATATTTAGTGGTCAGCATAGGCTACAAAAGGATAAGTCGACAGTTGACCAACCACCTGTAGAAGCCCAAAGATGAGTTGGTGAACCGCCATTGAGCAGAATCAAATTCACTTTAGATCGAATTATGTCAATAATGTTCTCTTTAGGGCTGCACGTGTTTGATCCCCAGCAAATAAATCAATTTGTTGCACTTCCACCAACCAGAAATTAAATGGCGAGTTTATAAGGTGTAGTGATCGTTATTGCTACTGCTTGCAATGAAGTTCTCAGGTTCATTTTTAGTTCTAGTTGTGGTCAAGTATTCCTACTCCACCGTTAGCTCTCTGCAGTGACATAATTATTTCTAACTGGAATATTACTTGTTGAAGACATCTGAGGAAAGGTTTTGAATAACCTGTCTTTTCCTTGTTTCTGTTTTGTGTGGACTTGGTGGTAACACCCAATGATATGGTGGTCTTCCCACGAGTATTTTTATTCTGACTTTAACAAAGGACGAAGATTTAGAACAGGCACTGATTGTGATTTTTCTTTAACTAGAGGTTTTTAGTGGCTTTTTAGAGATTTAGCTTTGGATGCAATAGGATTTGTATATTTAGCAAGAATGTCAACTTTGGAAAACTATGGCATGTCAACAGATGTACAGCTTTGTACTCCAATTATTATTTGTTTAATCTGTTCTGCAAGTCGTACACGAACTATCTCGCCCAATTCCTTTCACGACGAACATGATTTCGGGACTGGGGCTGATGTCGCATTTACGTACAATTTTTCTATGGTAAGATGTAGATCAGTTCTTTGTTTATATACTATCCTAGCTTATTGGTAGGAAATTTCTCTTTAACCGTAATTTCTAAAATTCCCTTCTCAATTTTATATTCTGACACTTCGGCGAACGTTTTGGATAATCACCGTAGCGATTTTCACACTTTGCTTGTGTGGCCTTTTATGCCAAACTGTCAAAATACTTCCGGTTTAAAGCAAGCGTAGCTAACATGTCGAAGGAGATGGCATCGCCTTAGATTTGGAATGTAAGGTCAAACAGTTAGACTGTAGAACGAGCAAACACTCCCACAGAAATATTTGATACAGTAAAAGTTAATATTAATGACCCAGTTCATTTTTCTTGCCATTTTCTATACGGGAAATTCTTTCAACATTAATAACATGCTGTTTGGCGAGTTCTTATTTTATATCCTCAGTTCTATAGTTCAATAGGTCAAATTAAAAAAAAAAAAAAAAAAAAAAAAACCGCCTCTAGAAAAATTCAAACCCTTGTGATGTTCAACAGACACGTTAACAGCATCGAAAAAAGACTCCATTTTTAAAATGGAGGGAATCTATTTATCAGAGTCAGTCTATATCAGTAAAGTTCCATTCCGAAGTTTCCTAATGGAACAAACAATTGCTGCATCACCAGATACTGCTTTGTTAATCACAGAGGTGAGATGTTAGACAGGTCTGATCTTTTAGTACTGTTACGGACTATAAGGAATCTGGGAGCAGGTCCCAGGGTCCTTACGTCCAAATTTCGCTTTTTGGTTTCGCACACAGACTCTTCGGAAGATCCCGAAAGTTGTCTCTTTTCGTTTCTCTGGGTGACGTTTATAATAGAGGTCATAAAAGAGTTAACCAATTCATCGTGTTAGGTGGTTGCAGATGAGACTCTGGCTACGAGTACACCCTTGAATTACTTTCGATCATTTTTAAACCCCAGAACTCTGGGGCCCAGAGTATCCTCTTTAACTAGAATGATTGGGCATCACTCCAGGCTTGCAACTGGTGATGGAGAATCTGGCATCTCCCATCGTCAACACTTCCCGGCCAAGGACAGAAGTGTCTAGATACTGAACAGAAACCGCCCATACGTCTTCCGCAGAGCAGGCTCACATCAGCTTACCAAATTCAAAGGTTGTCACGCTTCGGTCTGGTAAGTACTCCCAGACGAACTACGGCTCTACACGGTCAAAAAATTCCCACATATGAATGTACAGAGTATGTGTATCCCTAGTGATTTATGAAGAATAACAGCCTATAGCAAATGTAAAATGTATTTGAGTGTTTTACGTGTGTGTATAAAGGAGAAGGTGTGTAATTATTCCACCCCTCCATATCTCGGGTTCCGAGAGGAATGCTAAAACCCTCTCAGTAGCGCTTTCACCTTAACTTAGGGTTCTCCTAAAGTTAAGTTAAGTTAAGTTAACTTAGGGTTCTCTCCCTAAGTTAAGGTGAAAGTGTAACTGTATAATTTAGGTGGACTGTGTGTACATGACTATATGGATGGTAGTGTAGGTTTTGCTAGTGTTAAGTGAGTGTTTGACTGGGACCCACGAGGGAGGCCAACCCCCCTCTTATCAGATGCAGCTATTCTGAATGCCCCCCCCCCATCTATGGTAGTTACTTGCTTTATATAAGACAAAGTTTTTAATAGGTAATAAGCGTTATGAAAATAACTTTTGAAAATGGAATTCATCCGAAACACATCAAGAGAAGTTAATATAATGCTAGGCGTGGTAGAAGAATGTACTCAAATGTATGTTTTATGACCAAACAGCAACATACGTTATCTTTATAATGTTATCTTCATATTGTAATGTTTAATAAATATAATTAGGTTTTATTAGAAATTATTAATAAATACATACAAAAGTTATCAATTAATTGTTAACAAAACTGTATAATTATTCAAAAATAAAATAAAACTACCATTTCATTTTTTATATCATTTAATGACGTATTCATAGACGAGATAAATATATACATGTTTAATAATTTCATTTACAAGAAATCAATCTTACATATAATTAAATATTAAGGCTAAAAGACATTTTCTAACTTTCTAATGTGTTGTACAGTTCAAACCTGTCTATACGTCGACTAAATTAAGAAGATAGAACTACAGCAGTGAGGGAATTGATTGTCTCATTTAAAATTGATTATCTTGAATAGGAAAGATTTCCCTGATGCATTGATTTGATTGAACTTTAAAAGTAAGCCCTACAGCGATTTAATTTACTAGATATTTTATTTTTGGAGAGTTACAAAGCAATTGCCCCATTTATAATTTCTGTTTAATATTAAAGATACGGTAAACTCTAAGTCTATGATTGTGTTACTAGTTTTTTGAAGATTTCTACTTATTTCTTACTGGATTTGTATTAAACTAATTGTTATATTATTATATTGTATTTGAAAAATCTATTTATTTTTTAAAGAAGGGTCTAACATTATTTTTCTTCTGCCATAAAGACGTCCTTAGCGTTAATAGTATTTGAATGAAATTGATCTTTTGATGGTGGTGGTCAAGATGTACAGATTATCACATTCTTATTTGTAGTTTTCTTTACTACACGAACATGAGTCATTATTATTCATATTTTACTAGAATTTGAACAAATTCTTTGAGCTAATTTTGAGAAATCAAATGTTAGATGGTTCTTAGAGGCTACACTAGACCAACATGTATTCAAAATCAGAAGTTTGTGTTTTTTTTTCATATACAGCTACCCCCAAATTGTATTAAAACGGTCTACACGTTTGGGCTGTAGCACTTCAATCGATAAACGTCAATAATTATTAATGAATAATTGATCGGCAAATGAAAACGTAAAATTCTCCATAGAATCCGGTACCACATAATCCATGTTCTAAATTTTATGAAAAAATGTTATAATTATATTTTACTGTCAAAACTTTTTTGGCAAAAAAAAAGTGAATAAACGTCAATTTCTATACACTTATAATTTAAGTATAATTAAAACTGCATAAACAACCTAAGATGAGTAAGCTAGACTTTCTATTTATGAAGATGATTTATATTAGAGAATTCACTAATCAAAATGAACATAAAACTAAAGGTTTTTGTGTTTCAATCACAAGTATTAATGGTATTGAAAAATATTTTTTGTATTATTGGTCTTTTGTAAACTCCAATAGTTTAGAAATCTAAAATATTTTTTTTCATATAAACAACACTCTAGGAGAAAAACCAGCTCCAAAATTTTCGATTATTCAACTTTAAAAGAAAGAAAATAAATTGATAAATAGCATTAAATTCATATATATATATATATATATATATATATATATATATATATATATTTTTGTATTAATTTATATAATAATACCTTTGTTTTTATTATTTAAAAATGTGTTTATTCTTAATATAGCATAAGCTTCACTGTAGCAAGTTTGTCTCTATGTTGTC
Organism: Aphrophora alni; assembly: GCA_963513935.1. Classification (NCBI taxonomy): domain Eukaryota; kingdom Metazoa; phylum Arthropoda; class Insecta; order Hemiptera; family Aphrophoridae; genus Aphrophora; species Aphrophora alni. The sequence continues at coordinate 61,003,874 of OY740770.1, read as the reverse complement.
TGCAAACACAGTAGAAAAACATTTGAAGGTGAATGTTTAGAGACAGTCAGCTACAAAGTAAATCGACGCTGTAAAAGTTAAGAAACAAACTTCATGCATTACCACTTATCCTTGGGGAGCTGTTTAAAGTGCTAGACTGAGATTTCAAGAATTTCTTAAAAAACAAAGAGAGCTTTAAAGAAAATTTACTATAGTAAAATAAAACTAGTTAAAAAAAGTTAAGAATAAAGCGTTCCTATTTATTTATCTGGCCGTCAAACTCTAAAATCAAAAGATGGAAAATAAAATATTTTCAAATTTTATTATAATTCATTTTCAAAATTAGAGAGTATGAAACACATACATTATCATAAGTATATATAAATGTATAACAATATTTTTCCGTTGTATAAGTACCGCTAAGTAAAACTATATTAATACACAGGTTTATTATAATAATTATAGAGCTCTAAAAAAATTATTTCTGCTGACATAATCAATTTTCAGTACCCTGCTTTAAAAAAACATTTTTGTATCCCTGTATTTATATCTGTCTCTAAACACATAGCGAACATTTCAACAATTAACTGTCAATGAACAACATAATAAGATATTCGGTAATATTAAATAATTATATTTAATAGATGAACAATGAGCACTGTGGTGAATTTTACAATTAATTGTAAACATTAGGTCCCCTACCACAAATTAAGTACAATAACTCCACACAAAAATTGATTGGCAAAAATGTCTTAACCTATGTTATTACAGTTCCCTGATGTACATTTCTATAACCAAGTAACATCATCAGAAGGTTCTTATGAATTATCGGTAACAGTATATTATTGTTCATTAGTTATGTATTATTGGTTAAATTATTATTGTTTAGTAATTTTGATTTCGGAATTAATTGTATAGTCTTATAAAGACTACTTCTGGCCATTTCCAAGGACAGGTACCGTTAGCCTCTACTACGGATGATTTCGTCAAAAATATTTATGACGCAGTTTAACTATGATTGGCCGATCCACCTGAACTGAAGTAGGTGGGGAGGGAGAGATTGTCAGTTTATTTTATAACAGTTATTTTATTGTTTTAATATTACTTTATAACAATTAGATGATTAGTTTACCAAAATGTATATCAGGGAACTGTAATAATATTGGGTAACAAATGTTTTCCAAAAAAATGTTTGCCAAAAAATTATTTGTGTTGTGTAATTGTACCTACCATGTGGTAGGGGACTTAGTGTTTAGAAATACATCTAACATTATTGACTTTTTGTTTTATTTCAAAACTTTATATAGTTACTTAATTTATGACGGATTGTGCTTGTTTGTCAGAGGTTAAAAATATGTAAATAAATGTGCTTCAAGAAGTTTTATGGAAAACAAACTGACATATACAAATTTACTGTTAGATATAAATAATTAACCAATATGCTTTGTTTGAAAAATAAAGGCATTTCTATTATATTTCAGTTTGATTTGTTTGTGAGTTTTCATGATAGTTTGTCTTTCGCATATATTCAGCAACATTCCTTTTTTTAAATTGTGCTCCAGGTATGGCCATTCAAATAAATTGGGACTTTTATAAATTATTATTATACATCAATTGGTTTTTTATACTGGGCTCAACGCAGAAAAACACTCGAATATTATTTAAAAATTGCCAATTGAATTCATCTGAAATGAACCCAATACCAGCTATATAACTTTTGTATTTTCTAATTTAATTGCACGTAAAGAATATGTTATAATATTGTGTCGTATCATGTGTGCCGTGTCGTGTCGTGTCGTGTCATGTCGTTTCGTGTCTTGTAGTGTCGTGCCGTACCGTATCGTATCGTATTGTATCGTATAGTATCATATATCATATTATATTATTTGGAAATTTGGAAAAAAAGAATACTTTGCGAAAACACTTATTTAAAAAGAACACAAATTAATTTAAACTTCCTAAAAATTTTATAAGAACTGAAGCAGCTAAGAACTCAATGATATAAAAACAAACTAAGTCCACAGATAAGAAGGCTTTACTTGCGAGTAAACCCCTCCCATCGAACAAAGATCCAGTTTTAAATTTCGGTACGGAGTACGCATTGTGCGCTTATTCTGACGATGCTTCGTTATTTTTCACCGATTATGATTCACTTTGTAGTCAAAGTTATTTAACAGATTGAAAAATTACTAACTGACAAAACAGTAAAAAATGTTTATTATGTACCTTCGAGATTTTCTACTTTTATTTTTAAAAAAATAAAACTTTACTAAAGATTATGAACTAAATAATTCATTTAGTGATGAATTATTAATAATATCCTACATCAATAACTGACATTGGACTGTACTATTTGCATGAAAACCTTAATTTGTGTTTTTGAACCCCATTTGTAAATCGGTAGAGGCAAGCGATTTTTTTTTTTTTTTTTCAAAGTTTAAGTCGCTCTTAACACCCAGGATTATATTTTCTAAGGAACAACTTCCTTTAGATGCATGGATATTGTTAGATATTGAATACCCTACACAATCATAATATGATTATTACTGTTGTGTCTGTTTAATATATGATATTAACGTCATTTTAAAAGGGGAAATTATGTCATCTAATATTAATAAATATGATTACAAAAACTCAATAAAACTTCGATGCCTTCAAAATTTTAAAAGAAATGTTTTAGAGAATGGTTTACGTCCTTCACCAGGAAAACCATCTGCTGCTTCGATCCAAAAACAAAATCTTATAAGGCGAAAAGAATGCGATAAAATCATTTCATTTTTAAAACGAAGAAATAAAATGACAGACAATGTCATTAAACAATTTTAAAATCATCCAAAGCAAACTGACGTAAATAATTATGGTGTTTTTGTTGTTTACTTTGCAAACCAAATGATATGTAATCAGTCAATTAACTTTAACTTAAATCCAATGAAAAACGGAAGTGAATTACATTTACGCGTTCTCACACATTCAGACGATATGAGTAACATTTGTTTAATATTTGGAAACGGTGAAATGAAATCTACACCCCCCACCCATCCTGTTTGCTAAAATATCTTCCAGGTAGGCCTACCACTTTCGAAAAAATAGGCGACCCTCCATAAGCACTTCAATGTTTTTTATGTAAGCAATTTACTACTTAAAGAATAAACGTAATAGTTAAAATTGTAAAATCTTAATATATATTATATTATATTATCTTATAACATATATTATATATATATATATATATATATATATATATATATATATATATTCAATTTGCACGCTAAAATTTACCTTTAAGCAGGGAAAGTCGATGGACAAGCATCCGAATAATGTATGCTGAATGAAACTTCTGAAAGTATAAACATAAAAATTTAAAATCTTAAAAATAAATTTTAAATATATACTTTCAATTTTCACTCTAAAATTTTACGTAAAACAATAGGTAAATAAGATTTAGTGGACTACGCCTTCTGAGAATACCACTTTATAAAACTCACTGAAAACTCTCCGCATAGAAAAGAGTTTTGTGGAAAAGCGTTTTATTCACTGTATTTTTCTATTTTAAACTGTAATAAAACGTTGTAACATTACCCGTCTTGTGATTAAATGCTGTAATTAGAACGTAAAAATATTAAACCCCTCCCCTTCATCACTAAAATGTCTGTACCTCTGGTTAGACCCTTATTCCAGATATGGTGTTTATAAAATATTAAACTACTATTCCTAAAGAGTTATTATACAAAGTTTCGTAGAAGTAACTTTTCAAATAATCTATTTACTGATGAAAATATATGACCACCTCCCTCATCATTAAAATGTCTGTAGCTCTAGTCAGACCATAATTATAAATATGGTGTTTATAAAATATTAAACTAGTGATCCTAAATAGTTATTATATTATGCAACGTTTTATAGAAGTAACTTTTCAAATAATCTATTTACTGATGATAATATATGACCACCTCCCTCATCATTAAAATGTCTGTAGCTCTAGTCAGACCATCCTTTCAAACTGTCCTTGTAATAGTTATAAAAAATGAGCCTTGTCGTACTTGAAGAGTACTTATTTTTATTAAAAAATATAAAAATGATTTTAATATTATTATTTATTTATAAAATTTTGCCAAGCTTTTTATGGGCGCCAGGTTGCGTTAGCATACCAATTTTGAAAAAAGAAAGAAGTTAATCGTTACTATGATTAAAATCTCTCAGGGTCGCAAGTCCTTTTAAAAGTGTACTTCAGTGGTTCTTGGTGAAATAAAAAATCTTATTTTGTTGAACTGAAATTGAACATAATTTATTGAATTAAGTATTAACATTTATACAAAATAAAACAAACATAATAAGAATACATGTAAATGAGCAAATTCAAGCAATATATTTTAAGTTAACACATCCTACACAGTTATTCCATTATATTCAAGTCTCAATATTAAAAAATTAATTTTTATTGACTTTAGTCTTCAGTTGCAACTTCTTAATAAAAAAATGAAATGAATTTAATCTTACTTCTCATAAAAAGAAATTGAATTACTATGAAGTATATTCTCTACAAAAAAACAAATAAATCTCAATTAGCTAGTTTCTTAAAAAAGACTCTGACATATTAATTTTATTTTGAAATATAAGACATTGCGTCTTATTAATCAAAAAACATCAAGTAATAAATTCAAACTTATTATATTGAAAAATTTCTAAATTATTACAAATACATATTTTATTTTACATAGTAAAAAGTTTATACGTGCTATACCAAGACACGTTTTCTCATTTTAAACAGAACTTTTCCTCTAAAATCACTTCTTCATTGTCCTGCACGTCTACATGATGACTCGCCAATCTCGCTCCAGCCGTTACATCATAAGTCCACGCTCCATGTTTTACAACGACACATTTATTGTTCATATTATGAAAATGGTACATATCAATGTTCAAATTGTTCTATTTCTTGCTTTGAAACACAAAATTAAATTTAGTCTCTATAACATTAGTTCACCAAATTGCAATATCTTTTGTTAGGTATGCAAAATTCATTGTTCAAACTATATCACTCCAACGTCTATACATAATTGAAACTGTATTGCATTGTTTCTTTATTAAAATAGTTCTCACCTTATAAAACACACTTTTGATACTTTGTCTTTGTGTTATAAGGAACACGTGTTCACCAATGCTGTCTATTCACTTTAAACGTTCTACAGGTTAAAATATTCAGTTCTACGCATTAAAAATACTCAAATTCCATTCACATATCGTCTCATAACAATTTAGTTTATATTTGTTACATATTACTAAAGAAAAATACTATTACATCACTTTTCTATTGTCTAGAACCAGATATACCGGTCCGAAACAAACGTAGTCTTGCCTCAAGATCTCCATCCAGACTGATCAAAACCACATGTGTGTTTTTCCAGCTTCCAAACCAAGCGTCCTATTTAATATGCAACGTATGCGAGAATTATTCTCACACCTAGCAACACTGACACGGTTCAAATTATTTTACCTAACACAATACAAATACTACCTAAATATTTATTACAACTTATAACTAATTTTTTATACATGACATTATTATTTTGGAAACCTATATTTAATTTTTTATTACCCTAGTTTTAATAATCTATATATTTGAGTCATCTTTTTGACTTCTAAAACCCCCTCCCTTATTCAACTTTAACGTTTCCCGGGTTACTTTAAATATTTAAATCTCAATATAACCATTTTTTGGTTATTTAGGTTAAAATTACCATTTTTGGTATTACATCCTTAAGATTCATTGACAAAAGTAAGAAAAACAGAAATTATACGATTTTAATCTAATTTATGAAAAACAAAAATATAACGGCTCAACACATGCATTGCTGAAAGATAAGTTATAATGCTAAAATATAAGTAATTCTAAACCAAAAATATATTAATGTAGATAGTTTTTGAAAGTAATTTTACGTGAAACAAATTTCACTGTAAACTTTTGCGTATTTATTCGTTTTTAGTACACTGAAAAAATAAAATGATACGTAGTTTAAAACTATCAACACGATTTCATTAATATCGCTCTCAATATATTTGATATTCTAAGACTAATGCCAAGGTTTATTTTCATTTTACAAATAACTCATGACTCAATTCAAGAACGTTTGTGTAATAGTATATTTCATCGCTAGGACCAAAAGTGAAACTTTACAATAGAAGCTCAAGTTGAGGCGGAGCCGAGGCTGGAAATGAGCGAGGATGGAAAAACTTCTTTTGGTCCAAGTGATGAACTATATTTTTCGTTATACTGCAAAGAATATAGGAAAACAATTTCATAAAAACTAAAATGTTAAAACCTTCAAATCTATAGTTATAGCTGTTTTAACGGTTATTTAAAATCGAGAGTATCAGTTATTTTTATAGATGCTTTAAAATCGTTAATTAATTCGATAAACGAAATAACAGCTGATGACCTTAACCTCAGCTGATCTGAGATCCTAGGACTAAAAATTACAACTTTAGAATCTCAATGCATGAAATGGAAACAGCTGTTTTTGAAGCAATATGAAGAAAAATATTTTCTTATTGTTTACTTAGACTTTGGTATTATTTAGGCAATGTTTTTTAAACTACTTTTTTCTTACAGAATCTGGAATTGTTTGAATTGATTTCAAAAATCGAAATAATAAAATACATGACTCACTTCGTTTTAATAAACATCTGCCTAAAGTAAGTACACATAAATTGTTTATGAACCACTGCTCACTTTACGGTCATTGCCCTCTAAACACGCTGTGATGAGATAGCGGTTATTAAAGCCAGTAGGAAAATGACGTCCATTGCGATTAAACATGCAAAGCAAAGCCATATATTTCAGAGACACGTTATTAATTCAGAACACATATCTTTTATTTAACTATTAGCTGCATTATATTTGTAAATTGCAAATCCTAGTTGTAGGTTTTACAATGACTTCTAAAACATATAAATAAAAACATTGGGTTTACAGTATAGTTAATTTATTATTTTTGCTTACAAGAGAAAAATGTTTATTCCATTCAATACAGACTGAATATATTCTTCAAATGTTACACATGGTGCTATTCTACAACCTCTTGGAAAAACATCATAATACTAGATATAATTTTTAACTTGCATAAAAATTAATATATATCTAAATTTTGCATAATAAGTGCACGAAATTTTTCACTGATAAATGTACACAGAAATGCAAAACAAATATATATTTATTTACGATTACTAAAATATCAAACAGTCTTTGACTTCTTATAAATCAGATAAGACTTTAGAAATATATCGATAATTCCATTAATCAATACTTTCAAATAATAAAACACCTAAACAAAAATGTTATTTAAATAAATAATATTACCAATAATTACACAAATTATTTGAGAGCTAGGAAAACTCATGTTATCATGTATTTGGTTTTTTGGGGCTAAATATTAAATGCAAAAGTATGAAGATTATTTTTAACAAAAGTTTTAAAGTTGATTTTGAAGCGAATGTGAGATAAAGGTGTGTGGAGAGCAAAACAAAGATAATATTCTCTTCCACCAATTATTAAACGTATAATTACTAATTATGTATTTATATTACTGTTATTGATACAACTACAAACTAGGCTTCTAAACTTACATGTAATCTGTAATATAGTTACTAAAGTCATGTTACTATATAGCTTTTTAAGAAGCTTTAAAAAAGTACTAATATATACTGTGGGATGAAAATAAAGTGTACAATTTATTGCTATTCACTTATTTTATATTTTTTCAACTGCATAATAAGTTAATTTACATTTTATATAACGTTATAACACTTAAAATTATGATTTATTGATAAACGATCATCATAAATAAATCAAATTTGATGTAGAATTATTGTATATATTACTCACTTTATCACCCCTATCACACACAAAAATAAAAGATAATCTGTAAACTGTATTTAAATAAATAATTTTATTATCTCATTTAAATATAGATGGTTGTGAGCCTTGGTCCAGTTGTGTGGTAAGAAACTGATCAACCCCACTTCCATCAAGTAGGTCTATACATGGTTAGTAGAATGCAAGAAGGAAAGCAAGAAATGATTTGCTATGTGACGAAATGAGAAACATTTTTCTTTAATATTTAAATAGAACGAAGGGAAACAAAACGTGGGCACTAAAATTGTGAGTAAAAACCAAAATGACAAATAGCCTAATTAGGAATTTTTATATTTATAAAATATCGTGTAAAAACATAAGTTTGTGGACAATAGTAGTTTAACGAGAGATGGCTAGTATTTTCTGCCGTATGTGTACGTTAAAGTACTTCTGCATTCCTTAATTAATGAATTTACTCCGTAACTTCAAAAAACTAAATGCATTCACGTGTATGAAATAAGCATATATTAGAATGTAAAGGCCTATTTTTGTATGCCAAATGAACAGCTGCATATGTGACAGAAAATAATATGAATGCATAAATATACAACCTCTTGTTGCATTGCTTACTCGATATATAAAAATAGTGTGTGTTATAGCAATGTGTATTTTAGATATCATAAATATCCTCAATCAACCAAGATTGCGGGTTACAAAATTATTTATTATTGATCCATTTTCCAATTAATTAATTATACACAACTATACATATCAATAACAATAAATTTAATAACTCAGTAGGTAACCTTGTGAAGATTGCAAATATCCTTCAATACTGTTGCCACAAACATTTCAAAAACTTATTAACAGAAAATATCATTATAAAACAGTATTCCATGGTCCTTAGTTTAAATCACAATACGAAATCTCAATAAAATCAAATCTAACCATTATAAAAAATGTTATAAGCTTCATTCCTAGAAATATACCGAGATCATAAAAGAGGAATTGCAAACGAAACGTATGTGAAGCTATTTTCAGCTATGAATAATTTATAACATAATTCATGAATTGTTTTCTTCTCCAAGTATTCATTTTCACTCGTCTGAATAAGATAAAACACACTTGAATGCTTCATACCCATAGAGCGTTCGTGTAAGTAAGAGGTGTGGAACAGATTAAATATTTCATAACACTACAGGTGAAATAATTTATATATATTTGTACTTGAGACGAATAAATTAAAATTTAATATTGTTATATATACCGTGTGTCTGAAAAGTATTATTACACCATGAAATTTTTGATGTCGGGTTTTACTAACAAAGACCTAGAAAATGAGACTAACTTACTCGACCTATGCTTACATTGGAGATGTTCACGTTTTCCATTGCAGAACGCTCATCAGTAGCGAAACGTGACAGTGAAATGTATCAGAGTGTTCTGAACCATAGTAAAGTCGTACATCTAGAGTTGCATTGTTTTATGCAATTTCGCAAAGAAAATATCTTGGAGATTAATAAATTTAAGACACCCGGTATATTGAATACAAAACGTCAATGAATAACCAATTAATCTTTGGCATATCTTTCTAGTATAAGATGTATTATTTTTGTACGTATTTTAGAGTTTCATCCACCGCCTAGAAGTAGGGGTTGCAGGGGTAACTTTAAAACTTTCTATAGTAACCCCCATCTTGTTGCCCTGAATTTAAAGGTCTTTAATAGACAAAACCAATGATATGATTACATTATTTTTTTTCATGACCCTATAGCAAATGGCAGCAAAAAAGAATTTGTACAGATTTAGTTAAACAAACTATTGCCAATGGTTGTTGTTAGCAGATTATGGGATACTGTACTACACTATGGGTTCAGGTTAACTTAGATCTTAAAAATCAAGTACTCTTTTACATTTTTTTAAATGTATGCAACAAATAATGGTAAGCAAAAAATCTTCCATTTCAATCAAGATGGGTAAAGAAAGTAAATGAGAAAGAGGGTTATACTCAAAAAGTTTTTACCAACCCTGTACAACAAGAGAAAGGATTGTACATTCTTGTCATCTGATTACACCACAGATGCTAGAAAACGTGAGGGAGGGATGCCTTTGAATCAAGACTGTACTTTTGTCAGGAAGTGAATTGTGGCCATTTCGAGCGGTTAATCTGACTGTAAAAACAGGTTATTCTTTAATATTAGTGCAGTTAGGAATATAAATAGATTTTTTTTTTTATTGATCCAAATTAATTGTAAAAAGTGCCTTTTAAAAGTTTTGAAATGGTTCACTTACCCTCTGTTGCAAACATTAAAAAAATGTAAAACAGTACTTGATTTTTAAGATCTAAATTAACTTGAACCCATATTGTAGTACGATATCCCATAATCTGCTAACAACAACCATTGGCAGTAATTTATTCATCTAAAATCTCTTGAAACATTTAAACACACTATTGGTTTTGTCTATTAAATACCTTTAATATCAGAGATAGCAAGATGGGGTTACTATTGAAAGTTATAAAGTCACCCCCTGCAACACCTACTTCGAGGCGGGGGATTAAACTCTAAACTACGTAAAAAACTACTATATATTATGCTAGAAAGATGTGTCAAAGTTTAATAGGCTATTTAAACAAATAAAAATATTATTTAGGGGTGTGAGACTTTTTGGACACACAGTATATAAAACATATGTTTTTATACGTATATAAAATACTGAACAATTATTTTTAATACAATTCCATAAAGTAGAATTTTATTTGTGTTATTTATTAAACTTTTCAGTATATTTGTATTACACTTTTAAATGACTTAGTTGTTTAAATGAAAGTATATTTTGACACTTCTTTACACTAAATATAAAAATCCTAATATATTATCAACAAGTGATAAAAAACCATTTATGAGACAAACTAGTTTGAATATTATACTGCGACTTGTGCAAAACTTTTATATAAAACTCCAATGCAGGTTAAACATATACGAGTTTGCATGTATATGTATTTGTTTTGAGTTAGATGTTTTATGTAATTGAAACTCATCCACTCTCAGTCTCCAGGTGTTATTGAGCTACGACAGTTAAATGAGCCAATTAGCTTAATGAAGGTACAATGCTTAGATTGCCGAAGGACATTCTCCTTCCCAGTCCAGTCTCAACTTAGTCGGTGAAAGAAAATTGAACTGACATCATTTCAGTTTTTGTTTAATTACTTTGTGTTTGGTAGATTTCTATCTCCTTGATAAATATTAAAGCAAACTGCCTAGATTTCTAAAATTATGTGTGCAAATTTCTTTTCTAAAATAAACTGTCACTTATTATAAATATAACTAATTACTTATAAAATTTAGTATAAGTTCAGTATTAATTTAGAACAAATTGAATCACTTTTTAGTACGTGAGATAATTTAGTTTCTATCGTGAGTTATACGTTTCTCCTCTTGTTTTAAAAGCCGTTTTCAGTGTTAATGACAAAATAAAACGTGATGTCGTGAAGGAGTAAATTTTACAATTAAACAAAAGAATTTCATTCTTAAAACGTTGAAGTTAGGTTAAGTATTAAGGTAAAAATACTGCACATATGAATACACTGGGTTTTTTTTAGTTGAAATTAATTAATATCATGAGTTTCGTCTAGCTAAAAATCAAAAATGGTTCATCTTAGACAATCCGTTGTGATATAACTGGTGGCAATCATTTTCCATCGATACCTTATTTAAACCTCTAAATCTAGTAATTACTTGTTACACCCATATCATAAAAAAAATTATATTTTTTAACAATCAATCGACATGGTCTTGACATATTGAAGTGACAAAAATGTTACATATGAACGGCCAGAAGAGCAAACAAACAGGATACATCAAACTGTAACACCACGAGCTAAAAACGCCAAGAACGACCGAACTCACTAGTGTCTCAAAATGGGGAATGAACATCAAAAAATCATGCGTGCACGCACACTCCTTCATAAGCACACAGCAAAAAATCTATCCTAATATCCGATTATTGCTTGTGATAAACTACGCTAAACGTACCAAACATACGAAAATAAAAAGCAAATCTAACGAACCGTATATGTTGAAAATATATAATGATAAATTATTGATTTATTTCAACAAAAATTACAACGTTTAGTAAGTGTAAAATTTTAGCTACAACGCATATATGAATAATAAGAAGTATGTTTTTTAGGATCCTAAAAGTAAACAAGCGGATGTTGTTTTATAGTAAAGTGTTTCCTTGAAGGATATTTGCAGAAGGAAGTAGGAAGCAGGCACACTCTTCCCTAAATATATTTAAGGAATTGCAACTGTACACACTATTTGGAAGTAGCAAAACCTGTATTTTTTAAATTTTAATGCAACAGCAGATATTTCTTGTTGAAACTCCATATTCAAGGATTAAATAAAGAAATAAAGCTATTTTATATTATTAAAATAATTTTGAAACTTTAGCTTTAATACTTTATTTAATCCTTGGACCAGTAATTTTGTTCCAACAAGATACCTACCGACTTATGTAAAATTGCATAATTGATAAGAAAAACTATGGTGTGTTTTAAAACCTAATATAAGGAAGGAATTTATTTATTAGTATAAGATACCCACATAATACATAATAAGTATTGAATTTTAGCAACAGATATTTCTCCAAAATACATTAGTAGTATAGCGTTAGGAGTTTCTGGCGCCACCAGAGACCTTGGCAGACTTTGTGCGGTCATATTCGGCCAACCCCAATTTGAAATTTCCTTGAAGTTATTATCTCTACACGTTGTGTAACATTTTAGGGATGTTTGCAGCAGTACTTTCTATTTATAATTTTGAAAAGCAATTTAAAGAGAAAAAAAAAATCTGTAAAATATTTACATTTGTGATAACAATTCAATTTCATTTTCATTTCTGAGATGAATTTAATAATAACAATTACATAGTTATAAGAACAACCGTTATGTTTCTTAAACTTCTTTAATTGTATTGTTTATAATATTATAAATATTATACAATATTTTTGCATGGGATACAATTAAAACATTAACCACCATATCAGCTTCGGTACGTTTAGAAAAGCCGGCTGGAAGCATAATATTATTTCTCGATCTAGAAATGTTATCTTTTTGTTTAGTAGTATCTATAACGTACACACAATTTTCATAATACAATCAGAACGTTGATGTGTCAAATCCAAGACAACAACACGTTTGAAATCTTTTTACATATTGTACGCATGCATAAATACCCTTCACATTATCTAAATTCATCAGCTCATCGGAATAATTTTCTTCGTTAATTAATGCGAATACGAATATTTTTCGCTTTGCGCTGAATTGAAGGTGCGAACTACCTACCGTTTTTTGCGGTTGGGACTATTTTTTGGAAACTAACCAGAAATAATGTATTGTTTTCTTCGTTCCTATATAAATATTAGTTATATCGAAATGTAACAAGTTAGCTCTTTCAGACATGATTTTCTGCACACATTGCCATTTTCTAAATTCCAACGGAACATTTTTCACATCTCTAAATTTTTTTCACCCTCATAATTTTAGATTCGGAATTGAATTCAATCAATGTACCCGTATAAAGAATTCCGATATTACAACATTACCTTTTTCTGGCAGCATAGTATCATCATATGCTCCATCCACTTTCATATCTTTCCAACGATATACCGCACCATCATAAATAGATTAAATAAACGTAATAATTAATCCGCCTTTATAGTTCGGACTTTTCATAAGTTATCATCGAAAAATCAAAAAACTTAAATGTGCCAAGTAGCCAAAGAGATAGAATGTTTTTTACAACCCTCAATTCCGATATGTACCAACAGTTTCCTAGTTAAATCAAATCTAATCTCTTGTGCGAAACGTTAGCTATAAACGTACTCGTGAACTCAGGTATAATATAGGTACTCGCGTATAATTCACAATTTTAATGTTGTTTTCATAAGCTTCAAATGAGAATAACTTAGTGTCTAATACATCTTGTTCATCATCGCTTTTGTAATAGCAAGATAAAAGAGATAAAGGTCTAGTGATGAGTTGAGTTACGCTTTATAATGTTTTAACGTATTGCTTGAATAATACAGCCTACATTTAACTGTTGTAGGAGAAAACTGCTTTAGACGGCTGATATGCGGAAAATTTTATTATTTTATAAACGAAAATTAATTTAAACATTCTGGTTGAAATTATAAACACGATTTAAAAGATTTTTAAGTTAGGTTAATAATAAATATATATATATATATATATATATATATATATATATTGAACCCCTTAGGAAAATGTTCAATGCTCTTAATTATGAAAATAAAAGTTTTTAAAACAAATTATGTGAAAACAAAATGTATGTACGTCAAATCAGATAACTCAAGATCAATCAATAATTTGGCGGTCTAAGAGCAAACTTTTGAAAACGTCGAATAATTCACATACTTGGGTTCAGAATTGAACAGGGAAAACAAAATGATTGTAAGGTAGCAAACCGTGAATACTTTGCAAATCTAAAATTATTCCGATCAACGTTATTGTCAAGGGCAACCAAAACAAGATTTTATATTACCCTCGTTATGCCAATCCTCACATATGCGGCTGAAACCTGTACTTTTACTGCTGTTATAATGAATTCCTTAAGAGCCACTTTATATTAGTAAAATTCCACCTATTTACATAATTAGTTTGTTTAGTCCACCTATTCGTGTGGCTATGAGTTATTTGATTTCGTAATTTTGACTAAGATGTTAGGTTAGTTTAGGTTAGATTAGTATGTATGCACATTTTGACCATATGACTCTGTTATTTTAAAATAAATTAACTGTAAAATAAAAAATTAAGTATAACACAAGAAAGTCGATACGACTCACTTCAATAGTTATCTTTATTTCTTCATTGTAAATCAGTACTTATAGGGTAAGTTTTTATAGCCTATTTCATTTTTTAAAGAAAATTTCATATTTTTACTCCCAAACAAATTATGCATTTATCAAATTTCCAAATTTCGTTTGTAGTTATTCCCCAAATCATTGTTTTTAAAGTTAAAGTGACTCATAAATATTATAACCATTCAATAATTTTAAAGTAGAGGACGATTAATCCCAAATTTTCACTCTTCTACAGTTAATATCCTCGATAATGGAGTGCAATAGAAACTGGTGACACTATGTCTATTGTGATGGCAGTGTTCTGTCATTTGCAAAAGTGATTTACAATATCTGAAATTATTGAAGCAGTAAAAAGTAAACAATCTGTAATTTATAACTTCTGTATGATTCATCCATCCATTTATGTTGTTGTCAAGTATATTATTAGTTTGTTTCAATTTTTGTTTTAAGCGACAGATGTAAAGTCTTTAATCTCAACACAATAAAACGAAGTGTGGTAATTGTAATATTAAAGTGAAATAGAATACATAAATTGTCAATCATGGTGTATTTTCAACTTCGTAAGAATATAAATGTACCAGAGACGCTTTAGTACTGTAAAATAGGTAAATGTATGTAATATATATATATATATATTGTATTGTTTAGTTTATTTCAAGATGTGTGTACCATTTGATCTTGTAGCTTTCTTAAACTATTTTGTTTATTGATTTCTTTCTTTTCACATTTCGTTTCATATAATCTATATGTTCTGGTTTAAAAGTAATTGTAAAAAAGATGGCTTGTTCATATTATCTTAGTTTATTTCCAAATTTCCCATCGTTTGTGTAAAGCAAAATGAATAAAGGATGTTTCAAGAGCTGGATAAATTTTTTGTTCATGTAGTATTAGGTTTGATTGCTCTGTTCCGTCTTTCCTATCTGTTCTCCCTTGACCAAGGTTTGTTTTTCCAATATAGGCGATGATAACCGTGAGGCTTTTGTCCTTCAAACAACAAGAAAGAATAGTGTATTGATCAACTTCCGTTATCAAGAGATAAATATAGATCAACACAGCATAAGCAGAATAGAGTTGGAAACTAAAACTTAAACTATAATAGAAACCCAAGGGCCTAAGGGGTTCATCCTATCATTATCTTTGCATAATACTGACGCATATGCCAGTTAGTAATTATATAAAATAATTGTTTCAAATATTAATAACTATAGCTTTAATTTTCCTTTTGTATAATTAATAATACAGACACATTAAAGATATCTGTGTTAAGCAAAATACAAAGTTACTACTCTACAACTAAAATAACTAATAAGATATATTCCTTATAAATGTTACAAATGAAAGTAAAATAATCATTATTATAATAATTTTATCAAAACGACCAAACTATAAAAAATTTTCGTTCTTTTATTAATACAATACTTGAACATATAATTTTTGTGTGTACATGTAATACAATATTAAACAATTAAATTAAATTATTATTGCTTATACAATAATAAATTTAACCGTTGGAATTTTGTAAAAGTATAATTTGTATGTGAAGAAATATGTACAATAAACTTTAAAAATAGAATATTTATGTCGCTTAAAGTAACTGGGTCAGGGTGACGTTTTTAGGCTATAACAGCTGTTTATATATTGACAGCCATTTTACATATTTTATTGACTTTTGTAAACAGAAAATATTTAAATTTGTAGTTTTCAATCAAATTTGTAAACTTCACAAACAAGCATGTTTCACTCCGCAAATCTAGCAATGAATAATAAAAAATTAACAATTTAAATTTGGGAATTACTGTATACCCCAATAAAAAGTACTGAAATACTAATAGTACTAGCAGATGTAGTGAATTTTTTTTCAGCTGATTCCATTTTGATTGTTGTTAAGTTACACTAATTATTGTTAATTTCCAGTTTGAGGGTAGTTTACCCTAGAAAAGATGTTATCGTAGGGAATTATTTCAGTTCATACGTAACAGGTTGTTCGGGTGGTACAAGTAGATTGCTAATATTGATGCCATCGATAATATTGGTCCTATTGATTTTCAAGAACAATTTCATGAGCACAAAACACAATTTGTAAGAGATCTCAAAAGGTTCTGTTATAAACCTGGATTTAGGTTACCAATGGTTCCAGTATGTTGTACGACATGTCGTCGACTCTTGTTTTGCTTCAAGAAACGTTTAACGACCGTCTTATTTCCCGATGAACAGATTTTCCATATCTCGCCATCTAACGCCTGTGGTGGTGGAATAATGAAGGAAAGTATTTTTCTAGACGACCCACCAACCCCTATTCTGTGTATCATTTACTCCCCCGACTTCAAACGGACATAAAGACATTAAGTAAATATTTCTTAAAGTCTCTATTCCTGTATGGTTGTCCCACGAAGAAAGGGAGCAATATTCAGGATACATATGCCCTAAAATGGTTAGTTGTCTATCTAACTGCCTTTTTGCCAAAAAAATGATATCTTTCGAATGACGAATTACGCAGAATTGACATTTTGCATACTAGCCTACTCAGTGCTATAAATATCCAATTTGAGAAAAAAATATTAATATATTTCCTTCACCCATTTCCAACTGGCGATTATTTATTATTTTTAACATTAAATATCTCGAAAACCGTTATTTTTTCAATAAATATATACGAATGAAAAGGTTTCCTCTTCAGCGTCAAATTAAATGATTTTTACATGTTTTTCTCTAAATTTAATGACAATCTAGTAATCGACATAATACTGAATACATAATTTGTTGGTAGCTGTCGATAATACTCAAGAATGGTCTAGAAGGGAATTTTTTTGCAATGTTTTATTCAATTCAGAATAGATTGATGTATACAAAGTCTATAAAAATTAAACACAAATTTTAAATTATCGTTTTGTATTAAAACAAACCAGACCAAAAATAGTCAAAAAATTGTTTTGTTTTGTACTTCATAACCGTTTTATGTATTATCGAAAAAAAAGTTAATTGCTGACAATAATTTCATCATAAATACAAATTTCAAAAAAAACAATACTTTTCCATTGTCTAATCAATTTATACAAGGAAAACAGAATAATACCGTCATAAAATGTGTTTTAAAGAAATTTTCATTTTATAGGTTGGTAATAATAACAACTCGACAATTAAAATTATGTACTTTGTTTCAATATGTTATAATAAAGTGTAGTGTGATCATATAAAAATGAAATTTCAATTTTCTGAAGAGAAATATGCTGATATAATATTTGTTTCTGGATTTTGGATTGGAAATTCCAAAGCTGCTCGAATAAAATATCAAGAAAAATTTCCTGAGTGCCTCCAAGACTTTCCAATACGAAAACTTATAATTCGGTGTATCAATATTTATGAAAGCAAGGGACATTTCTATCAAGTTCGTTTTCTGTTAAACGCCAAGTAAAACCATCGTGTTAATGAATAACATCACGTGATTCAATATATTAAGTGTAGCCAAGTCACTGCGAGAAGGCGACTTTCTTATCGCATTGGTTTGTAAAAAAATAAAGCGTGGTGCATACTTCGAAAAGAAAATTTTCATCTTTACACTTGCAGAATGTTCAGAATTTACTGCCAATAAATCATCCCCTCAGTGAAACTTCTGTTAATAGTTCTAGACAATATTGATAAGGTAAATTTCATGTCATTTACTGATGAAGCCGGTTTTGCAGGCGTTATGCAGATATTTTGAAGAATGCTGGACGTAAATATATATTTGTACAGTTATAATTTTACACCAAAACTTATTAATTTTTCCTGCTTGGTACCTATTGATATTATTTTGCATTCCAATTATATTTCATTTTTCTTATTCAGTATGATAAAACCCTCAATGCAACATGTTTCTGGTCAACATGGTGACACTTTTCAGTTTGTTTTATGATTTTATATTTGTTGACACTAAGTGAATCACTCCTCCCCTATGAGTTATCAGGAGAGGGGGTTGCATCAGTTTATAACAGTTAAATTTTCACTTAGGTTAGATCCGTTACGTCTACCTAATATGATTTAAGGCGCGCTTTATGACAAGTTTGAATTTTCACTATGTCTGAAATAATACCTGTTTTATTTTAGTAATATTTTTTTCAATGATTTCTGTAATACCTAAATTGGAAGTCAACAGACCAGTAATTTAAAATAAATTACTATTAATTTTTGGTGTGCCCTGTAAATGTTCTATTGAATCATTTATACTTGAATTTAAAATATATAACTTCCAATGATATTCTTGATACCTGTTACAAAATTTGACAAATTACGTTTATTACGTTTAACGTATAAATGCTTTATATTCCATATAAGTAATACTATGATATTATGACAACAATAATATTTCTCCGTTTAAAAATAATCCATAAATGTATTGATCAAATTTACAATGTACATGGTCTATTTAGCTTATGTGTTGTAAACTCTGCTTAATAGAGTTAAAAATATTTTAGAATAGAAATAAAAGGCCGACTGTTATCCCGGTCATATATTATTCTGTAGTGGATTTTACAGGAACAATAGATGATTTTATTTTTGACATTAAAAGGAATAAAGCGTTTTAACAAAAGCTTCAATGGGTATTAAATTACCGCTCTTTTGTATTCTTATATTTATTTAATAAACGACAGAAATTTTTGATATTTGTCAAAACATACGTTGCTAACAAACGAGAGAGAGAGAGAGAGAGAGAGAGAGAGAGAGAGAGAGAGAGAGAGAGAGAGAGAGAGAGAGAGAGAGAGAGAGAGAGAGAGAGAGAGAGAGAGAGAGAGAGAGAGAGAGAGAGAGAGAGAGAGAGAGTTTAAATTATAACGAGTAAAAGTGTTTCTTTTTTCACAACTGTATGATGATTTGTTTTGGGGTATTTTTCATTCTTTATTTTTGTTTGTATAATTTCATGTGGGGGAGAACATGTGAAATCTGTGTTCTTACAAAATATGATCATGAGAATCTAGGATTTTATATTTCCATTTTTTATCTTAGCGTCAATTAATTATTCCGTATTGTATTTTTAGTAAAACGTTTTGTTTGTTTGTTCGTTTATTTCACTGAATTTTTCATACAGCATTTACTCCTTTAGAAGTTATATTTTATTATTTATATATATTTGTATACAGTATCTTTATTTTTGAATAGAGGAACAAACTCATACACTCCCAGTCTCCAGTTATTGTTGAGCTACAAGAGTTAACTGATTCAATTAGCTTAATGACGCTGCAGTGCTTAGATTGCCGAAGGACATTTTCACTCCGAGTCCAACCTTTACTTTGACGGTAAATAAATTGAACGAACAACATTTCAGTTTTTGTTGAATTACTTTTTGCTTGGTAGAGTTCAATCTCTTTGATATATATTAAATCAAATTAAATATTTATCTTCCATTCATTTATTTTCCAGTTCATTAATTTGTATGCACGGGCGCGCATGTATGTGTGTATTGAAGTAGTGATCACAAACATGTTGTAATGGCATCCTTGTAGTTGTTACTGTTGCTGTTATTGTAACTGGATTGTTGCTGTTGTAAAATATATTCACGCACACACAAATCACAGTAAAATACCACCCTTTTCTTTCATCTAAAATGAAAAAAAGTATTAGTAAATAAGATCAGTTCACCGAATATACACAGACATGACTGGACTAAAACCATGGACAGGAATGAGCATTAAACTCCTGTGTGGAGGTCGTAACTGTCGGCATCGCTGGAGACGACCACTTAATAATAAAATTGTATCCTCCCACTTTTATTGTTCTTAATTACTGCACGATTTTTAGTGCCAATGTTTTACTTACTTAAAAATCAATTTGAGTTGAACAAAATCCATCTAAATCCCTTTCCATGAACAGAAAACTATGGTTTCGTTAGAAATGACCCTCTGACTTTTACGGTTTACAGTGATGTCTACGTTAATGTTCGAACACAATATGGTATCAATTGAAAATCAATTATCTCGTATTTTGACCAACAGTCAATAACCGTAAAGAAATGACCTCAGTCTCCTTAGAGGATTTGAGGTTAATACCTTTAATGTTTCTAAAGTAGATAGCATTCATTGCAACTTACACAACTATTGAGACATTCACGGACAAAAGGAGCGAGTTCCCGTATATAACGAGATGGTGGCAAAGATGACTCACAAGATGGCCGGAAAGATAACGTGTATAAGGTCCTTGGCTCTGCTTCATTACTATTATTCTACTTGGCACATTGAGTTATCACGTTTAAAAACCTACCAAGCTACATTAAGAATTCATGTTTAAAGTTCTTTTTGTATATAAAAAATCATATAATATATTAATTTTGTGCAAAACTTAACTTGTAAAACTCCAAGTCATCTAAGACTCCACATCATTTTTCTCACAAACATGTGGAAAATATATCTATGGAATTTATCTTTGTAATAAAAATAATTTATATGAAACTGTTTTGGAGTAAGTATGTTGGTAATCAAAAAATAAAGTTAACATTTTTCAAAAAATCCTATATTATCCAAAATTAATTTTTTATCCCTTTTTTAAGATAAACAAAAGTTTTGTATTGTAGTTGTGAATAATTGTTGATAAAAATAATTTATTTCATACATTTTTAAAGAAGGTAAAATTTTAGTCTCCAAAGAAAATCACCAAAAACAGTAATATTATGGAAATTACATCTTCTAATTATCAATTCTTTGAGAAAGATTCATAGAATTTAAGTATGTAATGAGAGAAAAATTAAGATGTAAAAAATGTTGTTATTAGGTCGGAATCGAAAAATCGTCCGGTAACCTAGGTAAAAATTGCACAGAAAAATGTATATATTTTCCATACAGTAAAAACGTTTGAACTTTTTATTTGTTAAACATTTAATCTCTGTAGCCCTACGTTTTATTCACTTGTGACTCTTACATTAAAAAGTTTTGTCTCCACGGAATTAAAGTCGTTTGCAAATTCACTCAACAGCCGAACGGTATGGTGAAAATAGAAGGATCAACCGACGCCCAGAGTAATTTATTGTTCGCAATAACAGTAAATACGACTGACGAATGCTAATTAGAATTCACATTTGCTAGTTTAATTTTATTAAATCGTGACCCTGGGTTTAGCTTTTAGACCTTAATGGGAAATCACTCCCTTATAGGAAAATATTATGAGGGAAATATTAGCAAAAGCAACGTTAAAGTATTGAAGTCTAGGGATGTTTTCAAAGTCGAATGTAGTAATTTATAACTGGGGCGGAAAAAGATCTTTATAACTGGGGCGGCAAAAGATCTTTAGGTCGACGCCGATGAGGCCTCTGAAGGAGGCTTTCACAGCCCAGTACAAGGAAACTTAAGTACCCGCCGTGGTCGTTTTATACCTGTAATAATTTCAAAGAAGAATATAAAAAGAATACTGTTGTTATTAATAGTATTGACTCATTATGTTTAACCTGTTCTATTACAGTCGGTAAGGTTACGCGAGACTGTACTTAAAAATAAAGGTAAAGGACAGACAGACTCTAAGGGCACAACAACTTATGACTGCCACCGGAATATCTGAAGAGGGGTCTGGGGTCCAGCAATTACAATAATTTCAAGTTATTTCTTTAATCTTAAAATCACAGTATACAATTACGGAAACAAACACACCAACGTTTACTTTGAAGGAGATGAAAAATGTAAACTACTCTACAAAACATACTCCACAAAATCTTGGATGTGTAATCAAAAAATGAAAGTTTCTAATAAAACTACCGTTCACCTGAACAAAACAACATATATTAAACAACAAAATTTTAATAGCGGTTTCACTTGGAGAACTAAATAAAACGTAAGGTTTTTCGCTTGACGCAAGTTCATAATTAAAGAAATGTACACTGGAATAAAACACCCCAAATTATATATGCACCACAACATGTTAAGCTTTCATGTACTTACAAGTACATTTTATAAACTATAAAATTTTAATGTCGGTGTCAGATGATGATTCGAGACGTATTAGATATCACAAGTGCACTCAATCTTCACCTAGACACTTTCGACAGACCCTTAGTATCGGGTCGCGCAGAACGAAGGCTATTAACATTTGTAATGTAATAGTATTACTAATTTTCCTCCCCAATATTCAGAAACCTAAAACATGAACACGGAACCACCTCCAACACCACTGTCACCACGAACTTCGAACCCAGACTTCACTCTTCAAATCCTGCTAAAAAAAAAAAATAAAAATATCGCCAGAAAGATGATGACCGAGATAACTGACACGATTATGGTGATAACGTCATGGCGTTAGTGTTGGGGAGGACACTGGGTCTAAACTGTCCTCTTCACTGTTTGGACTAGACTGTCCGAGAGTCTGAAGAAACAAATTTAAAATGCAAATCAAAACAACTTTAATAATTTAGTAAAATAATTAGCGTACTCAGCCCCTTATAGATTTAATGGCATAAAACTGTGTGTCATATAGGATATATTTATCTCATCAAAAATAAAAAACGCCCCTTTAAGTAAAGTATATAAAAGCAATATATTTTGGTGTAATATTAGTTGGTTAATTCAACAACATAGAGTACAAATCTTAGAGCGTCGATTAATAATAATTAACTCTAATTAAAATTCTATTATATTTGTCAGAGAATGTTTTAGGGTTTCAATCACTTTATAGCATTTTTCAATTCTCATAATCCCAGACACGCTCCAAACCGTTGACTCACCGATTACATGTGAATAACTTTGGTTGGTATTGCCTGTCTGTTACATCATATTCAATTTACAGTGTTTCATAATATTAAATTGAACAATATTAGAATATACTTATTTCTTCAAATAATTACGTAATTTGAGGTGTTTTGTTCAAATATACAGTAATTTTATTACATACATGAGTCAAGCAAAAACCCTACGGTTTTTTTAGTTATCCTAGTGACACCGTATTTCACTATATTCTGTTTTATTCAAGGGTACAGTATAGTTTCATTATAAACTTTTATATTCCTACTATGAATCCCAGATTTGGTTCTATCAGTACATTTTATGCAATAGTTTACACTGTTCTTACTTTTATACTGAGTTAAAATCAGAAATTAATACTAGATGTGTTTTCACACAAACAAAAATCAATAATTTTATTAATTAACAATGATGTCTTTTTTAATCGACTATATGTTAGTTTCCTATCATATTACAAAACTATAGTTATGTATGGAGGTACAAACCGGTAACAACCACATAAATAAAATTTTTAATTCACCGAGTGCTTCAATGTCTATAATTTTATGAAAACGAAAGTTTTGTGCATCATACAAATAAAAAAGGCCATGGGCAGAGAACATAAGCAAGTTACCGAAGTGAGTATTAAACAGGTTTGGAATAGTGCTAATAATTTACCTAAACTTATAATTGAAAAACTAAACATTTTACATATAGATATATTTTCAGTACTAAGGACGTGTTATCTTATATCGTCAATTTTAAATATAATTGATATTGGTTAATAGTTGGAGAGTTAATTATACCTATTTTTAAGCGCCCTCACATTTCAACAATTAAATTATGTAAACCATATCTGTTACTTCGGTCTATAATGAAGTTTAACAAAATGTCTGTAAATTTCAGCCATTTCAAGTTAAACCCATGTTGACATATTAGCCTAATACTGCACTGAATCAATTGGTTTTAAATTCCATATCAAAGTGACTGAATGGGGCAAAAACAACTTTGACAGCAAACAAATTACTACAGAGAACTTGACAAAACAACGTTTATTTGTTGTACAAATGTTGTTTCGTTGAATTTCAAAGTACTTTATTGTGATATTGTGGAGTATCGTTGTTTACCTTTCTGGTTCTTTGCGCAATGAATCAGAATAACAGTGTTATATTTATCTCTTTTATATTTTTCCTTATATTTTCCTTATTTTATTTTGACATAAAACAGAAATTAAAAATTATTTTAATCAAATTAAATAAATAAATAAAATATATAATTGAATAGAATAGCACATATGATTTATTTAAACTTTACATTATTACAGTAAGATTATCATAACATATTTCTAATAATGCTTACGGCCGTCTGTTAGGCTGACGTTTCTAACATATTAGTCATAAGCACTATTACAAATACACGTATACACAAACACACAATTATTTTAAATTAACATTACGCATAACCACCATTACAAATATATGTAGAAACATTCACACATTTATGTAGTATCAATATAAACATTAGGTAAAATTAATCTTATTTTATTATTCCATCTATATTGTCATTTCTACCACATTAAACACCAAACAGACACACCATTACAAATACCTTTATACCCATTCACCCAATTATATAATATTTAAATAAATAATAAGTTAAATTAATATTTTCTTTATTATTCATCTGTATTGTCATTTCTGAAGCATTAAACACCAAGCATACCCACCAAAACCAATACCTTTATACCCATTCACCCATTATATAATTTCAAAATAAATATTAAAAAAAAATAAACTCTTTTATGAGATTTCATCTATACTGCCATGCATTCTGAACATAATAACAAAAAGTTAACCAATCCCTACCACTAATAACTTCCTCAAACTCTGGCTTAGACAATACTTTTAGATTGAAACATGACTTTTTAAACTCTTATAA
The DNA here is from genome assembly GCA_963513935.1 of Aphrophora alni. Lineage (NCBI taxonomy): Eukaryota > Metazoa > Arthropoda > Insecta > Hemiptera > Aphrophoridae > Aphrophora > Aphrophora alni. The sequence continues at coordinate 60,978,551 of OY740770.1, read as the reverse complement.
TATCGGACATACAATTCTGTATACAATAGTAAAAATAAATTATTTATTATCACTGGAAGAAAACATGCCCTGTGTAATTGATCGTCATGCTATATTTTGTAATTTACTACTTTAGGCGTCATTTTTGTACCAAGTAATCGAAAGAAACTAAAAATGAGTTGAATCCGAAAATTGTAATGTCTAGCTTTTAAATTGAATGAATTATGTTTCAAATACCATAAAATTAAATTTGAGAAATTTTTTAATTAAATAAAAATAAGTTTTGAAATGTTTCAAGAAGAAATTGTATCAAATCTACTCACAAAAAGTTGTTTAAAACTGTCAACACTGAAAACATTCTTGGAACCCAGTCCATATAACATAAACCAAACAAAACAATGAATAACAAGAAATAATATATTAAATTCTGTAAAATCAAGCCCCCAAAACACAAACAAAAATACATTTATGTTTGGTAATAAAAAATAGATAAATAATAATTATATATATATTTTGTAGTAATTAAGATAATTATTCATAATGGTATACATGTAACTTACACTTATGTGGAACAATACTGTGAAAATGAAATTTTTATTTTTTTTATTCATTATGAATATACTAATTTCAAAATATAAAGACTAAGTTTTATTTACAAATATCACATAATTTTGATTTAGAACTGGTCATGCTTAAAATATAACAAAATCTACTTCCAATTTAATTATAATAATAAGATGGTTCACCACTATTTAACTTATAACTAATTTCATGTTAAAGACAAAATAACAAGGTTCAAATTAATAGATTTTTTGAAGAATGATGCACATGTTTATCTAGTTATCAATTTTAAAGTATTTTGATATGATTTTGTAAACTGTACTGATAAATATAGTACATAATTTTTGTTTAGGTTAAAAATTCATAATTGCTTATTAATCACTTTTCTAAATTTTTAGAGTTTAGAATTTTATTTCTGTAGTATTGTAGTTTTTTTTAAATTTTAATTTACATTTTTATATGAGAATGAAGTATAACTAATGATTTTATTTTAAAACAAGCAAAACACAAAATGCACAAATATGTTGTAACAGATTCATGTTTGACGCAACACTTGTGGGAACTGGAAACACCAAAACATGATTACACTACATTTGATCAAAAAGACATTTCAGGTACTATGGGGGACGAGACTGTGCCCATTGTGAATTTTCTGTATTTGACAGATAACATCCCATTCCTAAATAGTTTGCTTTGTATGTGACTTGCTATATACTTCCGTCTCTTCGTGTGTTTCAACTAATCCACCTGTTGATGACTGTTGTAAGCGGGAACATCGAGATCCCCGGAACCGGTTAGGTCGTTAGTCTTTACTTAGCTAACTTATCAGTTTCGTCGTTACCCCAGTGTTGGGTTAAATCGTCATCTGTAATTGTTACATGTATATCTTCTAGGCAGTAAACTACAAAAGACATGGCCCATGACCTTGCCATGACACAGATTGCATTAGAAAAGCAATATGACCATTACTCCATCTCCACTGTCATTACAATATAAAAAATGATATATATATATACAGTTTAAAATGTAGATAGTAAAAGTCTAGGCTCTTAAACAAGCCATGTAAGGATTGTCTTTTCAATTATTTTGGTAAAACAAGGGGCTATATTAAAATTAGTATTAAATAACGTTTTTATTATACCAGACCAGAGAAATCTCTATCGCCTATACATTGCTTGCACTTGCTGCATGGTTTGAAACTGGCTAATGTTGTTCTTGAATAACGTAAAATGATTTTAGGACATTGTATACTTGGGAGACATTTCACATGAATAACATTAAAACACACTTTTTTTTATATTTCTCGATAACAATATCTTCCATCTCTAGTATTTTGTCGTATCCAGTCGTTTAATATCTGTAATGAGGTGAAGAAATCAGGTCTAGCACCGCCACACTTACCGATTTGGAAGCTCGAAACTCCTGATAAATCAGAAATATATTAATAATTAGCAAATATTAAAATATAGGAACAATGAGCATTGTGGTGAATTATACAATTAATTGTAAACACTAAGTCCTCTATCACAGGCTAGGCACAATAACACATCACAAATAAATTTTTAGCCGAAATTTATTAACCTATGTTATTACAGTTCCCTGATGTACATTTCGCTAACCAAAAACCATCCATTGGAGGTTCTAAACTAATTAACATAATAAAATATATGTAATAAAACTAAACTGACAATCTCTACTTCAGTTCAAGTGGGTCGGCCAATCATAACTAAACCACGTCCTAAACGTATTTGAAAAAATATGGTACCAGAGTTTTGGGTACCTGTCCCTGTCTTTGGGAAGGGCCAGAAGTTGAATATTTCAAATTAATAAAACTATACAGTTAATTTGGAGAACAAAATTACAAAAATTAATAATTTATCCGTAACACATAACACTAAATAAATAATTAACAATAATATACTGTTACCAATAATAAAAATAACTACATATCTAATGAGCAATAATGATGTGCTTGAAAGTATAAATTTGAATAGTTTGAAAAATACAATAAATATAAATTTATTGTAACTATAAACACTTACTATTAAAAACACAACAAAACTACCTGTAACAGATAATCGTCTGGAATTAATTTAATATGCAGTGTTGTATATGATAAAATCAAAAATATATTTGCAAAAAAGGAATTTGATATTTTTGTACCAAAATTTACAAAAATGTTTTGGGATAGGTGAACATAGAAAGAAACAATGTTTCCATGAGGAAATCTTTTTTTTTTTTTATATCCCAAGTATTTAACACATGAAAACATTTAAATAGTTTTAAAATGTAAATTAATGTTTTATATATAATTGATTTATATATTAGCAATATAATGTAAAAATTCTATGACACTACAAAACAACAAATATATTTCCATATATATAACAAGATGTTCATTTATTATTATTATATATATATATATATATATATATATATATATATATATATATATATATATATATATATATATATATATAACAGAGTTCTAAAGAATTAACAAGTTTTGTTCTGCATTGCATTCCCAGATGTGTAGCTATTAATTAAACATCTTAAATTTTTGCTACATTAGTTTTGTAAAAATAAACCGTTGTAATTAACTGAAATATCATACACGTTATAAATTTAACTAGAAAAATAAATCGTACATAGATTTTATTATCCTATGTATTGAAGTAAAAAATCTAATCAAAGTAAAAAGCATAATCCAAAAAGATTGAATCAGAGCTAACAAAGAATATGCACACACAGCCCGATTTAAATACAGGCATATGGTTACCTAACCTAACCTATACTACACAGCTAGTTGCTTATTTATGTAAATATAAAACTTACCAATTTGAACTGCCTTCCCGTATTTGTTTACATAAAACAAAGGTCCACCACTATCACCCTGAAAGAAATTGTACAATAAACAAATAAGGAGACTTAACGCTTTAACATATAAAAAAGTATAACAGTCAGCTGATCTACATCCATTTCATTTACTTTCTTATGTGATACCAAATATTCATTGACTTAGGTCAAAGTTATTTTAATTATATTACTGTTGCTTCCAAACCGTAATGTTCTTTTAACACAGGGTAAATTATTTGGATTAAAATAATAATACTCAATATGTTATGGATTAAATTATGTTAGGTTAGGTTATTCAGAAAACTAATTTTTGAGTTATGTGACTAAAATATTTTGCAATTTTTCCATTTACACTTTATTGAGGGTTATTATTTAATAGGAGGGGGAAGGATGGTGTCCAACTCTTATTATTTTTTCTCGCAACAAAGATTAGAAAAATTTAATTTTAATAAACAGAACTTCTAAGAATTATTGAATACTATGATTACCCCGCAGATGCCTTTTCCAGTTCCAAAAGCACAAATGCTTGCGGTATGAAAAGTATTATATGTCCCACAATCTTCCTTTGTCCAAACTGTTACCTGAGCTTCTCGGAGAAACTTTTTCAACAGATTTCTTTGATCAATAACCTCGTAGCCCCATCCTATAACGTAGGCTTTTTTCCCTTCAAAATTTTCATCTGTAATAAAATAATCACTAAATTAATTCACAAACAAAATAAGATATAGATGTATGGGATACACACAGGATTCGTGCATCACTTAAACATGTTCTTCTTCTTTATAAGTAATAAATTTTGTGTCACTTTCAGTAATAAATATCATTATAACTTTTAGATTTTTACAACTTAACAATAATTTGACATTTAATTGTTATACGATTATAAATGTTTACTCAATTGTAGAAGAATAATTGGACAGAAAAAATGTTGCATGTTTGTTGTAATTTTTGAAAGTTTGTAGACGACTTTAAAAATGTTGAGGAAAAAGTGAAATAGTTTTTAATTTCTAACCAATGACTTCATAAATTATTGACTAAGTGTAGGAAAAAATGTGGTTATCTTGGTTAAAATTGGTTATATATATATACATTATTTTTCCAATATTGTTCCATTATTAGTAATCAATCTTTAAAAATATTTTCATTGCCTATTTAAAATTTTATTGGAAAAATATTGATAAATTATATTTTACAAATAATTTTAGTCAAGCACCTGTTAAATACAGGGTTTATATTGTAAACTAATTTCTCACTACCGTACCGTGTTTTAACCAAAAATTCCTAAAGGCCGGAATGATAAATGTATCCGATAATTAAATTATATATTTAACTATTATTATTCCAATATATATATTTACATTAATTATTATCTCCCATTATGTTTCAATATTCATAAAATCTGCTATAAAATGTAAATTAATATCATACTGCCGTGTTTAACCAATAAAGGAAAACTATTAAAAATAACATATGTTGTTAATATGTTAATATTGAAATTAAATATTTGGCGATATTTAATCTCAGCTTAATACCAACATTGTACTACCAACTTTTAAATAATATTTTTCCAATGTGTATTCATTTTATTTATCCAACATTGAGTTTTAGTATGGGATAAATAGAGGGTTTATATTGTAAACCATTATCGTATGGCCGTTCATCAACCAATTATGGATAAACAACAGAGATGTCACATACTGCCAAAATTTTAATTAAATATTTGACTAACATGTTTCCAATTCAATGGCAATTATGTACTACCAATTATCATTAAATGTATCAATGGTTATTAAACCATTATTATTACAATTGACAGTTATTTTTTATCAAATACATTGCTTTAGTATTGCCTAAATACAGGTTTCATATTCCATAACATTTTGACACTCATATTTTCAAATAACTTATTGGACCAGTATCAAAATATCACGTGTAGGCATAATGAAATGATTAATTAATTAAGTAACTATTAATGAATTAAGTAGGTACTACCAACTATTAATCATTATTATGCCAATACATAATTGTTTTATTAATCTAACCATTGTGTTTTATTAATGGTTAAACACAGATTATCCATTGTAAATCAAGTTCAATGAGCCATTTTTAACCAATATTGTGACCAATATCAAAAATGTCATATTTCGCCAATAAATAAATTTAAAATATAAATAATAGTTTATTACCATATTAATACCAATGACAGCTAATTATTCAACATTACTATTCAAATAAGTATTTCCTTAATATTTGTATTTGACCAGTATTTTATTACCAATATAATATCAATATTAATTATACACTTCACGTTATTAGAGTACATTAAACCAAAATATAATTGTTTTATTTATCTTACTTCAGATTTTAATATAGATTAAATACAGGTTTTATTTTGTAAACCACAGTTGTATTGCCATTTTTAAAGCAATACAGGAACAATATCAAACCTTTCGTATATCGGCAATAATGAAATTATATATTTGAATAATATGTATTATAAAATTAATGAAATGAAAGTTTCAGGGTAAATTTATAAAGAAATATGGGAGATATCAGGCACAACAACATATCAGAAATTAGATTGAAAATGGACGGTACCATGATACAAGGTATACGTCTAGGGTAAATTATTTTTGTAAAATGGTGGCAAAAGGCCAATATCTTGATCCACCAATACCCGAAAAGTTTATGATCTATCGAATAATGAGGCATTTTGAGCAACGGGTACAATTTGCGAGCATAGGGAGCCATAGCGAGACCGTGGAAAGCGCGATAGAATATCTAAGAACGTTTGAGACGATGGAAGGAGAACCATGCCGCGAAAATAGGGAAGAGCGACCAACATACAAAGGGAACCTTGATAGGAAAACGGCAGGAGCCATGGACTCTCAAACCTATCCTAGGAAACCTGACCCTAGATCCCATGAGAATAAACCACAGACAAACCAACGACCCAGTAACCAAAAACTTAATCCTATGAGACCTAACAATCCAAGACCCAGTCCAAAAATCTATGTCATAAGGTCCCGGAAAATGGAACAGGAAAAGGGTTAGAAAAAAGGATAAGATTCCGGACCGCTGATCTAAATGTTAAGAATTTTATAAGACAAGAAAAACCATTCGAAAATTTTTCCAAAATCAAACTAAATAAACCTACCAAAATAATAGGGAAATTACAATACATTTCGTGTAATATTAGGGAAGAGTTAATGTTAGAAGATGATAAAATTAATTTACCAACTAAATTATTAAATAAATGTCCGGAAATTATTGTCAAAATTAATAAAAAAAGATATGAGGATCTTAGTAGACACAGGTGCTCAATGGTCGTGTGTACCATCACATCAGTATATCCCCTCCATATACAAAATAATATACAAATTTAGGTTTAAAAAATAACATTTTTTATTTATTTATTGACTGTATATGATAGTATTTTTTTTTTAAGTTATTATGAATTCGATTTTGATAAAACATTTTATTAAAAAAATAATAAAAAATAAATAAATATGTCATGTGCATGCCAAATAACTTTTTATATGTTAGGTAAAACATCATTTTGTGCCACCGTTTACGACGGTAATGGAGACGCGTTGGTGGACCAGTTAGAAGTGGCACGTGTCAGGTGGATATTTCTGAGGTTAAGAACAAAATCTGAGTAAACTATTTACAACAAAATTAAAAACAGATATACAATTTCCAGAACAATAGTTTATTTCAAAAAAATAAAAAATCAACATATTTTATTTATTGACATGCCCTTAAATAAAAAATATTACCTGGATCACAGAGAAGTAGCTTTAAAATTTGTCTTGTAAAGCTTAGACAGCATCACAAAGCTTGTAATCTTTTTCACTTTCAATTTTTTTTTCCAAAGTTGTTAGTCTAAATCACGCATGCATGAGATATTAAGACATTATTAACCTATTGTTTTTTAAAGACTTTTCACTTCGACATTTAAATTTAATCCAGAGTTCCGAAAAGAATAAAAACCGTGTAGCTCACTACATGATTCAATTAGCAAGACACACGGAGAAATCATGCCCCGTTATATAGACGAAGGACGCCTGCGCGAGGGGGTACAGCAGGTTTTGCCGGTGCTTTGTGTCAAGCCCGCTAGACGTAGTTGAGGACGTTGAGATTACAGCGCCAACATTTGTGGGAAGTTTAAAATTTATGCGTTCTTCAAGTTTGAAGTGAACTGTGGAGAGGGTTGTTTTATTTTTTTAAAATATATATGTAGCGGTTTTGAATAAGCGCTACAATTTTTTTAAACACATTTTTGAAAAAACTTATTTTCTACCGTTATTCTAATAGTAAAATTCTTCAGAGACTATTTATCAACTTTAATATTAGGATTTAAATTGATTATATGTTGTTGAACTTACGTTTATTTGGTAGACATACAGGTTTAACAAAGTGAGTGAAAGTAATCCGTCGCTCAAGTTTTAAAAGAGAAATGTCGTATTTTGCACCATGGTATTGTTCGTGTTTTTTTACTTGTTCTATTTTATACACTTGATGTCTTTTAGGGTTGGGTTTATCTCTACGATGTAGTCCAAGGTGAACCGTGTGATTTTCTGCCGTAACCCTAGCAACACATAAATATTAGTTAGAACAATAAATACACACATACATAGAGAGGGAGAGAGAAATATGTGTATATTAGGGCCATAAATTAGTGTATATACATTTTAAATTATAACTCGCATGATAAATATTAGTCAAACAATCTTCTTGATTTCAATGGCAAATTGATTATATGCATTATGAATATTGTTTTTCATCATTTTAATGACCTTAAATTTGTCATTTTGACCAATTATTTGTCACAGCCCAGCAATGTTCACTTTATTAATGATGACTGTACAACAGAAGTCTCAATGTGTTTTATTGTTTTTTGTACTTAAATTATAGTGTAAAATATTATTTGGAGATTTCTACCTACTGTTACAATACACATAGACAGACCACACATTGGACCATAATTTGGACTGTTTTAGAGAGTCGTGCATGCGTAGATCTCTAAAGTCTATTTTAGTATGGAATTTAGAAATTTGTATTCCTATAAAAACTCTCCAGTTAATGATTCTTAACTGTTTGAGATTGCAAGCTTTCAAAATCCTCCTTAAACATGGATTTAAGCAAACTGTCGAGATTTTGTTGTGAAAATTGTGGTAATCTGAAAGTTCTCGCCAATGCGTGTTGATTATCAGCTGAGTGTGGAGAAAGTAGATAAATTACTGAAAATGAGAGGGTATGAAAAAAATATATACAGATACATGCGTTGTTTGGAAAAATTTTCCCCTAAATTGTCTGCCCAGTAAAATTGTAAATATGAAAGTATATAAATATGTGATGTGTAAATATATATATAGTATGTAATAGTGTATATACGTTATGTAAATATGTATATATTATATGGTGTCTCAGTTTGCCGGCCTCCCCGTGGCGAGACTGGATAGCTATATTTCATACACAGCAACAGTAATAATTATAGCGAACTAAAAGGCAAATTTACTACTTTTATTTCAAACAGAAGATATTACTCTATTCGAATGCAACAAAAGTTAAAATAATGCAGTTGAAATATATTCTAAACTCCGCTATGTCCTTAATAACTGTTATCAGACGGCAAATTAAAGCAAAAGGACACTTCAGCCCGTAGCGAAGTCTCGGGTACAGCGGCTAGTAGTTTTATATAGATATATCAAGAGTTTGAGGTAGTGACAACTTATTAACCAATACGAAAATCAAACTATTCAGTGAGTTATTTTCTCTTAAATTTACTCCATTATCAAATCACTGCATTAGCTACATACATATAATTTTCATTCGAAGGTTATATGTTGGAATTTAATGTGGTTTGTAGGAGATAAATTATGATTATATGTATTAAGTTAAATTAAATTTGTATAAAATCTTTCAATGTAATAAATATGTACTTACCTACAATGAGCTGCCGTTATTGCGTAATAATCATTTATTACTGTGGCCCCACAAACGTAACCCCCCTTCAATTTGATCGCTGCATGCCAAGGATAAGCATTTGGTTTGGTAGGTTTACCTCCAATTATCCTGTCTCCTGCTTTATTAAATATCTCACCACATGCTGTTAAAATAAAATGCTGTTAAAATGGTGTTTAATTTTATTTCATCGCCTTATTAATAATGATATTACAAATTTCATCAAAACATTCAATAATTTAACTCACTTTCATTCTCACTATGTTTATACCTTTACATGTTCTGATCCATAATCTATCATTTCATAGGATATCCAACTCACACTTATTTTTAAATGTTGAATAAACAAAATGTCTAAAAAAGTCAAACAGTTATAAAAATAACCTAACAGGCTACTTGTGCTTGAGAACATTTTAAGCCACTGTTTAAATTTCTGCAAACATGCTGACAGGAAAAAATAGACAAACGGTATTTCAATCCTGTCCTCAGGAGGGAGATGTATACACTTGAAAAATGTGATTTCAAATTGTTGACTTTATAATTTTATTAATACAAAATATGTAAATAAAAATACAGATGATAGCATTGATGTGGACAGAAAATTGTGGTGTACGGATGGGTGTTAACCCAATCGTGTAAGCCTGCAAAGTGAACCAAGCCACCGTGTTTGAGGGGGTGAAAACCCCGGTGACCGCACGCCTTTTGGGGGCGATCAATCAAGCGACTGTTTGGAAGAGGGGTGGAACATTTGACCCATGTATTCACTGCAAGTATGAGAAAGGAATAAACATTTATTAGAAGTAAGAAGACCTTTCGAACCCCAGTCAGGCGGAGAAATCACTCTCTCAATGTGGAGTTGGGAAATGGAGGAGGTAAGAATTAGACAACGAGCATTCACCTGCAAAAAGACGAGGCGGGAAGCAATAACATCTTAGAATATAACGAGTTACTACTATTGATAAAAGGTAAAAAGGTAATAAAGAAATAAACTTAAAACAGGAGGAAGCCTTAGAGATGTTACATAAACGAAAAAAAAAAAAAAAAAAAGAGGTGGCATTAAGAATGCTTTAGAATCTCCGCAATCGAAAGATAATAATCATGGTTTAGAAAATAAAAATATCACAAAGTACCTCATAGGTGTGGTAGAAGACTAATTCCGAAGCAACTGTATAATTAGGAAAGATCTTTGAAATAGTAGAGCCGATGACATGCGACACTATTCAAGGATCATATATATATATATATATATATATATATATATATATATATATATATATATATATATATATATATATATATAACCTCCAGTACGATGATAACTGAAAAAACAGATGCCACAAAATATCCAGTTGATAGGATATTCAAATGACACTATTATAGTATGTAGCAGTGAGGATTTGGGCATACTAGAGATGTAAGTATATGGGGCATTGTATAAGTTAAAGAAAGGTATAGACTCAAGAATCCTAGCAGTAAACCAAAACCATAGCTGTCTTAGAGACACAAAGACAGCGCTTTATGGTCCCAAACATACATATTAAGTAGAGTTTAAATACGGGCTAAATCTACTTCAAAATTTCACTGTCATCAGCAACACCACTCCTCTCTCTCTCTCTCTCTCTCTCTCTCTCTCTCTCTCTCTCTCTCTCTCTCTCTCTCTCTCTCTCTCTCTCTCTCTCTCTCTCTCTCTCTCTCTCTCTCTCTCTCTCTTTGCTATTTTATTGCTTCATTTTACTCAATATAGTTATTTTGATTTATTAGTAGTTTTAAAGTCCATAGTAAAGCCTTTTTTCAATTCCTACAAAACCCAGGTACAATTCACATGACATGTGCCGAGCACAAGTGAAGCGAAATTGGTCTACTGTTTCCATTTCCTGCAACTTCTGCAACATTTGCGTAGTACAAAGGCGGAAGGAGATCAAGACAATAGTTTGTACAGTAAATCAAGCGGTGTTTTCAAGTGTTTCTAGAGATTGGTTAATTCGTTGAGCGGAAATAACTTAGCTACCTCTGCTTTTGTGGTGATGGCAGGTGCATAATATGAACTTTTAAAAACCAACGGAAATTACCAAGGTTGTGTATTAAACGTTTTCTAACCAAAAGACATTCAGAAGGATCTGATAAGAGACTTATGAGTGGGTTTGAGAATTTTGTCAACAAGACTGAATCAACACTACAACAACCAGAGTGATGGACAAGTGTTTACACTGTGCTCTGAACTGAGAGGAGAAAGAATAGTTGTCGCAGCCTGTTTCAATTACCCGTGGCACAAGTCGCGGCACATTTTTGTCCCCAGCACTTGCAATATGACATGTCTCAAACCATTTCAATTACGGTAAATTGTGCCGGCACATCTCGTGGGACAAATTTGTAGTAGTAGAAACTGGGCTTAGGTACGTAATTAAATTGCTGTGTTGTAACTAATATGTTGTATCTAATAAAGTAATTTTATTGTTTTATTTATTACATTGAGACTAGACCTAAAAAATAAATAACACATTGAAACAGCGTGATGTTTGCTTTAAGCCTTTATTTCTTTTGACGTTATTCAAAACAGAAGTTTGTAAATGGGCAATTGAACTTAATGCTATACAATTCCAATAAACCCTTAATTTTATGCTAGTCCCACCTTTGGGAAACTGCTTGATAAATTATCTATTAATGTCCTTATTCTGCCAAACACCACAATGCCTCAAGAATAAAATACTGTCTTTAGTATTATTATTCTTAGATGTTAGGAATTACTTTAAAATTCCTTTATTACTTTTATTGTTTAATCAAAACTAGCTCTTTTTTCTCTTATTGCTTTAATTTTAAAACTCTCTTTCAGAGAGTGTCATTTGAAAGAGTTATTTTGCAGAATCTTTTTAAAATTGTGAAATTTATGAGAGCACAACTTATTTTTAAAACTCACTTAATTTTAAGATGAAAACAACATAGAATTATTTTAAAATCCATACAACAAATGTTATCTAGAAATAAAATTTATATTTAAATTAAAAATTCCTTTTATAATTCTATATATTAATCAAGATTTTAAATCATAAATTTTCTTAACTTTAAAACATATTACAAAAATTCAACATAAATATCAATGACTCTATTATTTCTCTAAATATTATTAAAATGAATATATCTTTACTAAATATTAAAATCAAACTTACTTTAAAAATAAAAACACATTGACTTTAGAAGTACATATATAAAATAAAAAATAATTTAAATTTGATAATTTTCCCCAGAAAGTTTTTAAATTAATTTTTTATTTCAAAGCGAATATTTATTCAAGAACGTAACTGTGGTACCTTGTAAACATATTTATAGCTGTTTTCGTCTCCTGTTACGCAATGCTGATTACAGTTGTTCTGCTGAAGGTTGAAGTCTAGTTGATGTCAGCTAGCTGTCCTCAGTTACGTTGAAATCGGTTGTGCGGTTGATAAAGTTGAATTGTTGCAGATTGAAGATCTTGTAGTTGAAAAGTTTAAAGATGAAGTCCAAGTGTGAATCAGTGTGGCTGTTTGTTGTATCTTGCTATACCATTTGAAATGCCAGGTCGCTTCCAATAAAACTATCGGTATAGTGCTGATCACATAAAGATGAGACTCTCCTCCTGGTGTTGGTTAGAGATGTTCTCCTACTAGGAGCTCTATCAAGAGATGTTCTCCTTCCTGGTGCCTGATAGAGAGTGAAGAAAAATTCTTTTGAAATGGACCTCCAAAACTTACTCCCTGTTCCACTGGAACCAATTTCTATGAACAAATAAACGTCCCTTTGATTTATGATGTTTAAAGTTGATTAATTTGGTTTATTTCATCAAGATTTGACTTTAGTTATTTTTTATTATAACCCTTTTGGTTATTTTAATGTTTGTTTTACTTTAATTAGTTGTTGATTAACTAATCATTATTTAGTTTATTTGTACATGGGTTGCCAGCACTGCTTTTGCAAAATCCAAACACTTGACTCCTACCCTATTGTGTGGTAGGGGTTACTGCAAGTTGATTCCTGTAATGTCTGATTTTCTGGAATTTAATTTGTAAACTTTCTTGAAAATTCCCATATCTCTGGTTCTAACAGGAATTCTGGAAATCTTTAAATGTCATTTTGTTTCTCTTGACTTCTGGATTCAATACAACTTTGATTTAAAGTCGTAGGATGATAACTTTCTAAGATGATAACTTTCTAACTTTTTCGTTTTCGTGATTTTTTCTTTGACCATCTTTTGATCGGTTCGGAATTTCTTCATTCTTCTTTTTAGTTTTTGTAGCCTCTGCCTTAGAAATGAAGGAATTCTTTACGTTTTTCATTTATTTTCATTTTCTGATAAGTTAATCATTGTTGAACTTTCTCGATTTTTCGATGGTCAAACCCCCCCCCCTCAATTAATTATATATGTACTTATTTTGGTATCATTATACTATGTCACATATCCTTAACCTATTTCCATTATAAAAATTTAAACTTATTATCTAGACAAAATTTTAGTTTTTTGTCTATGCATGTTTTTTGCAATAACTATTAAACTATTCGTTTTAATAACTATTTTCTTGTATTTCCTTTGCTAACCAGTTATTCTTTATCATAATATACTTTTATATTCAAAATTTAAACAATTTAAAATTTAACATAGGAAATTGCATGTGAATACTTTTTGTAACAAGTTGAATCAGATTATTTATTCCAATCTAGACCTGTAATGTCACGTGATCAACCGATCTATTGTTCTCAGTCTGACCTGTTGGCTCATGTTAGCTAGCCCCAACCCACTTCGCTTTAAACGGTTCATTTTTTAATGAAATTGACAAAACTCTTATAATTCTACTTTTCTTCATATTAAACTAATTTTTTCTGTACACGTTATTAATTATTTATGGATATTACCATTTATTTATGTATTCTTGATATTTATTATGTTTTAACTAATCTGTTTTACAAAAAAATTTGTTTTTGGAACGATTTTGGTGAAAAACCCAAACCGTTTCAACATGGAATGATTATACAGACTACCTATTATAATAATTATTATAATCAAGTAATAAAAAGTTTCATTCACCCTTTAAATATGTAAATTAACATTTTATTCAAATAATATTCGAATTCATATTTAATTTTACAATTAATTCTTAATTTATTATTTTTTATATTTCTAATTCAAATTATACAATTCTAATACTTACAGCAGTCATAAGGAGTCATCTGAAAATTAAAATTTAAACTTTTACAACATAATATTAAATAATGTTTTGTTTTATTAAATGGTAATTCCTTATTCTAAATGTGCTGAACAATTATGTAGGTTTTTACTTTAGTTAATTGTTTTGTGAACAATAAAACTTGTTCATTATTAAAAACACCTAAAAGCTAATTACTGTTTATATTTTAATTAAACTTGTTGATTAAATAAGTTACGTGAACGTTATATAAAATTTCAATTTAGAGGAAATAACATAACACAAAATAGAATAAACAGTATGTAAATAATAGTGGTGTTTTATACATTTTTGTTACCCTGAGAAACGTGCGATGGCTTTAATTAATATAAAAAATAAAAACGATGTTGGGGAAGTTTTTTTTTACATTTTAGTCAGGTAAAAGTAGAAACTGTTGTGAAGTTATATTAAACAGTTTTTTTTCGAATGTTCACCACGCTTTATTCGCACTTGCTACTTAATAATTTAAAGTGAGTTAAATTATCCAAACCTATTGTAAATTTATTAAATTATACAAATTACTTTAGATCTCACATATTAAACTCCGTTTCCATTTTAATTAGTTACTTTACTCAAATTTTCAAATTAAATCCTTCAAAGATACGTCAGCTCTTGTTATCAGCTGAATAACACAGAGATGTACATAATGTATTTTAATGTATGGCACTATTCCGAAAGTAACAAAATCATAAAAACTTCAAAATAAGTAATAAAATTGTATGTGATGAAGATTTAAATATTTATTAGGTCTTTTTTTTCTTTGTGTTCTTTTTGATATTCATATCATTTTTAATATTTGTTTGACAAGAGTTGATTAGTATAGTCTGAAAACAAAAAGTATTATTTGGAACAATAATGTTCATTCCAGGAGTCTATTATTTTTAAGTGCAGTGACTGTCTAACAAGGGCTTTAAGAATATGTTTTCAAATATTATTAAAAAATTATCAGGTTAAAAATTTGAAATATTTTGATGATACGATTGATCAAAAAACGTTAGAAGTAGGACAATAGAAAAATTGAATAAATTTACAAGAATAAATTTATGGAAAACATTTGTCCAAAATCTGTTTTAGTTTCTTATATTTTTTCTCTAGGTTACATTATAGAATTTGTGCTTGGAGTGGAGGGGGGGTGCTTCTGAATCATGATAAACTATTTACGATCCTCAAAAGAGAATAAATTATTTGTCATTTAAATAAAAAAAAAAATATTACACTTTCGTTTTCACTTTTAAAAGAGACTGCGATACTAAGTTTGAATATATATATATATATATATATATATATATATATATATATATAAAGTATGAAAAATGCTCTATATTAGATCCAGTTATTTTAATGTACTCATAATTTTTACTGTCAATTACTTATCATTATCATAGTTTTTCTTTTTAATTATATCATTGTATGGATATTCACCTTAGAAGCTATGTGTAATTTTGCATTTTTGGATTTAAAATCTGCAAAGTTTTTATGTAGTACTCCAGATACATTTGCCATTTTTTCTTTTTTCTTTAATATATTGCTCCGGATGCCTACTGCTGAATAATAGGGTGCTAACAATTTGTGTATAATACTGATGGTTTCATGAAACATTTTAATTATTCCAGAAATAAAACTAGAGCAATTATTTCTTATTAACGTATATGGAATCCCAAACTATGAAAATTCGTTTGTTACTTGTTGAAATATTAGTTATAATTGATTTTTAAAGTATTAACTTTCATCCATTTTCTATATACATTCACTAGTATTAGACAATATAATGCCATAAATTGACCAATATGGTCTATATGTAACTATCTAAATACATAGTTGTTTGTAGGACTTAACAATTTCCTAGTTCATTGTATCCTTTTAAAAAACCAATATTTATAATTTTTTACATTTTTCTCCTATCATTACTAATGGTACATCACCAACTACACTACCTAACAAGTTCTTTGATTTTTGAGGAAATATAATTAAATCCTAAAATAAATTGTTTGTAATTGAGTATTAGTGTTTTAGTGAAAAGAGGAAATTTTTTATTTGGATTTAAAATAGCCTAACATTCATGATCAATGTAAATTTGCATCCTAACCAATAGTAGACAATTTAATGTTCATTTAGATTTAAAATAGCCTATCATTCACGATCAATGTAAATTTGCATCCTAACCAATAGTAGATAATTAATTGTTTATTTAGATTTAAAATAGCCTATCATTCATGATCAATGTAAATTTGGATCCTAACTAATAGTAGATAAGCTTATTAAGTCACCCAATTAAGACTACTCGTCCTTTTTTAATGTGACTGTAATTAAACCCAACATTATACGTTTATAAATTAAACTTTACTTGCTGGTAAAAACGTATTAGCGTTAAAATCAATAAATAATATTAATAAATACATACGTAAGGGCTGCAAAGTGAGTAAAAATTAATTTCAATGTCGCATATGTGAGGTAGTTAGTTTGGTAACTCAAAAATTACAGAATAAAGTAAAGTCAAGTGAGAGGTCTACGCCCTGTGCTGAGAAGCGACTAGGATAGTTCGGTTGGTAGAGCATTGGCGCGTAAAGCCAAACGTCCTGGGTTCGAATCCCAGTCTAGGTCGTATATTTTTCACTTGAAATATTATTGTATTAACAGCTCAAGTTCAGGAACTTATCACCTAGCTGTGTAAGCAAGTGGACATTGGGTAAATGGGAGTCGGAATTCAGAACTGATAAGGTAAAACCTAATTCGATAATTTTCCATAAGCATATGGGTGGCTACATAGTAGTAACCAGGGGAGTGAGAAATTGTAACGACTTACTGGAACTCACCTCTGAGGATGTTTAGGGACGGCATTGAGAGTCATATGGTTTTGGTCCTCTTTAAAATTGGAATTCGCTTCAATTCAAGTTGCCTGAGCTACTGATTACGCTGAGTGTCCCAGATTATTGTTCGTGTGATTATTTTGTCACGAACGCCAGACAAAAAACTACATGGATACCTTAACGAAAATGTTAAACACGGAACAACTGTGATTTTAAAGATGCATCATTCCACTTCTTCTGATGACTCTGTATGCGATTGCGAGACAATAAAGACTGAGGAGGTAGCTACTACACATCTGAGTTGTCAGCTCCTAAATATTTGTTGATTAGGATTGCAAAGGAAGGGAATGATCGATTAAAGATTACCCCATTATTAATTAAAACAAATACCAAATAGTAAACCATATCTCTAAAGAAAATAATTTCTTTTTTATCAAGCAAGCTATCGGTGGAACCTCACCATACTTTGGATTGAAGTTACTCGGATAATTTGAAAAATGAATAACAATAAACTCTCAACAGCTTTGTTGGCGATATTCTTTGGAAAATTTATAGTATCAGACCGTATTTATGCAGAATAAAAATGACTAACCTTAGACCTAATGTTCTGAATCCATGTAATTTTGGTTTTAAGGTTATTTGATAACGATCATGGATTGTTTCTGATCAATATGGTTTAATCAGTTATACTTATGGTTTCAAACTAATATTCACTAACAAAAATAATAGATTTTTCATCTTAGTAGGGTATTTGATTTTTAAATTTGATATTCCACACAGTAGACAAATGACAATGAAATTTCATGTTTTTTATTTCTCTGAAATGATCTGAAATCTATGCCCCATATTGTTGTTTTCATGCGTTAAATCTATATTATTCTCAATTACCATGGATTTATTTTGTTCTTTAAACACCTTAACTAAATAAGAAATGGAATAAAGATATCGTTATGAACACATTTTGAATAAGGAAACTTTTTAATATTTTTACCCTTATTCCAACTAAAATATCCTATTACGGTTTCTTACTAAATAATTCTCTTATAAAATAATAAGTTGATACTTCATTCGATACAACAATTTTCTTTAAACACAATTTTCTTTCGTCAGTTTAAATTCATACATTTTCTTTCAGGATATCTATTTTTTCTTGGCGTTGGGATAATGTATATGTTTTTGTTTCATAATTCAACTACATAGATTAAACAGATCAGAAGTTACTACTGTGTTAGATGGACATAAACATTATTAATAAGTCTTAAATCTGTGCAGCTTAAGATATAAATTTTAAAACAGTGGTAGAATTAACTATTCATCTGTATGTCCTCCTTATAATAGGTAATTTTGTGCAATTTTCAAATTTGCAAGTAACATTAGATCTGTAAATCTATAATACCATTAGATGTTTTTAAACAATACAAAATTAGAAACTACTTTAACGTCCAACAAATATAATTTTTCACCGCAAATTGTCAAAGTATAATATATAAAAATAATTAACATAAAAAATCAAATATAGAAGCATTTTTTACATTTTAATCAAATTTATCACATAACAATTTTTACATTCCATAAAAAATTTTATTAACAAAGAAATAATGCTTGGGGATCTGCATATATTAATACTATGTCTGACAAACAAGCTGAATGAAAAAATAAAAAGATTTAACTGCCAATTGAATATAATTATTTCTTATGACTTGTGTTTAAATACAGATTAAATAAAATAAAAACTTCTCAAACTTGCTTACCTTTTGGGCACTCAGAACTGTATTTTTTACTATTAGTAACAACAACAAAATTTGAAAGAACTCCATGGAAGTAAGTTCAATATATTTTTAAGAAAGAGATTAAAGAGAACACTTTGATTTTCTTTTGACTGCAATGTGTATTGTTGCCTTCTATTGCGTGCATTTATAGTTCCCGATTACTGATGACTTCATTCAGAGATAATCTTGTTAGTTCCAGACTGTGGAATTACAATGGTCTTACAATTATAACAAACTGTGAAATTGAATTATTTATGACCATGGAACAATTAACCGAAAAAAATGGAATCCTTTCCAAAAGGAGCTTTTTTATCAAGTCTCTCCTAATTTTTTAACTTACCTTTTTCATTGTAGTGAGGTAGGTTCATTCCTTTTCAGAAAAGTTAGTTGATACCTTTGTCACCACGTCTTGGCTATTTGTTATGGTCTTTGTAAAAATATATTTTTGAATTTCTGTGAAATTTAAAATAGAAATTTTTACATTGTAAATCAAAAATCAATCCTGTTTTTAAATGAAGTCAGCTTCCAAAATATTTGGAACGCTCAAGTCCCCTAGTGACCAGACTCGTTCATTTCCACAATAATCTCCATTGGTTCTTTAGAAGCTGTAATACAATTAAAAGATGCCTTCTGAAAACGTCTCACCAAATAATGTAGTTTCAGATTCTTATAAACAATGGAAATAAAAGGAGATTCCACTGACTCTTTTGTATTACCTTTTATTGAAGCACTTCATTTATATGTTCTATTCGAGTGTACTTTACGTTTGCTGCGTTTAATCCCATTTACCTTTTCCGAGTGGAAGTGAGGATGAATGTGATTTTCCACTCCCATTTTTCTTTGTTTTTCGAATGGTTTTAGTTGTTCTACAATACCTAGAAATAAGACCAAGTAAACCACATTTGTAACATTTCACTCCAGAATAATTGATTTCTTGTCTTCCTTGGTTCCCATTTCTGAAATAGAACATTATTGTTAGTTCCGCTGGATCTTCTCTCAACTGTGTTCAGTCTGGAATTATTAGAAACATTGAGCACAGTATTTTATTTATTCTAGCTTGGTTTTTTATTTATTATAAATAGAAGTGTGATTTACTCCTTAGACACTTCAGTATATAAGACTTTTTGTAGGGCCTACATCTTTAATTCGTAACTAATTTATTTCTATTCCCTTGTTCAGGGTTATCATTTTCCTAGCTAGGTTAATTGTTGCTTCAAAGGTCGCATCTGGGCCGATTATCAGTTTCTATCTACGTCCAATGTTTCACGTATTTGAAGTATACATTATACAGTCTTTAAGTGCTGCTTACATAGTCTGCATTTCAAGTTTCCTTGGAGTATTCCCATTGTATTTAGATGGTTCTTGAAAGAGCCATGGCCTGATAAGAAGGTTAAAAATTCCCTCTGATTTCGTTTCCTTTGTAAAATGATCAATTTAGAGAGTTTCATATCTGGTAGAACCAGTAATCCGTATTGTTTCCCCGTGGAGTATTTTGTTCATAGTTTTCCTCAATTTATGAGTCGAGCCATTGTTATCGAATATCTTTTGCTAGTGCTTTATATATTCCTTATACGGGTTCTGAGCCAATGAAGGATCTCTTAGACCAATTTTTTGGCTGTTTATGCGTCTTTTAGTTCCTTCGTATCCTCGGTGACCCGGTATCCTTTTACCTGTTTTGAGGTCAAAAGCTTGGTGAAGTCTCGGTAACAATTATACAATAGTGATGAGTAGTGTTCGTTTGATCTTACAGACTTTATTGCAGCCAGACTGTTTGATCTAATAACGATATACTCATTGGTGTATATTCACATTTCACAATAATTATTCTATTCTGTATGCCGCTGAAGTTGCCTCAGCTAAGCTCTAGTGAGGTAATCCTAACAGAAATTCTAATACTCCTGTAAATGTATTTCTGAAAGCTAATAATGATCAACCTACGTCTAGTGACATCTAGAAATGTTATTCTCCACCACACTATGGTGCCGTTCTGTATCTGAAGTTTAATTTCATTACCATATATCCATTTAGTAATAGCAGGACGGAGACCCCAGTTATTACCAAGAAGTCGGTTACAAGTTTTAAGTGATCTGATTAATTTCTGCATAATGTAATTTTCATGTTTATTTCAGGTGAGTCTTCTATTCAGAATAACACCTACATATTTAACTTCATCTGAGAGTTCTATGTTAGTATTTACTAGACTTACCATGACTCTGTCTATTTTAATATTTCTCGTGAAAAGTTATGATCTTAGTCTTATCCGGGTTAACAGTAATATCCTATTTTCTGCACTAGTCTTCCATCTTCTTTAATGCTCTATTAATTATATCTGCAAGAATAATATACCTCTTATCAACACTACTATGTCATCTGCATAATTTTGTGTGTAGAAATCTAATTTACTTAATTCTGTTTTTAGAGGTCAACTTCCATGTTCCACAGTTACGGTAGGAGAATTCCTCCTGGTGGAGTACCTTTATCATCTAATTATTCTGCGTATTGGGTTGGCCGGATTTTTCTATTACTTAACATTGATTCTAACCAATTACTTATTGTGTTTTCCACCCCTCAATTTTTAACTACTGCTATGATTGATTGATAAGCGGTATTATCTAACGCCCCTTGTATGTCGAGCAATGCACATACCACAAATCCTTTGTATATATATATATATATATATATATATATTATTGATTCCTTGATACTACTTACTAGTTGATGCAAGGCCATTTCATAGGACTTACCTGATTGGTATAAGTGATGGTAAAAGTGAATGGGCCTCTTAGGACATTGAAGGACAAACATATTAGTCGAAACGCTTTGGAATTTATGTTAATTCACTTTTCTGGTTTTGGAAAGTAGAAGACAGAGTGATTCCGGAGCATTTTGAATTAGAGCCGGAAAGATTCCATTTTCTCCTGGGTCTTAAATGCATTAAATTTATTTATAGCTCATTTATCGCTGGATACTGTAATAAATTCTCTGGCAGTTTTCCAATCAGAAGAGAGGCTTTTATAGAGGTTGTGACATTCTGATTATGGATTATGCCAGTTTCCGTCATAACAATACTATCTCGAAAGTGTGTTTTGTTTAACACTTCTAGTGTGTCTTTACCTGAAGAAGTTAGTCCACCTTAGGAATCATAAACTGATCCAATTGTATGAATCGGTCCCTTAGAGATTATTTTGTATATCCTAAACACTGCTATAGTAGAGTCAATCTCTTAGTAAAAGTTTTTCAAAGAAGATATTTTATATCTCATTAATACAATATTGTATTCAGTTAAATATTTATGATAATTGTCAACTGACCAGTTTTCTTATCTTTAATGAATAATCGCCTTTTATTATTTTTTTCATTTCTAAATCTCTTTTCCACCATTTTACATCCCTTGTTGTGGATACAGACCGGATAAGATAGTTATTACTACGTGAGTTGATAATGGCCTCTTTCATATTGGAGGAACACTTGGAGCGCAGAAATTGCAGTCTATCTACAGAATTTGAACAAAAATGGTGTGTTTGGAGAGGTATGTTTAACTTATTTTCGTGTTACATATTGGTAAGGTTGTTCAGCTAATTCGCTTAAATGCGGCTAACAAAACAAAAAAAGGAATCCATCTATCGCTTGACTCGTGAAATGGCAATGTTCCGAGAAATCCGTTATTTAGGGCAACAATGACCGTTATTTAACATGATTTTTCAATGTGACTTGCTTTCCTATTTATAAGTGTAAAATTGTGCGATAAATATGTTTTAGATTAATTGGTATTTGTTATTATCTCAACAAAAATACCTTGTATTACGATTGGCGTTTGTTCAAAAAAATAAGTTCGGAAAAAACGATAAAAGAAGTGATTATTATCCTAACCGCTTCAATCAAATAGAGTAGTTAAAGAAGTGAAGGATAACAACAGGAAGTCAATTTGCAGGACAAATTGTCACTTATTAATTATTCATATTGTGAATAATAATCATCAACAATAGTATCAATAAAGACCAAATTGAATTTGAACTTTCTAAAATGATGATATGAACGTTCTAAAATATCAAACATTTTAAATAAGTTTTTCTACAGTTCCATATTATAACTATTAGCTTAACCAGATACACAAACGTCAAGCGTCAAGGTTTCTATTAAGGAAATTAATCACTTTGTTTCATACAATACACATTCAGTACGACAATTATTTACAGATAAACAAAAGGGAACTAGCTTTTGATCACCATCAATAATTGAGAGGCGTAAATAATTGCTAGTCTTTTTTCTCTAATTATGTAAATTGAAGAGACTACTAAGAATTAAGATTTAATCCCTGCACATATGGTGAAGTTTAATTCAATATTGAGTAATATTTGTTTTCTAAAATGAGTTTGCATATCTCAGAGTGTAACAAGAGAAGCAACCAATTTATTGTCCTACGTTGTTATTACTAAACTTTGGATAATGATCGAAAATATTTATCAATAAGAGTCATGAGTAAAATAAACTGAAAAAAAACATGAGAGATAAAAAATTACTAAAAATATGACATTGATTAAACTTCATGGAATATTTAACAAATAAGATAACTTCGTTACTATACGTTTTACATTTATTTTTTCTGTGTAATAAAAGTCAAAAGACTATTTGTACATGACAACGTACATGAAAAGAAAACAAATACCTCACTAAAACTAGTCATCTGATATAATGTGATAATGGTATAATCGGCATAATCGGAATAATGTGTGTATTCAGAGAAAACTATCATTTTGTTTAATTTATAGTTGTTACTTTTAGGTCACTAATTTTTATCTAGCCTGGCATTCACACACTCACCTAAACACATACACCTACACACGCATTATTTGCGTATATATATTCAATACACCTCTTACTCTTTGTCCTCTGTGTCCTTTTTCCTGCGTGAGATCGTTTTCAGCCTCGGCAATCGAACAATCCTCTTTTGGTCGAAATTTAGAGTTTTGGTAGTCAAAACCCTCTCCAATTTTTCAACACACTTTATTATTCAATATTTATATGTGAAAATCAAATAATGTTTTTTGCATTAATCATTTGCCCCTTAGCTTTGACCTATTTATTTTTTAAAATATATAAAATTTTAATAGTGACCTTTTTCTCAGGATCGTACCATATTGGGACTGTTCGCAAAAACAAAATGATGGATTGTAACTTTTGCAATAGTGAATTTACAATTTATTTGTGTGAAATATATTACTTGGATTAGATAAAGTTGATTTTACTAAATAATATTTTCTTCTGTTTTACTTTAAACACATCTACAGTATATTACTAAAACTTTGAATTTCCTTGCTACCTTTCTCAAACACAACTCGTAGCAATTTTAAAATACAGACAATAAAAACTTTCTTTCTAACAGCAGAAAAAAATTCTTAATTTATTTGACATATATATTCTTGAATCATTCAACTTATATAACCCTTATTTCCTTTTAATGAACTCAAAATCATTCCTTTAATATCCCTTAATAGTTATTACATTTCCACATATAATATTCCTAGTTTGTTACCAGCTATTTCCAATATAAAAAGTTTAAACCAAGGTGATTGGTTGCAAATATTAATTTAATATTTAACTTACTTATTTTTAACTTTCATTTATTTTTAATTCTACTTTTATTTTTATTATTATTATTATTATATTTATTTATTTATTGTTTAGGTATACTGACTTTACTATATTGCTTTTAAATCGTGTGTAGGACTTCAATCAATCCTTTAGAAAATTGTCTTCGAAATTGTCCAGACATTTTTTGTAGCCCTTTGATATAACTCCTTAAATTACACCAATAGATTGCACTAATTGCGCTCGTGTGACAGCATCCTCTCCGAAACACTGTCGGAAATATTACAAATATGTTTCCTAGTACCAACATAGCAGTCTTTACTTTGATCCATGAATAGAGCACGATATATAATCCACGACTTAAATTTTTTTAAATTGATGAAAGTTGATTGGATTAAGGTTCCTGGAGACCGTCTTCACATTGGTCAGTTTCCTACTACCACACTTCCAACCGTTACTGTCCGACGGTTTACATTGCTGTTAAAATAGTGTTTCTTAAACACATCTTTGTTTATCGACGGTTTTACGTTGTATATAATTCTTATTTGAGCATCTAATTTATTGTACTTTTCCCCCATAAAATACATTTTAGCATATTTCAAGCTAAGACCATTCCCGTCTTCTAGCATTGAAGCAATATCCTGTTCGGCTAATTTTTAAAGTTGTAGTCGCTATTAAGATTAACGGGAATGTCATCGTGTTTCTGCTTAGATAAGCCGCCTACAGGTCTCCATCCTGCGTCATATCGTTTCCTGTAGTCATCAAACAATGTCTCTAATTGTGAATGACCGCATCATTTTCAGAACGTGCTCTAACCACATTACATCCTATATTACAGTCTCCCTCTGGTGTAAAGATAAACAGTACTATCTTTCCACAGTCAGTTGAGATGTCACCACTACTCTTAAAACTTCCAAACTTGTCGACACTCATTTTATTAAAGTTATATTTTTCCTTTTATAAATCCAGCAATCCAGCCTCCTTTAGTTCTTCGATAAAAAAAGCTGTGATTAGCTTGTCCTTTATGTCCGACATCATGAGATGCTAACACAACAACATTCGGATCGTCCCAGTATGAATAACTTCTTCCGCTAACTGTTTGAGGAGGGAATATTTTCTCTGTAATGTTTTTATATTTTAAAGGTTTGTAACGATTAACTTGGCCACCCGGATCATAAAATATTTTGTATACCCCTGTATAGCAAGCAGATTTCTTTATACGTTTGCAAATCGGCCTCAGAATATATTTCATCATCGGGTAAACACTTAAACACCAACTCATACAATCCGGAAGTCCCTTTACAGTGTACTCCGTCAATTATAATTTGACCATCTTCTGACAACGGAAGAGTCTTGTTACCAATCATTAGAGACTTGGCTCTTATTTTTGGTGCCTAGCTGTGATATATATTTTGATTATTGGCTGATTATTTCATCATTTTGATCGTATATTTTCATGAAAGCGGATGTGTGAAATTACTGTTTATCCATTTTTCAAATTAACTTTATACTAAATGTATCGATAAATCTAACACTAAGGGTAATCAGTACTTCCCTCTTAACATACCACTTTTCATTTTTTCCGTCTTTTCTTCCCACTCTTCTTCGGTTTTAATTTCTTGTTGCAGAAAAAAAAAACACTCCACTATTCTGTAACTCTTTAATTAGTGGTGTGTGTTTCCTAGTACAGTAAAATTTGGATAGTTCGACACTTTGTGGACAGGGAGTGTCAAAGTATCAAAATATCGAAGTATAGGGAGTGTATTAGACATACACTAATAACATTGGGAGCATTGAAAACACGATTTTTATAAGAAAATTACACAAATTTAACAAACACACATCTGGTCAAACATTTACACACACTCATACAGGACATCTTGAGTCACAACTTCGGTCATGGTTTAGGTTATGGTCACGGATCATATAATAGTCCAACAAATGATACACTATATAATAGCACAGACTTATACGAAAAGGCAGTTAGTGTGGTCTACTAAGCTTAACATGAAACTATCATTCATATAACAATACTAACACACAAAAGTTATATGATAGCTTATTACACTATATGATAGCGCGCGCACACACACACACACACACACACCATAATCTCAGGTTAGGTTAGGTTACGGTCACGGATCATATGATAGTCTAATACACTATATAACAGCACAGACTTATACGATCTCAGGTTAAGTTAGGTTATGGGTGCCGGAGGAATGGGTCTGGGTTTGGGGTAGAGGAGGAGTGGTCATTGGAGTGGAGGCGTGTGTAGGGGAGGGTACCCAGGGCACGCTCTACTGAGCCGACAACAGTAGTGGTACGCTATAAACGGGTAAACTATAAAATATATACAGTATATAACCTCGAGTTGTACACTCTAGTAGCAGTCATATAGATTTTTCATACATTATAACACACGTACAATCATGGACTGCCATGCTACGGTAGCCCCTACGGAGAAAAGTGTTAGGAATAATACACATTTACATTTTTAAATGCAGCTGGTGCGCTCTACTAACCAATGTCTATAATTTTAACTGTAATAACAACACTCCCTACAGAGTATGGCAGCTTATATTGTCGCTAATTAACACAAATAGTATTACTATGCAAGATAGCTCTGTCGTTACAGTCTCTGGCTTCAAATCCAGACTACGATGGTTCCACCCCCACTTTTGAAATAAAACGTAAATTGTGTGACGTCACAGACCATGACGTCTACCGTGTAATGAAAGTTGTCTTGTAAAACAAAGAAAGAGTTTTTTGCATAACCTGTTGCTGCACCAAAGCGTTAGAATAAAAGACCCCTAGCTCTGGCTCAGATGTGCTTTCCAATAGAGACATAAGGGTAACTCTCCTTTAAGCCAACATATCTTTTTCACCACCCCTGGCTAAAACCTCAAAAGCGAGCTCAGAGTTCTTTAAAGCGTCGACAAACTTAAGTAAGTCAACGGCCATTGTATTCAATGTGACAATTAATTAAAAATGAAAATTTGTTGGTATGTGAATCTAGCATAAGAAAAAAATATCAAATAGGATGTTTAAGCAGAATAAAACAATTTTATCTAAATTTAGAAATGCAAGATTCTCAGAAACTCAAACGAAAAAAGAATTTATTATTATAATTTATTTATTTATTTTTTGTTTTACATTTTATTAATATTATTTATTTATGTGTGTTCAAGTTAATTAATGATTTTAACCAACTAATATTTGAACATTTTATTTCTTCCTTATTTTTTCAAGCTAGGAATCAGTTGTGATTTGGGAAAATTTAAAAAAAATTATCGAAAGAGTGACGCTGCTTATGAGATAAGACTATAAATGGATTGTCTGTTACATTTGAAAGATCTATGCAAGTGGATGTGTGATGCTGCTAAAGATTTTTTTTTTGATGTTTTTTATTTAAGTATTTTTCTTTATTTTATTTATTTAGTACATTAGATTCTTCTTTACTA
Organism: Aphrophora alni; assembly: GCA_963513935.1. NCBI lineage: Eukaryota > Metazoa > Arthropoda > Insecta > Hemiptera > Aphrophoridae > Aphrophora > Aphrophora alni. The sequence goes on along the minus strand of OY740770.1, from coordinate 60,950,349 downwards.
TTAACATTTTTGAGCAGATATCTGTATTATGTACTGTATGTTTGTAATTTATTATTATTATTATTAAGATAGGTTAGAACACTTAAACAAAGCAGCGCCAAAAAATTTAAAAAAAAATAATTCAAAAAATAATTTTGTTACATCAATAGCATTTGAAGTTTTTATGAGATATGCCAACTATGAATATTCAAGTCGACTACGCTGAGAAACTTAGTTTTCAACCACGCTCTGCTACCAGAAAATATGTTACACCCCGTGGTTATAGATGTAAGGAATAATTTTACCCAACCTCAAGGTTGGACAAAATAAAACAGAATTTTAACGAATGACGTCTAAAAATTAAATTTGAAAAAGTTTTACCAGTCCGCTTGCAGCAGTAATGAAGTTTTACTAATCACAAGACATATACATTTATTTCAAATTCTGTACACAAGTATAATAAAATATCAAAGTGTAGCCTTAACAATTTTTATTTTCCTTTATATTATATGTTAAATATATATAAATATATATATATATATATATATATATAATAAAATTTAGGAACTTGTTTAGCGAACAGAAAAGAATATGAAAGTTTAAAAAAAAATAAATCAAATTAGTCCCAAATTATCCCGATTTCTAAATATGGGGCCTATATGTTTGCTTCCTATCCCATCCAAATAAAAAAACTTATTATTACAAGAAACTACCTTTAGATTTTAAATACATATTCTACATTTGATATATTAATATTATAACATAAAGTTTTTCTTGTCCCACGATTGGGCGACAAATATAACATAAGTGAACTCTAACAATTAGACTACTACTACAAACTTTTACTACGATTGGGCGTCAAAATATAACATAAGTTGAATTCTCAAATATAACTAATAGCCTCTACTTAAATAAAAATGCAACACACAACTCCTTACGTTTCAATTAATTCTTTAATATAATATTTGATTTTTTAAAAACAATTGCATTTACTAACCTAATTTTATTAACTCTACTTCATTCACTCTGCACTCATTCCTTAACCTAAATTTTATTTGGGTACAATTTTTTTTTTCCATACAATTAATTCAAAACTTTCTCTAATATTCTTTTAGCCGAGATCAAACGTCAAAATAAAATATTATCTGTGTCGTTTTTTTTTTATATATAAGTATTAATAATAATATCCGAAGAAAAGTTTAAAAGATAATCGTCGTTATAAGTTTAAAAGATAATCGTCGTTATAAGTTTTAAAAAATCATCGTCATAGAAGTGTGTGATAAATTGCGTCGTTATAAAAGTGTTTGAACAGGAATATTAATACAAAAAATTAAAGTAATCGTCGTCACGAAAGTGAGTGAGAAATAAGTGAAAGAAGAAAAGAAGTTCGTCGAAAAGATCAAGGCAAATCGATCCATCTACTGGCAGTCTACACGGAAACCACGTGCACTGAACCAGGAACAACGGAACCAGGAATGTACATTATAGTCACCAAAGAACCTCACGAACCCGTAAAAGAGAAATTAAATTAAATTAAAATAATAATACATTTCAGTTAGCCGGAGCATTTTATAATAATAAATTAAAAGTAATAAATGTAAAAGTAAAAATATGATGCACTCTTATTTCTGTAATTAGGTTAAGACATGGTAGAATTAGAATTTTATTTTAACTATGTACTTAGAATAAGTAGTAGGATAAGACGTTAGTGTATAAGTATAAAGTGCATCAGATTGGTGTAATTGATTTTGATTGTAATTTTTTTTTTTTTTAACCTAATTTTATAAAGGAATAATTAAAGAAAAGTTAAATTCTGATTGTGTTCAAGTATTAGTAGACTATCTTGTGTAATGTATTTTAATGCGTTGTCTGAGATCTTAAATTGAAACCACTGAATGTGAATACACTATGCTCTTGAGGTATCCCCAAAGATATAAATGAAGTGGATTAAGATCAGGTGATCTTTCAGGCCACTGCACTGGGCCACCTCGGCCAATCCATTTATGTAGGTAGATATTACCAACATGGCTTCTAACAGCCACACTAAAATCGGCTGCTGCCCCATCCATCATGAACTATGAATCCAAACACCCCTTAAGTGGGACATTCTCGAATAAGTCTAAGAAATGTCAGTAACGCTCACCATTAACTCTGAGGCAGAAAACCAAATAAGTGGTCTCGAAGAATACCGGTTCAAACATCTAAAGAAAATTGGTGTTGATGGCGGTATTGTACTATGGCATGTGGGTTCTCATCCGCACAAATATTCGAATTGTGTAATTTTACAGTGCCTTCTCAAAAGACCTTCGCTTCTTCTGTAAATACCACTTTACTTAAAACATTTCTATTCATAACTTTCCGAAATGACAAAATCTTAGCCGACGAGAATGATCTTCTGGCAAGAGGGTTTGAATTTTTTGAACATGATATGCACGAAATTGATGTTCTTTCAGCATATTCCACACAGTGACTTTTGAAGTCTCAAATTGTAAACCTAATTCCCTAGTGATTTCTTTTCTGGATGATTTCATATCTCATTAAGAAACTTCTCTTCCATTTGAATAGTTCTGACAGATCATGGTCAGAACTATGGTTAATGTTTTCTATGGCAAAAGCTCAAAAGCTTCCAAATTCACAGAGACGAACATGTGGGGCAGAAAATATTTTGTGACATGGAATTATTTTGTTAGTAAAACGTTGTTCATACAGCCGTTTAGCTTCACGACTATTACTTCTCGCAAGACTGTCATTAAATGTATATCGGCCATTTCAGCGTTTGTGAAAGCATGATTATTACCTGCCGTAATGTTTATAACAATTAAATAAATACAATTACGCACTATTTAAAAAAACACTCATGAAATAATTTAACATACGCTCTATAAAATGGTTTATGTTTAACTGAATTGTCAACAATTACCCATCAACATAAAACACAATATAGACAAAAATCAGGTGCTCAGTCCTTGCTGATATCGATCAACTCAACAATGGTTCTTAACTCTCGACTTGAATAGGTGCTGATAAGTTAATTATTAACAGAGCTTGTTGGTAATAGGCGTTTCTCCGTCATTTATGAACGGATAGGCTATTAATAATCAAGGGCTTGTTAGATTTGTTATTGCTTTCTACAATTATTTTATGTTTTACGAAAGTCTTGTAAAACTAAGCTTTTCTGAGTAATTCTAATAACTTTAATTAATTTTTTTTTTTTTTTTTCAAATTTCGGTAAAGTAAATGTGTGTATTACAGACAACTTACCTATACATTATGTTTTTAGTTTTTAGCTGATAACTCGGTCTTTTGAGCTATGGAAAAAAGTTTAAAAAACTGGTTTTTTTTATTCATTAAAAAATTAACTTTTTCTGTTTTGTAAAGTTAGTGGTTTTAGAGATATTTAACATTAAAAATTTAAATGGCTGCCATTTTGAATATATCCAAAAAACGTTCTGGATTGTTGTGCAATGGTAAAAGGTAACGTGACAAAAATGTACACCATATTTGAGCAATATCTTTTATGTGTCCAAAAATATTAAGTTCTCAGTAATTTAAACAAAATGGTGGATAATTCGAAAACTATGTATTTCCGAACTTATGTTTATGGGAACTATTTTTCTTGTTTTCTCCTTTATCCTGGTGAATTTTGAAATAATATTTTCTAGTCACTCTGTGTGTGTGTGTGTGTGTGTGTGTGTGTGTGTGTGTGTGTGTGTGTGTGTGTGTGTGTGTGTGTGTGTGTGTGTGTGTGTGTGTGTTCTTTTTGTTTACCGTTTTATTATTTTTTTGATTTGTTTTTTTTAACATAAATTTACTAATTAAATGTTAGATGCTGAACACCAACAAAAATTTTTACATTAGATAAGAAGAAAAAAATGTTGAGGCACTTTCATAATATAGGGAGTAATCTGATGCTCATCGTGATCGAGAGTGCAACACAAAATCAGTATTGTATTTAAAGTTACGAAATTCTGTATATGTCTGCACGGGTTGATTTAAATAATAGTAATGTTCGACATTAATTTTTTTTTTAAATTACGGCAGCAATATATGTGTTACACAACTTTTACACTAAAATAACACTGTCTATTTCAATGAACAAATTGTAACAACAACCTTTATAGGAATTCCATTCAATAAAAAGACCGTTGTTGTACCTTTTTAGTTCTTTTTACTGTCCATAATTATTCATTAAATCACATTTTCAAAACCAAATGAGATTAAATGTATGTTACAACTCACAGGAGTTAACATCCCGTAAAATTACATTCAGCGAGTAAATAGAAGCAAACGTTGTGTCTTTATTTAGTGATGGTTACAGTATAAATAAACATGAAATTTTGTTCTTTGTGTTGCGAAAACTTTAGAATGAATTTATAATCAAAACAAATATAAAGTTCTGTCAAAAGTATTAATAATAATGTTTCTGTAAATTGTATTACTTATTACATTCTACATTTAGTCTTTATGTTAATACATTTATTTATGTTATCCCCTACTATAGAGTTTTGCTAGGTAACCACCACAAAGTAACGTTACGTATATTAAATTAAAACAAATGAATCGTGATGTACTGAGGAAAACAGTATCAGATATAAAACCAAGATCAAACTATTACCTGTATATTGCATATAATGCAGGTTTGTAATACAAAAAATATTCTTGCAGAAGATTGCTATCGGAGGTTTTATATTGTATTTATTACTTATAAACTAGTGGGTGACAAAATTACTTTATATTCGTCATCCTCCATTGAACGATTTAACTGCATGCTAAAATTGTGTGTACTTATTATAATTATTGTTCTTTGTTGAATTATATGAGAACTGAAACAATGAATTTTCCCATTCCACAACTGCGCCATAATAAAAATACAAACCTCTTATATGACATCTTAAACACATAGTTTGTACCAGCAGTGTGGCCAAGTCTATATCCTTAACACACTTAAAACTTATATTCTATTACGTTGAATCGTAGTTACTATTATAAATACCAATTACACAAGCAAACTTTGACATATTTAAACTTGATAAAGAAAACAATATTTTCCTGTTCTTACATTAAAATAATTATGTTATTGTAACATATTATTTACATTAAGATATGTAATATACATTAAATAGTACATTTATGAAATATTATGGACATGCTCAAATATAAATACTTCTTATACAGCTCTCCTTAATCGTCAAACTGAACGAAATGAAATAAGTTAACTTGTTACAATTATGATTTTATTTAAGCTCAATTCACTTTTGTGACCAATATTTTCCATGTGATTATATTTGGGCATAGCGGTAAATCACGCCCATTCTCCGCTTTAAAAAATATATCAATTATTATTGCAGGTCTACTCAATGTTAAAACATTTAAAGTAGCTTAGGGTAATTTCTATTGAGTAGGAAATATTAGATAAATTAAGATTAAAAGCTTGGTTTTATGATCTAGTGATTGGTAAATTTTTGTCTAAAGAAAGGAGGCTAGAATCAGTTTATAAGTGAATAAAATCATATTTTTAAAAAAGTTAACAAAACTTACATATTACACACATTACAACATTAAATGTTATTAAAAAATACAGTTGAAATATTTTGTCAGTTTTTAATGACGCCTCAAAATCTATTTATTTTCTGGCACTAAATAAAATTGTTAGTATGGCAAACAACGTAATAAACATTACTATCCGGTACCGATTAGGCTAAGCTCACAAAAATAGCCTCAACATTACAGTACATCCACTGTTAGGCATCAGGATACGCCACTGATTAATTAATTTCATAACTACCTGATAAGCCAAAAGTAATGGCAAAAGAAGAAATAATATGTTTAACACATTAAGGATGTTTTATTACACCTTTGTATATCGAACCTCTTTTTTAATTATGTTGGGCAAGTTTCGTCCTTCTTCAGAATGTAAATAGTGTTGCAAACTTCTCCTCTATCACATGACCAATGACGTTTTACATCTCTTACTAATTATTTGTTCAATGAAAGAAAAATTACTGTTTTTTATGGAAGTTTGTGAAAGAAGGCGGGACAAATTGGCTGCCTTGAACTAGTGATATAAAAAGAGAACAAAAAATAATCCCGACATCATCCAAAGAAAATAAAAATAAAATAAAATTGAATACGATTTACAAGACGAAATAGCATATGGGTTTTGTTTTAATTGTCAAATTATTCTTCCTTCCACACGTATATTCTTTTATCGTCGAACAATGGTACAAGTTATTTAATAATTACTCCGTCTTGTGACCTATTTTGTAACATATGATACGCGTTTCAGAACGTATGTTCCATCTTCAGACTCGCTCCTCAGAGGGCGTTAAAACACTAAAACAGTACAAAACATACACGTCACATATTATAATAAAAAAATAACACTCAAATACGCGACAGTTGTACACTAACGGTTCAAATGTCGTGCATTTGAGTGTTATTTTTTTTTTGTATGTGATGTGTACGTTTTGTACTCTTTTAATGTTTTAATGACCTCTGAAGAGCGAGTCTGAAGATGGAACATACGTTCTGAAACGCGTATCATATGTTACAAAATAGGTCACAAGACGGAGTAATTATTATATAACTTAGGTTAAAATCTTTGACTTGGATAAGATTACTCAAAAGTGGGCTTTAATAACTTTAAACAGTACATGATTTAAACGTGTTGAACGTTGATGTTTTCTTCTTTTTCCTCTCCTTTTTTTTCTTTTTTTATTAAATGTTTAACTTTTGAAAACATTTATTTTGTATAGACTACACTATAACACAAAATATTATATGCAGTAAATAATTTTACACAATATTATTAGTTTTGGAATTGTGAGAGTATTCACCCGTGCATATTTGTGTATATAAACACGTCGGTTAGAGTACATAATATAAAACATACTTGAAAACATTTCCGAAATTTCTGTAAATGTCATCATTTTAGTCTTACTCAGACCTAATATATTATTCTTATAAACCTATATTCAACTCATTGTAGGTACAATTATACTACAATTAAACTGTAAGGAATTCTAGCTATAAGCATGTTCTCTTTTTTTATAATCGAAGTTCACAAATGTAATGTTGTAATTACATAATTAAAATCATTACTTTAAAGAAACCACAATAAAAATAACATTATAATATTTTCTGTTAACGTGTTTGTGAAATATGTTTGAACAAAATATTTCTTACAAATATACAGTTGAACAAAATATCCAAATAGGCAGGGGAATTTAATTAAATAGATTTCTCAGATCAATATAATGTTTACTCCCAATAGAGTGTTAGGAAATTAACTTTGAATAGTTCCTAATTATATATATATATATATATATATATATATATATATTAATATTTTGATACAAACTTTATCAGAAAAATAAACAATAAAATAATATTTAAAACTGATTAATTGTTATTAATTAACAAAATTCAATACTATTAACAATTAATAATCTTCTGTGTTCACCATTCTTGTTATTGTTTATGTTTCTAATGAATATTGTAGCGAAATATTAATATATATATATATATATATATATATATATATATATATATTTCAAGCCGATTTTATATAGATGTATAAGATACCACAAGGTGCAGAATTTATTTTATTTAACGAGTTATAAATCAAATTACTCAAAGGCACGCAAGTAACTTATTACAAAAGATATGGACAAATATCTACTTAACACATTAGATTATCTCATGCATTTAAAGCCTGATTCTTTATTAAAACAAAAATGTTGTTACGAAAAATCATTGTTTTTTATCTACGTAAATTACAGACAAAATTGCTTGGTTTCTCTCTTTTAATAAACACGAAAGATAGCTTGTGTTATATTTCATAGTTGTAAGAAATTACAAATTATATGAATCCAAAATTATTTCAAAAAGATAAAAATCTAAAATATGTTACCAGAAATATTTCTTTTAGTATATTGTTATTACAAGTATCTACACCCCAATTGAGCATACATAAAAGTGGAGGTAAAACTGAAACCAGCTGCATGAGGAAACATTATATAATGGTAATGTTAATACAATTGTATAGATAATAGGTTTATACAAGTGCTGTAAATATTTTGTTCTAACAAAATTATCTTTAAGCCTGGTGCATTGTTATATGAAGGTTTATATATTTCAGTCTTGAATAAAAATATTTATTTTTAAACATGATTGATTTATAATGGTGATACATTTCCTTGTTATATTTTACGTCATTTTCACACTTTCAGAGCCTATTTTGACTAAAAACGAGAATAACTTACTGTCAAATCCATAGGAAAACATTATTCTTGTTCAATCAACGCTTTTGTAATATCAAGTGAAAATAGATGACGGTGTGTAGGGATGGGTTGTATAAACTCTTCATGCCGTTTTGACGTAGTGCATTAATAATATACATTTAATAGAAGCTAGGAGGTAAGATCTGCTTTTGACGGAACTTATATACATACAGAAAATTACATTACTTTTAAATAATTCAATTAATTGTTTTCAACGTTAGCCTTTCTCAGTTGCCAGTTTTTAATTTCGAATTAGAACTGTCTATTTATAAATTTAGTATTTTTAAATGTCTGATATTTTTTATAATGATAATTTTTTTAAATTACAATTATCTCGAAATCGTCTCTAATAATTTTGATCAAATGTTACTCAAGGCTCTAAAAAACTAAACAAAATATATTGGTTGCCATCGCTTCAACAATGCTGGTTCGTTAATACCAACAATCTGTAAAAAAAAAAATAAAAAAATAAACTAAAATCGTTAAGTAATTTCTTCAAACCGGCTTTATCGATTTTAATTCACATTTTAATGCAGATTAATCTCCAAAGTCCTTCTTCAAAATTGCAAGTAAAATGATCTTCAGGAATAGAACCCTGATCGCCGCCATTAAAAGCTCTTCGTGTACACTAAAGACGTGTTTATAATACAAGCTAAGCAAGTTTAGGGCCTTAATTATTTAAATATATTCCATCGTATAGTTGGTTTCTCAAAGACGATGTAGATGGTTCATTTTAATTTTTTAATAACAACTTCCGAACTGTCAATTTGGGTGAAGATTAGTTTTGGTTTATTTATTTTTGGATTGGGGATAGGAGAGTGTGCGCAATGTTTTTCCATCATTTATTTGCTTCAACATTAAACGTGAAGAAAATTATCTTAAAATCTATCAATAATAATTACATTTCAATTGTCTATTACATGCATTGAAACCAAGTACATTATCAATATTGCTCTTCTCTATTGTAAGACCCCGTAACTTTCTCAATTTTCACCACAAAGAATTTATACCTTATAAACCAAATTTAAAGCAACTAAAATATATTTTAACTCCATAGAATTCACCATTTTAGACTAAATTACAATAAACGTTTTTAAATATTGGATTTCTGAATGGACATTAAAAAAGTCTATAATTTATGTAACTCAGAAAAATTTCACAATGGAGCAATTAAAAAAAAAAATTAAAGAAAATATAGCAAAGTTCAAAAGAGATAATAATTTTTTCATTAATACAAATTTTTAATTTCTAGATGATTCAGAAAACGTTTATATCATGTAACACACTTTAACATAAAGGAAACTCCTCAGTTTCTGACAGATTAAATTCCAAAGATTGTTAATCCCATATTTATTTTTAAAAATTCGTATATCCTGTTGATAGTTTAAAAACAAATTTTCAAAGCAAAAATACAACATTATGTTAAATTTAATAACTTAAGGAAAGTTATTTAAAGGAAAACTTTTAAATTTTTTCCTGAATGTTCACTAGTTTCTAGGTTAACTTTTTACGCTAGAATAACATTAGTTCAATTTCTAACTTAATATTTAATCCAGATGTAATGATAAGTTTCAACATCGTTAACCGTAATTTTTACATGAATTTTTATCTCTAATTAAAAACACAATATTTATATGAAATTAAAATATATAACAAATTAACCTCGGTTTGTATTTAATATTAACAAAATTACTCAGCGTTCGATGAATTAATGTTCAAACAATTATATACTTACATTAAACACAGTTAAAATAAATTATTTCTTCTGGTTTTCTGAATATTATGTACGAAGATCAGCGATTTCGTCAGTAAAGAGGTTGAAAATCCGAGTTGAACGACAGATAAAAAGCTGAAATTCTGAAATTGTATATATGCCGTAAATGTTTATAGTTTGTTGTATTTTAAATGTATATTTATATTTTGTTATATTATGTATTAGTGTAGTATTTTATAGACAGAATTAATTTGGCTTGGTTGTTTAACTATTATTTCCTTAGATCTAGCAATACTGTTTTTTTTTTTCCATTATCAAATACCATAACATACATACCTGTCTATAAATACATAATAAGGAATTTTAAGATATTTGTTTAAATTAAACACAGTATTTCTTTTGAAATCTCATAAGGAAAGAGCTCTTACATTATATCATAGCTTAGATAAGCTACTCTTAATTTAAGAAGATTAAATTTTCCGAAAGAATAATGGAACTAATTAGTGAATATCAGAGCTTTAATTACCTTAAATGAGATTTTGATTAAAAACTACTAAAAATAATGAGGCAATTATGGCAGTAATTGATTTTTAATCGCCAATTAAAAGTTTACAGTACACCACAAAACTTTCTTCAAATTCAGGAAGTATGTTATTTAAAAAATATAGTTAATTAGGCTATTATTGTTAATTTATTGATAAAATTTATAATGTTTTCATTAAATTTTATCAAGTAGATAAACTAACATTTTCATAAATAAAAAGCCCTTTAAAAAATATTTATATGTAAAAGTAAATAAATATTATGACATATGGTTAAAATCATATAACATAGGTTAACATAGGTTTATATTACCTTCTTCTTGTTTTTCAGACTACCAGCGTAGCTAATGCATGTCCAATTAGTACAACATAACTGACTGGAGCTACAAAGTTTTTGTTTTTTTATATAAATGTTCTCCTAAATACATCTTGTAGAAATACGTGTCTAGCCGTATCGAGTCGTGAGGTGCAGCTTATGTTTTTATTACTATTATTTTAAGGAGAACATCCATTAATGCGAAAATTTATTATTTTTTTAACAAAAAATAAGGAAGTTCAGTTCGACCCGTATATTACTTTTTATTTTTTCTGCTAGTATGTTATTTAAATTTATGTGTCCTTTTTTATTATTTTTTAGCAAGTTTCTCTGATGAATCCGTAATAAATTTCTTTGAGGTAACTAGAAGTTGTAAAAGGTTAGTTTTTAAACTATTGTTTCATTATCATCTGAAATACTGTGTATTGAATAAGAAATGGATGAAAATTATAAACAGATACTTTAAATTACATGTTACAATGCTGAAATAGTATTAAATAACTGATATAATTCAAGTTATTTTAATTTTCAGTAAGGGAATAAAATTAATCAAAAATATAAAAATTATGTAAAATAATACTAAATAGTAATACAAATGAAGTAAATTAAATTGAGAAAATAGTATACAGATTGTTTAAATAAAGTTGAATATGCATTAAGAAACACCGATTTTAAAAGAGCCCTTATTGAAACCGTGTCTGCAGTTACGAGAAATGCAACAAAATTTTTAATCTTCAACTGTTTCCATTTGTAACCTCTGTAATTTACTAATGCAACTTCGTGCAGAGACCACATAATGTTCCACGATCTTACTTAATAACCTCATGTTTATTAAACTAAGGAGATGAGTTCCTTTGCCTTCTCATTTGATAAGCACTCAGAAATAAATGAGAGGCGTAGTTACTTGGCAGTTTAATTTGATAGGCCCTAATAAATAAAAAGAAGAATTTTCAATATTGTTTGGCAGTCTCACTTGATAGGCAATATTAAATACAAATAAGGCGCCGTAAATGTTGCGTTCATTCTCATTTGAAATACTCTCATAAATTAGAGGCGCTGTGACGTTATTACTGCCTCATTTAACAGATACAATTAAATAAGTGAGTGACGTTCTGAACATTGCTTAGCATTTCTATTTCAAAATAATTGTAATTGAATGAGTGGCTTTTGGAACGTTACTTGACAGTCTCACTTGATAGGTAATTAATTGTAAATAAATTAAAGGTGCTGTGAACGTTGGTTGGCAGTCTTATTTAATTATGCTTGGATAAATATATGAGAACTTCTGTGAATTTCGCTTAGCAATCTCATCAGATTGCTTGTGATTTATATGTGATTATACGTTTGTAAATCAGTGACAGATACTATGAAAGTTGGTAGAAAGTCCCCTGTCATTGACTCTCAACTTTTGATATAATATTCATTTCCATTCGTCATCTTATAGTCCCTTACTATGCAGAGCCTTAATTCACTCTTGGCTTTTAAATATATTTCTAATCATACTGTTATCTAGACGCAGGTTTCTCAAATTATTCGTTTTTGAAGAAGGTTCTTTTTTAAACATCAACTCTTTTTAGACATATTAATATTTTAAAATGTAATTGCATCTTTTTGATGAAAGATTATATATTACCTATAGGCTAATCGCTTTCGTGTTATTTCAAGTTTAAATTGCTACATTGATCAATTTATTTTAACTACAATCAATAAAACGTCCGAATTTGAGCAACAAATTATTTTGTTTTCAAACTGAAGAAAGCAACTTCTCTTCTTTTCTAGGCTGGTTTTCTAACCATTGTGAGAAAATAAATATATTTTCCGTTAAAGAAACATCTCTGAGAGCAAGTAATTGTTTTTATTTTTTAATTACATGAAGCAGTTGCCTGAAAGTATTCATTTCATTGTAAATGGGAAGAGATTTTCTCGGTATAAATTTCAATTAAGGATAGAACCAAAATAAGAAGCCAAAAATAAATTTCTTTATGTTACTGATATTATGTATTAGCGATATAGTGTTATTAAACCATTGACAACATAAGTTGTGGTTCAGAATTATCAGTATTATCAATTTAGAAAGGATGAAAAATTAATATATATAATTATATATATATATATATATATATATATATATATATATATATATACATATATATATATACATATACATAATTATATATATGAAGTGATAGATGGACTAACATATTTTTGAAATGGCTGTGCATACTGGAATAACTGGTATTCTCCGGAGTTAGAGAATAAGATATGAAAGTCATGTTTTTTTCTGGTTATTTTCCACCTCACAGGGCAGGGGACAATATTTATAAGCAATCATTGAGAAATCACAGGAGAGCTTACAATTTGACTGTCAAACAGGAAAGAAAGCCAGCAAATGTGGATAGGCCTACATATTTAATCTGAAAACAAGTAGGCAGCTTGAACAGTCTTAAATTAGATAACAGGAAAATATAACTCTAAAGGAACATTGATATGATCACATCTGATGAACTCGTAACTGGTATCTGAGTGACAAATGATGCGTGGAGTAATAGGGTCTGAGCATTCATCGTCAGTAAATGCATACTACGAATAATAAAACTCACTATGTGTATAAATCGTTTGTCATAGGGTCTAAAAGATTAGTTGATTATTGCTCACGACATTTATAATTTAATCACAGATCCCTTTTCCGATAACCCTTTATAAAGAACACTTTCAAAACACTCTAGTCCAATACTTTGGTTATTTTCATTATGCTTTTAATTAAAACCTTTTAAATTTTTTCCTGAATGTTCACTAGTTTCTAGGTTAACTTTTTACGCTAGAATAACAGTAGTTCAACTTCTAATTTAATATTTAATCCAGATGTAATGATAAGTTTCAACAACGTTAACCGTAATTTTTAATATAATATTATTACTTTATTCGTTCATAAAATAAATCCATACAAACAAATTTAAATAAACATATGCACACACATTCAATAATGGTTATAGTTGCCATTTTCTGAAATAATAATTTTACAAAACTACTTTAATATTACATTTTGTTTACTAATCGCTCATGTTACACAAGTCATTTAAATATCTATTAAATGAAATAGATGGCTATTATTATTAATGAAATTTGGAGATGAAGGAAAATTGATAAATATTTCATCTACCTACTAGAGCAATTAAAAGAAAATATTATTTAATTATCATAAATATATGTATAATTACCATAGTATAATTACTATGATAATTATACATAATTATCAGTCGTAGCCTGATATTTATATAAAGATGCTAAACTTTTCATTCTTCTTTACACAATATATCACATAATTTTTAATATCTAGAGAATCTTGAAAGTAGTTAAAAACATTATGCAAGGGTTCACAGACTCTCGGGAAATCATAGTTCCTAAGTGTTCTCAAGAGAAGCACAATGTGTTCTATTTCCACAGTTCATTTTCTAAATTGATACACGTAACTAACACTGTTATTTGGTTTTTCAAATAGTAAATTTTACTTTACATTACTCAAAGCTTACGATATTAATTTGTAATTAGTTGTAATAAGGTATGAAGTATAGAGGTTATTAGATGGAGGTCATTATAGAAAATGATTCGATACTCTTAGACACTGACCAAGTATTAAACAATAAATGATAAGTCAACAAATGCAACTTCTCCCTCTGTCCTTCTGTCTGTTTGTAAGTTTTATAACTCGAACTCCGCTTATCTAAACTCCTTTCTTGTGTAGATACAAGTTCTGATCTGGTTTTAGTCTTTATTTGATTAAAAGAATGAAACAGTCCTCAAGTTGACACTATTTATCTGCACTGAAATATTATGTATTTTTCTAATTATCAGAATTTTCTAAATAATTTAAGCATTTACCCTACTTAAGATTTTCAATGAAACCATATAATTTGTCAAGTACATAGTGGGTGCATACGTTATTTGAACACGATAATTGGAACCGAATTATTTTTTTTAATTCTGCACAATGATTCCCGAGTTAAAAAATAGGAAATCCAGTTTTTTAGATGTACTTTGTCCAATTCCTTATACATTTCAGGTACACCATATTTTTTGGCAGTAACAGCGTTGGTATATGATTTAAAACTAGCTGTAAATGAAAAAGTTGTTGAGATGGGTACGATACTTCTCAAGTTTTATTAATTCTTTTGTGGCGATTGTTAAGAAATCAATATTTTCTGTAATATTTTTGACATTTCAATTACAACATATATTAAATTTATTAATAACAAAGTTGGTGCACCATTAAAACGTTACTTATAACTGAAAGGATTAAGTTCGCTTCACAGGCTTCGAAGTTATACGTGGTTTTAGTTTGAACGCTGTCATGTGATCCGACTCGAAAAAGTGGTAAGATCTAACATTTAAATTGGGGGAAAACGTAATTCTATTTGTTATACTTCACTTAAAATGTTGAAAAATACATTTTATACATTTGAATGGACATAATTGGGCACCAAATAACGTTTTCTTTTTAGGCTGATTGGAGGTTAAAAATTAAAAATACAAATAGTGAAGTTCACGCTACAAGAATCAGACGAATTAAGAATTTACACACAAATTCTAATTTCTACTCAGGCAGAGCCGCGGACACAATTTGTTAATGTTTCATAAATTAACAAATGAATGTTTAGTATTTCAACACATAATATATTACACTTAACTAGACCAAATTACTCGTGTACATATTATTTACAAATTATCTAGAAATTTAGCTATTACCGTAGATTTTATCCCGACGTGGTGAGACTTCGAAACAGAACTTTCTTTTGAGATTTTACAGTACACAAAATGATATTGAACAAATCTGTATATATAGAACTAGCTTGAAAGAAAAATAATGTCAAATGTCATTCTAATTAATTACAAATTGGACCAAATTATGTTTGATATTTTGGGAATTGAATGTAATTGACTGTTGTAATTCTTGATAGGTAAAAATTTAGATGAGTATAAAATGTCGTTTCATTCGAATACTCGATGTATTCTAATTTTTGTTTCTCTATTGTTAACGTACAAAACCAATCACTGTTTGTTCCCATACTTATTTAATACCTATTTCAGACTTTGTGTTGATTATATTGTATTTATAGTTCGTAAATATAGTCAAAAGCCTGTACTAAAATATATTATTGTTACATTCGTTTTCTTTGCTATTACAAGAAATCAACTCTACAACAACATTGATATTGCTACAGAGTGAAATATGTTTCATATTATTATTTCAAACTATTATTCAGTGTATTCTGTAATAATTGAAATGTCAAGACCAGAAAGATCTATATTTCTCCAAGCAACATCTTGCCTTGTCAGTCAGAGTTTCAAAATATAATTTGTAAAAATACTTTACCCCCAATGTCAGTAAAATGTTAAAAGATGGTTAAATTGTATCTCTAGTTAAAAATGTCGGTTATAAATAAATAGGATTATTACTAGGAGCTGATAATACACAAATTAGTAAATAAAATATTACACGGCCAGTGAAAATTTCTTGTTAGGTAATATTAATTATGAGATACCTACACATAAAACAGACATATTAAATGGGTAACTTCATATTTTATGTACAAAACAACACATTCTAGAATCAAAAATACTTGATAAGGGAAGTATTTTATACTTTTTGGAAAAGAGGTTTACAAAAATTTCTGTTTTTTACTCCGCATATACTTCCTACAGTTTTCTTCTGCAGTCCGAACAGATATCTTTTGAGTTATCCCAAAAAATAACAACATATGAAATTATCAAATGAAAATAAACAAAGTACAGCTTTTATTTAAATTTCAAGAGAACAAACCCCTCTCAAAGACCTAATAACAAAACAGGTTTTGCTAAGTCTTTTTGAAATTTCATGTATGTGAGTTTTTAATTTAAACTCTTATCTGTAATATTTCCAAGTAATTTGGTAAAGTTACCGAGGTAATAATATCATTTTGATTAAAATATTGGATATTTTCATCTTTATAATCTGTGTGAAATTTCATACTACAAGTTTTTTTCCCAATTTAAGAGTCAATTTGTTTTGACTAAACTAATAATTTAACTCAAGAAGTATTATTTATATATTTGGTTGTAATGGCACTGAACTTAAACTCTTTCTCAATACATTAGTCTACTACACAAAAATGAGCTAATTATCTCTTCTTGAATATCATAATTATATATATCAAAAACAAAAATGGTCCCAATACTGAACCTTGAGGAACACCAAATTCTAAATTTCTGTAACTGGAGGATACTTTAATTCGTCCATCATTACTAACATCATCCATTTCTACCAGTTGATACTGGTCAATTAGATAAGATCAAACCCATGACAAAGGTAACTGCCTCACACCATATTTAGATATCTTATCCAATAATATAGAGTGGTCTACGTTGTCAAATGGTTTTCTAAATAACAAAATATCTCAAACATTTTCAATCTAGCATCAAGTCCCTCCCCCCCCCCCCCCAAATACTTTACGTAGTCATAAACTGCTATTTTTGTTTATTTTTTATATCTAAATGTTATCCAAAAATGTCAAAACATTTAATTCATAATATATGCAATTCTAACATTTTAGAATAAACGGAAATGAGTGACACAGATCTATTATTATCAAATTTACTTATATCACTCTTCTTAAAAGAGGATTATTTTTAGATAATTTTAGCTCTAGAGAAAAACAGCTTCTCTAAATGAAAATTAATTAAATGTAAAGGGAATATAATATGAAGCAGAAAATTTTCTAACAATAAAATCTGGTATATTATCCATCTGGCCCACATAACTTTTTGTGTTTCATTTTTAAAAGCTCCCTGTGTAATCAAACAAAAACCTTGTGCTGAAATATCAAACAAAAACACTGAATGTTTATTATTACTAGAAGCTTTGGGTAGTGATTGAAAAACCTCTTTTACTTTGTTGTTTTCTTAACTCTTTCTATTAAATATTTGTAGAAGAGTACTGTGAGAATTTTTACCATGAACTCTAGTTTTCACTATAAATGTCTGAACAGATTTGAGATTTTGGGAAGAAGGGGATTGTATACTTTTCTATATGTGACTCTGAAGATTCTGCACTTTAGTATCTCTCCCAAAACAGTTTCATTTTCATATATGCTGAATTTCTTATTCCCTTTGTCTCTTCTTTTAGGGGTTTGAGTGGAGTGAGTCAATTTACTTTGAAATGTAATTTAAACATTGTGGGGTGGAGAATCTACACTTACTCCTTTCCTAGAAAGCGTTTTTTATTTTGTTTAATTTTTAATTCCCTCCCCCCCCATTTTTGGTCCATCTTTGTCTAAAATATGTTCCACTTTAAATATGTATTATTGAAATAATAGTTAATACAAGCTATTTACAAATCAACAATGATTTCGTCATCAAGTTTTATTGTTATAACAGCTGTTTATACATGTCAGCCAATTTCTCTGTTTCTTACATAATTCAAATGAAGATAATCAACATTTTACAAAAGAAAATTAATAAAACATTAAGATAATTTAATGTTTTAATGCATATATACAATATTACTTCTTTGAAATGATATTCTATTTAAAATAAAAAATAGATCTGAATATATATCCTTAGAAAATGATTACCTTATACTTTAAACGATTGAGACAATCTAACCACATTCATTCTTGCCTCACGAAATGAGGCATTTTTTTGAATGGACAGTTAAACTGACAAAAGTCAGAAAGTGGTCTAAATATTCTACGGTTAGCTAAACAAATCTGTAATAATAAAATTTATTTCATATTATTATTGAAAAATCAAAAACTCATATTGAATGCAATACATCAACTAAACTTCCAATTACACTTGCATTGTGTTGTTTATATTTCTTAAAAATTAAACTAACTATGAAAATATTTTATTGAATGGGAACATCATATTTTAGTAGTAAAATGAGAAAAAGTTTTTTATCAAAGAGAGAGAGAGAGAGAGAGAGAGAGAGAGAGAGAGAGAGAGAGAGAGAGAGAGAGAGAGAGAGAGAGAGAGAGAGAGAGAGAGAGAGAGAGAGAGAGAGAGAGAGATGAACTATATTCCATAATTTTACGAATTAGGTATACAGTTGATGAACAATAAAATACACTGCTAAGGTTCACTAAACCTAAAAATAGTACATCTAAATGTGTCTCAATAAATGTTAGTCAACATTATAAGACAGTAAGGAAAAAAGAGTTTTGATCTGTTCGCAATTAGTCTAACTATCGGCAACCATTAACAATTAATTAAACACGCTGAATAAAATACGGTATAGTTTTTATGTATGTATTTTTTTAAAATTAATCTGCAAAATTGTGAAATTATTTACAAATATTTGATTTTCCAATTATATTATTTCTTTTTTTATAATACAAATAAACAAATGAAAGTTCAAATTATTTGTACTTGCATGAATTATTTTATTTCAATATAGATTAAAGAGTACATAAATATGTGTATGAAAATCAGAAATTAGGGAATTGATACTTTGTTGTAATTAAAGGTAAAACACCTAATGGTCATCATCACCTTAAAGAAAAGAGGATAAAATAGAGACCTTTGAGTACCCAAATAGCATCAGGGTTGGAAAATAACAAGACTTGGTCAAGGGAGACCTGATAATAAAGATGAAATAGAGGGATCTAACCCAAGACTACATGAAGAAAGGTGTAATCCAACTCGATATTGCCACATTTATACGCACTATAAGTGATTCTCAGGGAGAATATAGAGAAGGAACGAACGAAATGTCACAACTATTTGACACTACTGTATATTTCTACTTCCCATGAATTTATTCTAGTCACATTCAAGCCCTGTGTATAGTAAGTGTCAGTTAATTATCATGTGATCTATTTCTGTTAAAATTTCAGTCAATACCATAAAAAATCAACTTGCCCGGTTTAATTTTCAAGGATTTTATATGATAAATTAACACAATCTTGACGATCAAAAGCTATACTTGAAACGTGAACACCATATCAACGTAGGCCAATGTTCAAGTTCTTAAAACCAACAGAGAGAGTGAGCTATAAATAATACATGTATTCAGTTATATGATGTAGGTGTGTATAGATCGTCTTTGTAAAGCCAACCTGTAGATTATCCTAATGGAAATAAGAAGTTTTTTTATGGACATAATACCTATAATGTAGTTTGATTTTCGGATATATAAATTAAAATATTTAGTAAAAAAAAAAAATTACTTAATAAACATTTTTAAGTAATATGAAATAAAAATTATGTGAAAGTAATGTCATTGAAGAACTTCTAATTGAAGTAATAATGAGAATTGCAGAAAGTGCTTTTATGTTTCTTTAAAAAAGAATTAAAATTTTTCATCTAAATTGTGTTAAGCATTTGATTCAGAAATTATTATTATCTTGGATATACAAACATTTATTGCTAAAATTAGTGTAATATATCTTGGCATTACAATAGAAGCTTCTCAGTTAAGCTGAATTCACAAAGGAAATGCCAAAAGCAGTATATTCTGCAAATATCATCTTTCATAATCAGGAACAAAAAGCTCTTCATCAGTGTGACGTAGAAAGTTATATCTATTATATATATAATAATCTTGACAGTTTATTGTCTGAAATCAGTGACGTTATATTTCTAAACTAATTATTTCAATATCTTATATTAGAAGAAGGTACTGATGTTGAATTTTAATCATTTAATTATTATCTACTTTTACACAAAGATTACTCAGAGTGATTGAAGTTCCTTCCACAATGTTTGATAATAATTATATGTAGTAATATATAGTACAGATAAAATTCAATTTTTGAGAAATATCTAAAATGTTTAACTTTATATCACAATATGTCATATTTTTAATATCAAAGAAAAGATTAAGGGCACTCTGAAATGTTATGAATTAGTTAAAGACTCTCGGGAAATCATTATACGCGTGGTGTGCTCAAGCGAGCCCTTCTTTTTCCACAATTTATTCTTCCTTTCATATTACTCAATAGACATGTTACGATAGTATTTTATTGTTGCAAAATATAAATTTACATTATATATTCCTTCAATATTCAAGTATTAATTTAAGTATATTCGTTTGTTGTTCCTAGTTTGTCACCTTAACTTCTACTGACACGTTGAAAATAAACTTCATTTTCAAAACCTTAAGGGAGTGACTATGCTATGTAAATTGATTTTGAAAATAAATTTCATCCGAAATGTGCCAGTAGTAGTTAAGGCAAAGCTAGAAGTAGCAGAAGAATGTACTCAAATCAATTATGATTCCAATATTTCCTAGCAGAATTATAGATTAAAACAATTTTTCTTTTCAGATATGTGTAAGTATAATAATGGATGAAGTAAAGAGGTTATCTTTCAGCCGATTGTGTTGGTGTTTGAATAATTAAATAAATAGTATATTATACTTAAGCAAGTATTAGTAGAATTCTTCTTCATAATACATTTATGAGGGTTAAGGCGGTCACACTACAATATATCTACGTTACCCAATTCCTGAACAGAAGAGAAAAACTAATAGAAATGGAGAAGGAGTACAAGAATTCTGTATCACTCGGAGTGACAAGTCTAAAACCACCTATTTATTCAAATCTAAAATTGGTTCAAACAATTATTCCAAAACCAACTGGCAAATGTAGTCATGCACTTAGTCTATACTACTCACACTACGCTGGATCGATTACAATTATAAGGAACAAAAATCATTTTCGGTCATTATGAATAAATTATGTGGTTAATTAATTAAACAATTATATATTAATGGAGCATTTTTAAAGCTTTAAGTAGTATTGAAAAGTTAAAGTTAAACAAATTTGTTTGTTTGCCTCTGTATATTTGGTACTGTTTTATACTTTCTTTTAGCCTCCCAAATGCTTATATTGTTAAATGAATACATTAATATTGACATCAGTCTTACTTTAATATTTGTAAATTCCTTTGTTAACGTGTATTTCTTGTTGACTAGAGGTTTTTTATATGGTCTTGGATTTTTTTTTTTTGATTTTTTTTTTTTTTTTGTTTGCATAGTTTAAGCTTAGCTCCGAGTTCCTTCCTTAGGATACTTATTTTATTTTTAGTTTGCAACATAGTTCTAGACTATTAGCCTATGCTGACCCTGTTCATTATATATATTTCCCATGATATACTTGTACGTTTTTCACTTGATAAAAATCCATATTATCGAACATTGTGTATTATTTTCATATAGACAAATGATGGCAGTGTGATAGAAATAATAACTCATTTTCATTTAACTTGACTTTGTTATGTTTTAACATAATATAATCATTAGAATTATAAAAGAAGTAATAAACGAAATAAAAAAAATAAAGTATCCTATAACAAATCAAAATAATTTAGATAGACTTAGATCAAATAATTAAGGAGTGTTTTACTTTTCACACAAAATTTACACCAGAATAAATTATTGATTTAACAAATTTACATTCTTCATTTATAGTGATTATTTGTAAAGTGTTAACTCAAGACAGTAAATAATATAAATGATCCAATTTTCAAGTAAAATTAATGCTCTTCCAGAGTTCATCTGCAATGGAGTATAATAGACACCGTAAGTCTATTGTGATCGCAGTCTTCTGTCATTTGCTGATATAATTTATAATGTCTGAAATTATTTGAGCAATAACGTGCAGAATGGCAGTAAATAATAACTCTTGTTTTATAAATCCATTTATGGTTGTTGTATTTCAATCTATCACCCGCTTTTTCAATGATTTCAGTGATTAAACAACAGATTTAATGTCATTATCTCAGAATGGTGGTATTATTTATGTTAAAATGAGATGGAAATTACATTTAGCAACCAGTATGTATGTTACACGAATAAGGACATAAATTTAACGACACATTTTGTGGCATAAAATCGGCTAATGTTTGTGTGTGATAAGGAGAAATGGTTTAGTTTATTCAACATATTTCTCATCACAATTTAGAAGATTCTTAATTTAGCAGCCCATTGTAAACACCCGCCTGATAAAATTACACCAAAATCTGATTATTTCAATACCTACCCACAACAGCCTTGAGTGTCAAGGGGGAAAGATCTCACCTCAACCTGCAATTGATCAGGTATCTATGTGTAATATCTTCATTGCTTAAAGTTGTTATTTAAATTTAAACAACTTGTATTTACATAACAAACGCAGCTGTTAGTAAAATACTATATTATAAAGTGCAAATTATCAAGATATAAGAGCAAAATAGTTTACCCAACACTGTACTATATAATTTATATTAACATTTCTATATGGATTGTAAAGTACATTTTTAATTGACTCTGGCCTATTGTGAATTTGTGTGTTAAACTTTAATTGGATTTCAAATCAAACCATAGAACCAGTAATTTTAAGAAAGTTAAACAGAATCTGTTTCAAAAGAAAAGCCATTATTTTTCAAGACAGGGTATTACAAACTTTACATCAATTTCTGTTCTTTACATCAAAAAAACAAATTTAACTTTCTGAACATATTAATTCCTATTAAAAAATAAACGACGAACTCAAAAGTTTATAAACTTTATAATGTATTGTAGACTACTTTTCAAGCCAGTCAATACGACTCCCTTCTTTGAAACGTTTCCATATAATATGTGTTTTAGAATCAGGTCTGTATGTTGGTTATATTTATTTGATTCAAAGTACGTCATATTGTTAAAAAAAATAAAAACGTATAAATTTTTAAAATGATATCTTCCTCCTCCTAAATTATTAGTTTAGAATATAATATAGTTTAATAAATATTGCCCTAGACTTGTGGAGATATTTAAAAATTAATATTAAGTATAAATCCACCTCTTATAAAAAATACGCTTATTAACTAAAACGTATTTCAAAGACAACGTTGCCATTTTCAGTGAGTTAATAAACATATTTTTTGTGAGATATTGTGTTCAATTTTTTATAATTTTAGAATACAAAAACCTCATATAAATTAAGAAAATATAGTTATTTGGGAGTATATTTTTGTGTTTACTACACGTTTTGGCAGATTAATAAAATATTAAGCAAATAGACATTTTCTGGTAGGGAAAATGAATACCTAGTCTATTGTTTAGTTTGTAGCCAATACACAACATTAAACAGAGTGCAGTAATTTTTCGAATCATATTTTTTATCTTTTAAAACTCTAGCAGATATGAAGATATAGTTTATTGCAATTTATATAGAGGACTGGGTAATAGATTATCTCCAAAAACCCAAAACTTTAAAGAAAAAAACTTCTATGTTATTTAACTTAGCAACAACTAATTGTCAAAAGTATAAAATATATATTTCATTTTATTCAATAATAGAGGCAGTTCTAATAAAATCAATTTCATTTAATTATAATAACAATGTGCCGGGATTACCTGAAGGACTGGTATAGCACTTTGAATAATATTCTCTAATAGCATAAGTGGTAGTGAGGGAAAGGTAATATAATATTGAAATGTTGAAAGATTTAACAGATTCAATAGAATCGAACCTTTGTATTAGATGATACACAAACATTGCCCAATTAATTGTTCTCGCATAAACACTTGCACTTGTACAGTTGATGTAGTCCAACATTTAATTTTTCCGTTTTCTTAGATAAAAACTGAAAACAAATTCAAAATCATGAGTTTAAATAAAATCTGTTCATGAATGATGTTAAAAAATATACTCCATACCTTAACTGTTTTTAGAAATTTGGCATTTTATAACATGGGTGGTTTTTTGATATTTTACCAATAATTCCTGAATTTTTGTTTAGCTAGCAATCAAATACATCTTGTTCTAGTCCTTAGGAGCTACACTTATGATAAAATTGTACCAAACACGTTTAAGCTAATTATAAAAAATAATCTAAATTTTCTATTTACGGCAGATACCCCAAACCTTAAGGTGTGAAAAAAAAATTACAAAAATAAGCCAATATACCAACTTTGATCACAATTATTGGTAAACTGTTTTGAGTTGCAGACTTAATTTAAAAAGCACTTTTTGGACTGAAGAGTCTTTAAAACTGATGTTTCAGGAAAAACTCAACATCAATTTTTTACCCATCACATAACTTTATACTACATATACATAACAAAATAAAAAGGACTAAACTTAAAACAAATTGTTTTATAACTTAGTGTACAAAAGAATCTTTCAGATGATACCACTTTAATTAGGGTTAGTTTAGTCTTCTAAATGAAAAGGAACAAACAATATATTATATGGCATATCAGAAATTGATGTATATGATAAAAGCTACATATTATAAACAGTTAATCTAATATAATAACATAATTTCATTAAGATTACATACAAAATGGCGGTTGTCTTAAATTTTACTTAAAAGTGCTGTTCATTAATTTTTTTAGACCACTTAAAGTGAATTTTAGTTATTGGTAAAAACTTTTAAAACACTCTTATTATGAGATTTTATATGATTTCGCAATGTCTAATGGTTTTGTAGAATAATAAATCACAGCATTGATTTTACATACTAAATACATTGCCCAACTCCATAGTATAAGTTGAAATACAGAAATTAGTGCTCTACTGCTGCCATCTAATGGACATTTCTGGTAACTTCAAGGACAATTTCCATATACCCATTGTTCAATAAAACAAGTTCTCTTGAATTGAGAATAGCCACCACAATCTAGTTATCTGTACTTAGAAGCGTTATCACCTATGCTGCGCCCGTCTGGGAACACACACATGCGCAGGCTACAGATATTCCAAAACAAGGTTTTGAGAATAATCACTAAAGCACCAGAGTTAGGACCTTACATAAAGAAATCCATAGCCAACTACATACCCAAATTTCACCTCTTTTCTTTCTATCTCTGTTTCAGATCAAAGAGTGCACCGCACAGCTAATGAGCCAACCTGTCGCCACCAGGACACAGTTGCATACAGTCTAATCTTGCACGCTTATTTCAGTATTGAGTGGGCAGCAGAAGAAGATGTAGGTTGTAGCTCCTCCAATAAATCCACTAACAAGGTATTTGTAGGGTAACTCCCACCCTTCACCTTGCACGACACATCTACCAAACCTGGGCTCCTGCATGATCTGACGCAAGGTTTTACCTGACTGGACTCTGTGTCCCAGCCAGTTCTTTACCTAGCCCTTCGTGTGGATACATAACGTTGTGCTTTCTTCCACATTTACAATCTCAATATGTCTATGGAAAGAGCTCCTCAGCTTGGCACATGGAAAACCTTTCCTTTTACATTACCCCAGGTGATAGAGGTACTAACAAGAAGGAAGGTGGTTTTTAGTGAGTATGAATCTCACACTATTAGGAAGAGCGGGTTTCTCCCTTTGTCTTTTGAAGATTTTTCCACCTATCCTGCAAAATTTAATAAAAAATCCATCCTCGCCCACAACTCATCCTGAACCTGACCCCACAAATCTACAACTGTTCAACCCACAAATTGAGCCTCACATGCATGCTATAATAATATTATATAATCATAATTCTTCTTCTTAGATATAAATTCGATGATAAGTGCGCTTTGTAACTGAAAACAAAACACCCCAACCATGTTCTCCATGGAAATACTTAGTGCATGATAACATGACATATTACAATTTTATTTGTTATTATATATGTTACTTGCTCTTAAAAATATATATATATTTTTTAGTTAAAATATTGTTACAAATGATAGCTTACAGAAGAATCTGGGAATAACAAATAGAGTTTTACAACACAGTGTTGTAAAAGTGAGCCATCTTATTTATCTGCATATTTAAATTTCGAGTCCACACAACGTTCTATTTCTGAAAGTATTGCTTTATCCTCGATACAGCTGTCAATTATTTCAAGTGGATGGTCAGTCATTGCTGTTAAAAATTTCAACCACCTATAAAAAATATAAAAGAAAATTATAATCTATAAGTAATGCCAAGAAAATAACACATGTATATTAAATTATGTATTATTTTATTGGTAATTAACTTATTAACTTTTTTAGCATAGAACTTAGTAAAATTATATTATTATTACATTAAAGCATTTCTAATTACAATTTATTGTATTCAACCTTATTACAAACTACATTATAATAAAAGACGTGTTTTATAAGATAAAAGTATTGTACTTTTTAATTGAATTAAAGTTAACCATGTTTTAACATGAACTGAAATAAATTGCTTTAAGTGTGTACCCCTATTTAATTATCACAATTATATATTTTTTACTATTAGTGTTATTACAGTTTGACAAAAATATCTTTTAATTTATTTCACCATGAAACTTTTATATCATACACTTTAAAATAAGGCAAAAGTATAAATTCAATTATACAGGTCTGTAATTACATTTAACTTGTTTTTAATGATAATTAATTTCCTTATAATATCAGAGACAAATATATTAACTTAAAAATTAGTGTGCTGCAATGTATCCAGATAACTAAAATATTAGCAAATAAATATATGTAGGTAACAATTTCTTCAGATTCAATAATCTCAGTAATCATATTAAATTAGATTAAAATCAAACACATATTAAGACTGCTAGGAGAGCTATAACACACACTTTTAAAAATATGTTATTAAGTGTGAAGTTCTCAATGAATTTACTTATCCATCGAAGTTATTGACTACCTTCTGACATTGTAATAAACTTAAAACCTAATATGTGGAAAAACATAAAGTACCTAAACATCAGCTGAAGTGAAACGGTAAAACAAAATGTTAGTTTGATACATGATCTAGAATTTGGGAATTCTATAAATAGGTTTGTACAATATTTATGCTTTTATAATGAAATATTTAAATATATTTTATACTTTTTTGTTTATGTTATTTTCATTAAAAAAGTCTGTTTCTCAAGAAGTATCCTTGACTGCTCTCTTATTGTTTGTTCATAAGAACAGTGTCCCTTATAAATTGTAATTTTAAAGTCATAACTCAATAGCATACATTCAGACCATGATTAATAAATTGAACCTGAATGGGTATCTCTTATGTTTACTAACTTTTATATTACGGATTTTATACTTGATTTATATATGCATAATTTTGTTTCACAATTTAAGGGGGCAATTGTTTATCATATTAAAATGTCTTTTAGAATATGTCAGGTGGCAGTAATATCACAAAATCAAAATGGTTTTTAAAAAGTTAACCTTATAGCTCTTCTTATAAAAAATAACTGTCATTTGTACTGTAACATACTTTAATATTCTAAAGACAAATAACTGAAGAAATATTCCAATTTAAAGAGTAGTCTAATCAAATTTGATCACACACATCCACATTTATAATAATCTGTATGTTCCATATATATAAATATTTATTTTGACATGTATTTTAAATAGTGTAAATCAAAATGATAATAAATTTTACAATCATTTTTAAGATTTCAGTCTAACCCTATACCACACAGTGGCTGAGAGTGTGGTACTGATTTTGGCGGGAGTTCCAATGATAGATCTATTGGTTATGAATAAAATGGAAGTATACGAGAGTCACCTACTCCAGAAAAATCAGGAATGTAACCAGGTAGCACTAAAAACTGAGGCAAGAGTGAGGTTTCTTGACAATGGCAAACACAATGGACTCGCAGAATAATCCTAAGTCTGACAGAGTGGATGATACCAAGCTATGTAGATGATACCTTGCCCATTCCATCATGAACAACTAATAGGGGCTCAAGTAGAAGAGACAGGTTTTTTAGTGGGTCCAAGTCTCACTCAGAGAGTAGATAAAGCATTTTCCTTTTCAGAGAAAAAAGTGTAAAACTACAGCTGCAGTAAAACAAGAAGTTGTTAAACTCAAATTTAAACAGTTTGCTTGCATTGATTATATTTATATCACAATGAAAAGTAACATATTAACATATTTCTTACACTATAATGAAATTATCTTAAATGAACTAATTTAATACTACAGTAAATTAAGTAAATATTAAAGATAACAGAATTCAGTCATTAAGAAACTCTAATCAAATTTCCATTTCCATGTAGTACAAAATATTCTTCACCTTGGCTTTTCATCTTCCTCTTCTATTAACCAACTATACATCTGGTTAGATGGGAGAGATTTCTTAATATTAATAAATACTGTGATGTCTGGTAGCAGGAGATCATTAGGGAATTTGTAGCAATCGGAACCTAAAGGTGGTGGCTGTGTCTTGTTGGGAAATATTACATCTAAAGCCAATGCTGTGGCATAGTTCCAGTACCTAAATAGATAATAAAACAATTTTTACTTTATTAGTTCATGTAAAATTCTAATGGGTAAAGATATTAGTTCAATAAGTGGGAGGATACAAAATGACACAGGAGTTCCAACCTATAAAATTTATATTAATATGAAAAGGAGATAAAAATTAAGACATCTAGAATAAAGGGCAAAACAAATTTTACACCTAACATGAAATTATATTATTTTTTAGAAAAAGTAAATAAATGAAATTTAACAGATATTAAAAGGAAATTTACAAAGATCGGGATGATTTTTAATTTTTTAAAATATATACTTTATTTTTATTGTTCAAAATAATATTTAAACATCATTTGTCTTTATTTGTATAATATATTTATTTTTTAAGGATTTATTTTATTTATTTATTTTTTTTTTTGTGTAATACAGGTGGTTATTATTTACATTGTAATTATTATTGCTAAGTACGCACCCGCTTACTATAACTGGCATGTCTAAATAACTAGCCTCAACTGAGTGTCCTGCTGCATATATCCCTAGTGCATTGTAAGCCTTATACAGGGGATTGTTCTCTTTAAACACTGGTGCATGCTCAACTAAACACCTTGGAGGGTTGTAGATCACTTTTCCTGAAAACCGCTCAGCCAACTTCTTGGATAACAGGTCTCTATCTTTGCACAAATAAAACTTATTAATTTATAACTACTTAAGGTGATATTAATATGATATGAAGTAATCACATGATACGGAATCTGTTATATTAATTTAATAAAAATACAAATATATAACTAATATTTACTTACGTGTCTTGTTATTAGAATCAATGACAATGAATGGATATCGCAACCCAGATATGGGAAGCTCTTTAATCTCTTCATTGAAACATTTCTTTTCAAAGTCTTGAAGGATCGATCCATATTCTTGAAATGGCCACAGCTGAAATCACATTTATATTATGTGAGGTTTTATTATCTGTTAAAACTACTAACATAAAAGTATGATATCAAATGTACATTTCCTGTATATTACAAAGTTAGAATATATAAACTTGTTTGCTAATGAACCTAAATTATGGCTGTAGGAGTAGCTAAAGTGAGCATGAAGTGAGCATATAGTATAGAAACTATATAAACAAAGATATCTAAACAGTAAATATTTGTATGTAAATGGTATACATTTTGATTAGATTCTATAAAAATCAGTTCAGTGCATTTTTAACGATTTTTATAAAAACCTAATTTTAGCTAAATCATAGATCCTGTATGTTTTTAATGACTTTATATAAAAAAAAGATTTTTTATGGAATCGTTAGATACTGAATGTTTTATAAATCACAACTAGTTATGATTGATAAATTTCTTTAGTATTACTTAATGTTGTCAAATTTGAACTCAACTTCTTAAAACACATAATACTCATATATAAAAAGTTTCACAATATGAGCCAATAGGAAAAATGGGGTTTATTATTTTTTTTATTGTAGAATATATGAAAGCCAAGGAGTATAAGAAACTTATATTGATTTCAAACTTAACTATCGAAATTGTTGCGTAAATATTACGTCATTATATTAACCCTTTTGTTTTGATTTAGAACAAGAAAAAAATTATGTATTCAAGTCCAACTAACAAAACGTATAAATGATATTTCTAAAAAAAACTTCAATTCGCATAGCAACGATTGGGCTTCCTGTTCTTCTTCAATGTAATATTATTAAACAATTGCGCACATCATTGCCAGACTTCAAGTGTGACAAAGCTTTCTTCTTTTGTCAAGTATGAAATAATGGATGTCCAAAGTTTGGCAAAAGCGCTCTAATTTGCCTTGCATTGTTATACCACCTGAATCATACAATCTACCTGTGAAATGTCACGTACACAGGGTTGCGTCACCACATCACCCCATATCGTCCGATATCGTGTCCTTCGGATATTGGATCCTCATTGGTTATTGAAGGCGTCATTTTTCCACCCTCGTCGAGGCCGTGGCTTTGTTACAGTCAGTTTGGCTACAGTCTCCGACTGCGTAAGACATCAACGTCATGATGAATTTTACTTCAGGCAACTGAAAAGTCATATTTCGTATTGTCCTAGTACCAACTCATTCATTCTTATTTTATCAATGCAAGTTCCTTCTTTCTGTGTGTGGATTTGTGCAGTGTGTGAAAAATTGTGGATTGTGCGTCTAGTGAATGTTAAACTGTGGTACAAAAACTAATATAAATTTTGAGTGTTTACAGTGTGCACATCTAACAATGCGTCATAGAGCTGACATTTCAATTATTCACGTAAGTACAAACCTACAATTAAATTAATCATATATTGTCATTCTCTATATGCAGAACTTATGTTTGAACTGTCATTGATTGGTCCTCCGGAAAATCCATTGTTTTCACTTTAGAAATATTATATTACAAAATCATATACATTACCGTACATTTTTTGGTCCTCCGGGACGGATCTGCTTTTGAATTGTTTAAAAAATTATTTAAATCATTGAACTACGCTATGGTTATACAGTATTTTATTTGTTTATTCATTTCTTGTGAAAAAATGGAGTTTCATAAGCGTTAAGCTTCGATAGTCGCCATTTTGAATGGGCTGCCATATTTGAACCATGCTCAGTCTTTTTGCGTCATTACATTACCATCTAGCGCTGCTAACTGTTTTCACAGAACTTAAATGCTTACAACATTAGGAACAGCTGTTCATGTTTACTTCAGTTGTCAATAACAACAAAAAACTTAAACTCAAATAAGTTGATTGTTTTTCTACGTTACATTAATGAGAATTAATCACATGTTAGTTTTATTAATGAATAATATTTTCTTTGAGAATATAATAAGAAATATTATAGTCCAACTTTATAAAATTCTACACTTATAATTTTAAAAAAAAATTATTTTGTCAAAATGAGGTTTAACGCTTTTCAACGTCAAGCCAAGCTTATACTAACTAGACTTACTAGCCTCAATAAACGTGTACAAGACATTTCAACTAAAGTTGCAGGCAGTAATCTAACATTAACACACGAAAAAAAACTTCTTGAATATCTTGAGGTAATTAACAAATTATCTGCAGAATTCGAAAGTTATGCCGATCGTGCAACTTCTGTTGAAGATATCACTGATGCACAAATTGAGGAGGTTTCCACACTTCATGATGAAGTTTCACAATTAACAATTGATTCAAAAACACAAATACGTGTTTTAATTCCCTTCTGATCTAAATGTTAGTGCACTCTCGCACTATTCGGAGCATGCTACTGCTGTGAAACCATTAGTCAAATTGCCTAAACTAACCTTACCTAGTTTCAGTGGTGTAATTTCCACATGCAGTAGTTTTTACAATACGTTTAATGCAACCATTCATCAAAATGAAAGTTTGTCGCAAATTGACAAATTTAACTATTTACTTAGCTGTCTACACGATGAGCCTTTAGCACTCATAAGAAACATTCCTCTTAGCCATGAAAATTATCGAATAGCCTTTGATCTATTATGTAATCGTTATCAAAATCCTAGGAGGCTCATTAGCCATCATATTAACAAAATAATTGATATGCCAAACATTGACCATCCTTCATTGAAATCATTTCAGCAATTCTTAGATGTTTATCATGAGAATTCTCAAGCCTTGAAAATTTTAAATTTCGATATAAGTCAAGAATTAACACTGTTATCTATTTTGCTACGGAAATTAGACGCTACTACTCGCAAACGGTTCGAAGATCGTAGATCTGTCGAACATCTCATGCCTACCATTAGAGAACTGATCACATTTTTAGAACATGAGTGTGTTCATTTCGAAGGCGCTCTCACATCTGAATCAGGTGAAAACCTTACTATTTCGAAACCTACCACTTCAAAACAGGTTGTGACTTTCAAAAAACCAGGAACTCAACCTAACCGAAATGTTTGCTTTGCTAGCTCTGTCAATGATTATCAATGCAGTTTTTGCAAAAGGAATGGCCATAGAATTTATAAGTGTCAAGATTTTCAACTTTTATCACCATTTAAAAGATTGGATTTTATAAAAACTCAACGACATTGTATCAATTGTTTGTCTACTGGACATACCGTTACTAATTGTCCAAATAAACTTAGATGTAAAACTTGCAACGAATCACATCACACACTTTTGCATTTCGACGTAACAAAAACAGATTCAAAAAACAACCAGTCAAAGCCGCAATCTTCTAGTTGACTATACACTGGAAACAAAATTAAACCTTTAATAGCATAAAATGTTAGTACTTCCTGGACAGGTTATACCTCTGCAAAAGGTCACCTAGTTTCACATCATAATAAAACCCTTTCAAACACTTCTATGTATTTACAAAAGTCTAATACTGTTACAGTTCTGAGTACAATTAAACTAAAACTAACTTCTAATAAAAATAAATTTCAACTTGCTACCTATTGTTTTATATGATTATACAAGTGAATATGTGTGTTATTCTTTGTAAAGTATATTGTCTTAGTAAAATCTAATGATTTTGTCTTGGGCCTAGCTTTAGAAAGTTACTAATTACGCCTAAATTGTTGAGATATCTAACCTAACCTCAACCGTCAGAGTATCACTTTTTAGTCAAAATCGTTGTGTTTATTTAGAAAATGTAACAAATTATTATTTTTTTACCCTAAATATATTCACAAATATATTACAAATCTCAAGTAATGGTTGAAAAAATCTAAAAATCTATTAGTATGTTATTCATTACCATTTCTGTGAAATTTCTGCTCCGTTACTCTTCGATTTTTTGGTATTTGACTCCAAATTTGATACATCTAACATTTTTTTTTCACTAGACACCTACATTCTATGCACCTTTCTGAACATAATGAGATATAGAACTTTTGTATAAAATATATATTACTATGTTTGGTAAATTGTTGAAAATAAAATTACCAATGTCCCGAAATTCAAAAAATAATTTTTTACATTTTGAGAATGTAACAAAATTTTTTTTCCTAAATATATTCACAAATAATACACAAAAATTGTGTGTATCTTAGAAATAGGTAGTAAGCTATTGATTTTGGATTATACAGGTTTTTCCTGAAAAATAGTAACTTCGTTTTTGACATGTAACATACTTACTCCAAAACCGTTTCAAAAAAAAAAATTATTACATAGATGAATTCTATGCATCTTTCTGAGAAAAATGATATCTTATAAGTTAGGTTTTGTGTAAAAATAATATATTTTATTAATTTTTAAACTAACGAAGAATTGTCAAGAAAATTAACATTGCCGGTTGGAGGGAAAGTGTGTATAATTATATATTTTAAGAAAAAGTTTTTTTTTTAACAAATTAATTCTTCTGTTATTATGACTGAAAACAAAATTTCCTACAACACTACTAAGATTATGGCTCTTTGATAATATTGTTTCAAAAGTTTTCTATGCACAAATCACACTTTGTGTTCCTTGGATATGTCTATATTCTTCAAGGTAAGAAAATTTCCTCTTGCCAGATGAAGTATATATTGGAGTTGTAACTGCTATTTGAGCTAATGTGAACAATATTATTAAATGCCAACTTAATATCTATACTTGGATTATATCCCTCTGAGAATGTTAGCTATGTTACCGAAATGTACATAAAGGTTTGTCAAACTTGCTAAAGTTATATATATATATATATATATATATATATATATATATATATATATAAGTGTTTTATTTCTGGTTTGAGATTACTTTCTTTATATTGTTATTAACCACAAGGCTTGTTGGATATTGTATATAATCTAGTGAATAGTCTGTAACCGACTTCAGTCCATTACATACAGCTACAACCACAAGATTCAATCTATAAAGTGCTTCCACACCAAAAAATGTCCCGCTCATCCCCAAAAACCATCATAAATTTGACCAATACAAAAACTTAAATCAATTAAACATTTTGTAGTGGTTTGTTTCATGTAATTTAACTTCTGAATCTTATAAATTCATTTCACCAATCCCAGCAGAGCTTCTTTCTTTATTTCTTTTTAGAACAAGCAGAATCATTATCTACTTAATGCCAAACTAAAATAATTTTGAATATGGAATACTACAACTATATTTTCATATTAAGAACACATTTTTAAAATTAGAAGTGGTAAAAACAACCACAACAAAACAATTTTTAGACCGTGAATTATATCAAACATAGGACACATAAATGGGGAATACAAACAATCATAATAGCTACATGACAATATTTGTAGTCTACCAGAATTGTATTATATTATATTCTTACCTTTTTTAAATCTTTCTCAATGCTATTATTGAACTTGTAAATATTAGTGTTGACAATTAAAATGTCATCACCAGATTTATTCCATCAGTTTTTTCATAATGCATGGTATTACAATGAAACTCAGAATTTTTCAAAAGATCCAACAAACAAATCCCACTACAATGTCACAATGTCCATCAAATGTTAACAAATTTTACTGTCAGCTTTTTTATATGATGATATAAGAAGTTTCTAGCAAAGAAAAATGAAAGAATTGTTAACTTTAGTAAACAGATTGCGCAACTATAATAATTACGGTTTCAGACTTATGATCCCAGGTTATATTATTTATGGAACAATTTGACTAAGATATCATAATGAAATATTGTTAACTGTAAAATTTATTTTGATAATGTGTTTACCACATTTTATTTTTATAATTCCCCTTTGACCTTTGACCTGCCACATCAAGTGGGTTTGTTATTTACACCTCCGTTTGTTGCTTTAGAATGAAGATTTGGATTTGAAAAGTATACATGCCTAAAGAGCCACATAGGTTGTCAAAATTATGTCCACATGTAATACACTGGGAAGAGAAGTGACAGGATAGATTACAACACTATATTAAGAAGAAACCAACTTAGTCATTTCTGCGCCTAACTCATGCGGTATATTATGTTAAAGTTGGTTTTGAATTATTGAGGTCACAGACAAAAGAAAAGCAGCCTTAATTTATGTTAGGTTAATGAAAAAGCTAGAGGGAGATCTCTACCAAGTTGCTACCAATCAAAACCGACGGAATCAAACAGCTCAACATGCATTCAATAGCAATACAACACTAATTTCTATTGTCACCAAAAAAAATAGAGGTGTTCCTTTGTTCACAACCATGTACCACTAAATGGTAACTGAGAATGAAGATAAGAAACCAGACATTGTGTGCTTTTACAATTCCACAAGATCTGGAGTTGATATTCTTGTCATGAGCATGGCATCTATTCTTCAAGAAGTAGAACAAGACATTGGCCTCTTTCAGTGTTCTATGAACTAGGTACTCAACATACTGTAATAAACATCTACGTATTGCACTTGTGCCATTTGTGAGATCAAGATGACTATAAGATTTCAATTTATGTTAGATCGCAGGCTCTTTTTTAATCTCATCTGAGATTTGAACAGTCCAAATCTTAAACGTAACAAAAGACATGTCATCATGAAAATTTTTAGTATAGCTCATCAAAAAAAAAAATGATCTGGAAGAAGTTCCACCTGACAGATTCAGAAAGAGGAAGACCTGTAGTAAGTGTCCTTCAATCAAAGAATGGAAGAAACAATATAAATCCACTATGTGTGAGTATATAATATATACAGTGTATATATATATATATATATATATATATATATATATATATATATTATGCCTGGAGTGTAACCACAAAATTTGTAATGAGTGCACAATGGACTGTGTTTGAGCAATCAGTAGGACCCCATGTTGGACCAACTTCGGTTTATTATATAATAAATGTTTTATAATTAGTTTCTAGGGTACAAATTTATTTTACCTTATAACACTTGTCAATTTCTTGTCCAATATTTTTTACTATATTTTTGGAATCACTTTTTTAATATAACACTCTCAACCTTTTATTAACTCTCATAAGTTTATTATTTTTTCATACTTCTCATTGCATATGGTATTTCAGATATTTCTACATAATAAAAAGAATTGATATATACTTTTTGTATTTATATCTTTTGGTCGATATATCTTTTTTGTATTTATATCTTTTGGTCGATATATCTTTTTTGTATTTATAAAAAAGTGTATATCTCAGACGTATCACCTCTCACGCAAAATGTGTGAGTCTCACGTATTCAATCATCAACTCTGCTATCACTCAAAGAACCTACAAACTCAAGCAATTTGCTGTGAAAATAATTGTGATAAATTTGTAATGAATTTGCATCATAAAAGCTATTGCGCACAGTGCCACTGTCGCTATCTGTTGGCAATGTAAACTGACATAGACAGTGGCGTACATGACGGACAAACACAACACTGCCAGCCTTCTGTATAGACCCTTTCATTGTGGTATGTGGTTTAAAAGGGCTTTTACCATTGGTCAGTGTGTAAACTTTTGCACACGACATGCAGCAGGAGCCAATAAGAGCTCTTCTTTAGAATCTGTTTAATAACTTTAACATTTCAAATGTATTAGTTTAGTTTCATTTCTCACATAGATCACGATCTGAAAACTAAAATTAATGGTATTAGTATACTGATAGTTTTTTTTGTAGTATTGATGTCACAATAAACGTCCATGTTCCAACTGTTTGGCATGTTTTTCGTTTCTTACACAACCTCATGGATTTATCAACTTCCAGGTTGGAAAACCTCCACCATCGTCACCCCTCTAGGTTGATATCTGTGATATCTATAGCTATAACCTTACCTTACATAGACACCATGTATTTCTTTTTACATAATTAGTTTACTGTTAAATAAACTATTTCTTGTAAAAAATGTTCTAATGAGTTACATCCACATTATTGAAACTAAGTTAACAAACCCGTGTTTCGGATTACATTAGTAAAAAATATTTCAGGTAAGGTGTTAAAAAATTCTAGGATGTTATGAATCTCCAAAAGAAAATTTTGAAAATTATAAACATATGTTGAAAACTTTGGCATACGAAGAATATATTTGCAAAAATTTTAATATTTAGGTTATATCAAATATGAAAATTCTGTTCAACAACAAGAAGCCATATAGTATGAATTTTATTTACCAATGTTAAATTCCCAGTAAGAGCTGTTGTAACAACCCTAGATTTTGGGTGGGCTATGAAGAATTTGTATAAAATTTCAAATACAGTTAATTCAGTTATTTATAAGAGAAACTATGTATCCAATGTATATTTGTTTATTTTAATATAATTGTTTATTTTATAACTAACATTAAACCAAATTACAATTTTTTTTTTTTATGTGTTACCTTTTCATCTCATACCGTTTATTTTGGAAATATTTAGTTTGAATTGTTTCATTTAACCAATTCAAAGAAACGAGACAGCTTGATTGTGAGTTTTCAATGAGTTCTTATTCCTTGAGCAAAACTTTAAAAGAAATTGGGAACTACAATATAATATGTATAACTCATTTAGTCGGAAAGTAATAATTAATATATATTATGCTAACATACTAACCTCTTTGCATTGAAAAGGTTGCATGGCTGATGCTTTTGTATAGAATAAGACTAAGTCTTCTAAATCAGGAGTGTCATTTAACTGTATAGTTGGTGGATCTAAAATCAATTTGACTGCCATTAGGTTTCTAAAGACAATAAATAAACTATTATACATTTTTCTCTATTATGCATAAAGGAGGATTTGGTAAAAAAAAATATATATATATATATCTTAATTGAAACAATGCAAAATTCCAAAAACATAAAATGTAATAATTTTTATGTTTAAAGAAATTTTATGGTAGAATTGACCTTTATTATCAGTGAAAACATAAGAATTTTTTTTTTTTATTTGCTGCCGTATTTCTGACATTAAATTTGCAATGTAGTTAATCTCTTTCAATATGGAGATATATGTTGACTACAGTTTACCATTTTTTTTTTTAAGTCTACTAGTTTTATTCAACAATTATTTCATGCTAGTTGTAACGGTTTGAAAATAATAGGCTAGTAAACAGGGTTACGCTATGAAATTAAATATTATTATGTTATATGTAAATATGGAAGTAATAGACAATTAAAATAATGATTAAAAGAACATTGAATTTAAATAAACATAATGAATACTCTAAAAATTCACTTAAAGGCTCGTAAACACAAATTCACTATTTACATAAATATGCAATATTACGAAGATGAAGACACGTTTAGCCTAAAAAATTGTAAACATCTGATGTAGGAATCTAAAAATCGACATAACAATTTTTTGTGGGGATGAAGAGTAAATGTATGTATAGGCGCGTTTACACTGGAAACAAAACATGTTTATAAACAGTGTTTCGGAACAATGTTCCTCAAATCGAAATATAACTACTGTAAACAATGTTTATAAACAGTGTTTCGGAACAGAAATTCGGTGTTTCTCCGCATGTTTCTTGTTTCCCGTAGAAAGCAGTAAGATCAAAGGGTGTTTATAAACATTGTGGAAGAAGGGCATCCTCCTCGTCAGACGACATCTTCAAGAGTGTGGCTGTCCCTGTGTATAGGAACATTGTGTGCAAAATATTTCGTAGTGACTAGTAGCAAAATATAAACAAAGTTCCAAAAACATTGTTTTGTTTCTAGTGTAAACGTGCCTTAATGTTTAAATGAACTAAGAATAGACACAGGAAAACCCTGAGAACAACATGATTGGTTGAAATCATTTTGATATTTAGATTATTGTTTAAAAGATAATTTAAAGTGAATTAAAAAGAACAAAATAATATAATAAAATATTAAATAAATAAATATGTAAAGTTATAGATTTTAATTGTGTAATAGAATTAAATATTAGAAATGATAGATAAATTAGAAAATAATGTGTTTTGATTAGACTAAAAAAAGGAGCTTGTGGTTTAGTATCCATCAGCCATGACAATCACAAAAGGTTACGAAAACTAAAGTGACGCCAAATTGAAAAAGTGCAAAACTTAGAAAATGGTTGACGAAAGAGAATGACACCAAGTCTATAATATTTTGAAAAAGTGTTGAAAGGTATTTTTTTAAGTATATAATATGAAAGTACTAAAATTTGTAAGAAAAGTCAATAGTTTAAATTTCATTGAATAACAAGCAAAAAAGTAAGAGTTTCCAGTATAAAGAGTGTTGATGTCAAAATTTAAAAAATATAGTTTTTTTGGCAACTAATCC
Organism: Aphrophora alni; assembly: GCA_963513935.1. Classification (NCBI taxonomy): domain Eukaryota; kingdom Metazoa; phylum Arthropoda; class Insecta; order Hemiptera; family Aphrophoridae; genus Aphrophora; species Aphrophora alni. The sequence continues at coordinate 60,910,268 of OY740770.1, read as the reverse complement.
CCATTTTTACAACTGCAGATAAACAACTTTCTTGATCATTGCTTCTCCTTCTTCTCCATACAACATACAAAGTATAAATTTAAAATATGTGTTAATGTAATGTATTTGTAGAATTTATATACGGTATATATATATATATATATATATATATATATATATATATATAGGCCTACAAAAACTCATTAAAACTGGAAAGTCAGACTAGTAAAAAAAAAAAAACATAATCAGCTTCTACATTAAAATAATCTAACAAAAGATGAAGTAAGTTATATAATTATTTAAAAATAACTTTGTAAAACTTATAAATTGATAATTGATAAGCATATAATTTATATTAACTGGGGCATTTCTACCTGTTACCTCTGCTAACTCAAACTCCAAAAAATCGTATGTTTTAAACATCAAACATGTTGTTGTTAACAAAATATACTCTTCGTGCATAATTCTAATATAGTTATATATCTTAGAGTGAATTTAATCTATATAGTAATGGAGATTAAATTCTCTCTAAGATAGAAACAAAACAATATAACTAGATAGTGATCTTATCTCAATACTTAAAGTCATTCAATTTTATTGTTGGTAATAATATAACAATAATTACTCAGAACATGTATCTTGGATGTTTTGACAACAAACATTTAAATAAACTATATAAATTGTAGCATTTGATATTTTTGGATCTCAACTTTGTGTTAGTACTTGATTCAATATATTGAGTGAGCGATACGACTTAAGAGATATTTAAATGTTGTTTAAGTCTATCAAAGTTTACATATTGATGATGTTACTGAAAAACTAGGTACATAAAAAGAACAAAATAAGATTTTTTTGATTTTTTTAATCATCAAAAATAATTATATTTTTCTACCTGCAATTCTGGAAGCCAAATATTAACTTAATAAGAAAAAAGAAAAGTAAAAACTGAATCTACAATAAAACATGTTACCACCAAGATGTCTTGTTGCACAATAAATATGTACAGTTGTTAGTGTATGCAACAAAGGATAACAAGTTAGTTGTTAAAATAACATCTTGATGATTACTGTTGGGAACAGAGTTTCATTTTTTGTGTAGAGTGTATACTTAGGAATATTTTGAGACACTCAGAGACTACGCAAAAGTTCTGAGGTTTTGATTTAAAACATAATTCAAAAATAGGCCGAAAAATAAAAATCACATAGTAAGTAACAACGTGGTAGAAATTGTTATGATGATCACATTTTAGAATTATGTGGCTTTAATAACTTTGATTCGGTGACTAAATGGTAGTTTAATATTCAGTAGTGTACAATTGTAAAACAAATTGCTGTAAGTATACAAAAATAAAAACATATGGTGGTATTGTTCTAAAACTGAAAGATATTTATGCTTGTAACCATTGACACTACCCTTATAGAGGTACATTTTAAAATGAAAATAAAATAAAATACTTACAATGTGAAAAACCAGGATAGTCTAATGAAGTCTATGGTCGAAAGTCGAAAGACTATCATTTGCAACATTCATTATTATTTCACCTTGTGTGATTTCAATTTAGTCCTTAGCCCATTAACCATTCATATATATATATATATATATATATATATATATATAGTATATATATATATATATATATATATATATATATATATACATATATATATATATATATATATATATATATAAACTGGAAGCAACACTAGCTACAATTAAATCTAATTATGTTTAATTCAGCATTGAAAATATACTTACTCAATGTAACTGCCCCAGATCAGTTTTGTTAATTTGGTAATTATGTGAGTGTCATTTTATAAGTATGAACTGCTTTAATAAAAATCAGTGAAAAGTTTATTAGTAAACAAAGTTTCAACTGGCAATACAAACAACAACATCTACTTTGTTATTGTTTTTTTTTTTTTGAAAGTATGTTGATCTGAAACTTAGAGTCATACTGTGTGAAAATGTAGTTCTTAGTGTAAATCTAAGTAGACACAAAATAGTGCCTTCTTTTACTAATGCAAGGTGTGGCAATTAAATAACCGGACTGATGCCACAAAATATTTTATTGATCACATTACATTACAAAGTTTATCCCCTTCAATGTAATAACCATACCGATCCCTACAACACTTCATACGAATATTCCGTTGTTCAAAGCAGTGCTGGAAGTCCACTTCTATTAGCTTTTTGAGAACCTCAATCACTTTTACTTTTACCGCTTCCACACTGTCAAATTTTGTCTCACCGATTTGACCTTAAAAATTAAAAAAGTCACAGGGGACAAGGTCAGGCGAATATGGTGAGTGGTTCAACATGGTGATGCCATATTTTGCAAGAAATTCCTTCACAGAATGGGCAGGCGCATTGTCTGGATGAAGCTGGAATTGCTCTTCAACAAATTGGGTCTTTGTCTTCTCACTCATTCACAAAGTAGGCTACTATCAGAACCTTGACATAATAATGTTGAATGACCATCTGGCCTTCTGGGACTCTGTGAACAAAAACAATTCCATTCATCATATTTGCCTTCAATTTGCTCATTTTCACATTTTCACTTTTTTTTGGCTGTGTTGAACTACTGCTCTTCCAATGCATCAATTGGCACTTTACTTCATGATCAAAGGTAAATAACCACAATTCATCACAAGTAAAACAATTCTGGATCATTGTCAATGTTGTTCAAAAGGTCAGCACAAATGTTCATTTTCAATTCTTTTTGTTCTGGAGTGAGAAGTTTTGGCACCATTTTTGCACAAACTTTCTCCATGCTCTCAATAAATCATGCAAAATCTGACGAACACTTTCCTGTTAGTTCTTGAGATTTCAGCAAGAACTTTGACACTCAGATGACGATTTTTGCTGATCCACTTATCAATTTACTGTCCATTTTTGTAGTTGAGGGTCATCCAGAGCATGTATCTTCTTCGATAATTTCACGTCCCTCCTTAAACCGTTTAAACCATACTAAAATTAGTGAGCATGATAATACATAAATTGAACATTCATTTCAATACACTTCCTAACATTGCAAGAGCTTCTGTAGCACTTTTTCCTAGTTTCACAAGAAAATTGAGGTTAACTTGTTGCTCCATCTGAACACTTTGCATTTTTCTAACGAGACGTTAGGGCAAGGACTTGAATGGGTGATTGCTACAGTGAGACTAAGCGACATACAACTGTGCCCATAGAGCTGGTGGGGAAGCATCAGCAGGCAAAGACATATTATAACCTGTAGCGGAATGCTTGCTGTTTGCCGGTAGCAGCATCAGTTCGGAAATCTATTTGGCACACCTGTATTTGTAATAAGATTGGATAAAATAACTATTTAATTTTAAAACAAAGAACTTTTTTATTTATGCAAGTTACTATATTTTATTAAGATACTAGTGTTTTTTAGTTATTGATTTAAATCAATGCTTTGCTTATACCATTTGTAGAGATAATATTGTTACTGAATGTTGATATTGCTATTCAGAATCATTTTGCGTATCTGAGTTTGGTTTAGTTAGATCAACTTCAAGTAGACTAAGGATTTATAATCTTCAGTAAACAATTCAGACAGTCATAAAGAGGAAGGCGATGGATGAAGTTAAGATGATAGTTGCCAGAAATGTATATAGTGTCATTCCATCATCAAATAATTTATCTAAGAAGTACAAACAACAATCAACAAGTACAATGTCTTCATAAATACAAAGTTACAATGACTTTACAAAGTTTCATTTTGTTTGCATGAATTAGTGCATTTTAAGTTATATGTAAATAAGGTATATAACTTAAATAAGTTATATACCTTATGAATGTGGTTGCTATGAATGTGATGTTACAACTGAAATATAGTAAATATCTATAGTTAACCAAGTCAGCAGTCATGCAAGAAAATTACTCAAGCAATTGCACATGGTGTTAATACAGTTATTAAACACTTTATAAAAAGTTTTTATAGATCAAAAATAAAATATGACAGAAAAATCTTTCGCAAATAGAAATATATAGAAAACATAATACAATGAAAATCGTTGTACAAACTGTGTGAAATTAGCAACATATGTTCACAATTCGTCATAATCAGATTCAGGAACACTTTCAGTAGCAGACTTTGGACACATGTCACATTTGTAATTTTTAGCAAATTAATTAACCTATGACAGACCTTATAATTTGTTGTTGATTTTCTCGTCTTCGTTTAATCACAGTAGCTATATCATCCTCATAAGGACATAATTATGTGCAGAATTCCATAATGCAGATTATGATGGTTAACTATAGCAACTTCTTGAAACACTGTGCAGCTGGTGGGAGACCACAAAGCACTTGTATATCAATGAAAAAACTTTATGATTTTGTGAGTATTATGCACATTATTTCATTTTTTACTGTATATCATCAATATACAAATGTTTTAAATTATATTATTCTTTTTGAAATGCCCTGTATAAAATTAAGGCCATTGTAATTGGTATTAGATGTTGTGTACCCAATGAAAATCTTATCAAGTATCAACGAAAAGAGGTACTCTACTGAAACTTAAGGACTGCAAACGTAATTTATTCATTAAAGCTCTACACTTTATATATTATGTTGGTGCACTTCCCAAAAGCTAGATATACAATAAGAATTTCAGAAGCACTATTGAACGAAGATCTTCTTCTTCCAAATACAGAAATATAGGAACTTTGCAATCAAGTTTGCTAAATTCCAAAATTCTTTTAATTTGATAAAAACACAAATGGTTTAGAAAAGCATTGAACCACTTCCTTGATAATACCACTAATAAAGAGTTTATAAATTGTCTTTACTAAAATATGCCAGTAAAGCTAAGTAATGATTTGATAACAAGGTGTGATACTTACAAAAATAAAAAATATTGTTAGTGAGCAATTATCTAGAACCATGTTTCTCCAACAATGTTTCAAGTTCAACAGAAAGTACAAAAAGTCTGTGATAAAGTCCTTAGCTTAATGATCAACACAAAGATTGAATCTAATAGAACACAAACTGAATATAAGCCAATTAATCCTAAAGGTGACAAATTCTGTTTGGCACAACTATGGAAACACTATCTTGGAAACTTAGCAATGGACCTTCACATAATTATATTTCAAACAGAGTTAGTACCAATAATTACAATCTAAATATCAATAACTGTTATTGAATAAGGGTTTAATAACACATTATTCTAAAGTAGAGGTAATGATTAATAATGTAATATTAACAGAAAATTATATTTAACTCATCACTACAGCAATTAATGTATCATCATAGTCACAAGTACATGATAAACATGAAGTGTAGAAGAGTATACTATGACATTTAAAGAGACACAGTTTAAAAATAGACAAATCAATATGAATAATTGTTCCAAAGGTGGCATACATTCAAAACACTTCAAGCAAGAGAAAATTTATTGTGGATGACAAACGTAAGTAATGAAGCAATTTGATAATTCATACAAATATCATTATTATTTACTTACATCCATAAACAATGAGCATCTGATTAATTAAAACAATGTTTTATTAAAATAATCAATTAGTAATAATCTCATTTAATGTATCAGAAAGCCTATGTTTTTACTGATAAGGTACTGATAAAGATGTGCATATCCTAAATTTTTATTTGAATGATGGATGACTCTTCCTCCAATAATGGATGTAAAATTTAAATTATCTTTTATTTTATGTTTAGTTTTAAAAAGTTATAATTTTCTTGAGTTGGGTTTATTGGAGGTAACAGGTAATAAAGTAATAAAATATTTACTACATTACCTCATTTAAGTAATTTTGGAATTAAGATCAGTTAGTTGAGTCAGTTGGTTAAAATAACCATAATAATAACAGTTGTATTGTATAGTTTTAGGCAACAATCTTACTCAATGTAGACTATTATGAAATTTCTAATATAAACATTTTAGTTACTACAATGTCCCTCATAAAAATACCAACACCGGAGACTATGAAATGTATTCTGATCTTAACAATAGGTACAATTTGACACCATATTTAGCTCATTATATGTAAACACTCAAATATGTGTGGTAGTAAACACTTTACAAGTCACAATTTTGTCTGATTTTGCTCATATTTACTATGTAAAGATTATTTAGTTTTACATATTGTTCACTAACAACAAAAATAAATTGTAAATTTCATAATAGTAAAGGATTTCAAATTCTTTAAAACAGATATTTAAAATAATTTTAAAACAAAATAAGTTTTACACATTTTGTAAAACCAGTGCACATTTTGATGATACCATTTAATGATACCCAAATATGATTTCAAGGGAAAAAATGAGAACATTATGAAAAAAAGCTCCAATTTTTATCCAAATAATCACAACAAACTTTTAAACAATTTAAAAAAGTTTAAATTTACACTTAAGTTGATCATTTTTGTTTCTAAAAAATGTGGTTTGAAAATTCCTGTATATGACAACCACTTGAAACATTTTTTTTTCTTTCTTGTAAGCTAATTTTAAAGTTGGTGATCTGCATAAATTATTATCAGGGTTGACATACGAGTGGATATACAAAACATACTAAAAGAGAGCTACCCAGCAAATAATTTATATTTATTTTTACAATAAAATTGAGAAGTGTTTTCTTCAACCTCAATTTTATTTTCATATGTCTATCGACATATTAAAAACAAATTTATGTACTCCCTCATAGTAAATACCAGAAAGTGTTATGAAAACTAAAACATATGTAAGGTTTTTGAAACTCAAAAATATTCATAGTGGGATAAGCCTGTTCAATTTATTTTTGTTTTAGCATCATAGGTATGCATTAACAAAATATATAAATTTTCTACAGTGTTATTTTTTCCATAGAGAATTGGAGTTAGAAACATTACATGTAGAAATCAAATTGCATATTTTTAACTACTTTTTTAATGACTAAAATGTTACTTATTTTCCATCCGTTTTTCAATACATTTTGACATAGCCATTGAGAAACCTTGATACTAAATTGTATGTCACTATGTTGGTGTCTGAAGTAGTGTCATCCATATAGCATAAACAAAAACAGGTGGATATAAAAATTGTTTAATTAACACGTTGACTGCTAATAAAAAATGCAATACATGCTTCTATAAGCTTTTTTTTTTTTTATGTTATAACTTACCTCTAGTGTTATTTTGACGAAAATAGGCAAAGAAAATTCTTCAGGTATTCAAAACTCCAAATTTGACCATTTTGAAAATGTGCGGTAGATCTACCTCACGCGCGTATGGCGCCGGTCTTGCTTGCGGGTGCACACTTTCGCACTACTTATTTTGAATAAATACTGCATTAATGTTTTACTTTATTGTATTATACATAAAAACAAACTAATTTAAAAGATTAATTGATCAAAAATGTAAAAAAAAAAAATAGTTATATACAACCCAACTAACCAGCCAAAGTCTTTGTTCTTTAGTCATGGAACTGGTCAAAACAGTGCGGGACACTTAAGCCCGGTTCTCTCTCGCACTCTAAACACTGCCACATTACATATTTTTTTATACCTTTTGTGTAGCAGAATCTGCATCTTTTCTGCTTGCTTCTTTTTCCACAAGCCACTTTCTCTGTCATTTTCGAGGGGACGTGAGGTACACTCCTTTGCTTCAGTGGTCGTGGAGGAGGCGTTATGTCAGGCAGGAGGTTGTCGACAACGGCGAGATGGAAATCATACAAAGGTATTTTATTTTGACCGGTTGAGAGTTGTACCTCGGTGTACATGTAGTGAGAATTTACCATAAACATCTGCATTATATGTACAAAAATCTTTTTTTACCACCGCAGCGTTTTCCTTTCGCATTGGTAGTATGACATCATTTGATCACTGCGGTCTACACCCTTCATAAAATGGTTATACTGAACAATTGGCAGTGGTTTGTTCCTTGGCTGGCCAAATCGGTTATTTGAAATTACCATATCATTGGTAAATTTGGTTGAAATGTACGACACAACACGTTTGTCCTTCCACTTTCCAACAACGACACCTTCCGCGTAACGAGCAATAGTTTCATCCTTCTTCAATGTAGCGGATTTCACTTCTGCAGGATTGTATTTTCGGTCTAGCCGAAGGGTTCCAGTGCAGTAGGTGTTTCTACATACCAGAGCCGATGCAAGGGGAAAACTGTTGTAATAGTTATCCATAAATCAACTATGGCCACAGTTCAGTTTTCTTTGCATTAGATTTAGTACGACATTACTGGCATGTCCCGTACCACCATAGTCTTGTAACACCCCACAATACATAAAAAATCTAAGAATCAAACCATGGGGGTCGCATAAACTATACAATTTGATGATTCCATACTTGTGTTGCTTCCCTTCGATGTATTGTCGGAACTGTAGCCGCCCACATCACAGCACCATACCTTCATCGATGCAAAGCTTTCTCTGTGGGTAATATATGGATTCCGTCTTATTATTAAAATAATCAATCAAAAATTTTACTTTACTTGCTCTGTTTTTAGGGTTAGGTCTTATTTCAAAATTTATGCACTGCAAAATAAGCAAAAATTTGTCTCGAGACATGAAATTGGGAAAGCATGTCATAAACAGTTTGTTTGTTTTCCAATAATCTTTAAAACGGGGCAATTTATGTATTCCCATGAGTAACAATAAGCCAATGAAAATCCGCAAGTCATCAACGGTGAGCCTGGCATAGTAGATTGCCCACAAAACATTTCCAATGCATACTTATTGGTAGCCGCCACAATGCCTTCCAAAAACACCACATCAACCAGTAAATTGAAAAAGCTAATTGGCGTTATTTCAATAGGTAAAGGGACTAGGAATTTCTCCTCTTTTGTAAACGGTATTTCTTTCATACATATAGTGTTGTTTGCACTCCATTGGGGCGGATTCAATGCATAGTCAGGGTCCTCAACATCTGACTCCTCACTCTCGTATGGCTGATCATCTAAGTCCGGAACATGTGATGGATTGTTCACAAACTCATCTTCATCGGTTGTAAGCACTACATTAGGTGTATTTTTAACAAAACTTGGTCCTGGAGGCAAATTCATGGTTATTATACAAACACTACACATTGACAATTACAACTGTCCACATAACTAATAAAACGTGACAACTGGGAACGAAGACCACCAAAAAGCGGAAAAAATATGTCCCAACAAGCGCAAAAAATACCCACCTTACAGACCGAGTGCTGGAAGTACACTGACCCAATACAAGAACAATGGAGCTGTGCGTTAGTTCTACCTCATGCGCGCCTGGAGCTGCTTACTGGTGCAGTAGCGCTACTGCACCCGCAGTCAACGTGTTAACTGGGCTATGTACCGTAATTTGTAGGTAGATAAAAACAAAGGTCTACATTTATTTTTTAATTATTATTTTCATACTTATGTTGGAAAAGTAAAATATATGTTACTTTCTAAAATACCATATTATAGACTAACATCTTACTTTTTTCATTTCAGATCCCAATTTCATACAACTCAATGATATTCCTGACAAAGAAGACTTCTTTTTATTCTATACAAAAACATCAGCATTAAACTTATTTAGATGCCACAAGGTATAAACATAAACAGCACAGCAATGTATTAATACATTGATGTTTGCATTTAATAAACATGTGTTGATGATCTTTAACATTATATATTAATTATACCATTTTATGACTCATTGTATAAAAAGTTGTTGTAGGTTTATGCATAAATATGTTTAAACATAAAAAAGTATACATGAATATAAGATTACATCAGTATATTTAAAATATGCATATGTTGTACACTCAGTGAACAATGGTTGACAATACAAAAAGAATAGTACACTATGTTATGTCTTATTTCATAAATGTTATATTTTATTTTACTTTTAATGTATCTTAAAAAATTACTATTAATTCTATCAGTATCACTTCTCTTAGAAGAAAGAAACTAATACTCTTATATTGATATTAAAGTTATTTATAATAATGGATTGTTCATATTACTGATATAATTTAATTTGACATTTGCAATCATTTGTCTATATGAAAACTAATACACGATACTTCAAGAGTTCAAAAATGAACTCATCTTATCAAGTGCTAAAACTATAATATGAAAAAAGTGAATAACGCCTACATAGTCCAGTAACCTGCACATCTACTGTAGTTATGTGATTTTTAGTCTTTATTAATGACATTTCTATTTAGTCTTAACACTTTTGACTGTCTTTTCATAGATTATTAGTTTTAGTTTCCCAACAGTGGGTTGTTACATCTTAGAGAACTGAATGCCATACATTCTACAATCAGGCATTCAAGTAATTTTAAAAATAAGTATAAACCCAGGTTTGGATTAATTAAATTACTTTAATATTAACCTTCAAAGTTAAGCTATAAGATTTAAATAGGATTAGGTTATTTCACAATTCCTTTCGTTCAATATTTTTCAAATTTCAATATTGTTTAATTTTGTTTCCATTTTTCCCAGGGGGGAGGCGATTTCTCCTCCTGGTCCCCTCTCTGAGACCATCCTTGACTCTCTTGGCATTTTTCATGTTCTATGTTTAACACTTAATAGCTGAAGTTGATTTATACTCTCAAAATATTGATTTTCATATATACAAGTGATGGGAAATGTCTGATTAAATCATATAAATAATAAAAACCTTTTACAACACCTTTAGCTGAAATTTGTACTGGTATTTTTCAACTTAAAAGATAACATTTTAAAATAATGCTGTAATTACATGTTATAATTTTCATTAGTAAAAGAATAAGGAGAGACACCATAATGAAAATAACGGACATAATTAGTAATCTCTTCAATTTTTGCTTACATTCCTCTAAAGCTAAAAATACCAGACTGTTTTGTAGAATATGTACATAAAGTAAGTAGTTCTGTAGAATATATTAAGTCTAATGTTACCTACACATTGGAACTAAGAAATTTTTACTACAGATTTAAAACCAAACTTATAACAAAAATAAATATCTTTGTCACACTGCCACTAGCTTGTTGTCAATATGAAAGGTTCCATAACAACTGTGATCTCAACATAGCAATATTTTACTATTTATAATATCACAAAATAAAATTTAGTGAAAAAACAAAAAAGCGAAGAAGTTAATGATTTTGTTTCTTTAAAAACTGAAATAACTTCAAGAACTCATTATCAGGACCAAGTACTTTGGAAGTGTCAATAATACAAATATAAATCAATGTACAGTATTCGAATTTTTCAAGACTGTATTATTGTGTTAAGTATTATATTTTATCTATATCTGTAATTGTCAATGTAATAGGTTATATTAATTTAATTTATTTATTAATGTGGTATTAATATATTCGAATTATTATTTTTAATACTAACTACAGAAAATATATTTATTCCAGTTCTGGCCATTACAAGAAACTTGGAACCTTCTTGAAGACTTTAAAATCAAGTGTTTTGATGAATTCATCAAACGCCATCGCTCAAGTTTCAAGCGCCACCCTTTTATAGTTATAGATTCAAACAATCAAACCCGTAAGTAGTAACCAAAAATATCCTAACTAAATTATGTACCTAATTCCTAATAGCACTATGATTAATAATAGACTATTACACACTAAAAATCAAAAGTTTCTCTTACTACCCTCACTATTATTCATATAGTTTACTTAAACTGTAGACTCACTTGCTAAAACTGTTGGACTATAGCTTGCTAAAACAGATGTTCTCTTGGTGTATTCAAAAAGCATTTTAGTGTGTTTACAAAGCACTGAAGTAACTTGTTCTTGAATTATAAGAATGTATCACTAGAAATGATATCCTATAGAAGTGTAATCTTGATTTTAAATTATTTATTTACTATATATTATATTTTGTATTGATACCACACACAGGGTTACCTTGGAAAGTGGTCTTTGGTATTACCTAGTAGTATACAAATAGGAAAATACACAATAAAACACTAAAGTTCTGAAATATTTTTTAAACACTGTTCACTTTCTCAATCAGTAGAGAGTATAAAAAGACTAAATTGTTGAAATATGGTTGCAGAGGATGGATCTGTGTTGAATGTACATATGGCCTATAATAGATATGATTGTTTCGGTTAAACAAAAAAAGTAAGCTTTAATAACTAACAAATTTAGCAAGTGCTTTGTTTTATGTGTGAATGATTGACCCTATTTCACATTCTTTCAAATATTTCATTTAAAGATTTCAAGTATGCTTAAATAATAAAATGATTATTATTGTAGAAAAATAAATGCTTTAATACACATTATATAACAGTTTTTATTTATATGATACAAATCAAATCTGTTTTAATATATCTTATTTTTGAATAGACAGAGACCTAATATCAAAGAAGGTAGCTAAGCGGCTTAAAGGAAAAGTGGTTTACAGCCCTCCAGAATGTTTGTCTGAACACAAGATCATATATAGGGAAAACAACCCTCTACACAGAGCCTTCAATGTGTTAGGAATGTATGCAGCTGCTCATTCTGTACAAGCTAACTATATAGAAAGGCCAGTCATTCTAAGCGGGTACTTATACAAAAAATGTGTAATCTGTTTAATTTAATGTCATGATTAGAAAATAATTTTGTCTACAGTTGTTGACAAAGTGGCATTTTGTTCATTTAAATTAGTTTGCAAAACAGCTGATTTCTCAACAGTTTCACTTTGCCCACTACTTTGCTCACTCCGAATGGCAACCGAACAAAACGAAATTTAGGTTAAGTTTATTTGAATTGATGTATAATATACAGGAAATGTCCCGTATGTATGTTAGATTAATTCTTGCATGTAAAATAACATAAATGAACAACAAAACAACGTTTTAAAGTTGAAAAAGGAAGTAATTATTAATGAAGATGATTGACAGTGTATGTACACGGAGAGTATTTTTCGTTTGCCGAGTTTTGAAGTTGGCAATCCCGTTTCTTCAACAATACACCTAAGTTATTTGTAATATTCATAAATAAGTTGTGACGTGAGGTTGAACACTATTGTATTAAATTAATGTTTTATTAAATTGTGTTACTGCTGAAGTATGTTTTTTATTTGTCACAAAATAACAACTGTAGACAAAGTATAATGTGCAATTCGTGAGCAAAGTGTCTTTTTTAAACTCGATAAAATTGACGCACTTGGCAAGCCTCGTGCGTCAACATTTTTCTCTCGTTTAAAAAAGTGCCACTTTGCTCTCTAGTTGCACAAATAACTATTGTAAAACCAAAACAGCCTTACAATAGTAATTAGTTTTTTCTAAACTTAATTTTGTACTCTAACTTTTATAATTACCTCCGTTGGTTTAAGGTGCACATCTAACAACTGTTTGGGCTTTTGAATCCATTTATGATTGCACAGATTTGAGCCCAGTTGATGTTATTGGTTTTTTTACACTATTAACAAATTTCCATTACCTTAATGGTCATAATCTAAAGACAATAAGTTACCATCAAAATAGATTCAATTCAAAGGAAATACATATTCTTAGAAGTTACAAAACCTTCAAATATATTTTGGAAACATGTAGATATAATTTACAAATTAATGATTAAGAACAATATAAAAAATATTGGTTACAAATTAGTATAGGCTACATATATTGCCTTGAAATACAATTTGACCCTACACTCTTTGTAAGAAGAAAAAGTTCAAGAAAAAACCAACAACTAAATATATGCTAGAAAACTTTTTTTAATCACACAGATTGATGAAGACAACCAAGAACACCGCATACACTTCCAGCAAATTAGCTCACCACCCAACTACTTCACTGAGGTCTGGAATTTCCTCAATAACCACTTTCCAGGTACATGGTAAGTAGAGGTGGGCCGATTGCTTGGTTACCTCATTCACTGGATCAGACACCTCTTGACATTTACTTCTGGGGATTTATCAATAATAAAGATTATAAACCGCTGGATTCTCTCGGTGAGCTCATAGCAAGAATCAATGCCACAGTTGAAAAAATTATGCATGACATGTTGCTGCAGATTTGGCAGGAAATCGACTTCAGATGGGATGTCTGAAAAATGGAACAAATTGAACATCTACAGTTTTTCTACCCCTGACCACATTTTTCCTTTAGACAGTCATTTTGTTCCATCAGCAAGGTATGATTTTATGTTCTTTGTTACTTGTCTTTTCAGTGAACTTAAATCAATTTTTTTTTCCAATAGATTGTTGTAACTTTTTATACCAGGGTGTTAGCTGAATTGTTTCTTATTATTGATCATAGAGTAGACAGCAACAAGACAATTTTACTGTATTTACTTTATAAAAAAAATAACCGTTACTGGTAAATACAAATCCCTTTCTTTTCAATAAGTTTGTGGAGATCAGACTTCAATATCACAACAATGACTCTATCTGCAAATTAAGCTTTTCCCTCATATATCTATTTTATTAACCACTCTGAATTTACAGTAATGTTACTCTTTCATATCCTATATTTGTTATAGAAACTTCAATATATTTTTATAATCAAATGACCCTAAAATTGTATAACCTTGATTTGTTCATGCCAAGAAAACAATTCTTTTATAAAGTTTCAAAGTCTGTGTTTCATTGTATTCAAAATTTTAATTTCTATCTTGGGTTCATATATATATGACAGATTATTTTTCAATTTCTACTCAGGTTTACTTTTCCATCTCCAAATATTGTACTCTTACAGAAGCTTAATATTCTTCACTGACTTTACACAAAATTACATTTTTGAACACTATGATTTCTTTTTTTTATTGTTACCATCATTTTTGTTATTTCATCGGCACTCATATTTTCTTCCAACTCATAAACATATATAAAAAACACCACTCAAAAGCATTACAAATGCTATTAAAAATGTAGAACCCTCTGGGGCTCATCACTAGTGAGCATGAGCTTCACAATCCTGAGGAATCCTGGCTAGATTTACACTTTTCTTTATGTGGTCTTGGTTGAATCCCTCTCTTTCATCTTTCCTATCAAGTCTCGCTTGACCAACTCTTGTTCTTTTCTAACCCTGATGCTATTAAGGTATTCGGGGACTAGGGGATCATTATTTTATCTTCTTTTTTTTTCTTTCATAAAGTGATGGTCCAAGAGGTTTTCGCCTTTTATCAATTTTCACCCTTGACTTAATTACTAATAATGGAATTTACAATATTGATTGAAAACAAAGATTTCATTACTTTGCTATTTAATTGCTACTTCAAGTGAATGGTCACTCGCTCAAACTATTACCTTTATTTGCACTCTCTCACCATTACTTCTTAATTAAGGTAAATCAGTACTACCATCTAGTTTACAATGACAGTGCCTATGTGTCTACAATAGGATAACATGCCAACACCATACTCCGTTTTGCATTGTAATGTAACGTTTGTAATCATTTTTCAATTGTGTTTTTATTAATTTTAGTAATGTATATCAATTTCCTATCATTTAATGCGTTACTGAAATGTAAACCTGACTGGATAGTACTGAGGTCAGGATAATCAAAGTTTGGATATCAAGGAGTCTACTACATTCAAATATTTAAAGATACCTAATTAATAAATGAGTACTGGTAGCTAAAATAAATTAATATAATTATTTTTAAAAGTTATTAAACAAATACACAAATATTTTTATTTTGAATACTGTTAAGAAATATTTCTTGTTTAACACGTGAAGGTACTGGAATTATGCAACAGCTGTAGCCTTAGAAGAAATATTTCCAAACATAGATCTTCTACTAAAAGACTCTTCATTCTATCAGTTCCCAAAAGATCTTTTGTTACCTGATATTACAATATTAATCAACATAAAAAAAGATTTTCCAATTTACAAGATGGACAGTTGGTTGAAGAAAAAGGAAAAGCCCAGGTAAGAAAGTCATGTTACATTTACATTTTCATTTTGTAGTAAAATTTAAAACTTCACTACAATAGTGAAGGTCAACAAACTAACCTCATTTAGAAATGAGACAAAGAATCAATGAATATTATGATAATAACTACGGTAGACTATTTTCTACCATAAATAAATAAAGGTAGTGGAAACAAGATTATTATCACACACATCTTAGATTTTTTAATATACTGGGTGTTTCAAAATGAATAGCGGGGTTTTAATGCCTTATAATTTTTATTACACTACAATTACAGCTATAAATGATACATCAAATGAAACAGCAACTCAAACAGTTTTGTTTGTTGGCACCAGTGTGCATGTGCCATATTGATTTTATGTTTTCGCCGCCATCCATTAGAAAGCGCTAGTGGCAAAGATGGCCACTAGTGAACAGAAAGCTTTTAATCTTTAGTTTAAAACTACGGAATCTGTAGTTACTGTGCAACGTGCGTTCCGTATAAAGTTCGGTTGTGATCCTCTATTTGTGATAATAACATCCGTAGATGGTATCATCAGTTTGAAGATACCGGTTGCCTTTGTAAGGAGAAGAGTACGGGACGACCAAGAGTTAGTGAAGAGAGCGTTGAGTGAGTGCAAGAGTCGTTCACGCGTAGCCCACAGAAATCCGTTCGAAAGGCTAGTCTTGAATTAGCAATTCCTGTAACGACTGTTTGAAGAGTTTTACGTAGACGCTTACAACTACTTCCTTATCGTAAACAACTACTCCCCTAAATTGAATGTTTTTTTGTGCTATATCCCGGCAGAAAGTTTATGGGCCTTTTTTTTGGCAAAGCAACTGTAACTGGTACTTCTTATCTTGATACACTACAGTTATGGCTCTTCCCTCAGTTGAAAGATTATGAACAAGAGAACTTCATTTTCCAGCAAGATGGTGCGCCGCCTCACTGGCACAACAAAGTATGCGGTTGGTTGAACGTTACTGTACCCGACCGCTGGATTGGCCGCAAAGGGCCCAATGACAGAGTTTGTTTTGCATGGTTACGCGATCTGACGTTTGGTATTTCTAACTTTGAGGGTTCATACAGGATCGTGTGTATGTGCCTCCACTACCAACTGACCTTCCCGAATTAAGAAACAGGATTGAAGCAGCTGTTACAATTACTCAAGTAACACTAATCAAAGTTTGGGAAGAACTCGCATGTCGTCTTGACGTGTGCCGTATGACAAATGGTGCTCACATTGAACACTTGTAGGCTTTTCTGTAAAACTCTTTGAGTTGCTTTTTCATTTGATGTGTCATTTATAGCGGTAAGTTTAATGTAATAAAAGTTATAAAGTGTTAAAACCCCGCTATTCATTTTGAAACACCCGGTATTTGTATGTAATACATCTTAAATTTTGTTTCAATATCGTTAAATCATGTTTCAATATCATATAACAATAATTTAACATACAATTTATCAAATATAACAAAATCTGTGCCTACTGCAAATTATTATGCTTTCTCAACAAGTGTTGCACACTTGGTATTTTATTACTTGTAAGTAAACAGAAATAAGTAAGCACACAAATATATTAAAAGGAAACTCCTAATTAACAATTTATATATTAATAAAAAGAAAAAATATAAGTGAAACAACATTTCAGAATCATTTTTAAAACAGTATGAATAAGTTTGATTTATAGTAAAACTACAAAATAATATCTAGAAATTTATGACCATATTAGGGCATTTTAAAAATAAGATTAACAATGTTATTGGCAAAAATCACAGATATGTAGTGTCTGACAATAAATACAAACTAAACCATTCCAGATGAAGTACTTGACGCAACTTTATCCTATTTTCTAAACTCTCCATAAGTATCCTAACGGTATGTTAATAATATAAAAACTGAAACAAAGTTTCAAAGAAACAACATAGATATATATGTTTAATGTATGTTATATATATATATACAATAAATAAATATTGTTTATTCCCCTTACCCCTCCAAAAATATATGAGAAGTATATATTACAGTAGTAATCATGTAAAACAATAAACTACTATTTGTTTTAGAGTAACTTCAGTGCAAAATAAAATATGTACGTTTCAAGAAACAATATTTATCTTTTGCTTCCGTTCACATCTAAAGCTGCTTTCAGTTAAAGCTATTTTTCTAACTACCTGTATGACTGTTAGAAATGTGAAATCAACATAGGAGACAAAATAAGAGAAAGAGGTACAGAGTTACTTAAGATTTTATTGCTTTAATGAGAGGAATCTTATTACAAAAACACAATACTACGCTATACAATGCACTATATAATTAAAGTGTGAAATACATTTATATTTGTTTTATAAAACTTAGATATTGAATAAGTCTCAAAAACAGGTATTGCTCCCCAAATGACATCATAATTGTTATTAACATAGATATGATCAATGAAGTGTAACAATCTAAAAATATGACCTATAAGAGTTCATATATTAAAGTTACTTTAAAAAGAAATAAAAATGAAATTGAATTTACTATTGAATCTAAAAGTTTGCTCAGCATTTAAGGGCGCCAGACTTATCGTCAATTTTGAAAAGTTAATTATTTTTACTTTATGAATTTTAATTAAAAATCTTATCTCGGGTGTGAGCTCTGTCAAAAGTGTACTTTCAGTGACCTGGTTGAATGAAAAACACTGAAACTGAAATTTTAACATAAACATTTATTAGACAAGCAAAACATCTATACATGAACATTTACCATAAGAAACATATCATGAACATCAATTATAACTAACATCCTACTTGAATTTAAGTTTTAATGCTTTTGAAAGAAGGTCTATTTTCATTGTCAAGAATTGAATTTATTTAAGAAAACTTGCAAGTATTAAATTACTCTCATGAAGTTAAAATATTGAAATTATTATTTACTCATTTGTATGAGTACAAAAATATATAAAAAGAAAAGTAATTATGTCCATTACCTGATTGGTATTGGGACTAATAAACTTATTTAAGTAAAATTGATTGAATTTACATCTATGAAATATAAAAAGAAACATAGAACATATTATATAAAAATTACATATTTGAATTATAACGTGTTATGTACACGGTTTTACCAAACTGCAGAAACTCATTGTTCTTAACGATCATTGTTCCTCAGCCTGCGTTTTGAGCTTTGAATTCATGTTGACTACACCTGTGATTCGATTAATGTTCGTATTGCGATTCTTGAAAACATGGTTCATACAACATGTAAACCACAACAGTCTATTGTCCGTATGCACAAAGCACATGTTCAAAGTTGCACAATCTAGTTTTTTCCTTATTTTTAAGCAAATACGATCTTAAAAATATAAAACATTGTCATTAGTACTTTTAAGAATGTTCGTATACTATGTCTTTAACAAAAATATTAGTTTTAAACACGTTTTTTTATTTTTGAATAGAAAACTCGGAGAACTACATCCTGTAGGTCCTTCAGCATCAAACCCCATTTTCAGACTGACTGCTCACATCATGCAATCCAAAACCTGTTCATTCCGGTTAACTGCGTATGTAGAAATCTTAACCACCGTTAGATTCAAATGTCTATCTCACTTCCTAAAAAGTGTTCGATCATATCATTTCACATAACACACAATTAATAAACATTTTATTTTTAAAATTATCTTAAATTTATACATTATTATTTATTTTTATTTGGAAATCTATTTTATTTATAAATTTATTCTGTTTGGTATTGAAGATCATCAAATACGCATTTGACTCGAAGTTATCCCCACTACATTACCCGCGATTTTAAATATTTAATCAAACCAACATTTTCTAAGTGTCACAGAAGTTAGAAAATAAAATGTAAGAATAATAATGAGGAACCTATTTTCAATATCTAATTAATCATTACTATTTTAATGTACCCAAGTTCTAAAACTAGTAATGTTGATTTCACTTACCTCATATCTAATATAATTATCTTACAAGATCAATATGTGAAAACATTCTTTAATATTAAATACTTAAGTGACTGGAAGTGAGAAGTACTGAAAGTTGTGTAAAGTATCTTTGTAGTTTCAACCATTAGATGGGATCACTAAATGGATGTAAATAGCCCCACAACTTTCAATATCTGAAATGTATTTCCGGCATATTCCTCTATTTATTACTTAGTAGTGTAATTTTTTGAAAGATACATATTTAAGATAGAAGATTCATATGAAAATTAATGAAAAAAATGGCTGATAAAAAATTATTGTCAATATCAAAAATTTTAATACTTTAATTATATGTACAAATAATTGAATTACATGAAGATAAAGCCTATAAATGTTAGTAAAGCCGTAGATGCTATTTTGTAGGAAAATTTTTATAAAGGTTGTATATTATTTTAATGTAAATTTCTATGTTATGGTATTCCATTATTAGTTTCAGCGGTTTTTATAATGTTATTCAGTTCACAA
Source organism: Aphrophora alni (assembly GCA_963513935.1). Taxonomy (NCBI): domain Eukaryota; kingdom Metazoa; phylum Arthropoda; class Insecta; order Hemiptera; family Aphrophoridae; genus Aphrophora; species Aphrophora alni. Next base: position 60,890,054 of record OY740770.1, on the reverse strand, counting down.
TTTTTTTAACAGTTAACCATTTCACCTTTTGTATTATAAAGTTATCTATTTTGAATATGAAAGAGAATAGTTAACCAGATAAAATGGATTATGGTTTTGTTTTACTTGTCTCCAAAGATTAGAGCAATATTCTTGTGTGTCAAGTATTTTCTAAAATTATTATCATCTTTTCATCTATGAAGAAGTAATTACTGAAGTATATGATGAAAAATTGACATAAGGAAATACTTGAATTTTCCAAGTTAAAACTACAATGATGGCTAAAGATTTCAATAATGTTGTCAATGACTATGTAAAACCAGAATAGGGATACCTAATAAACTATGTTAAATTGATTAAGGAAAAGGACTCAAGAGAGTTTCTAGAGTTGATGAAAAGACAATGCTTCATAATAAGTTAATATGCAATCCTAAAAAAAAGTTATAAAATTCTGATAAAGTAGAAGATACTTTAATGTAATAGCAGATATTTCTTGTTGAAACTCCATATTCAAGGTTAAAATAAAGAAAAAGCTTAAAGTTTCAAATATATTAAATATTTGAGACTTTAAGCTTTTGCTTTATTTTATCCTTGAAAGTAGAAGAGGCCTGAAATCAACCTATATCAGTTATATGAAAGGTTTTTAAACCTTCTCAATTCGGTAAAAACAAAAGGTACCGGTATATTTTTTTGGGAAATAATATTTTTATGTAAAAGTGACAAAGTTAGAATCATATCAAACAAATTGGTGACAAATTATCTGAAATAGGTACACTTTTTACAAAGATCCTTTCCTCTTGAAGATGTTTGTACAATCTTTACATTCCATTTTGTAGGTTTATTTATTATGAAGACTATAATTTTTTAGCATAGAGAATTGTGTATGGTAATAGTCTACTATAGCCTGCCTTCTTGAAATCTTTCCATAGTTTAAACTCTTAATTTATTAAACTTATTTCATACTAAAATATTTTGTCTTTCCCATCTACAACAAACTCTTACATTAACATATTCTGTAGTAATGTGAAAAGTTAAAATCTATAATAGGTTTAAAATCCGCGGGTTAGTAGACAGAGATAGGTTGTCTAAGTCATGAATTGTATTTAGTAAACTCATTTTTAAAAAGAAAAATAGATTTTCAAGACTAGAAAATAAATGACCATGTTTAATCTTAGTATAATTTATTTAATAAGAAGTGTTTATTAATTTATGTGAAAAATAAGGGTATGTAAAGTTGTTGTAACAGCAAAGTGGTAACAGCAAAGCAAAAGACGCTTCCGGGAGAAATATATCTCCTGGCTTTGGATTCAGTCGAAGTCTGGCAATTGAAGTGATCAGACGTTTTTTGTCTGTAGAGAGACTCATCAGAATGTAGTGCTAAAGTATAAAAAATCGTTTTAATCGAGAAGTGTGTCATCATAGACATGTATTAGTGGGCGATGATTGCTTGTAAATAGACTTTTTTTAATAAAAAGACTGAGAAACGCATTTTTAACATAAGTGATGTAATATTAGCACATGTTTGTTGAAAATGAACCATGAATTCTAGAAACAGATCATTTTCCGTGTAGTGAGAATTCTGTAGAGATAAACTCTCCGTTAAAGACAATAAACTCGCTGCGTACTACTACATAAAAGACAAACATTTTTTGAGTGCTGTAGGAAAACACATGTAACATGAATTTTCCTGAAAGCAACGATTGCAGTGAACTACTAGATACAGGACGTCTGAAATACTACCTTCGGACAATTTTTTATAAAAATTGGTGTTGTGGTATAGACACCCTATGTTAACCTTAGACTAATGAATTGTAATATATTTTGATATATATGTTTTGTACATGTTGGATTTTTCGTTATCTTCTTAAAAAATATTTTAAGAAAAGTAAATTTATAAAATTTTAAAACTTTCAATTTTAAAAGTAAATCTCCTTCATAGATTTACAAAATAATTTAAATTTAAAAGTATTTTCTTGTTGCAACATTTAAAGTAAAGAGTTAAATTCATGGGATAAATGAAACAATCTCCTTCAGAGAAAAAACAAAGAAAGTATATTAACTAAGATAATATTCTTATTTGATTTCTTAAAATGTATAAATAATATGTTCTTGTATACCATACTTTATGTTTATTAAATTTTTATGTTAATATTTCAGTCAAAGTGTTTTCATTACATACCAGATTTCACTGTAAGTACACTTTTAAAAGAACTTTCGACCTCAGAGATAATAAACTTAATAAATTCATTTTTTTTTTTTATAAATAACGACCTTTAGGTCTGGCGCCCAATAATTATTAAATTACTACTGTTAAATTCAAATTTTCATCAATTAAATAAATAAAGTAAGAACTCTTCAAGTTCATATAATTTTTTTCTTTTTAAAGTAGCTTCATTTTATCATAACTAGTCTTTTTGAATTACCACAATTCTTAACTTTTTTTGGCATAAGCCAAATGATCAGTTAATTTACTTGATCAACACCTGATAATTTCAGGGTTGAAAAATATTAACTATGAACATAATAATTCAATTTTCAACTAGGTAAAAAGCAATAATCTCAATTTAAAATATAAGTTGTAATAACAGAGTACAATGAGCAAAAACCCGGCATCAATGTTGCTGATCAAATGTCGTAGTACAACTCAACAGTACGAAAGACACTAAGATGGTATCATAAAGTTGCAGAACATTTACTATTTGGCACCTGCATTGTAAATGCTTAGCTCGTTTACAAAAGCAATGTAGGACCATGACCGCAACACCAATACTTGTCAATAACAGATTTTAAATGCTTTCATTTTGCTTTCAAAATGCTTTCATCTTACAGTTTACACAGTATTAATACACAAATAAATGATTTTAAAAAAAGTTAATTGTAAATAAATAATATTGTTAAACAGTTTTAAAAATTGCTTTCCAATTTTGTAATTGTTCAATGTTTTATACAAAAATATGCAAAATTTATTATTTTGCTTACCGTAATAGTTAACTTTTATACGTTTATTTAAAAAAAATATAACAACTGTAGAATATTCTAACTGTATATTACTTGTTTTAATGCATTAATCCATAATATCAACTGAAAAATTTGCTGCCGTACCGATCGGTACGATGAAATTAACATATTGTTGAGGTATTTTATTTGGTTGTTACGCAACACTAGTTAAAGATAATAAAATGAAATATCTACGGCTATTAGCTACAATCTCCTACTTTTCACTTAGTGGATGTGTTTTCTGCTAGGTTGCAACACTTCCTTATAAAAGAATCTAAAATAAAATCTTGCATTGACGGCAGTGTCGTACCGATCGGCCGACACGCGACTTTAAGGGCCGGAACACACTTGGCGTTTTTTACCAATCGGATTTTTTACCGCCGCCGCCGTACCAATAGAGGCGCATAGGATGGTATTGCGACGTACACATTGGGCGGTAAAATAAACTATCGGATTATTTAACGCCGACGGCAGCAATGCAGCCGCCCACTGCCACTACATTAGTCGTTGTTTTTTTTACCGCCTTCGCCGAAATGGTGGCCTACGTGACTAAATGCACGGTATTTTATCATGACCGAAGAGGTTATAATTAATTGACAATGAATTACTAATTCATTTCGTTCAAGAAAGTTACTAGTTCATTTCGTTTTGCTGTGGGACAAAACCTTGGACATTTTTAAAGACAGAAAAACCACAAAGAATGTGTGGTATGAAGTTTGTGTTCAGCTTAGGAGTGACTTTGACAAGCTGGAAGATAGCAAAAAGAATGACTTTGGTAAGTAAAAATAATGTTATATATTTATTTTATAATGTTATTGAATTGACCTTACTACTCTTATTATTATTGTATTTTTTTTTTTTTTTTTTGCAATCGTAAATTTACTAGCAAATGCGAAGAATCAAAATTTCAAAAACAAACCAAAAACATCGTACATTACACATAAAGATTACAAGATCTGTGATCGACTCATGTGGCGTCGGTAATGTTTACCGCCCAGTGTGTAAACGCTACATTATTTTAGAGCGGCGGCGGTAAAAAATCCGATTGGTAAAAAACGCCAAGTGTGTTCCGGCCCTAACTATGAGCTAGCTGTCGTACCGATCGGCCCCCCATGGCACTTAACGTGTTAAGAGATTGATTAGTCTGAAAAGACAAGGATAAAATGATTAAAATCTAAAAATTTCAATATAAGATAATTTCTAACGATAAATTTATGTACATGTATGATTTAATGTTCTTTAATAAACATGTTCAGTTTCAGAAAGATACAAAGAATTTCTCATTTGCCCTAATACCATTTGGAGTACACTTTTAAAAGGATCTACGACCCTGAGCATATTTTAAAGTCAATTAAGATTCAAAATTCAATTAGTATAAATTGGTAAACATACTGTAGTGTTTGCCTGGCGCCTTAGATCATTAACATTAGCTTAATATTTGTTTAAATTAAAAATTAAAAAATTAAAACTTTTTATTATTAAATTACTTTACAGGAACGATTAATAACAATGGATTCTTAAATTTTAATTGATTTTTTTTTTTTTTTTTATTAATCAAAATATAGAGTTATATTATAAAATATGGTTGATTAATAATATAAAAGAAAATTTTGTTAATTATAATTATTATATGTAAAAAGTTATAGTAAAAAAGATGTAACAAAAAATTAAAATTGGAAGTATCAAATTTTACTTATGGCTAATTGTAAACAAAAAAGCCAGAAATAAAATACTATAATAATCATTTGGATAAATTATTAAATAGTAGGAAAATTTGACCAAATAAAGTCATTCATATTTTTTTCAGGAATTAAGTAGTTAAATATTTTTTTTTGTTAATAGACAGTTTATTAAGCTCTTAGAGCTACATAAAGTGACAAAATATCAATTAAATTGGAATATACAGTCGAATCTCGATAATTTAAAAGTGAAGGGACCAGAGAAAAAGTTCAAATTACAGAGAGTTCAAAATACAAGAGTTCAAATAATTGAGAGGAAGAAAGGAAAAAATTCAAATAAATGAGAGTTTGAATGAAATTGCACATACTGTACTGTACATATGTACAGTACAGTATATATATATATATATATATATATATATATATATATATATATATATATAACTTTATTTTAATTATATTATTATTTATACATATTAATAGTACTATATAATACAATACATACATACTTACATAAACATACATAAATACTTATGTACATAGGAATTATTTAGATTAATTACATTATTATACATACTATTATGTATGTAAGTAGAAATAATGTAAAACATACTCAATGAAAAGGCCATTTACTGAAAAAAGTAGCCAGTGATTTTCTTTTGAGTTAGCGACTTCCATCGATCATTTTGTCCAGATGAATTTTTGATGGTGATGAGAGCTGAGAAGAAGTCATCACTTGTTTCTGTCCTGAGGGCAGGGTATGGATAGATAACCTTGCTTCCCTCAATGTGACTGGATTTGGTAGTTGTTCTTTACTATCTTCATTTCCTCATCCTTACAGGCCAACAATTCAGCATCGGTTAGAACGCCGTGGACACCAATATCATCATCAATATGGAGAAAATCCTCAAAGGTCAACTCACTACAGTTAGGCAGAAACCTCCACCCTGAGTGTAGGGGAATAGAATTCGTCAATTCTCGCGACTTGGATGGCTGTTACGCGTTTTTCTTTAGTTTGCATAAAAACCTGCACTTATTGAAGCAGTTATAAAGGGTGATAGGGATAACATTTTTTCAAGCATTATCAATCATGATTATTGCTGTCAAAACTGTAATGTTTGCCTTCTCACCTTTTTTAATGCTACCTAGGACAAGAGAAACAATTTCTCTGCGGTAGAGAGTTTTGAAATTTTGAATAATTCCCTGGTCCAACATTTGCAAATCTTGAAGTAGTGTTCAGAGGGGAAAAAATCAATTTCATGTGATCTAATGATGGAGGGTTATTATGTAAGGTGCAATTGTCCAAAAATAGTTAAATTTTTGTTTCCTCTTTTTCATATCACTGTTAACCGAAGTCAGCCATTCATTATACAACTCTGTCGTCATCCATGATTTTTTGTTTGAGCGATAAGTTGTAGGAAGTGACACTTCCCCTCAAAGAGTATGATTTTGCAGATTTCCCTATCACAAGTGGTTTCAATTTCTGTGATCCATCTATGTTACAACTTAAAAGAACCGTTATTTAATCCTTGCTCTAATTCTCTCCACAACACTTTTCATTTTTTAATGCCAGGGTGCAATTTATAAAAAAGCCAGGTTTCCGTGATGAATATGTTGCATAGGTTGTAGCCATTCTAAAGTTGTTCTAGTTCTTCAATCGATTCTAAACTAAGGGAATTGTCCACAGTAGCACTCTCTCTACAGATCTTTTTAAACGTGATGGCGTGACTTTTTTGAAATTTGATAGGTAACCTCACTTGCTGCAAATTTCAATCCCAGGAGACTGAGAAAAACATTTGGCTTTTTCCTTCAACATGAATCCATCAATGGGGTATTTTTTTTTCCTTTACACTGGTTGATTCAATTCAGCAAACACTCCTCAAGACAGGGAAACTTGCCCTGTTGTGACTTTATTCTTCTTTCACCTGAGACACTTCCTGTGATACGATCTTTATTTTTCAAAATCATAGATAAAGTGCATAGAAAAATAGCAAACTGTTATATCTTCTTTCTTCTTTTATGCAACATTTTTCTTCAGAATTCAATTTTCCATAGCTTCATTAACAAACTTCTTTTCATTAATTGGAAGGCACTTGTTCTTTCTACTGCTCATGGCATTCATAGTTTCAAGGAGTAATCACTTTTAAATAAAATTCTACACAGCATGAAAGCACATAGAAGACTAATTGTATGAATAGAACAAATTAATGTTGATGTAAACAAACAACAGGTCCCATGCAGGCAAAAACCGACTACTGAATTGTGGGACTTCAAGTTATAGAGAGTACTGGAGCACTGACTTTATATTATAGAGCGTTGGCGAACAAGATGCCCTCACTATACAACTTCAAATTAGTGAGGTGATTTTTTTTCAATTAATCGAGTATTTTTCAAGGGACCGGAACCTTACTTCATATTATTGAGATATTCAAATTATCGAGTGTCAAATTATCAAGAAGGGACTGTATATAATCAGAGATCAAGAAGAATACAAAGAGATTTTCTGAAGGAAAATCTATCCAGTGGAAATGATTGTATAAAGATCCAAAGAAAAAATTTACAAAATTACAGATTTTCAATCCTTTTCATGTTAGAACAGCCTCAGGCGGTCTCCAAGTTTCTTAGCAGATAAAGTTAAAACATGGCTACAGAATATGTGTACCCAACAAAGAATACCAGCAGTGATTTTACTAATTAAAGGAAAAATAATGAATTAATAAATAATGAGAGATAAATTAACAGAATATTCAACCTGGAATCTGGGAAAAATAGCAAAAATTCCATTGTTAAAATAAGCAAGTAATTGATAAAAAAACATAAGGTAATCTGGAAGGAATTAAAAAGGGAAATTTGGCAGAACATTTGAGGAATTTCACAGAGCTACTCCAAAAACGCAAGTCAGGAAGGTGGTGTCACCAGGAACCTGATACAATAAAATCGTGAAATACTTTCTTACGATGAACATAAAATACATTCCTAGAAGATTTAGGGAGACGATTATGATCAGACGTTTTATCCGTCCTCTTATATAGGCAAAAAACCAGGACTGAATAATTGCAAGTATAAGGCAAACTATCAATTCCATTAGAAATTCAAAATTTTACTAAAGAAGAGAAAGAGTAGTACCAAGGAAACCAGACGAAGAAACAAAGGAAGGACAACCAGGAATCATCACCCAAAATAATCTGCGAGGGAAATTCATTCCAGAATGCTGAAAACATCTTTTAAGCTGAGCAGGAGAAAAGACAATAAAATCATGATATCTGCAGGAACACCGGGGAAAAGAATCTCCAAAAAAACTTCTAAGGTACCATTTTATCGAATCTTTCTAATTTTGGTAATGACAATATTAACTCATTTAAATTAGTTTGAATAAATTTCATTTCAATAAAATTAAGAATTAAATTATATAGCTTAAATAATTAACTTAATTTTAAATATAAACCAATCTATTTCTCTCATGGGTCATAATATTTTTAATTCATAAATAATAAATAATATTACAAATTTAGCTTAAGAAATTAATAAATAGTAGAAATAAGAATTATACTTTTAATTCGAAGGAATTTTGATATTTCATGTTTAAAACTTAGTAACTGTAAATATTTTACATGCAAAAGAAAGTGAAAAATTTTTATGAATTTTGAATAATTTTATTTTGTCAATGTATTCATGATTTGTTGAATTTGAGTGTTTGTGCATGTTAGTATTAAGATATATATATATATATATATATATATATATATATATATATATATATATACGCAAACAGGCTACAAAGTTCTTCAAATTTTCTTTTGAAGATAAAATAAAGTAATTAGTAGAGTTAAGTGTAGAAGAAGTAGAAATTGGGATGAAAACAGCCAAATAGACCGAAATAGAGACCAAGCTCTATTTCTTGTCCAAGCTTACTTTTTCATTATCCAGTCTTGTTTTAACTAAACTACTTGTAGGAAACATGAAGGGTGAGAAGGAGGATGAGAAGGGTCGGTTGTTGCAGGGTGAATGAACTGCACTTCTTCGGTCTACTGTGCAAGCACTGAAGAGCACAGTGCAGAGACATTATAATGGGACTCTATATCTTTTTAAAAAATTATAAAATATTAACTTTATACCTTCATTAATATAAGGTTACTTTTACACATAGATATATTTAACAGTGAATAAATTTACTAATTCACTGCAATTTTCCAGTGCAATTTTTCTTTTCAGACTTCACATTGAGACGGCGTGGAAAAATCAGTGGTCTCAAGATTAACTTAAAACATTTCAATTGCCGCGCTAAATTTCTTAAAGTTGGAATGCGATAGTGCGGAGGCCGAGACAAAACCTTGCATGTCTGAGCCTGACAAAACAGCTTATAGCAATTCCAATTTTATTAAAAAACTAAAATATGAAAATAAATAATGATACAGTAGAATCAGATGATTAATAATATCAACAAATAAATGTAATTGAACTTAAAACAAAAAAGTTATTAAGGAAATTAGATGGGCTCAAAAACCTAAAATTTGCATAAAGGGGAAAATTAAAAATCAAAAACAATAGAGACCTAAACCATACGGGACATAATAATAATCAGCAATAAAAAAGAAATAATAATAATAATAAGGGGGAAAAGGACTGGAAAAGTCATTCTTGGAGAGTTTTTTGAGATTTTAAAGGTGAACGGGGAATAAACTAAATAAACCTAATAATAGAAAATGAAAAGACAATTGTAGGGAATAATAATATGTGATCAGAATAAGAATTAAAGTTAAAATGGGGGGGGGGATTTTATATACGAAAAATACGACGATCAAAAAGTCATGACTTCAAGCATCAATAACTCACGAACCAAGCGATCTACGACTAATAACTAAAAAGTTATTTCCGCTATAGGACCAGGAGAATAATTTTAGTGCAAAAGAATTTTGAAAAAAGACTTAAGTAAAAAGTTAGGTTGTGAAAAAATAGACATTCGAAAAAAGTGCGGTAACTCGAGAAATAAGTGGCTGAAAACGTCGAATCAAGTTTGTCAAGACCCTCAAGAAGATGAAGAAGAGGAATCCGAAGAGAAACTGAAGATCGGACCAACCGTTCAAAAGTTACAGCAAAATGAACAAAAAAGTGTTCATAATCAGAGTTTTCAAGATTGAACAAGAAATCTTGCCTCAGGTAGCGTGACGTCACAGATTATAAGTTCAACTCACATAGCCAACTGTCAACACAAGACAATTGAAATAATAGAAAGATTAAAATATCAATTAAAAGGGTTTTTAATGGAAAATAATTTATAGAAGTAATACAATAGAAGAAAACTAAGCCTAGGACAGCTTTTAGCAGAAAAGTTACGTAGTAATTCAGCCGAAAACATAGAAATCATCAGAAGAGACATTTCTTCGCGAAAGGGAGAAAAAGTGGCTACCTTTTGCGAGAAACATTCCCACAAGAAGAGAGAGCCCGATACTCTAATATCAGTCGCCGAGCAGGAAGGACGTTATTTTAGTCACTCTACTAATTTTTCTAAATTCAACTTAGAAAATCTAGTATCTGTCGCCAAGCAGGAAGGACATTATTTTAGTCACTCTACAAATTTTTCCTAAATTCAACTTCAATAAATTTTAAAGCCAAGTATTTCATGTAGTAAAAAGTAACTTATAAAAATTAACTATTTTTGAAAATCAAGAAATAAGAAGATCAATCTACATGGAAGACTAGTCAGCAAGGAATCATAATTACTACCAGCAGTCCACAACTATAACATAACCAGGAGTTGGAAAGGAGATAACTTGAAGACACCGTTAACCATATACAGCAAAGAACTTCACAACTTCAAGACCTTCATGTTAAGTGTGAAGGTAGACTAAATCTATAGAATAATTCGTAAAAAGTAAACTCATTTAAATATAATTCATTGGGGAAATTTTAAATATATTAACTTCTAAAGATTCAAATAAACTCTGCTTTGGTCTAGAATAAGATTCAAACGTAAATATGACTATTTCAGTCCAGGAAAAACTATTTGTAGTCCTAGCTGAAATAGTCTAGCATTTTTAAATTTTGTATTAATGAATAAGAAATTTGTGTCATAATAATTGTGTAAAAATATTTTGTTTGTTGTTCTATAAAAGATAAATTGTTTTAAATTGTTTAATGGTTAAGAGGATATAAAATTTTTATGCTCAAGTGTTAATTCTTTTTATTCACCATACTGGTTTTAAACATTCCCTTTTTAAATAATTAGAGATTAGAAAAGTTATTATTAATAATGTGCTCTGGTATAGTATAAAAAATAAATAAATAAAAATTATTATCAGAATTCAGGAGCCGATTTCTTCCAAAAGGCACTTCCCCAGAGAGAGAGAGTGTGTGTAAAAGTAATAAAAATAAATTCAGCGTGCAAAGAAATAAAATTCAGAGAATTTTAGTAAATTCAGTTGTAAGTTGTTGAGGACAGACTCAGACTTACAAAAGCCAAGTCTTGCAATAACTTTGATAAAGAAAAATTGTAAAAGTGAGCAACTTGGTCTTGTCCGCGATCGAACTGACACGAACTCCCAACGTGGGGTCAAAAAGTAAAGAAGGGAACTCCCTTCGTGGTGAGTGCCGTTGCAAGCAGGGATAAGTGATGAGTGGTGTCACAAAGTGAGCGATAAGTGGTGAGTGGCACCTCAGCGTGGGGTTCAATTCGTGGCAACATACATATAAATAGATATCTCCAATATATTTTAACAGTGAATAAATTTACTAATTCACTGCAATTTTTCAATGCAATTTTTCTTTTCAGACTTCACATACATATAGATAGATATCTCCAATATATTTTAATTTTGACTGAACTTAATGTGTAAAACTTCACTTAATGTGAACTTAAAAAACATTCCCAGGTTCTGTACTTCAGTAATATTTCTTGTTCTAAAGTTTCAAAAAAGTAATCTTTACATTTGTTTTGCATTTAAAATTGTAAGCTCTCATTTTTTCAGTCTAGTATTTATTTACCTAATTTAAGGTTATTCAATTTAATTTATAGATGGAAAACAATATTGAAAAAGATGAAGGAACATCCAATTGTAATAATTGACAGCTGTGTTGAAGATGTAAACATAGTAAGTGAAATTGAACAGGATATAGAACTTAGAATAAGTCCACAAATACTTGTAAAGAAACAAAAACGCCCAATGTGGTATAATTAGTTTAACTTTGTACACACAATATAATTGTTTTAATAAATTATTTGAAAGATCTCATTGTATGACTAAAATTGACATTTTTTGAACCTCAGTTTGTAGTCCATATTCTAAAAACATAGATACACCATTCCAGAGTTAACTTAAATGTTTTTTATAGTATTCAATGAACAAATTATTTTCCAGGTGTTATCTTTAAATGTTCGCATATAATTGTTTTGTTTGTTTTTTTTAATGTGTTTCTTGTAAAGTAGAAAGAACAGATTAAAACTAAAATGACATTCAATAAAAAGTTTCTTTGATAAAGGAGACAATAGAACTCATAGTTTGCAAAAAATAAAATAAATAAAAACAAACACAAATTTGTCAACTGGGAAAGTTGTATTAAACTTTATTGATTCCTATTAAAATTGGGTGTCCATGGAGTGTAAGGTATGTGAATGCATCTCTAATAGTTCCCATACTACTACCAAGCTCACCTTAACGATAAGTAGCTTACTAGTGGTGCATCCCGTAACTTCAAACAAGGCTCTGGCAACAACTGAGTGTCAATTGTGTAATAATTTATTTTTAATGAAAATTTGAAATGCCACATGTTGGGTGCACTTATTGTAATAATTTAATTTTAAATGTTCTTGTTATTTTTAATATTTTAATTGAAGTTGGGCGCCATTTTGTAATATTTATTACAAAAAATAAAATAAAATAATGACAAAGAAATACTCTTGAAGAGAGCCTAAAACATTTCTTTGGGCTCGAAAGTTCTTGAAAGCAGCGTACTCTGGAGAATTTCAAATAAAATACAGAATAAAATTTTCTGAAATGTACATTTATTTATTAATAAAAATTTATAATAGATTTCATACAAAATTATAATATTTCCTGAAAAGACAAAAATACATAAATCATCACATATTTCATAATAACCTAAAATTATAATTCATTAATATTTCATTTATGATTAATCTTATGGTTGTAACTTTAATTCAAAATAAAATCTTTCGTATTTCAAAATGCAATATTTTTATATTACAAAATCTCTTTTACTAAACATTTATTTTTTATTTTTAAAACATCTAATCTAACAAATCAACTGATAAATGTTTTTTATTATTAAAGTTTGTAATCATTATTTTGAAATAAAATATTTTTCTCTTGTTAGAAGCCATGTGACATCACTGCAAACATACTATCCAAGTTTCATTAATAAACTGTAAGTTCTAGTTATTTTTTTATTTAAATTTTTTATAAAACATAATTTGAGCATGGTATACCAAGCATGCCAATATACACTGAAGCTAAATTCTGTATCTACTTAAAACTTTCATTTTATTCAAATTATTTCCTCATTCAAACCACATGTCATCTTTCAAACTCATATCCCATCTCTCTAAAAAAAATAATAACTCATTAAGTTTTACATCTCACTTTCCTAATAATCACTATTGTTACTTTCTCTTTCAATCAAAACAAACTTATTAAGCCACACGATTTTTCTTTAAACACAAACTCTTGTCTTTTGGAAAACATTTTCCTCCTTCCACGGTTAAACACAAACTCTTGTCCTTTTGAAAACATTTCTTCTTCCACGGTTTGGCTTTGTCTCTACAAACATATCTATTTCTCCATACGTCTTACCTCTTAGAAAGTAGGCCTATATGTCCCACTGGAACAATCCTGCTTTGTCGCTGTCTCTCCCCATCTTTACACACAACGCTGATGTCACATTTCTCTTATAACTAACATTATATACGTTTTTATTATTAACATACTTTTAACAAATTTCTCTGACCATTTAGTACTAATTACCTTCTTTATTTATTTATATTCTTTATTTATTTTATTCAATAACAGATTACATTTCCTGTTCACTGCCTTGAGTCAATCTTATTTTCTATCCAGACCAAAATTACAATTATTTTAAAATTGAAAATATACACTATTACAATTAATTGGTATAAATGGTCAACTTGCCCTACACAATATTTATTTTCAGTCATTAATTTGACTCACGTGGTCTCCTCTCTAGACCAATTATAAATCTCCCGGTTTATTTTCATATTTCAAATCTTTTAATTAATACAACCATTTCTTTTGTATCCAAATTAAAGTTAAAGTTAAAATTTTAAGTATCACAATAAGCCCTCAATTCCAATTTAGTTTCACCTTGTAAAGATATTTTTGTGGAACAGCTATCAACTTGGACAACTTTTTGTTTCACTAAGGCACTTGTGCCTTAACTCCTCATTCCTTAACAGGGCAACTACTTTCATAGAAATTGATAATTGTTGCTGTTGAGATTCAGCAGCTCTTTTCAGTTCCATTTCTGTTTCTGGAGGGCTTTTCACTTTTACCAACTCTGACTAGCTGTACTTTATATTTGTCCCAATCGGTATTTTTTGGGATCCGGTTTTTTAATACCTGGGTCTGAGTTGTTTTTATATTAATCTTCATGTACATGTGATCAGATAGTGTAGGTTCGTCTGATACATGCCAATTGAGAAAGTTGTCCTCCAGACTAAGACTAATGAGAGTTAGAACTATCCAACCTCTATGTTCTGCTTTAATGAAGGGAGGTTTGTCACCCCCTGTTACTTATCTCTATATTATTGGCATAAAGATTATGAAGAAGGTACTCACCTTTTTGGTTTGTTCTCGAACTTCCCCAAATTGTGTGGTAGGATTTGGAGTCATATGGCCAATGATGAAGTGTTTTCCGCTTCTTTTACAACAGCTAAAAGCTTTGCTATACTTCTGTTGGAGATGTATTGGACTCATCAGGAAAACAAGCTAAGGCTATTATAACCTTCTGGCCCCCTTTGTCAGTCCTTATTTTGACTAGTACAATGACCAAGTGACCAAGTTCTGTGTTAGAAACTCTAGAATAGGAAGAACATTGACATTATTATTAAGCAATATAGCTTCCCTCATGTTTTTATACTGTTTCATTGCACATTAACTGTATCAGTACACTAGGGCTTCTTCTGACGAGATCTTTTTGGTAGAATTTTTTTTTTTGGTGGCTGTTGATGGCCCCTTAGGTCTTTGTTCCTTTGGAAGTAAGGATCTGCCAGATGCTGCACCTCCACCATCCCTACTCCTGAGATAGACTGGGTGAAGCTGTGATGATTTTCCTGTCACTGTACCATTGGAGGGAGCTATAGCCTGGGATGCAGTGACAGCCATCCTATCCTTACTCGGAAGCTTACAACTAGGCAGACTAGCAGCTTCTCCTTCCCCATTTGTAGGTCCAACTGCAGGCACTGTCATAGTTTTCTGGCAATGACCTAGGACCATTTACCTCTGCTGGCAGAGCCTTCATCATAACAGCCTTTGTTGTTTGGGTGTCGGGTTTTGTTTCCCCTTCAGACGAAATTGGATTTCTTGAAATATGTAGCTGAGTTTAGGCCCATTTCTTTTATTTTTGGACTGTCGACACATACACAGACAGGACCAGAGTGTCATAAAAGAGCTTTGCTTCAACTGCGGGGCTGTTTGTTTGTATTGAAAAATATAAACAAATAAGGCGAAGAAACAGTGGTTTTTTGGTAAATTAGGAATTCTTGTCAAAAGGTAAGAATGTTCATAATTGACATAAAAAATAAGAATGTTTCTCTCTAAAATTTTTAAATAAGTAATTTTACTATTTGACTATTTATCAAAAATAGTCAAAAACTAAAGTAATAAAGAACGTTTGTGAGACTGAATGTGCTGTAAACAAGAATAATAATGAGGTTAACAATAGTTAAATCAGTTAGAAAGGGGAATTGAAATTAACAAAATTGGTGGGGTGAATGATAAAGTAAATAATGGGTCTTGTAATAATAAAGAGAATGAAAATCAGAATATATTAAGAATGTTGAAACAAATGATGAAAGAAATGAGTAATATGTTTGATCAAAATTATTTAAACATAAATAATAAATTTGAACAAGATAGATTAGAAAGAAAACATGATATAAAACAATGGAGTGTTGAATTAAAACAACAGAGATTGCAAAATAAGGTAATAAATAATGTGTGTGAGAATGAATGTGCTGTAAATAATAGTAATAGTGAGGTCAACAATAGTGTGAGTCAGTTGGAAGGGGGAAGTGAAATTATTAACAAATTTGGTGGGGTAAATGATGATGTAAGCAGGGTTGGCAATCTTGTAGATAAGGAACAAATAAGTCAGAACGATTGTGTGAATGAGAGTGCAGTTAAAGTAAATAATCTTGTAAACAAAGTGTCAGATAAAGTGAAAATACTATCAGTTTCAATTGTAAAGAAACAAAGCCGTTTTAGAATAATAGGTTTTGATGCAAAAGTTTAGAAATGAATTTAGGATGCAAGACCAGATGATTAAGAGTTTTTATGAAAAGGATAGTTTTGAATGTTGTAACACCTAAAAAAGTTAATCCAGTTTGAATAATAAATAATAGTGGGAAATCGTATAGAAATAAATTGGGAGAGGGTAAATAAGTCAAAAATGTGACATATCTTTAAAAGTTAAAATCAAGTAAATTCAATTAATATAGATTTCCAAACACAAATAAATAATAATGTATAGGTTTTAAGAAATTTTAGTTATAAGAAATTAAATAATTTTGTGTGTGAATATAAATTTGTAAAAAGAACTAGTTGTTATGCGCGTAGTATTGAACAGTGCATTCGATGAAACAGATAATGCTGATACGGTGAGCTTTTGAATAGAGTCCATGATACAGGAAGGATAAACCCTAAAAAAATTAACGGAAGTGAGATTCCCACTATGAGGCTGGCAGTCTAGTTGGGGTGTTGAGATGGAAAGTCGAGTAAAAGTTGGTATAGAGGTGTTTTACTAAAAATGTGTATCTGTCAAGTTGAGTAAGAAGTTCAGAGACTTTAGTGGAAAGAACGGACATTGTGTGATGTAATAATTTGATATGTAGAACAATAAAAAATGTGAAGAGTTTAATCGTTGGTCGATTAAGGGTGAGAGTGTGTTAAAACTCTATTTGAACAGTTATATTGGTTAGACGTGTTCACGCGAATAGACAATAGACAATTATTAGCGTGTGTTATAACAATACGGTCGGCAAATGAACAATTACAAATTGTAGAATGGACTAGTGTGCAAACAGATTTTCTTTTTACAAACATTCGCGAGGTGCAAATACAATTCGCCACGGACAGAACAACGGCATTTTTAGGACGCTGCAGGAACACCTTTGAATTATGTACAGTATGATATGGACTGGTAACTTGTGTTACATAACACACTATATTTACTATATTCAGATCAATAATATTTTAACCCCTTTTTATATATATATATATATATATATATATATATATTATAAGATAGCTCTCACAGAATATATTATAGAGAGTTGAGAAAGTGTAAAAAAAAGGACATGGAAAAGCTGTGAAGGGATAAGCAGTCTTCCAAAAGCAGCTTAACTACAGAAGGCCTTAAGCAAAGACCACACAAACCCTATAAACTTCTTAAAGAAAGAAGGGGACATGTAGAGTAGACATGTTGGGGACAGAGAGTGTGGAGGAAACTGAGTCTACTGTGTTCAATCACACACAAACTACAATTAAAGATGGCTTTGTCCTTCGCTCCCTTAGTTGGAGAAGGAGAATATTGAATAGCATCTAAAATCTTCAATGAAAACAAGGTCAGATTGGGAGTGTGGAACCATAAACCATACAAATCACCAGTTGAGTAGGAACTTTTCCAACCTTACTTCAGTAGGGCTTGGAGGAGCTACTGCCCTCACTGTCATCATTGTTTAGGGCTAGTTATTCAAGGAAGTGGAGGTGGTTTTTATATCAAAGGCTGCTAGAAGGGACACTGCAGAGCTTAGGTAATACAGACCAATTCGCCTGACATCCATCTTTCTTAAAACAATAGAAATAATCCTAGATAAGCACATACTGATGAAACCCTTGAAGAGGCTCAGGATGACTTCCATGATGCTCAGTATGTCTACTAAGTAGGTAAATGAACCTCTAATACAATACAACATCTTGTTGTGGAGGGTGGTAAGACAATATAAAATAAGGACATAGCACTATGTGCCTTTCTAAATATCTGAGGCATTTTTGACAATATCTCCTACAACTCTATTGAAAGGGTGTCTAGGCAGTAGAAAATATAATCCATGATAGTTAGGTGGATTAGCTCTATACTAGTACCTCAGAAGATAACAGCCTACTTGGGTGGTGAGTCTAAATAAGTGTCGGCAGTGATGGGTTACATACAAGGAGGGTCATTGTCTCCACTCTTGTGGACACTGGTAATTAATGAACTATTTAGAATACTGGAGACTCATGGCTTTGACACAATAGCATATGCCGATGATCTGGTAATCATTCTTAACTCTATACTAGTACCTCAGAAAATAAAAGCCTACTTGGGTGGTAAGTCTAAATCAGTGTCGGCAGTAATGGGTTACCCCCAAGGAGGGTCATTGTCTCCTCTCTTGTGGTCACTGGTAATTAATGAACTATTTAGAATGCTGGAGACTAACGGCTTTGACACAATAGCATATGCCGATGACATTACCACACTAATATCTGGTAATCATTGTTAAAGGAAAGTATGATCAGACAGTGTCTGATCTCATGCAGAGTGCTATTTTGTTGGTTTGAGAATGGTGTCAAAAAGAGGGTCTTAACATCAGCCCTGGTAAGACAACCATTCTTCAATTCACAAGGAGATGGAAGTTCAATCTTAGGCCTAATGTTGAGTGGTGTGGAATAATTCCTTTCACGGAAACAAAAATCTGGGCGTAGTTCTGGATCAAAGACTCATCTGCCACCAACACATTGACAAAACTACCAAAAGAGTGAACATGGTTATGTGAAGATGCCTTTTTGATAAAACTAGGGAACCCAAGCCACAGATGGCCTACTTGTCATATCTGACGATAAATAGACCTATGGTCACATATGCTTCGGGGATATAAGGTGGCTAAAAACTGAAGAACATATATGATACAGTTACAAAAGCTTCAAAAACAGCCTTGCCTAGGAATTACAGGTCCAATGGGTCCAACCACAGCCATGAAGGCAGCAATGATTTGCTCCCTCTGAACCTACAGGTGAAGAAGGGTGTGTTCAGTGGGGGTGAGACAACAAAATGCCAAGAGCATTTGCTGGGAAACTGAAAAAACCTGCAAGAACAGAAAACCACTCAGTTGGCCATAACAGTAACGTACAAAATGACTAGGACAATAAGTTTTTTTTTAATATTTCAAGACCAAAATTGGATGATGGATCTCTTAATTGGTATACAGATGGAACCAGTAAATAGCTTAGTAAATCCTAAGAAACATTTCCATCCATATTTGAAGCTAAAATAGATGCAATAGAGCTCTGTGCCAGAGAAAATATTAAAAAAGTCTTGAAGGCGCCAAGATCTATATCTTGTCGGACAGTCAGCCAACTCTCAAGGCTCTAGTTCATACACTTTTGAGTCAAGACGGGTCTGAGATTACTACAAGTAATCAATCAACTGGTAACAAACAACAGAGTCTCCTTACTATGGGTGTTAGGATACGAAGGAATAAAAAGCAATGAAAAAGTGGATCGCCTTGCAAGGAGGGTGCAGAGTCAGACTTTGTTGGACCTGAGCCAATCTTTGGAGTGCCTAGGATGTATCTTCATAACTTCATGGAAGCCTGAGAACAAGACCAGAAGATCAAGTATTAGACCAAATACCCTAGTCTAAGACAAGTAAAAAATTCATAGCCTTCTCTAAAACAAAGACTAAACAATTACTGAAGCTTAGGTTGATAATTGGCCTATTCTCCATACATTGCCCAGTAGATTATGATCTCAAAAAAATGAGAAAGGTTACAGTGTATATATGACAGTTTTGTATAATACATAGAGAAACGGCTGAACACTGGTTGAATGAGTACGAACCTCTAGTCTATAAAATGCTACTTTGCCTCGACATTACATTCCCTACCATTGCAGAAGTAACAGTCATGTCCCCCAAAACCATTTTAGGCTTTGTAGGAAATCAAGTTATGTTTAATCTTGGGTGGGTCTAAACTTAGTTGGGTAATTACAAAAGATCCTTTTGCGTTGCAGTAACAGAGGCTGAGCAGCCTTAGACCCTTCTATAACTAACTAACTAGGATGACCATGAAGTCATTTTAAACTCCTTACAAAAGATCCTTTTGGGTCACAGTAACAGAAGCTGAGCAGCCTTAGACCCCTCCATAACTAACTAACAAGGGTGACCATGAAGTCATTTAAAAATCCTTAACTTTTTATAAAGATAATGAAAAAATACTTTTATTTTGGAAAAATGTATAGATTAAAAGATTTACAATTTTCAAAATTCCAGAAATATGTAGTGAAAGAGGTATGGAAAATATGTTAATGTAAAAGATTCTGCCACCTCATCAAAAGAAAAATAATAACATAAATTAATCTATAGCTGCCAATTCAATATTAAGTTAACAAATTTACAATTTTGATCATCTGTTGTCTTGGATTTGTATCACCCAATAAAATTTTTTTTTTTACCAACAACTTTAAACCAGGTGTCACTCAACTCCTATATTCTACTGTTAAAATGTAACAACTAACATTTTCTGTTTAATCTCATTAGGGTAACAAACTTAATGTAATAGTATCGAGTTTTATGTGTCGTGTTCAAAGATTTATAAAATAATGCAAATCAAGCCTCGATTGATTAAGCCTAACCAAAGTAGTTGCAAATTGCATCTCAAATAGATAAGGTACTTGTCAACAAATGTCATCTAAAGAAACTTAATTTAAGTCCTCATAAATACTTCATGCCTTAAGACCATATATAGTCTTGTTGTATGGGTTATCAACAACTTTTAACACAATTTATAAATGAAACCATACAAATTTCACGAATAAACACCATAAAAGATAAAGTAATTAATAATAACACTTTTTTGACACAATATAATTCTATTAATTAATTCTGTATATAATGTACGAAAATCAGTGAAAAACATAATAAAAATTGTATAAAGGTATAAAATTATTTTGTAAAAAAAATTCTCACATCTCGATAATAGATTTTATTTATGCTTTCTTTCTTTTTTTTAGATAAACAAACTGAGATATAATTACTATTTAAAAGAACTAAATTGATACTAATAAAAATAAACTCTTCATAACAAAACAGTGTACTTAGAAACAAATAAATAAACAAGATACACTTTTAGTACATGGACAAATATAAATAGTTAAATCACTTCTTTTCTTGACTTATTTCTATAGTGCTTATAGTAAATTCATTTAACATTATAAGATTATTTAGTATCTTTTTTTAATTTATATTAAAATCTATTATTAAACTAAAAATAAATAAATTTAAAAAATAATAATAAAACATTTAACCAAGTTTCATTTCAGAGTAGTGAAAAGTTTTACAATTAAAATAAATATTAAACCTAAATTTAAAAATAATTTTTTTTTATATTTGTTTCTTCTTTTAAATAAATAATGCAGTAAATTTGTATTTATGATAATTGAGTAGAGAAGAACTAGAAAGGAGGTATTTAGCTAAAAATGATTTACTGTGAACACATTTAAAGATTTTATGAACAAAAAATTTAATATTCTGAAAGGTATACTTTGTTTCACCTTTACCAGGACTTTTACTCACATATTAGATTATTTATCCATAGCGTTTCATAACTTCAACCTATAAATTTAGGTCAGAATAAAAAAACCTAAGGTATAATTGAAAAATAATACAATTAGTTAATAACGATGACATCTTCCTGAAGAGTTTTATGAAATCAAATATTGTTTTCTCATTTCATAAAGTTCCATTCAAAAATATATTTTCCTATCCTACATAATAGGAGTTTGAGAAGTTGCTGCTCACTATAACAAACTCAATTACTATACCAGGTGCTTCAAAAAGGACTTTACAACTTTGTAAATTCATCTCAATTTATTCAGACTACTTTAAAGAGCTGGTTTATTAAGTGTTTAGCTTAATAGATCAAGTTTTTACTCACATAGTAAATACTACTAAATAGCACTAGCAACAGTTGTAATAAAGATGGCGGCCTTCACTGGTCCCAAGCATGCTCCCTGTATTTTAGTTTGAAGAATTGAAGTCTTCAACAACTGTGCAACAGAATTTTCGTACGGAGTACAGCAAAGATCCTCCCAGTTGATCTACCATTCATGAGTGGCATAAGTGTTTTGTTGAAACTGTGTGTTCAGTAAGCCATAAGAAATCACCAGGGGGTCTGTGTGTCAGAAAATGTTGTACATCACGTTTTGTTAACAGCCCTACAAAATCAACCCAGCACGCTACTAGCAAGCTGAGCGTTCCACATGCAACTGTTTGCTATGTGTTGCAATAACCACTCTCTCAATAACCACTTCTGGTATATGGATAGGTCGAGATGGGCCAAATGCGTGGCCACTTCGTTCATCAGATCTGACACCTCTTGATTTTTACTTCTGGGAATTCATCAAGGATAAATTTTATAAATCACTCTTACCAGCTTTTCTCACTGAGCATAGAACAAAAATCTATGCTACTAAATATATAGAAGAATTTATGCCTGACTTGCTGCTGCGGGTTTGGCAGGAAATCAACTTCAGATGGGATATCTACTAAATGACCAATAAAGTCACATTAAACCTTACTAATTATAAAGTAAAACACTTGATTTATGTTGCTACCAAATGACACAAAAACCAGCTTTGTAAGTAGTTTGAATAAATTTATATGAATTGACAAAGTTGTAAAGTCCTTTTTTGAAGCACTTAACATTTCCCATATGGTGCAGAATTCCTTACAAATATTCTTGTTTTCTTATACAGATTATATATAATTTCCACATATTATATAACAAGAGAGAAGAACAAGGTTTTAATTAAAACATTAACAGATAGTAAGTAAATTCAAATACTTGAGAATATAAATGAATCTGTTCAAACTTACTTTTTTAACTTAGAACTTAAAAAGGGTGACACACTATGTATTGTAAAACCTTCCATGCTCATATTAATGCTAAGTATAACTAAATAAAAGAAAAATTTAATAAAATTAATTATATATTCTTAAACTTAAAAGCTAAAAATGCATTAACCCAAAACTTATTTCTTTTATAAATCTTCCAAAATTATTTACTATTATACAGTATAATGTAAATACATGTTGAAAAATTATTGTAATAACAGTCGATGTTTGGATACTTGTAATGTTTTGCAGGTAAATGAAATTACAAGGATTATGTCAGATAGTGACATTACTAGGAAGCAGATGAAATAATCTGGTCAATGTTGCTACTTTGTCAAGGCCAAAATCAATAAATAATAATAATAAACAAATCCCATGTAACCAAAATATATTCCTAAGTTTGTAAAACTGGGTTAGTTATGAAAGAGAATAATTGGGGGACTGTCAATAGAAAGCTGAAATCGTATCATGGTATTAAAATAGAACATAATACTAATTATTTAGCCACCATGAATTTTAACTTGCATCATTGGAATTTCCAAATAAAACAAAACATACACAAAATCGTTAAAACTTTATTAAACTTTTAGCACCAAATATGATGATAGAGAATCAAAGTTCGAAATTATAAATTTGATAAGACTTTTGGTAACCCATTATTTTTACAATGCTCATTTCAAATACAATATCAGATTTAGACATTAGAATATCAGATTAAATGTACATTTTCAGAAGGTATCATAATTGAAAATGATGTTCAAAATTTTTAATGGGGATTTAAAATATCCAAACTCTAAAATTAAAAAAAAACTTTTTACCATTTTAATTAATACTAGCCATTTTGGAGTATTGATTTTTATAAAAAAAATTTGGTACTATAATAGTTATTTGTGCAACTAGTGAGCAAAGTGGCACTTTTTTAAACGAGAGGAAAATGTTGACGCACGAGGCTTGCCAAGTGCGTCAATTTCATCGGTTTAAAAAAAGACACTTTGCTCACGAATTGCACATTATACTTTGTCTACAGTTGTTATTTTGGCAATAAAAACAGTTCATACTGGCGGTCGTACTTTTTCCTTGATTTGACAGGAAGGAGATTTAGTACAACGTTGTTAGCTTATTCCGCTAATTTAGGCGGGGTATTTGACAGGTTTTCATCCTCTGAACTGTCCATATTTTAAAAGTAACTACACAAAATATAGCAGTAGTGCTAAACAACACATCAACACGAGTAGAAGTTCTCACGTCAAAAATGAGGTTATTTATGAATATTACAAATAACTTAGGTGTATTGTTGAGGAAACGGGATTGCCAACTTCAAAACTCGGCAAACGAAAAATACTCTCCGTGTACATACACTGTCAATCATCTTCATGAATAATTACTTCCTTTTTCAACTTTAAAACGTTGTTTTGTTTATTTATGTTATTTTACATGTAAGAATTGATCTAACCTACATACGGGACATTTCCAATATATTATAAATCAATTCAAATAAACTTAACCTAAATTTCGTTTTGTTCGGTTGCCATTCGGAGTGAGCAAAGTAGTGGGCAAAGTGAAACTGTTGAGAAATCAGCTGTTTTGCAAACTAATTTAAATGAACAAAATGCCATTTTGTAAACAACTGTAGACAAATACATATTTTCTGTTAATAAATTTTAATTTACATTTCAAATTCTGACTCATACCTTAATACATTAAATCCCACATCTAATTCAAAAAATGGGGGAAACAAGTTTTGCAAAAATTAAGCAGGAAATAAAAAAGAGACTTCTTATGTCATTTTTTAATTTTTTTATTATGAAGAAGTATCAAGATACATGTTTCATAGAATGAAATTTACCTATATGGTCAATAGATTAAAAGTAAAAATTTCATGTTTCTTATCAATTTTTTTATTCGCATAGGATCAGATTTTGTTAAGAGGGCAATCCCTATGGTGCAAGTTAAAATAAGGTATACACCAAATACTTTGTTTCTCGATTGTTAATCAATTTCCACAGGAATGATGATTTATTTCAGCAGCCTTTAAGTAAGACCAAAACCAAAGAGTATGAAATGTTTACTGATTCTGATAATCTAGAACATGTTTAGAATTGTTTACATAAAAGAAAATATAGGAAAAGTTTAAAAATGAAATGATGTCACCTTCAACTTTCCATGTTAAAAATTACAACTAATAACCAAAATTAAAATTTGACGCTTCAACTCCCAAATTGTAAAATCTGAACAAAGAACATGAACATATAATTTATAAAATATGTCTATAGTAAACAATAAAAGATGCTTGTTAGTAAAAATGAATAAATATAACAGTTGTATCATGTTAATTGACAAAGTTTTTAAATATATCGAGTTTGGGTTTCCATACAACTAACACAACACATAACACAACCACCCATAATTTTTTTATTTAAAATATAAGTTTTGGTTACCTCACATGTTCTGCTGGTTTTTAAATCTTTATCTATTTCATTTAACAAGGCTATCTGAAATCTAACAAGGTAACTAAAATAAAATAAAAATTAAACCACATTCAAATTTGTTGAAATCTTTCTATTACAATACAATAGTTTAGCCGTTTTACAAACTAATCCTTGATATTGAAATTTGTGTGATGAGTCAATGAATAGAATCGGAAATTTATTAAAGCATTTCTAAAATCAAAGAGAAATCTTAAACAAGAAATCTTTTAATCAAGTCATGGTGCATTTTTAGTAGATTCGTCAAATATTCACCAGACTCATCAATCTCGAGTTTCAGTGGATTTTTCTCATTGGAATTTCATCAATAACAAGATCTTCTTAATGAATCAACATAAATCAATCTGTTCAATTTAGCGACAAACCCTTTTTAAGACATCCAAAGCTTTGTCAAAATATAACCCTTTGCCAAGAAGACAGAAAAGAAGAACCTTCATGAATGTATTTGGTAATTATTTGTACGCATTTACTTAGAAACGAGTAAAAAAAATAAATGATCTAGTTCTTGGTATAGGCCTATATATTTATTTAAGAAAAGTACATTATTAAAGATTAAGTTAATAACGGTACAATAATTGTTTGTTGTTTATTGTTTATTTAACCAATGATTTCTATAATGCATTATGAGAAATTAAAAACTAAAGGCAGTAGCCAAGATTATTTTTCACCAATAAAAAAAAAATCTCAACTATTTTTTATATAAGCAGTGGGATAAAGTATTATGTCAAAACGTATTATGGCACATCATTCTTCTTTCAACTCCCCTGTACCGGTCCCCCGCCCGGGGTCTCATCTTTTGATGAGGAAGGAGGTATAAAGGAGTAACACCTTTATACGACTCGGCTGATAGTATCTAGTGAGGGTCTCTTGCCAGGGTTACGGTGAAGTCCCTCAACGGCGTTCTTTGGCGGAGAACATGTGCTTCAGTACGGCGGAAGAGGCAACCCAACCCTACGGTTCGATGGCTTTATGGTCGACCCGTGCCAAAGGGGTGAATGGCGCATGGGTGTTGTGTTGTTAATGGATTAAATTCAAACTAAAATGATAAGTATAAACAAAGATGAAAATGTTACGGTGCAGGGGTCGGATCCCCAGTACCAGTGTACGTCCGCGGCGAGCGAGCAGGTAACGGGACATCTTTATCCATTGACTGCAAGGATCCATTTAAGAGAAGCTCTAATTTGGATAGATCTCCAAACGACAAAAACCTTATGGTGAAAGGTACTTCAAGATTAGATGACAAGTTGCAAAACCAGGAAATAGCAATTCCACCAACTTCTAATGCTCCAAAAGAGAGTTACTATGAGGAATTGCAAGAAGAAAAGAAGGCTAGAATTAAATTAGAACAAATTATTTTTGGTCTGCAAACAGCATCAGGCAGTTGGAAACTAAGCTCGAGTCTTTGGAACAAAGCCAATTTTCTTCATCCGCCACCGCTCAACACGAGGCAATATATTATACTGATGAGGAAGAACTTCCAAAAGAAACAGGTTGGATTATTAGGAAAAACTAAAGAATACCAAAAAAAGGAAAGCAATTAGCAGCCCTCATATGTTACCGGAGACTGTGCTGAATGCAAAGCCATCAATTTGGTTTTAGAAGGAAACACTCAACCATTGACCAGGTTCATAGGATCGTCAATATAAATGAAAAGTCCTTTGAAGACAAGCAAGTTTTTTCAAGTGTCTTCCTAAATGTAACACAGGCTTTTGATAAGGTATGGCACCAAGGGCTCCAATATAAAATGTATAACACACTCAGCTATGAATGGTGTCTAATATTAAATAAAGTCTTATCTAGAAGGACAGCACTTCAGGGTTAAAGTAGAAGATGAATACTTTGAGCTGAAAGATATACATGCTGGAGTACCCCAGGAAAGTGTCCTGGGCCTTTTACTGTACTTACTTTACACACGGGACATCCCAGAGTTGAAGAATACCATAACAGCTACATTTGCGGATGATACAGCTGTAATGGCGGTTGCTAAGAACATGGAGGATGCAAACAATAAGTTGCAAAACTTCATTGATGAGATTGTTTGGTGGACAAAGAAAGGAGGATAAAATTGAATGAGGGCAAGTCAGTATATGTTGATTTTACGAACCTTAAAGTTGTCCCAGCCGCAATTACCATCAACTCGTAGAGAATTCCATATGAAAACTCAGCAAAATATCTTGGCATGACCTTGGATGCAAAACTTAGATGGAAAGAACATGTATAAAAGAAAAAGAAGTAATTAAACATCAAATTCAAGAAGATGCAATGGTTGACACTCACAGCTTTCTTTGCATAATAAGTTGCTATTATATAAGCAAGTAATTAAACCTGTCTGGTCATATGGAATACAACTGTGGGGTTGTACCAAGGAAACTCATATCAAGTTGATACAAATCTTCCAAAATAAAGTACTGCGCAGCATCTGCAATGCACCTTGGTATGTAAGGAACGATAACATTCATTGTGACTTGGGAATTCCTACCGTTGTAGAAGAGATTAAAACACGCGCCATAAAGCATAACAAGAGACTATCAACGCATATAAATATAGAAGTGTTGCCGCTCCTCAGCGCTAGTCAGGATCAGTGCAGACTAAAGAGGACAAAACCTTGTGCCTTAATGTGTGAATGACGAGTGGATCTGTCTGATGAGTACAGATCCTGGATGAACTTTCACGAACTACTGGTTTATGAGGAAAAATATAGCGAAAGATAAATTACTTGATAAGTTTGTACTTAGTTGTAATATATATATAAAAAATAAATAAATAAAAAATAAATTCTTCTTTCACTCCATTATTTTTCCTTATATGAATATAGGGCAAATGTTCATTCCCAATATGTTTTATTAACTCTTAGCTGTCTGAGTGATAGCCCCTTGACATTTTTTTCCCATACAGATTCATATAAGTAAAACAGTAATTATTTATAATCACCAATGATTATTACGTACTTCTTGCTCACTACTTTCATAATACAATTTCTTTCAGTTGTTATATAGAAATCTGAGCATTCCACTACATTTATCAAATTTTAAATAGTAGTCAACAAGACTGAACCAGATAATCCCACTATTTCAAATAGGATATTATGGCAAACAATATTTTAGCGATAAATTTTAAAATTAATTTGTTATTTAAAAATTGATTACAAAACTAAATCTTTGCATTCTTTGGCTTATTTTAAACATGTTTAAAATCTGTTGGTATTGTAGTTTAAAACAACAAAAAAAAACTTTCTTGCGATAGGTCGTACACATTTTGTAAGTTTTGGTAAGAGCTCCTTCCCTTCTTACAGCTACTCCCCTATTACATTTATTTTTAATATCTTTAGCCATTTATCTTTATTTATAATTTGGGCTACTCAGTGCTCCTAAATGAAATAAAATATATGTATACACAAATATAAAACCACTTGGTCATTCAAGCAATAATAAACAAAACAAAATTTAATATTGAAATTAGAAGTTGATAAATATAAGTAGGGTGTTAAATACTGAATACAATAGATTTATTTGAACAAGTACTATAAGATTTTATACAAAATAAATATACATAGGCAAAGACAGTAGATTATTTTTATTTTATTTAGTTTGTTGGTGATATAAAAAGATAATTGCCAAATTTAGGTTTAAAATGTATGTTTGCTCAAATTTATAAAATTTCAAAATGACGCCATTTTGAAATGGAGCTGTATAAAAGTATGATTTTGTTAATCACACATGTTGACCCCCATGCAGAACAGAAACATATTATTTTGACTCAATTATTAAATCCATTTCTTAAAAATTTCAGTTGTTACAAAAAATCAACAGACAGATGTCAAATGAAGTATTTCCAGATTTGAAAATTGTTTATTTAGAACATTTCTTTTTAGAAGTCTATTTCTTTTGAATCATTTTGCATCATATTTTCTTCTAATTTGTAACAAATATATATTTTTAATTGCTTGAACAATTTGTTCATGAATAAAATTAGGTAATAAATTTAAAAATAGCTGCCATTTGAAATCATTTGTTAAGAAAAATTCTCACCTGGAAAGGTCATACAATAATAAACATTAAATATAAGTAATGATGTGCAGAGTTTTAAAAACTACATTCAATGATTCTAAAAATTGTGTTCCACTATAAAAAATAAGAACGTCTCACAAATAAACTTGATTTTTAATAACTGAAATTTCTCAAAATTGAAAAGAAGTTCTACAAGTATAATTATTTGATTGGCATATTTAATGTTTTAAGATGTAATAAAAAACATTAATTAACAATAAAGTTATCAACTAAGTAAAGCAACAACATTGTAAAAGTAAAATGCTATATTTATATGTTAAATTTTTGTTTAATAGTTCATACCATTTTTTTATCTTTAAAGATAATTTAAATAAAGTGATTACAATATTCCATATGCAAAATAGTTAGATCTCAAACTATCAAGTAAATTTTAACCTACAGAGATTATGATACGTATCTATCAAATCTGACAGTAACATCCAATTCGAAGACTTCAAAAAAGGACAAACAAATTTTTAACTAAGAAGGACAATCCTATGGTTTGAATCATACTAGATTAGTTAAATTAATATATAATTAAATAACATATTGAAGCTTGACCACACCTGTTAAAAAAATGAACATTTATTTTAACAATTTCAAATGATGCTTTGGTACTGTTTTAATGTAGTATTTAAAAACCTAGACATATTATACAGAATTTAAAATAAATGCTGACATAAAAGTGAATTTGATAAAAAGTTATATCTTTTAAATGCATGTAGTGTCATTAATATTCAATGAAAAAAATTGAATAACTGTTTCAGAAAGATGATTCGTTGTAACCTATTAATGACCAATTCTTTAAATTACTTGTGTTTATTTTCATTTATGACTTATATACGAGTTCTCCATGACCAGTCTGCCAAACTCTAAGAATACTTAGATCTAAATATGAATTAAATGTAGAGTGAACATTGCCTCTAAACTCTTTCCTTAAAAATTTAAAACAAAAAATGAAAATGTAGGTTTGTTTTAAATTATTATTTTTTATTTAATCTTATGTTTCCCAAACAGTTTAAAAAAATTGTTTAATTAAAATTTATTCTTATAAAATATATATATATATATATATATATATATATATATATATATATCTCAAGTAATAATTAAATACATTTTAGAACCCTTTTATTAACAGATTTTTAATAAATTCAAAATTTATTTGAAAAGTTTTCCTTAAAAACTTAATTAATTCAATATTAGAATAACCTTTCTTTATTAGAACAAAACTCCCTATTAAAGTAAAACAGTTATCAAGGAAATTTTGCCAGATGTACAAAGATCTAAATTATGTTCAAATTATATTATATCTAAGAACATGTACTAAAAATTACCATCTTAAAAGTGATGCAAAAAAACATAATACACTTAAATGTTTTACTGGTAAAAATCATATTGATTATACAAGGGTGGTTCACATAGTACTGAAATATTTTAACAACAAATTTTACCAGTATTGAAAGCGGTTGGCAATCTCGGTCAGAGTCAAATTGCAATGCAGACTGCATTTGGAGTTTCATTGGGATCAAGTAAATTATTTGGGGAATTGCTAGATCATTCAACATTGCGTATCACGTTTGAAGTGATCAAAATCATTTGCAACAATTTGACGAAAGTTTCATAGTTGGTACAATCTGTAGAGAGTTCCCAAAGAATATTGAATGTGTGTGTGTGTTTGTGAACCTATTGAACAGAGTTCAGGGCTGTCCAAAAAGAGCTTCTGCCCTCAATTTATTTGTCTGCACCTTCAGTTAAATTTACAAATGTTGCATTCACTGTCTTTACATCTATACAAATTAGCAACGACACAAGAACTGAGCAGGAATGATAAAAATAAGTGACATCTTTTATGAGAAATTGTTAGAAGTACAAGAAATTGTGTCGGATTTATCTAATAAAATGGTAATGAGTGACGAAGCACAGTTTTACATAAATGGTGAGAAAACAGTTAAAATAACCGATATCGGTCGAATAACCAATCATTTCAAATTCAATAACGTAGTCGCCTTTCTTTTAAAGCAACTGTTTGGTACGCAGTGTCATCATTTAAGATATTAATACAAATTAACTTCTAGAACGATAATTAAAATGCAGTTACAATCACTGCACAATGTTCTTGGGACATGACTGTACCTTTTCGCTCTGAAACTAGAGAAACTTGAACTAAAGGAATATATTGGTTCCAGCTCTCATATAGCTAGGATAAGTATGGAAGCTTTGCAAAACATCTTACCTAGACGACTCATTTCTCTTTTGGTGATAAACTAGCCTCCACAGTCCCCTGAACTTACAGATCCAAATTTTTTTCTGTGGGGCTATCTGAAAAGTAAAGTTTATTCAGTAAAACATCACAACATAGAAGAGCTGAAGATAAGAATTACAGACGAATACGTAGCTATTTCTAGGGGAATGGTTAAGGAAGTCATAAATGGTGTTCCTCATCCTATTCTAGATTGTATAGATGACACCAGAGGACACATTCTAAACTTAATTTTTATGAAATAAACTAATGTATTAACACTTTGAAGAATAACTCTCTAACATGCTGCTTTCCTATTGTGCCTGGGGGTTTTGGACATGTTTTTAAAAAATTGTGGTATTTGTTACTTTTATTATATATCATT
Source organism: Aphrophora alni (assembly GCA_963513935.1). Taxonomy (NCBI): domain Eukaryota; kingdom Metazoa; phylum Arthropoda; class Insecta; order Hemiptera; family Aphrophoridae; genus Aphrophora; species Aphrophora alni. The sequence goes on along the minus strand of OY740770.1, from coordinate 60,858,120 downwards.
TTAAACGCAAAGAAATTACCTTTTTAATTATATATACATGTAAATACATATTTTGCTTATAGTAAACACTCCTTAGTCTTGAAAAAGGGTAAAATACACACACAAACAAAAATAGCTACACAGCACTAATAGGCCAAAGGTTGTCACTGGATCGTTATTTTCATCGATTTTGCCCTCAGAATCAGAATCAAAAATGAGTTGATTCACATTTTCTCTCAAAATGTCACTAATTGAATTATTTACATCACCTTCGCCGATTATATGCTGACATCGCGATCGTATAGAATTATTTAGCGCGGCCCGATGTATACTTGGGGTTCGGCGGCGAGCCCAGCTTCGTAATATTTTTATTTAGTCCAAATCAAAAGCACAGACTATTCGAAAATCTAAGACATACAAAGATAAATAACCAATTAGCTATACGAAAGTGCCGAAACCCAATTATATGCCGACATCGCGATCATATAGAATTATTTAGCACGGCCCGATGTATACTCAGGGTTCGGCGGCGAGCGCTGGCGCGACTGCCCGACCTATACTCGGGATTAGGCTTCAATGTGTTAATAAAAATTCCTGTCTTTTGTGATTAAATTCTATATGTAAAAAACTTATATTATCCTCCAAAATAAATATATATTAACTTACAAAATGTTTCAGTTCATTGTGAAACACTCTGTAGATTCAGATTAATAGTATTATACTACTAATTTAGTCCTCGAGATGTTTAATCAAATGAAGAAATGCATGAAAAAGTAAACATAGAAAGAAGAACTGTTACAAGAAAATAATGTTATTTACAGCAACATACTCCAGAAACAATTCTAAACTCCAGAAACAATTCTGAGCATTTTGTATAAATTTTTCAATTATATGTGTAAAAAGGAGATAATTAGAAGTTTTAGATTTAGATCAGCTGTTATATTTATATTGATAACTAATTATAATGCCACTAATAAGCTTTATTAGGACATTTTTTGTTTTGTCACAATAAATATGTTTTCTTGTTTTAAATTACTTAAAAATACACTTTTTATGGATAACCTATTGAAATGCTAATTTAAAAGTAACCATCCTCTTAAGGAAAACATGAAATATGAGATTACTAAATTAGCAAATATTCTGTGATTTGCACCAATGTTTGATATTTAATCAGAGTAATTTTTACAAATAATTTGAAAAAAATAACAAACAACTTTAATATGTGTTGAAGAGGAAATACTTGCTGCTGTTCACCGTAGTTCTTCTACAAATCTTTGAAAAATTTCTAGAAAAATATATGAACTAGTAGAGTTCAGTGTACCGGTACCTTAAACAAAGAAAGTTTGTAACAATCATTTACCAAAATCTCATGCTCTGAACTAAAGTATCTTCAAATATCAAACCTGATTCTTTGTAACAGCAAAACCTTACTTAGGTAACTAAAATGTTACCTAGTCAAAGTATGAGATATATTTTGAAACACTTTATCAGACAGGTACAAGAGGATAATCAAACTTGAGCAAGTTTCGATGAAAGTTGATGTGGATGTTGTTTCCTCATATTTCTTGGCTAATCCAGCACTCATTTTCACTGAAATTGTTACTCTCAATCTGTCCAATTAAATCCTCTTTCCTTATATGTTCAAAACATATTTGTCCTTGTATCACTGTAAGATATCTGTGTGTGCCAAACTATTACTCTCAATGTGTTCCATTTCATGATACACCAGTCATGCACAAAGGTCATTTGTCCTTAACTCTGTACCACTGTAGGTTGGTTGTGTGTTATTGTCAACTCATTTCATTATATGATACCAGACTTATAAAATTCAATCGGAAATCAGAGAACTACTAGGCCATTACCTAAATGCACCTTGTATCTATGTGAAAATCCATCTAAAATTCATACAGTTATGCCTACAATTTAATTAATACTTGGGGATCTGGAAGCTAAAGGCCTCATCCACATCAACTAGAGGTTTAATGTGCTCCACCTTAGGCCTAACTGCCCCAACACAATTCCTGTACCTTTAACCAGTTCAACAATTTTATAGTCTATACTAGTGTCTTTTTCATCCCGTGGTCTAAAACAATCTCCTTCTCCTTATAGTCTAGTGACGAAGTAAATGAAGATTTTTTTGCAGACTTCTTTACACAGTAGACAGAGTTTTGATCTCCATGGAAGAGACTCAAATTCGTTAGGTGTTTCCTGAAATGGGCAGGTCCGGTTAGGAACATATGTTTGAGGTGTTCTCGATTCAGCCTGACAAGGGACTCAGAGCTGAGCTCGATTCCATTATGAAATACTTACACATTTTTCTGTCAGGAGAGTACTGTCATCTTCGATGTTGCTCTTTCTTAGGCCATTGGTTGACTGTATTCGAAGCTGCTGAACAGCTGATATCATACACATCAGTTCAGGTCTTTCAAAGATGATTGTTGCTTCTTGTTCGACAAGGGTGTCAAGTATCTCATAACTCTCAGGACACATTTTAAAAATTTATTAGATTAGAAATTACTCTAATTGGACGCTATGATTTTGGTGCTACAAATGGTATTTACTTTACCTGTGATCCATTTGAATAAACAATAATACTTATAAATATGTATTTTCCTTTCATTCAAATAAGTATTTGAGTATTATTAGCTATTTAATTATGGCCTAATTGATTCTCATTTATATTTTTCTTACAATATTAAATTAATGTTTTATGAAAGAAAAAAAAAGAAAAGAAGTTATTATTATTATTTTGTTTTTGTGAACTGAAATACACACAGTTCTTTAATGATAAAACAATTTATCATCACAAATGTATGCATTTTGTCTAGTCAAAACCTATACTTATTTTTTTTGTTTTTCATTCCCTCCCCTTAAAATAGTTTTTATGAGTACTTGCTTTCAGTAATCAAACTTAAATTTAAATCTTATTTCATCCTTTCAATAACAGGCAAAATTTCCTCATAAGCATTTCATTAGAATGTAGAGTTCTATAGTAATATACAAAAGTTTTATTTTTATATCGCTGAAATAATTCATGTTTAAGGGTAAAATTTTCAAATAAATTTTGTATTTAATCAAAATAAGTTATTAATATATAAAGTATACAATAATAATGATTTTTCTTATACATTTCCATATTATTACATAATTTTACGGCTTAGTTTAGGGAATTTGTTGTTTGTTTTATGTAGAATATGTAATGATATGTTTGTGACCCAGTGTTCATATTACAAAAACAAATACTACGTCTAAAAAGAGTAAAAATATCACTAATACAGTGGCTTATGAATGACACATATAAACTTAATAATAAATTATTTTGAATTACAACTTAAATCTATACAACTTCTATAATGATATCGTTTCAATAATTTAAATTGTAACATAACACTTACTAAAATGTTTTGTATTCACAATTATGGTATAAACGATTAAACAACTTGTTATATAGTAGTACAACTACAAAGTTTTGAATTATGATAATGACAGTATTCAATGTAGTTGACCATATCATGATTCAACAAAAAAACTTCAAATAAAGAAAACCTGTATCTTAATAAAAAATCTACAAAATCTATAATCAATTTGAATGTCAATCTGCTTCCTTGGAAATGTTTCACGAACACTCTTAACTATGATTCCTAATAAACAAAACCTATTAATTAATTATAATATACAAACTTAAAGCTGTAATTTATAAGATCAGTGTATGAACTGAACAATTTTTAAGCGCTTAACTAATCCATATTTATTGGCTAATAAGGAATAGAACTTATAAATATAAACATAAGAAAATAAATTGAAATATGAAAAATTTATATTACTTGAAAAATTACAAATTACAATTTTTTTGAAAAATCAAGATATAAGATATACATAAAAAAATATTAAGGAATCAAAAATAAGACAAAAATGACAAATGATTTTAAATAAACACACTTCGGAAACACAATTTTTAATTCAGGGCTCTAGTCGTGCTCTTTTTTTGGAACTTGACTCTTCATTACTGTCTAGATTAAGGTGGTCGCGTTTCTTCAAAGAACTCTGAAACAAACCAAAATATTTAGCTAAATATGTACCATTATACTTCATGCTACATTATTAAAACAATGTTACAATTACTACTACTGGCTGTATAAAGTATTTAAAAAGTTGTGTTTTACATACAACACTTTAGTTATAGAATATGATGTTTATATTAAAAAAAAAACTGTGTTGGTCAAACTGTCTTATGACTACTGTATTTTGCATACACAGTTATTTAATGTATGACATATTTACACATGAAAATGACTCTAATGTAAAAAAAAAACTACTGATTCTACAAAAGAGGGCAATCAGAATAATGTTTGGCGTAAACAATACAATTCATTTTAGGTTTATATTAAAAAAACCTCTGTATTATAACTGTTCCTTCACAGTTTGAAAGCGATTGTTTATTATTCATAAAAGTAACATTAATTATTTCCCGACTCATCCCTCTACACATAAGTTCTTATAAAGGCATTAGACAGGATCTTAGAACTAGTCAATCTAACTACAGCATAGCACGTTAGCTGCCAGCGGCCTATTTTCGAATTTTCGGCATAATGCCAACTTTTACTGTTAATTATTTTTTTGATATTTTTACCTTAATAGTGTTTATAATACACTAATACAACAAGATATACTTTAAACTGTTAAAATAAATTGTTTAAAAATTTATTACCTATCGGGTCGGCCGCTTTTTTTTCAACGAATATTGATTGACAAAAAAACTTGCCGACCCGATTGGTTGCAAGTTCATACTGGCGTATATTTCGTTTTAGAGGTTAGGGTCAACTCTCAAAGTAAGAATAAGCATCTCTACTCCATTACGACCTTCAGGGAAAAGATTGTGTACACACTACTAGGGTTGCAAAAAGGACAAATCGAGCCAGTAAAACATGTGGGACATCACCACTTGTCTGAACCGGCGGTATTTGTAGGCGAGGGTAAAAAACAAAAGGAGAGCCCGGAAGAACTGTAAAGTGTGCTATGCAAGAGCTTCACGAACTGGAGACCGAAAAATAACTAAGAAACTCAAGAAAATCACTACATTTTGTGAAACGTGTCCTGGGAAACAATTTCATTGCAAAGATTGTTTTAAGAACTTACATAAATAGGCAAGATCCTTGTAAACTCTGGTAGTTTTTCTGTAAGGTTGTATTTTTTCACATTTTGTGCTTTGTTTTCTCCGATGTGATTTGAAATTTTCTTTTATATTTAAGATGTGTAGTACTCATGTTTGTATACGCACATTTTAATGACAAAACACCTGTTACTGCTTTTTGTAGCAAATAATGTAATGTTAACTGTCCATAAATAACTTCATTTCATTTGAAAGTATTTTTTAGCATAAGCTTATAACGTGTTGCCAAATTAAAAAAATATTCTGACAATATACGGTTTTATATTTATTACATTCCTAACAAAACATTACAATTAGATTTAAGTTTTATTCATATTTCAGCACTAAAAATAATGCAAAACTTAAAAAAAAAAATGGGCCAACCCGATCGCTCGGCAAAATATCGTCTATTAGCAGACGATATATAACTGAAATAAAAAAAAAATGTGTTGACGAAATTAACATTTAATAACATTTTTAGTATTGTTTTCTCATATTATAACTCTTTAAAAAGTTCCCAAAGACCACTGATAAACGTCACGGATCGATTTACTTAAGTAGTATAAAATCCTGCAGCTGACCCGATTGGGTCGGCCAATGTTTCTAACAAGACAAGCTGTGCCGACCCAATCGGGTCGGCATGGCAGCTAACGTGTTAAACACAGTTTTGGTGAGGTTAGTAAAAACTGTCCAATTCTTTGCCATTCAGTATGACAATATGGGGAACTTGAATGAATTACATTTAAGAAATTAATTAAATCATTGTTAATTTAATTAAGTATCTACAACCTTCAAGAGTTTTTTATGAGGCATTTAGTTAATGGGTTTCTTCATATCCTTTTTGAGATATAATACTTTTGTTGTACATTTTATTAATTTATTTTATGATGTTTTAAATATTTATTTTTGTGTATTATTACATATTAGGTATTCAATCATAATAATGGACGTTCATTATAGTTTTGTCGTCAGCATATTGTCATAAGCTATAATAATATGAGTTGCCATATATTGTATTTAATGTTTTGTCACTTTTTCTTTTTCCTTTTTTACTAATCATTGTAGAAACTCCTGGCCACACCCTCACTAAGTTACAAATCCACAGATTAAATGCGAAACAATTTGAATTTTTCAAAAATAATTTTGACATTCATGAATTTAAAAATATTTGGCATGAGATTTCCCTCCGAAACTTTCTTGAATGTCTGGGAGTTCTCATACCTTTGTGTTAAATCAATCAGAAAATTCAGGTTCTTTCCTTAATCTTAATTTTAGGCACTATAATCAATCTAATGGAGATGTGCAAGTCTAAATTTTCCTAAATCCCGGCTAGATTCGTCTTGCTTAGTTCGATTCTCCATGTTCAGCATGATTTTCCAAGCTCGACATAATTTTACAAACTCAGTATAGGTTTCCAAAAGCAGGTCTTGCGTTTACAAACTTGGCTCAGTTTTCAAACAAGGGCCAAACTGACAAAATAATACTTCAATGAAAGCTTGATATAATGTGAACTGATGAAATGAAAAAAGACAGTCATAACTGATATCGGATATAAAACGAACAGATATGATATTTACGTTGAGTTGCCTTTCTCATGAGTTAACAAGTTTTTATTAACATGTGTAGATCAAAGGACATTACCAGAAGAAAGAAAATAAGCTGCCATAAGTGGTGTCCCTACTTATCTGCTTTAAATGTGATGACACAATGTCAACACACACCACTTAAGACTTTCAGAAACCAAATTCTTCCTGTTTTAATAATTTTATTTAAACAACAGACAAATCTGATTTCAAAAATATAACTCAAAGAAAAAGTTAATTTATTTGCATTTTGTAAATTTAAAAAAAATTGGAAATTTTATAATTCACTCCGTTTATTTAGTAGTATGTATCATTAATATTGTAAAATTGGTTACCGCTAGGCCTATATTAATACAAAGCAACATCACTGAACTCAAATAATCTATTTCTAAGGAGATTTTGATTATTCAACATTTTTATTGAGTATTAACTAATAAACCTTACACTATTGTTAGAAGGGACACAATATAAAAGAAAAAATTAATCATCCAGAAACCAAATAACCCAGTTAAAGTAATGATTGTGGAGGAGACGTGATGAGATATAATAATTATAATCAGGAGATGGACATTACTGATTCTAAAGAAAGAATATAAACACTAAGCAGAAACTTTTCTTAAGAAAATAAGACTGAATTATTAAGATATACTTCTTAATCTTAGCAGTTTTATATTTCATTAGAAACAAATCAGTCTGCGAGTGGTGATTTATCAGTTGGATTAAATAAAAGAAAATCTGTTCGAACCTGGCAAAAAAAAGATTGAAAGACTTACTATGACACGAAAAGAAAATCATAAATTAAAGAGTGTGAATTTAAATTATAAAGTGTGAATTATGGGATGTACTTTATTTTATACAAAATATAAATACATAACATAGTAAGTAATTCGGTAAAAGAGTAAAATTATCAATTGCGAATATTGGAACGTTTGCTATATAACGAACAGAAGAAAAATAATCCTGAAATCTTGAACACTGTTTTTTTTAAGACATACTACTAAACGTGAACTGAATGGTTTTGTTGTGAAGGAGTGTCTATTTTCTCATTATCACAAAGATAAAAATTAATTTTAAGATAATATATGTTCTCTACTCCCAACTTACAATCTAAGTCGCTAGTTTAACCCACTGACGGTTATCAACCCGCTAGCAGGTCGATTTTTAATGCATGGTCTAGTGTAATGACTGGAAACCGTATTTGGCAATTCAACATTATGCCCACTTAGAATCGTCCTATCGCAATAAATAAAATACCGTTGGAAAGCTAATGTTCCGTAGATGCATAATCATGCATAAAAATACCACAAAACGTTATAAATAATATTCCAAAAATTGGTGAAGTTCGTATATTTTTATGCATAAAATCAAAGATTTGAACTGTGCAGTTTTTAGTAAAAGCGATGCCATTTTTTCCCATATGATCACAAATCTATTTTTCTGTCAAACAGGTCGACCTAAACACTGTTCTATAGATCACATCTTTCTCTTTCTATCCCTAGTTTACAATTTGTTCTGTGTGTCATAGATCGCGAGATATTACTGTCTAACCAAAGAAGTACCAAACGGAAGGAATTCTTGGCATTCGGTGCATTTTACTAAATAATATAATCGATATTTGTAATAGATCTTTATAGTATGTTGTAGAGGAGATTTCATTCTACAAGTTGGTAGTACTTGATATAGGCAACAAATACTTACAGGTTTTTGTTTTGAACTCGGAACATAGGCAACTGTGTGTCATAAATTGAAATAGAAAGGCATGGCGCATATTGTTTTGGGATTAGATATTTGTTATTCTGAAGGTTTGTGTATACAAATTGTATATAAATTGTGTATACAAGTTACAATATATGTGTTTTTGTTTCTAAAGTTTATATTTTTGAGTGAATTTCTAGTTTGTGAATGGTTTATATTTGGGATAACCTAGAGGTATGTTGTAAACCCTAGGCCTAAAAGCAAATTTTCTTATATTGAGTGTTTTATTTGATTATACAAGTGTATATGTGTGTTATTCTTTGTAAAGTTTATTGTTCTAGTGAAATCTAGTGATTTTGTCTTAGGCCTAGCTTTAGATAATTACTAATTACGCCTAAATTGTCGAGGTTTCAAACCTAACCTCACTTGTCGAGTATCACTTTTTAGGGGAAAACGTTATTTTTAATTTGAAAACTTTAGAATTTGATTTTTTTTTTTTTACCAATAGTTATTCACATTTATACTAGAAAAGTTTGTAATACTTGATAAAAAATGTAAAACAATTATTTCTATGCTCAATTGGACTTTGAAGTAAAACTTAGCCTTCGATTTTTTTTTTTTTTTTGTTCTTTGCCATACTGACTCCAAAATTATTTTTTCAAACTTTTGTTTCATTATACTACTAAATTCTATGAACCTTTCTGAATATAATGATATATAGAAGTTGGTTTACCATATTACTATTTTAAATGATTTTTTGAAAAAAAAAAAAAAAAAAAAAAAGAGGATAAATTTATCTTTTTTCATAAAACTTTTTTTTAAATTTTGAAACTGGAACAAATTTATTTATTTTTTCCCTAAATATATTACAAATCTCTAGTAATAGTTGAAAAAATTCCAAAAAATCAATTTGTATGGTGTACATTACCATTTCTGTCAAAGTCTTCCCTCTGTTACATTCCGATTTTTTGGTATTTGACATAAAAACTCCAAATGTTTTACATCTAACTTTTTTTTTCACTACACACCTAAATTCTATGCACCTTTCTGAATATAATGATTTATAGAAGTTGTTTAAAAAATATATTTTACTAATTTTTGTGAATTTTTGAAAAAAAAAATGATCATTTTACCTTTTTTCGTAATTTTTTTTTTTGAAAATGTAACTAATTTTTTTTTTTTTTTTCTAAATATATTCACAAATATTACACAAAACTTTTGTATATCTTAGAAAAAGGTGGTAACCTATTGATTTTGGATGATACAGGTTTTTCTGAAAAATGATAACTTCATTTTTTGACATCTAACATACTCCAAAACCGTTTCAATTTTTTTATGAATTCTATGCATCTTTCTGAGAAAAATGATGTCTTATAAGTTTGGTTTTGTATAAAAATAATATTTTTTATTAATTTTTAAACAAACAAAGAAAATTAACATGCGCTGCCTGTAGGGTTAACTTCGCTTTTCTATTATAAAATTGGATAAGAAAGATATTTCAAAAGAAGCGCAAAGTCGAATGTTTGTGTGTGACACAGAGAGAGTGCAGACAAAGAAGGTTAGAAACAGAGCATCAACAGTCCAATGCATCTACCTCAATACTAACACACATAATATACTAAACTAAATACGAATAATATGGTGGTAGAAAACTAATTGACCTAAAACATGTTTATTGTATGTCCATGTTTATGAAACTTCTTATTGCTACAAAAAACTTGCAATTTACTCACATTTTAATTACTCGCACATATAAATAGTATAAAGAAAGTAAAATTATGAAATAATACACTTTTAATGTTAAATACGATAAAAAGCCTCAAGCCCCCCCTCCACAGAGTCTAAAATAGTAGTTTTTGGAATAATGTCTGTTTGGTGTCAGTTTCTCATCTTCCCACAGTTTTGAGAGGGTTTTATTTTACCTGGCAATAACCGTAGCATTTATAAAACCATACACCACTACCCAAATTTACATAAACTATATTTAGCGTAAACTATACACAGAGATTTCTAATAAGGTATAAGACTTTAAATAATTTATTGTTTTCCAGGCATGTTGTATTCTTTAGATCTAAAATCAAGAAGGAAACAATCAATGATGTTATCCGGTGATGTTTTCTGATGGGCAGATTTTTTCTGACTCCATATACACTCCGAAACAAGATTAGGGATTTTCTCACCATAGTCTCCCTTTCGCACAGATATTGTAGTTAAATAATAAAAGGTTTTTACAAAGCAGATTACTAACTTTAAATTATTAGAAATGTTATATTGGCAATTTTCTCCTTTTGAAGGTAAATAAAAATCCTTTATTGGAAAATATAAACCTCTGTACTCATTATATTTTCATTATGCAATTAGTTCATTGATTATTAAATGATTACATGTAACAGACTAATATTTTTATTTATATTACATTTAAGTAAGTGTTATTCAATCTATGCGAGTTATTTATTATTTACAAAATAATAAATATAATTGAATAATTTTATAAATCTGAGCTACAGCGGAAAATGGGTTAAAATTGGCAACACAATTGCCGATCCGACTTGCATAATATTTTGCCAATAACACAAAAACAGAAAAAAATTAATTAAAAATGGTAAAATATGCAAGAGACATTTGGTTTCAAGTTTGACAATTCTTAATTATTTTCAGTTTTGGGAAAATAAAATAAAATAAATTATACATATTTTGAAAGAAAAAAAAAGTTTTCTCCAGTTATTTTAGTTACTTTTTTATTAATTGTACTATTGTTAAAGTAAGTTTTAAATTGTACTTTTTCCTCCTATAGGAAACGGTAAAATCCGTTTTGGTGCTGAGATACATAGACTTAATAACAAATTAACATAAATACTCGTTCAAGACCAACTAGTTCTCCCAGCTCATTTCTACTTATACTTCAATCTAAAATTTAGTGGAAGCTTAAAAAAAGTTTGAGCTCATTAAAATGCCAGAGCTCGTTTAAATCTCAACTCATTAAAGGCTTGATTGAAGTTTGAGCATGTTAAAAAGTTCAAGCTTATAAAAAGTCACGAGCTAGGTAAAACCTCAGCTCGAATTTAAAACCCGGGTTTTTTTAATTATGAAAATTGACCACTATTTTCCACTATGTTAGTCAACTTTAACATTTCTTATGGAAACATTATATAGGTCTATTACTGTAAATTATTAATTGAAAATACAGTACCTTTTTGTCCCATTGCTGATGGAGATATCTAAGTAGGATGTTTGTTTTTTCGGTGACAATAACTAGAACAAAGAGTTAACATTAATTTTAAACAAGGAATGTAAAATATTTCACTCCCTCATACACTTCTCAATAAAAACACCTATAAACACATACAGTATAAAAATTAAAAAGTTTTATAAGATTTTACCACTGATATCTCATTTTTCTGCTTCTACTTTGAAGTTGTTTTTGTAATAGTCTTGAGTCAGTGGCTGTTTTAGGAGAGATGTCTAATTACATGTATGTATGGTGTATAATAGTATTTTTTTTTTAAATAGTGTTAATTTGTATTCACCAAACCTAATAATCAACAACATAATATTATTACAAGGCAGTAAAATGGCCCTGCAACAAGTTAACAATTACAATCTACGATAAATTATAATAAAAACAATTAAACAAACATTACAGGGCTGTAAAAGGGCCCTGCAACGAGTTATGAAAGATAGAATAAAAAATACAAAAAATAATTTAATTTTATTATACAACACAAAATATTTCACAGCTCTAAAGAGGCTCTGCAATAATGTAATCGAAAATTTAGTTTTTAATTTTATAAAAAATTTCAGACGATCCAAAAAGGACAATACCCGATCAAGGATTATCCCCCAACATCGCCTGAATGAAATTAGGTAGAGGAAAAGTTCGTCACCCACCTCTTAACACAACACATTCAATAAGGATATGCTTAATTGATAACACACCTTGAAAAAATGGGCTTTGTGGCGGATTCCCCTGGAGAAATCCATGAGTGATTCATGGAATGACTGATACGAACACAGGTAACCACCACTTCCTCTCGACCAATGGCACATATGGATGAATTCCACAGACGAACAGTATCTTTTACTTCCCTCGGCTTATTGGACTCTGTATTTGTCCGCTCTTCTTCCCATTTCTTATGCAAAATAATTTTAACTCTCTATACAAATTCAGATACCACGATGTGTGACTGGTATTTGACTTGTAGTTTCCTTTGCAGCTTCATCAGCTTTTGCATTTCCCGTAATTCCACAATACCCAGGTTCCCTACAAAATGATACTATGACACACCGTAGCCGAATTCTCTGTATAGAACACAAGATATCATCAACCAAGTGATTCTTAGAACACATATCATGGATAGACTGTAAAGCACTTTTGGAATCGGAACACAAATGATAGTGATGGAAACCATATGGAATGGTATTAATAAAGCCTTTCAAAATAGCAAACAGTTCAGCAGAAAATACACTAAAAGCTGAGGGTACATGTATGTCCGACCAGATGAGTAATTTGAGCAATCGACTTTATTGTTCAGTATAGAACCATCTGCGAAAATAATTTCACTACATGGGTATTCATCAAGTATATAGTGTAACTCCTGACAATATACTACATCAGGAGTGTTGTGCTTGATGAACCTGGACAGTGAAAAATCAAAAGTTGGCATCTGAATTAGTCATGGAAGAATAAAACATGGAGTAATAAATAAATTCATGAGGAAGTACAAGGGCCAAATTGTCAAGGATTCTAAGTGTTCTAATGCCAAATGGGGCAGTACAATTTTGACGACATATATATTGTTCCGCCAAGGGATTTTAAAATACTATGTCATAAACAGGATGATACGGTTTGGAGCGCAGAATACATATATGTTATTTGTAGTTGCTATCTTGGTCAAGTTAGAGATGGTTCAACAGTCTCAGCATGTAAGCTAGGAACTGGGATGAAATGCTCCAGAAACAAATCGCAGTGTAGAGTTATATATCGAATCAAGCTTCTTAATGACTGATGGTAGACTATGGAGCCATAATCAATCCGGGATCGAACACCACAGTCAAACGTAGCATACAGGTCCTTTCAGCTCGCCACCAAGAACCGCTGAGAACATGTAACATGTCAAGTATTTTATTGCACCATGTTTTCAGATCAGATAGATATGGAATCCAAGACAGTCTATGACCTAAAACTTTAGCAGTTTCAGTAGTTGGAAGTTGTGTTTCATCAAGAAATAATAAAGGATGATGGATTAGTCTTCGACAACTAAAAGCAAAAAATTAAGTTTTGAAAACAGAGAATGTGAATCCTGTCAATCTTGACCAAGATTGCAGTTTATTTATTACAAGTTGAAGAGCTCTTTCCACAGTTGGCATACCTCAAGAAAACACATCTATAGCAAAATCGTCAACAATAGAGAACAGCAAACAGAGCACTGCACATTAGCGGTAATGTTGTTGATTGTCACAGAAAACAGGGTCACGCTCAGTACACTACCCTGAAAGACACCAAGGCAAGTTCTTTATAAAAGCAAGAATATTACCACTTATACCCCATGATTTTAAAGTATTCAGAATACCTCTTCGCCAAGCCATATCATAGGACTTTTCCAGGTCAAAAAACACTGCAACCAGTGTTTACGCAAGAAAATGGCATTTTGTGTGGCAGACTCTAAAGAAACAAGCTGATTGAAAGATGAACGACCCTGCCTAAAGTCACAATGTTTGTTACAAAGCAGCCGGTTACTCTCGAGGTACCAAACAAGGTGCGGATTGACCATTCTCTCTACTAGCTTGCAGAGCACAATAGTATGAGAAATAGGACGATACTTCCTGGCTCAGGTTTTTTCTTTACCTGGTTAGAAGAGTTATTACTATAGCCTCCAATCAAGCCTCAGGAAAACATTGCTCCTCGAATATATGAGTATACATTGCTCCTTGTATATTTTAAGGGGAGTCAGCTTCCCTGAAGTTGGGAGGTGTTTGATCATAGAATAAACAATGCTGTTCAGGCCTGGAGCGGAATCATGTCCTGATGACACAGCAGATTCTAATGTAAGTATTTAATGATGAATCTTCCGACAGACCTAATGTATCTCAATAGTATTGCTGCTTGAGATATGTTATACAAAACAAAAGCATTGCTGTAAGGAGTATTTGAAGAAAAGTTAGCGAATGATTAGCCCAAAACATTAGCAATTTCATAGAGTTACAAAATGACAAGTCAACAGTTGTCCAACCACTTGTAGAAGCTGCCAGATGAGTTGGTCAATCGTCATTGAGCAGCATCAAATCCATATTTGATCGAATCTTGTCAATACGGCTCCCTCTGTGGCTGCAGGCGTTTAATCCCCATGTATAGTGATGAGCATTAAAATCACCCATCAAAAGAAATGGGGAAGGCAACTATCTTATCAGGCCAACGAGTTCCACTTCTTCAAACCTATAATTAGGTGGCAAATGCAAACAACAAATTGTCATTTTGTATGGAGTAGTGATTGTTTTTGCTACTTCTTGCAATGAAGTTCTAAGGTTCACAGACGTAACACAGATGGAGTTGTGGGCATGTATTGCTACTTCACCCTTAGCTCTGTCTACAGTAACATAGTCATTTATAAAAACTGAAAACCCCTCACAATAAAGGAGTGGGCTTGATGGAGGTGAGTCTCTGTCAGGCAAATAACTAAAGGGGATGTATCACATACAAGAACCTTAAGATCTTCGATGTGACTTCTCAAAGTTTTAATGTTCCATTGTATCATGCTATTTAAATTAAAATTTCTGGCCATATTTTATGATTGAGATATAAAGTTATATATATATATGGATTTGTTAACAATTAAAAAGAGTTTGGACTTGTATCATTCTTTTCACCTGCCTGGCTTGAAAAACCATCAGATGGTTTAAGTTTAGTTGATTTTAGATATTTCAAGGTCAAGCTCCATAGCAACCTCAAAAACTTGAATATCAGTTGTTGGAGGCTTGGTAGATGCCTGAGGTAATTTTGGAAGGGGTTTCGATGAACAAGCCCCAACCTTATTTGCATTTGTGGAGACTTAGTAACACTCAGTAGTGTGTTGGGCTTGCCTCGAGAATTTTTATTCTGGACTTTAACAAAAGAGGAAGATTTTTTTAGAACTGATACTGATTGCAATTTTGGTTTAGTTAGATGTCCCATTATCGGTGGTAATTTGAGGTTTTTAGGCGGTGAAAGCGCAGATTTAGACTTGGTAGCAATAGGCTTTGTAGATTTGGAAAGAAGATCAAATTAGAAGGGGAAGGCAAGTTAACATAAGTACTGCTTTGGACTGCTATTAATTGCCATATCCATATTAAATGTAAAATGTGACATTTACAGTTCAATTGTGGTTTGGTTGGTGTAGCTGGTGGAGTTCAGTTGTGGTTTGGTTGGTGTAGCTGGTGGAGTTCAGTTGTGGTTTGGTTGGTGTAGCTGGTGTATCACTGAAGAGGACGATCTTGTCGTTGAAACACGTCTGATACTTAGGCGTATTTTTTTTATGAGAATTGTGTTCTGTGTGTTTGTACTGCTATTAATTGCTTTATTTGCTCGGTAAGTAAACGAACCATCTCATCCAGTTCCTTACACTATGAACATGAGTTAGTAGCTGGCATTGATGTCGCATTTGCGTAACATTTTCCTACGGTAGGAGGTAGAGCAGTTCTTTGCTTGTATAATATCCTAGCTTCTGGAAAGGAGAGTTTCTCTTTGGCAATAATTTCTAAAATTGCTTTCTCAACTTTATATTTTGGGCATTTCGGTGAACGTCCAGGATGATCACCGTCACAATTTACACACTTAGCTTCCATATTACAATCTTTGCTTTTGTGACCTTTAATACCACACTGTCGACACACTTCCTCCAAGTACTGTTAACATGTCCAAATCCTTGGCATCGGAAACAACACCTTAGATTTGGAATGTAAGGTCTATCAGTTAGCTAGTAGAATCCAGTAAACACTCACTCAGGAAGATTGGGTACAGCAAAGTTAATATCAAAGAGCCAGATGGTTTTTTTCTCGTCATTTTCTGTACAAAAAATTCTTTCAACATTAGTAACATGCTGTTTGGCGAGCTCTTTCTTTATATCCTCCGTGCTATAGTTCAATAGGTCACGACAAGAAATAACGCCTCTAGAAGAATTCAAACCCTTATGAGGTTCAACTAATACATTAACAACATTGAAAAAGGACTTCAATTTTAAAAGAGAGTGACTCTGTTTATCAGTCAGCCTGTACTGATATAGTCCCATTTCTCAGTTTTCTAATGGAACAAACACCTCCTGCAGCACCTGTTATGGCTTTATTAATAACAAAGAGGGAGATCTTTGACAGATCTGCCCCTCAGTACTGTGATGGACAATAAGGAATCTGGGAGCAGGTCCCGGACTCGGGATGCTAAACTGCTCTCAGTAGATGCAGATAGGCCTACTTCATATAAAAAAGATAAGTTTATAAAATATGTATACTAACTTGAAAGTTTTTTGTATGGTAGACACGCAAGCATTCAGGTATACACAAAGCGACATCACATTCCCGTACATCAATGGAGTTTCTTTTCTTATTTAGGACCGGATAATTGTCCACTTACAAAAAAGCATTTCCTTTTCTTTTTTTTCCTGTTGCTGGTAATAATTCAGAAAAGTGTCAAGCCATCACCACTCAAACCTCACTACTCTCGGGATTCACATTTCAAACATTTCATTGCTTCCTAATCGATTCATTTTTAAGCCTTGTCCTAAATTATGAAACTATTAATCACGAAAATATAAACATAACACTTGTTGCTGGTGAAAAAGCCGAACTGACGGCGATGAAGGCGGGACACTAATCGTAGCGTCCCACATTACTCATTCAACACGCTTCTGACACTTAGCGGATGTGATTAGAACTAAAAATATTTGCTTCTAAAAATCGCCGAGGGATGGCAGGGTAGTTCACGAACAAAAATAAGTAGATCACAACATATACGTTCACACTGCTTTAAGATAACTATAAAAATGCAACAGTGATGTCGTTACTGAAGGTGGCTTTGAAGCATGGCTACGGGACTGTTGTGTTGTTACTGTTCAAAGGGTTAATTACTGTGTCCAGCTGTTTAGAAATAGTGCAAAGGTGAGATTTTTGTAAATCTTGCTTTAGTAGAGATGTACAGTGAAGTACCATGTCCACTATTGAGACTGTTACTGCAAGATGCAATGTTGGGGTTTCATTAGTGAACATAACTTATGTTATGTTTTTAATAGTCTTTTAATCATTTTGACATTGCAAGGTGTTTCTCTCCCCTGCAATGCTGTACTCTTCTTTAGTTGCAGGTCAGCTGCTTATTTCTACATATGAAGCGATCCAGTGGATTTTGTTATTCCATTGTTTCCTACATAAATTATCTGTTTAATACAAAGGCCTGTATTGCAGATCTGGAGTCAATAAGGAACATGATTTTTATGATAGCCAACTATCTGAGAAACAATTGCAGTGCAATAATAATGTTTTATATCTCTGCAAAGCTAGTTTTGTTATTCCTGCATCTGCATTTCAATTTGCCCCTAAGAGTGATCCTGAACTATATATTATTCAGACTCATCCAGAGGATATACTTCAATGGTGATTGTTAGTGCTATTTGTTATAAAAAAAAGAGCTTTTTTACTTCCGATATAAAGAAGAGGTTAGTGATTACTAATTGGTATTCTATTGGTTTCATTTCTGAAAAATGTAGTTTCAATTGAGTTGTCTAATTGTTTTATTATTCACTGGTAGTGATTGGGTCTTCAGATATGATTTATCATGAGTATTTTTTACCCAATTTGCTTGTGATAGGGCTTTTATTTTGGCAAAAGAGATGGTATATTGTTAGTTTATTTCTAAAGTCATCATTATGTGACCTGTATAAAACTGAAAGAAAAGAACCAGCATTGTTTTCAATTGTTTAATTATATTTAAGTATGTTTTAATTCCGATGATTAATAAGTTTATATTGCTATATTATTGTAATTAGATATATTATTGTTGAAGTTAAGTGGAAGAAGACTAACTTTATCTCAAATAGACCTATTATTCTATTCTCTTGTGTGAACTAAGATATCTACCGGCTCCCTGCAATGTGGCTCTCATTCAACATATACGCCAGTGTTAGTTTTTGTCAGCCATTATCACAGCAATATATTATTACACATACTAAAAACATCAAATGACAAAATGAAATAATTTCAGATAATATAGTTTTCAGCATGAACGTTTTTCAATTTTGTTTTCAAGATAAAATCTACCATTTTGAAAAATAATGGATCCTTTTTTAACAATAGTTTGAGTAATTTCTTCTACATTTTTCAGATTAGGTTTAGAACAGTTTAAATTTTCAGCACTACACAGAAATCACTTTAGAACACACATATACATGCTGAGGATCTTATAGCTTCAATGGGGAAATGGATTTTTCTTTTTTTTTTGTAGCCAAATTTGAAATGAAGCAAATATTTAACAAATATTTATAATGGTAAACAGCTGAGAAGAAGTACTACTTACAAAAAAAGACCACTGTAAGCGCTAATATAAACAAGTTGCGCAGTAGATAGTGCCTACTATACGAAAGCCACTCCTAATATCTCCCCATGCCAGATTCTGTTCTACATGATACAACATCGGAGTAAGACAAAGGAGAGTTGGGTCAGATCAACCCAACCAGTCCCATACCTTCCATTCCTTGTCACAAAGGTGTATTGAGCCCTTACCATTCTGTTCCTTGTCGTAGAGTCATATTGAACACTCAGCATTTCGTTCACCGACTCAAAAACACGGTTTTTGCAATTTAACATTACGCCCCCTTAGAATCGTCCTATCGCAATAAATAAAACACCGTTGGAAAGCTAATGTTCCGTAGATCCATAGTCATGCAAAAAAAAAATACCACAAAATGTAATAAATAATATTCCAAAAATTGGTGAAGTTCGCATATTTTTGATGCGTAAAATCATAGATTTGAACTGTGCAGTTTTTAGTAAAAGCGACGCCATTTTTTCCCATATGATTACAAATCTATTTTTCTGTCAAACAGGTCGACCAAAACACTGTTCTATAGATCACATCATTCTCTTTCTAGCCGTAGTTTACATATTGTTCTGCGTCTCATAGATCGCAAGATATTTCTACTTGACCATAGTAGAAACCTAACAGAACGAAATTCACTTGGCATTCGGTGCAGTTTACTAAATAAGATAATCAATATTTTGTAATCGATCTTTATAGTATGTTGTAGAGGAGATTTCATTCTACAAGTTGGTAGTAGGTACTTGATATAGCGTACTGTTATTCTCTGTTTCTTATTTTCAATTCGGAACATAGGCATTTTTAGGCAAGTGTATGACATAAATTAACACGGAAAGGATGTGGCTCTATGTTTTGGGATTACATATTTCTGTAATTTTTTAGGTTTGTGTATGCAAATTGTATATAAATTGTGTATACAAGTTACAATATATGTGTTTTTATTTCTAAAGTTTATATTTTTGAGTGAATTTCTAGTTTGTGAATGGTTTATATTTGGGATAACCTAGAGGTATGTTGTAAACCTAGGCCTAAAAGCAAATTTTCTTATATTGAGTGTTTTATTTGATTATACAAGTGTATATGTGTGTTATTCTTTGTAAAGTTTATTGTTTTTGTGAAATCTAGTGATTTTGTCTTAGGCCTAGCTTTAGAAAGTTACTAATTACGCCTAAATTGTTGAGGTTTCAAACCTAACCTCACTTGTTAAGTTCCAGTTTTTAGGGGAAACCGTTATTTTTATTTTGAAAATGTAACAAATTTTTTTTCCCTAATTATATTCACAAATATATTACAAATCTCTATAGTAATCGTTGAAAAAATTCAAAAAAATCTATTTGTATGGTGTACATTACAATTTCTGTGAAATTATTCTCTCCGTAACTCTTCGATTTTTTGGTATTTGACCAAAAAACTCCAAATGTTTTACATCTAACATTTTTTTTCAGTACATACCTAAATTCTATGCACCTTGCTGAATATAATGATTTATAGAAGTTGTGTATAAAATATGCTTTACAATTTTTTGTGAATTTTGGAAAAAAAATGATCATTTTACCTTTTTTCGTAAATTTTTGTTTTTTTTTATTTTGAAAATGTAACAAATTTTTTTTTTTTCTAAATATATTCACAAATATTACACAAAACTTTTGTACATCTTAGAAAAAGGTGGTAAGCTATTGATTTTGGATGATACAGGTTTTTCTGAAAAATGATACCTTCATTATTTTGACATCTAACATACATACTCCAAAAACGTTTCAAAAAAAATTTATTTTTTTTTACATAGATGAATTCTATGCATCTTTCTAAAAAAAATGATGTCTTATAAGTTAGGTTTTTTATAAAAATAATATATTTTATTAATTTTTAAACAAACGAAGAAAATTAAGAGAAATTAACCAATGCCGGCTCTAGGGTTATGACCTTCATTTCTGCATATCATCACCCAAAAGGTAAGTCTTATGTAATAATTTTTTTCAGTTTTAGGGTATTTTTTACAAAACCTGAAGCAGCACGGAATGTGTTAAAAAGTCGACTTCAATAAAGAAATAAAGTATGCCTGATGATCCCGCAAGGCGAAACAATTGTAGCTCATTTATATTATTAAAATATTTTGAAACTTTAAGCTTTATTGTTTTATTTTATCATTGAAAGTATTTATTGTGGAAAATTGTGTTTCCTTTAGTTTTGTGTGATTTGTAAATGATAATTTTTTTAATTATTGTCATTTCGGGGAGATCATAAAAAAATTATATTTGTTGTTTTATCTCTAATTGTACATATTAAGGCTAAATGAAGAGTAGTACTTCATAAAGTTCAATGTCCTAAATCTACATAACTAAAATTAATGAGTTGACCTTCAGCAAGACTTTTCATGATGCCCTTTTTTTTAAATGCATATATATTGTAAAAGAATATTATTCTTCAAGTATATTTATTGTTAGGAATGAAACAAATGTACAGGTTTAGTTTATAAAATAGTATTTAAATAATCTTGGATTTCGTAGTTTTTTTTCAATCAGGTTACTTCATTGCTGTTAATGATTGACATTCATGTTTAAATATAATACAGTAAAAAAATCAAAGACATACAACAACAAAACATTATCCTAAATTAAATAAAAATTTTAAAAGAAGATAATTAACTTAATTTTAAGAATTAAAATTATTTGAATTGGTATCATACTTTGTTCAGAAGGATAGTCTTTGGTCGGAAGGTAAACAGAAGGCCTTTTTGCACATGATCTACTTCCACTGTCTGTGTGAAATCTTGCAAAATTGTTTTCATTATAAGAAGGAAGCCCTTTTAAGAATTCGGCTACAGACTGAAACATTACAATAGTAGTTGCATTATTCTTTTTTAGCATAAATAACAAAATTTATTGAGAACCAAACCAAAAATTATGTATACCATATCCTATAGCTACGCTTTAAATAGCAACTGTTCAGTCTTGATTTTTTAGTTCCATTTCTTGAATATGTTCAACGAAAATATAAATTAAATAGATACCAGAAAATAAATGTAACTGTAAAATTGTTTTCTCAATATGAAACAATAGGGTTTGATAGATATATTAAGCCACCATCATAATTAGAATAGTATAAATAAAGCGTGAGATAAATAGAGCAAATATTATAAAGACAGTTTATAATTACACATCTCAATACAAATCAATGAGACTATTTCTATTTTTTTTTTTTTTTTTTTTAGTTTTAAGGCAAAAACCATTTTGATCATTATCGCCTTCAAAAAATTGGACAACAAGAACGAACTAGATAACAAACAAAAGTAAACAACATAATAATATGTTGTAATAACAACAAGGCTGTAAAATAGCCCTACAACAACTTAACAATTATAAACTATGGTAAATTACAATTAACAATAATTAAAACAAATATTACAAGGTTGTAAAAGGACCCTGCAACGAGTTATGAAAGATAGAATTTTTACAACAACAAAAAATTTAATTACACAACAAAATATTACACTGTTGTAAAGAGGCTCTGCAAAAATCGATTCAAAATTTAATTAAAAATTTTATTAAAATATTTCAGACAACGCAAAGGGACAATACCCGATCAATGAAGGATCTGAGCATTATCCTCCAAAATCGCCTGAATGGAATTAGGTAGGGAAAAAGATCGTTGCATACCTCTTAACAAAACACATTCAATAAGGATATGCTTAATTGACAACACACCTTGACAAAATGTGCATTGTGGCGGATTCCACTGTTCAATCAAATCAATGAGTGATCATGGAATGACCGATACAAACACCTAACCACCACTTCCTCTCAAAGACTGCCACGTATGGATGAATTCCACGAACTGAGAGTATCTTTTTCTTCCCTCAGCTTATTAGGCTCTGGATTTGTTCACTCTACTTCCCAATTCCTATGCAAAATAATTTTAACTCTTGATACAAAGTCAGATACCCTAACATGCTGTGTGACTGGTATCTGACATGTAGCTTCCATTGCCGTTTCATCAGCTTTTGTGTTTCCCGAAATTCCATAATGTCCAGGTACCCAGCAAAATAATACTCCGACACCCCGTACCTGAAGTCTGTTTATGGAACAAACACAAATATTTTCAACCAAGGGATTCTTAGAACACATATCCTAGATAGACTGTAAAGCACTTTTTGAATCAGAACACATAAGACAGTGACGTAAACTAGATGGAACGGTATTAAGACCTTTCCAAATAGGGATGAGTTCAGCAGAAAATACACTATAGGCTGACGGAAATCCATACATATATGTCTGACCAGATAAGTAATATGAGCAACTGACTGTATTGTCCAATTAAGAACCATCTGTGAAAATAATTTCACTAGATGGGTATTCAACAAGTATCTGGTGAAATTCCTGATGATATACTACATCAGTAGTGTTATGCTTGATGAACCTGGACAAATAAAAATCAAAAGTCTGCATTTGAATGAGCCTTGGAGGAATAAAACATGGAGTATACTCATTAATTGGAGGAAGTATAAGGCCCAAATTGTCAAGGATTATAAGTGTCCTACTGCCAAATGGGGCAGTAAAATTTTGACAACATTCATATCGTTCAGCCAAAAGATTTTTTAAAACGATGTTGTAAACCGGATGATACAGATTGAAGTGCAGACTACAGATATATGTTATTTGTAGTTGCTGCTTTGGTCGAGTATAAGATGGTTCACCAGTCTCAGTAAATAAGCTAGAAACTGGGCTTGAACAAAATGCTCCATAATCAATACGCAATCCAGAGTTATGTATCAAATGAAGCTTCTTAAAAGGGTGATTGTCTAGCGGATGTGTAGACTATTGAGCCATAATCAATCCGCGATCAAACAACAGCACAGTAAAAATGTAGCATACAGGTCCTGTCGGCTCCCCACCGAAAACATTTAACATGTCAAGTATTTTATTGCACCGTGTTTTCAGATCATATAGATGTGGAATCCAAGAAAGTCTATAATCTAAAACTTTAGCAGTTTCGTAGTTTGAAGTTGCGTTACATCAAGAAATAATAAAGGCTGATGGTTAAGTATTCGACGACTAAAAGCAATACATTGTGTTTTGGAAGCAGAGACCTTAAATCCTTGATATATATTTTTATAGTCAATTATCGAGTAATACACAAATAACTAAACCAATTTATAAATATGGAATGTAAGTTAGTTTAACACGTTAAGTGCCATGGGGGGGCCAATCGGTACGACAGATTGTAGAAGATTGTAGCTAATAGCCGTAGATATTTCATTTTATTATCTTTCAATAGTGTTGCGTAACAACCAAATAAAATACCTCAACAATATGTTAATTTCGTTGTACCAACCGGTACGACAGCGAAATTTTCAGTTGGAATTATGGATTAATGCATTAAAATAAGTAATATACAGCTTGAACATTCTACAGTTGTTATATATTTTTTTAAATAAACGTATAAAAGTTAACTATTACGGTAAGCAAAACAATAAATTTTGCATATTTTTGTATAAAACATTGAACAATTACAAAATTGGAAAGCTATTTTTAAAACTGTTTAACAATGTTATTTATTTACAATTAGGTTTTTAAAAATCATTTATTTATATTATTACTGTCTAAACTGTAAGATGAAAGCATTTTAAAAGCAAAATGAAAGCATTTAAAATCTGTTATTGACAAGTATTCGTGTTCCGGTCGTGGTCATACATTGCTTTTGTAAGCGAGCCAAGCATTTACAATTTACAATGCAGGTGCCAAATAGTAAATGTACTGCAACTTTATGATACCATCTTAGTATCTTTCGTACTGCTGAGTTGTACGACGACATTTGATCAGCAACAATCGATGCCGGACTTTTGCTCATTGTACTCTGTTATTGCAAGAGGCTTGAAAATGACATTTCCCCTTCGATCCCACTTTCCTGTTTGAACCATGTTGACTTGATGTTTACGTGTTTCCCACCACTGAGTCATGTGTTACCAACATCACAGACCAAAATTATCCTAGGAAATCAATCAAAAGTGTGGTCGGCCAATCGGCCGACACGTCAAATTCCAAACAAAATATGGTATTCAAAATGACATGACGGGCCGATAGGCCGATCATTTTTTTGAATGTTTTGTAAAACAATTTCTCAAAAAATCAGTTCTCCATATAACCATAAGACCGCATATATACAGGTTATGTTATTAAAATTGTTTATTTAAGTTGGCACTGTATGATAAAAGTGGCACAACTGGCTTTGGCACTTAACGTGTTAAAAAAGTTTTTGTTTGAAAAATTATTTTTAAGTAAGTTAGTGATGTAAAAATATCATAAATACACTAAAAAAAGTTGAATGATGTTTCTATTAGTTCAGGTTGTGTTTTAATGTACTATTTACAATAAAATATTGCATTAAAAATAATATATTGCCTAGTAACTTCAGAAATGTTCTTTTAGTGCAGTATTGTACCAAAAACCAAATAATTTTAAAATATCCTAAATAGGTTTTAAGAAACTTTTAATAGCATGAAAATGTAGATTTTAGTAAGAAGTACATGTGTTAAAAAAAATGGAAGCCAGTAGCCCTTATAGTTAAAAATTTATATATATTTTCTTAAAAAGCGCTAATACCGGATAACGCCACTTTAAGGGCTTATATACACTTGTGTAATGTGTGTTAGTCCATCGTACTCGCAAGGCAAGCATTTCAACACTTTTTGAATTATTTCGCAACAGCTGGCTCTCATTCCAGTTTTCATATGTTCCTCCTTATTCTAATACATTTATTATATTTTATATTTATTATACTTGTTCTATTCTTTATTTGATTTAATATACGCAATACATACAATCATAATATTTACATACTAGTGAATTTACATATATAATATATACTTAATTGTAACAATTCCTTTGTATAGTCAGGTACAGGGTGTGAAGTGCACTTCATAGTCTAGTACAAAGAATAGAAGAGACTCTAAGAAACCGTGAATATGCCCCCAGTGTCATTCTTGACATTGAGTGAGCTTTTGACAATGCCTCCCATGATCAATGATCCAAGCAATATCATATCACAGGATTAATACAACTGTGTTCGAGTGGGTGGGGGACATGTTAAATAGGACATGTTATAAGTATTGGGAGAGGAGCTGGAGGCTGAGGTCACCAGAGGTTGTCCACAGGGGGGAGTTTTCTCTCTCCTTCCTCTTCTGTGGTGACTGATGGTTGACACAATTCTGGACCTTC
The DNA here is from genome assembly GCA_963513935.1 of Aphrophora alni. Taxonomy (NCBI): domain Eukaryota; kingdom Metazoa; phylum Arthropoda; class Insecta; order Hemiptera; family Aphrophoridae; genus Aphrophora; species Aphrophora alni. The sequence continues at coordinate 60,831,948 of OY740770.1, read as the reverse complement.
TCTCATCGGAGAATTACTACACCTAAGGATATGCCGATGATGTGATGGTGCTTATCAAAGGGAGGTTTGGAAATCTAGTGATAGATCTTATGGAATGAATTCTGTCACTAGTAGAGAGATGGTGTCGAAAGGAATAACTCGGGGTCAACCCTAATAAGATAACACGGAATTACAAGCAAGATCACTCCGGATTTGAGTTATTAAACTTACTGGGACAAATCTTCCAAGTGTGGACGAGATCTAGGGGTGGTAAGAAACACCTAACTAAACTTGAATTCGAACTTTAGGTTCACTTTGGGAAAACCCAACAAATTGTTAATGGCAGCAAGAAGGCCAGTAGAGAGAATCTGGGGACTAAGACCAGCAACGATGAGAGGTACATCATAGTATTATACAAATCACTGGACTTATTAAGAGACACTGTAGTGTATGCACTTGCACAGGATAAGAGCTTATCATGGCAAAACTGTGTGCAAAGATACTGTGCACGAAGAGTGAGGAGACCGCAGATCGCATAATTTTTAATTGTGAGGCCCTGACAAAATTCCTGGGTAACTATCATTGGACTAGTTAGTGGATTACTCAAACTCGTAAGGGGAACAAATTTGCTAAGCTAGAATAAGGAGGCTCTAGTTACACAATAGGCTATCGGTCGTGGTGCCAGGGCATAGTTAAAATGGCCCTTTAAACTACAAATTAGGCCTAAATCAATCAATACAATCTACACAACAAATATGTTATATCTGGGACATGTAGATACGGTTGATAGGATGATATGATTAACCATAGATTGGTTATATTTATAAAACTGGACTTTTTTACAACTTCGTAGAGATGTGACTAGATCTTCGCTGCTGGCTTTGACTTATTCGAGTTCCAGGGTGGTGACGTGTCTCCTGGTGTCTATAAGGTCCTTATGCACTCATTGCTGTGCATTTGAACATTGTCAGAATGTTGAGACAGTCCCTCGGGATAAATTCGGGGGAGAAAATAAAGGCAAACCGATTTATAAATAAAAACTTCCTTTATTAAATATTTAAGTTATTGTTCTCTGGTAACTCAAGCTAAAAAGTTAGGGTGTTAATAGCAAGAGCACAGAGGTCTGCTCCTAATCACGATTCTGGACAGACTACTCTCGTAAGTCTGTTGCAAGTGCATCCAGACTCAAAACATCCTCCCTTTTCTTTTCTAAAATCATGACTCCTGCATTTCTTAATATACCCTGTTCAGTGTGTAAAGAGCCTTGTGTACTTTCCTGTTAGATTATGTAAATGTATGTTTAAATAGCACTGTTCTAGCCAATGTATTATTGGATTGTCAATATGGTAGATGAATACTAACATGTTGTTCTGCTCTCTTTCAATAGCCTGATAGGCCATGGAGTATTTGATAAAATTATTTAGGACCTATATCAAGTTTAGTTATAGAGTATTAACCCTAGAAAGGTAATGAGTAGTCTGTCAGACAACTGTCACTGCAAAAATCGAACTGGGAAACGAAGTAGGGAGATAAAGAAGTGCCCCATCCATAATACCTTACCCTAATCACTAAAAGCCAATAAAAAACTGTTTACTTCACTATATTAAGTCCAGTGAGATAATCATCGTGTGAGAGACTACGTGTTACCATTTATGTTAGTTTTTTATGTTTTGCAATAGTTGCTTTGTGTTAATTTTTTTTTTTTATTTGACTTGTTTAAATCTGTGCAGAGTTTCCCAAATTAAAATATATAAAAAACTAGTGTTAAATTTATATTTTATTAGTTTTAGTAGCAAGTTTTCTGAGCAAAAACTGTAGAAAACATTTGTTTAGAGCATTGAGGAATGATATGAGTAGACAGTACCAAAAAATTGTAAATAAACTAACACGACTTAAATATGTCTACAGCAATATAATCTAATTTCTTAATATATATAATTTTTTTTCTTAATTTGTATGTGTTTCTTCAAATATTTTCCCATGAATAGTCTGGGAGACCACACATTACCATTTATGTATGTATAAAAGGTGTTACTATTCTAGGGTTAAGTTACATTCCTAAATACTATTAAAAATCTTTATACAGTTATATTTACTTTCAATTTTTACAGCCTTTAACTTATAACACTGTTTAACAATTTGTACAAAATATTTAAAAATCAAAGCGCAATGAATCCTTTATAACTACCTTCGAACCAAGTTATTTTACACGACAAAACTATGTACTGATTATCTATCCATACAATTTAAAGTAATTGGTAATTGTTTACAAAGAAAGTTACCGGTATTAGTGGCGATTTAAAAAAAATCTTATTCTACATACCTTACTTCTTAATAATAAAATAAGTTTTTAACACGGGGCTAACTTTTTCACTGGAAAAAACATAATTTCAACTATTCTAGGTTAAGGTCCATTAAGTGAATTACACGTTAAAATAGGTACATACATGAATTTTTACCTTACAAGGTCAAGTAAGGTGGTTAAATATATATATCTGACCTATGTGTAAATATTTTTAAAAAGAAGAAATTGTGTGTTATTTCCCAAACGGAAACCCATCAAAGTACTAACCGCGCTAAAAGTTGCTTGATTTCGGTGATCTATAAAAAATGTATTGAATTCTGTATTTGATATCACAATTTTTCAGTGAAAAAGCTAGAGCTACGTGTTGAAAACTTATTTTATTATTAAGAAATAAAATATGTAGAATATGATTTTTTTTTTTTTTTTTTTAATCGCCAAAAATACCAGTACTTTCTTTGAAAACAATTACCAAGTGCTTATTTCATAGATAAGTCCAACCATCTAATTGCCGTAAACTTTTTGTTTAGAACCTAGGATGTTCAAAGATCATCAAATTTTTGATCTCAAAAGCTGATGGCAATGATACATTTTTTAATACTACTTTTGTCGGCTTTCGTCTTCCATCATTGAACGAAGCAAAGAGGGTAAGCCACCAAAAAGTCTAACAAACATATAGCATGTTGCTATTTTACATCATTATTCACAAATATGTGAATTGGCATGTGAAAAGTTTTAAGTTTTCAAAATAACTATAAATTTCTAATTAACCCTTAAAATGTCAGTTAAGTTATATGGGTTAAAACCTAAACAAATATTTGGTATCTAACTTAAAACAAGTTAGCTTGGTGTTCTTCTATTTAAACATTAGCTAAAGTGTGACTAGTACAAGTAATTGGGACAACATGTCAGTAGCATTTAGTTAATAAATGTGAATAGTTCATTATAGTTCTAATACTTTGTATATGTAAATAAAACTAAGTTAACATACCCTAACCTATCCTAAATGCCAAATATGGATTGTATAATTTATAAACCCTATAGCCTACTGTCATGTTCTAAGGATTCAAAAGTAGGCTAGTTAGTTTAACCTTCATGGATGGACAATACCTAAGCAACATAAATTAATGTTAAACACAGTTCTTATCGTGAGTTTCGCATTGTCATATATAAAATAGGCTACTAAAAGCAAGGTCTATGTGTGTTCGTTAAAAAATGTCTGAAAATTGTTTACTATATACCTTATTTTGAAACAATGAGATCACATTTGATGTTGGAGATTATTTTCAAATACAAAATACATAAGTAGAAAATAAGAAATATTAAAGTACGAAATCTTGGTCTGGTTAGGTTTAGGTGAAGTTAGTGAATGTCTGATCACTTGATGTTTATGTTATAAGGTAAGAAACATTATTACAAAATATATTTTCCATGGTAAAGACTAATTATTAGGTCTGACTAGGTGACTACACATATATATTTAATGATCTGCACAAACCTATTTTTTGTTCTTCACTCATACAATGTAATAATATTAAGCTGTCGAATAACATGTAATGTCGTCCCATTTTGTAACCTACGCAAACCATATGCATAGGTCAATTGCTACTTTCACGTCGAGTCTACAATCAAAAAAGTCTAAACAAAAAGTTTACAGAAATTGGGGATAAACACATTGTGGAACAAGTAGTACTGTTGAAGGCAGAGGGAGAGAGAAAGAGAGAAAGAAAAGAAATGTGTATATATTTTGTCTAAGGCTTTGAACTGAGATCAATCCTTAATCTTCATCTTCATGGTGCGTGCATCCAGCCTCAGGTAATGCCGACCGCACGGTGTCTCTCATACACATAGCTAGCCAGTCTCCAGTAGGTGGGATCAGTCAGAATTCGTCCAAGAGTGCAATCAGGTTGGAGTCTTCTCCTCAGCTCATCTCTGACCTCCGATCTGATGATACAATCAAGGAGGATGTGTTGTAGGGTTTCTTCTTCTATCTGACATACAAAACACAGGTGCGACTCAACAAGTTGGAAACGAAAAAGATAGGACTGTGTTACAATATGTCCTGTTCTAGCTCTTGAGGCGAATGTTGACACGGACCTGGGCAAGTTCTTGTAGATGACAGTGTTGTTTGGTTCTTTGAGGAGTCCGTAAAGATGGCGACCCGTCAGTTCATCCCTCAACTGCTCCACCCACCTGTGTCTCAGGATTCTGTGAGATGCAGCCATGCATCCCGCAAGAGGTAGTTCTTTAGATGGTATAGGATGTATATTGGTGGCTGCCTTCGCTATTTCATCAGCTTTCTCATTTCCTGGAAGTCCGTAATGACTGGGTATCCATTGAAAGAAAATCTCCTTGTCCGTGGACAGGTTCAGGAGTTCTAAAATCTCTTGGACTCTGTGGTAGTAACTTGAGGGCCTATATTGTTGGAGGAGTTGTAATGGGCTTTTGGAGTCGCTGAGTATGCATATCAATCCTTAAGACTAGTCTACTTTTTAATATAAAAACAACTATAAATGACAATGCTTAACTTTGGTCTTTATGCCTACTTATTAAAAATATTAGGGGTAGAACAATTATGGGTAATTATGCAATCTACCTTGCCTTGAATTTCAGTTAAGAATTCATCGAAATCATCTACTACCTAATTTGATTTGAAACAATTAGATCATATTTGATAGTGCAAAGTACCAAAATACATTAGCCTAGTTTAGTAGAAAATATGAAATATAAAGGTATGAAATCCAGGTTTGGTTAGTTTATAACAAATGTAAATCCTAGCTCTAGTGAAAAATGCCTAAGTTCAAGGGCGTACCCAGGATCAAAACTAGGGGGGCAAGGGGGGCAAGCCATGGTCATTCAATATACAATTGATTATAAAAATAGTTATTTCAAGAGTTGTATTAAATTCCAGCAACAAAATGTATAATAAAGATTTATTTTTTTGCTTCCTGGGGCGGCAGCTGCCCCCCTGCACCTCGCTGGGTACGCCCATGCATAAGTTAATAGTTATGACTTTGTTATTCAAGTTAGTTAATGTAGGTATGTCAGTATTGTTAGTCATGGCGTGTTCTAAATGTATATTATTTGTGGTTAATATGGAGAGAAGCTGTCCGATCGATTTAAGTGGAAAATCTCTACAATTCCTCTTCAAAATACATTTTTCCATCATTTGATACTTATTAAAGACACTTCTCACTTTTTAACTTTCACAATTCATTATTTCTGTCCGAAATCAGTGACTTAGAATTACTGTTTTATGACATTTTTAGGTTGTTTCGACAAATATTTCATCAATTTTAAGTAAAATCTATTGAATTTTTTTTATCCCATGCAAATAGCTTTGTTTTAAGAACTGTCAGTTTAACTAGGCCAGGGAAGGGGTTCCCTTACAACACCTAGTTAAAGAACAACAGGTCAAGAAAGGTCATTATATTTATATAGCCTAGTCATCATGAATCTTATTACTAGGTCTGGGTTTCAGAGACCGAATCATTATGAACCTTATATTATAGAACAACCAGTAAAAATGAATGAAGTGTGCATGTGCCCCACGAGTGATTTCAATATGGCTATACGATTGAATATGTTACAAATAAGTAAATTTCATAGATTGTTAAATAAATAATGAATTGTGAGATATAAAAAAACCACTTGCATTGTTAATGACTATCAACTTGATGGGAAACACAATTTTGAAGCGGAATTACCAAGATTTAACACTTAAATTGATCAGACAGCTTCTCTGTCTAGATGACTATATACATATTAAACGATTACAACCATTTTCTTAACTAAATTTGAGAGCAAGGTAGATTGCATAATTACCCAATTAGGCTATGAACCTTTTTGCTTGTTTTAAAAATTAAATTAAAGAGGCCTAGCAAATTTCAAATAATTAGAATATTTTTTAAAAATTTGAATAATAATACTAAAAAATAATATGGCTAAATTGTATCAACCAATGAAAACAAAAGGCTAAATAACAATAATAGTTGCTTAACAAAGTCAATTCAAAGAAAGAACAGAGTTACTAACAAATCATTGATACTTTTGCATACATAATCATTTTATAATGTAGGCCTTGGTCATTTTAAATCAACAGCTTATGAGAAAACACTTTTATCTAATTTTAATAAGTTTTCCTTTCTCAAAGTATCCAACGAAAATAGGATGAGCAACAACTCCATACTATGTAGAATATAGCCAACATCCCATACAATTTGTGGGTAATTGTTTACAGTGAAAATTAGTGCTTTTTTGCGATTTAAAAAAAAAATCATAGTCTACATACCTTATTTCTTAATAATAAAGTAAGTTTTCAAACGTACAGCTAAATTTTTCATAGAAAAAAAAATTCAACTTTTCTATTTTAATGTCCACTATTAGGTCAAGTAAGGTGGCTATATATATATATAGTATATTTTACCTGAACTATACGTAAATATGTAAAAAAGAAAAGAAAAGAAATTGTGCATTATTTCCCAAGCAGTCACCCATCCAAGTAATAACCGTGGTCGATGTTGCTCGACTTCGGTGATGTATAAATCCATTGAATTCTGTAGTTTTGAAATTGATTTTTCGATGAAAAAATTAGCTCCGTGTTGTAAACCTATTTTATTATTAAGAAATAAGGTATATAGAACATGTTAACAAAAAAAAAATCACAAAAAAAGCAGTAACTTTCTTGGCAAACAATTAACCAATTTGTGTTTAATGGGAAGTATAATTCTGTGCAGTAGGCCTACATTGAGAATAAATTAAGTATACAACAAATTAGTTGGGAAGATTGGACTAGCCCCCCCCCCCACTTTTGTCATTATTTAAAAACCGCTCAAATATAGGTTACCAAATATTTACTGTACCCCATCCTGTAACTGAAATGAAAGCATAAGTAATATGGGCTAGGCCTATTTGGACATACTCAATCTTTGGGGGAAATTAAACTTAGGGTGAGTTTTATATTGTATGATAGATCTAGAATTTCCTTTATAGCACTGAAATAATACTAGCCAATTTATACCTAACCCGAATAGACATATCTTTTAAAAATTTACAGCATGAAGTTTCCTAAGCCTTCACTAATATATATGAAAGGGGATATATATAATTCATAAATTTAAGTTCAATAGAAATCATACATTAATAAGAATATTCTAAATTAATTAATTATAAGTTTAATATAACCAAAATTTATAATATTTAGATTGATTTTTTTGAAATAGAATCAATAAATTTTACAAAATGATGTTTCTAAGAAACAGAACGTGCAATTTATAGGCTAAGTCCTACACAATTTGTATTATACATTACCATTGTATATGATACGGCACGGATTTCTATATATATTCACAAATTTTCAACAGTATAAATGTGGAATAAACTAATAAGTTAATATGTTTTAACTAAAAGTTAAACAACAAGTTTAAGGAGGGGCAATACAAACAGATGTACGACATAAGATGCTTCAACAACATTTAAGCATACAATGTCTACAACACAGCTGATAGCATATCACCCATCAGATTTACATCTCTACAATTATAAAACAGCTGTTTGGAAGCGGCAGATTCATTAATAAGTTTTATCTGCTACCTAGGTAACCAAACCACTAAAAATAAAGTTTATAAATTTGTAATCTTATGTGAGTTAATTATAAACTTCATAAAAAGATATAGATTGACACTAGTTAAGTATACATTCACTTTTAATATTAAAAAATTCACCAACCAATTAGTCCTTGTTTCATTAAAGTAGTTATGATAACACATTTTAATTTTTAGGACAAGGTTTACAATTTTTTTTTTTTTTGCATACATTATTAGTTATAGCATTTAAATAAGAGCAATTAATTTTCTTCCAACACACTATGCTGTTCAAAACCTCCTTCATCAACCTATATTTACTAAAATGTAAAAACCAAATATTTATTGTAAAAACAAATTGTAATTGTATAATTTTGCAGCTGATTATAGTAATTGGTAATTGTTTACAAAGAAAGTTAATGGTACTTTTGGTGATTTTTTAAAATCATGTTCTACATACCCTATTTTTCTTAATAATAAATTAAATTTCAATGCGGAGCTAACTTTTTCACCGAAAAATCACAATTTTAAAACTACAGAATTCAATATATATATATATATATATATATATATATATATATATATATATATATATATATATATATTAGGTAATTGTTTACAAAGAAAGTTAATGGTACTTTTGGTATATATAATTCCATTCCTTTTATTACATTTAGATAAACAAAACATGATTTAGATTGAGAAAAAGAGATAAGATAAAAAATAAAGCTTTCTTTAACAACAAACTAAAACAAAACAAATAAATGGACATATATGGCATAATAATACCTTACTTTAAATTAAAATACACTAAAACAGGAAAGAAAAACCAAAACAATATTAAATTTATAGGTCATGTTAGCTATTAGTTTTTATATTCTCTTATTTTTAATTTAAAATATTTAAAATAATTATTACAAACCCTTATGAGAAATAGTAAACAGTGTAAATAAAACTATTGGTACCATGTGGCTTGTCAATAAAATAAAACACAAAGAGCTTTTTTCACTTAAATATTTTTATTTACGGAGAGCAAATTAAAATGAAAAAATAACTCGCAGTAAATTGGTACATCTTAAACAGTTCTTGTCACAAGGTGTGCTTAAGGAATACCAATTTATTGTATGAATGAAATAATAATCAGCAATTTCATGAGGCAAAACATAAATATACAAAAGTACAGTAATTTATGCCTATTTCTATTTGTTTGAATTTCATGTAGTATATCTTTAAGTTTATTTGTTTGGGGTTTTTTATAGTTGTAACTATCAATAAAATAAGGGTACTTACGTATTAACGCCACCGCAGCAACTTTGCGCATATATATATATATATATATATATATATATATATATATGCACCAATATTTGCTTACTTTGCGATATAATTATATATCATGACAGGTTTGGCCAGGTAGCTATATATATATATATATACACATAAACACCTGGCCAAACCTTATATATATGCGCAAAGTTGCTGCGGTGTCATTAATACGTAAGTACCGAAATAAGTACCCAATATAGGCAATGTTACTGACATATAAATTTAAAATCTTGGTATTGTTAATTTTATAAGAAAGGCTCCCAATCTTATAAGTAAGGAAAATTCAAGTTTTGTATCAAGTTAACCTTTTTTACTGTATATTGTTATTTGCAGCTGATAATTCAACAAGTCTATATCTTCTTTAAAAGTTACTAAAAAATCCAATTAAAATAAGTTACAAGAGAAGAAAATAGTCCCCATACTATTTTGAAGTAGTATATTTATTTGATTGACTAAAAATATTTACTAGCCTTCCCTTTTAAATATTTGAAATGCAAAGTAAAATTTACCTTGTAAACTATGTGAGCTGTGAACTCTATACTTTTTGCAGAAGTATTTTTTATATTGAAGATTTATATGCATATTAAAATGTGTAGGCTAGAATGGTGTCTGTAATAAAATTAAATAATTTAAATTGCATCTAATTAATAACAAAATAAATAGAAACATAATTGAAGAATAAAATATCAATTAAAAACTTAATATTTAAAGGACTAAGAGAATAAATCTTAACCTAAAGTGCATAGTCTCTTGTGATTAGGTATACTTTTAGATGATTTTATGTGTTGTGTTTGTGATTAAATTTTTGTATTGGTGATATTATCACTTAAAGAAATTAAGTAATAATATAAACCAACTAATGATACACCATTACTGACCTATACATAGATTTGAAATATTTCTTTATTGGTAAGCATTCGTAAAATTTACTACTTTTGATTTTTTTTTTTAACCTAATTTGGTAATTGGTGGTAAATAAAAATCCAATCTAACTTCAGATGGTTATGTATAATTGTAACAAATAATTACAGTTAGTTTTACTTCATACAAAACATATTTCTATATTTAAAATTAAGTATATATTTTTCATTGAAATAACAGAACATGTTAATGTGTTTCAAAATTTAAAAAATTATAAACAGATTATATTAAATATTATTTTGTAAAAATCCAAAGAGAACTAGATTAGGCGTATACACAGTATAAAAAAGTCTGAAGTGATTCACTTGTAATCTGCAAAGATGTAACTGTCTTAAGTGCACTGGCTACAAACTGTATCTCGGTGCTCATTGCAGTAGGCCTGGTGACAACGAACGCAGTGATGTGTTGTCATTCTCCGTTTCTTTGAAGGATATTGCTTACATGTGGTTGTGGCATTGTTAGAAGGGTTATTGAATGTGGTTGTTGAAGTGAACCAGATTGCTGAATTGTTGAACTAGATGCTTCCGTTGAAGTACTTGGATATGACAGGCTTGACTCTAGTGCTCTCAACACATCACCAACACTTTCTTGTAAACCAATCCGCGGAATTTTACGTTTATGGCAGGGCAGTGGGCAGCGATTATTCAATAACTCCTCATCAGAAGAAATATCATCAGTAGATGATTCATAGTCGTCCCTTCCTGAATAGGAAATTATATTATTTTCTGTCTCACTGCAACTCAAACTTATGTCACTATCACTATCAAAGGCTAACTACTCATCATCAATTAGTTTATCAATTTCGGATGGTCTTAAAGTCATTTTGAATGAAAATAACTTGACACACGGTTTGATGAGTAAGTAAGAACACAATCTGTACAAACGTATCCGTACAAAAACTTCCACTGCACTAAAAAGTTACGTTATTGGTAACCATTCGAATAATTTATGACAACGGCTTTATAGGGCCGAAACCGATATTGACAGAAGGAGATCGGAAGTGGCACTGACCTTGGTAGGCGTGAGAAGGGATGAGACGGAGGGACAGAGCTGCAAACCTCTTAGTCCCAAAGATATAACAATAAAAAGAATGCTGATTGTAAAAAATACGAATTGAGTTTCTTAATTTCAAATAATACAATAAAAAATAGCCAATTTAAAATATACATTAAATAAATTGGCTATTGGCTGTATTACAGAAATTGGATCTATATGAGCACTAATATACAATATAAGACAATTTTGTTATACAGTACTACCATAATCAAAGTAAAGACCAATTTTATTGTTAATCTTGTATCAAGTTTAAAAATATATAAATTGGTTGTTTCTTGTTGTTTATTTAATATGTTTGTACATTATCTTTTACCATTTAAAATTAATGGTATTAGTTGTGTTTAATGTCATGTGGGAGTACAGATAAAAATATTAAACATGAAGAGGTTGCAAAGTGTGTATGGTGTCTTTGTGTGTATGAATGGAGGTAGGTAAGGGGATTTCAGCATAACTCAACCATTTTTCACAACAAGTTACATATCTAATAACTTAAAAACATTGGTCACCTGATTAAAGAGCCTCTTTTAATAAGTGATATAATTCATTAAATTTTTAATTGTTTATATTATTCTTTTTATTACAAATTGTCATAAATTTGTACCATAGACCAACAGGAACAAGCCATGACTTTTCCCCCTCACTGGTTGACTAAAAATTCTTGTACAGTTAGAAAGTCTTTCTATGAATATTAATTAAATTGCTATTCAATTAACATTGATACTCTATTTAAATAAGTTATTATTATTTGCAGGGTTTAATATTGCATGTATCATGTCAATTTTTCACAAGTTACAAAGACTGAAACCAAGTCAGATATGTAAAAATCTTCAGCCACTGTATACTTCAACCATAGAAAGACGTGATACAAGAGGTAAGAAATAATCACTCAAGTGGGATTATAAGTCTCATGAAATTTAAAATTACAAAAAATTAGACAAGTGTTGTGTAATCATTGTTGAGATATTCATACACATTATATTTTACTTTTTTTTTCTCTCATTTTTTGTCTTAAAGATCCCTGGATCCTTATTTTCTTCTCTCACATGATCCACTCTTTAAATGTTAAAAAGTTAAAAAATACAACAATACATCCAACATAACAATAATTAAACAAAATAATAATACAACTTAGGCCCAAAACATGTGGTATTGTGGATGAAGCTTGTCATTGTTTTTTATTTGAGTGCCTAGTGTTTAAAAAAATTTAAAGACCTCAGTAGAGTGAGAATGTTTTTGATAAATCCCTAATGACTAATGCTAACCATTTGAAAGGACAGCAGTGTAGATTAAAAATGGAGATCATGTGATGGAAGAAAATCAAGTGCAGTATTTATACCAATTTATTGGATTATATTTTTATTTTATCTTCAATGTACTGTATTATGTTAAAGAGGTTACAATTAATTTTGGAAATGTGTTTATTCAAATTTCTTCCATTATTATTTAAATATGTATATACATATTACAAATTGAATTTGTATGTATTATTAAATATAGGTTTGCATTATTAAACAATTATTTAATTTTTAGTTTATTTACTTTTTTAAATTCAATTTTGTTTTCTTTTAATATTTTTAAATAAGCTATAAGTATAATTAAATGCTTTACAACCCTTTTATTTGTCCCTTTTTTTACATAAGAAGTAAATATAAAATAGGTATTTAGCTATACATGACTTTTCAGTAACCCATGTAAAATTCAAAACACAGCATCTTAGAAAACCTAAAGTAATTAATTTTTATAATTTAAAAAAAATTAATGCCTCATAGTTATTAGATCTAGTAAGTCCTAAAGCATTTCTGAGCAAAGCCTTTTCATCCTGTAGCTCCTATCCTGAGTCAAACTTCAAAACGTTAAGTCATTTGCACTACTTGTTCTTAAGGTAATTAGTAACTAGTAACAATAACTTTTTACTCTCTCCAAGTAAAGTAATAAATTGTGTTCAATATCTCCCAAGATACCCACACAACTACAAATTTAAATATTTCAAGGCAGAGCAATCATTGTTCACTGGTCTTGAGATAGTATCTACATAACTTACATCTTCCAGAAAGACATATTGCCAAAATAGGGTACATATGTTCATATGGTGCTTCACAACATCAAGAACCATCAAAATTTTCACACATTTAGAAAATAAATGAAGACTAAGATATACATAACTGAAAAGTAAAATTAAATTTAACTTTAAACAACCCATATTAAACTAATTGTATATATTAATATTTTAACTCCGTTCTTTTTTTTAAAAAAAAGGAGTTTAGGAAACAACTTGTTACATCTATCTTGTTACATATTATGGAAAACGGAAGCAAGCAGACGAAATGAAACGTTTTAATATACTATAACTGGTTTCTCAATAGAATCACTAATGGTGAGTTAGACTAGATATATTTTATGCATGGTTCCATCTTTCTGGCTATATTAATTTACAAAACACCAGGTATTTCTCATAAACAAACCATTACTAGCTGCATGAGAAACGCTTTCATGAGAAAATTGCTGTATGGAGTGCTATTTCTGATAATTATTTTGTATGGCCAATATTTTTTGACACACCTGTTAATAGAGAAGTATACCTCGGAATTTTATAAGAATTGTATGCCCAGTTGGCTGTTGGTGAGCACAAGTTCTGCTTCTTTCAACAAGATGGAGTAAACTATACATGCCTTGGCTTCACTAACTCAAGTTTTTAGCCCTTTATAGAAGAACGAATTATTATCGGATCTGTGGTCTGCATGGTCTTTAGATATATCTACATGTGATTTTGATCTATGGAGCTTCTTGAAGGATACAATTTATGAAACAAATCCTTATACATTGGACAAATTGAAGGTGAATATTTAAAATGTTATTGTAGCCATTTTCCACTCTGCTTTGCATAGGGGGATTACTTTCTGTTTCAATATAATTACTTCATTGTGTGCATGTGCATTCCACCACCTTTTGTAAATCATGTATAAACTTTAAAGAATAAACTAAAATATTAAAGAATTTTTTGTATTTTAATTTCTTTATTGCTTTCAGTGGAATTGCTTTCTTTATGCCTATTTAGTGGACTGGTTTTCAATTGCTTATCCTGAATAATATTCATTCATTGAAAAGTGTTTTTTAATAATTTGTGTGTCCTCTCTAATTACTGGATTTAAAAAAATTTATTTATTTCCAAAATTGTTGAAAAAGTTGAACTTTTATCATTCTCTGTTAAGTTCAAAACCAGCAATTTGCCTTCACAAGTTTTAAAATAGTAAATGTTCTAAATGATAAAACAAACATAATTTATCATTTAACAAGTGACAAAAAAGTCTATCTAAAAAAGTAACAAGTATACATTTTGAAGTAAATTTATGCAAATTTTAGTTTTTGAGAAAAAATAATTTATAATAAATGTAGTACTGTTTTTTAATGAATTCTTTATCAAATATTTTCGGTATTATTCTATCATCTACAGTAGTTTTCAAATCGTCTAAAAATTGTAGACAAAAATCTATTTCATTGTGATCTATTGTGTTAATTGATCTATTGATTCTACATATTATTTCTAAGTTATACCTGTTCATATAATGGTTCACAAAGAACTTTTAAAGTAGATTCCTAAGACTGCTTTTACAGGTGATATTGAAAAAAAAAAGGTTTTATTTTCATCATAGACTACTTTCTGCAATGAATACACTGGTGTATATTTTTCAGGTTTTAAACCACATGTCATGTTTATACTAAAAAGATGAGGGAGATTACAAATCAAACTTCTTACAATTAACTTATACAAATTTGGTTTACTTACCAATATGGCCAGTTTTTGACACCTGGCTTGTTTATGCATATTAAATCACTTTTTTGGTCGCACTAGAAGATTATGTTTAAAGTCCTGCCTATTATGTTGCAACAAATGGTTTACTCATCAGCTCCCAATTTCGCTACATTTTCTAAGGTATTCTTATTAATACCTTATTATATTCTGTTCACAATGCCAGTCTGCACATTCATCAATGACTTTTGTTAGGGACAATTAAATAATTATTGCTGTAATTGTTATTTTTGGGAGGTAAACAGCATTATATTCAGAATTCACATTAAAGAATATGATAACAGTAAAATAATTATATTGTTAGCTTTACCCATAAAACACAATGGGTAGGTGACTATACATTACTTTTTATGAGAGGTGTTATTTGTGTCCCATTCTATCTGCCATCGTTTAAGCCAAAGTACTCCTTGTTAGGGGTGGGAATTAACACTAACAACGGTCAACGTCAACACCAGTTAACGTTGAGCGTGATTAACTGTTTGTGACCGTCTCCACTTCTTTTGACCAGCTGAAAGCTCCGGCTGGCTGGAGACCGCGTACACTTTAGCCGAATCTTGTCAGCATGGGCCAAGGAGTCGAGTTAGGATGCTAATGAACGCACGCAACGCAAGTTAAATTAAATGTGATCTTTTATTTTAGTGCCGAATTAGAAGATTCCAGAAATAATTATAATTTATAAAAAAGACATAACGGCTAGATAAAGCCTTAATAGTGGCCGAAAAGCATACCGATTAATTATATAGCACATGGCTGAAAATGGACTGACCTCGTCCCGTAGCGGTCTGCCGTTCAACTTCCTTCTCGCGGCTCTCGGAACAGACTCTCGCTCGGCTTGCTTGTTCAAGCCCTCCACTCCTCGTCTCTCCCCCGTTCTACGTAATATTGCATTGCTCAACAAAATCGCAAGTGCCAATTCATATTTTATTATTTAGAATCCCTTTACATCCTAATTTATACTTATTATAGTTTTTGTTTGGTGGGCTCCTTGGCTGGGCCACATGTTGACAAAAACTGTTAACATTAACCGCTAACGTTGTACCATTACTAGCAAACAGAACAGAAGACCAAGCATCTTCGTTCAGTGTTCCCATGTTCAGTGAGAAGGCTCTAGTCATCAATCGACTGTTGCCTGTTTCTTAGTTATTTATACAGTTACTTTCCTTTCGCACAAGCACAAACATAACCTAAATATTTACACAGTTGACAGCTTTTATCAGCTAAAACTAAAGTTATTTACACTACACTATTTTCGTATTATCCAGTCGCCATTTTATACAAAATAGTAGGCTACAGCAGAAACATACGTTGTTTCGTTGAGGAATAAACATTGACGTTAATTGATTCGCTTTAGTTGCTCAACTAAACTAACAGACGACTGAGAGGTGTAGCTTGGTGCGAACACATCGAGTGTGCCGCAGGCACTTACAACCGCTGATGCGTCATCTTCAAGCAGTTGATCAACGTTAGCTGTTAATGCACTTCTTCGTCAATTGCGTTGAGTGTTGATGATGGTCAACGTTGATGGTTAGCTGTTACCCGTTATTGGACACAGCACTACTCCTTGTTTTATTTTTATTGAAGTTGTTTGTGCAGTCCCAGCAAAAAGCATATGATATAATTACTAGTCTGTCAAATAAGTTAACAAATAAATTCCAAGGCCTGTTATATAAAAAATATTTCAGGAAGATATTTTTTCTATTTAGTTTGTTTTATTAATTTTTAGTAGGTAATGTCAGGTATTAAAATTTATATCCATCAATCCCTTAAACTAGTCACCACCATTTGTAGTAGTAGTTAAACCAATACTGAGCTTTATAATTTATTGATTTTCTAATTTGTTGATAATTTTTAGTCTGTTTAGTACTAATCTATAGTTGAAATCGACTTTAATCCTATTTTTGTATAGGCCTACCATACGTTAAAATCTGAAAATATTATTTTTGGTCACAGACACTTAATTGATTCTATAATTCAAATATAATGTTTAAAATCCAAGTTCAAAAACAACTTTGTACAATCACCAAAAAAAAAAAATAATAATAATATTTATCATTTTTCAACTAACCCTAATTTTTTTTTATAGGCACTGAAGAGAAAAAACACAGGCCATATTCACCATTTCAAATTCCGTTCAAGACAAATAAAATTGAATATGCACTTGCACGATTAGATGATCTTCTCAATTGGGGAAGGAAGGTAAACTGCTTAAATTTAATTTGTATCTGAATCCATAAATTATTGAAGTTTTTTTAATATACCATAAAGTCTTAAGAAATATACATTTCGCAATATATTGCATTTAAATTGTTCTGAGTTATCTCAAACTAACATTCAAGTTTCATTATAATATGTCTTCAATGCAGAGGATCACCTAAAACTTGAAGTTTGAGTTGTGAAGGGGGACAGGGGATTAAGGTAATGTTGATTATGTTTCTCTAGTTTATTGGAGCAATTTCAATTAATGATATTGAATTTTATCATCTGCATATTCTAAAGTAACAATAGATATAGTAAAATAATTTTAACTAATTTTCAGTACAACATATCTGGATAACTTAACCACAATAGCATTTATACACAGCATAGTTCCTATGGAGCCATTCAGTTTTGTTAAATTGATAATTAGAGTTCTACTTATTTACCTTGTTGTGGGTACTTGTCATAGCAGGGCATTAGGTTTAGTAACCATTCATTATAGAAAAATACCACCTGCAATGAAAACCATAAGTTAGTGGGTTGTTCAACCACATTGATTTTAGGAAACATCATTCTGGCCATCAAAGAACACATGAAAATCACTTGGTTGAGGTCTGAACTGTAAGGTAAATAATTGATTGTTCCCAGCCAAAGATCACAAGGAGATGTTTCGTTAAAAGAAGGGCACTGAGGTCTCAACACGTTGCACATGATCTTCCGAATGGAAAACGTCTGCTTGAGTTTTGTCCTTGATAGCAATTAAAGGTACCTCCACTCCATTGACTGTCATTTCAATTCAGTGGTACCATGCAACATCTGTATTATGTTCCCAGAGACTGAATAGCTTGCTTACTATATAATGTTAGAAAGATATCTATTGCCCTGCTATTTCATTTTGTGTTGTTTAAAAAATATCTTTGGCATCCAGCTTTCACACAATATCCAATACTGAAGGGAAGAAGTGTACATGAAATCTGTAGAAAATACAGGGAAAGTGATGTAATGGTGAATTGTCTAATCTCTCTAATCTTCTCTTCAGCTATACACACTACTGTAAATCTTTACTCAAGAAATATGGTTGCCTTCTTCATTTATAAACATGATTATTTTTGCGTTCTTCATTAAAGACACACCTATCAAAGCTATATGAATCACTCATTGTATGTTTTCCATGAATATCAGAAATTTCACAGTGAATTCAAGCTGGTTTAATGTTTCTTAATTGAAGGAAAGCATTTCACATGTGGCTTGCATCTCTTTTTTTTTTTAACAATATAAACACACCTTATTCCGTATACTCAAAAAAAATTTGAAGTGTAAATATAAATTTTTTCTCAAATATTTTTCATTCACAAATCTCTGAAAATGGTGTCATCACTTTACTAATAGATCAACTAACTTGGCATGCATGCAAAACATTTTGAGCACCATTCTACAGCAGAAATATTTAGAAACAAAACTACTCCTTATATATTCCTTGTATTTCAAAACATATTTCATTACCGAAAATGTTTCATTCACTTTTATCATACTGTTCAATCTTTTTTTTTTTTTTTTTTTTGATAATTTCAATTTGTAACTTTGTAAATACACTATTATAGTACAATTCATGTAACAACTTAAAGTAAAAATTAAAATCATTTACTTAAAAACAAGTGACTACTTGTTTTGTTATTTTACAGGGTTCAATGTATCCACTAACATTTGGATTGGCTTGTTGCGCTGTCGAAATGATGCAAATGGCTGGACCAAGGTATGACATGGACCGTTATGGAGTAGTATTCCGTGCAAGTCCTCGACAAGCTGATGTCATGATTATTGCAGGTACACTTACAAACAAAATGGCACCAGCACTTCGCAAAGTCTATGATCAGGTAATACTACAATTTGTCATATTAGTACAAAAGCTTCTGATTTAATATAAAGTTTTATAAACAAGTTAAAGTATTAAATAGGGGTCATTTTATTCATTGGAGTTATATATTGGCAGAAGTTGTATGTTAATTAGTGATGTGAAAAGAAAGCAGACAAACAGTGCTGAATAAACAAGTTACCTGACAGAGCCCAGGTAATATTGCTGAGTTGTACAAGATCACCAAGTGAAGGTCTCTGAGACAAATAAAAGGAAAGGATAAAACTATGTTGATTCAGGAGGGAGACAGAATAGGAAAATGGAAAAAAATATGTTAAAAGTATTTTAGGGAAAATCACCCAAGAGAGGAAGACTATGGAGCTAGAAGAGGAAGAGTGACGTCAAATAGAAGTAAGCATAGAAAAGTATCAAACTATGGAAGAGGTGATGGAGTTAATAAACAAAATTTAAAATAATAAAACCCCAAGATCGATGGCTTATTATTCCTCTTGTTATAAAAAGATAGGAAGAAGAAAATATCCAAGAGAGTGGAAGAAAGGAATAATAGTTAAAATACCAAAGAAAGGAGATCTGTCTGAATGCTCAGACTACAATAGGTTTGCTTAGCTGTTATAAGCAATTTATTTGCTAGGATAATATTGAGCCAAATTAGGCTGAAGATTGGCGAAAGGATAAGAAGAAGAGCAATGAGGTTTCCGTCAGGGGCTATCATACGTAGACTAAATAAGCACTCTTGGAATGATTATAGAACAGTCTTTAGAGTTTCATTCACCCATTGGTATTCATTATTGACAGAATAAATAAGAGTGCAATGTTGAATATCATTAAAAATGTTTTAAATGCTTGCTAAAATAATAAACCTAATGAAGTGCCTCTGCAAAAACTTCGAATGTGTTGTAGAGGACATAGGTGACTTTTTGTGTCCCTTTATAGTGACAACTGGTGTGCGGGTGTGATGTGTGCTTTCTCCGCTTCTTTTTGTGATAAAAATGGACTGAAAATGAAAAAGGTTGTGGCCAGTGGTGGATGGAGACTATAGTGAAGTATACATGAGATTGGTGGATTTGGACTTTGTAAATAACATCTGCCTACTGCCCTCAAGATTTATTGTTATAAGGGAGAAGATACAAGATCTTGGAAGCTGGCAAGGTGGGCCTGAAGATCGACATGAGAAAAACCAAGGACCGTAACTTGAGTAATACAATTGAACAGCCATTGGTTATGGAAGGGGAGGAATGGAATGAGTGGAGGAATTTTTCTACTTAGGTAGTTTGGTATTAAGCAGTGGAGGAAAGGATGTGAACGTTGTTATGTAAACTTGGTCTGACTAGAAAAGTATTTGATTCAAGACAGTGAATAGGGAATGTATTTTGTTATAGAATATAATAATAACAGATAGAGTTAAATAAAGAGTACAAATAAATAAAGAAAGTAATTAGTACTAAATGGTCAGAGAAATTTGTGAAAAATATATTAATAAATATATATAATATTAAATATAAGAGAAATATGACAACAGTGTAGATGTGCATAAAACTTTAAGAAATGTAACATCAGTGTGTTGTTTGTAAAGGTGGGAAGAGGAAAAAAGCTGAAGAAATTAGACAAGATGTGGTGTTTTAGGAGATATATTATTTTTACACAAAACCTAACATATAAGACACCATTTTTCTCAGAAAGATGCATAGAATTTATCTATGTATTAAAAAAAAATTTTTTTAATCGGTTTTGGAGTAAGTATGTTAGACGTCAAAAATTGAAGTTAACATTTTTCAGAAAAACCTGTATCATCCAAAATCAATAGCTTACCACTTTTTTCTAAGATATACAAAATTTTTGTGTAATGTTTGTGAATATATTTAGAAAAATAAATAAATAAATTTGTTATATTTTCAAAATTTAAAAAATTGTTTTACGAAAAAAGGGAAATTGGTCAGCTTATTTTCAAAAAATCACCAAAAATTGTAATATATATGGAAAACCAACTTCTATATATCAATATATTCAGAAAGGTTCATAGAATTTATTAGTGTAATGAAAAAAAAGTTTGATTAATAATTTTGGAGTCAGTATGGCCAAGAACAAAAAAAAATCGAAGGCTAAATTTCACTTCAAAATCCAATTGAGCATAGAAAATTTAGTTTTAAATGTTTTTCAAATATTACAAACGTTTTCTGTTATAAATGTGAATAACAATTGTTTAAAAAAAATCAAATTCTAAAATTTTCAAAATAATAATACCACTTTCCCTTAAAAAGTGATATTCCACCAAAAACTATAACTATCTAAGCCTAGGCCTAAAACAAAACCACACTAACACAATATACTAAAACAATGTCTGTTGGTAAAAAATAAAAATATTTTGTCTCTTGTACATTTTTTGTAAAGTTAACAGTTTTCAAGATATTCCACGTTAAAAATTTGTAATGGCCGTCATTTTGAAAATTATAAAAATAAATTCTTTGTGCTTTGTACACTTGTTAATCGTAACATGTAAAATGTTTAATCCAAATTTGAACTCGATATCTTATCTATTTCCAGAGTTACAGTGAGTTTTTGTAAAAAAACAAAATGGCGTCTAACTGCTAAACAAAGTGGAAATTGAAAAAAAAAAAATTCTTCATTATAGTTTAGAATAATACATAGAATATGAAACTGCATAACCAGCCCAACCTTTTTGTAACACCCTGTATAACAAATAGTATGGATTTAAAGATTAAAAACTCCTTTATTACAAATTAGCTGATATAAGGATGTTACGATACACATAATTTTAAAGGAGATAGAAAAATAGTAATTAAATCAAAATAAAATATAATAACAAATTGTATAAATACAAATATTCTGAGAATATTACAAGTACATAACAATTGTGTATTAGAATTAGTTCATTAAAAGGAGAAAATTCATATACTGTAATAATTAAATGTTGAGAGAGCTGTATACAAAATATATAGGCTATATATTTTTTATTCATCCTTTTTTTCATCCTTTTTTTGCATCCTTAATGCAAAGTTATCTCTAGAAATAAGATTTTTTTTAAATCTTTGTAATAAAATAACTAATGGAATTTTGTTAAATAAACATCATTGTTACACAGTATATCAAACACACAGAACACAATTCTCATAAAAAAAAATACGCCTAAGTATCAGACGGGTTTCAATGACAAGGTCGTCCTCTTCAGTGATACACCAGCTACACCAACCAAACCACAACTGAATCCAACGTTGCGTCCAACCCATATTTATACAAACTGAAGGGGGACGTGGCTTATCATTTTACACTGCCAAAGCGATAGTACGCGCCGCGTGTCAATTTAACTATTTAAGATTTAACATATAGCTTATACAAAATAATTGAACTAACCCTACATTTAACATTATACATTACATTTTAATTAATATAGAAATTTGCATAGGTCCTAGTTCATTATTTACAATTAAGTCCTGTTACTTTTTAATATAAAAAAGTCTATATATTTATACAAAATCAAGGGGGCCGTGGCTTATTATTTTACACTGCCAAGGCAATAGTACGTATCTCGTGTCAGTTTAGCTACCTAAGATTTAACATACAGCCAAATCAAGATAATCGAACCAACCCAACATTTAACATTATATATTATATTTTACATTATTATAGAATTTTGTATAGGTCCTGGTTCATTATTTACAATTACGTTTTGGTGCCTATTAATATAAAAAGTTTCCCAAGCATCCATAGTATTTAATTTTGCAACATTCTTTAACAATATGGAACTTTCTTTTTTGAAATAATGCCCTTCATCTAAACAATGTTTAGCCATAGCTGATTTATCAGGCCTATTATATTTGAAATGAGCAAAATGCTCCTTAGTTCTTGTTTTAATGCTCCGTTTTGTTTGGCCTACATATCTTTTCGGACACATTTCACAATGTATACAATAAATTCCTGACTTATCATGCTCCTGAATCCGGTCTTTTGGATTTCCCAAGATCTTGTAAAGATTATTTTCGGCAGACATTGCTACATTCAAATTTGTATGTTTATTTAGTGATTTTTTCACAACATTTGACATTAGAGGAGCAAAAGCAGTTTTTATCCATCGTTGCCGAGGCTTAACACATACAAGGGTACTTCTTGCTTCCTTCATTTTCTTGAATTTAGCTTTTTTTATTATATTATCTATCATTTCTTTAGGGTATCCATTGAAAATTGCAGCACCATAAATATAGTTAAGTTCTTTTTGATAATGTTCTTTAGATAATGTTAGTCTTATTAATCGGTGAACCATAGAATTGAAAGCCACTCTTTTATGTGTGGGTGAATGGTGTGAATCTTTAGTTATATATCTATCAGTGTGTGTAGGCTTCCTATAAACACTAAAACTTAAATTATTATCTTTTCTAAAAACATTCACATCTAAAAATGGAAGATTATTGTCTTTTTCAACTTCTGTCGTAAATTGTACAGTTGGATAAAATCCATTGATAATATCACAAAATTCTTCAAGTTTTTCATTTTTATTAAACACTGCAAAGATATCATCTACATATCTCACCCACACACGCGGAAAATATTTTAAGGACACCTTAATATTAGTTTCAAACGAACTCATGAAAAAATTAGCGATAAAACGAGATAGGGGGTTTCCCATAGCAGTACCTTCATTTTGAAAGTAAAAATTGTTATTAAATTGGAAACTATTTTGGATCATGCATAAATTTATACCAACCAAACCAGTGTAGCTGGTGTATTGTAACGATTTAAAAATGAGACTTCTGAAGGATATTATATTGAACTTGAAGAGTTCTTAAATTTTTTATTTTACTTAAAGAAAATGAATTTATGTATTGTTATTTGATTTTTTATGGGTGCCAGACTTACGTCATTATATAACATATAAACAAATGAATTTAATAAATTTATTATCTCAGGGTGTGGTTCTTTTAAAAGTGTACTCCACAGTGATTTTGGTTTTTTAGAAATGAAAACATTTGTAGCTGAAATTTAACAAACATTTATTAAACATAAAACATTAGATATTCATACACATTAATTAAATAAAGTATATCATAACATACTACAATGATTGACATCCTATTGAAGAAGGATATTAACTGTGCCTTTGAAGAAGGTCTATTTTGTTATTTTTTTTAAGTGTTATCTTGAAAATAAAAAAAAAATTGAATCTACTTTAATAAAACTTGCAAATACTAGTTGAATTTGTGATATTAAAAATTTGAAAGAATTTCATATTCATTTCACCTACTAATTAAATAAAAATGAGTTTAAATGGTTAAAGCTTCTTTAACATTACTTATTAAAATTTTCTTTGTTTTATATTGAATTTAACGTTATGTTGCAACAAATATTTTTAAATAAACAGATTCAAACTCTCTGTTATTTGACATTAAATTTAACTCATTTCTGATAAGCAATATGTCAACAGACATCAATTATTTTTTATTAAAAAAAATATAGCAATATAAAATATTAATTTATAAAATTAGAAAATAAACATATTAAAATTTATACAAAAGTGAATTAAGTTCATGTGTTGAATAACCCATTTTACCAGTTCGTTGACTCAGAATGCCTTTTGCACAATGATGAACCTAAAGTCTATTGTTCGATGTTCACCTTTCCTTCTGCCCGCGAAAACGCGTTCTACCGAAAGCATTTCTGTTACACTTTGCAAAAAATGTTTATGTCTAGAATGTCTACTAGTCTATTAGTCCATCTTTTCACTTTGTAACTATCCACAATACGACCGAATTCAATGTTATTCGCATGATTGTCTATTGTCTTTCAGAATTACACGCGATTTGTAATAATCACTTCTAACACACAGTTTTTTCAACATCACAAACTATACTTGTCCTATAAATTTCTCAATTTTGGCTCTAAAGAACAACTGTTCTACATAACATTCCAAAACTAGACTTTTATTAGAAAACCGACCATGCTTTTCTAAAACCATGATCTAGCCTGAGAAACACGACTTGTCCATCCAACTCCCCAACTAAGATTTTTATTAGAAACACGTCTTGTCTCTCCAGACGCTGATCTAAGACTGTTCTAGAAACCATGTGATGTCTCACTTCCGAAAGCGTTCTTTCCGGTCACTGTTACAAAAATCTTACACACTCCCTATTTCTTACATAAATTTACAAACACTATTTATTAAACAAATTATATTAAAATTGAACATGATTATTTATTCTGTTGTTTTGAAAATCTATTTTTCTCTTATAAATGAATTTACCAAATACAAAATATGATTTAAACAGCTTCCCCCTTTATACACTTTACCGCGGCTTTCAAACCTACTAACAAACTTTAATTTTTCACATTATCACAGTATCACAGAAGAGGACGACCTTGTCGTTGAAACACGTCTGATACTTAGGCGTATTTTTTTTTATGAGAATTGTGTTCTGTGTGTTTGATATACTGTATAGTTTTTCTCATAAGTCAAACTCAACATTTAATATAAACATCATTGTTATTTAGATTACTCAATTTATTTATAAGATGACACATTGTAGATCTAAATGTTTTAACAATATATTAATAGCATTAGACTGTTCAATCTTGTCTCTGTACTCATTTTAACTTATAATTATAAAACACCTCTCATGCAAAAGCGAATTTGATTTAAGGACTCAAATTTGATAGAACCCCTGGAAAAATCAAAGTAAATTATCTTACAACAAAAAGGTAATTTCCCAAGTATAGTGTAACATTGTGTACGCACTTATATCTAAGTCTGATGTGATGAAATATTACATGGTGGAGGCTTAACATGTAAAGTTTTACACTATTTAAATAAGTTACTATAGTTTAAAAAATACTTTGTAGTTGGATGTATGACCCAACTTCAGATACCATTCGTAAGTCATGAAAAACATTATAGTATGTTTATGAAAATTACTATTCTCTAAATAAAATGTATGGTTTTAAATATTAGAATGTTGTCATATATAAATCGAGTTGAAACGAAATGTTTACAGATGCCTGAACCACGATGGGTAATATCAATGGGAAGTTGTGCTAATGGGGGTGGCTATTACCATTATAGCTACTCAGTTGTGAGAGGAGTTGATCGCATTGTGCCAGTGGACATTTGGGTCCCAGGTAAATAAAATCATTTAATAGTAATTATACTTCTTTAGACACTAAGGACTAGGAAGTAACTGTGCTTCATAATTTCTTCTGTCACAAACAAATACCATATTCAAAGACAATAATTATATACTAAGAAGTATTTGTAAGCATCATTTGTTAAATCGAATGCATTATTATTCTAACTGTGTCACATATTTTTCAACCTCTGAGTTCTTAATTATTGTGAAATATGTTTAATGATATGCTATCTCAGTTGTTATATTATCATATAGGACACAAAATCTGTATTGTTTTACATGTTTATAGAAGAGAAGCCAAGAGGGTAAAATCCAAGATCCTTTGAGTGAGGAAGTGGGTCACACCACATTGTATTTTCTTTCTCCCCTCACCCATCTACTGGAATAGTGACATCCATGTATCCTTCTCCCTTGTAGTCCATCATTCATTTTCTGTCCATTATTATATTATTCAAGTTTAATTTTTATGCGTTTTATTTATTTATTTATTTTTTTAACTACAAGTTTTTATTTTAGTAATTATAAACTACTTAAATTTTAAAACTGCTATATTATGAGTAATATTAAGTGTGTATTTAAAAAATATAATAACGTATAAATAATGTTTAGGTTTACTGTATTTTTAATTATAAAATATTTACAAAATAATTGTTTTACATTAAAACTTAGATAATGTTAAGTTTATACAATATAACCTAAACTTTTTTAAATTTTAACACTGCAGCCCATAGATTAATGATAGTAATTATAGATATAAATTCAACTACCTTATTGATATGTCTACTAATCCAACAGTTTGCTGTAAAAGTATTACTGCAGTTTCAGGCTTCCTGCGCCCATCATATCAGATCCATAAACACAAGTAACAAATGTAACACAGTACAATAAATCTTACTTTATATGGAAGTCGTTAGGTTTTTGAAAGTTTAAAATCATACGAAAATACAAAATATATGGAACACAAACACAATTATAACATGTACACTTCCTACCACCCACATTCCCAAAAAAATGACCACGTATAATAGTTTTGTTCACCTACTTTTAATAATTAATAAGCAGCAACATGAATATAACTAAGAACTGAACATAATTAAACACATCGGTGTATTTAATAGGGATACTGAGTCAATATTGTAATATAGTAATTTAATAGAATTAAAAGAAGTGACGTGATTGGATCTAGAAAATGTAGGTCAAAGATTTTAATTGGTTCTTAGCGTACGCTAGTGTTGTAAATTTAATTAAAGAAAGCTGTAAACTATTAACAAAAGACATCCAAGAAAATAATTTTGTGTAATAAATAGTTTTAGTATGAATTTATAGTAAATATTTTAATGGAAAATGATGTAAATGTGTAAATGAATATAATTGGTAATATTTTTGTTGTGTCAGTGAATTCTAAAAGGAACGCTCAGGTTGAAGCGGGAGAAAGAGACTCGTGGCTAAACAGTCTTGATATGAGATCTGACGGAGTCAGACCTGTGAAAAATTTGTCTAAAGAAGTTTTGATAATGTAGTGCAAAATGTTAAAAGAGTTGTAAGGAGTGTTTTAAGTGATAAGTTGCGTTGGTAAAAGACTGGAAATCAATGTATACGATAGACAGACGTACTTTGATCAGTAACATCGTGAACAATGTAATATTAATAAAAAATGTAAACGCAGTGAGACAAAAGAATGAGACAATTTGTATATTTGTTTGATGATAGGACGATAGATACAAATATTATAAATGAATATTCGTGTTTAAAGATGAATAGAAAAAGGACAAAGAATTACTAACACAATTAAATCTGACGAACTAGTTAGGAGAGACTATTTGTTCTAGACGCGGTTTAGAAAAGGATCGTGTTCCACGTGCTGAAATTTTCTTATTAAGACAGAACATTCCCTATAAAACTATGAACATTTCTATGAACTATTTAAGAAAAGACTTTTAAAGAATTGTTCATCTGAACGAGCCATGGAGGACAGTGAAAACAGCGATTGCAGAATATCTCGAGTTACTGGACGTCAGAGTTTCTTTCTTCAGACATTTTATTTTTTATGACTGGTGTTGTGGTATAGACGCCCTATGTTAATTACTAGGTTAAAGATCTATATTATTATAAATCTAAGATTTATATTATGTTTAAATTACTTGTCATAAATGTTTGTTCATTTTAATTCTTTTGAGATTATTTCAAAATAAATAAATTTTAAATTTTCATTTACATAAATTAAATCTCCTTCAGAGAGAGTTGCTAAAAAGTTATCTAATTTTTTATGATTAAAACTCTTGTTGCAACATTTAAAAAGAGAGACATGAAATACATAAAGCTTTAATTTGATTCAAAATAAAAGGAGAAATATAAATAAAAGATTTCTCTTATCAACATTAGACAATAAAGTAATAATTATAATCTATGATTTTGTTGATGATATTTGTAAGATCTTTTTATGAATTAATAAATACTTATGTACAATTTCAGCAATACAAGATTTAGAATCTTTCTTGAAACGCCTATGCCAAGTACCTCTTGAAAAGAACTCATACCCTGAGATATTTGTAATAATAAATAATTTAACTTCACTTTTCTAAATTGATGAATAATCATCTGGCGCCCTTAGCTGCGCATTTTAAATTTAATCAATTATTAACTTCTTTTCTTTTTTCTTAAAAAAAATAATAAATTCAAGCACAAAACACATTTTATTAAATAATTACAATATTTGATGGACTTATAATGAGACACACGAACAAACAAACCTTCAACTTTAATATAAAAATAACAAAATATGTTTCATGTGAATTCTTCAACAAATGGAACTATATAACCCTAAATCATGAAATGGCAAGAAATGACATAGTAATCACAAATAAAACACAGAACAAACTTGAATTGAAATTCAGAACTGACAGCATAAACAAAGTGAACACAAAATAAAAGACTGGCATATACAAAATAACATCCAATGAATGTCCCACCTTTTACATCGAACAAACAGTTTGATCCTTCCAAAAAAGATTTTAAAAGTATATAGCCACAAATAAAGGCAACTCCAAAAAATCAAAGTATGCTGAACACCTCATTAACAATTGCCACACATATACTGCCATCAACACTAACATGGATCTATTATATTACACATGTGTAGAAAGAGGCGCCATGTGATTTCTTTAGACGAATTTGAGATATACAATGCTTTTAAAAATGAACCCACTCAAATATTAAACAATCAACTATCATTTCATTGTAACAAAATATATGACAATGTTACAAGATATACAGAACAGTAACTATCTACCCAATAATGCACACCGACCACATATGCCAACCTGTCTTATAAGTGTGTATGTGTTACAATTTTTTTTTTTTTTCGTATTATTATAAACTTTAAAAAAACCTAATGACCTCCATAATTGAGTAAATTTTATTTAACTGTGTTGTTGTATATGTTACTTGTGTTTATGGGTCTGATATGATAGGTTCCAGAAGCCTGAAACTGCAATAATACTTTTTATGGCAAAGTGTTGGATTAGTAGACGTACCAAAAAGGTAATTGAATTTATATTTTAACATGTTAGGCTACGGATTGGAGAATTTTAACAATTAATTAACCAGGTACTTATTATGTCTATTTAATTAGTTTTTTGAATTTATATCTATAACTTAAACAATTTAACACTTAAGAAAGTATATTTATAACGTAACTCATTAATTTTTAATTTAAAATAACAATTATCAAAACATATATATATATATATATATATATATATATATATATATAATTAAGAATAATATATAAATATAAAATATAAATTTAACATTTAACCAGGAGTTTATAGACTACAATAAATTAGTAAATTCTTCTAAGTAGTGAAATTTACAAAATATATGGTAATATAATTTATTACAAACCATACTAGTTAAACTAATCATGTATACAGTTAATGTGTCATTTTTATATTTGAAAACATTTCAAAATAATTATAATATTGAAAAAAAAAAAAAAAAAAAAACTAATAACATCACTGATTACTAACTTAACTAATTAACATTGTTTAAGCACTTATAGAATAAATCAGTCATTTTTGTTTGAAAATATTTATTTAATATTCCTAATCATACAATAGTATCAATGATTTAAACATTTAATGAAGTAACATTTAATGAAATATTAATGCAGTAACTAGGTTATTTTAACCTACACAATTTTCTTGAGTGTCTTCACATTTGAATTTATTTTGATTTTATGTTTTTTAAGGTAGTTAACCCCTTATTATGTATGTTCTTTTTACATATAGATCAACAACATCTCTTGGAATATCATGCTTAATTAGTTTACATAATTTTTAACCAGATTTTTATATATAACAATATATTTTGAAAAGAACTATAATTTTCTGAAGTACCGGTATATACTCTAGTTCACGTTTGCTGAGTTAATCCACCAAAAGATAATTAATTGTTCTAGCCAAGTATTCTTTTATTGGAGTTCATATCTATAATGACCTAAATTCACCATATTTTCTTTACAGCTTTTTGACTATCCAACCTGCAATTTAAGTAAGGCCATCACTTGACATAGTAGACTCTATATCAGTTTTATTTTCACTTTATTTTGTAATTTTCTAAATCACTGTTGATTTTTTTGTCTGGTCTACTATTAACACAACTTGCATTTGTGAAAACAGACCTAAAACTCTATCAGTTGTAAGGGGAGTGAAGTTAACTTATGTATTTATTCAATAACATCAAGTGCTTTAAAACAAAAATTAGATTATTTATAGTTGTAAGTCTGCGTTCTTACAACTTCATTACTATTTACCTGAAGGGTAGGGTATCAAATTCATTTGTACTAGCAGCTATTCATACAACGTGGTACAGGTTAACACAAATTATCTAGCCAGCCATACTTATTAAAACAGAAATCTTCTCTTTATTATGTTATTAAAAAACAAAGACATTGGTATCATCAAGTTAATAACTTAAAGTCTAAATTTCAATCATGAGTGAATACGAATTATTATAACATGTTAAACAGTCCAAATGAAAGTTTTTATATTTTAGTTCAATTTAACACCGATATTTCATAATGATTGTTTTTCTGTTCTTTACACTTTACTCACGTGAAGCCAGTCCAATTCACTTTACATTCTATAAGCCCTCTCACCTCATCGCAACTATTTCACAATTACTACAAGTCCACCATTTTGTTGCTGATTTGAGTCTCTCCAGCCGTCAAGTCAACACGACTGTTCCCCAAGGTGGTTCCAAAAAGACTGATCATGGACGCTTCCTTCTTCCTTGTTTCAGAGAGACGCTTTCGCAATGCCTCCTGGGATATTTTTTCCGTTTTCATGGGCTGAAAAAGGCTTCGGCTTTCGAATTGCTTTTCGCTTGACGTTGCATCTCTTGCTTGGCAAAACTAATGCTCGCTGACTCATGGAAAGTTTTTCCAGGTTTCATATTTCCTTTATTCATGTCTGTTAATTTTTTATCGGCGCGCACATTTCGAAATTTAAACTTTCAATATTATAAATTTAGACATTGTTTAAGAACACTTTACACTTTTTTTTTATTTACATATAATACTTATTCTGAATATTATTACTTGTACTTTATTTAAACTTAATATTTATTATTTATTATTTATTTTGGTTGGAAGATGTCCCATGCTTACACAGTCACAGAATCATATTCATACAATAACATTCATCTTGTTAAACGGTAATACATCAAGTTTTTCTAAGCTTTTAAGAGATATAGCAGCCATTTTCATAACATTTTATAATATTTCTGATTGTGTGTGTTATTTTTTAAACCTCATTAGACATGACAGAAGGATATACATTTATTTCTTAAATATATTGTCGTCGTATACTGCTAAAAGTACCCAAGCCAAAAAATGTACTTTCTAGGAAATTGATATGTTTCAAGTAATGTGAAAAATCAAGTTTTAAATATTTTGTTGATGTTATTAAGTTTTTGATTTTATTACTTTATACTTTTTAAGACAAAAAATTTGTGCAAGGATAATGGGAGGGTGGGCTGGGTAATGACTTGGTCACCAATACTCAGGCCCGGGTTTAGGGTGAATAGCGCCCTGGGCTGCAAACAGCTTTGGCGCCCCCCGCCCCCTGGTCCAGGGTTATGGTATAGCAAAAGCAAGTTACATTAATAAGGCCACCAAAGTTGTGAGCTTTAAAGGTTTATTCAACACCAGTAAAAATTGAAGTTAGTACATAGTAAGTATATAAGCTTTAGTAAAGGAATAAAGTTAAATAAACAACAAAACATAAATGACAGATTTTTTTTCTTAATTTCGTTTGGGCAAAGTTTTTAACAATCTGAGAAAAATTAGTCTTAAGAGTAACATCATGTTCAGAGCACATTAACACTAGTGCATTCAGTTTTTCCTTTCGAAGAGTTAATCTCTTGACA
The DNA here is from genome assembly GCA_963513935.1 of Aphrophora alni. Taxonomy (NCBI): domain Eukaryota; kingdom Metazoa; phylum Arthropoda; class Insecta; order Hemiptera; family Aphrophoridae; genus Aphrophora; species Aphrophora alni. Next base: position 60,799,346 of record OY740770.1, on the reverse strand, counting down.
TTTTTCACCCTAGATAAAACTGAAAACCCTCTTTCCGCAGTTCCTTTTCATCATTCAGTCTTTTCACAGCTCTCTTCTTAAATTTCGCACCACTCAACTTTTTATTCATTGTTATTTTATGACTTGTAAGATCAATCTGAAGAGTCTAACAGTCACGGCACAGAAATCAAAACACAAAACTCAGTTTCAACACGACAACACGCAATGACAACACGCACGAATGATGAGTGATGACTAGACAAAAACAAAGAGTTCAGTGTCCAAGTTAGGTTAGGAGAAAGGGAGGTGGTGATCGGCAGGTGGCGCGGGTGGGGTGATTCAAGGTCCGTGCGAACACCCATTCCCGCTCATTCCCCTGCCCTCTATCAAACACTGTGTAACCATATAACTTGACGTTTATTGAGATGAGTAAACAAAGTGTAGGGTCTTTTTGAGTGCTCTAATTACAGGGGGAAGATTTCGGGTATATCCTACCTCAAGTAAGTGCTCACACCTCAAGAGGTTTTCTTTAGAGTGGAACATTACAACAAAACTAATCAAAACAATATTGTAAAAAAAAAATTGGAAATTTGGAGCCCCTAAATATTTGGCGCTCTGGGCTATAGCCCAGTCAGCCCATTGTAATATTGTAAAAAATTAAAGTTTGATTGCTTGTTTGAAAGACGCGGTCATGAGAGAAGGGGTAAGCTGTGTAAATGACATTTTATATTCAATAAATTCATTTCTAAGATGAAAATAGATTTTCAAAACAACAAAATAAATAATCATGTTTAATTTTAGTATAAATTGTTTAACATAAAGTGTTAATAAATTTGAGTGAAATATCGGGAGTGTGTTGAACCTTTATAACCGTAAACCGGAAGAGCTCGTTTACGGAAGAGGAGAATCTCGTGGTTTTCAATCAGTCTAGATCAGAGCTTAGTAGAGTATGGTCGTGTTTTAATAAAAGTCTTAGTTGGGAAGTTGGAGGGACAAGGTGTGTTAAAAAGTCTAGATCAGAGCTTAGTAGAGTATGGTCGTGTTTTAATAAAAGTCTTAGTTGGGAAGTTGGAGGGACAAGATGTGTTAAAAAGTCTTAGATCAGAGCTTGGAGGTGAAAGTTGTGTTTTTCAGAGTCTTAGTTGGGAAGTTGGAGGGACAAGGTGTGTTAAAGCAGTCTTGGAACAGAGTTTGGAGGGGAAGGTTGTGTTCTCTGGTCAAAGAGATTTTAATAAAAATGTAGTGAGACGTTATAAACAGTTTTAAAGATTTATAATCTTGATATAGTAGTAATTATTAAATAATAAAAAACATGAACTATTGATTTAAAAGGTGAACATTGTAAAATGTGCAAAGAAAATAATATTGCACGTGGTCGAGTTGGTTGGACAGTTTGAATCGCGAGTTCGAGTTATGAACTAAGTTATAAAGATGTTTAAGTGAAACAATAAACTATAATACAAACAGTTATTTGACAGGTGCTTAACAATGAACTTTGAATAGCGGTAAACCGAACAGACCATGTTCACGTCGGAACAGAGAACAAAAAAGGAGAGCCTGCCAAATTACAAGAAAGTACTTCTGGAACGCAAGACGTATCATCTAGGAATTGTGCTTCTAAATAATAAAACGTGACTGGTATACACGTTAAGACTTTTCTTATAAATAAACTCACTTTAATATGATGAAATAACATGTGAATTTTTAATTATGTATTTAAATTGAAAGGTTGAAGCATAGTAATTTGAGACTTTGGTCAATAATATAAAAATGAGAGTAGTAAAGCAAAATTTTATTCTTTTTAATAATTAAAATATTTAGAGTTAATCTAATTTGAAAAATAAAATCATTAATTAAAGTAAATGCAAATAAATACCGTAACACTAAAAAAAAAAGAAGTTTTAACTATTTAGACTCATTTTGATAAATTAGAATGTTAAACGAATAGGAAATTCTTTCAAACTTTTAATTTCACAAATTAAAGTTAATACTTGCAACTTTTATTAAAGTAGATTCAATTTTTTCTTTATTTTCAAGTTGACACTTGAAAAATATAAATCAGACCTTCTTCAAAGGCACAGATATAAAAAATAAATAGGATGTCAATTATTGTTGTATGTCATAATATACTTTGTTTGATTAATGTATATGAATAATTAATGTTTTATGTTTAATAAATGTTTATGTCAAAATTTCAGCTACAGTGTTCTCATTTCAAAGAACCATAATCACCGTGAGTACACTTTAAAAGAATTCATGACCCTGAGAAATTTCAATAATACAAATTAACTTTTTTTTTACAAAATTGGCAAGCTAATGCTTCCTGGCGCGCCGATAAGTCGAGCAAATCATTAAAAATAATAGCATTAAATTCATTTTCATATTTTTTTTTTGTAACTTAAAAAAAGAAACTCTTCAAGAGCATATTTTCCAATGTTACAAATTGTCGCCCAACTCTTGGGGCTTTTAAATGAATAAAATAGCTTTTCCAATAACTAATATTTTACATGGTGACAAATTGTCGAACCAACGTGGGGCAGTTCTTTATATTTAAATAAATATAGGAAATAAGTCGAAAACACAGTGATTCTGGTGAAATGAAAGCATTTAAAAAGGTAAGGACATTTTTACAATAGGAAACATTCTCTTTAAAAAATTCTTTGTTAGACATAATAATTTCAATAATTTGAATAGGATTAAGATGGATTCAGAAATGATAAATAGTAATAACAGTGAACAAATGGCGTTAGAATTTGGGAAGATCTTAGATAACGTAGAACAAATACCGCAGAATAATGAGCAAATGGAAGAACCATTTGCACAAAATATTTTAGATCAAGATGTAAATGGTAGTGATAATAGTAGTAGATGTTCGAGTGTGAACGACAGTAGTAGTTTAGGTTCAAGTTGCCATGGTTTTAGTAGTGATACGAGGGAAAATAGTAAGAAACAGTGTGAAAGTATGGATCAAAAAATGTTAGGAGTGGTAGGAGTAGAAATGAAAAAAAATAATTCAAAAAAGGAAATAAGGGCTGAAGAGGTTACGGTAATTGAACAAGATAGAGTAGATAAGGGTGTAATAAATAATGATCAGAGCATAGAAATTAAGAAAATGTTTGAGATTTTAATGAAAAGGTTTGATCAAAGTAGTATAGAAATAAAACAAAATAATGTAGAATTAAGTGATAAAATTGACCAAAATAGTTTAGAAACAAAGCAAGAACTAAAAAAGATATTAATCAAAGTAGATTAGAGGTAAAACAAAACAATTTAGAGTTAAAGCAAGAATTTAATACTGAATTTGACCAAAATAATTTGGAATTAAAAGAAATAAGTAATAAGTTTGATCAGAATAAGCTGGAAATAAATGCTAAATTAATTAGAGGATTTTAATGTTAAACTTGAACAAAATAATGTTAAACTGGATAAGATAGATAATGAGTTAAAACAAAGTAAATTAGAGTTAAGACAAGACAATTTAGATTTAAAAGAAGAAATGTATAAAAAATTTGAAGAGAATAGGGTAGAAATAAAAGAAGATTATGTAAAAGTAGAACAGGGTTTAAGACAGGAAGTTAAACAAGCTAGGTTAGAAATAGAAAATAATTTTGAAGAGAAAATTGTCAAAGTTGAATTGGATATGTCAGATAAAATATGTAGTGTAGTTAAGGAAATTGATAAGGTAAAATCTGAAACTGAAGTAAAGTTGTTAAGTAATCAGATAGAAGCTAAAAATAATCTAAAAATTGTTGAAAATAAAATTTGTAAGGCAATCATAGAAGTTAAAAATAGAGTAGATAAAATTGAGATACAATTAGGGAAAACGGATGAAAAAATAACTTTGCTAAACTTAGAAGTAGGAAAACAGAAGAATTTAGAAAAGCAGGATATTTAAGAACTAAAAAACAATGTAGATGATCAAAATAACAACTTAACCTTAAAATTTGAAGAAGAATTTATGCAGAAAATGAAAGAAAACTTTGTAGAACAGGGTAGTGTAAGTCAGGGTGCTTATGCAAGCACAAATATAATTAATGACACTATAATCCCAGAATTTCAAATTGAGAGAGTAGAACCACATCCAAAAATATTTATTGAAACATTTAATAAAATAAATGGGGGACAATGGAAGATAAAGTTAGGTTGTTTGAGAAAATATTTTAAAGGCGAAGCTGAATTGTGGTTTGAAGCACACAAAAATGAGTGGGGTAATTTTGGAGAATTTAAATTACCGTTTTGGATAGATTTTGGTCGGAAGAGAAGCAGGAACAATTAAAGACTAAATTATTAATAGGTAGTTATTTCCGAGGACCAATAGAGGAAGTATTTAAGTATGTAATGAGCTTATATAACAAAACACAATTTCTAGATCCACCAATGTCAATGGACACTTTTATCAGACATATTAGTAGAAAAATGCCGGAAAAGTTAGAGCTTATGATGTTAGCTGCAAGACCAAAAAATGTAAATGATTTAGAGAAGTTAATTTTAAGTTGGCAGGAAAGTCAAAAATTGGTAGGAGTAGATAGACAGAGACAGGGTGATAATAGGATAAATGGGGAAAGACCAATGTATAAAAACTTTCAACAAAATCAAGTAGGACAGGAAGGGTTTAGATTTAGAGGACCACAAAATTTTCAAGAATTTAGAGGAGAGAATAGGTTCAGAGGACCTACAAATTTTAACAGATTTCCACCACCTAACATGCAAACCAATAATGAAGGCCAATGTTAACAAATGAACAAAATTTTGTAAGAACAAATGGAAATGGAATGAATCAAGGATTCAGACCAAACTTCCAACAAAAACAGCATGACCAGGGTAATAGGGGAAATAATAATAGACCACAGAGAAACCAAAATGGGCAACAATAGATAGGGCCCAGGTATTGTTGTCTAAGGAACGAAATAGGCCTAAATTAATAAATAGTGAAGATAAAATATTATCATTGATAACTAAAGGAAATAATAGTACAGATTTAGACATAAGGGAAGAACTTTTAAGGAAAGAAAATTTTAATAATGTAAATATACAACCAATAAAAGGAGAATTGATTGAAATAGAGGTAAAAATTAACAATGAAGAATTTAAATGTTTAATTGATACAGGTTCAGAGATTACTGTAATGAATGAGAAAATCTATAAGAAATTAATTGCAAGTAATAATAAAATTTTGGAATTGCCAGTTTGTAACTTAACAATAGTAGGTGTAACAGGTGTGCGTAGCAAAAGGATTACAAAACAAGCTTTTATTGATGTGGAATTTGGAAATAATGTAGTTGCAGTAAACTTTTTAATTGTTAGAGGTTTAAATATTGAAATAATCATAGGATGTGATTTTCTAAAACAAAAGAAAGCCCAAATATATTTTCATGAAGAAATGATTAGCTTTAACATAGAAGATAAGATAATCCAGGCAAAATTTAAAAAACAAATTTCACAAGTAGAGTGTTATAAACTAAAGCTGTGTAGGACTAAAACAGAAATAAATTGTTATAATGAAACAGATTTTGATTATGAAGAATCACAAATAAATGATGTAGCTACTAATTTTTTTCAAGATTTTGATTCAAAGTATTATGAAAATAATAATGAAGAGATTGAATGGACGCAAATTGTAGAGAAAATTTTAGAAGAAAGTAATTTAAACTTAGATTATGAAAAACAAGAATTAAAAGCTGTATTAAATGAATTTAAAGAAGTATTTTCGGATAAGCCAGGAAAAATGTTAAACTATAAAGCTAAATTAAATGTAAAGGAAGATAATAAATTTATAAATAAAACTTATTCAATACCACATTCAAAAAAGGAAGCAGTTGTTGCCAAGGAAATTCAAAAAATGATAGATAATGACATAATAGAAGATTCAAATAGTCCATTTTCTAATCCATTATTATGTGTAATTAAGAAAGATTCATCAATTAGATTATGTTTAGATGCTAGACAGGCAAATCAAATTATAATTCCAGATCGAGAGGCTCCTGAACAAATAGATGACATATTACAAATATTTGAAGGTGTAAAATATCTTTCTAGCATAGATTTAGTTAGTGGATTTTGGCAGATAGAGTTAGATGAACAATCTAGAAAATATGTTGCATTTGTGTTTAATGGCAGGAATTTACAATTTAAAAGACTTCCTTTTGGATTAAATGTTAGTACATCTTTGTTTAAAAAGGGATTAAGCATGGTATTAGGACCTGAAGTTTTAGAATTTACGACAGTTTATGTGGATGATGTATGTATATCGTCGAAATCATTTGAAGAACATATGAGACATTTGCGAAAACTATTTGAGAGACTTAGAATACATAATGTTACTATCAAAATTAAGAAATTAGTTTTTTGTAAAAAAGGTATAAAATTTTTAGGATATATCAGATGTAGGAATTGAGCCAGATCAAGAAAAAATTAAAATAATACAAGACTTCCCAACACCAAAAAATATAAAGCAGTTACAAAGTTTTTTAGGCCTATGTAATTACTATAGGAAATTTCAATAAAATTATGCCGAACTAACCAGTAAATTTACACATCTTTTAGGAAACAATAATAAAATATGGAATTGGACAGAAGAGGACAGACATACATTTGAAAAAATCAAACAGGTTTTCTTAGAGACAATAGTTTTACAGCACCCTAATTTACAGAAACCTTTTTATCTAAACACTGATGCCTCAGACAAAGCCGTTGGCGCCGTACTGTATCAGATAGACAAAAACAATGACCATCTGGTAATAGCTTTTGCGAGTCGTAGTTTACAGAGTAGTGAGGTGAATTATACTGTGACAGAAAAAGAATTACTTAGTATAGTCTTTGCTTGTAAAAAATTTAGAAATTATGTGCTAGGAAACAAAACAACTATACGCTCGGACCATAAGGCATTGACCTTTCTAAAAAATTGTAAACTAACACATGGTCGACTTTTAAGGTGGATATTATTTTTACAAGAGTATAACTTAGAAATTGAATATTGTCCAGGGAAAGAAAATATTGTAGCAGATGTTATTTCAAGAACAGATCATAATGAAGTTATTAAAACAGGGGATGAACATTTAATTAAAAATTTTCACACACAGATTGACAAAAATTTAGTAAAACGAGATAGAATTTTAAGAAAAGCCTTTAACCGCCTAGAAGTAGAACAAAGTCAAGATGAACATTGTAAAAGGATTGTTAAATTATTAGAAGACAAATCTGTAAAATTTGATAAATTAAGAAAATGGTATGTTGTTTATAAAGGTGTTTTCTTTAAAAAATCGAAAAGAAATGGTATACACAAAATTTATTTAACAAAATCTTTAATAGAATAAGTAATTAACGATTGTCATGAGAGATATGGACATATTGGTGTAGGAAAGTGTTATAAATTGTTAAAAGAACTATATGAATTTCCAAATTTAGAAAAACAAATAAAATCACAAATTAGGCCATGCGATTTGTGTCAAAAAAGTAAAGTATCGAATTTAAAACATGAAGGATTAATGGTTAACATATTGCCAGAAAACGTATTAGATCTAGTTGCTGTGGATTTATTTGGCGAATTACCGACAGGAACTGGTGGGGTTAAATATATATTTGTAGTTCTGGATGTTTTTTCGAAATTTATAAAATTGTATACTGTAAAAAGGGCTATTGGGATAGTTTTGGCAAATAAAATTATTAATGAATATGTACAAGAGGTAGGAAAACCTAAAGTCATTCTTAGCGATCACGGCAGTCGATTTCAATCACATGTTTGGAAAGAAAAATTAACAAGTAATGGTATTCAAGTTAGGCACACATCTGTATATCATCCTCAAAGTAATCCTAGCGAACGTTGCATGAGAGAATTAGGTCGAATGTTTAGGACATACGTACATAACAAACACACAAAATGGCCACTTTATGTTAAGTTTATTGAAAATTGCATTAACCAATCTATACATGAATCTATTATTGACAGTCCGTATGAGATAATGTTTAAAAAGGAATGTCCTTGTATTTAAAATGAATTGTGTAAGTTTCCTCCAGGAAAATAATAGATTTTGAAGAGAAAATAATTCTAGCAAGAAAACGTTTAAAATTAAAAGCAAGTCAGCGGAAGAAATTACATGATAAAAAACTAAAACCTGGTAAATTTGAGATAGGAGATTTAATTTTAGTAAGAAACCACTATCTTTCATCAAATTTAAGAAAAGAAGTAAAGAAATTTTTCTTACTATATCAAGGTCCTTTTAATGTTTTGAAAATTAAATTGGAAAATGCATATGTAATAGGTACAATTGATACTGAAATAATTAAAGGAACATATAATGTTACTCAATTGAGAAAATATATTTCGTAAATAATTTTGAAGATAAATAAGTAAAAAACTTGGAATAATAGATTCTGACCAAATAAATTAATAACTTGTGTAAAAAATAAAAATTTCAAATATGAACTATGTAAAGTAAAAAACCTTTAGAGAAAATTAAATGAAGTTGAAATGTTGGCTGGAATAGTCATCGGAGACGTTAGGCTTTGTTAATAAATAACTCTGTATGTTTATGGAAGAATAAATATTAATGATACGTGTCAGATAACGGCTTGGCAGGAAGGAAGATTGTACGACTGTTGTGAATCATTGAGAATATATTGAAGAAATAATATTCAATATTGAATGGGTTGAGTTAATATTGAATAGATGCGATATTGGAAAAAGTTTTGTGTGCAGTCAGTCGAAGAGAGTTTTGTTATCAATAACAGATAAGGATTGTATCATATACCGAGGGGAGAGTTGTTTACTTCTAATGACCTGGCTTAAAATTCCTTTGCGTATAACATTGAGACTGAGATACAGGATAAGCAGAAAGTTCTGTTCTAAAAAATAAACTATTAATTTGCTATAATAAAATAAATTTTTATATTTTGAGAAATAAGATAACATTATGTTGAAAGGAGTATGTAAGCGATAAACATGCGACGATAGGGGTACAGTCTGGTCAAGAGATAATATCTCAATTTCGGATAGACCGATTTTGATGAAATTTTTTATGAATTTTATTTTTTTAAAATTTTTTCTTCGCGTATATGCATTTAAACATAAACAAATTAAAAATGGGAGGAAGGAGGCGTTTATGTAGTAGATGGAATGTTTTATTCGCAAGAATAAAGCATTCTGGGACTGCATGAAGGATGTGTTATGAAGTTGAGGTGTGTTTTGGGTTTTATCTTGAATTTAGTAGAGATATTACATTCAACCATTGCACATTTTAAAGTCATAACATGTTACTTGTGTAAGAGTCCGAAGAGCAATTAGAATTATGCACGATAAAATATTAGACAATCAGAAGGATTGGAGGGGAAGCAGAGGAGTAGGAATGCATAAAAATAATCAAAAATTCATAAAAAAATAAAAAAGGTATAATAAACAAAACAAAATAAAAATAGAACGTGGTAGGGTTTTATTAGTTGATGTTCGGCCTGGGTGCTTTACGTAAATAGGATCGTGTTTTCTTATGGACGTTAAGTACCCAGGCGGGGTTTCGATTGATAAAATAAAAAATTTAAAAAAACAAAAAAAAAAACAAAAAAAAACAAAAAACAAAAAATTGTCATATGACTCATGTAAATGAAATATAGTAAAAATTTTGACAATTTTGAGAAGTTTGAGAACTAGGAGTTCTTGTTTATATTGAAAAATATAAAAGGTTTAATAGAAGAAGTATGAGGAGAGAGCTAAGAGTTCTTGATTATATTGCAAAACATAGAGTTTGGTAGGTGAACTGTTCTTTATGGACAGGGCGTAGCTATGTTCGTAGAGTGATACGACGAAGAACCTATATTATCATTTGGAGAACATAGTGATATCGGGTTAATTGGAAAACCTATAAAAAATCCAACGTAGTCGTTTATAGTTATGTCACATGTAATTTTGGGCAAAAAAAAACGTAAACGATGATTTATGTTTGAAAGTGTCATAAACTTTCGTAGATATAAGAAAAGTTTTTTTTGTGTCAATTCTATAAAGTAGAAACAACTGTTAGGGGAGATAATGGAAGACAATAGGACTATCTTTCATGGTAAAAGGAGAGGATTTTGTTGAAAACAAAACTTAGAATAAAACCGGACGTGGCAGAATAAGGAATACTTGCAAAGGCAAAACGAAAATTTTCGTAAAAAAATGTAAATACGTTAATTGATTAAGATAAGTAAACTGATGTTAATTTGTAAAATAATAATTTGAATTTCGATGTTAGTAAATAATAAGGATTAGCTGATAGTATGAAATAATAGTATTGTTAGTTTTAAGTGATTTATGATTTGAAGAAGGATAGTTTGTAAAAGTTTGAGAAATCTATGTAAGGCGTTGCCAAGACAAATAATAATAGAGTTTTTTTATGTTTTTTGATGAATAATGAATAGAAGATGTTAAGATTTTGTTTTAAAAGAAGATAGTATGGTGAAATAATAATAACTGAAGAGATTTTAATGAATTTTATAGAACAAATAAATAAGTAGAGCTTTTTAAATAAAAGATAATGGATTTTGAGATAACAGATGATTTTTAAGGAGTAATATGATAAAGGTATTTAATGATTTTGATGAAATAACTTGTTTAGCTGGGAAACAATGTAATTTTTTGTAATGAAGTTTTTGTATTCAAGTAATAGATAAATATGAAGTTTTTTATGTGAAGGAATTAAATAAAGAGTTTTTTGAAGTTTTTTATATGAAGATAAGTATTTTACAGAAGTATTAAGTAAAATAGTATTTAAGATATGAAGTTGTTCTGTTGAAAAGTTTTTTATAAGAATGGTAGTTGATTGCATTAATGGTTAATTTTAAGTTTTTTAAGAGGTTTTTTGAGTACTACGATGATATAATGAGGAATACGACGATTTTATGAAGGAAGAATAAGTTTTGAGGAGTTCTACGAATATACGACGATATTGATGTTTTTTAAGGAGATTTTTAAGTAATAATGATGAAGTTTTTTAATGAGGTTTTTCTATGCGACGATATGTAGGTAATCTGCGGAGCTACATAATTAAATAATGAAGAGTTTTTTTTTAGGTAATTAATGCAATCTTAATTAATCAAATATGGAAGACTGGAGATAGAAGGAATTTTTAAAATAAGATACTAAGGAATAATACAGTTGTAAAGAAGAGTTTTGAGACAGATAGATGAATTCTGTAAGTTTTTTTTTTTATTTATTGATGATAATGATGTTATATTTTTTTTTTGAAGTTTTAGTAAAAATAAAGAGGTTTAGTAATTAGTAGAGTCAGTAATGAACATTTTTGTCCCAGCAAGACAAAGGAAAATTGAGAATTTAAATAAATATAAATAATAATTGGAATTAAGTTAAAATAAATAATAATGTAAGATTAGAATTTAAAAGGTTTAATGTAATTTGAGGTGATTTTAAGTAATAATTGAGTAATTTGAAGTAATTTTAGTAATAATGAGGAGTTTTTCAATTCATGATTAAATAAAGATAAAAAGATATTCTGATGAATAACTAAAATGAAAATTAGATTTCAAGTAGAGATGTAAAATAATTTCGTCTTGGCAAAGAATAAAGTGTGGGAAAGGAAGTGTCGAAATGGCAGGAAATTCTACAGACGGAAGTCTGGAGATAAGGTATGATAGACAGACTAGGTCAACAAGAAAATATTGATGGGAAAGCTTTCAATCAACGGATGTTGATAAGAAGCTGATGAGGGTTCTTTGATGAATAGAGATAATTTTTAGCTCTAAGTGATTATTTTTTATATAAATGAACATTGATAAACTGAAAATAGTTAGGATAATAAAAAAGGGTATTTAGGAAATAAGTTTAAAAAAGAGAATATTTCCTATATTTTATACATGTTGTGTATATATAATCTGCTGTTGTATATATACATGTTGTGTCTTTAGCTGCTGAAGTTAATAGTTTTGAAAATCTATTAAAATTTTTTATATTTTTTAAATTTCAATTTTAATTTTTTTTTTATATATAGAAAAAATTTGTACTACAATACTTGTATTGTAATACAAATCTTTGTTGGGTTTTTGTAATAATGTAAAAAATTATGATTGCTTGTTTGACAGACGCGGTCATGAGAGAAGGGGTAAGCTGTGTAAATGACATTTTATATTCAATAAATTCATTTCTAAGATGAAAATAGATTTTCAAAACAACAAAATAAGTAATCATGTTTAATTTTAGTATAAATTGTTTAGCATAAAGTGTTTATAAATTTGAGTGAAATATCGGGAGTGTGTTGAACCTTTATAACCGTAAACCGGAAGAGCTCGTTTACGGAAGAGGAGAATCTCGTGGTTTTCAATCAGTCTAGATCAGAGCTTAGTAGAGTATGGTCGTGTTTTAATAAAAGTCTTAGTTGGGAAGTTGGAGGGACAAGGTGTGTTAAAAAGTCTAGATCAGAGCTTAGTAGAGTATGGTCGTGTTTTAATAAAAGTCTTATTTGGGAAGTTGGAGGGACAAGGTGTGTTAAAAAGTCTTAGATCAGAGCTTGGAGGTGAAAGTTGTGTTTTTCAGAGTCTTAGTTGGGAAGTTGGAGGGACAAGGTGTGTTAAAGCAGTCTTGGAACAGAGTTTGGAGGGGAAGGTTGTGTTCTCTGGTCAAAGATATTTTAATAAAAATGTAGTGAGACGTTATAAACAGTTTTAAAGATTAATAATCTTGATATAATAGTAATTATTAAATAATAAAAACATGAACTATTGATTTAAAAGGTGAACATTGTAAAATGTGCAAAGAAAATAATATTGCACGTGGTCGAGTTGGTTGGACAGTTTGAATCGCGAGTTCGAGTTATGAACTAAGTTATAAAGATGTTTAAGTGAAACAATAAACTATAATACAAACAGTTATTTGACAGGTGCTTAACAATGAACTTTGAATAGCGGTAAACCGAACAGACCATGTTCACGTTGGAACAGAGAACAAAAAAGGAGAGCCTGCCAAACTACAAGAAAGTACTTCTGGAACGCAAGACGTATCATCTAGGAATTGTGCTTCTAAATAAAAAAACGTGACTGGTATACACGTTAAGACTTTTCTTATAAATAAACTCACTTTAATATGATGAAATAACATGTGAATTTTTAATTATGTATTTAAATTGAAAGGTTGAAGCATAGTAATTTGAGACTTTGGTCAATAATATAAAAATGAGAGTAGTAAAGCAAAATTTTATTCTTTTTAATAATTAAAATATTTAGAGTTAATCTAATTTGAAAAATAAAATCATTAAAGTAAATGCAAATAAGTAACGTTAAAGAAGTTTTAACTATTTAGACTCATTTTGATAAATTAGAATGTTAAACGAATAGGAAATTCTTTCAAACTTTTAATTTCACAAATTAAAGTTAATACTTGCAAGTTTTATTAAAGTAGATTCAATTTTTTCTTTATTTTCAAGATAACACTTGAAAAATATAAATCAGACCTTCTTCAAGGCACAGATATAAAAAATAAATATAATGTCAATTATTGTTGTATGTCATAATATACTTTGTTTGATTAATGTATATGAATAACTAATGTTTTATGTTTAATAAATGTTTATGTCAAAATTTCAGCTACAGTGTTCTCATTTCAAAGATCCATAATCACCGTGAGTACACTTTAAAAGATTTCATGACCCTGAGAAATTTCAATAATACAAATTAACTTTTTTTTACAAAATTGGCAAGCTAATGCTTCCTGGCGCCCATAAGTCGAGCAAATCATTAAAAATAATAGCATTAAATTCATTTTCATATTTTTTTTTGTAACTTAAAAATAGAAACTCTTCAAGAGCATATTTTCCAATGTTACAAATTGTCGCCCAACTCTTGGGGCTTTCAAATGAACAAAATAGCTTTGCCAATAACTAATATTTTACATGGTGACACCATATACAAAGTGGGGTCTGCCAATACTCTCTCAATGTACTGTGACTGAGTCACTTTTCAGCAACTAACATTAATTGGCAAAACATCAATGATCCAAGGCTTAAGTTCATAGAAAACATGTAATTTATTTAAAAAAATAAAAATAATGTAGTCACAAACATTATCATAGAAGAAATTTATTATTTTCTACCTTATAATATTTTGAATTTTGTAAATAAATGTTGCTTCTAAAATCAAAATCAAAACTTTATATTTAGCATGGCTACAATAAAATTAATAACTAATGAAACCCAATCAATCAAAAAAACATAATATTGTGCTAACAATGTTGTAAATATACAAAATTGAAAACATTAGAACCATATATATATATATATATATATATATATATATATATATATTAAACCGTAGTAACTAAAACAATTTAAAATTTTGGAACCAATCAGTTTCATCTGAATTAAAAAAAAAATCGAAAGGCAACAATTACAAAAAGATAAGCTAAATGTAATACTTTAACTATAATCACTAAAAAAATTTTTTTTTTAAACCATCATTGTCATGTAATGAAAAATCCAAAGAGTAAAAATTTGCCACTTTTATTTGAACTCAATGGTAAATATTCTGTCATAAAATCACATTAATCTAAACATTCATCAGAATTGTCAGATGCTGCTGGTTCTAGACCAAAGGCTTTCTGTTTTTGTCCACTGGAAGTGACTTGTACCAAGCATGGAATTCTTCAGGATAGCATTCAAAGTACATAGTCTAGTGAGGTCTTTTTTTGCCTCTCATTTTTTTTTCTCACTTATCATTTTCTGCAACATTTTGAGAGTATGTATCAACTATTGTTATCCAGTGACGAACCTATAATACAACGTTTAGGACCGACATAAGCCTAGGCCTAGTTAGTAAAACCTTAAAAATAATAATATTGACAATAATTAATTTTTTTTTGAATTAAGTGTGCTTTGAAAGCTAACAACATAATTATTACAACATTAATGAATTAAAAATCTGTCATACCACTGTGTACATTATAGATCTTTAATTTAACAACATAAATTTAACAACATAACCTAAAATACTGCTACTATAAATTACCAACATGCTGCTGGTAGAAAGTATTATTAAATGATTAACTGCTTTACAATAATGAGTTTGTGGGTAAGTTTTTTTTTTTTAATTTTAGTAATTAACAAAGAAAATAAATGTAGGCCTAATATTTTACAGTTTAGGTTCTGTTGCCCCTTACCTTGAATGATAATTTTGTTTACAAAGAAAGTTTACCTGTTTCTTTTTTTTTTAATGTAAACATGATAAGAGGTTTATTTTATTGATGGTTGAACTAGCAAAAAAGAAGAATTCTTTGATAATAAAGGTAAGATTTCTAATTAACAAGTTAACTGCCATACCAATATTCAAAGCAGAACGAAATTTGGACAATTTAACTTTTGGATATTTTAACGAAATCTTGTTTAATACATGATATTAATACTTTTTAGCCATTGTTATAGACTATCTTGCTATGGCTTTAGTTATTCTGCATACAGGTTCTGGGCCAGTGAAGGATCTCTTGGTTGCATTTTTTGCCAGTTTATCTGTCTTTTCGTTTCTTTCATATCCTCTGTGACTTGGTACCCAGCTAAGTTTTACTTGGTTTTGGGTCGAAAACTTGGTTAAAGTTCGGTGTTAATCCCACACTAGTGATGAGTAGTGTTTGTGTGAGCTTACAGACTTTATAGCAGCCTGACTGTCTGACCTGATAATGATAAGCACATTGGCTTACCATTTAACTAGGCACAGTTATGCGCGTTATTATTGCCATGACATCAGCTTAGAATACAATCACATATTTTCCCAAACCTATACTTATATTTTCTTTGGATGTTTTATTATATATTCCTGCACCTGGTATATATAGTCTTTGAGGTTTTCTTTTACTGATATAATCATTTCTTATAGTGAGTACATAATTATATGATTTGTGTTTATGAATAGGTCCGTGTCCTTTTACCAACGGCTTCCTTTCAACATTCCAGAGTATTTCATTCTGTATGGCACTGAACTTGCCTCAGCTATTATACTGAGATCTAGTGGGAGCTATTCCTAACAGAACTTCTATTACTGTTATTGCTGTACTTCTAAAAGCTCCTGAGATGCATACACTGGCAAACCTGTGTAGACTAGTCAACCTATGTCTAGTGACATCTAGAAGTGATTTTCTCCACCATACTAGGGCGCCATACCATATCTGAGGTTTAATTACCATATCATAAAGCCATTTAGTCATGGCTGGATGGAGACCCCAATTGTTACCAAGAATTCACTTACATTCCATAAATGATGTGGTTAATTTCTCCAAAATGTAGTTTTCATGTTTACTCCAGATGAGTCATCTATCCAGAATGACACTTATATATTAAACATCATCTGAAAGTGCTATGTTAGTATTTACTAGACTTATCTTAACTATTTCACTGTTTCTCGTAAAGGGTATGATGGTAATCTTATCCAGGTTAACGGAAGTACCTTCGTTCCTGCTCCAGTCTTTGATCTTCTTTAATGCTCTATACATTAATTCTGCAAAAACACTTAAGAATTTACCTCTTATCAACACTACTATGTCATATGCATGATTTTGTATGTATAAACCTAATTTATACACTTTATTCAGTTATTAGGGGGGTTAACTATCATGTTCCACAGCATCGGTGAGAGAATTCCTCCTTATGGAATATCTCTTACGGCTATCACATCTAATTTCTCACAGTACTGGATTGCACAGATTATTATATTTCTTAACATTGATTCTAGCCAATTACTAATAGTGTTTTATACCCCACGATTTTTAACTGCTGCTATGATTGATTGATAAGCAGTATTGTCAAAGTATCAAGAAATGCACACAACCCCAATTATTCATTATGTATTAATTCCTTGATTCTACTCTCCGACTCTTTCACAGGACTGGTATGCATGTTGGTTGCAGTAAATGTAATTTTTAATAAGAATTCCATTCTCTAAATGAGTTTGTATTACATTTTACATTGTTTTAAGAACAAATGAAGATCAACATATTAGTCAAAACGCTTTGAGATTTGTGTAACTTTCCCTTCCTGGTTTCGGTATGAAAACTACTCTACTATAACCTCCATACTATAGGTATATAGCCATAAGCCAATCTAGCCCTTATGTTAATTTTTAATTTATAGATTTTAACGCTAATACAATTTTTACTAGCAAGTATTGAAAATATAATAATATTTTAAGTGAAAAATTTACAACCTAGACCAGGAATCGAACCCAGGACCTTTGGATTTACGCACCACTGCTCTACCAACTCAATTGGTAACTCAAAAATTGCAGCAATAAAGCAAAGTCAAACGAGAAGTCTGGGCCCTATGCTGGGAAGCGACTAGGATAGCTCTGTTGGTAGAGCAACGCCCATAAAGCCAAAGGTCCTGGGTTTGATTCCCGGTTTAGGTAGTATATATTTTACTTTAAATATTCTTGTAGCCCTGATTGTTTCACAAAGTAGAAGGAAAGAGTGATTCCAGAGTTTTTTGGATTAAAGCTGGAAAGATTACAACTTCTCCTGGGTACTTAAATGGATCAAATTTATTTATAACCTATTTAACCCTGGATACAATAATATCTTTTCTGGCAGTTTTCCAGTCAGAACCAGAGGCTCTTATAGAGGTTGTCCCACTCTGATTATGGTTTATGCCAGTTTCCGTCAATACAATGCTATCTGGAAAGTGTGTTTCGAGTAATACTTTTTGTGTGCCTTTACCTGAAGAAGTTAGACCAACTCTAGGATCATCAACGGATTCAGTTGGATGAATCGGGTCCTTCGATAAAATTTTGTATATCCTAGAGGCTGCTTTAGTAAAGTCAATCCCTTGGCAAAAGTTTCTCCACAAGGATATTTTCTATATTCTTAAGAGAGTATTGTATATGTTTAAGGATTTGTGGTAACTGTCCCACTGACTCGTTTTCTTAGCTTTATTAAATAATTGCCTATTAATTTTCTTTAACCTATCTAAATCTCCTTTCCACCATTTTGCTCCCCTTCTTGTGGATACGAACTGGATGGGTCAGTTATTATTATATGAGTTGATAATGGCCTCTTATATATTAGCCATCATAGAATCGATATCATCTATGTCTCTGACTCTCTTACTGAAGGAATCCAATCTATAGTTTAATTCTTCATGATAAGAGTTACAGTTTGTTCTTTTGGTATTTATAAATGTTTGAATTTCAGAATAAAAATTTAAGTTCCGCATAAGGTAACAATGGTCAGATGATGAGATTTCACCTGATACATACCAGTCAGTTACAAAAGAACTAATATTTTCTGAGGAAATTGTAATGTCAATGACTTCTTTCCTTACTTTGTTTCTAAAGGTAGATTCATCACCAACATAAACTACCAGTAAACTTTTACTAAAGAGAGGGATTCTAAAAGGAATTCACCTCTAGTATTTATGTTACTTGAGCCCCATGCTATGTGATGAGAGTTGGAGTCTAATCCCGTGAGGAAATGCTCCTTCTCTTTCTCACTGAAATTCGTCACTGTCTCTAGTTTTCAGAGGGTGGAGTTTCCTCATAATCATAGGGAAGGTAGATTGAGCTCATGATATCTTCTCATCTACCTTTTCCGCATCCGCAGGTGATATCTCTGGAACAGAAAGCAAGCAAAGGCAAACATCGCAGTTTATATTTAACGACAATACAAGTTCGCAAGTTATATGACGCATTGTATATGACCTTACCTTTTGCATCTCCCAGTCCTCTTATCTTTCCTCCATTTATCCAGGGTTCTTGAATAAGGCCTAGGTCTATGACCTCCGTTATAAATCACTGACAGAAGACTGCAGAAGCACTCTTACTGTGGTGGAGGTTGGACTGGATTATATTCAAGGCCATTGCCTAATTGCTTTATCTGATGAGATTTCAGTTATGGTATAGCTCATAGGCCTTTCTTCCACCTTATTACTTGACCCAGAAGCAACTTATTTGTTTTTATTCATTCTCAATAACAATGTTTATGCACGCTATGTTATTATTAATTTGTTTACTTTGTCAAGAATCTATAAATGTTCCCACGTGTTTCAACATTTTAAATAGTGGCTATTTACTATGCCGTTTGATGACAATCACCTTTGTACAATTCATCCATCAGCACGGAATTAACCTTAGGATTACCCTAAGAACACTAGACACCTTGGATTGGGGAATGTTAATCGACCTTCAGGTCTAGATCCGCTGTGTTTAGAAGCAGTCACCTCAAGCAGAATGGGGCTTTTTGCTCACGCACAACAGTCCATGTGATTGTCATCCTGTGCTACCCCCTGGAATTTACCCCTTTTTCAACCCTTCATATTATGCACAAGATTTTTTTCTGTAAAACATTAAGAACAAAAATATGAAGTATCTGCATATTACATCTCCTCATTCAGATTTTCTTCCATTTTTCTCTTTTGGGTATTCTAAAGTATAAAAGAACATTCACTCTCTCTTTTGTTTTATTGTAGCCTTAAAGAACAAAAAGCAACAAGCTCAGTGCATTCCAAGCATGCTTATTACAAATTAAGTATTAACAAGTCTAACTTGAATGGTCACAAGATTAGATACTTACCTTATACAGTGTGTGTAAAAAATATGAAAACGGCTTGATATTTCAAGAACTGCTTTAGATAGAAAAATATTTGACCTCCATTTTAAAACTCTTAACCTGAGCTATCTACAGTGTGGTACGAAAGTTGAGTAGGATAAACAGAGTGTTTCAAATATTAACAAACTCTTTTTTCCCCCCCCAAATTTTTAAATGTAACAACAATATTATTATTTTTACATATTCTTATTGGTCAATTTAAGAATCTTAAAAGGAATTTTTAATTTATATTTACTAACAAGCGATTTATGATGTTTTAAAAAATTCTCACTTTGTGATCACAATATTAAATGTTCTCGACATATCTGATTGAATAATGATTATTATTTAGTAATTGTGATGTAAAGTAAGCCAAGATGTTCTAGAAATTTCCTATCCAGTACACAGTGTTCTAAAATCAAAAAGTAGGCTTTCAGATTTCTTAATTACACAAATTATTAGAACCAAATGTTAATTTAGTTTACTTTTTGTTATCCAATAATAAAAGTTTTAACAAATTTTGGTAACAAAACTAACAGTTGAATGTTTGTGACCTAATTAATAAAAATAGTGTGTTAATATAATTATCCTTAAACAGGATTATCCACAATATCACAGAGTTTTACAAAAAATGTTCAAAATCCTTTCCTCGTAAATTTGTTTATGTCACTAAGTTTAGTCTGATAAATCTGTTGTTCAAAAAAAAAAAAAAAAAAACCAAATAAATAATCAAGGGGTGTGACAGATCTGGTGACCTAGCAGGCCATTCAGTTGTCCCTCTACGACTTATCCATTTTTATGGAAATTTGTTAGCTAAGAGTTGCTGCGCTTGTAGTGCGTAGTGAGTCGGTGTTCCATCTTGTTGTAACCACAAAGTGTTAAATATTGGCCTACGAATATTTTGAATTTGTGGTATTATTGTGCCAACTAATAAGTTGGTGATAGCAATATCCTGTTAAATTTCCGTTTATTATTAAGGGTCCAATTACTTTAGCACCAACAATCTCTCTCCAGAAGTTTACTTTCTGGGGATGCTGCGTGTGAGTCTCAGTCATCCACCTGGGATTTCCATTGGACCAATATCAACTGTTATACCTATTAACGTATCCATTTATCATGAACTTTGCTTTATCTGTAAGTACTACAGAGTTAAAATTGTTTGGAACTGCAATCAATTTCTCCATCATGATGTTGCAGTACTTGACACGATGATCAAAATAATCTTCTGACAATTCATGATCCAGGTGTATTTTGAATTAAGAAAAAAAAAATTTTAACAATTTTGCGAATAGAGAAACTACTGATATTATGCAGCGACAGTTTTTCTCACTGAGATGTGGGGATACTACACAAATTACTGTAACATATTCAAAGATTCTTCATTGGTAGCGGCCTACTAAAGCAATCACAATCCTTTGTCCTTCCAGTTTCTTGAAAATAGTAGATTTGATAATTGACGGTCAGTGAGGAAACAAACTATTGTTGGTCATTAAACAAATCATATACTTCTTGATACGAATGTTCCTGATCGACATATCCTCTCATAATGAGCAAAGTAATCCTCTCAGTTTCAATCAACTCCATTGCTAATCAAAATGTAAATAATTTTACTTCAATGTTCTGGTAGCCTACAGAATTAAGATTTACCCATATACTGATTTATGAATAGGTACTAAATTATTTCAAAAATGTATGTAGACCTACATGTCCCAAACAAAAACCAAGATGCTTTATCATTTGAAGCCAAATTCTAAACCTTGGTAATGGGTTTTGAAATTTCACTTGTAATAATTCAATCATTTTTTAATTTTTTTATTTAAAGTGTGTTATTATTTTTAATGAAGTTGGACGCCATTTTGTAATATTTATTACAAAAAAAAAATTATAACAAAGATATACTCTTGAAGAGAGAATAAAAAAATTCTCTGAGATCGCAAGTTCTTTAAATTTGTACTTTGGAGAATTTCAAATAAAATACAGAATCCAATTTTTTGAAATGTAAATGTAATTATTATTAAACATATATCATAGATTACATACAAAATTAGAATGTTTCCTGAAAAGACAAAAATACACAAATCAAGATATATTTTATATTAACCTAAAATTATAATTCATTAATATTTCATTTACTATTTATCCTATAATTGCAACCTAATTTCAAAATAAATCTCTCATAATTCAAAATGCAATATTTTTAGATAACAAAATCTCTTTTATTAAATACTTATATTTTATTTTTTAAATCATCTAATCTAACAAATCAACTAATGAATGTTTTTCATTATTAACATTTTTAATCATTATCTTCAAATAAAATATTTTTCTTTGTTAAAAACCACTTGGTAATTCTGCAAACATATTATCCAAGTTTCATCAAGGAACTACAAGTTCTAGTTATTCTTTTATGTTTAAATTTTTTGTAAAACATAATTAGTGCATGTTCTACCAAGCATGCAATTATACATTGAAGTTAAATTGTATATTTTACTTAAAACTTTCAATTATTTCAAACTACTTCCTCGTTCGATAAACATGGCGTCATTCGAACACATATCCCGTCTCTCTTAAGAAACATAACTTTTTCAGCTTTACATTTCACCAAATAATCACAATTGTTTACTTTCATTTTTACTCAAAACAAACTTAATTCATATAGTTTTCTTTATACACGAAGGCTTGTCCTTTCGGAAGCGTTTTCCTCCTTCCGCAGTATGGCTTTGTCTACTTTTTTATTTTTGAAAACCACGCCTTTTCACTCTGAAAGTTTATTTCTCACTTATTCAAAATTAAATTATTACATCACATAATAATGCTTTAAATAGAAATTCTAGTCCATTTGACAACATTTTCTTTCTTCTACAATACGGCTTTGTCTGATTTGTCATACTCGAAAAGACATTCTAACTCTTCAAAAGTATATTTTCCACTGAGCTAATCCTGGTTAGCAACAGTCTCCCCACTTTTACACACAATGCTGATGTAACATTTTTCTTATAACTAACATTACATATGTTTTTATTATTAACATACTTTTAACAAATTTCTCTGATCATTTAGTACTAATTACTTGATTTATTTATTTAATTCATAAACAGAATATATTTCCTGTCCACTGCCTTGAGTCAAACTTATTTTCTATTCAAACCAAGATTACAAAACTGAAAATGTAGACTATTACACACTGCACCAATTTTTGGCTATTTCCACCTTTACTAATAACCTGAACACTGGCTGTCTTATTTCAATAAATTACATTTATACTGTATTTGAAGAACTACATTATTTTTAAATAATCACTAGCAAGTCCTCATAAGTTTACTTACTAATGTAAAGTTATTATAATAAAAAGAACTTAATGTACATATCATTTTTGTTAAAACAACAGGTAATAGATTTTTTTTTAATGTACGTTTTTGGATCATCATGTACATAAAAAATTATTTGTATACCTTATGTTTATTAATTTATGTCCTATTCTTTCAATTAATATGTTTCCGAAATTCGTTAAACCTTTTATGATTATAAAAAAGTGAACTAAAGTAATATTTAGTTATAATATAGTTTGTGTAATTCAAAAACTATGTGGACTTCTGTTTTGCTTTTTAGAACATCCTGTACAGGATACGTAATTTTCAATACATCTTTGGCTTACTTTACATCACAATAACTAAATAATATATTATTACTCACTCAGTCCATCAAAAAGTGTTTAATATTGTGTTTTAACAAAATTGTATGTTATAAAACATTATCACTTGATTGTTATTAAAGAAAAATTAAAAATTCCTTTTACGTATCTTAAATTTATCTATTAGAATATGTAAATATAATAATAGCATTATATTTAAAAAGTTGAGAAAAATCATGTTTCGTTAGTTTTTGAAACATCCTGTATATTCTATTGAACTTTTGTACCACCCTATGGATAGCTCTGGTTAAAAGCCTTAAAATGAGAAGTTGAACATCTTCCTATCTAAGGCAGTTCATGAAAAATATCAAACCATTACCATTCTTTTAAACAAACTGTATAATTTATACCTTGTGACGACGGTGGTTATGCCTTGAAATCATGCCACACCACCACAGCAATGTGAACCACCTCCTTACTCTAAGCATCATGGGTAAAATCAAATAATCTGTGAGAATTTCAGCTGTTAATACATCTTCAAAGCTCAACTTATCTAATAATATAAAGAGTCTGTTTTGAAAACATCCATAATATTTCAAACTGAAATACTGATAACGATTAATTAATGGAATAATAATTTTCATCCTAAATAATCTGAAAGTGCTACTGTTTACACTTAGGGTATATTTTTTGTTAAAAGTTTTTTTTGTTTAAAGTGTAGCATTGTTTGAAATAAATCTATTTATTAATCACTATTCATTATTGAGCTAGTCTTGTGTAAAAACAAGAATCACTCAACTTAAACATCAAATCCCTTTAACACCAAGCTTACATTTCAATGATACCCTTGCTTGCAACTGTGTACTGGTGTACAACTGACGATGACAACCTGGTCAATGAAACTTCATTTTGGTGCTGTAGGAATTTGAAACTAAAGTTGTATTTTTTTTTATGATTATATTGAATAGATGTTTAAAGTTATTATGAAATTCTGATATTAATGTTACTTCAAAATATATATATCACACTGAACTTAAATGTTTCATTTATCTGCTTAGGTTGCCCACCATCAGCTGAAGCTTTATTGTACTCAGTTCTTCAACTTCAGAAAAAAGTCAAACGACAAACAAGTTTACAATCTTGGTATAGAAAATAATTTTGAGAACAATTCTTGTTCTTTTAGCTTTTATAGCAAAAATATTAAATCTTTAATTTTTCAAATTATAATTTGTATAATTATGTACATGGGTAAATAAAGATAGAAAGATGTGCTTAAAAATTTCATTCCAATCTTGTGTCAAGCATTTCTCCTTCATTTAGATCTGAACAAAGTGACTTTACTTATTAATTTTTTTAAAATAGTATAATGTTTAATTTGCCTGATCTGAAAAAACAAGTCTAGTCTTTTTGATAAACTCCACAGTCTTTCTTCTGGAAATATTACTAGAAAAATAGTGTCCCTAATTTATTAGATGAGGTTTGGATTTTTATGAAAAGTGGAAAAGCACCTTTAAATTTTCAATAAATACTAGTTAGCTTTGTTTAAAAATTCCGCACATTCATTTTGAAAAATGATGTAAACATTAAATTGAAATTAGTTCAGGGTTAATATTACGATATAAAAAACAGCTGTTCAGAAATTTCATATGAGCATTCTGTAACATTTAAAAAATATAACTTCTGAGGAAATTATGTTGAACTTGAAGAGTTCTTAATTTTTTATTTTACTTAAAGAAAAATGAATTTATGTGTTGTTATTTTATATTTATGGGCGCCAGACCTTCGTCATTATTTAACATATAAAAAAAAAAATGAATTTAATGAATTTATTATCTCAGGGTGTAGTTCTTTTAAAAGTGTACTTACAGTGATTTTGGTTTCTAGAAATGAAAACACTTGTAGCTGAAATTTAACAAACATTTATTAAACATGAAATTATTTAAATTATACATATATATTCATTATATATCCTAGCTAAATTTATTATTGTTGCCTTTGAAGAAGGTCTATTTTTTTTTAAATCATGAATTTATCTTTAAGTTGCAACTATTAAATGGTTTATTAAATCAAACAGATTATAATTATCTGTGTTTTAGTATTAAATTTACTTTATCAAAATTCTTATTTCTCAAAAACATAAATGACTCTTTTAAATATTAAACTTTTTAAGAACAAAAAATATTAGACATAAAAATTTTACATAAATACATGAGATTTTATTTTCAGCGTTCTATAACGCTGGTTACCAGTCTTTGTTGAAGTTTTCCCTCCATGAAGAACACTTGATGTCTGTCTGTCTACGTCGCATTAATCGCACATTTCAAGTTTGTGAAGTACACTCAGCTTATATCCGCGTTTAGAATGTTTATCAATTTTATAGTTCATTAACCGTATTTGAACATGATACAAATGATCATTTATTGTCCTTGCGCGTGACACGTTGTTCATTGAACACTTTATCCGGTTTTACAAAACCAATACTGTTCGTCACACAAAATTAATACATCCCGCTATTCAAATTTAAGTTAAAACTGTTCTCTTAATGCACTTTAACATATTTCAGTTACATTTTGTAAAAGTTACTTTATATTGAAATATGTCTGATCACTGCGAGCTCTGAAGTAAGAGTCTCTTGAAACACGACCATCGTCTCCAAACTCTAAACTCTCACTCTGAAAGACACACCTTGTCCCTCCAACTTCCCAACTAAGACTGTCTGTAATGCCACAAGATGTCTCACTTCCGAAAGCGTTCTTTCCGGTCACCGTTACAAAAATTTCACACACTCCCTATTTCTCACACAAATTTACAAACACAATTTTATTAAACAAATTATACTAAAATTGAACATAATTATTTATTATGTTGTTTTGAAAATCTATTTTTCTCTTATAAATGAATTTACCGAATACTAAACGTTATTTTAAACAGCCTCCCTCCTTATACTTGACCGCGTATTTCAAACCTACAAACAAACTTTAATTTTTCACTTTATTACAATTCACATATCAATACATTAATTTTATAGCTGATTACTGTATCTTCACTGAAAATATTCCATCAGCTGAAGTATGTATTTTAAATTAGCAAAATAAGATTTTTTTTTTAAACATGATTTTTTATGTATATTTATGTATTGAACTATGTTAACGTATGTTTATATCAATAACTCCAGACTTGAATTTTTTTGTGGAGATTGTGGTCAATTTGTGGCTATTTGGGTTCTATCGGATTTTTTATATAAATATCCTCAATATTCAAGGAAGAATTTGGAAACTTATATCGACTCTTTCAAATCCTATTGTATCTCTACTTATCAAATTTGCCTAAAATCCGTGCACCCTTTAGCCTGTTATCCTCAAATTTTAACTTTAGCTTTGATACTAAATAAATAGTTGCTGTAAGATTTAAAATATAAAAATAAACAGGGAAATTTATAATTGGTCTAAAGAGAAGACATCGTGAGTCAAATTATGACTGTAAATAATATTAAAACAAGGGCAATAAAAAATTTAAAATAGATTTCCAAATTATAAATTTAAGACAGAAATGTTAGTTATAAGGTATAATAAATTTTAAAGTGAGATATTGTATTGTGAAAATAGACAAAGCTTGTCGTCAAGCGAATGATTTGAGTAATGTCCGTGGGACCAGAAATGTGAGCGTATTGAGTTTTGCTGAATAAGAAAAATCTAAAAAAGGACGCTTAGTTGTGAGGTCTGGAGGGAGTTGGCAGTTGTAAGTCGGCGCCTGACTTGGTCGGACGTGTTTCTGATGGGAAATGGTTGAGAACAATGTAGTTATGTTTGAGTGATTTTTTGAAATGGAGAACAATTTAATTGGTGTTTAATGCTTGTGAGAGAGAGTTTGAGGTGAGTGGACGTTTTTGAGTCTAGAGACGATGTTCGGGGTAAACGGACAAAACTCTCAGTAGAAATCGGACAATGTGCTTGTGCTGAGAGAGACGCTTTCAAAAAAGTGAAAATGAATAACTTTGACAAAGACCGTTGTTGGGAATGGTGATTTCGAGAGACAAAGTTTTCACTTTGAACATTATGCAAACAGTGACGGAGTTGTCATCAGGAAATTAACACAATCAGCAAACTGCAATGAACAATTTTTCTGCAATATTGAATTGGTAACAGGTGCTATGAAGCGCCCAAAAAGAAATTAAATGTTGTAAAACCATTTTAGATTAATTATTGTTTGATGTATTACTTATAAGTTTTACTAATTAGAAAAAGCTTACTAATTACTAAAAAGCTTACTTATATTTGATATTTTCTTTTTATAATTACTTTGCTATTACAAAATTTAAAGATGCCTACAAATAAGAATAATTATGTTGAGATAAAATAATTCAAAACGTATTTAAAATAATAAGCCTAATTAACTCATTTTGATGAGTAATTTTTTAGAAGTTGCAACTCAATATTTGAATTAGAGTTTTAAGATTTTGAAAGTAACAAAAAAGTAAAAATAAATATAAAATAAAAAAATAAAGGTAGGATGTTTAAAATAATAAATTGATAATAAATTCATGTATTTGTTTAAAAGTAAGTTAATAAACAATGTTTAGTTTCAGGAAAACAAATAAGGATTTTTTTATTTACTGAAAACCACTGACAAGTACGCTTTAAAAAGAAACACGACCCTGAGAGTAGTTTAATTAAAAGTAAATTTTTATTTTTTCTAAATTGGTAAGCTATAAGCTTCCTGGCGCCCTGAGCTGAGAAATTTTTTTTATATATTCTTTAATGGTACAAAGTGTCAATTTTAAAATCTATCAGATCAGTATTTTTAAAACCCCTTTTTATATTTAGACCTAATAATTACAATTGTCGCATCAACGTGGGGCAATTATGTTACAAAGTACGTAGTTTTCCCCAATCCTTTTTTTTTATTTATATATTTACAAGCCCAATAGGCATTTTCAAAGAAAACAGGCAGATTTTTAACTAAAGCTTATAACATTTCACGTTTTGAACTCAAAATATCGTAAAATAGACAAATCAGTAGATTTTTTTCTTTTAAAAAAATATTATCAGTAAAACAACATTAACAGTAAAAATCTATTTTAGAAAATAAAAGAAACAACTTTTATTACTAAACATGTTAAACATTGAGTATGAGAGTTTCTAAGGAATAAGATATGGCAATGGTTTCTCACTGTAGCAAAAATCTAAAAAAAAAAAAAAAATTTTAGATTTTAATTTGTTTTGATAGTATGACAATTGAGCTTTAATTTAATACCTAGTTTATTAAAATTGGACATGGTTAAGTTCTTAAAATAAATATTTTTCGTTGCTATGACACCGAAAATTTCACTGTGAAATGCAACATGCTGATGTTCAGATGTTCTAAATAGTCAACTCTATGCTTTAGTTATAGTACTCACTTTATAAATCTATGCAGTTTTCAGTATTGAGGGTTGGCTACACTGTTCCTGCATTTGTCTGTGACATGACATTACACTTGTTTTGTTTCTCAGTCAGCGAAGTAATAATTTATTCAAACTGTTGTTTGTTATTGTGAGTTTATTTTGCTTAGTGTAATTTTTGTTTTGTGGATTCACAATGACTAAACGAAAGGGAATTTTTAAGAAGAGAAGAAATGTATGCAAGAAGAAAGTTACTGTTGTAGTTATTTCAGTGACTAGTGGTTCAAGTGGAGTTACAGGACAAGTTGGTTCTACTAGGCCTAACCTAGATGAACATATCCCTAGCCCTAAGCCAATGAGCTCATCTTAGAAAAAACTTTCTAACTTAGATTCTTCATACAAAGAATTCCTGACTGGAAATAGCTCTTGCTATGATCTAATAGATTTAGAAAAACATTCAAAAAGACTATTGTCGATTGCATGCTGCAAATATTGTGGACAGAATTTAGAATTTTTTGTTGATCGAAGGATAGGCCTAGCAACTATTTTAGATTTTCATGTAAGGGTTGTGTGTTGAATGAAACCATTTCAAACTCAAAGATGTGTAATCCAACCAGCTTAGATGTATCATCTAATATGTATGAGGTAAATGTTAGGCTCGTTTACGCTCTCCGTGCTATTGGCAAAGGACTAGGGTTTGCGCCAATATTTTGTGGGCTAATGAACTTGCCGAAGCCTCCTACTCAATCAGATAAGTATTAATCAATCCTTCTGCCTGCAGTAAAAACAGTAGCATCTAATATCACGTCAGAAGCAGTAAGTGAATCAGTGAAAGAAAATGATGGTTGTAAAGACTTAGCGGTTGCACTGGATGGAACTTGGCAGCGACGAGGACTGGTCTCCCTAATTGGTGCTGTGACGTTTACAAGTGTTGATACTGGAAAGGTGCTTGATGTTTCTGTCCTAAGTAAACATTGCTTGTGTAATGATAGGTTACTGAACATACATGAAGATAGCTGCAGGGCTAATTATAAGGGAACCAGTGGAGGGATGGAACTGGTGGGAGCAACAGAAATCTTTCGCAGGTCGGTTTCCCAATATGGCGTAAGGTATAAGTTTTACTTAGGTGATGGTGATTCGAAGGCCCACGATGCTGTTGTAAAAGATAAACCTTATGGGGAAGACTTTACCATAGTGAAAAGATAGTGTGTTGGGCACGTGCAGAAGCGCATGGGTACTAGGCTTCGCACGTTAAAAATGAAATCAAATAAAAAAATACTCTCAGATGGAAAAAAATTAGGAGGAAAGAACAGATTGACTAAAATGACAGAATAGTTTTAATTCAAAAATACTATGGCTTGGCTATAAGAAGGAATAAGGGTAATTTAAATTACACGAGAAAAGCTGTATGGGCAACTTTCTTTCATTTAGGGTCAAAAAAAGAAAATCCCAACCACATTATTTGCCCGGCTGGAGAAAATAGCTGGTGTAAGTACCAGCGAGCCATACATAAGAATGAAACCTATGACCACAACATGCACTTCCACATGCCACTTGCTGTGATGGAAGAGATTAGGCCTATCTTTAAGGATTTGTCTCACCCAGTATTGTTACGGAAGTGCCTGCACGGAAAAAGTCAGAATCCAAACGAGTCCGTGAACAATATTTATCAACTTTAATGTAATAGCAGATATTTCTTGTTGAAACTCCATATTCAAGGATAAAATAAAGCAAAAGCTTAAAGTTTCAAATATTTAATAGTATAAATGAGCTACAATTGTTTCGCCTTGTGGCATCTAAATTTTACTAATTTTACATATTTTACACTAATTTTACATCTAAATATAGTATTAAGAATTCTTTAGATTTAGTTAACAAAATTGGAAATGTTACTATACCTTCCAATGCTAAAATTGTATCTTTCGATGTTAAAAGCCTGTTTACAAGTATACCCATTAACCAATGTAAAAACATAGTCAATGACATAATTAGCGATACCAATGTTGATACTACACTTAGTAATGAAATCAAAACAGCCATAGAAATTTGCATTAGTCAAAATTATTTTTAATTTAACGATAAATTTTACCAACAAATAGAAGGGTTGGTAATGGGTTCACCTTTGTCACCTCTTCTAGCAGAAATTATCATGGCTGATTTCGAAAATAATTTATTTGGTAAAGACAATCCTTTATTTAAAAATATAATTTATTGGTACCGTTATGTTGACGATGTTTTGTGTTTGTTTAGTGGCACTAATAGACAGTTAGACTCTCTTCTTAAAACCATAAATTCTGTAAATAACAACATTCAGTTCACTATGGAAGTGGGTAACAATAACAGCATTAATTTCTTGGACCTTAACATTAATATCAGTGATAGTTATCATAAATTTAAAATTTTCAGAAAACCTACTTATACAGATACAGTTATACCTGCTGATTCTAACCATCCTATCAGCCATAAACATGCTGCTTTTCACAGCATGGTACATAGACTTATTAGTATACCTCTTTCACCTAATGACTTTTATGATGAACTGAATGTCGTTAAACAAATTGCTGTTAATAATAAGTATGAGGTTAGTTTAATAGATAATATTTTAAGAAAAAAGTTAAAGCGTAGAGCTGAAAATTTAGTCCACTCTTCCCATAACGAGAACATTGAAATAGTTAGATATTGTAAATTATCTTATATCAACAGAACTAGTTATAAAATCAGTAACCTTATTTCTACTAAATGTAATCGTAAAGTTGCCTTTTATTGTACAAAAAATCTAGGGAAAATGTTGGTTAATAATAAAGATAAAAAAGAAATGTTAGAAAATAGTGGAGTTTATAAAATATCTTGTCAAGATTGTGACTCTGAGTACATAGGTCAATCAGGTAGATCTATAAAAGTTAGAATTAAAGAACATGTAAATAGCTGGAAACATGGCTATAGAAACTCTAACTTTGCTAACCACCTTTTGGACTCGGGTCATAGTTTTGATCCGAAATTGAATGTTAAACTCTTACATATAGAAAATAAAAGCAATAGATTAAATAATTTAGAATGTTTAGAAATAAATAGATCTATTTCACTTAGGCCTATTCTCAACTTAAATGACCAAATTGTATTAAATTCGTCACCTCTTCTAAAACCCATCCGTAACATAGTTCATTAACCTTTATCTACCTGCTAGGTCATCCCCCTACCTTTCTCTATTGTATTTCAGTTTCCTGTACTTATGTTTGAATAGTTGTCTATACCTGTAAATTATCAGTAGCCTGTCGATGCCGCAAGGCGAAACAATTGTAGCTCATTTATACTATTAAATATTTGAAACTTTAAGCTTTTGCTTTATTTTATCCTTCAACAATATTTATAATTTGGTCGCGTGTCCCCAAAAACATTTTTGTTAGCCTAAAAACTTTAAATTTTGGTGTGTTTGATGCAGTTTCTTGCTTTAATAAAGGGAACCTGACAAGATGTTTGATATTGAAAGAACTTGGAATATCTGTGGGGACAAATTGTGCTAGTGTGATGTTAGAAGGTGACAAGTTGCGAGTGGTGAATGCTGAAAAACGGCTGCTGCGATATCAAAAGAAGCGCGACAGAAGAAATCAGTAGCAAAAAGGAAGTTGGAAGAAGATTTTGTAGCTGCAGAAGGTCCAGATGAGCCTTCCTATTCATCAGGATGTTATTAGTTATGTGAAAAACTATAACAACTGCATTTACTTTAAATTATAGGCTTGTATAGTGTACATAGGTCACAGCACCGACCGCTAGTTTGGTTGGATGCTTAACTTGATGATAAATCTACTTCATATGTAAACAGAACCTCAACCTTTCAGAGATAAAGGAAGTAGATAATTGTGCCTTGTGGCAAGTTTCATTTTCTTACATATTGATTGATTCATTTGACTGACATGCAGGGATCTACCCGTCTAGCCTTTTTCATGCCAAGCTGTATCTTTGAACCAGGTTAGTTAAACCTAAGAATCTTGCTAAACCTCTAAATCTTTCTAAAAAAATAATAAAATAAAATAACAACTTGTGCAAGAAATTTAAATGCAGTTCATTAATATCTTTTGTTTGTTTTCTTTTCTAAAACTACGCTGGTTCAAGTGTGAGTTCCAAGAAAAAAAAAAAAATTTTTTAAATGAATAAAATTTTGAAGATATGGGTGTTGGATCACCAAAACTTTGGTGAAGGCCTTTGAAAACAAACGAGGTTTATCTTTCAGTTATTGGGTCAGGAAAGAAATAAAAAAGGAAAAACAATTGTTTTGAAAAGTTATATAATCTGGGTTTTGTATCAACGGTTCATATTTAGTTTATGGATTTTCATATTCTATCCTTATTGAAAACATAAACTTTCTAATTTTTTGTTATTATACCTTAAGAGAGCTGTATAATAGTTTTCAAGAAAAGTTTTCATGCACATTCAACAATTTATACGAAGTAAATAAAATAAAAATAAAATTAAAAAAAAAAAAATAAATAAAATAAATAAAATAATAATAAATAAATTTTCAATATATATTGTTAAATATCAATGTCATGTTTAGAAAATGGCGATTGTTTGTCTTTTAGAAATGTCAGTCATTTTGTTCCTGATTGGCAGTGATATAAGAAATGTTCTAAATTATGTTTTTAAATGCATAATAACCAGTAACTCAAAATTGTAATTGATATGAGTTTATTTTGCAATTTGAGAATGTTTATTAGTTGTATAGTTAGTTTTAGATATAAGTAAATATTTATATGTATATATGTATAATGAAATTGGAAGGGACAGCATGTAAAATTTTTCGGCTCAAAAATTAGAAATTAATTTTTTTTTTTCTTTTAAAAGATAAGGTGTGATGTTTTCGTTGGCCAACGTTTTTCTTTACTAAAATTAAATCATTTGTCTTTCATAATATAAAAAGCAAAGTAAAACTAATTGTTGATATTTAATGTTTATTGTAATTGTTAATTGTTGATTGTTAATATATTTTGTAATGTATGTATAATCTTGTCGCGGGAGTAAAATACTTGCTTGTTTCTCTACTAGTGTAGGTGTGTTTTTCTTTTTTGACTGAAATTGACTGACTGTCAATTGATTGTTTAGTGGCAATCTCGCGTGGTTCCTCCACGTCCTCCGTTTTAATCGATCGCAGCAACCTTGCGCTTTCCTATCATGCCATTGGAGGAACGTGGGGTATCAGGCCTTTAGCTGCGATTTCTCGAAAAGTAAATTTTGTTATACATAAGACCCGTTTTCTCAAAAACTATAAGAGATATAGACCTGATTTTTTTTTACATGTACATACCATTGGGATACACATTTTAAAGCAAGGGTTTTGAGCTAGGCCCTTAAATTTTTTTATTATAAAATAAATAATTATGGTGTTAAGGTACTTAAATTAGTTGTTTGTAAAAAAAATCTCAAATTTTTAGATATGAACACAGGAGTAAACCCCCGCTTTAAAGTCTTCAAAATAAGTCCATTTACAAATAAAAAAAGTTTTAGCAGATTTCACTAAGTAGTTTCTGAGAAAACGGGTCATCAAAACTAACAAATTAACATTGGCGACATAGGACTTACCGACTCCCCAAAAATAGACAAATCAGTAGATTTTTTCTTTTAAAAAAATATTATCAGTAAAACAACAATAATAGTAAAAATCTATTTTAGAAAATAAAAGAAACAACTTTTATTACTAAACATGTTAAATGTTGAGTATGAAAATTTCTAAGGAATAAGATATGGCAATGGTTTCTTACTGTAACAGAGAAATAATTAGTATTGTTGTAAAAAGAACAGAATTCATTTACAAAACTAAAAATAAATGAGTGTTAAAATGTTGCTCTGCAACTTGTATCCCTTGAAAGAAAACCATAAATTAGCCAATAATAAAAAACTTCAGCACACCTGATATTTCTCCTATCAATAGTTCTTTTATTAAAAAAATCAAATAATAAATCACAAGATATCACTTTATATCAAATCAATAGCTGTGGGTATATTTTTTAAATTTTTTTAAAGCTTTTTTGTACAATGTAATTTCAATCTTCTGTCTGGTTAATTTTTCTATTCAGTTCCTGACTTGCTATTACTATAGAAGGGTTATTACAAATAATGTTCTTAAATGTTTGATTTATATAATTACTAGATGACCCGGTGAACTTCGTACCACCTAAAATTGATTTGATTGTAAATCTTGATCTATGATTAATAATCCTAATCAACTCCAATACATTGAGATAGCCACTTCGGGTAAATTTTGAGTTTTGTTTGGTTATTAAATGATACTCTTTATAAATCAAATTTATTCAATTATATTGTTTATTTACATGAAAGATAAAGTCAGTTAATATTCAATGCAAAGCTTTGTGGTAAACTATGTTTTTGATTTTGTTTTCCAGCGTGTAAATAAACAACGATGATGGCTTTCCAACAAGGGAACACGCGACATACAATTGTCCATGTGCAAAACACGGAAACTCCAAGTTAATTCCACAAACTTCAAACGACTGACCTTGTGATTTGTTGATGGTCATAGCGAAGGCTAGACGCACGGGGAATTGCAGTCGTTTAAATTGGAATGGCAAGTCCGTTGGAACCATTGGGATGCGCGGAATCAAAACATCCTCTCCTTTGTACTTTCCCTTGCTAATCGTCGCCTCGATGACATTGTTCATGAGCTTTTTCACAGCCAGTCTCGTTCCATTGCACAATCGAGGTTGATTGATGTTGCGCAACATGATGATTACTGAGCCTACTTTCAATTGCAAGTTGTGAGGTGGTAATCCAGGCAATTCCAGTGAATTCATAAATTCAGAGGGATAGTTAACTACCTCATCCTGGTTGATAACTGTGTCAATAGATTTGAAGGAAAACAACTGTCTCGGGATTAAATTTTGATTGGGCGTGTTGAGATCATCGACATCTTTGTTTTTGGCTGCCAATATGGCTCTTTCGCTCAGCCAATAATTATTTTTTGAAGTTCTGTGCTGCGTTTTGTAAAACACGCCAAATGAGCTCCTCTTTCAATTCGGTCAACAGACAGAAATCATTGGGCAATGTGATGAGTCCAGTCGAGATGTCAATTGCGATTTTGCCATTGCCAATGTCCAATAATTGGTTCGAAAATACATCTGCATTTCGATCTTGTTGCAAAAACACTCGCATGTTAGTGGTCAATATGAGTGTCTTCACGTGCTGCCACAAATTGATGATTTTGTCAACTAACCAACCAAAATGTGCGCATGAGGCAGACCACGCTTTTGCCATTCAACGGAGTACATCCAGCAACGAACTTGACCATACACGCAGTGCTTTATGATGAAATTCATGAAAGATTTTAATTTTTGTTTAAAACCTCTGGCACTGATGTCATGTCTGTCAACTGGTGTTTGGCCGGCTAGCAGTTCCTTCTTGATTTCGATCCATTGAGGATTGCAGCTGAATGTGACGAATAGGTCTGGGCAGCCATATTGTCTGACATACGACATCGCATCTTGAGCATACTCGTGCATATGGCGCGGGCTTCCAATTTAAGTGGCCGGTAAAATAGTCATTGTCCCCATGTTGTTTGCATGGCCGTCGTAATTAATCGCATCGCGGAGATGAATGTATTCTTCAGAGCGGAGCTTCTTTTGGTTCAAATGAATATATATCAATTGCTCACTCTCAATTTTGACATACATGTCAACTGCGAACTGATTAAAAAGACGCTGACACTTCAAAATGTGATTTATTTCACCTTCACATATCATAAGTCTATGAATCAAAATTCATAATACTTACTATTTTATTGGTTTCTGCGCCTGTTAGTGGATCAACCATTTTGATGTTGAAGTAGTATCCATCCTCGCCCTGTCAAAAGATCATTGTATATTGTAACGCATCGTAACTCCTGTGCGTTTCGGATACACATTTCAATTCATTGTTCCGACGATGAAGCGCGATATCTCTAGATTGCAAATCTTCTCCTACAATAACAACTGCCACTTCGTCGATTGTCGGTGAATTGAACCTTCTTGTGTGCTCACCCGCACATGTTTTGTCAGCCCTGATGACGATATTATGGCTGTCAGATGGCATACGATCCTATGCAATTTTGAACAATTTGATCAATTCGTTGTTCTGATGAAGGAACGTTTGCAATCCCTTGACTATGGTTCGCCTTGTTATCGGATTGTGAACACAACGCTGATTAGTTTCCTCCTCCAAATTGCCGATGAAATAAGATTGTAAGAACTGGAAGTCCGCATTCGGTGGTGGTAACAACGCTCCTACTAAATGATAAATTGACCCTTGTATTTTGAAAGTGGGCATGAAATTGTCCCGTAGAATATGCGTTGCGCCAAACGACGTCATTTGGAAACAACTGTTATACTGTTGGATGTTCGTCAGGAAATGGGTAGAATCATTACCAGTTCCAGAAACTAATGAGTGTAATGGCTCTGGTGGCGGGACCAGTTGAGGCAATTTCACTTTTCCACCCACACAACACAATCTAGGAAATTCTCCGCTGAATTTCAACGTCTTACAATGTGGACAAACTACTGACATTTCTCCAATCGCTACTGATCTGTCAGCACCATAATCAATATCCGGATCGTAATGGAATGCTGCTCGTTCGAGGTTCACAAGGGCACCGTGTCGGCGCAATCGGTTGTTCATTTTGTCGTGCTCGTTGGCATTGTCTTTGATTTGCACGAACTCGTTGCATTCTTAATCTATTTGCTTGTCGTTCATTTTCAGTCGCTCTAGAACGTAATTCGGACATGTCAATACGACTATTTCCATTATCCGTCACTCGCTGGTCATCAGTACGGTTTGCATGTTAAGAAGCTCGCCGTGCATTTAATTGACTTCGACTATGTCAGCTCTCTTTGGCATTGTAATGAACACTGTAAAACTACACTGAATTGTTGTCACGGTCAATTAAATCTGTCGAATAGTCTCGCTAAACTACACACATATATATCTATTTGTTATTGTTTTTATAACATATATTTACAAATGTGTTCGGTTATACCAGCTGATAAGTAAAGAGCAATAGCCATCTGATAAAATCAAAACAAATCAACCTACATAAGATTAACATTAAAACTTTAAAGTCGTGTAGGGCAAAGCCCTTATTGAATTTTGCAAAAACCTTTTACCAAAACCACCCCCCAATTAAGAAGAACACAACAAAAAAATAAATCATTCAAATCGGTCAAGCCGTTTTCGAAATTTTGCGAGACTAACGCACGGCAATTGATTTTTATATATAGAGATTAGTTATTATTGTTTGAAATGTATCGTTGTTTAAAATGGTACCTTAGTTTTTTGTAAGTATTTTTTATTATATCATGTATTGAATCTATTTGTACATGAGTGTGTGTATGTGTAGTAGTCTAGATTTTTATATTTAATAAGTACATGACTTGTATTATATATATAAACCTCATTTATGGGGTTACTGTAACAGAACATGAATAAAATGAAAATTAAGAAATTTAAAATTGCTTGTTTTAAATGACTCACTTCAAATGGTTATTTTTTCTCAAATCTTGTGAGTGCGAAGAAGCTTTATTACCTTTTACGAGTTTCAGATTGTTTACTGTCTTCTATCTCAAAATTGTTTCTTCTTATTTTTAGGGGCTTTTTGGATATTATTGGGAGACACTGACCTCGGCTCAATATTTTATGCAATTTTAAATAGTTTGGATTTTTTTGGGAGGTTTATTGTTTGGGAGTGGAGTGTCACACGGCCACCACTGTACTATGAGCCAAGTGGTGCAGCTCTACTGGTATGGAGGGGGTGATGTGGCCCAGCCAAGGAGCCCACCATGTATAATATAATTAACAATTGATATTTATTGAAAAGGGATCCTAAATTATAATTTTCTATAAAGTAATAGACGGATGCTGAGTTAGTGAGATCACTAAGAAGGGGGGGGAAGGGAACAGACACAGAGTTGTTTGGACTCAGTCTGCCTCGAGTCTGTTTTGAGTACGGTCGGCGAGCATTCTGCTCCTTGAGGTCGGTCCACTTTCGGCGTATAAAAATTCTAAATTAATAGTCATGTCTTTTTCTGAAGGAAAGTTTTTTATTATATAGATTTAACTAATAACAATATGTAAACTAAATAATCATTTGTATTAATAAAACTCTAAATCATTTAACACTAAACTTGCATTGCGTGTAATTAAATTATCGCCTAAGACCACATCCTCTAGCCATCCTGACAGATTTCAGCCAGCGTGTATGCAATCTCCAGCCAGCAGAGAACTTCTGATTTTTCAGCAGGAGATTTTCTGATGCTAAAAAGCGGGTGACAGCAAAAAAACTTGTTGTGGTAAAAAATTAAGAAATCAATGGCCTATATATTTTGTTTATGACTTCAAAAATAACATTACATCAAAATTGTATGTACATAAATATATGAATGTGGTCTCTCTATTTTCTTGTAAAATTTTCTGATATTCATTAAACTTTGTCAAAATTTCTATGTGACAAAGATATCAGTTTATTAGCCAATGAATTTTGTTCATAAGTTTTAAAATGGTAACCATTCAAAACTTTTGAATCGTAATATGTCAGTTAACTTCTGACATTTTTTTATCTTTTAATTTTACTAACTGAAAAAAAAAAAAAAAAAACAAACAAATATTAATTCACATTTACTAATTCTACAACTTGTAGTTTTTACGAAAATAAAATAGACAATAAATGTAATACATTTCCTATGGGAAATTTTTGTTATCTTCTAAATAAATTTTCCAATTTATCTAAAAATGTTGGTGAAAGTAATCCCTTTATGAAGTCTTGTCTGAATTTACTTGCTAATAATTTATTCTGTTATTGGTTTCAAAATGGTGGATATTCATATAGCTGTAAACACTCATGAGTTTTATAAGATTATTTTGTCGAAGATTATTGAAAAGTAAGAACATGTGTTTTTTGTGATTGTAGAAAATTCAGATAAATATTTTTACTGTTTACTAGATATGTAAATGACTTTAAGTAATTGCAATTAATTGCCTTAATCACCCCTTTGGATTCATGTTGTCAATTATTGGAATGGAAAAATTACTACATAGGAAGTTCTTTAAGAAATCAAAATTTTGTATTTTTATTCTGTGGCATAATATTATCTAATTTATTTTCAGATATGATTTTATACTAATGCTGATACATTCTACCACTAAATATTTCTACGTTTTTTTAAACAGATATTTTTGGTTTGAAATTTTTAAAAGTCTGTATTTTTACAAGTATATAATTTTATATATACTATGTTTAAGTAAGAAAGCAAATTGAAAATTATGTGAGGAGTAATTTAGAATCAGATTGAAAGAATTATTTTGTTGGGAACAAACAATACTGGAATT
This sequence comes from Aphrophora alni, assembly GCA_963513935.1. Lineage (NCBI taxonomy): Eukaryota > Metazoa > Arthropoda > Insecta > Hemiptera > Aphrophoridae > Aphrophora > Aphrophora alni. The sequence continues at coordinate 60,759,461 of OY740770.1, read as the reverse complement.
TAATTTTCCAAAATGTCCAACAGTTGACTCTATATTGAAAGTAAATGAGTATGAAACTCAATAATTCATAGTCTGTATAGGAAATAAGCTTTAACAGTTGCCTTAATGTTGTAACTTAGTATAAGTATAATAATTGAAAAATAAATAAATGGTATAAAAATATTATAACAAACTTTCTTATTCACACATTTCTATAACCATATAAAACCAAACCAAAACTAATCATCACCAAAAACAGTTCAGAAGTTTTCAATAAAAAAAAATCAAAATAAACAATGGACCCCATCATTAATTTGGATTCTTACAGACTACACTTAAATCATTAGACCCAATTTTGAGAAAATTAAGTTTTGTGTTTTTTTTAAGGCAGCTACTCCCAAATTTTGAGTACCGGTAATCAAAAAAATGAAAAAAGTCTGGAGATCTTGGCAAAATATGTTTACATGCAAAATTTGATTAAATTATGCCTATGTTTGGGCTTAGCACTGCTCATATGACATATTCCAGACAACTTCATCCCAAAAACCATTTTTGTAAACTCAGAAGATCTCAAAACATCAGTCAAAAAACTCAGTATCAATTTTTTGACCCATCACATAACTTTCTCTGTACTAAGTGTAATGTGAGAAAGTAAAAGTTATATCTTTATATTAAATACTGTATTGAAATAGTTTATTAAGGAAAGGACCAGGTTACAATTCCAATAATCTCTCTTTTATTGTGTGATTTCATCACAGTGAGTCACACAATTTACTTTTAACTCTAAGATAAGGTTTGTAGCAAGCTCTTTAGACAATAGACATTGTTTTTAATTATTTATTTTTTCTCTCATTAATATAGCTTTGTGAAAATGTAAATTTCTGAACTATACATTATTTTATGAAGAACTGTTTATTTTAAAAAAAATGTAATTTTGAAAAGTGGATTTATTACTACCGGTAATTAAATGATTATTTTGAATACTCAGGTTATTGCATGCACATGAGATTTGAAGTGTAGGTGAGGTTTTTGTTTGCTAAAGATAGCATTCTGTTATCTTCCTGGGTAGGGCATTTAATCACCTCTCACTTTTATGTGTTGTTGGTTGGTATTACATTTTACACTGTAAATATTCTCTTCATTTTAGGTGAGTGAAATTAGTTATAATAGTATAGAATTTAAACTAAATAATTAATTTTGTTTTTCTAAAAGGTATATTTAAACTATGATGACATTTTAATACATAAAGTCCTCAAGGAAAATTCTTAGATGAAACTAGCTTTATTACTTTTCACACATAGTGTTATGATTATGTTGTAAAAAAGTCTATTTTACTATTAACACAAACATATATATTTTGAAAGTCCCAGAGTTCATGAAAATAGTTCTTATCATGATTTTTTTTTTTTTTTTATATGCACCGATTTGACCAATTTTCCTTATATTTTACATTAATCAATAATTTCCAAAAACTTTTTATTTTAATGATTTCAAAATTTTTATTTTCTCCGAAAGGTTATTATGATTATAAATGTGACCAAATGTAATTCTTAGGCTTCCACTAAAACTTATTGATTATTGAAGATTCTAATTCAACAGTTAATGGTCAAAGTTGAAAATGACCATTATGAAACCATAACTTGAATGTAGATTTCATACAACAGTAAAAATAAAAATATTTTTAAATGTATGTCTCAAAATGTCCTATTTGCATAAGCAAAATATTAGCCTATATTATAATTTTGCATATTAATGTCTGGATTGCTGAAGAATTGTATCTAGATCCCAAACTGCTGGAGAATTCTGACATTTTCAATATTTTTTTTTTAATAGTTAATTTTTTATTAGTGTACCTATAAGGCTGTTTTTTAAATTTCTGACAGTCAAAACATTTTTTAAGTTTTTTCTTTAAACAATAGGGGGGGGGGGCTTAAATGTGTTAAAATTACATATCTGTTTGAATTGATAAACTCTTAACTAACTTTCTTGATTTGATCACTTCATCTACTGGCTAATATAGTTGCATCATTCGCTCTGAATTACAGTTTTATCATGATATAATTTTATTTGAGAAATTTGAAAACATGAGTGCATATTTTGAGAATCAAAATATTTAAACGTGATAATTTTTAAATTCATTTTGTATTTTGTTTGTTCAATAAAGGAATTAGTTATAGCATAAAAACAAACAAAAATATATGTTATAAATTATTTACTTTCACTATTTGGATTTTGAATTATTAATGATTTTTCTGTGTTTTACTGTTCAGTAATAATTTTAACATAGAAAATAAAACCGTCATTAATTTGTTGCTCCATCAAAACCATCATGATTTTGGTTAACTCCTGTAGCAGAAACTCTTCAATAAAACTGTGGAAACCAAAATCAATTTAACCCTTCCCAGACGTAAAACAGATATATCCATCAATTGTTTTATGTTTCCAGCGAACAGGATGTGAATATATCAGACCACACTTTGTAGGTTTTATGGATGGATATATCCACCAATTTGTTTAAAAAATTTCCAAACAGTGTATTGTGTTTATTTACTATAGTATCACATGAACCTTTATAAGTTTACATGATTCAAAGCTATAAGACAGTACCTAACTATTTTTTAGGTCACAAATGCAATTTCATTTCCTGAGTTAGTATTCCTGGCTGTTTTCAATGTACCAGCTGTGCTTTGCACCAACTGTTAGCTGTTGCACATGAAATTGTGCTTGTGAAACCAGACATTGACCTCAGTATTATAGTAGTAGTAGCCAATGGTTTACAATGTAAACAAACCAATGTATTCAGATGATTTATAGAGCTATGGAATCATAGAGTTTCGGAGTAAGATATAATCATTAGTAATGGTGAAATGGAGATAGATTATATAGGTAATTTGTCTGACCTTATTGTGTGTGAAATCAATCTAAATAATATAAAAGTATTGATGTTGTAATAATTTACTGTGATTTGTTGAAATGCCACATGTTGGTGTGTCATTTGTGATATTTTAATGAAAATTAAAATAAAATGAAAAATACTCTTGAAGAGAGCATAGAAATTTTTTAATTGGGTCGTAAATTATTCAATATAGTGTACTCTGGAGAATTTCAAATAAAAATACAGAATCCATATTTCTGAAATGTACATTTAATTATTAAGAAAAATATTATAATAAATTACACACAAGTTAAATATTTCTTGAAAAAAAATTAAATACATATATCATCACATTTTTTGTAACATCATAAAATTATAATTCATCCATATTTTATTTTTGAATAATTTTGTGGTTGCAACCTAATTCAAAATAAGAATCTTTTATATATATATAAGAATGCAATATACTCAAAATTTACAATACTTTTATTATCAAATTTCTTTTAATTATTACTTATTCTTTAAACATTAAATCCAATAAAATCAACTCCTGAATATTTCTTATTTAAAGTTTACAATCATTATTTTTTTTTAATGTAATCTTTTCTCTTATTTGAAATCTGTGACAATGTAAAAAATTAGAGTCTATAATAGGTTTAAAATCCGCGGTTTTGTATGGGAGACAGTTTGTCTAAGTAATAAATTGTATTTAGTAAACTCATTGATAAAAAAAAAAAAATAATAAATTTTCAAGACTAGAAAAGAAATGACTATGTTTAATTTTAATATAATTTAGTTAATAACAAGTGTTTAATAATCTGTGTGAAAAGACAAGGGTATGTGAACTGTTTGTAACAGCGAAAATAACAGCCCAGCAAGGAACGGTTTCCTGTAGTATGAGGGCTCGTGGCGAGTTTTCATTCGGAGTCTGGCAATCGAAGAGGTCAGACGTAGTCTAAGTCTGGCAATTGAAGTGAAAAGACGTTTTCTGTTTTCAGAGCGGTCAGAAACTTTTGTAGAATGTAGTGCTAAAGTATAAAAAATCGGTTATTCGAGCATAGACATGTATTAGTGAACGATGTTTGCTTATAAATAGACTTTTTGTTTAATAAAAAGACTGTGAAACGCATTTTTATATAAGTGATGTAATATTTGCACGTGTTTGATAAAAAACGAACAATGAACTTTAGAGATAGACATAAGTTTTTATGAAAATAAAGAACTGTGTACTTTGTGCCAAAAGACGTTTAAAAAGTATTATCGACGTGTGTGACCAAAATTATGTCAGCAAATCTTTTACCAATTGCAAATGATAGCCGAGTACCATTACAAATGCCTACGTCTCAGCGGACAGGAGGACTGGATGAAAATTCAACAAAGGACCTGAACCCAGTGTTAAAGAACACTAAGAAAATCAAGTATTGTTAAAACATTTATGATAACTATTTGTTCTATGTATTTATGTAAGATTTTATAATTTTGATAATTTTTAAATCATTATTTCATTGTTCTGAAATCAAAGATATTTCATGAATTCAACATTTAGTTGGATAAAGTAAATTCAATATGAAAAATTTGCAGATAATACTAAACTGTTTGTTTCACTAAATAATTTTCTGAAGTTGCAACTTCAACTTAAAGTAGAGTCAAGATTTCTTTTGTCTAAAATTAAAACCTTCTTAAAAGGGAAATATAACAATTTTAAATAGGATGTATAATTTATGATTTTATATTTGAATTATTCATATATGTGTACGATTTTATTTAATAAATGTTTTTTGTTAATATTTCAGTCAAAGTGTTCTCATTACAATACCAGATTTCACTGTAAGTACACTTTTAAAAGAACTACACCCTGAGATTTAAATAATTAAATTCATTTTTTTTTCTAAATTGATGTTAACACATCTGGCGCCCTAAACTGCTGTGCAAATTAGTTAAAATAAACCTTAAATTCATTTTTAATATTGTAATAACGAAATATAAGAACCCTTCAGGTTCATGTAATTTTTTCTTTTTAAAATAACTTCATTTAATTGTAACAAGCCTACTTTTTGAACTACTTCAAATCACATGATATCTTTGCTAATATCCTATCCAAATTTCTTTAGTAAACTGTAAGTTCCAGTTATTTTTATGTTAGAGTTTTTATGAAACATAACTTGAGCATGTTATACCAAGCATGCTAAACACTGAAGCTAAATTCTGCATCATACTTAGAATTTTCATTTCATTCAAACTATTTCTTTGCTCAAACCACATATCGTTCTATGAACTCATATCACATCTATTAAAAAAGTATCTTATTTAAATCATCCAATCTCTCTAAAAAAGTAAGTTATTCAATTTTACATTTCGTTTCCGAGATGATCACTTGTGTGATTTCTCCTTTATTCAAATATAACTTATCAAAATCACATATTTTTTTCTTAAACACAATGTCATATTCAGTCCACTGTCCAAAATTGTCTAATTTAATTCAACTTTTTCCTTGTCCCACTTTCACCTACAACACACTGATGTCATATTTCTCTTATATCTAATATTATAAACATTTTATTATTATTAACATATTTTTTACAAACCTCTCTGACCATTTAGTACTACTTACTTTCTTTATTTATTTGTATTCTTTATTTAACTGTATTATTATTATATTCTACAACAGAATACATTTTCTATCCACTGCTTAGAGTCAAACTACTTTTCTAGTCAGACCAAGTTTACATAACCGAAAATGTACCCTATTACAATGTATAAAGTGAATCGGATGAGGTAAACTAAGATGTTATGAACGACTGTGAAGAACATTGTGGGGACAGTGATATTGTTGTAAACAGTGCTGATAACAATGAATATGCCGAGGAACTTTAGGGGAATTCTTTCAGTTTCAAAAATGATGAGTAAGTAAGGCTTCCTGACTCAAACAGGGGATCTATTTTTGAAGAATAGATGGATATAGGCCTAAAATGAAAAATTTCCGTGCTAAATGTGATTGACTACGATGCAGGTTCAGTGAGTAAAATTTAAGTTCAAAACCCTTATTTAGGTTGTAGTACCTTCTTCAGTTGATTTTAATTCAAAGCCTATTGATTATTTCTTACTGTTCTTTAATGAAAATTTGCTACAAAAAATCTGTGACAAAGCAAACTTGTATATTCAAAAGATGCAGAAACCATCGCAGAGATAAAGGCATTTTGGATATAGGTTTACACCCACTGCTTGATCTAAAAGATTATTTTTCAGTAAAATGGGTAAACAAAATGGCATCAGTACAAAATATTTCACTGGTGTGTTTATTCGAGACCTGTTTCTCATGATTTTGTTTAAGATTACACTTCAGTCATGAGGAGGGAAGTGTTCGAGATCTAAAAGTCAGAGCTGTTGTAAATGAAATACAAGAAAAATGTACGCTCTTTTATTGTCAAGTTCTCACGTATCAGTAGATGAGAGCACTAAATCTTTTAAAGGTAAAATTGTTTTCAAGGTTTATAATTCAAATAAGGCCATTAAGTTCGGACTCAAAATATTTCTAATATCTGATTCTCTGAATGGGTACAATCTATAGCTTCAATCCATATTATGGAGAGAAACATCAAAATGAGGAAGAAAAGTTGTAAAAACCAACACAAACTGTCATAAAACTTTGTAATACTTTAGTGAAAGACCACTCACACCTACTGGTTATCACATTTATGTAGAAAAGTATTAAAATAGCCCTGAAGTAGCTTAGTAGCTTTTAAAGAGAAACATGTATGAAACAGATACAATCATGATTAAAAAATATATAAAAAAAATACAACTTTAAGCAAGAAACTGAAAACTGGAGATACTGAAGCACCTAGAAACCCATACATGGCTGTTATTTTTGGAAAAGACAAGTGAGTGGTTACAGCACTTACAACCAAGTACTAGGTAAGCCAAAATGACATTAAAGATGTGTCCATTAAATATCCTAATAAACCTCCAGTGAAAAAGCCTGTAGTCATCATGGACTATACAAAACATATCTGCGGCATCGATCAAAGTACAATAAATTATATTGTTATTATACTTCCTTTTTATTGTTTAGCAAGCAATACCTAAGGTTAAACAAACTTTGGAGTTTTAAAGATGGATAGTAAGATATACCCGCTATTTTTCATTGCACTATGAATATATGAGGCTGATGTATCCACATCAAGTTTTTAAATCACAAAATCTTTAAATAATTATTTGGAGCTAAAATACTTTCACATAGCTTATTTTAAACACACTACAAAATTATTGGTATATTTTTTAAGACATTTTTGACCCCACCATCAAAATCCGACAATCGTGAGCTCATTCTTGGAAGTGATAAGAAAACAAAATATTAATATTTGCTAAAAGTATTACAACACTGTCTACAAATAGGAAAAATTAAACAAACCCTGTTCAATTGTAATCTGTTTTAGTGAATCTTTGCTAAATGATAGCAAATACATTTCAGAAAATTGTAACTAGGGGACATTTAATTCAACTATCCAAACAGCAATTTTTACCACTTTTTACAGATCAAAATTCATCTAATTATAATACAACTTGATACTCCTATAAAGACTTTGAAATATTGAAAACTAATTCGTCCTAGTTTTTGTCTGGTATATCCTAAACTACCGGTGAACCAAAAAAACAAAACAAAAAACAATTGAACCACTTTTTAACAAATAGTTATTTATGTTTTAGATAACATTTATATATTTAAACTTTTAAAGCTTACTTTCAATAAATAAGCAATGTGTATGGTGAAAATTAAAATTATTTTATAAATTCTGTGATAATATAATATAATATAATAATTATATATATAATGCAAAAATATATTCAATAATAATTCCAAACATTTCAATTCATGTTTTTCTTTTGTATAGAGACATGTGGATAATTGTGATATTATCTCTCAGTTCTGCTTTACTACATGGAACAGAGGGAGATCTGTGCACACTATGCGCATGTGAAGATAATGCTTTACTATGTCGTGGAATGGAATTAGAAACAATATTCAATGCCACTCAGTGGGAAGGGACAATTGAGAAAATTGCTGATTTTCAAAAGAATAATATTATTCATTTAAAACAACTCCCTCAGTTGGATATCACAACTCTGATTCTTAGCCACAATACTATTGCTAAAATTGATGATTCTTGTTTTAAAAATCTCTTTAATTTGACAGAGCTTGATCTCAGCCATAATCGATTAACTTCCGAGCAACTGAGTCCAGATATTTTCAAGGTAATCCCTAAGTTTGATACTCAACATTTGTAATATTTAGTACTGTATATGAATAAATATGAAAGATGGAAGGAAAGGGAAATTTATATTTAAAAGATTAATGTTTCTCTGTATTTACTTATACATATTAAATGAAGATGTGTGAGTTTTTATTTATTAAATAGACTGATTTGAAATACTAAACACTTCTGATAATACCTGGCGTTAGTAAAATAAAATAAAATTGTTCCAAATTTTAATTGCGGTCATTTTAACAGGGGAATTATGCTCCTGAACAATATGAGCCACTTAAAAATCTGAAGGTACTGAAACTAGGAAGTAATGCACTTCACACACTTCATCCTGATATTTTTGAACATCTTCCAAAACTTGAGTCACTGAGTCTGGATTCTAATCCTTTCAAAGTTATTGATCGCCCAACAACTGTTGCAATTGGATCTCTACCCTTTTTGAAGGTAAGTTTTCTCTAATATTATTTTCAGAGTTTTTAATATTTGCATTGTCATTTTGCTTATAATTTTCAGTTTGAATTTACAAAAACTGATTTGAAAATGATTAACTTAAAATTGTTGTAAGAAATAGTAAAGCAGCTTAACTTTATCTTGTAAGATTTAGGCCTACAAATAGTATTTACTTTAAATGGTTATGACAAAGGTTTAAATATTTTAAACATTAAATTAAAAGAAAAAATATCCTTTAGTGAAAACAAAAACTGAAGATTATATTGTGAATATGACAGTTTCAAATAGCAGACAATCTTCATAGAGAAGTAGTGTAATGCTAGAAAGAAACAAATGTTCTGTGTTTCTTAACTTTCTAAACTGTTTGAATATAATGAAATTAACAATAAAATCCAAAATTTGTTAAAAGAACAAAAATACTTGTTCATTGCTAAATAATCTTTGTCATTAAAAGAACAAAAACATACAATAAAATGTTTAAGAAATAGAGTTAAATGACAATGAGTGGAATATTCTAAAATCAGAATTTTTAAATAAATAATGATAACAACCTTAACTGATACATATATGCATACCTAAAGTATCATCTGTAAATGAAAGAGCTTGTACAAGATATATGCCGTAAAAGAAGAAATATATGTGCAATCGAAATAAATTTCCAGTTGATCCGTACAAAAATGGAATAATAACATAAATAAAAACAAATCTAGATTTGAACTATTTAGATATTACAAAAATCAATAAAAGCTAAACCATTTGTAACATGAAGAAACATAATTATGTAAAAAAAAAAAACTGAATAATATGTATCATAGATAACAGATTTACATAAATGACTAAAGATCCTACACTGGTTTATCAAAACAAACTTAAAGATTACGTAAAACAGACTGACATCATGTTATTAACAAGCAACATGCACGAACATTATTGACAAGAACCTATGGTATTCATATAATGAGAGCCTATAAAGTACAAAATGATAACATTTTAATATGGTCCAGGTTATAAGATATCTAAATTCTTACCAAATATTGTCCAGGTACCGTAGATATGAAACTTTGGCAATTATAATATTTAAAATAGTATCGATTTTGTTCATAAATTGAAGCAAAAAACATCAACATAATTCATATACAATTTCATTTGATATAAAAAATAAATACACTAAGATCCATAATCTCAAAGTAAATCACATAATCTTAGAAGATAACCACAACTTTTAAATACATAAAACAAATAATGCAATTATTAAAAATTACCATCAAATAAAATTACTTCAAGTTCAATAATAATATTATATAATAATGAAAACCGAAAAGGTAGTTTTTATCTAAAGTATTTTTACAAAAATTAAAAATACATAAAAATAAATAATGTTTAAAAACATGATATTGTTGCTTATACTCAATATGTTAATAACTTTATAATATAGTGAACGTGATTGTAAAAACTCAGTATTATGAATCACTGTTGATACTAATGGTTGATACACAATTCATCTAATCATCCAAAATACGTAGATTTTTAGCATATAGAGCAATGATTACCATACTTTTAAACAAACAATATCACAATACAAAAATTAATTATAAAAAACATACAATAATGTATAGGAACACAATTTTTACCAAAGATTAATGAAAGGACACCCTTTCCAAAAATATCCTCAAATGTCCCATTACCCCAAAATTTACACATTTAAAAAATACATAAAATTTTGGAAAATGTAAGAGCTTGAAAGTGAAAAAACTCAAATACCAACGTAGGTTATGTTGCACTTCATTAAAATGATCTTTAAAAAACAAACATTTTCTGCATTTAAACTTTGACTCTATCTCTCACGGTTTCGAAACTATTTTATGTGTGTATGTGTGGTGGATATGTTTGGTTTTAATATATGTTGTCTATTTAATAATTATGACGAAACTGCATTGCGGATAACATCAATGTCTACAGTTTACATCCTGTCCAATTGCAAGTTTATGATTTTATCACATTGATGTAGCAAAACTTGTAAGCAGAAAATTACAAATTGTGTAGATAAATAAGTATACGTTGTTGCATTATGAAAAGAAAATTGGGTCTTTTCTATTATACAGTACAAATGCATGGCTCAAATTATTTTCTATTCTAACAGAATGATAATAAAGTAGGTTTTCTCACCTCAATTGATGAAATCATCTATAAAATAAATGGTTTTAATGTTTTTCACAAAACACACAAATATACAAAATAGAAAAACACACTAACACAAACTAATTACATGTGAACGTTTTTATGACTTTTACACTTCTGGTTAGGTCTTGGTTAGGTTAGGTTAGGTTTTACACTTCTGGTGGCCAAAATACTACAATATCTTTGATAATTTGATCGAACAGATCAGTTTCTTGATGGTGTTTCCGCCATAGAAATTCACATAAGTAAGAGTCAAGCATGTCCCTGCTTGTGCCACACTCTTTACGATTTCGTCTTTTTGCCGATGCCCACAAAGATTCTATTCGTTGAGTACGAGCTCCAGATATGGGGTCAACAAAATACTCTAAATGGTTAACTTTTCACACAACTAGTATAGAAAATACATTGAGCCATGCGGTCGTATAATAGAAAAGACCCAGAAAATTTAACAAGTTCAAACAGTTGAAATTAATCATAAATTAAAATTTCTATTCAGAATGCCACCAAAGAAACGTTATAATCCAAACAGTTTGCTAAAGTAAATGTTGACTTATATATGTTTCATTGTGGTTATACTATGCTACTAACAGAGAGTTAATGCTTTGGTCACTAAAAGGAAAATTATTTAAAAGGAAAATTATTTAAGACTAACAATAAAACTGTTGTTAGTCTTAAATAATTTTAACACATTGGATACTAAAGTTGCATCTGCCTTAGCAGTCCCTAAATGTTAATTATATTAATAGTAAATATTTATAATAAATTTCAATGCTTCTTAACATGATAGCCTTAATTATACAATGAAGTTATGAGTGTTTTCTTTTATCTTTCAAAAACTTTTGATTGTGTAGATCCGGATTTGTTCCTAATCAAAAAATGTAACTTGGCATTAGGGGACAGCCATTTCTTTGGCTAAAATCATTCATACATGATAGGACACAACAGGTTACTGTGGCAGGAAGATTGTCTGAACTGGATAATAATAAATATGGGGTACCACAGAGGTTAATTCTTGGGCCACTGTTGATTTATATATATATATATATATATATATATATATATATATATATATATATATTATATGATCTATCTTAAGCAATATGTGTTAATAAATTAACTCAGTTTGCTCATGACACTACTTCAACCTTTCAAGGAAAAATAACAGATATTCTTGAGGAAAAAAGTCTTCTTACGGTGAAGTCAGTATTTAGCTGAAAATAATTTCTGTATCAATAAAGATAAAACTAAATTTTTGAATTTCACTAAAATCAAGCCATTATCAGACACACAGTGTTTTACTGGAAGACAGAGAGCTTTACCTTTTGGCGAGTAAGCACGGATATTTCCGTGCTATGACACAGGCATTATAGGAGTATGGCAATTACGCTAAAATATACCTTAAAGAGTAGGAAAAAAAAATTTACTTTTGAACAAAAGACATTATATTTGATTAAAACTACAAGAAAACATATACAAAAAATTGAAATTATGATTATTTATAGTTTTTAAAGTTTAAAAAATGTGTAGTGTATGATATTGTTCAAAACAAGGATATATACAAAGGGACACCTCACACTTTGAGCACTCATAGGATGTTTCCTTCCGCTTTGGTAATGATCGCTTAGTATGTTTACACACAAAGCATTGCCGAGAAAGCTTCTTCTTCCGTGACTCATTGGAGGGGAGAGGTCTCATGAAGTGGCGACCTTGAAGACGTAGCGGATCACTTTCAATAGATCGGGACACATTACCGAAAAAAAAAAAAATAATAAAAACTACGTCAACAAAACAATGACAACAGAACCATTTTTTTACAACTACAAAGACAGCGACAGACTGACCGTGTGAAGCTAAAAAAGCGCGTAAAAAAGTGTGCATTACCCAGTTCCCGCTAGGCCTCACCATCCCCACTACCTCAAGTATGTCTACTATAAGCTAATATATTAGAAAATATAATATTTCTATATTATTGCATTTATTACTAATAGTTTAGGCAAAATTTTAAATTAAGTGTTTACAATTCAGTTAAATAATTTTACTATACTGATAGAGAGAAAAAAAAGTTTTATTATAAAGAAAAATCTTTTGCAGAATGTTAAAATAAAGAAGTAAAATGTCAAAATCAAATAAGTAAGTGAAAATCCAAAAGAAAATTCAATAAATATAAAGTTTTTACCCTAGATAATGATTTTTTGAAGAGTTTTTAAGCAATTATAGAGTCCATGCTCAAAAACGGAAATATCCGTGCTTACTCATTTGGGCACACACGGAAATTTCCGTGCTCACTCATTTGGGATCAAAATGATCACTCGCCAAAGGGTTAAAGAGACTAACTCAATGACATGCTTGGGTCTCCTTATTAACAGCAATTTGACATGGAATAGTCATATTGACAATATTAGTGCAAAAGTTAATTCTGGAATTTTTGCACTGAGAAATTTAAGAGATTATCCTGGAACTTCCTTATTCTTAATGGTAAAATTTATCTATATTTGAAGTACAGAATCGTACTCTGGGGAAATTTATCAATCCAGAAAATGGGAACAGTATTATTGCCCCTACAAAAAAAAAAGTTATTAGACTTATAAGAGGGTTGAAAAAATACCAAACATGCAAAAGTTATTTTAAAGAATGTAGCATACTCACACTTCCAAGTCTGTATATCCTGGAAGTATTTTTTTTTTTTTTTTTTTACAAATTTAAATATGATTATATACAAAATAAGAATATTCATAGCCATAACACAAGAAATCCTTGCAAGTATTGTGCACACCAGCATAGGATATGTCTATATAGAAAATACCACCACAAATAGGGGGAATACTTATTAATAAACTTCCAGAATAAGTGGCAAAATTGGATACCTATAGGTCTCTCAAAAATTACCTTAAGGGATTGCTGTTGTCCAGATCTTTTTATTTAGTAGGAGAGTTTCTGCTCTATGATTTTAGTAGAACTGTCTGAGGGGGTTTTGGTATCCTTCACATCGCAGTTATATATTGTTTTTTGATGCACATTCAGTGGATTTCTTTGTAGTTTTAATTTAATTTTTGTTTTTTGTTATGTTTGATTGTTATTAATTTTAATTTTTAGTGTAATATTAATTGATATAGTAAAATGTCATTTTGTAAATATAAATAGATTTTTACTCTTGCTTTGCAATAGTTTTATCCAAAAGCAATAGAAATAAATGAAATGATTGAATGCTAATAATATACTGATAATTTATATTTAAATATGTAGTTCGGTTTCATTAAGGAAAGAATATTATTATAATATGTCATTTTATTCCAACTGTTAAAAATAGTTCTTGGATTTGTCAAGTATGTTACTGAAAACGTTGCCTGAACATATGTTGCACACACCTCGTCTCCTAGAAATTCTCAACTTGTCAAGAAATTCATTCAATACTGTACCATTAGGTATAGGGGATACTCACAGCCTTCAAGAACTAATTTTAGATGATAATCCAATCACTGTCATCAAGTAAGTATTACAAATAAAATAAATGTAAGAAATTTAAACATTTAACTCTTAAACAAAGCATTTAATGTTTTAAATCTCATTTTTTGAGAGCTTTAGTATCTAAGCCATGGAATTAATATAATATATTATTATACTTACTCTGTCTTGTGGCTTGTAACTATATATGTTACAGGTTTCATCTTCAGATCTCGCTCGTAAGAGGAGATTAAAGACATTAAAAAACACTAAAAATCACAAATATCACAAAAAATGTTCATATAAAAACAATGAAACTGTGATGGGTGTGCACCAAGGGATTCAAGGAACTACTGAGGACCGGATTGAGTTATCGATGTTATCTTGTATTTTCATCGTAGTGTTGTACAAAGAATTCGACTGGGAATTGAGTTTGTCATTTGATAGATCTTTACCATTCTTTTCAGATGCTTTATATATTTCATATTTTTCAAGTTTCACACACCTACACTCAATGAAATATTTACAACTTAGTTCGTGATAAAAAAGGTTTTCCTTAAAAGTCCAGGGTTTTTTCAGACCAAACCGTATATATTTTGTTTTTTCGCTAAGTATTAAATAATTTTGATCAAACTCAATATCTTAATTTAACTAAATTCCCTTGCATTTGCTTATAAATATTTTTGCCCGAATAAGTTAAAGTCGTATTATCGCAAAAGCAGTCAAACCACCAGAAATATAGCCTCAAATAAATAATTTACATAAACTAAGGATAGGATAGGTCCACAAAACAGAATCCTGTGTTCTGAACAGAACACCATACCACAACCAACTATACTCAAACCACTTCCAACCTTAACAAACTGTTGCCTGTTATTCAAGTAACTGGCAAAGTAAAGAGAATATTCATCTCTTCCAAATATGGAAATTTCCTATCTAAAATTTTAACCAATATTCTTAATAAAATAAATAAATATAACTATGGCTTACAAAACAAAATACAATATAAAGAGAATACTCCACCTTAAACTCATAAAACCCATTGAAATTAACACAGGAATATATAAAATAACTTGTGGCCTTGGCAGCAGTTTTTATATAGGCCAAATGGGTAGACAGTTTAAAAATGATTTAAGGAGCACCTTCCATCCAATAACCACAAAATCTAATTACAGATGCCACTTAATAACCAATGATTACGAATATTCAAACATCAACACCAATATCAAACCTTTTCACTTGTGCAATAAGGGCAAATACATGAACGCCATCGAAGAATATGAATTATATAAAGCATCTAAAAGAATGGTAGAGATATTAAATGACTCAATTTCCAATTGAATTAATTGTATGGCACTGTGATGAAAATACAAAATAACATTGATAACACAATCCAGATCTCAGTAGTTTCTTGAAATTCATGGTGCGTGCATGGTCTCATCATTTTTATGTGAACATTTTCTGATGTTTGTGTTTTGTAGTTTTTCTTAATTTTTAACGACCTCTTAGGAGCGAGATCTAAAGATGAAACATACGCTATGAAACCCGTAACATATAGTTACAAGGCGGGGTATGTACAATAATAAATAAATTATTCTTTCTTTTTATAGCAATCCAGAATGCAATTATTTGTTTGTGAACAAACAACCATGTTTGAAAATAGATAACCATTACCTTCAATCAATTAGTTGCTTTTGTTAAACTATTAATGATCATGAGTTCAGGAAATCTCTGAGTTGAGTGGTCCAAAAGCTCAATTACATATTATGCACATCATATGTCTTCAGCACTGACTTGTCTTTTCATAATTTTTACCAAATAGTGTTGCATGTCCTTTGACTACTTTCTACTAGAAGGAAATTTAAACCTATTTTATTAATTTAAAGTAACATATACAATTCAATGTTTATCCTTGTATTGACTAATATATAACTGTATTCTCTCCATAAATATCTTTATTTTTGTATATATTTTTAAATATATATAAAGACTATTACTTCTGGTATAGTTTCAAATATTCCTCATTTCGATCTTTTGTGGTCATTTATAAAGGGAAAATGTGACTACATAGAGACTAATTTCATTTGGTAATTTTTATATTAATATTTGTGTACAAATTATTATTCAAACTGTTTCCAGACTCTTGAGCTAATAATAAATATATTATATCTCTTATCTAAATAATTCATATTTGTTTTAATAATTCTAAAGGTCCTAATTTTAAAATAAAAGGACAGCAATAATATAAAACTTCAATACAAATAAATTACTGTTAAAGGCAATTAACCTAAATTACTTCAAGGTTAATGATACAGAATATATGTGTACATTTACATGTATTAAACATTATTAATATCCAATTATGTTTAAAACTCTCTTAATTCAAACTTATTCATAAATTAATGTCATTAAATAAACAATATTTTTTTACAAAGACTAAATCTTTAGTATTGTATTTTCAGAAATATTATTGTCACATTTTTATTTTTATTAAAAAGGTTATCATTTCCATTAATCTTTGTACCCACAACCAGGTGTTTTTTTTATGATTTACAACCAAGTTAAAATACTGGTGCTAATTATGAAATAATTGTGCTAATAAATGAGTCTCAAGTCCAGGGCCCCCACATGGCCGGTGCTACCGTTGCTACGACAACGGGGCCCGTGGGCCAATGGGCCCGCAAGGACTGGGAAAAAAAATTTTAAAGTAGAAAATTTTTAATAAATCATAGAAAGAAAACAATAATTAAATCACTAAGACTAGATTTATATGTATCAATGAAATATTACACCAGAGTAATATAAATTGGTTAATTGGATATGGAGTGTGTTGCGTACAAATCGTGTCTGAATCTACAACAGCTGTGAGTAACAAAACCACTCCTTAAACAGAATAGGAGTTAATACAGTAAAAATATGCCCGAAATTATGACCTTCTTTGGAAACTTGGAAACAATGTATTCTTTTTTCGCCCATTGTCTTAGAAGATGGGATATTTTGACTTCTGAAGTGCCGCTTTCACTAAAAAAACAATCACAAACAAGGTGGTATGAAAGATTCAAAGCCTATGTTCCCGTTGCAAAGCACTATCCAGGACTATTAATAGCCTTAGAACAAGTATTAGCTGAGTTGAAGTCAAGCCTAGAATGCCTAGAACCAAAAGCATACTATAAAGCTATGGGTCTTAAAAAATACTTTTCTTCTTTTCAAGGCCTTTGTAATGACAGTATTTTAGTACAAAGTATTAGGCTGCATCAATGAAAAGAGTGTAATAATTCAGTCACAGAGTATTTCTCTGGACATTGAAGTGAAACTGATGAATGATCAGTCGAAGACATGCAACAACTGAGAAATTAGTGGGAAGACATCATCAGTGAGTCATGTTTAGTGGAAGAATCCATCTACGTTTCCAAAATCAAGAGGTTGCCCTCAATTGGAAACAACTATTGAAGAAGAAGAAAACCATTGTAAAACTAGTATTGTGTATAGAGCTTTGGATCTTATTTTGTCTGATCTCAAGACAAGATTTGAAGCAACTAATGCACTGACTGAACTCTTCAGCCCAGTTCTTCAATTCAGCTCTATGGAAGACAGTGATTTAAGGGATAAGGGTGAAAACTTAGTTAAAACTTATAAGAATGATCTATCAGTAAACTTTTCAGATGAAATTATACATCTGAAACATATATTCAGCCCTGTGTTTAAAAAAAACATTACAAAACATTAACCCGTTAGAGTTGTTGAATGCAATCCATGCCAAACAGTTAGAACCAATATTCGTAAATGTTTGTATTGCTTTAAGAATATTTTGTACGATACCAGTTTCTGTTGCTTCTGCAGAAAGAGCATTTAGTCAGCTGGGCAATGTATTGAAAACATGGTAAAGTTAATCAATGACTCAAGAACGTCTTAACTCACTTGGAGTGTTAGCAATCGAACACCGCCTTTCATCAAGCCTTGACTTCAGTGATGTAATTGTAAAATTCTCAATAATCAAAGCCAGAAAAATGTAGCTTTCATTCTTTCAATAAATATCAGAACTCAGAAACACTACAATGCAACATATAACTTTCATTTATGTGTACATGGTTTTTAGCTTTGAATTTAAGTTGATTTTAGACATTTTAGTAAGCTATTATATAACCAATTTTTGTGAAATACTTATTAGATTTGCCTTCATTTTTTCTTTCTTTATAAACATGTATTTGCATTGCTTACTTCATTTTTACCTAAAGGTTGTATCTTCTGCTTTTCAATATCTCAATGATAAAATTCGGATGTGTTCTCAACGTATCAGAACACAGATATAATAATAATACAAATGCATCAATACATATTCAATATGCATTAGCCTAGCCATTAATATACTCATATTAATTAATTTCTTTTTTTGGTAGTTAGAGGGGGGCTCATCGTGACTTTTAGCAACGAGGCACATGGAATGATGTGGGGGGCCTGCTCGAGTCACATTGCTACATGTCATTGTGCGACGTTTGTTCGCTGTGATTGGATCAGTTCGCCCGTGAGAACTTTTTTGTGAAAGACCCTTTGCAAAAGACCTCAGCTGCAAGAGGACCTAGAATTTTTTGTAAGGTCATAACTAGTGATGAATCATGGTGTTATGGATATGACCCTGAAACAAAACAGTAATCAAGCCAGTGGAAGACAGTTTAGTCTCCTCGTCCAAAAAAATGCGGCATGGTGAAGTCAAACATCAAGACAATGCTCATTTGTTTCATTGATTGCCGAGGTGTTGAGCATTCAAAATTCGTTCCTCTGGGCCAAACGGTTAACCAACATTTCGACTTGAGGTTTTGAAAAGACTTAGGGAGAGCATTTGAAGAAAAGGGGTGGATTTGTGGCACACAGAGGATTGGTTCTTCCATCATGACAACGCACCTGCCCACACCGCCCTGTCTGTGAAAGCAGTTTTTGACGAAAAACGGTATGACACCGATTGCTCACCCCCCCCTTATACACCAGATCTTGTTCCGTGTCACTTTTTTTTGTTCTCCCGACTCAAAAAGGATATGAAAGGTAAACATTTTTAAACTGTGGAAGAGGTGAAACAAAAATCGCTGAATGGACTAAAGAACATTTCATTAGGTGATTATCAACAATGTTTTGAACAATGGAAGAAACTATTAGAGAAGTGAATTGTAGTCAATGGTAATTACTTTGAAGGAGACCAAATTTTAGTGTAAAAATATTGAAAAATAAAGGAGTTATAACCAAATTCCCGTTTTTTGGGTCCACCTTCGTATAATAGGATATAAATTTGAATTTAGCTCAGAGAATGAACTTTTCCCAGCCCATATCTATAAAATAAGCTCATAAGACCTCATCCAAAAAACAATGTTTTCATCATAAAGTTAGTGTAGTTTGCAACATTTAGTGAAGTATATATATAGGCAATAGTACCATTTGCCTACATCAGTGGTCACCAAATGGCGGACCGCCGGCTAGTTTTGTGCGGACCGCGATGACATACCAACCAACGAAAAAAATAAAATAAATCCTAAAACAAAAAATCCATAAGAAACCCTCTAAACTCTAAATGAAATGAAATTATTAAACAACCGAAACAATAAATAAACACCAGTAGTGTAACCAAATTAGAAGGGAGAAAGTTATTCCAATGTACAACGCTTATATCGGCTGCGGGAGGTAGGGAGTAGGTGACTAGCCTTAACGTCTTACCCCTCCCCTCGCACTTAACTTTGAGCTAGCCCACGCTGTCTCACTGTCTCTGTTGCTAGTCTTTGGTCAGATCATCATTCGGTCTGGACTGAGAATTCTCGTACCAGTTACGCACTTTGTTTTGTTTTCGTGTATTCTTCGGACTTCCGTGTGTTCTTGTTTACATTTGGTTTATACATTTTGGGTTGTTTTGTGTAGTGCAGTGGTTTGTGCCTTCTTATCTTACCATGGATAAGAAGAAAAGAAAACTTGAATCGGAAAATAGACAGTTTCAACTTGTATGGACAGACTTATATTGCTTCACCATGACAAACCGAGTAGGAGCAGTACCGGTATGTTCAATATGCACTCAAACTGTAGCTATTGTTAAAAGTTCGAATAATAAACGACATTACGAGACTAAACATAAATCGTTTGAAGAAAAATATCCTGGGGAAGTAATGTCCGTATAACTAAAATTCAGAGTTTACTTTCAAACTACAATACATCCACACAAATAATGAATCGGTCCATGACCAAGCAAGAAAAATGTTCCGAGGCCTCTTTGCGAATTTCTTGGACGCTCGCCAAACATATGAAGCCTTTTAGTGATGCTGATATAGTAAAAGAGTGCATACTGGAGGCAGGAAATACTTTGTTCGAAAATAAAAAGGATGTGGTTGATACTTTGCGACATATTCCATTATCTGCTTCTTCAAGCACGAGAAATACTCAAGTTTTAGGAGAGGAAAGTTTCAAAACTTTGAAGAAAACCTTAGCCGCTACGGATTGCTTCGCTTTGGCGTTGGATGAATCCTGCGACATCACAGATACAGCACAGCTAATTATTTTTGTGCGTTATCTTGACACCACCCATCAACAATTTCATGAAGAACTGCTGACTATTTTGCCGATGTCAGGAACAACTACAGGAGACGATCTTTACAAGGCTACAATGGGCTATTTCGACAAAGTTGGCTTAGATGTGAAAAAAGTGATATCGGTAACCACAGACGGCGCAGCAGCAATGATAGGATGCAGAAAAGGTTTAACTATTTGATTTTTTATTAGAGTTACTTATATGTACCTTATTTCTTATTATACAACTCTCAATAAAAAGTAGGCTATTGATTTAATATTGTTGAATTATTTTACCGCTTACCCAATTATTTTATGCCTAGTAAAATGTTTAATTTAATTTATCTTCGTATTTCAATAGCAAAAGAGATATAGTCGAGGACTAAATTCGAGAATTGGTTTTGACAAATTTATAAGTAAACATACTTAATAAAGTAATTTTTATTGCCAAATCCGATTTAAATAATGGCCTTTATTTTAATCGATCAATGGCATAATATCAAACTTCAATATATTTTAAGAACATTATATCGAAATAGATACAGAGTAATAACTATCCCAAATATTTGAATAATGATTAAAATTAATGTAGTTAAACTGTTAATTTTTCAAAACATTTACGGGGGAGTACCCCCGGTGATTTCCCCTGAATGGACCGCGGAAGCTCGGCAAGACTTTGAAACGGACCTTCATGAAACTTAATTGGTGACCAATGGCCTACATGATACATATTTTATCTGAGTGAAATTATGTAATTTTTATTCATTTCTATTTCAGTGAATTTCCAAAGCTGACATCCCTTGAAATTCTTCATATAAACTGGATGCCTAACATGATTTCAATAGGACACCGTGCTCTGAGTAACTTGACTGCACTCCGAGAATTATACTGCTCCCATAATATTTTGCTTGAACATATTGATGGCTCAGCTTTGAGTCATCAAGCTCTTGGGCAGGAGGAAGGTGAAACCTGGCCCCCATTATTTAAGGTACTATAATGTGGTAATAACTATAAAATTATACTTAAAAGTCATGGAAATCCTAAAAATGTTAAAGTGTTAGGAAATTAATAAGAAATTGAGTCTATATAACCATCTATAAGGGATGGTATTTCTTGAAGGGTGTGCTCAGAATGCAGACAGGTAATGGGATTCTGATTACTAGTCAAAGATTCCATGTTTGTAAATGTGAATGCGCAAAGTGCGTCTAAGGGTTGACTCTAAATTATGTGGACAGAGTTAAACAGTTTACCGAATCTGATGTTCCAAATAAGAAAGATGACATCTTCACATTTATATTATTTTGTTTTCATACTTTGTCTTCTGATTCTGTAAGATGGATAAGGAAATTCAGACATACAAAGTGTTCTGAAATCTGAAACAAGATTGAATATGCATTAAAACAAGATTGTGAATATAGTGTTAGCAAGATATTACAAAAGTCAACTCATAAATCTAGTAAAAATTTACTACATTTAACCAAATTTAATGTACAAAAGTTATGTTTCCATTTTATGAATAATTATTGTGACTGGTACGACTAATCAATGAATTATTAATATCAATCAACAGTAATTTAATCCAGTAATTTGATTTAGCTTTAATCTAGTAGTATAATAATAATATGGTTCAATTCAATTTAATCACATTACAAACACTGATGATGACTTTTTGTTTTCCTGTTAATTCATATTCCCATGAAAGAGAAAAATATCTAACTTTTTAATTAACTTGATTGGTATGACTTACTAATCATTCCCAAGTTATAGATTCACTATGGATATCACCATCACTTAGATCTTTTCTAACCTCTCCTGTTCTATTATTCATTTCATGAACCCTTGCATTTCACTGATTTCAATTTTAAGGCAACATTTTTTCTACTCCTTAATTCTACGACTAAGACTGGTTATCCAGTTTCAAAATGTATAATCTGACCAGAGATATCCACCACCTTAGAGAATAGAAGCTACTAAATGGAATCTTTTTTTACCTCAATAGGATACCTTCCTAGTTTTTCCCAAGTTCCATATTCACTAGAAACAGTACAATCAATGAGATGATGTTCAAACCCTTCAGTTTTATTGTTATTTTCACAAATTCTTGCATTTCAATGATTTCAATTTTAAGCTAAAATTTTCTGCAATAATTTGTAACCACACAATTTCTCTATTACTTAAATTAATGACTGTGACTGGTTATCCCATTTCAAACTCTATAATCCGACCATAAGATACCCTCCTGTCTAAAGAGAGTGGGCACTAGTAGCTGCAATCTACCTATCTGTACTCTTAGTGTACCCTAAGTATGGATGCATATGAAAAAGAGTATGAATTATATGATCATAAAAATCTTTTTTTGAAATATAAGTTCTATTTATACTTATACTGATACTAAAAGATTTTTGTATTAGTTTTTACTGTATTTATTTCATGTTTTGTTTTAGCTTTACCTAAATAACAACAAACTAAATTATTTAGACTCTCAGCTTCTTGGACATTGGGAAAGAGTAATGTATGTAAACATAGAAAACAACCCTTGGGTTTGTGATTGCCGTAATCAGTGGCTAGTATCTGCACTTCTTCCTCTATTAGAGAAAACGAGTTCAAAAACTATGGTTGATGGAATTGTGTAAGTAAAAGTACATTTATCAAATAAATAGATGTTGATAAAATTTAAAATTACAAATGAGCATGATTCGAAACTGATTAAAATGATATTAAAACAATTGTTAAACAATATGATGATAATGATTTAAACTTTTACTAAAAATTTGGACTCAATGTCTTTATCTGTTCCCTAAATTTTGATCTTATAAATAAACACTAAAAGGAAGACAGATGGAAACTAAGAATTTGTAAACAAATTTAAAGGAAATTTCTCTTATTTTTATTTTCTGAATCTATCCCCCTAGTTCAACATTTCTTCCTGGTTAGTACACAATCTTTTCCTGGTTAGTGTTCAATTTTTTTGACAACATTATTTTAGAAATTTATAATATGGCAGACACAACTTATAAAAGTAGAATGTCTTAGCTTTTAAACAGTAGCGGCCGATGGTTAAGGGCAATGGGAGGGCTCTGTTATATTTTATACACGTAAGGCTCTGTTTTATTTTATACATGTTATCATTCACTTAACATTCACAATCACAAAGGGTTAAACTTAATAACATAAACAAACAACTCGTGTGAGTGTCGAGACACTATTTAGTATTTAGAACAGTTGCGCCAACTTATTTTGCCCATCGAAAACAAGGTTTTTAGTAATGCGGAACATCTAATTTATGGTGGCTGCACTGACTGATGTCTGCGCGCGCAGCTTCGGACTCTGCCCTAGAAGCCCATTACACGCTGTGTAAATGACGTCACGGCACCCTCAGCTCTGTCTGCTGCTTGCCCCATATGACTAAATGCAATGAAACTGGGACGCTCTGGCCACCGTCCGAACTCCAGAATACATTCGTCATTCGTCAAATATTTTATATTGTAAAACTTCCGCTACAAATGATGGTGAAATCCATAGCGGCAATTCATAATTCATTTATCTCCAAAGAATTAAATACATATAGGTATTTAGATGATTAAAATAATATTATCATTGGGGGGGGGCGGCGTCCGAGAGTCCTTATGAGTAAGCCGCCACTGCTTTTAAAAACCCCCTTTTGGAGACAGGTGTAACCTGCTGTACGATATACAATATTTCAGAAGTCAAGTTAAATTCTTATCATACCAATTAATAGATATATCCAAGATTCAGCAAGTAAACAGATTTTCAGTAAAATCCACCTTTTATCATTGGTCACCTGCAAAAGAAGTTGTAACAATGGCACCTGGCCCTATATAAGCAACTGGGCATACCCGAGAGGGGTCAGTCTTCTTCGACTACTATTAGTGGATGGATAAGTGTAATAGAAGACTCAGGAGCACAAGTTGTAAGCGATATACAGGTATGATTGTAAAACTGTGGAATATTTGAATTAAAGGAAGACATGTGATTGGACCTAGCACATGTAGGTCAAAGATTCTGATTGGTTGTTGGAGTATGGGGAAGTGTGGTAAATTAAATTTAAAGTTGTAAACTTTTAACAAAAGACATCCAAGAAGACAATATTGTAAAATAAATAGGTTTAGTATGAATTTACAATTATTAATGTTTTGGTATAATATAATATAAATGTGTGATTGAATGTAATTAACAATTTTTTGCTGTGTTAGTGAATTGTGAATAAGACGCTAAATTTGAAGCGAGGGAAAATCATTTTCAGTCTTGCCACGGAGTCTGAGCGAGTGAGTCTTACCATGACGTCTGAGCAAGTCAGAAGCAAGTTTGCATTAGAAATATTGTAAAGTATTTTAGTAACAGTCAGAGGGAAGTGTTTGAGTTGGTAAAATGCGTGTTGAACAGTTAATTATAAACGTTTAAGATGATGAAAGGTGGTTTGAAAGATTATAAAATCTAAATGAACAGTGTAATGTTGATATGAGACGGATTTTTGACGAGAAATTTGATAGACTGACGAAATTGATAATTTGAACATGTGTTTGGTGATAGAATTAAATCTACAAACATTCTAAATAAATATTCTTGTTTCTAAACGTTTTGAAATAAATAAGACTGCCGTGTGAGTTAATAGAGATTATTTTCTCTAGAACAAATTAGGAAAATGTTATGTCCCGTGTTTTAATACCTTTTAGAAAAGACAGAACTATTCTAAAAATAATGAAAATTTTGTTAAATCCTTATAAAGGCTATTAAATCATTGTGTATTGGAAGTTGGAGTTTGTACGAGCAATGAGCATTGGAAGAACAGCGGTTTGGAGACTTTCTCGGAATCACAGGACATCAGGATTCATCGCAACGGATATTTTTTTATGTGTAGATGTTGTGGTATAGACATCATAAACAATTTATCATGTTACAAATATATACTGTGAATTGAGAGTGATTTTGTTAGATATATACTTTTCTCTTTTTATTTTTCTTAGAGGATAAATTAAAAATAATTAATTTTTTATATACATAATTAAGTCTCCTTCAGAGACACAGAACATTACTCTTTTTTAATGATTAAAATTTTGTTGTTGCAACACATAATGCAAAGTAAGAAATTAATAAAACTTAACTTTTCAATTTAAATTTATAGAAGTAAATTCAGATAAAAGATTTTTAACCAGTATTTAATAATATTATACCAATTATCATTTATGTCTTTGATGTTATTTGTACTTTGATATATTGGTTTAATAAATATTTATGTACAATTTCAGCAAAACAAGACTTAGAATCACCTATTGCAAAGTATCTCATAAAAAGAACCTTTGACCTCGAGAGGCTATAAATTTAATTCAATTTTTAACTTTTCAAAATTAGTAAGCTAACGCTACCTGGCGCCCATAAGTCGAGCAAACCATTTTCTTCTTTTTAAAAAATAAATTAAATATTAAATACAAAGCTTTATTTTTATACATTTACATGATGCACCAATGAATATTTCAGAAAGTATTTGATTTAGTTCTAAGTACTGTGTGCCTAGGACATAATATTGAATTTCAATGCTTCAATTACTTTTTCAATTTTATTAAATTTGTTGTTATACCCGATAATGGTATTCAACTTGATAATTTATTCTCAGTTTGCTAACCATAATAATTTAGGTATTATTTATATCATACTGTAATCTTTAAATGCCTGTCTCTCATATCCTCTGGTAGGATACACCATGTCCTATAAGTGGAATAGACTTTCACACCCTAACTAACCTACAAATACCTGTCTGTCATATCGTATATTGGAATACACCAGGTCCTATAAGTGGAATAGGCTTTCATGCCCTAATTAACCTATAAATACCGGTCTCTCATATCCTCTGGTGGAATACACAGGGTCCCACAAGTGCTATACGCTTTCATACCCTAATTAACTGCATTTGCACCATCTCTTGTACCCATGGCTGGAGTATACCCAGTGATGGCCAAAACTGCTAATTATGGTTAGCAGCTAAAGCTGCTAATGCTAATATTGATTATCATTTAAAATTAGCAACTGCTAATTGTCGTATGCAATGATAAATAAGCAGTAGCCTAGTGAGTAGGCTGCTAAACTAAATAGAAAGTCATTTGATCTGTTATCGTTTACAGCTAGATTCGTGGAATCTATCAAGTATCAATTCATGGAAGTGTCGGCTTACAATGTGCACAATAACAGTATCTGTCAAGACTTTGTTTATTTATTTATTTCTTTTGTATAAGTCAGGTCAAATATAAATATATAAATATTATATAGTTTATTTGTGTTCATTATTTTTTTTAAATTTGTCTGAGATTTTGGCTACGCTTTGTATACATCATTTTTTGTTTATTTTATGTACAAAAAAATATGTCTTACATAACGTGGAGTTAAGATAAACTATGAACTTTTAAGAAAGCCAAAAAAAAACTTCTTTAAGTTTTGTTTAGTTTACTTGTGTTATATAAACGAAACAACTTATTTGCTGCAAAAAAAGTACAAACGAAATGACAGAAAGATATTTTTGGGTTACCGGTAAATATATATAAAATTAATATTTGTGTAACCCAAATATATCTTTCTATCGTTTCGTTTGTACTTTTTTGTAGCAAATAAGTTGTTTAGTTTGTTATAGTTTTGGTTAAAAATATATTCTGCTTTCTAAAAAGAATTTTGTGTATTAGCTTAACATTAAAAATTTTCAATTTCAATTTTTTATTAGTCCTTTAGACAAATTTCTTTTGTATAAGACAGATAAATTATAAATATACAAGTCAAAGCAGTTTAACAAATAAACAACAACAACAAATTAAAATCATTCTTAAAATAAACTGTATAATCAATCCACAAAATAAACACTATTTAAACCAAAATTTACATATCTCAATTTACAACCCACAACCTAAATCTATGCCTTAGTTGTTGAGAGATACAATTGTGTAGACAATGTCAACAACATACAAAATTAAATTACTGTACAATAATTAGCCTACAATACTAAAACATTAAGCCGCAAAGCCAAGTGTCTGTTAAATCAGTTTCCATTCATCATTGTATTTAACTGCTAAATCTGTATTCCTGCTTCTTTTAAATGTTAGCAGAATCAGCTGTCAAAACAGTTGAAAACACTACCATTAGCAGTATAAGCACTGCTAATTGTAAAGCTGCTATTTCTAGTTGTTAGCAGTGCTCTGCAACTGCTAACGTTCGTTAGCTGCTTGGAATTAGCTGCTTTGCTAATAAGCACCACATCACTAAGTATACCGGAACCTACTGGGTACCATTCTCAACCTCTGAAGTAATCTTGAAAAACACATCACCACCGGTGAAATAGAAAGACTAGGAGAATTGGGAAAATTGACCCTGTGGAAATATTACTAAGCAACTACAATGAAAATTGTCCTATAATTAGCATGCTCCAGCATTGGCTATTAGGTCAACCAAATCTGAGTCATTGACTTAAGACAACCGAGAAGACTAAAACTGACCTCTCAAAAAAAAAACCCATGTCACCGACTTAGCGATTTGGACATGAGACAAAAGGGGTTTCGATACTGTCTAGTAAAAACCTGTACAGAGCAAGAAAAATGCTCAGTTGGTTAAAGACTTCTGATTATAATGTAACTAAACTGAACTATCACCTTAAAAATGAAAAATTATTAATTTTATTTAAATCCATATATATTTATATAAAAATTTTCTAAAGTCAGAGTATAATAAATAAATATATCTGAACAATTATTGAATGCATTTAAAGTTAAAATTCTAAGATTTTAATTGGTTTATATATATTTGTATTTTTTGTGTGCATCTAATTGAACACAAAACCAATTAAAATCTTAGAATAATATATATAATTTGTGTAGAAAATTTGAGGCTTGCCACCTATTAACAAAAATTTTAAAACTATGTCTGGTTTAGATAGAAT
The DNA here is from genome assembly GCA_963513935.1 of Aphrophora alni. Lineage (NCBI taxonomy): Eukaryota > Metazoa > Arthropoda > Insecta > Hemiptera > Aphrophoridae > Aphrophora > Aphrophora alni. The sequence goes on along the minus strand of OY740770.1, from coordinate 60,730,804 downwards.
AAAACTCAAACACAAGATCTTACAAGGTACTGTAGCTCATGTATCCCTGAGGATGGCTACTTTGTTGTTGAAACGAGTTTGATAAGGAAACGTAATTTTTGTGAGAGTTTTATTCTATCTAATATTATCTCACAAGTCAAGCTCAATATTTATTTATGTATGGTTTATTATTATGTTAGTATGTTGTAAGGTATAATTTACATTCCAGATGCCATGAACCTATTGAAATGCGTGGACAATCACTCCTAGATTTGGATCATCGTGAATACTACATGAGGTGTTTAGACAAGTATGGACGCCACCCAGAAAAAGATGCAACAGTATTGGTGGGAGTGATGATTGGTGTTCTGCTGGCCATTCCTCTATCCATGATTTCATTAGTTTTATATCGTAGACGTCACCAGACACCAGCACAGTACTCACGTGCCTTTTATAAAGCTGCTGATACAAATCAAGTATTTACTACTACATAATAAAAAATATTAAAATTTGCAGTTCACTACAAAAACCTGAAATGAATATGTTACATTTAATTCAACAAATATTTCAGTATTAAATATTAATAGTTATTTATTTTTATAACTTTTAGTGTCAGTTATATCTAAGACGAAATCTACATCCTATGTGCAGGTCAAATACCTCTAATTGTGTAATATGAAACTATATATTTTTTTAAATCTCAAAAGATTTTTTAAACAACCTCTATGCTTTGTTTTCAAGAAATATATTAGCAAAATTCATAAATAAAAAAGTAAGTTTGAACAAACTTGGTTTCTATAATTATCAAGATCCTCAAAATGTGTCACAAAAATGTTCTTTTAACCCACTTCAGAGAAACATTTGGAATGTCAATGTTTCCATTGTGGAATCACATTGCTGACATATGTATTTTATTACGTAAAAACTACAACAAACCCATAAACAGTAATATGTATTATAATCTCATTAATATCACATTTAGAAACCACAAACTATCTGTACTCCTAAAAAATTTTACTTCCTTAAATTTTTGTATCTATTAATAATAACTGTGTTTGAAATATTTCTATAAAAAGTCATCTAATTGAGTTGTATCAGTTATTATTTTTAAGAAGTTAGGTAGACAGAAACTTTCTCAAAAGGATAGTTGGTGATTTAGATGCTAGTATTTATGTTCATAGAACATATCATATACATGAACATATTGATAATTTTTATATATTATAGTTACTAAGATTACAAAATTATGAAGGACTGGTAATGTTCAAAATTTCTTCTTTTTTGTATAAGAAAATTACATACGGTAATGATTACTTTTAAAGTTTGTAGGTAAAATAAAAATTTGAAAAAAAAAAAAAACAAACTTATGTAAATATGTTTCAAATTTGAATAAGAAATGCTCACACAAAAATAGAAGCTGTTCAGAGATGTGTGTTGTCCCTTCAGCCCAAAATCTGAGTTTATTTCCGTGCTATTTACTCAACTTCCATCCGTAGTCTTGTTGTGAATTATATGATTTAAAATTTTTGCTTTCAATTCCCAAATATAAAAACATATTACAAAAAAACCTAATAAGGGTAACATCTCATCAACTTCTTTGTATAACAAAAACATGGGGAGAAACTTTGAAATTAGAACTAAAATTACTTCCCCTGTCGTATTTTGTTAAAACTTGGCGTTTCCACAATTTTAAAATTTTTTTAAAAAATGTGGCACTTTACCTTCATGATTTCTGGTATCTTCTTAAATACCAGCTGCATCAGTAATTTCAGATTTACACTTCTGGTTTGTGTTATATAGTTCCTGATATCTACCTCCTATTTTTAATGTTTTCTTATTGAAAATTTTGAATACTCATTTTGATTTTTAAATGCATTTTTAATCAGAATGGAACTTTAAATTTGTAGGCAACCATTTTAAATGTTTGTAAATTTACAACATGACATCTGAGTTGTCATGAAGTTGGAGAGGAAATCGCGAGAAGATAACTTACTGTGTACTTCAGTAATTTAGGTCCAACATAAATCTAAATGTTTATTTTAAGATATATACAAGTTTTACTTAAAATATAACTGAGCAACCATGACTAAACATTTAAAATCTGTTGGAACAGGGTGGAGGCAATACTAAATTGTTTGAGTTTTCTTTATATTTATAATAAAACTGTGGTTTCTAAATCATTTATTTAGGTAAGAAAGGGAAATTTTAGTAGTGGTTTTCCCTTTAGTAACAGTACGAATTTCACTGAATTCAAACATCTCTAGAAGTGAATTGTTCACATATTTCTAGCTAGTAGGTTACATACTATTTATGTTTACAAAACAATATTATTATCAATGTTTAAATATATATTTATTTAGAAATTATATAATTTTGTAATTAAAATTGTGTAGCCTATATTTAATCATTTCATTGAATAAAAGACTTCTATATTTTTAAAAGACAATATTTATTATTTATAAATTATTGCAACATTTAACTTATGTACAATAAAAATATGCATAAATGTAATAAATGGTGCAGAAACCTTCTTACTCACCTATACCCAAAACCAACAAATACTCTTTGTCACCAAAAATTGTTAGTTAGGAATTTAGTAGTTATCAATCAAAAAGTGAAAATGAACCATGGACTCAATCTTTTGAAAAATATTTATATTTTAAATAGGGACATATTATGATTTCCATGTGTCGCAGTATAAATTATATTTGATTAAAATTAAGAAATTACATCTTTTATAACTTATTACATCTTTCATATTTGCCCCTTGACCGATCTTTTGGTTATTTTAACAATTACTCACGAACTGTTTTTTTTTAAAATATGGCAACCAAATCTATTTTGATTGGCTTTTTTAGTCTATACTTAAGCAAAATTTGATAAAAATCGTTAGAGCCAATTTAAGAGAATTTAATTCTTTATTATTTTTTTTTTCATATTGCAGCTCAATTTAGCCTATAAAACAAAAATCCCAAAATATAGCCAAATATATTCATAGACAAAATTTGATTAAAATTGGCACATTTTTGGTCTGCAGAAAATATCACAAACGGCAGGCAGATCTCATTCCAAAAACCACTTTTCTTGGACATGGCTAAAAATTTGACATCAATTTTTTGACCCAACACAACTTTCTCTATATTAATATTTGTATAACCTTCAAACAATCACTTAATTTCAAATACACCTGACTGCAGTTTCGACATCATAGTGTCATTGTCGAGGAAAAGAAGTTTTTTTTTTACATCACACAATTAAATCACATTTCACTTAAACAAAATCACATAACATTTCATTTATCAAACTATTTATATATAACTATAAAATAATCATCATTTCTGAGTCATTAAATTGTATAATCACTTTATCTCTCAATATGTCCACTGTCGGGCTGACTCATGAACTCTTTCTCTATATTAGTATAAGTAAAGTAAAAAAAAAAAAAAAAATAATTAGAAAGTAAACAATTTCTTACAATTAATATAATTATGGAGCATATAATGACATGCAACATTACAATGAGACAATAAGACATACGATTGCTCTTATTAAATAAAAACCATATTATATTATTTATTAATATTAAAAATTTCCCAAAGCTTAGTGGTGTGAATTTTTACCTCAAGTACAAGGAGAGTAATCATCAAATTAACAAATGTAACATGTTATGTTTTTTTCTTCTTTTTTTATAATCTGATGATGAAAGATAGGTTTTTCGCCTTTAAACGACACAAAAAAACCATTGTTACAACTCAGTTTCAGAAAGTAAGTTCCAGTTTCTCTCCGACATATAAAGGAGTGGGCGTAGTTGTAATAATGTGAAAATTAGAATCAGAGTTTATCACATATTTAAAAGTGCGCGATGAAAGTACAAGGGAGGGGGAAGCTATTGAAACAGTATTCAGTCTTCAGTAAATTCATTTATAGGAACAAAATAGATTTTCAAGACGAAAAAATAAATAACCATGTTTAATATTAGTATAACATAAGTAATTACAAGTGTTTATTTTCTTTACATGTATTTAATAATTTGTGTGAAAAGGTAGGGGTGTGTGAACTATTTATAACAGCCAAAATGTGACCGGAAAGAACACTTTCGGAAGTGAGACATCTCGTGGCGAGAATTCAGTCTAAGTCGAGCGTCTAGAGAGACCAGATGTATATAGTTGGAGTCCACCGCTTTGATGGACAAGTCATGTTTTTAAAAAAGAGTCTTAGTTAGGAAGTTGGACTGAGAAGATGTATTTTATAGTTAAAGTCGAGGATCAGAACTTTTCAAAAATAGTACATGTTTGAAAGTGAGAGACGATACTTTTAGTAAGAAAAGTTTTAGAACCATTTAGTGAGTATAGCGTGTTACAAAAAAGACAATAGACTATCGCGCGCGTAAAGTTATAATGGACGAATAATGAACAGTTAAGGAGTGCGGAAAATGAACTAATTACGCTGAAAGACATTCGTAAAATACAAATGCAAGGTGTGATTGGAGCAATTTCAATCAAACTGGTTCTACGTAGACTACACAAAAGGACTTGTCTTCGATGCCATGTTTTACACATCACCACAGGACCAAAGGATCGACCCCCAACGGACTGGTAAAAAAATGTGTTATTCAACACAAAGAACTTAATTTGTATATTATGTGAAATTTAAAATGTTTTATATTCTAAAATTTATAATCAGATACTTTAATAATTATGTTTACTAAATAAATAGATAATAGATGTCTATTGACATAAAGTTTTTTATAAAGTAAATTCAATAATAAGTAACAGATGTTTCAGTCTGTTTTTTCTTAAAATATTTCTTTAAAGTTGCAACTATTAACGTAGAGTCATAAAAGAAAAAGAATTTAAGCCTCTTCAAGGCAGAATAACCTAAATTCAAAATATAGAGATTTTAGATAATATTAAGAAATGTACCATGAAAATATATGTATAATTTAAATGTTTTTATGCTTAATAAATCCATGTTAATATTTCAGCAGAATTGTTCTCATTACAATACCAGGTTTCACTGTGAGTACACTTTTGAAAGAGCTTGCGATCCCAGAGACAATAAATTTAGTAAATTCATTTTTTTTTTAGATAAATAATGACCAATAGGTCTGGCGCCCAATATTAATCAATTAACAATAATTAAATTCAATTTCAATATTAAATAAATAACGTAGGAACTCTTCAAGTTCAAAGAATTTTTACTTTTTAAAATAGCTTCATTTTTTTGTAACGTCTCTTTTTATGAAACATTACATAGTGAGGTGTTCTTTGCATGTTTCTTATTGAAGATGAAAATGTGATGAAAGATTTTCATCAATAAGATTGAGGGAGAAGAACGAATCAGCAAACAAATAAGTGGCTCAAATAGGAGACTCAAATACACCAATGTGTGGAAAAGGTGCTTTAACATTTCCTGCCAAGTAATCGGCAGGAGTTAAAACAGCTAAAAGGTTGTGACAAAAACCGAAAATGACTACCAAGGATGTATTAAGCAGTCTAAAAATCTATGAAAAAGAGAAAGAAAAAACTACAAGGGAAAACCATAGAAAAGGAAGTAGAAGGAAAAAAAAAAAATATTAAAGTGAAGGAAAGCAAGAAAGGCCGAAAATGGCGAAAAAAAAAATAGAATGAAACATAAAGTAATGAAAATAATGTACAAAATCTCCAGTCGAAAAGTAAAAAGAATAAAAGAATAAGTAAGGAGGTTAACACACTAAATTTCAAACATCTAGTTGGAACACCTAAAAAAGGTTGGTCTAATTTAAATAATGGGAAATAAGCGGGAATCGAGATAATTGAATAGAAGGGAATAGAACAAGAGTAAAAAAATGTGACCTATGTCTTTTAAAATTAAAACGAAGTAACTTCAGTCATTATAGATTTCCAAACATAAATAAATAATGATGTATAGCTTTTAAGGTAATTTAATTATAAGAAGTTTAATAAATTGTGTGTGTTGTGAAATGATGTGATTGGACACATTTATGAACTACGTAGTATTTGAACAAAACGTTAGATTGTAGGTGAAATGATTATCGCTGATGTAGAGAGATTTGGAATAACCGGTGCTAACAGGAAATAGAAAAATGCCATGCGCTCCCCAGTCGCAGTTTAGTGGTTGAAGGTATAAGACGTATTTTTAAAGTAGAGAAACTTTTCAAAAATGTGATTCAAGAAGTTAACAAAAGTGCTAGAAAAGAGTTTAATGTTGTCAGATATTATCTGTACCGAACTAATTTACTGGCAGTAGTTTTGAACAGTATGGTGGAGTGTTTTTTAAGATGTAAAAAGTATTAAAAAATGGACAAAGACTTTTATGACGAGTAACGTGTTACGTAAAAAAGACAATAGCGGTATCTCGTGTCGATCGGTTGAATGATGGACAGTATTAAGTGTAAAAATGAACTAGTAATGTTGTTAAACAATTTTAATATGAACTTTAATTTGAGCGATGTAAATGGATCTGATGTGCATCGTTTTCAAGGAACGGTTAAGCAACTCTACGCAGTTAGAAACATGTGCTCCTCAATTTGTATTGTATCTACATGCTGGTAAAAAATGTGTTACACAACACAATACATTTAATTCATGTATAACATGAAATATAATTTGTCTCATGTTTTTTAAAGATAATTTCATTTTCTTTTATAAATTGATATTTAAGATAAAGAATTTTTTATATATACATAAACAATAAATGTTGATTGATTTGATTTTTCTTCTCAATTAAAAGTAAATTAATAATTAAGTAGCAGATATTTCAATCTGTTCTTTTCTTAAATAAATAATTTTTGTTGCAACATAATTTAAATTCAAGTTTTTAAACAAAATATACACCTTCTTCAAAGGTTAAATAAATATACTAATAATTGATAGGATGTTAGTTGTAATAAATTTATTTGATGTATTATTGATGATATATGTCATGTAATAATCTTGTTTTTATCAAACTCATGTTAAAATTTCAGCTCAAGTGTTCACATTTAAAAAACAAAAATCACTGAAAGTACACAGCAAAAAGAATTCACACCCGAGATCATAAATAAATAGAGTCACTTTTTTCTAATTTGACGTTAACACATCTGGCGCTCTTTAGCTGAGCAGATTTCAATAAAAAAACTTTTATAGTAAAATTAAATTCATTTTTCATTAAGTAATATTTATGATGAAACCGTAATAGGTGCTTATTGTAAATTATTACATAGTAGGATTTAATTAATTAAAATTCCAGCAATATAAAAACGGACTTAAAAAAATTGAAAAATACCCGTAAGTGAAAAGAGATTTGGAATTAAATTAAAAATGAATCTAAAATCCAAAGAGAAAGAAGTAAGCCAAATGTCAAAATAAAAAATTATGATATAGTGTAAAAACTTTAGAAATTATAAAAGAAGAGGAAAAAGGATATTTATATAACACCGTTCTTACTGTAGATCAGCAGGATGAAATCAGGAAGTGGGTAGAAAAATATCAAAACATGTTCAGTTAAATTCCAGTTCGATCCAATGAATATGTGCACAAATTAAAATGAACTGTATATAATACAATTGTAAATAGAAACTATCCAATTTCGATGAACAATCGTAAACAAGTGCAAGAAAAATTGGCAAAATGTTAAAATATATAAATTGAAAGGTCAAGAACATTTGTTAGCAGATCTAAAGAAGGCGGAAATGAGCTGCACTCTATGCGAAAAAGAACGTTTAGCAATCGTCCATGGATTAAATAAATTCCGTTCACTGATTGTGGGAGATCCAATTACAATAATAACTGACAACAAAGTACTAAGATTTTATAAAATAGTAAATTTACCAGTGCTAGGCTTATAGGTGGATACTCTCTATACAGATTTATAATCCAAACATTGAACATTGTGCAGGAAAAGTCAACATCCCGTATAACAAAGCAAGCAGGATGTATGACAGTAACAATAGTAATCTAACAACAGGCAACATTACGTAATTAAAAGTACACCAGAATAGATTACAAATTGCCCAAAATTTAGATCAAGTTATGCTCCGTTTTAGAAGAGAACAAGTAAAAGATAGAAATTTTGAAAATATTATAAACAACACCAAAATCATGTAAATTTAGGATAATAGACTATACTTTGTATAAACAATTTATTAAAAAATGGAAGATAGTCATCCCAGAGGTAATAATAGAATCCTATAACATATATGGACATTTAGGCAAACATTAATTATAAAAAATAATAAGTAAGTTTTTAGTTATAAAAAATAACACATTTTAGTTAGTTGTAGTAGACACATTCTCTAAATATGTAAAATTATACCCAGTAAAGTAGTACTACCACAAAAAATACAGTGGAGAAATTATTACCAAAGAGTATTACCAAATCATAGGAAAGCCAAGGAAGATTTTGACCGATTTCAGAGCTGCCTTCACATCAAGAAGAGGGAAAGAATGGTTAAGGGAGTAGGACATAGACATGGGTTAATCCCAATTCAACATTCTCAAGTCAATCGTATGGAAAGGATTAATACAGAGATAGGGTGGCTACTCAACATATTGCCATAATTCCCAAAGAACATGGAAAAAACATGTAAAGTTTATTGAAGAACTTATCAATAAAACTCCAAAATAGATAACGGGATATGCGCCAATTCAGCTATACATGAACCAAGAGCCAAGTTATGTCTGAGAAAGATCAGCAAGATCGACAGCTAAGAGACATCAAGAACTGAGTTATGAAAAAAGAAAAATGACGTAGTTTACTACATGAAACTGATAAGTTGTTGATATACGGTGGTGCTTCATATGAGATTAATACAGTGTCCCTTTAAATGTCCAAGGATACAGTGCCAAGGAACAAGATGTAAGCATAAACATTGCATTGCTGCTGGAAAAAAGAAGTCACAGCATTCCACAACCCATTGTAATTTGTTTGAATTAAATTCAACCAATTTGTTAAAAATATATGTTGTTGTCATTGATATGTTTAGTATATATTATAAATGACAGTTTCAGATTTTACAAAGTGAATAATACATTTAACGTGGTATAAGTGGTTATTGGTTGTGGCATATTTATATCTGTTTCAATATAGTTATGAGTAAAAAAAAGCAAGTGTTTACAGGCAGTGATATACAAAGTAAAAATCAATTCGACAATCCAAAAGTAACTGTAACCAGTCCAAAATGGTAAGATGATTTCATCCATGTTGTATAATGTAGGTATTAGTTTAAGTTTAAGAGATGCTATAAACATAATAATATTACATGTAACCAATGCAAAATGATAAGGTGATTTTATCCATTTATGGTGTATATATTGTGTAAGTTTGTGTAGGTTTTAAGAAATGCTATGAATATAATAATGTTATATTGTTGGAAATATAAACAGATGTACAATTAGAACAAAATTTTTATAAAAGATTCAAAAATTATATTTTTAAGGGGGGGGGGGGTAATTGAGCTGGTTTCATTTATTCAATGACCACTCAAATAATAACAAAAAATTTAAATTTGTTTATAAAATAAAAATGAATAAAATCATAATTAAGAGTAAGTTAAAGGGATGAGTCATGTATATAAGCAAACTGTAGGGAAAGGCAAGGTTGATGTAACAATAGGAAGATGTAATGGTAACCCCTCTTAACCCCTTAACTGCTGGCTTTTTAAGGCCTGGTCCCTTTTCACTGCTGGGTTTTTTGGCTTATTTTTTATAATGTACTAGCAACTTAAAAAATCGTATAAAATAGTATATAATGACTAGGGTTATAATATTTCTTGGTTATAATATATGTTGGTTTTCAAAAAGGGGGGGGGGTGTAAAAAGAGTGTTGTGAGGGGAGGGAGGGGGGTGTACTATAAGACTAAGATAATTATAATAAACCAAAGAATACTCACCATCAAAAGTAAAAACAGAATTTATATTGAACACGTTTAGATATTTTCAATAAAAATAAAATAATAAATATTTACAAACTGTAAATAGATTGGCCTCAAACTGTGTGAGAGGGAAAGGGCAAGGCAATGGAACACAAGGAGGTGCAGCTACTCCCCCCCTCCTGCAAAAGTTGTAAACAACGAGTGTCAGATTACAGTGCAAGCCAGTCTACAGTGAAGCAGACAACAGTCACGTCCGAATTATCGAATTATCGTCGGTTTCTTTCGGCATAAAACACGAGGAGTATATATACGCCAATAGCAGTTACCCGGTTCTGTGTTACGGACGTATATCTACGTCTACAGCAGTTAAAGGGTTAACAAACCATCAGTTTGGACAAGAACAATCCTATATGAACTGGTAGTTGTTTAAAGGGTAAATGTTATTTTAAAAAATTATAAAAATGTTTTTAACTCATTATGTCTAGCAGGTCTAATAACCAGAGACTAAACAAAAAGAAATTTATTTAATAACTGTAATAGTTTAGAAGCTATGGCTTTAAAAAACACCAATTCAAAAATCAAAAAGCTTGATTAGTTAAAAATTGTAAATATTTTAAAGATAATAGGTTAAGCGAAATTGTAAGTGAAATAGAAGTGAGACATGTGACTTGTTCTAGAGAGGTTTTTAGCGGTAACTAGACATTGCAAGAGTCTACAGGAGAACTCTTGAGGAGCGAGTCGCCTCTTCTTCTTTTAAAATAATTTTTGTCTGTATTATTTAATATTATTAATCTATATATATATATATATATATATATATATATATATATATATAAAGGTTAGAATTTAATAGGGCACATAGCATATTAGATTGGTTAAGAATTCAGTCTTCTTCTTAACTCTATTGATTGAGAAAGTGAACAGTGTTTACAAAATATTTCAGAACTTTAGTTTTTTGTGTGTGTTTTCTTACTTGTGTACTATTAGGTAATACCAAGGACCACTTTCCAAGGTAAGCCTATCTCCTGTCCATACAAATATATATATATATATATCCTATTTTGGTTTCAGGATAGTTTTAAATATGTGTTTATTATAAGAAGAAATGCTCTCATTTATAAGATAGTAGAGAAATATTCTGCAAATACTCTTTCAAATGAGAATCCCTGAGAGTGAGTCTGCATAAATATAAATAAGAGAGCTAATTACATCCATTATTAAGAAATAATTAATAAAATAGAAAGAGAAATTTTAAATAAAACAATCCCTACCATGAGCAAATGGTCAGTAGCGAGAGCGGCACATTCAGTCTGCTCATAGCCACTGGCGCATAATTACACTTATCTCACTTTGCGTGCTCTGCAACGTTATTCATTGTCGGCTCTTTAAAATTTACTGAAGATAAGCCATTAAAAAAAAAAAAAAAAAAAAAAAAACAATGTAGGAACTCTCCTAAATCAGTTTGTAGTTTGTCCTATACATTTTACAAAGTTTCATTATTTCAATCTAATAAGTAATGAAATAATTTAAAACTTTTAGTAAAATTTGAAAATGAAATTTTTTGTTGTTTTGCATTATATATATTACATTATCGAGTTGTTAAAGGTCAGTAATGACATTACATATTTATTTTGTATATAAATTGTATTATTACTGTATGTTTAGATTTCATTAGCTTTCGTTCGATATATAAAAATTTTAATTTTAAGACTCATGTCATCAATATTGATAATGTAAATTAGGTGAGGAAGAATGTTTTTAAAACACAACACAGTAGTAGCAAAAAAATGAATTATATTTCACATCCTTACAAAATCTTTGGAAATAATATAAATAAAATCACATCATGTATAAAGGAAAGAAAAGTATTGTTTGTTTAAAATAGTATTTTTAAAGCTTTGGTCAAGAGTCTTTAAATTAAGCTTAACACAACTAGGCTGAATTAAGCAATTAAAAAAACATTACTGCTGCAACAAATCTAATTATGCTAACATAATAACAAATCTATTATAATGTGAGCTATTGTTCAACAATGTTAGCTAAAAAATGAGCAAAAAGTCAAAATCCTGTGTCTTTCATCTGAATCTGGCCCTTTTTATGTTTGTTTCTTGTACATATCATTTTCCAGTGATTAAACATTTGAACTCGGCCATGTTAACCATCTTAACACGCTAAACACGAATATAAGATCAAAAATATATAATTCAAATCACAAGTCCCAAAAGGCAAGCCCAAATTAGAAACATTGTGTAATAAAACAAAAAATTATATTTTATGAACTTGTAAAGACGTTTTTCGGGTCACTGAGCATAAATATAAAGTCAAACGTAAACATGTTTCAGAGGTTGGTCCAATATGACCCCAAGTTTTATTTGACAAGTCATTTAATATATAGTATATATATATATATATATATATATATATATATTGATATTGATAAAATGTATATTAAGTGAAATATTTGGACTGGGACATCAAAAATATACTATTTACATGTTTACCAAGTTTTAAATCGGTATCTTGAAAATTGTATGAACTGGACCATAATATGAATAATGTGATTTTCACCATATTTGCCATGAATCCATAATTATCCCTGCTCGTTTCAACAATTTTTGAGATACAGTCTTGATAGCTAGTGTATAAGTTAATAAGCAAGAGTTGCACTTGTATGGCAAATTTGGAGTCAATATCTGATTTTTTTTATAGTAAGATTCGTGCGGGTTACTATCTCCACGGATTTTGTGGTTAGTATTAACTCCATCCATACAGACTCCAGTCTCAACAATTTTCAAGATATCGACTTGAAATTCAACATACTAGTTAATGGGTGTACCAAGTTTTAATTTGATATATTCAAATTTGTTAAAACTAGTCATTATATATAAAAGAACATTATATTGAAGTACAAATTAAGGGTGTGTGAGGCCAAATTGAGGCAGGTTGGGTAAGGTATAATTTTTATTTCATATTAATGCTAAGCAACACATAAACCCCTTTTAAGGTTAAAAAAAATATAATTTCTTCGGTTTTCCATTATTTTTGATTAATCCTCTCCATTTTAGGCATTGTGTCCCTAGTTTGAAAATTAGAGGCCATGACATTGTACAGTGTCCTCAAACGCCCCTTATCTAAAATTTTCTGCCCAAACAGACTTAAACTAAGTGTTAAGTTATAAAATTTGTTTACATGTTTTTTTTTTAAATAATCATTCACATGGCAAAGTTCAAACTTTTAATGACTTGAAAAATATATTTATAATCAAACACTAGAAAAAAAAAAAAATCTCGAATATAAAATAAAAAACAGAGGACTTTGAATTTGAAAAGCTATTGTTCCTTCATTAACTACTTACTACCTATCTCTTTAAAGTGTTATATACCCAATCTTACAGGAATTTTACACTGTACCACAAACATTACTATAATTATATTAAAAGAAAAACAGTTTTTAATAATTCCATAATACAGTAGAACCCCTCAAACTCGACACAATGTGAACTTTAAGGTTGTCGAGTTTTAGGGAACTTTGGTATTTAATGGTTAGGTTTGCAACAAATACTCAAAATTACTTTAAATAAGTGTACATTTATTGATTATCAATGATTACAAGTTTATTGCAAAAAAGTCCCTGTCTGACAACAACAAAAATAGTGTGTTCAATCACACATTAAAATGAAATTTATGGGTCAATGAGATTTAAAAAGTCTTGTACAATAGGCTCAGTAAACTAAAAAGACCTATCCTAATATGCTGTAATAAAATTTACAGTAAAGTCTACAGTAAAAAATAGACAGTCCATTAAATATTTTTAAAGATTAAAACAATTTTACATAAAAAAAAGCATTAGAGCAAAGTTAGCATTGTTTGAAAAAACTTTTGATTTATCTTTGTTTTTCATTTTCGACTCGACGTCTGGCAGGTTCTTCTCAAAGTCGCCGAAGAAAAACAATGTCCATACAAAACACAGTCCAATACAAATGCTATAAATTGAACTGCTGGTCGCATATAATTAAGAGTCGGATCTTTTCTCACCTGGTTAAGACCTTTATTACGAACTAAAGACCTCTGTTGAATTGTTATGACAAAAGACTTGCCGCTTACTTTAATGGAATCGGTGCTAATGACCGGTAGCATCCGGGTGGTTAGGCGCTTGGGTTCACAACAATATGAATGTTTTGACAACACATGATTAGGGCTGTCCCGGTCTACCTGGACCCTTTATCTTTAACTTTGGCCTCTACTATACAGTAGGATTAGTAAGTGGCTAGACAAAGGAGCATCCCTCACAGCTGTATAAACAAAAGTGACAAGTCTCAACCTCCCGGCATCTGGCAGGCGCATATGGCGTAAAACATAGCAGTGAATGACCTTGGAAATCATGGGATTGCTGGCCCTGTCGAGTTTGAGGGGGTCGAGTTTGAGGGGTTCTACTGTAATGACTTTTTTATATATAGTAAATTATAAACTGTTTTCTAGTATGGTATCAAATTTTTCTTTTTTTTTTACTTTTTAAATATGGAAATTTTATAGAATGTATTACAAATCTATGTTACATTAAAATTGAGATTTCACCTTATTTCTTATACCTGAGTGGAAAACCCTTTTATCACCGTTCTTCACACATTACTATTTACTAGACAATATGATTTCCCCTAGTTACAAACATTATCGGTGATCACAATGCAAATATTACAATCTTTCGTTTTCCAATGTGAGATCCACCATAACTTGTCTTACAACAATACTTAAATACAACTTTTCATAATCACGGTAACTGTTGTAATTGAACGGTACACTAAAAACATATTTATTTCTGTTAGAAAATTTGTCATTCAAAAATTGTATTGTATCACAGTAATAGCTCTTTAAAATTGATACTATGGTCATTGATCGACAAGTAGATTTGTAAAAAAGCCATATCATTATATAATTTGTATAAATTTTTTTTTTTTAAATGAACCACAGTAGGCAAAAATAAAGAAATGCAGAACATTTATTGAAAGTAATCAAATGTTAGATAACACTTTCTAAAAATGAAATAGAAATAAATTAAAATTGATAAAACACAAGTTTCTTTAAAAACCAATAATTTTGAACTCTGTAGGGAAATAAATGTAAAGGTGATGTAATGTGACATATTTGAAAATCTAATTTTCTTTATAATTAAAAAATCGATTGGTTATGAATAGCAATAAATTTCTATGCTGAAGGATATTAGATGAATCTAAATTCAATCTGAATCTCTAGTATTTATTTAAATTACACTATTTACTTTAAAATATATATTATATATTTCAGTGTAGGTTGAGTATATTGTAAAATAAATTTATCACCAAAACCAATTAATGTGAACAAAACCTTTTTAGTATCTAGTAACATATTTTGTGAACTCGGAAGTTTGCTTTTTAAAAGCAAGAACACAATCTTTCTTTAATACAGGTATATTTTACAAATAAGAATACATATTTAAAATCCAGCTGTTCTAGGATAACAAAATATTATATCACCAGTTTTGTTAAAACTTGAAAGAAAAATAAATTAAATTACTATTGACAACTGATAGCAAATTATTATAATACAATGATAATTTTTTTTAACATATCACAAATTCTACGTTATCAAGATATATTTTAAAATAACTATCTTCTCTTTAAAATATTAGAATTTAGAAAAATTTCAATTAAAATTAAAATTCAGTGAAAAATATTGAATAATTATTAGAAACCTTTTAATTACTATGCATATTAGTTAATACATATAAATAAACCTTAAAAATAAATCTAATAAGCTGTAATAATAAATCAAATGGGAGAGACTCAAATTAGGAACATTGACTAATTATTTCAACAACTTATAAATTCATATTTACATTATATACTTTAATAGTTTATAACTGATTTATAATGTAAACATATTATCTAGAAATTTTTAACAGCTACATTTATTATATTTTATTTATTTGAATCATTGATCATTTTGAATTCATTTGCAAATTAAACATGTCAATGACAACAATGACAATAATGACAGACAGGTTCATTTAAAAATTATCCAGATTTAAATACAAATTACAACATTGTATGAATTAAAAGAAAACACTTTATTATAAAGCAATTCATTCATCTAATTATCAAGACAAAATGAATCATTCCTGATGAAGGATATATAAATCTCATCAGAAACGATATAATGATTTTAATTTAATCTTAATCACTAATATACAAACCATATTTCTATCCCGAAATTCAGGAACCACAATATGGTTTCATTTTAGCAAATTCTTGAACATGTGAAACACTCATCTTACAATAAAAGGTATGATTCTGCTGAAAAACCTTTCTTATTGCCAAATAATATTTGAAATCAATAAGTTATGTCAAAAGTTTGTTAGTTTGACACAAACTTTATTCAGTCGGTGTTAGTTGTTGTGGTGAAAACAAAACCTCTTCTTCTTCATCTGAAAGTAGTTGTAGAATAAGTTCATAGAGTGCTTCAAACGCTTTTCTGTATCCAGCATCGGATAGATGTAAGTAGTCTGGCATGTCATGATGGCTAATAGTTCCATCTTGTTGTATAAGGCCCATGTCTGTACTTACAACTTCCACCTTTGGGAGACCAGAGGCTTTGGATCTAAGAAGTTTGTTTACAGTAGCATTTCTTTCACGAAGTGGATTTGGATGCTGTCCTCTTGGTAATAGTTCCTGAAACAAAGAAGAACTTGTTGCCTTAATATATAAGATCTGCTACTTGTAGTTGTCTCAAGATTTTACAATGAAATTATTGACTAATTTTGAATGAAAATAATAAAATTCAGTAAGATGTAATAGTATATGCAGATTACATATACTGGCAATTTTATTTATAAATCTGGGAATATAAATTGCCAGATTTATATTCTATATTTTCTATTTATATTCTACAAACAATAGCATCTCATCATCCCTTAAATATAGAACTGACACCCCCATAGAATATAAATCTGGCATTTACAAAATAAAATGTCCGGAATGTGACAAATATTATATAGGACAGACCGGGAAACGTTTAATGGACCGCTTTGAAGAACACCTTCCCTGTAATAAAACCAGCATTGCTAAATCAAATTACACACGTCACCTTGCTGAAAGCAGCCATAGACCGGGCAATTTCCAGTCCAGTGTAGAGGCAATGCACGTTTGCGCTAAAGGCAGATTATTGAATGCAAAGGAAGAATTCGAGATTTATAAAGCGTTCAAAAACGATCCAGTTAACATCTTGAACGACAAACTCTCCTTCCAATTGCATCAACTATATGATACAGCCTTGAAACATCTTCAGAAGGCTTAACATGATTCGTTATCAGAAATATTAATGACTTCAACTAGCAGTACTCCTATAGACACGACAGAGCACACAATGTCAGACAAGCTCATATAATGTGTTTTTATTGTTTTTATTTTTGTGTCAGTGTATGTTCTTGTGTTAAATGTGTTTTTTAATATAATCAATGACGAGTTCTTCAAAGTGAACAAAGTAATTTTCTGATGATGGGGTTACGGCCTCGAAACATGTAAGAAGCAATCAACAACGAAGTCACAAGACGGACCTAAGGTAATTAAATATTTTATTAAAAGTGTTTTCTTCAATAATAATGAATTATTTTAGTAAATAATGTTATGGGGTATAAACTCAGTTACGTTTGCTATCTTTAAAACGAACATTTAGACTGAATAGAACTTTTAAAGCGAGAGTGTGTCGCTCGTGTAATCGTGTCCGTTGTAGAACAAAGACAATGTATATTAAAAGCGTTTTCTATAACAAAAGTGAACTATTTTGATAAATAATGTAATGTAATAAAGGTTTAATCATGTTAGAATCAATTATGAACGTTTAGAGGGAAAGTGTTTGAACTATTGATTTATCACATTCAGCAAACGCATGATGTAATCCGGAAAGTACGGATGCAAAGACTAAATTTTTTGTGTTTTAACTAAAATAAAACAATTTGAACATTTAATTATTCTTTTTCATGATATGAACAATTGATGTGTGTTCTCAGCAATGAAATACGTGGACTTAAAACATTAACTTTCAATAACGGTTGGAGTGATTGTGATGAAACGACTTCATGCAGCTGCAACGAGGAAAGGAAGTGATTTTTAATAAAGAGTTTGTTTCGAAAATAGTACACATGTTTGGTAAAGCACGTATAAACTGAAATTTATATATAATAAAAATATGATTTTTTAATAATTTATAAATTTGTTTAATATTTGAATTTTGAACTTGTTATTTGTTTGATGTCTTATAATATAAGACGTATCATATTGTGTTTTAAAGTAATGTTAAGATGTTAAAACTTCTAAGAGATTAATTGTTTAAATTTTATTTCATTTTATTAAATTTTACTTTCATAGTAATTCAAGAATAATATAAATTATTTTTTTAAATAAAAAGCATTATTAAATACATTTTTAGATAACATGTACTAACTAAAGTACTAACTAAAGTAACATGTACAAACTAAACACACATGAATTTAATTTTATGTTATTATGTTTAGTTAGTTTAGTGGCAACTAAATTTTAAATTCAATAACTTCAATAAAATTAAATTCTCCTTTTTGATGATCTTAAATAAAATATAATATATGTATAGGATGTATTAATATAAAATAATATTTACAGGAATTTGGTTTTATATATGGGTCATTTTCATATTGAGAGACAATAGGTAAAAAAAAAAAAATTAAAATTAAATTTTAAAGAAAATTTATTTTAGTATGTTAGTTCCAAAATATATTGAACTAAATGATCATCATGTAGACAGAGCTAAAATTATTATTTTAACATTTTTTAAATAATTTTTATAGTTGAGCAACAGGCTTAAAAATCATTTCTGTAACGTTTTTACTGTAAGAAAAACTATAGGAAATTAAACAACAATCTATACTTTTAGTGCATCAAGTTTAAGAAGAAATGCTTAATAATAAATGCAATATAATATAAAAATAAATTAATTAATATTTTAGAACATAAATCAAGAAAATCTTTTAAAATTATCAATTATTACATAATGAACACCTAAAGTTTTATTTTAAAATTCAGAAAAAAATATTTTTCTTTAAAACTTTATATCCATACTTTACAAACATTCATACAAACACTACAAAAAGGGAAGTTTATTCTAAAAAATAATTCTCAATGGAAAATCTGTGGTTTTTAACTGTGTTACCGAAATGATGTAACGTTACAGGAATGATGCAATTACTAAAATGGAACATCTAAACTAAAAAAAACTAGATATTAAAATAGCACTTGAATGGTGAATAAACATCTTAAGGAAACTTACCATAAACAGTCTTCACAGTATAATAAAATAAGTGTTTTTGTAAAATTAACAATTAAAGTAATAACTTTATAAAGGAACTGTCACTTTGGCATCTTGTTTCCCAATTAAATAATAATTTTTAAGTAATAAAAAAGTCTCCAGGGTAGCACAAGATAAAGAAACTTAAAAAAAAAACACAAGTTTAAAGGATGTCACTTTAAGGATGATGTCACTCACATAAATGTCACTTTGGTGATTTTGATAAGTCTTACATTAATATATACAAATTGGTCTTTTAAATTGATAAAAGAGTCTATTACCCTTTACAATTAACGTTGGTGGTGTAAGAGTTGCTACAATCTGTGATGTAGATATATAAGCTATGTCCTTTTCATCTACAGAAAAAAGAGTTTTTTCATTATTAATGCTCTTCAAGAACATGACTTGGATTTCTCCATCCTCTATTTCCCTTTGGCACACTCCGACGAACTGGCGAAGTTTAGATTTCTTGGACCCATAGTTAAATCTAACTAAAACATATGTACCCAGGTTAATTTCGGGTTCATAGTCATTTGACATTTTGTTGGAATCTGAAAAAGGAACACTAGAAGAAGGTTGAGGTGTATCAACGTTTTGGTGTTCGTCTTCATCTGAAGTGTACACTTCTGAAAAACGAAGGCGTTCATTTGAGTATGTTTTTATAGGTTTTCTTTTTAGTGTGATAGGTGATTCATCATTGATTAGTACTGTAATACAATGTGGGCATGTCTTATTTGGAGGGCATTCAAAGCAAGATAAGGAGCGTCCATTAGTAATTCCTTTAGAATAAGTTATTTGCCTCATTGCCATTATTCCTTTTATGGGAGGGATGTGCTGTGGAATTTTGGTTTTCATTTTTTCAATTTTGTTGAAAGGGATTTCATGTAGAAGAACTCTTGTTTTGGTTTGGGCGAATGCTTGAACAAAATCACTTGCACAGGTTATGTCCCGGCCATAGAGGACAAAGCTATCAGCTTTTCTTTTTAGCGAGCCCCCAACCCCATCCATAGGGCCCTTCCCATGTCCTGATTCTGAATAGTTCCAGGTTATGTTTGTTAAATTTGGAAAATATGAAGGCAATAATGTTTTTAAAAAATAGAGGTTGACTCGATTGCGGTATTGGGAACTGGGACTGTCTGAAAATATGTGTATTGTGTCTGTTAAAGGTAATAAGTTGGCAGAGTCTTTAAGTATAGGTGCTAGGTGGGCCCAAACACCATGAGCCTGGTGGGCCAAGTTATCTGAGAGGGTACAAAAAGATTGGCTTATAATTTGTTCACCATTTCGATGGTACCTCATTCCTGTATGGAGAGAGATTTGTTTTTTCGAAGCCCCAAAATGCATCGATTGTATTTCCTTTTCGTACTTAGTGTTATAATTTTCTGAAAAATCAATCGCAAACATCAACTCATTTTCTTTGAGATTTTCCTTTACAAATTTCTTCTGTTCTGCCTGATGTAGCATATTAAAAACATGCTTTTTAAATTTGACCATCATAGTATTTAGTTTTTTTTTAAGTTCTGTTAGTTTAGCTATTTCTTTAGATTTTTTTACTCGTTTCACTACCTTTTCTTTTCCTTTGATACTTATCCTCTCTGTTATGGTTTTCCATTGGTAGAATTTTATGTTTATGTCACCTTCAATGCCTGATGTAAACTCTAATTGTTTGTTCTTACAGATGTTACAAATTCCGAACATACATTTTTTGTCCTTAAAAGAACAAACAATTGCAGTAACTGCCTCCTTCCCATTTTTTTCCTTTATTGCATTCACAGTTTTTAAACTAGAAATTAATAGGTCCATGTTGCTGTGCACTAAACATGCACATGTGTCTCTATCTTTGTTACATGGAAATGTTACCCAAAATGGTCTAGATCTGGCAAAAGTGGTATATGATATAGTTGACTTTGTTTCATTCAAAAAACGTGTATACAAGTTTTTTAAAGAATCAAGAAGAATTCTTCGTTGCTTCTTTTTTTTCCCCATCCTTTTGAAGTCCCGTTTACCGGGACACATCTTCGAAACAGTGTCGTCTTCAAAGAAGGAGAGCAACTGATCACATTCCTTCTTAGTTTTACAATTGTATTTTTTTCTAGAATAAGTTAATTCTAAATTATCTGTCTTTTGTACACGGTTGTATTTGTAGTTTATTATGTTTTTTAAGTACTTCTGCACTCTATATTTCCGAAGAATTTTAGATCCGATTACTTTGTGAACAATTTGTCTCTCTTTAGATTTTGGGCTTGCCTTTTTCACTTGTTCTTGTAATTGCTTTTCTAATACATAGCTGACAAATAGCCTTTTCTTAACCAAGGGGGAAGCCTTATCTTTGCCTAACAAATGCCGAACTTTCGCATTAGGGGATGGTGACTTTAAGGACTTCATAGCTTTTTCTTTTCTCTGAAGCCTTTTTTTATACTTTCTTAGTTTTTTTTCTAGTTCTTTAATCTTTATTTCTTGAGATTTAATTTTCCTATAAGCTTTAGACCGGTCTCGCCGTACAATTTTTCGCCCTCTGATTTTTTGTATTGAGTCTTCCTTTGGCTCGCTCATTTCATCATTAGATTCAGGTGGAGTGTTTTGTAACACTGTTGTTTGATTTAGAATTTTAGTTCTATATTTTTTAGAAGCTATACGCCAATCCTTTCTCTTTTTTCTTTGCTCCCGAGGAGTTAAATCTTGTATTGGTTTGACTAAATTTAGTTCCTTTTGTTTTCTATATCTATCTCTGTCTTTTCTCTTTTTTTCTTCCCTTTGTTCGTCAGACATTCTAGCCCTACATCTTCTCACTCTTTCTGCTGTCAAGAGTTTTTGTTTTTCATATTTTTCCGCCTTACTTGCACAAGTTTTTTTGTTCGTTTTTACCATATTTCTAAATGTTGTGTAATCTTCAGAATTAAATCTGAAAAAAAAAAAAATTCTATAACAGAAATTTTAATATAAAAAAAACAGGTGTTGTTAAACACCCGTATTTAAAATGGCCAAAAATGAACAAGAGAACAACAAAATCAAAGTATGTGGTTTTAAGTTTTAAAAAGGGAGATTTTTCCACTAAGAACATATAAAAAACAAATAGCCTATTCAGAATTAGGTAAAAGGTAATGACCAAAACAATTTGGTGACAAAAAACAAGTTTTTATAAATCTCAAATTGTTTGTTTTAATACCATACAACAATTAGGCCTAAATTGATAGTCAGCATATAACAAATGAAAATCGACCAATAATATATTCAGTTCGTTTAGATTATTATCCAAAAATAAGCTGCTTAAAAGTTGAGACCCAGTAATATGGCTAAGTTTAATAACATTATTTTTGTTGTGTTGTTTAATACATTTAGCTAATTGGTGGATTTAAAATTTGAAAAAAATACTAGCACAATTGTAAATGGTACAAAAAAATTTATATTAAATTATTAGATTCTTTTCTGGTTCCATCAATAAGTTCATTATTCTTCAAAATCAACATTTGGGCTTTTAAATGATTTTACAATATTTCACAGTTTTTTCCCAAATCAATATTACTAAATGCAATGCAAGATCTACTAAAAATCAATAATTATTAAGACTAATAATGGTTGACTTTTAATATTTACTAATAATTATTAAAAGCCAATAATTATTAGTAGAGCGGTATATTTAATCAGTCCGGTAACGTTACCAAAGGATGACGTCATACCGGTAACGTTTCGTCATGTTAAGAAACGTTTCCGAAATGACCGTTACCGGTATGATGTTTTTCGGTAAACTGTTCTTTTCTGGGAGCAACTAGATGGCGACGAAACAAAGATAGGCTATGTTTCAATGTGCTTCTCATGGCCATCGTATTTACACTTACGTTAATGTGTTTAAACTTAAAACACCACAATTATTAGCGTTACCGGACTGATGAATAATAAATGTACTATGAAGAAATTACCTGTATTATGATTTAATTCTCTCTCAAGGATTAAAATAATTGCAAAAACAATGATTGCACAACCATACTAGACAATGCCGCTCAAACTAAACGGTCCGCCGTTCCGGTCCGGTCCGCTTTCACATTAAATCGCGGCGCATTATAGATGCTCGTCAACAGCTGTTGCTTATCTCAGACACGCGATTTTCGCCCAATATTTTTATAAATCCATATATTTTTCTTTCTTCTCGTATTATTTATTGGAACAGATGTTTCTTATAAACAAAATAACTATAGGCCCTAGTTTATAATCCACCAATATGTTTACAAGAAATAATTTCTATTTCAAACTTTACAAAGGCATTTGGAAGACAGTTACCGATCTGACGTTTTTAAGGATTTCTAATAATTTAAATATATATTTTGTTATTTAATTAATATGTTTTATTTTGTTGTTTATATATAATTATGTATATGTTTTATATACAAAACTTAAATAGATATTTTAAAATTGTTTATACCTTTTTTTTAATGAAGACTTAAATTTTCCTTCAATTTGATAATGACCCATATATGTTTACATATTCTAATAATTTGACTTAATAAAATTATGTGCATTTCAGAATAAAAAGACTTCCATGCTTTTATCCAATACTCTATTTAGTACACTTTTTCTAAATAATTCACGACCCAAGAGATAGTAATATTCAATATTAGTTTTTAATTTAAATTTTTTTATTTATCAATTAGCACAATACAATAAAAATAAAAATTAATAAAAATTAGGAATAGTATTTTTTGTAATTAGTACAATACAATCTAATTACCAACTTTAATGAATAACTTTAAATCATTAAGTGCCCAATTTTATTCAATAAGCATTTCTTAAAAAACTAGAGTCATATTTTTACTATTGTTACAATGGTCGCACAACATGTGGCAATTTTACAAAGTCAGTCACCCTTTTTTTACTTATAGTTACATTGGCTACAGTAGAACCTCATTAATCTGGACTAATTGAGGCTCTAAGGTGTCAGAATTTATGAAAAGGTTCACATTTATATTTTGTTGGTGTTGTTGTTTAAAAGTGAAAAACCTCTAGGTCATCATCACATTAAAAATATAACATGTGAAATGAGACAAGATATTATTAAAACACCCTGTAGAAAATGTGTATAAATGGTTTTTGTAGTATATGTAACTAGGACTAATTAATATTTAATTTATCTATATAAAACCTACTTAAAAGTCACACGTTGTGTTGCCATTTTATAATATATTGATTCTTTTTAATATTAAATAGGTTTGCTACTGAATTTGTAGCTTTGAATTTTACTCTGTACCTCACTTTGAAATTGATAAATATCTTGTCTTACTTTCTAACACATTTATTTTAAGAAATAAGAATACAAATTACAATATAAAATAAGTTATTTATTATTATTAAACTTCAATGAAATCTGTTGACCAGTTGATCAGAAAAGACTTTTGTCTTAAATAAAAAATCGGTACATATATTTGAAAAGTTAAAAGAAATGAAAAAGAAACATACAAAATTAATGATATTTTAAAATATTAACATCTCATGAAACTATTATAGAGGTTGAATAAAGTTTATATCTCGAGGAATTAATTGTCATTACATATTGAAATAATTTAATAAATAACGGGTTTTGAACTTAATTTAGTTAAAAAAGAAGAAAATAATTTGCTCAGCTTTATGGGCGCCAGGCAGCTTTACGCTTACCAATTTAGAATAGTTAAGGTTTTACTTTTAATCAATCTTAATCAATACTCAGGGTCGTGACTTCTTTTGAAAGTGTACTTGGAAGATGGTATTCAGGTAAATTAGAAATCCTTCTTTTGTTTCTGAAACTGCACAAGTTTATTAAAACATTTAAAATTAACATGTATATTTTATTCTTGTAAATTAATTTAAATTTGCTAGCTCTCCATTATTTCATTTCTTGTCTTGAAGAGACTTAAAATTTTTTTAAACAAGGACTTTACTTTACCAACTCAAATTGCTATATGAGCATCTTAAATTTGTTTATGAAATATCTTTGGATTCATACATTTAAATTAAATTATCAAAATGTTTATTATTGACGTCTTTTATCAAAAAGAAATATTTAACTTTGTTTTCATATCAATATTTTAACATCTTACTATTTAAGAATACATGGTTCATATTTTATATATCTGGAGAGAAAATATTTACTTATAATTATTACACAATTGTTTTTAATACAAGTTACCACGAGGTTGCATCAGATGTATTTTCCCTTCACAAAATGGTGTCTTCAAGTTGGTTAGCAAAAGGTCGGCCATCTTCTTGCCCGCTGAGGTGAAAACAGTTGTCTTTCTGTTGAATTTAATATTGGAGAAATTCCACATGCTGACTTTAGTTCTTTTATAAAACAAAATAATTCATGATATCATACTGTACTTTCATAAAACACACCTTTTTGCGAATAGTTCATACAAAAGGCACCAAAACATGTGAACCCCGTCTCGTATTGTCACAGGACCGCCCGATTTATTTCTTTATTTTTTAAAGATTTCTGTTCACACTTGTTACATTTAAATCATTTTTTACGTCGCGACACATTGTCTTTTAGAAAATGTTCAACCGAAACATAAACGGCTTACTTCACTATCACGACTCATCTAGAACTAGTAAAATAACATACAATGTTTTAGTCTATTCAACACTTCTCGTTTTCACTTTTGAAAGCGTCTCTACTACAAAGCACATTGTTCTAATTACAAATTGCATAATTAAAAACACGTCTGTCTCACATTAGTACTGTCCAGCTACTCTTTCAACGATTGATTCTCAAATCCCTCCCTCCAAGACTCATCCTAGACTAACTAATCAAACTGATTCCTTCAAAGACTGATTCTAGACTCTAAAAAACGACTCTTACTCCTTCAACGACTGATCCTAGACTGTTTCTATTATTGTCTTTATTAACATTACTCGTTTTCACTTTTTTAAGCGTCTTTTAGCACAAAGCACATTGTTCTACATTACATAAGAAAATACGCCTGTCTCTGATGACGACTAACCAACAACCATTCTCTTGCACATTTTTTGGTTCAGGATATTACTTACTTCTATCACATGATTATAGCCTCAAACCCATTTTTACATGACAACAAGTCTTCTACACTGTACATAAATAAAAGTACACTTAAATACTGATTCAATCTTAAAACTAAACATTATTATCAATACAAACATATTTCTGGAAATTTATTTTAATTTATCTCTTCATTTAAAAAAAAAAACAGCCATAAAGCCCATTTTCGCTTGACCTTATTCATTCTTCCGTTTCTTTTTGAACCAATCACATTACGCATCTATTTTACCGCTATTTCCTGTCTCATATTCAAAATTTCAAAAACTGTATATTACAATATAAATAACAATTGAAAAAATCACAAATGAAATTATAGTCTTATATCGTGGAATCAATTGAATAATGTAAGACTCTATATATCTCGGGGAATTATCATAACACATACATAAATGAAACCACAATTAATTATTAGAGTCTATATCTCGGGGAATTGGTTATATAACATATGAGTCTATATCTCTCGGGGAATTAACATACATATACATAAAATGAAATCACAATTAATTATTTGACTCTTTATCTCGGGGAATTATTAATTTAACACAAGAATCTATATATCTCGGGGTATCGGGTCGGTGCAGCTTTTGTCAAGGAAGTGGGTATAATACACAATTAATACAAAAGACATGAAATTAAAAGATTAAAGAATTAGTTTTAGCTGATGGCATAAAAGAAAACGAAATGAATGAAATTTGCAGTTTATAACTGTTCAGAAAGTTTATGCTGTACTCTTGGTACAGATATTCATATTCAGTTTATATGATTTATATTTATTCCACTTTTAACTTGTGGATATTAACATTTATGAAAATTAGGCCACATAGGCTTGATAGTTTGAATAAATAATTAAATGAAATGTAATTGGAACGGTCTCACCAGTTCATAGAGGTTGCTTTGGCAATAGCTTGATATTATATCTACCTTTTGGTAGATTTAATAAATTTAAACTGTCATTTGACACTGATTCTTCTGTGCTTCTTCTCAGCACCTTTTAGAATATGTAAAATATACTTTTATATTATTTAAATTTCTTCAAACGGGAGCAGGACTTGGAAACGTCTTGCCTGCTTCAGCTCTTCCCAACCATTTTTACAAAATTCTAGCTATTACCGTTTTCTTATAATTGCGAAATTGCTGACGCTATTGTTCTAACACGCTCATTTCTAGGCTTTCACTTTTGTTTGTGTCGATTTCTTTTATTCTCATCATTCTACCGCAGTATTATTATTTTTTACAGATAGCTGGGAAGTTTAGGCTTTAATTATATATAGGTTAGACTAATATTAAATTTCAAAATGTTTAGTTATTAACATTATTTGGTCAGGAATCTTGTAAATAGGCCATTTTAATTTATAAAATTGTTTCGCAAATTTGCCGCTAGGCGTCGTAGTAATCAATCGTTCGTTTGAATAATATTCCTGGTATTTATTTTTATTGAACAAATTTCTTTACAACATCATTTGGAGTTGTTTTATACAATAAATGATAAATTAAACTACATGAAACAAATCTGTAGTGAGACTTTCATCAATATTTATTTTACTTGATATCTTATGAAGTCTTCTAAACCTAATTAAATCATAAAAATTAATGACACAAAAGGTGCAAAAGTAAAAAAAAAAAAATACTGTTCAGAAATTATGGGCAAAAAACAAAAATGAACCTTGATCACTGTAATTTTAAAGGTCGATTTTAATCAAATACAATTTATACTGAGAATACCTCTTGGTAACTTAACTTATCCAGTATTAATAAAATGTCTTTATCAAAACTTAATTATTTCATTAATTTCTTTTGATTTCCTACCTCTAATTACGGTTTATTAATTTTATACATATACACAGATTTAATTTTTAGTTATTCTAATCATTAACCAAGAAATCATGTTGCATCATTATATCAGTTTTTCTTCATCATTGATCAAAATTTAAAAAATCAATCAATTTGTTTTTTATAAATCAATATATACTGTATGTGTGTTGAATAACTGCTATTTTGAAATGGATATTTCTATATTTTGACCTCTAAATATATCTATAAGACAGTGCCTTTTTCTGTATATAGCAGTGATACAAGTAAGTCAGGCCTACATAATACTCAAAACAAGAACTAAGGTATGTATGTACAATAGCGATCATCCCAAAATAATGTATATACTATTTGAATATTTATATCACAAATAAAAATAGATAGAATTTATGTGAATAATTCAGAAGGCTGTACAACACATATAATTCCATTTGTTGTAGGTTCATTCTCCCATTAATGTAAACAAATATGGTGTGCAAGTGCAATTATCGTTTGAGCAACCTAAGTTGGATACTAAAATGTTGTTATAAAATGAAGGATCTAAATGAAGTATAACAACATTTTTAAATCTAATCTGGAACACCACTACCAACACGGTTAATAATTACAAGAATCTGTAACAAGTTGAAGGAACAGTG
Organism: Aphrophora alni; assembly: GCA_963513935.1. Lineage (NCBI taxonomy): Eukaryota > Metazoa > Arthropoda > Insecta > Hemiptera > Aphrophoridae > Aphrophora > Aphrophora alni. The sequence goes on along the minus strand of OY740770.1, from coordinate 60,702,133 downwards.
TAAGATATGAAGAAAAGATGGTGCGCAATAAAGAAAACATCATGAGCAACGAAACTGTTGCGGCAGTGATACAGACATTCACACATTCCCTAAAGAAGTTTGTGAAGCAATGTTCTCGTGAGACTAGCATCAATAAATCCAGTATTTATCGAATTTTGCGGGGTGAGAAGTGGTACATTCCAAGATTGCTCCATGCAGTGAATGAGGATTATCCAGATAGGCGAGTTCAATTTTATGAGTGGTTTTTAAGAATATATGAAGCTAGGGAAGGTTTTCAAAATTTTATTGTTTGGTCTAATGAAGCCATTTTTAAACTTAATGGTACTGTTAATCGAAATAACTATATGTACTAGGCTAATGAAAACACATACAACAACAAAGATAAAGCAGTTAATCCAACAGGAATATCAGTTGTTTTTGTTTTAAGGCAAAAGCCAAATTAGGATATTACTATCAGTATGGTGTGGTTTGTCTTCCGGACTGGGTCGTTTCCCTTTCAAGGGACTGGTCACAGGTTTCACCTACCTAAGAATGTTGCAAGACAACAGCATTCCAGGTCTTAATGATCTTTGTGTCAATGAAGAAGAGTATTACTTTCAGCAGGATGGTGTGCCACTACATTTGCATAACGATGTTAGACATTTTCTTCTCCACGAAGAAGAGCGGAGTACCCATCTTGATCTCTGGATTTAATCCCAATCGACTTTTATTTTTGGGGTATTCTAAAGAACACTTTGTACACCAGAAAACCATGAAAGAAAACCTAAGACAAGAAATTGAACGTACTAGAAACGACACAGTTGGCATGTTTCTAGGTGCTGATGATAGCTATTTTGAACATTTATAACTTTAAGGTGAATATTTATAACTTTTAAGGTAATCAATATACTGGCAATATAATTTTTATCAGTATCATTCAGTTTTATGGTTTCAAATATAAACATTCCATTAGTGTATACATTATTTTGGGATGCTCTGTATATCACAGCAATAATATTCCAAAGAGCTGATACAAACTGATACCAGAGGCGGTATTTAAAAAAACCTTAATCTTGGAAACGATTTAAATAAAATAATGCTATTAAATATTTATTTACACATTTTAATAATATAAATATTAATTATTGAAATATTTTTAGAATAAATTACAAGTATACAGTATACATTACCATCTCCTATATATTCCCAGTTTGAGTCTCAAAATATTTGAAATAAATTATGGGTGTTAGAAAGTTGAATATCCCAAATCGGCACAAGCTATATACTAGTACTTCAAAACCAATATATGAAATTGCAGTTTAAAAAAAATACAGTCCACATGAAATGAGGAAGTACCAAAAGAATTATATTGCAGTTCACTGGTTTGGGTCATAAATTTTTATATTTATCTAAAATTTAACCTGAATAACTATAGTTCATTTTTTAGTTATTTAACTTACTTCCTCTAATCCAGGGAGTTTGAATTTCCACTTTGTGACCAATAACTTCCTTCCAGAATTTTGGGGGAAAAAGGCAAATTAAATGTTTTATTTGCATTACATTTCATTGTAAATTTGGTCTAAAACTTTAGATACAAAGATTTAGAGCTATGAAATGTAGTTAATATACTTATAATATATAAGAAAAAGAACAGAAAAATCAAAAACGATCACCAATAAATTGCAATCACATACTCTTCTTTTAAATAACCCACAAAGTTAAGGGCTCGTTCCACTATTCAAAAAGGAGAGATAAAGCAATACCATGTATGGTATGAGTGACAAACAAAAATGTTAATGCTTCCAATTGATACTAAAATCAAGTTTTCACTGACACATTCCTATATTAAAACAATTTCTTAAACCCTTAACTTGGAATAAAGGAAAAATACTTTTATTATTTTTAATATAAACTTTTTCACTAACAATTATCGTAAAAAAAGAAACTCGTGATATATAGCTGTTTAAATTCACAACTAAATTCAGAAATCCCTTGTCAAAATTGGACAAATTTGCCCTGGGTTCATTTGTTTCACTGCATATCAAGGTTTAATGCCCCTACATATCTGTAGATTAAGACATTTAATGTTTGTTATCATAAAGACTTAATTTGTTGAGTTTTGTATTCTCGTTCATTTAAAACTATTTTTGTTTATTTTTTGAATTATATAAAAATGGCTAAATTTGTTTTTTGAGCCATTATAAATACTCCATGTTTTATACAAAACTGTATGAAAATAGGACAAAAATAATAAACCACTAGAACAGAAATTCAATAACAATCAGATCAATCCAAATTGCCTGTTAATATTTTATTGGGCTAATGAACTTATTTAAGCTAAACCAAACTTGGTAGAAAACAGACAAAAATTGTGACAAATGAGGATACAGATAAATATTTTCAATAGATCTTGTTGGGTGTAAACTTGATAATTCCAAACCTAGGCTTTACCATGATAACAGTTAAAAGATCTACATTTTCAATTAGAAAGTTAGTTAAATAGAAAAGATATATTAGAAAATATAAATTATTCCTTACAGTAATTACAATGTACGTCTCAGGAAGCTGCTCCCGAATTTGATTCATGACTTCAATAATTCCATCAGAAATTTCTTCAGGTGTGTTTCCAAAATTGTTAGTTCCCACATGGATTATTACTACCTAGAAAACATTAACAAGAATATTTAATTTGTAAGATTCTATTATTTTTATATAATATTATTATTTTTATACTACAATTTCAAGAGATAAGCATTACTTTTCCAAAATCCATAATCATTACTTCTACAGTTTTTAAATGTGTGGATTCAGATTTACGATCCAAATAAATTCATAGGTTTATGGACTAACTGTATGGTTATTTTAATTGTTCTGTACTTAAACCTATTCTGGTTTTCACAATCTTAAAATATATTTTTTACAACATTATTAAGATAGTGTACAGTGATAATTTTGTTCAGTATTGTTAAATTTTTTAAACAGGATGTATAATAATTGATTTTGTAAAGTCTGGTTCTACTATAGTGATGTCTGTTGTAGGATATTATGAATAATAATTCAAGCTCTGTGTTAAGAGATGAATAGCAATATATTCATGAAATTCTGAGGAAACATACTCATTATAAAATATAATATATATAATAGATACATAGATACATTGATTAGCAAAGTACAAACCTAATATTAGACATTAACTTTTTAATTGACCTGAAAATTTTGATGATTAGTTTTTGGTTCAATTTGATTTGGTTTTAGAAATGGATGAATGAGAAAGTTTGTACAATGTTTTGCAATACAGTATGTATTTAAATATAGATACCACTCAAATTCTCATATTGTTGTCGAAGATGCTATAGGTAATTAACAACCCCTCTTCTATAGTTTGTGTCAGGCTCTGGTGGTTATTATCTTGGTTTTCATGTGCATTATACGAGTAATTTTTATTTTAAAATAATCTTATGTCTCTAACTCCACCAGCGCTAAGTTTTTCTGGATTTGTATCTTGATGATATATCAAATAATAGAAGATGTATCAGAATGCTTTAAAGTTTTAGTATTTTAATACCTTAGTTTGATTATTTTTAGTCACTGTGATCACTCTCTACAGTGATCCGACATTCCCAAAGTGCACACATGAAAAATATTTTATATCAATACATGACTGTTAACATTTCAATCCACATTAATAAATCCACTTTGTTCTAAAGGTATGATCCATTGCAAGAGAATAGTACTCAATCCCTTCCACAATAAACCATCTCTATCACAGGAGATTAATTTGTGTTGAAATATGTGACCACTGCATTAATACTAAATGCCCAACCACATGAAGATTTTTACAAATATTCTCTATTTTCATTCAACTACATCTTCATTGGTGTTCATAACATCAATAAGATAACAATTAATTAATGAGAAATAGAGTTGAAAATCTGAGATTTTGCAAAAAAATAGTTGAGGTCTTTGAAGTGTGAGAATCTAAGATTAGGAAGATGCTTGGAAATTTTAAAAGCTAATAATTATATTAGAATAGGATAAATTTTGAAACTGAAATACAATGTACCACAAAATTTATATTAAATGTTTTAACATGAAGTTTTACTACTGTTAAAATAACTCACTTTTCTTCACTATCTCCGTCCGGAATAACAAACTACAATCATGTTTGATTTCAAATATTCAAACCAACTCCTATCATCTGTTATTCTATTTTTTGATAATTTAATATATGACCATTAAAGGATAATTTCCAGCATTGTTTGAATTGTTTCCCTTGCACCATATTATAATCATCTACTTTTTTTTACTTCTACTTAATTATAACTTTAAAATATGTGCTTGGGATATTATTTGTTTGGTAGATCGACAAATATTGTTTAAATGTGTTTAAAAGGGCAATCCAACCTGCATATAAACTTAATGTTAACTTTATGCATTATATCTCAAAAACTATGAGGTATAAAATTTATTTTATTTTAATTATTTTTTACTTTGAAGGTTGGCTCCTTATCTAGTTCTAGTACAAGTAGTTATCTAGTAAAGGGGTTTCAAAATAAAATAAAACTAATATATTTTTTAATTTGTTTTAAAAGTACTTACAATTTTAATGAAAGAATCTATTAAACATTTTTTTTCTCAGCCAGGGATGTAAATTTTGTAAAACCCTTCTGTATGGAACTAGTAATTGTTGTTAAAAAGATACAAAAAGTTCGGTAATGATATCTTTATCAGTATTTGCTACAGCTTACATCAAAATGGTCAAAAAGCATATTTTCAGAAATCACACAAAACAGCGAGGGCTGAACAAAAAGTAAGCATACTTACGAGAATAGTTTATACTAGTAATGCTCAGAACTGTAGGATGGGTTGTCCTAGTCCTTCTCATCCTCATATAACTCTTCTAACTTCCTTTTTCCCAAACTTCTAGCCTGCTGGATTTTTTTCAATGGCCAACACATTTTCCGCCTTTTGAACATGAGCTATATCAAGTCTTTTCATAGCTTTCACCATATAAGAGTTAGCAGGCAACCCTAAATGTTTCATAATTTTAGTGACATAATCCTCATTGTAGATTGAAACTGCCTCAAATGTTCCAAACATCAAGGTTTCTATAGAAACTAATGTTCTTTTCGGGATACTTGCCCAAATCACATTTTTCAGTGACTCATTTGGATTTTGAGATTTACCTGAGAGGCATTTTTCTAAGAGGCTAGTTTCAGAAAGGTCTCTGAAAATAGGTTTCATCTCAAACATCACGTGCAACTTCTGGCAGGTGGAAATGTTTTTGGTGGTCATAGTGTTCTTTTGTTCAGAGACTTGTTGAACTTTCACCAAGTGTCTTCATCCTTTGGGCACAGGTTATGAATAGGTTTGGCATTGGTTGATTGTACATGATAATAAATGGCCTACACAGCTGTCCTCATATCTTGTACACTCGTTTCTTCGAATGGCCAAGCAATAAAATACCATCCATTTTTTAATTGCAGCATCTGTCAACGATTTTTTCTACCCAGCTTTTTACCGTCCGCTAACTCAACCTCTCTTTTTTTCTCTTTCAATTTACAAAGCCTTGTTCCCATTCTTTAGCCATTCTGGATGATTTTTTTCATTCTTTCCTACACATTCCAGATTTTTTATGACTTCATCTGGGCCATATGACATAGAATTACTAACTGTTAAGAAAGCACTGGTGTCACCATCTCCCAAACACTCAGTGTATTTCACATTATACAGCAAAGTCAACCTGTGAAAAATGTTTAGGTCACCATTGACTTCCATCCCTCCACTAGTTCCTACATAATTAGCTTTTCGGGAATCTAAATGCACTTTATTGTTCTTATCAGGACAAAGGCAATATTTACTCAAAACATGACACCAAAAACTTTGCCTGTATCGACAGAAGTCACCGAAACTATGCCATTCAGTGAAACGTGGCCACTTCTTTGCCATGAGCCATCTACTGCAACACAACGTTTTCTACTACCTGGATCTTGAGTCTCATTGACAGCTTCTTCCACTGTTATTTTCATCTGTTGTTTACACAAGTTTTCACAAATACGGCCAAAGGAAGCCTCATGGTTTTTAAACTTCAATGGAAGAGCATGTTAGTTTCAATATTCCACAAAATGAAATTGATCAAAAATATAATAAATTTAAAAACCACATAAATTTATGATTACAAAACGTTTTAAATAAGTGTTATAAATAAGTAAACAATATTATATTTTTGTGTCAACAATCATCTTTAGAATAAACCTGAACATTTTGCAATAATTAATTACACAATATAGTTCCCTCATTTATAATTACAAATTATTTCTTTGCATCTTTAGGGGTGAAACATGTTTCCCTGATTTAATATAGAATATTCTTAATCTCCTCCGACCTGAATGCCTTACTTTATTTTTTGAATTGTATCATGTTATATCTATTAACCACTTTAGGGACTATCAGTAGACAATTGCTATTGACAGAGATCTTTTGCATGGATTAAAAAAAAAAAAATCATAGGTTTTATTGCTTCACTATTTACAAAACATGGATGTCTTTTGTATCTAGACAATTTTTGCAGGGTCAAATCAATCAATGTATTGGAACAAAATTAACTGTAAATAGTTAGAAAATGGTAAAGAGTTTAGTGATAATGAGAGTTTAGGTGTAAGCTTTGTGATAGTGAAGCTGGACATTTGACATAAATGACATTGACTAAGTAGCAAATTAAAAAAGTGGTGACATAATGCCTACAATGGTTGCTATTCAATAGTCTTGTGTTATAAGTTCAGCACTCCCCGGCATGAAAATACTAACTCTGAAATCTACTTATAAATCTACATCTGTAAATTAATTTTTTACATTTTGTATTAGTTTTAAATAAATATTAGTCTAGACCTAACTTTTGGATTTACATAATAAAAAAGTTATTTTTAATAAATGTCTAGGTAAATAAAATATACATTTTTAATATGTATACAATAAAATTGTTTCATTTACAATAAGAAATTTTGTCTACGTTTAATAATTTTAAAGCCCAGAATGTTAGATTTAAAACAATATATAACATATTCATAAATTAACTTATATTAATAAATGTAATGAGTAAACATATTTCATATAATTAAATTAACAAAGTATATACATTTGAACCAGGAATACAAATATAATATGGTTTAGGAGAGCCAATATGAGTAAATTTGTGTAGTTTTATTACAAGATTAATAAATACCACATTCCCAAGTTTTAAATATATGTATTCAAAAGAAGCCAAAATTACCTAGGTGCAGCAAAAATCCTGTTTCAAATGAGATCAAACCCACAAAACATTTAATTTGTAAGATGTTTTATGAGATTGATATAAATTTAGATACCAGCCCGTACATTGGATCATAAACTTGTGTTTTCTAACCTCATGAATGGAATAAATTAAAATATTACTTACCTTAGGTTTAATATTATCCAAAGCTCCATTCTTTAACCTCCAAAGAACATTTTGTATATAATCCCCTGATATACCAAAATTTAGGGCATGCAAAGGCTCAAATAAGTCATTCCATATTGGTCTTAATTTTAAATGGCTTAATATGGAATCACCAATGAATAATATATCAGGTTCTTTATCTTTGGTTTCTTCTAAATGACGGTTGTGCTGTAACATTACAAAAAGATCTAATATAATTATCTACGATTTCGAAAGGATATTAATGAATTTCAGTAATGTTAACTGAAATATTCCCATTATAATTGTAGATAGGGATTTAAACATGATGGGAATGACCATATTCAGGGATAGGCTATATACTAGGACTTGTATTTGAGACTAGAGTTCAAAATACATGTTTGACAATAAATTCATTATTTTCCATAACTATAACAGATAGAAATGGAACTACTACATGCAGAATGAAAATTTATAAACTTTGACCTATTTGGAAGAGTTGAATTACTAAAAGATATGAACAGAAAACTGTTTAAAATGGTCGCCATCCTTATATTTTGTCACATTTTAATTTTTTTTTTATTTCAGTAGGTTCCTATATAGTCACTCAAAAATTCATAACATCAAATTTCAAGACCCTACCTTTGTTATTGCAGTTGCTACTATCATCTCATCATAGATAATGACACTTGGACTGCATATAGACAATCATTTTTAGCCCACTTTTATCATAAAATATACTGTATACAACAGTTATATGATGGGTTAACAAAAATCAATGGGTTCTCATAAAAAATAGCTTGAATGGATTATAAATCAATCACAAGTTATTTATTTTCTTTTTATAAATATATTCTTTTACAAATTTTATTTTTAATTAAAAATAACAGATTGTATATTTTGATATATTGTCCACAATAATAATTCTGTATTCAAATTTAAATTTCACAGAGTTTGTAATACAAAACACTATCTAAATATCTCTAAATCTCTGAGAGAGGAACCGATGCTGGCAAGAATAAACTAGAGGAGAAGTGAAATAATAAGTTAAAGTTCTTATTAAAATATAAAGAGACTGAATGTTTAAATTTATAGATTGCTTTTCACAAATAAAAAGATGTGGGATTCAAGTGATTCAATGTTCTGATTCTTTAGTTATTAATTTCTCTATTTAAATGTTTGCTTCTATATTGAGATTTATTTAACACTGCTAACGAAACTTGATTTTTGTAATGCTAAACAAAACATACGGTCAATTTGACCGTGAACAGTAGAAACATACGGCCATTTTGACCGTGTATAGTAAATTATGTAAATAAAATAACAAACACATTTTTTTACAAAATTACTTTATTGAATACATATCTACACATTACATATTTACTTTTTAATAATAACAAAACAAAATAAATCCCTTTTTTAACTAAAGCAAATCAAAAATACTTTCAAGTGTATAAGAAATACGTGTAGAAATTCATCCATTACACAAAATCATAGTATTGCGTGGATATTAGCCTAATAACTTAGTTTCTTATAATAAAATGAAAAAAATAACTTCTTTGGCAAACATAAAATAATATAAGTTAGTTTAAAATAAAATAAATGGTGATAAGTATAGTAAAGGATAATTTTAGGCTGTTGCTTACTAATACAAATGGAGATTTGTTTAGTAAAATAAAATAAAATCATTTTGAAAATTAATGAAGCTGGGATGTATATATTCTATAAACAAGACTTACTTAAAATGTTATGTCCAAGTGGGAGTTTGAATACTTCCTTGTGTGTAAATTTGTTGAAGGAAGCTTAGAAGTGTTCTGCCGCGCAATCCAAGCAAACTCGGTTTTGGCATTGGCCGCAGATCGCACTGGCACACACAATGCACTTAGTTTGGGTTTTTCTGTCATTTCCAGGTGGACATTTCTCGCAGGTCTTCCTTTTTGCAAGGCGATCTTCAAAACCCCCTACATCTGGCTGAACGTTTACCCCAAGAAACTGTTTTATGTCCAGCTTGAGCTCCCGTGGGAGGTTTGGGACGTCACTGATCCTTTTCCTACGACGAGGAGCAATCATGTCGTGGGAAAGGCTCTTGATGTACTCGAATCGATTCATCATTGGTGTTTGAGAGTAGCTCATATATATGATGAATGAATTCACACTAGCCACATTTATAAGTCGATAAAATATGGCTAAGGGCCATCTCCTACTCAAATTGAACAGTGCACACTTCATATCAAGACGGTCAACACCATACTTATTAGTATTGTAAAAACAGATCATCTCAGGCTTGTTCTTGTCCTGGTTTGTTTCTATCGAGTAATGCATTGTTGACACAAGGCATACCGTTCTGTTCTTCTTAGGGACAAATGATAGCAGTGTTGTATCATTTCTGAATCTGTAGAGTGTTGAAAATTCGAGTCGGTCTTTGTGAGGCAGGAATTCCGTTGGAATGGCTTTTTTATCCTTCTTTAAAGTTCCAACGTATGTTAGATTCCTTTTGAGTAGTTCCGAACAACAGTCAACTGAAGAGATCCAATTATCGGCTGTAACGTTTCGGTTTGATCCTTCAATTTTCTTACACAATTGTAAGACTGACTGTGTCGGCACACTGGCCTTTTTCTCGTCTTCGTTCAACCCAACACTGTCAGAACCTTTACCTGTATACTGGGTGAATAAAAAGTCAAGACCCCCCCCCTTCAATATTTTTCTAAGTAAATATACAGAGATATCCTTTTGGTGGTCGTGCAATCGTAGCAGGAAATTTCATTTTATGATTTTGAAAATTTTGAGTGTCCCCCAAAAATGGGGGATTTTGGGGGCAACTCAAAAATTTTAAATGTAAACCCCCTTCAAGTGACACCTCATTTTGAAGTGTTTACAAAAACTTAAAGAATGGTGAAAACCAGAGTTCGCTATCTCTTATCTATCAAAAATGGTAGCCTGTCAAATGTTATTGAAGTCTACACTTACATTAGTTTTCAATAATAACCCAGTTGTTTCAGAGAAAGTAACTTTACCTTGAAAACTAATGTAAGTGTAGACTTCAATAACATTTGACGGGCTACCATTTTTGATAGAGAAGAGATAGCGAACTCTGGTTTTCACCATTCTTTAAGTTTTTGTAAACACTTCAAAATGAGGTGTCACTTGAAGGGGGTTTACATTTAAAATTTTTGAGTTGCCCCCAAAATCCCCCATTTTTGGGGGACACTCAAAATTTTCAAAATCATAAAATGAAACTTCCTGCTAAGATTGCATGACCACCAAAAGGATATCTCTGTATATTTACTTAGAAAAATTTTAGAGGAGGGGGGCTTGACTTTTTATTCACCCAGTATATATATGCATCATACAGGTATGATGTCTTCGTGTCAGCAAGACATAAAATCTTTATGTCATATTTCTTGGGTTTGTTTGGCATAAATACTCTAAAAGAACAACGCCTGCGAAAGGGGATGAGCATCTCGTCTATTGTTACATAAGCCGATGGACAAAAGACGAATTGACTATTTGAAATAACCTTTTCTATATCTGATATTGCTGCAGCCTTGTTAGTTTCCTTTCTTTCAGCTCGAGTTTCTGCATCGTCAAATCTGAGACACTCCATCAAAACATCGAAACGTTTTACTGACATGGTGAGGCGAAATATTGGTCAGCTGAACGCACTCTTGTCGAACATGGATGAGATCTTCTCGTTGTTCGATTGCAAACATGAAGAAAATAACAAAAGTCCAATCAGTGCATTAATTTCCTCAAAATTAGCATTTCTATAGTTACTTTTACTTATATGAGGAGCAAGTATGTCACAAACTTTAGCAAGTTTTTCATTTGTGTGATTTACTATCTTCGTTATAATGTCTTCATCAAAGAAGAGCGTCCAAACGTCTTTTGTATTTGGGTTGTTGCCCAACTCTTTTGCAGGCCCTATTATGCCTGGCAACCCACTTCTTACAATAGGCATACTTCTTTCGCAATAGACACTTCTTTCGTCTAGGTGTACGAATATTTCTGGGTGGGGGGGTTTGAAGCCCAGGCATTTGGAGGTCCATATTCTATTTCTTTAGTCGCTCCAAGAAATACTCTGGTAGTGGAATGTTTGCCGCAATGAGATTTGGTATGTTTCTTTCTCCGTGCTCTTCTTCTAACATCGGTTAATCTATATCTAACCTTTCATTTTAATCTGACCTTCCATCTTCATCTGGCCTTTCATCTTCATCTGACCTTTCATTATTATCGTAACTTTGATTATTATTATCATTTTCGCTATTTCCAAAACGTTCACCTCTTGGTTCTTGAATGTCTGAATCACTCGAATCGGGTTCTTCATCCGAAATGACATAGCCTAATCCAGATCGGAATCCGAGTCATCTACAGGATCATCCGAAAATTCGTCCTCTGTTTCACATTCAGCACCCTCAGATGTCAATAAACCTTGAATTTGATCACAAAAATCGGGATCAGTGATTGTGATGTGTTTACTAGAACTAGGCCTATCCATTACAAATATAAAATTTAAAAAGTTCAGAGAAATTCAATAAAAACTTTAAAAACAATATCTCACTTACACATTCGATTACATCACTAACCGAAACGTGGTATTTTTTACCGGATCAAAAATGGCGTTAGGCGAAAGATACGGTCATTCTGACCGTTTCGATTTCACAAAAACGTATTGTTCATTCAACTCCGTCACTGAAACTGAAGAATATAGGGATGGATGGTGAGGGATAGCAAAGGGGGTAAGGTATGTGGAGAGAGGAGCGCCAAGGTCAAGCAGGAGTACCAACTCTGTTAAGTAAAATTTACCCGTCGGTCAAAATGACCGATGTTTCGTTATAAGTGTTAAAAGTCTTAATTAAGGATAAATATTACAAAATTTCAGAATTTATTGTTTCACTTTGTAACAAAACGTTAAGAGGACTATATTCATGGTTCTTCCATCTCATTCAAAATGATTACATCCCTGTTTGGCTCTTGCCATTCTTGTTCTTCGCCCTGTCCAATGAGGTGGCTTCTTTTCAACTCCAGACACTTTTGTCCCATCTACCTTTGGTAATCATTGTGTTGTTAATGGGAAACCGTTTAAAATTTGAATTAAAATATTTGAAGTTATGTTAGTACACATAAAATTATTTATTAGTGCTACAAATAATCATTTGTAACAATAATATTCCTATCCTATGTTAGAAACAGAAAATTCCCCCTATTGGTTGAACCAATACTACAAAGTTAACCATACATACAACATAATTGAACTATTCTTTTTCATTTTGATTATAAGCAATTTAAATATTTAATAATTATTTATAGGCCTAACTATCATAATTAATTTTAATCATATTCACTTTATTTCAAAATTTCTAGATTTCTTTTCATTTACATTGGTCAAATTGCTTGATTCCATACGTTTTGACAATCACATCAAGATGTCATGGTAATTGTAAACAATCATTTCATAATATGATTATGAAATACCTACCTTACTTTATACCTAAATAATAATATAGAAAGGTGGTAAAATCTTATTGTATGTGAATTTAGGTGCCATTTTAATGGTTCAAATTCATAAAATTCTTTTAATGAACCAAGAAAATACATATTATTTTGAAATGTAGAATCAACTTAAACAACTTATTGAATATTAACAATTAACAACTAATTAACATTAACATAACATTTCACAAATGTTCATATGCACTTTATAACACAATTGTCATTGTCAGGGTATGGTTCACAGTGGTTACAATTGGCTTATTAATGGGGAATATGGTTCACATAGGGGATACACAAATATGTGGTTTATATAGGACTTACAGTTTACATGGGTAAAATCACTTATAGTCCATCACTAGGGATTACATATATACATAGTTTATTTTTGGAAATTATCTCACATGGGTGATTGCACAGATGTATTGTTTATCTCTGGGGAATCACTTAGTGCGGGTTCTGGGCTGATGTATTTCTTTAAAAGAGACTTATGACATGGGCTAAATGTTTTCTTAACTTCATTTGTTAGTATGTACGGCGATTTACCAACTCTCTTGAGTATTTTGAGTGGTCCAAAATACACTGTAGTTTTGCAGTCTTTCTATAGTCATAGCTTAATTATGGTTCGTATTATACCTCTCTGTTCTTTTTGACCAACAAGCAAATTCTGGTGCTGTTAATTTTAATTTTCTCTGTATTGATACTCTAGTTTGTAAGCGTTCTATATGGCTTCCTCCTAAAATCTATGGTCTCTTTGGTCAAAATGTAGCTGAAATGAGGGTGAAACCTGAGTTTCGTGTTCAACTTCATTCAGGATAGTATTTATAGTCAATATGTATTGGGACCAGGTACGATGATTATGTGAACAGTATGTTCTTAACCATCTCTTAATTTCTCTGATGAGTCTTTCTGTTATAGGGTAGTGTACGGGGAAATATGATTTAATTTATTTTCTTGAGCCAAATTTTGCATTTGAACTGAGTTCCGTGGTCTGTAAGAATTTATTTTAGTTTGCCAAAATTGGGAATGTATTTGTTGAACATTTTATTAATGATTGCTTGAGCAGCTACATTTTTGAAATTATAATTAAATGAATTTAGTGAATACATCTAGAATGATAAAGATAAATTAAACTCCTCCTTGGCTCTTAGGTAAAGTTCCTATTAGGGCAACTGCAACTACATTACCTTTAGTTGAGTGAGAGAGGGGGAGGGAGAGACAGAGAGTTGTATATAACAAATAAATAAATAACAATTTATTTTAATAAAAATAATAAGTAAGCTAGGTCTGCAAATTTTCATGAACATAAAGGAAGAAATAATAGCTTGTAATATATTATCTGTGCCCGTAAACGAAATAACTTTCAAAAAGAAACATTACATGATAAAAGAAATTAAATTGATTCATTATATTGTAATGCAAAACTTGTTTATTTTGAGTCAATATAATGTGTAAACTCATATCAATTTTAAAATTTCGCATCAGAAAGTGTGCAGTAAAATATGGATTCTATATGGTAATCAGATTTCGTTATTAAAAATTATGAAATCATTAACTATTTACCTTGTATTCAAACAATAAGGTCATATTTGTTGTTGGAAGACACTTTTCAAGTCACAAAAATGTATTTCTTCACTGTGAAAATAACACATAGAAAATAAGGTAACCCAGCTGTACTTAGGTTAAATCCAGCTCCGATTACAAAAGCCTACGTTTGTCAAGTGTCATCACTCGATGTTTATTATTATAACATCTATTATTTGACATCATAAAAAGTACTACGTTCATCAAATGACATCGCTCGATCTTCATTATTAAAACATATTTGTCATCGTAGAAAGTATTAGTTTTATTAAGTCTGGCTAATACTTACCGAAATAGGTTTTGGTGTCCATTAACAATGTGCAAAGCTTCGTAGCTCTATCTTGATATGGTTAAAAAAAATTAAGCTGCGCCAGGACTTATTACACACGCTGTATATATGTACAGTAGAACCCCGGTTAACTGAAATCGGGTTAACCGGAGCCCAGGTCAACCGAAACGGTTCGGTAAATAATTATACAGTAAGTACGTAATATGTAAACAGCGAGGTGCGCAAGAGTGCCTACGTGACTTATCGGTGATGCGCGGCAATGCGAGGGATGTTTGACGTGTACTTGAGATGATTCACCTCCCCCACTTGTAAATATATAATAAAAAAGTAGTGGGGAAAACTACTTTTGTAACATAATTACCCCACGTTGATGCGACAATTGTAAATATTAAATAAAAAAGGGGTTAAAAACACTGATTTGATAGATTTTAAAATTGACACTTTGTACCATTACAGACTTTATGAAAAATTTGCTCAGCTAAGGGCGCCAAGGAAGCTTATAGCATACCAATTTTGAAAAATAAAAATTTACTTTTAATTAAAATGCTCTCAGGGTCGTGTTCCTTTTTTAAGTATACTTGTCAGTGGTTTTCAGTAAATAAAAAATCCGTATTTGTTTTCCTGAAACTAATCATTCTTTATTAAACTTATTTTTAAACAAATACATAAATTTATTATTTTAAACATCCTACCTTTAATTTTTATATTTATATTTTACTTTTTTATTAATTTGAAAATCTTAATACTTTAATTTAAATATTGAGTTGCAATTTCTGAAAAATTACTCATCAAAATGAGTTAATTAGACTTATTATTTTAAATATGTTTTGAATTATTTTATCTCAACAAAAATTATTCTTATTTGTAGGTATCTTTAAATTTTTTAATAGCAAAGTAATTATAAAAAGAAAATATCAAAATCATTGAACTTATCACTAATACATCAAACAATAATTCATCTAAAATGGTTTTACAACATTTAATTTCTTTTTGGGCTCTTTATAGCACCTGTTACCAATTCAATATTGCAGAAAAGATTGTTCATTGCAGTTTGCTGATTATGTTAATTTCCTGATGACAACTCCGTCACTGTTTGCATAATGTTCAAAATGAAAACTTTGTCTGTCTCTCGAAATCACCATTCAACAACATTCCCAACAACGGTCTTTGTCAAAATTACTCATTTTCACTTTTTTTAAAGCGTCTCTTTCAGCACAAGCATATTATCCGATTTCTACTGAAAGTTATGTCCGTTTACCCCAAACATTGTCTCTAGACTCAAAAATACGTCCAATTACCTCAAACTCCCTCTCACAACTATTAAACATTAATTAAATTGTTCTCCATTTCAAAAAATCACTCAAACATAACTACATTGTTCTCAACTATTTCCTATCAGAAATACGTCTGACCAAGTCAGACGCCGACTTACAACTGCCAACTCCCTCCAGACCTCACAACTAAGCGTCCTTATTTAGATTTTCTATTTTATTGATTGATAATGCGCCCTCGCATCCCAGTGAGTTAAAAAAAGGCAATATTGTTGTCGCTTTCTTCCCCCAAATGTCACTTGCCTTATTCAGCCTCTTGATCAAGGAGTGATCGAAACATTCAAATGGCACTATCGAGGACTGTTGTTGAGAACTATCCTACAAGATTGCGAAACACAAAATAAACTATTAGTGACGCGCTGAAGGCAGTTAACATGAAACACGTGATTTATTGGTGTGCGGAGGCTTGGGCTAACATTAAAGAGGAAACACTTCAAAGATGCTGGAGGAAGATTGATGACGGACTAGACATAGAAGAAATTGAAAGTTTTGAAAATTTTACAGAGATGGTTCATAGTATTCCTGGATGTGAAGACATGAATGCAAGTGACGTGGACGAATGGGTTGTCGCCGATGATTCTGATGAACTTTCTGACCAAGATATTGTAGAGGCAGTGTTGCAGCCAGCTGACAACGCAACAGAAAATAAAGCAGACGACGTGTTAAATAAAGCAGAAAAATAAAGCACACCATGTTAATAGGCTATTTTTAGCATATGACGTTTTAACCGAAAACTTGGTTATCCGAAACGGCTCTCCCCCCTTTATTTCGGTTAACCGGGGTTCTACTATATATAGGAATATATGTGTATATATGTGTATATATATATATATATATATATATATATATATATATATAGCCACCTAGCCAGACCAAATGAATAAGCGATCACACATTCACTGACTTGACTATAACGTAGTAATCAATATTAACATAGGCAGTCGTAACCTAAGCTGGATTTTGTACTTTGATATTTCATATTTTCTACTAAACTAATGTATTTTGTGACTTGAAAAGTGTCTTCCTACAACAAATATGATCTGATTGTTTGAATACAAGGTAAATAGTTAACGATTTCACAATTTTGGTAATTCTGTGCAATTACTTGGTCAACCCCAAACTTTTTCATATTTTACTACGGTCATAAGGATGTTCTCAGAAAGCAAGAAACATATAATTCAAGGCCCGCAAGGCCATCGTACAGGTTGCCGAGCAATAAGAAAGTTCAAAGTCCACGCGATAACAGTGGCTTGCGGGAGACGCGCGGAAGGCCTATAATGACAGGTTTGGCCAGGTAGGTCCTATATATATAGCTACCTGGCCAAACCTGTCATTATATATAATTATATAACGGTACTGTCACAACTGGCCTTCCGCGCGTCTCCCGCAAGCCACTGTTATCGCATGAACTTTGAACCTTCTTATCGCTCTGTACGATGGCCTTGCGGGCCTTGAATTATATGTTTCTTGCTTTCTGAGAACATCCTTATGACCGTAGTAAAATATGAAAAAGTTTGGGGTTGACCAAGTAATTGCACAGAATTACCACAATTTTTATTGACAACATCCGATTACCACATACAATCCATATTTACCAAGATGCATTAAATAGCAGAACTCCTTTACTTTCATAATTTAGCACCTAACATGAATCTTCTTTTAAAATAGAACACATATAAATATGTGGCCCAGCCAAGGAGCCCACCAAACCAAAACTATAATAAGTATAAATTAGGATGTAAAGGAAAATAATAAAATATGAATTGGCACTTGCGATTTTGTTGAGCAGTGCAAGATTACGTAGAAGGGGGGGAGAAACGAGGAGTGGAGGTCTTGAACCAGCGAGCCAAGCGGGAGTCTGTTCCGAGAGCCGCGAGAAGGAAGACCGCTACGGGACGAGGTCAGTCCATTTTCGGCCACGTGCTAGCTAAATTAAACGGTATGTTTTTCGGCCACTATTAAGGTTTTATCTTGCCGTTATGTCTTTTTTATAAATTATAAATATTTCTGTAATCTAATTCGGCGCTCAAATAAAATATAACATTTAATTTCACTTGCGTTGCGTGCGTTCATTAGCGTCCTAACCCGACTCCTTGGCCCATCCTGACAAAATTCGGCTAAAGTGTACGCGGTCTCCAGCCAGCCGGAGCTTCCAGCTGGTCAAAAGAAGTGGAGACGGTCACAAATAAATATTATAAATCTTCAAGGATTAAATAAAGCAAAGCTAAAATACTTCAGTTGCCCAATGATGCCGCAAGGCGAAACAATTGTAGCTCATTTATATTATTAAATTAATTTTGAAACTTTAGCTTTAATGCTTTATTTCATCCTTGAATCTGGAGTTTCAACAAGAAATATTGCTGTTACATTAAATATTATAAATCCTTCCTGAATCACACATATGTTTTGTGTGGTTATATATAGGCTATGCAAAATTGCATAAGTTCCAACTTCTAGCAATTTATGAATAAACCTACAGTGAAGACATAAAACTTTATAAATCCAGTAAGATTGTTATGTAAAAACAGTAGAAACTAGGCATAGATTGCTTGTATGCTATATTTTAGACGACTTATCAATAATAATAGTACAACTTGTTATTCCGTTTTAGTGATGTAAGATGACAGTTGGTAAAGATGTATTAAATTTGACTGAAATTTTGGTAAATGTTCAGTTGATACTGCACTGCGTTGCAATTTAATATAGAGAAGTTTCATGAAATTGTGTTTTACATACCTCATTATTAAACGAATAGATCATCCTTAAGCTGGGATGACCATTTTTAAGTATCAAATCCATTATTTCTGTCAAAAATAAAGAAATTTAAAAGTACGAAATCCTAGGATTATGAGGTCAAGACATGTGTCTATATTAATTCCTATGGCAAATTGAGTGTCTCATCGCTCAATATTTATGTTCATCCACGCAAATAGGTCTGGTAAGATAATTATATATAGGCCTACATATTATATAATGTGTGTAATATGGTTACCTAAGCAGACCTAGTAAAAGAACTACAGGTCTAGGAAGGTCAATATATAAATAGGTTAAAGCAAAACATAAAAAGGTTAATATTCAACACATATAGTTCAACGCATGTTTACCTGTAAATATGCAGTATACGGTACATGTTGTTGTGATTTAGTAGTGAAAATTATGCAAATCGTATTGTACATACCTCCTGTGACCATTAGATCGTCCTTTCAATCTGTAAACCCGTTTGAATTACAAAATCCATTATTTCTGTAAAAAAATAAGCTGTTAAAAAGTCTGAATTCTTTGCTGTGTGAGGTTACGGCAACTGTCTACATTAAAACGTAAGACAGCGTTAGTCAATCTATTGAATTGAGAGATGTCCCATAAAGAACAGAACAGTTGACATAAACTGTACTTTAAAAGAACAGCTCTGCAAAAACTATCATTACACAGAGGCAAACCATGTTCGTTGCTGCACCCACTACTAACTGGCTACGCCCCATGTTTTATGACTCATAAGTCATAACTCATAACTAACAATAAAGACTAGACTGGCTAGATTTCCCTTATTACCCCTTTGCCGTATTCAACAATATATATTTGATTCCTTGAACCCTTCTAAAAAACATTGTATATTTTTTATTCACTAGTACGGTACTATGTTTCGTCTTTAGAATTTATTTGGTGAAACTGAACCTCACATCGCTCGTTGAGACATAGTATAGGAGTTACAGGTCTGGGAAGGTAACTATATATAGTCATTTACTAGGTCTGATTAGGTAACCATATATATACTAGTAACCTGTCAAGAGCTAGTTCGCACCATTATGAACTTATACAGCGGAGTGAAATTAACTAGCCCAAAAACATGCCAACTAGTAACCTCTCATGGCCAGGAATTTGCACTTTTAAACAGGTTTTTTTAGACAAAAATAATAGATTTTGGTCATTCAAACGGGTTTACAGATTGTAAGGATGATGTAATGGTCACAATAGGAGGTATGTAAAAGACGATTTCATAATATTTCTATATTAATCGCAACAACAAGTATTCTGCATATTTCCTTTGAGTTGATACAGTGTTGCGATTTAATATAGAAATATCATGAAATCGTGTTTTACATACCTTGTTATTAAACAATGGGATCATCCTTATGATGGGAAGTCCCATTTCAAGTATCCCATCCTAGCCTTATTACGTTATGGTATCTGTTTACAGTAATTCATTTGGCAATGAATGTGAATATATTGAGTGTCTCATCACTCAATGTTTATGTTCATCCGCTTAAAGCAAATAGGTCCAGATAGGTAATTACATGTATTAATGTATATTTTGTAAAGACAGGTCTTGTAAGATAGCTATATATTATATATATATAGTTACCTAACCAGACCTGGTAAAGAAACTATATATATATATATATATATTTTTTTTTTTACTTCCCGTAAACTAGTTCACATAATTCTGGAAATAATACAGCGTAGTAATACATATCTATAAGACACTTTTAACAACATGCTATTCTATTAGCTTATTTTAGATAGAAATAATGGATTTTCATACTTGAAAATGGTCTTACAGCTTAAGGATGATCCAATTGTTTCATAATGAGGTAGGCCTATGTAAAACACGATTTCATAAAATTTCTATATTAAATCGCAACGCGGTATCAACTGAATATTTACCCATAAACATTATTTGGCATCAGACATCATAAATTTTAATCAACTTTTTTTTAAAGTCTTACTAAAGGAGTTTCCAGCTATCAGAAATAGGGTTTTTTTTTCAGATATAATAAATGAAATATGACTAAAACACAACCTTATTTTGATGTAATTGGGGGGGGGGGGGTAAATATCTGTTCTAGATCGTCCTTCGATTTTTTTATAAAAATCATGAAAACAAAGTATTTACCTTCTACTGAAAGGATCAGATCATATTATGTGGCACAATAAACATTACAAGTCCCAAAATTCATTTCTTCACTGTTAAATAATACATAGAAAACAAGAGAATACACCTGTTAGGTTAAAGTCTAATTAATGAAAGCGAATCTTAATATGTATGACTACCTTATTTTTAAACAATTAGATCATTTTTAATTTCGTAAGACACTTTTAAAGTTAGAAAATGCATTAGTTTATTAGAAAATCGGAAAATTAAGTATTGAAATCGACTTCACAATTAGGCTAGTAGTGTCTAGGTTGCGTAAGTTACAAAATGGGACGTAAATTATATATAGGCGAGGTCAAATCAGGTAGCAATATATATATATATATATATATAGCTATCTGCCTTGACCTAATACAGACGTAAATTACATACCGCCCAGAGTTAATAGAACAAGCGATCATAGATGCAGTGACTTGATGAACGTAGTCATTAGTATTAACTTATCATTAGTATTAAGGTGTTCATAACCTACAAAACTGAAATTCCTACTTTTGTAGATATAATTTTCTATTAAAGAAATGCATTTTGGGTCTTGAAATGTTTATTGCACCACATAATATGATCTGATCCTTTCATTAGAAGGTAAATAGTTTGTGTTCATGATTATTTATAGAAAAATCGAAGGATGATCTAGAACCGATATTTACCTTTTTTTAAAACCAAAAATGAAAGGTTAAGTTAGAGAGAACTTGTAGGTTTATATTACAATTATGCATCCTTAGCCTATAAAGATGCCACATTTACTTGCACAATATTTGTTAAAATTGGTTTTTTATAATAGTGATAGTCAATAATAAGCTTACTAGCCTGTCTACTTGACAGATGAAAAATTAAACTCATAAAGAAAATAGGTTAGGTTTAAGATCTAGGTTTTGTATTTAAGCTAGACGAAGGTTACATTGGTTGTGCAGTCTTTATACACGCTGAGAAAGCCAAACTATTCAAAAGTATCATTGAAAATAAATATAAAAGACTTATAATTTAAAGAATTGTCACAACTAACCTGGCTCAACCATCTCCCATCTCCTTGGATATCTTCACTAGGAACAGGAATTGTACAAGGATTCATTCCCAATTTACAACCTGTGATATAACTGCTTCCAATTAAATATTAATCAATTTGGTGATTTATTGAAACATACGGTGAACCCAACAAGTAGCAAACTCAAGAAAAAAATATGGTTAAATATACTTGTCACATCCAGATTTGGCAATAAATGGAATAAAATAGGATACGGAAACTATAGGCATTAAATGTTGTTACAAAACCGGCAAAATTAAAAACTGATAAATCAGCTGTTTGCTTAAACATTTAGTGGATGTTTAATAGTACAGACTTCTGACATTAGAGGATGATCCATTGTTTTTGGAATTAAAAACATGTTTTAAAGAATTTTAAAAGCCAGAAGCTACCATTATTCCTTCTAGACACTATTTAATAATTAAGTAGTTAATAAATTTAAATTATTGTTTTACGAAAATATTTAGGTTATTTATTAAACAAATGGCGGGATACAACTTTTGTGTTAGCGGTATTACCGACATTTACAGTCAAAAGAGTAATAATTACAAAAAATAGAAAGATGAATTTTTAATTATGCCCAGGATTTAAGAAACGTTTCGACAAACGGAATTTTGTTTTCACAATCACGATTAAGACCGGAATAATTTTACGGCAGTTCCTAACAAAAATAGTAACTTAAAACGTTTTTTCCTAGTTTGAGATTAATCTAACATCCAATAATTGTATTACTCGCCGCACACTGCAGACTCTTGATCGACCGACAGTTTAGTTGGTTGCTTGTTAGTATGAATGTTTAATGTGAATCTGCACACACAAGCAATTTGCAGTTGGACGATAGACCGACCGAAAAAAAAATGTGGATAGGCTTATTGATTCCCATTCAATTAAAAAGTTGGCCAACTATGGTATACTTATGAGAGCATGGGCGTTATCGCCGGGGGGACGGGGGGACGGGGGGACGCGTCCCCCCCAATATTTGAGATGTAAAAATATTTTTGCTAAAAACGAATGATTTACTTAAAACCTTAAAAGGTAAACATCGGGCTTTGTCTTTACTAGGGTTTTTAACATTACATTTCTGTTACAAACGCAAATAGAATTAATTTTGAATAGTTGTATGCAATAAAGCCCAGTATGTTGGTAGTTAGTTTGTTGGTGTGGAGTATCGTTGTCTCGTCTTGAATCTGATCTGACTCATTGCGCAGAAGGTTTGTTTCTCCGCTCAGCTTAAAAAAGTTATAATAATTAGATTTATTGTTTTAGTGTACTTCATTTGCTGACAAAATATTAAAATAAATGCATAAAAAAGATGTTTTGAGAAGTTTAATTTAAAAAAAATTCCATACCACCAGACCCCCGGCATATGTCCCCCCCCCCCCCAATAATGAACTGGTGATGACGCCCATGTATGAGAGTATGCACATTCGACGACTATCCAATCGGTGACCGGGCTTGTGGCGGTCAAAGTAGACCACGCA
The DNA here is from genome assembly GCA_963513935.1 of Aphrophora alni. Lineage (NCBI taxonomy): Eukaryota > Metazoa > Arthropoda > Insecta > Hemiptera > Aphrophoridae > Aphrophora > Aphrophora alni. The sequence continues at coordinate 60,678,599 of OY740770.1, read as the reverse complement.
CACCATTACAGTGTTTGTTATCTTTGTGTCAACATAGTTGTAATAAAGATAATAAAACACAATTTTATTTTTTATTTTGTAATTCACAAAATAAATAAATAAATAAAATTGTGTTTTATTATCTTTAAACATGGAATTCCCCCAAGAACCATCGGTGTCTCAACAGTAATGGAAAAAAAAGAGAGAAAAAAAGTTGTAATATTTAGTTTTTGGCAATGTCATTATAATGAATTGTCAATAGAAACTTTGAGTGAAGAAATTTAAAAGAGAATGGCTTTATACAAAAAAAAGGCTTTATATAGGAAGAAAAAATTATGGGAAGAGGTACTGTATGTGAAAGTGTTGTTCCTAGATAGAGTGAACTGAATGGCGAAGATAAAAGAAAAGAAGGCAAATACATACTTATTTATACATGGATATTATAATTACGTATACAAATAAACTTAGATTTTTCAAAACATTATTACTATTAAAAGTACATTTTCCCTATTATTACATTAAATTATTTTGCATTTACACTTTTACATATTGAAATGAACTGAATCATGTGGAGAAATAAAATAGGAAGAGTAGTATTGCTGCACATGAGTCATATTACTTCTTCCTCGCACTATGTGTATTATCATTATCACTATAAATTATCGATGGGGCAATCACAGAGCATATCATTCTGTGGATTGTACTCCATCTTTTACTATTTCATAATTATGGAGTACACAGCAAGATAATAGGAACAGAAAAATCAATGTTTACAATTTGTGGTGAAAAATAAGCCACTTATTGGCAAAATTCCAAAAATCCATTTCACCATAAGCCAAGCCCTAGTATAACTATAGATATAAATTATTAGTTTAGTATACTTTATATTTCTTTTTGAATATTTTTTAAAATTTATTTATTTTTAAAATTAAATCTTCAATCAATCACAAACTATAGTCAGATCTCTTTAGAGAAAAATAAGTGATATTATGGAGCAAGAGGGCCACTGCCCTATACTCCCCAATTAAACAGTGTGTCCACTTACTTCAGTCTTGTGACAGCACAGTCTCTCGTTTCAGTTCTCTGACAGCATATGATGTCAGCAACACATTGGCAAGAGCATTAGGGTTCCCCAAGAGCGCTTCTTATGGCCCTTTGTAATGAACCATCTCTTCTCAGATAGTTGGCATTTGCAAGTAGTTGTAAATCTCAGAGTTGCGAGTATACAAGGGTTCATCCACAATGACCTTTAGAATTTTAATTTGGATGCTCTAAATGCTTTGAAAATTCAAATTGCTTGCTGTGACCCAAAGTTTAATGCTATAAGTCCAAATACGTTTTAAAATTGAGCAACTTGTTATAAATAAATTGTACATAATAAACAAGCAGCTTGTTATCAATTGAAAGGGCAGATCGTTTACCCAGGAGCCAGAGTAGATTTCTGAACTGACTGTAAATTCCATCTCTTTTATTCTTAATATGCTTTTTGAAGGTTAAACAATGGTCAAAGTGAAATCCCAGATATTTAACACATTTGAATCATGGCAGAACATCACCCAGCTTAACTGATACACAAAGGCCTATGCACAGAGCAAAGGTAATACACTGAGATTTGAAGCACTGGCTTTTATTCGCCACTTTGTTAACCAGACATAAGTGATATCCAACTGTTCTTGTAGTCAGCTACTTGTTTAAACTGGGTCAATACTACACGAGAGGAGAGCATCATCATCTGAATATGTTGCAAATGTGATATCTGGTAACTGTGGCATGTCACATGTGAATATATTATATAGCACAGGACCAAGAACTGATCCCTGTGTAACACTTGCTGAGCAGTAATAGTTAGCGGACATAGCATCCCATTACTTCACCTGAAAAGCTCTCTTAGACAAGTATGAAGCTAGAATGAGGATCACCGAGTGGGGCAGAAAGATTTTGATCTTCCACGCCAAACCCTTTTGACAAACTCTATCAAACGCCTGCTGGACATCCAAGATTGCAGCTGAGTAGTATTCTTTTTCTCTAAGGCCTGTCTGACTGTTAGGTAAACTCTATGCACCTGATCAACTGTAGAATGGTGTTTACAAAATCCAAACTGATGTGGGATTATGTGAGTTTCTTCAAGACTCGAATTAAGTCTTGACAAGAATATTCTTTCCCACACCTTAGACAGAACAAGAGTGAGACTAATGGGGCGATATGAACTGGATTCATTGGTTGGCTTGTCAGCTTTAAGGATCATGATTATCTGTGAGACCTTTCAGATTGATGGAAAGTGATAAAGCCTAAAGATTAAGTTTAAAATATATGTTAGGACCACCAAGCATTTTCTAGGAAGTTCTTTTAACAGTTTTGAGGTAATCAGGTCAATATTTGCAATCAGAGTATGTGTATGTTGAATAAATTTAGTATTAATTAATATAAGTTTAATCTTGGATTATAACTTACACTTACCTTATAGAGGGTCTTCAATGTTCCCACACTTTACCCTTCCACAAGACCCCTTAAACTCTCCTAAATTTCTGTGATTATATTGCCTATAATTAGTTTGGTACCTTTCATGCTTCAAGACATGGAAATTTTTTTGAAATTATTTTTTAAAATAATAAAATGTCCAGATTTTTTAAAATTTAGGGCCCCAAATTTTACCCCTAGAAATATTAAAAAAAAAAAAAAATTATGTTTTGGCACAAAGACATCATCAGGTATATATTAAAATCCAATTTGTGCCTAAACAATTTGTTCATATATTATGTTGCTTATAAAAAGAGTATATTCTTATGTAAAAATAGAAAAGTTTTTACTGTGTAAAATGACCTAAATCTGCTTACATTAAGTTGATAAAATACATTGTATAAATCAGAAAACAGTTTATAAACTGGTATTAAGCTTAATAAAAAACTTTGTGAGAAACTAAAAGAGTCTATTAATTAATAAAATATGTTGTGGAAACCAAAGAGCCAAATGTGCCCACTATGAAAAGTCTTGGACATCATCAGTTTCTAAAATATAACCACTTTTTGCCCAAATTGTGTAATAAGATTATGATGTTAACATGAAAATCTGTATAATATGGAAAAATAATCAAAATGGAAAATATCATCAAAACTTCAACTAATTACAAAATTTTGAAGAGTTTGGGGGGCCCGTGAAAGGATAGAAGTTTGAGAACATTTAAGACCCTCTTCTGTTACTCTGTATGTAGGTAAGTATAAGTTATAATCCAAGATTGTTATAAACTTATATTAATTAATACTAAACTTATTCAACTTACACATACCTACACACAGAAAGAAGAGAGAGGTACATTGGGGTCACCTATTTGAGGTGAATCCAATAGTAGATTACTAAACCTATTTTTCAAATGGATATGCTCAGGCTGCTGAGGAGAATCTCCACTTCTTTTCCGCCTATGTCTTTGAGATATAAGAACTCCTTGCGAAAAAGGAGGTACCACCTGAGAACCAAGAGGTAGATTTTCATCCAGCAGAAACTCCTGGGAGGCCATTGTTACACTTTTGTTAAGATCTAAATTAGTTTTAATAATTATATGGCTGATCGGCGACCCATTACTGAGAGACTATATGATCAAGGTCTGTTAACACGTTAGGTGCCATGGGGCACTGCCATTAATGCAAGATTTTATTTTAGAGTCTTTTATCAGTAAGTGTTGCAACCTAGTGGAAAACACATACACTAAGTGAAATGTAGAAGATTGTGGCTAATAGCCGTAGATATTTCATTTTATTATCTTTAAATAGTGTTGCGTAGCAACCAAATAAAATACCTCAACAATGTTAATTACGTCGTACCGTTCGGTAGGGCAGTGAAATTTTCAGTTGGAATTATGCATTAATGCATTAAAACAAGTAATATACAGGTTGAACATTCTACAGTTGTTATATTAAAAAAAAATAATAATAAACGTATACAAGTTAACTATTACAGTAAGCAAATAATAAATTTTGCATATTTTTGTATAAAACATTAAACAATTACAAAATTGGAAAGTAATTTTTTAAAAATGTTATTTATTTACAATTTAGTTTTTAAAAATCATTTATTTATATTATTACTGTCTAAACTGTAAGATGAAAGCATTTTGAAAGCAAAATGAAAGCATTTAAAATCTGTTATTGACAAGTTAGTATTGGTGTTGCGGTCGTGTTCCTACATTGCTTTTGTAAGTGAGCCAAGCATTTACAATGCAGGTGCCAAATAGTAAATGTTCTGCAACTTTTCTGCAAACCCATCTTAGTGTCTTTCGTAGTGCTGAGTTGTACGACGACATTTGATCAACAACATCGATGCTGGATTTTTGCTCATTGTACTCTGTTATTGCAAGAGGCTTGAAAATGACATTTCCTCTTCGATCCCGCTTTCCAGTTTGAACCATGTCGACTTGATGTTTACATGCAGTTACTCAAAGTGTTTCCCACCATTGAGTCATGTGTTACCAACATCACAGACCAAAATTATCCTAGGAATTCAATCAAAAGTACGGTTGGCCAATCGGCCGACATGTCAAATTCCAAACAAAATATGGTATTCAAGATGACATGCCGGGCCGATCGGCCGATCATTTTTTTGAGTGTTTTGTAAAACAATTTCTCAAAAAATCAGTTCTCCATATAACCATAAGACCACATATATACAGGTTATGTTATTAAAATTGTTTATTTAAGTTGGCACTGTATGATAAAAGTGGCACAACTGGCTTGGCCCTTAACGTGTTAAAGAGTCCTAGATGGAACACTTGCTGGGTTAGATTCTTTAGTTTATTTGCAGTAGATTATTTCCTAGCCCAAAGTTTCGTCACCTACAAGAACAAATGGCATGCCATTTCCATCTCCACCATTGGGCAATTTCCTTGCAAGTGGAATATTTAGTGGTTTGCAAAAAGCCATTTGCCCATTTCAGATGTTAAAAATATTTCTGAATCACTAGCGGTTCTATAAGATCTGACATCCATATGTACAAATTTGTATGTACATGTGGATATGTTCTATGTTTGTCCAAGTCATTATAACACAAGAGAAGAACTTCTTACAAATAAAATATATTGATCCGGAATGTTCTGGCTTCACCATATGAATATGTTTAACATCAATTACCCCAATACTGTTTGGGAAATTGTGCGATGATAAAATTTCCGCGACTTGAATCCAGTCATCTTTTTGCTTTCTGTCATATACAATGGTTGAAGTAAGTTTCTCGTTTCCTGACATGTAGTTTTAGTAATACCACGTATTGTACTAGTTCCAATCAGATATTCAATAGCTCGTTGAAACTGGTAATATCTGTAAAAAATATTAATTATAATTAGTGTTGTGTAATCTTAATTATTTGTATAATTTTAGTTCATGAAACACAGAAGAAATGGGGAAATTTGTGGACCTCTTTTCATAGGGAATTGAATGCACAAATGAATAAAAAGTCATGCCAAGCCGCCACCAAGAGACATAAATACATCTACTATTCTTATTTCCATACATTGAAAATCAGTCAACTGAAGGAAATCTAGCAGACAATGATGAAGAAGAACATTTTGATGAGAGTCATAACATATTATCTTCTACTGCTTCTTCTACACCTATTCCACACCAGAAATATACTATTAAATATATATTGAATGCAACACAAAAGATTTGGACGAGGATCTATTGAAAGCATTCCGTGGGACACAAGACGAAATAACAAACTTTGCCTTATCTATTGTTCCCTCACTGCAGCCTCTTACCGCAGAAGAAACACTGGATGCTAAAATTAATGCTGTAAACATTTTTAGAGACATGAGAATAGCAAGCCATCATCAGTTTATGTCTCAAACACTGTATACTGATTATTCACATTGTGCTCCTCCAGCAGTAAATTTGCTGGACATTCAAATTTCATTACCAGGATATTCGAATGATATTGATACTATTCAAATTTTACAGATGAATCGGATTTATTAGATGTGTAAAGAAAAAAAAAAATGAATTAATTATTAGTGTCAATAAAACAATGAGTATAAAAAATTTAAAAAGTGTTTTTCTCACCTTAATATCACACTCAACATCTCCTAATCAGGTATGGCACGTTTTAAATTTTAATCTTCTTCATTATTGATGGTTCAAAAATGTATCAAGTTCATTGAAGAACTTGTTTATAGAACTCATTCTATAAAAATCGAAGAACTTTTTAGGATACGTAGTTTAGGATGGAACGTGTAAAACCTTCCTTTGTGCCAATTTATCACTCACTGTAAATCGGATGCATCCAGCATTCATAGTTTCTCTTCTTCATCATTCTTCTCCTTCAAGTTATAATAATAGCAATAATAACTGTTCTCTGTAACATTTTAAGTGGACACTCAGATTGGTAATCGGACAGTCTGTACACCAACAGCGAACCAAATAGTTTAGTTGTCTAGTATGCAGATGAACCCAACAAGACTAAACCTATCAGTTGGTAGTTTAGTCTGTAGCCTGCAGAAAACCTATGTGTTTACTATCAGAGTGAATCAGAAGCATGTTTCAAGAAATAAAAACAAAATTCATGGAAAATAAAACTCTGATTAATTTTGGATATAATATATCCCATCACAATCTCACTACAATGTAAGTCTTTAGTAATAATAGATATCACTACTATTTTAAAAGTTTGAATGAATATTGTGACAGTTGTGCTGTGAGTGCAAAATTGAAAGCAATTTACATATTAGATTAAATAGATATACAAATTTATATTGTTTAAATATTGTTATATCTCAGATATACTTTTTGTTACCTGTGTTACTGCGTTTGGCGATGATGGATATCCTTGAACATGGCCCAATAGATTTTAATAAAGGTAATTTTTTAATGAATTACGTTTGTTTAAGTTTCTGTTGAAGTTCCTGGTGTTTGTGTAAGCATATAACACTAACTTTTTTCAACATGTTAATATATCTGACCAACTTCGCGTCTCCTTACTATTTTGTAAAATCAGTTTATTCAATATACACATTTTTGAATAGTTTGTGTAGATTTTTCCAATGTTTAAGTTATGCTTGTTTCTATGAGAAACCAGTTTAAAAAATTTTAACATCTCGCCGGCCACTTTGAAAAAAAGGAATTTTATTATGAATATAGAAACCTTATCATTTATTTGTTATTTGTATTACATCATGGAAAAAAATTCACATCAAATGTCTAGCCTGGTAACTTTTTAAAAAAAACTATGTTTTTACTTGAATGTATAGTGTTAATATTGTCCCATCTATCATTTGTGTTGCGGTCCTTTTCGTGGGGAAAAAATAAAAACCTAAATAGTTTAGCTTGGCATTTTGAAAAACTGGTATTTTTTAATGTTCCCATTGTTTGTGTTATCATTTCTATTGCATGTGTTACACTCCTCTCCATGGATATATATATATATATATATATATATATATATATATATATGTATATATATATCAAATAATTATAATAAACGTCTCACTTGGAAAAAGAAAAATTTAAATTAGGTACTAGACAGTGTCTATCTTTTCTCAAAACTATATATTTAACCGTCTTATCTGCACTCATTATAAAAATTCCTTTTAATAGCCTCACTATTGTAAAAAAAAAGTATTGATAAATGGTAGAAAAAAAAAATAAATAAATGCAACATGGTAAATAAATAATAGTCAATTCGATCAATTAGTACAAATTTGTATTTAATTAACATACACATAATTAGTGACAAGTTAATGTTAAGGTTTGTTCTTTTAATGTTATGCATACTCAGTCTTCACAACATCCTTAAGTAAAATAAATGCTTAGCAATTTATCGCATTGACAAAAACTGTATACACAAAACACATCACTATGAACAAAACACACAAAGCCTAAATTTATACATACGCCATAATAGTTTTGTAATAAATTTAAAATAACCTCAATACATAACAGACATTTTTAACCATCAATATAGTTTATTGGTATAATACTGACAACATTTAAAAACAAATCTTGGAACGGGAAGTGAAACTGTAATAAAACACACAATTTCTGCAAATCAGCTTTAGAAATTTCATTAAAATATTGGTGAAATGTGAAGAGTAATGATCCAAACTAGTGTACTGCAAGTAAGAAAATGGTACAGGTTCAGGAATAATGGGGAAAAAACAGAAATACACCTTTAATAAAAATAGAAATAATTTATTTCACATAAAATTTTACAAAACCAGATGGTACTGGTGAAAAACAGGCGAAGAGTCAATGTTATCAAACCAAATTGCATTATTATAACAAAATTACAAATCATTTTCATTACTTATTACACTAATCACAAACTTACAAACAAAGTAAAATGCAATATTTCAATATCTATTCTAATCTAAAACAATCATGCCTGTATGTAAACTATGGAAAAGTAATTCATAATTTATTTAATAATATTCCAGACAGCTTTACTTTTGTTATCAGCTTCCTTGCTTAATTTACAGTTACTTAGTTTCTTAGCTCCTGTAAATACAGGTTTAAAATTTCTTTTATATCTCACAAAATAGGGCCAAAAATTAGAATCAACAGATATGAGCACTGGATATTCATATACCTTGGGCAATCCTTGAATTTATACCCCTTAGGCTATATTATGTTTAACTTTCAGTGGAAAGGACTGACATTTTTTTTTGTAAAAATTCAGAAATAAGTAAAAATTTTGTTGCCATGTTAGGTTATTGAGATAATAAGAGGGAATAGAGTAAAGTAAAAAAAAAAAAAAAAAAAAAAAAAACTTAATATTTATTTCACAGGAAATATTTAACTCTATATCTTAAGGAACCATTAATGTCTAATTTAATGGTACCTGATTTAAAAGCCATGATCAATGCATTGTGGTTAGAAATCACCAAAGATACTTTGACAACATCCTCCATCACACCTCGTTTATTTACCAAAATATTATCAATACATGCCTGGGGTGACTGAACAATTCTAGTTGGATGCAGACGGTTTCCACAACACCATAGGATTTGACCAAGTTTATAAGTTCCTTACTTTGATTTCTCAAAGTATATTCACTCAAAATATTTATATTAAAGTCACCAGCTATATATATGATTTTAGTTTTTGATTCTTTTTTTAGCTTTTTCAATAGCTGTTCGAGAATCTGAAAAAAACTGTTTCAAATTATTCCTGTTTGGTGTATGATAAAATGAAACTACTATAAAATTTAAAGAAGGTATTTTAACAAAAGATCCCTCAAAAATAGAATCAACATTTCAACACTTCAAATCTATTCTCCCAATGAAGCTATATTAAGAATGAAGGAGCATACAAGATCCTCCATATTTTATCTTCTCCTTACTATAAAATGCAACAAAATTATAGTTAAGTAGACTATTTAATAATAGAGTACACAACCAGTGCTCGTTCAGACAAATTATTTCATTATTAGAATTTTCTAAAAGTATTTGGATTTCCCTTATTTTATCAACCAAACCACCCTGCATATTTAAATGAGTAAGAGACATAACCTAATCTTAAAAATATCAAAAAAATCAACACTGTGATAATTATAATTAACAAAAGGGTTGACCTCTGGATTGCTTGTTGTACACTGCTGATTTATTGATTTACACACCACTTTATCCTCTAAATTAATATGAACACCATCTATGATAGTTTCTGTTAAAAAAGTTTTATTAACACTCTCTGCTTAACTACCATTAGATGATTCAGTCACTACTACTACTACTACTTATATCCGCTAATCGATCAGTCGCTGCAGTGGAAAATGAATGAGGTCATTAGAAACATCAATATTTTTATACTTTTTTTTAACACTAGATTTAGTTTTCAGCCACTTTGTGAGAAAAGTTCTACTTTTTCAATTACCAAGGGTTTCCCCATAATTTTCAATAGCACGTTCTTACCAATGACTTCAAGGTGTAAGTCGTGATGAGTGAAATGAGTACAGGATAACCTTTCTGCCACAAAATTTATCCTAATCTGTTTTATGTCTTTGTCAGAAAACTAATTAACAGTCTGAAACAGCAACTGGTTAGCACAATACACTCTGTCATTAATTTTTTTATCATCAATGATGTATAGAATTGCATGGAGGATTAAATTGATATTTTTTGAGTAAGGCAATTACCTTTTTACTGCTATCTTTATATCCAACATGTAAAGATACCTTGACCTTACATCGTTTGTGCCTCCATTACAATTAGATAATCATTTTGCCCAAATGCTTTACTTCATCATTTACACTTTACTAGCTATAATATCACACATTTTCGTATTTGGTTTAGAGATCTCTTATTTGAGGATCTAAACAAGTCCCCTTACATGACTGTCACCAAGAATTACAACTTTTTTCTTTCGGCATAAGTAGTTTCATATGTCTGCTTACTCAAATTTCTTTTTATTGAAGAGTTGTGATTAATATTATTGAACTGTAAATGTGTGGTATAATTCTTATCAATTTGTATTAGAACAGATATTATTTTATTATTGGTCTCAGTTTGAGAATCCTGTAATAGATTAAAAATTGCTACTTGTTCTATATTTTAATTGTAATATTTTATATGAAGTTGGGCGCCATTTTGTAACATTTATTACAAAAAAATAATAAAAAAGAAATACTCTTAAAGAGAGCATAGAAAATTTTAATTGGGTCGTAAGTTCTTTAATATAGTGTATTCTGGAGAATTTCAAATAAAAATACAGAATCCAATTTTCTGAAATGTACATTTAATTATTAAGAAAAATATTATAGAGTACACACATGTTAAATTATTCCTGAAAAACATAAATACATATATCATCACATTTTTTATAACATCATAAAATTATAAATCATCCTATTTTATTTTTGAATTTTGTGGTTGCAACCTAATTCAAAATAAAAATCTTTTATATATATGAATGCAATATACTCAAAATTTACAATACTTTTATTATCAAATTTCTTTTATTAATTACTTATTCTTTAAAACATCAAATCCAATAAAATCAACTCCTGAATATTTTTTTATTTAAAGTTTATAATCATTATTTTTTAAAAACATAATCTTCTCTTATTTGAAACCACGTGATATCTCTGCAAACATCCTATCCAAATTTCTTTAGTAAACTGTAAGTACCAGTTATTTTTATGTTTAAGTTTTTATGAAACATAACTTGAGGATGTTATACCAAGCATGCTAAACACTGAAGCTAAATTCAATATCATACTTAGAATTTTAATTTTATTCAAACTATTTCATTGCTGCTATTTTAAAACAGTAAGAGATAGAAAAGAGATAAAATACAAAAAATGTTCGTTTTAAAAGACCTTTTATTTCATATAATTTTTTTTATAAGTTGCTATTTAAGAATTTAGAGTTTATTTCTTTTTGGTATTCTTTAAGTTTGAGCATTTTTAAAATTTACAAAATCCAGTGAAAAATGCCCCTTCCACACGTGTCTTGAATAGCTCAATAATAAGCTTGGAAAAAATCTGGTGCTGTTCCGTATTGTAGGTAGGGTAACACGGTACTTTATTTTAAAGTCCTACTTCAAAACGTTTTGGTACACTCTGTACATACGGTTAAAGATAATTAACTTTTGTTTGCACCAAAATGTTCGGGTAATTAGACCTTTAAATTTATGTATCACACAACCCATGTACACATTTAAAAATTCCTCAAAAAGCACCCCTACCCCCCAAATTGGGCCCTTTTGGGGCATTTTTCAAAATTGAAAATAATTTTATTGATTTCTGTGAGGCCAAATTAGCGGGAAATGAGAAAGAAAAAGTGTTAAAATAAATTAGTAAGACAGCTTTAAATACGGGTGGTCTGCCTCACTCTGTATTAAAATTGGAACGATCGATTCTACTAAAATTTGGAGGTTTATGGTGTATGTTGACCTTGATTTTCCTCTTAGTTTTATGGTGGGTTTACTATCCTCAGTATTACAGGTATGGCTGTTAACGAATGTTTGTAACAAATCAAAATACACTATTAAAAATTGAATATGTTTGATCCTGAATATAAACTCCTTACTGTATCTCTCTATCTTAACCCCAAGGGAAAGTAAAACTTCAGCCTACATTTATTACAACGCACTACGAATATGTGACGACGAATGATCGAGTGTTTGGGCCACTTTCTCACATCTCTAACACTGCCGGCGGTCCAGAAAGAAGAAGATGAAAGTCTTTTTGTAGGCCAGGGTCACACATGTGCCTTAGGCGGGTTGACATTCACAGTTTACTTCCAAGTGTTTTGCTAATGAATTGAATAGCCTGCACTTTCTAAAATATGGGCGGGTTCATTGAAAATTTGACAAGGAACCAATTCATTCTAACTACCGAAGGAGGTTTTGTTTTCGTTTGTAATTGGGCGTGTGTGTTTGTGAAGATCAGTGGTGGATTATGAAATTATTTGTTAAAAAAAAAAAAAATCATAATGTATATAAAACCAATATTTATTTGTTTAACGAGACTCCTTTATTCAACTTTGAATTTATTTATATATAATATTTAAAATGTATTGTGAAGGGTTTAACAGTAAGAAGGTGTCAGTGTTATACAGTGATCTGATTATCACACTCATAAACAAGTGATGAACATTCAATTCACAAAACTACAAGTGAGGGTTGCGATTAGAGGTGCACAAGATTAGAGGTGATTAGAGTGTGATTAAACAATGCACAAACCCGAGGTCTGGAATGTCGAGTTGCCAACACGAATATAGAGAGGAGAGGACGTATGTAAAAAATAAAATCCCCAAGATCTAATAGTCACATTTAAAATGTACGAGGACAATATTATCTTCATTAACGATACGAAAATTGAAAATTAAAGTCATACTTAAATATATTTTCATCTTTACTTATATAAAGTGTCTATCAGTAACTCTTTGAGAAAGCATTTATCCTATAAAAAAAATACGTCTTTTAACGCTAATTATATTTGTACATTTGAAAATCTGATAGACTTAAGACATTTTTAATTAAACATCATATTAATAGATCAAAAACAAGCTAAGATTTAGATGAAACATGGTTTAACCGCTGTTATTTTTTTCCCCTTTCAATTATCAGTAGTCCTTTGGGTGGAATATGACTGAAATTGGAAATAGAGGCTCTCGCCCAACATATTACGTTCTTTTGATAACCAAGGAAAGTATTATAGCTATACATGTATGGATAATTAGTTAACCTAAAATAATTTAATAAGTTAACCTAAGTTACATAAAAGGTTTTAAGTGATATCATGGAAAGTAATAGCAAAATTAGCTTTGATAATTTCACTATGTAAGTACTGTAGTACATTAATGACTTGTTATGACTTGTGATTTTTCACGAACCTATGTATTATTATTTTAAACGTTTTTATAATGTCTTGAAAACGAAATGACAGTTGAACTCAGATCCCATTTATTTAAAATGTTGAAGCATCGTTTATGGACAAACTAAAAGAAAAGCTTCAAGATCCGGGTTAGCAGTTAGCAGAGTGCCCTGCCCCGTCCAAACATGACTTTCTCCTGTCCTTGACGCGATCACGGCGCAGCATTCCACTGGATTGAAGCTTTCTTGTATGTCGTCCTCGAATGAAAGCGAAAGAAAAAAATACAGGTGTGTCTTTATAAAAACGCCCTTCCCCTCGTTTCTCTCACATGTTACAATAAATAATAAAGTATAATGTATTTATGATATTTTCATTATATATTAGGTCTGCAATAACTTTTTGGAAAACGAACACAATACTAAGATGAAATTTAACAGTTTACTCATAATATAAGTTCTATCGTCAGTCACTCAGTGGTACAATCACATAGTACCAGGTGTCACATTGACCCCAAAGAGTTATGTTACTTTTAAACTTATACTGGTAAAAAAAAATTAGAGTTTTTTTTTATAAAAACACCATGTTTTGGTATTATAAGGTAAATTCAATCCTTCCTCAAAATGGGATTACAGGGGGCAACTCGAAATTTTCAAATGAAAAGGCCATCGAGTAAAACCTCAATGTAAAATTCTTACTTAATAGAAAATAACTGCACAAACTAGAGGTCGCTATATTACACCAATTCAAAATGGCGACCGGTGAAATAATCAAATTTGGTAATATAGTTAAAAATTTAGCCCTAAAAGAAAAATAAATTTAGTGTTTCAAGTAAAATTTTATGATAATGCAACTTCCTGGTCAAACTTGAATAGAATAACAGTAAAGTTTTTCTTTTCTAATTTTGTCTCCTTATTATTTTCCATAGAATAGATTCTGAAGTAAAACCGTTGACAGACCGCCATGTAAGATTAGCAACCTTTAGTTTCCGCAATTAATAACCCCCGAAACCCGCACTTTGTAATGGGATTGAATTATTTACCTTATAATGGTAAAATATGATGTGTGTACGTCAAAAAATATTTGAGATTTCTATCTTTTAAAGTTTAGCAGTAACTTAACCATCCCGGGACTCTTTTGACACCTGGTGCTATAGATGAAATAATTACCCTATTGAAAATGATAACAGAAATTTATTTTCTTTCATGGATTGTAAAAACAATTTGTTTTTAGTCGCATCCTTTTTTGTGCACAAATATAGTGGACACATTTTCTCACACATACATAAATAAAATCAAATTTCAATTAAGTTAAACATTTGGGGAGAAAACACGTGTAAGATGAAAACTAATCTTCCAAATTATCTTTCTTAAAATTATTTTTAACAATTTTTGATTTTTTTTTCAATGGGAGCAAAACCTATTGGTTGCAAAACGTAAGGATACGGCTGCTACCTGGCAAAACTTTCTCTCATGCATACACAGTCACAGACGTCCTACCCCAGACAAGTTGCCTAATTAATAACTCATCCACTGCAAACACTTTTGATACAAATACAACTTTTTTAAGGCTTTTTAATTGTTAAGTCATACCTACTGAATGTGAATGTTCATAAAATTTTATTGAAGTCGACTCCAAACCAAGCCCTTGTTAAATCAAAACGGAGAAATAATGTGAATAAAAGAAATGTCGAATAGTAAATAAAGAATTTTGAAATATATTTGTCATGTGATTGATAAAACAGTATTAAATAGTTACATAAACGACGAAAATCTTATCTAATATGTCATAACTTTTAATATATACATAGAAAACATAATTGTCTATAAACATTGCAAAACAAAAAACAAAAACAAAGAACTATAGACTACATCCGACTTCCTTTTTTTCAACTGAAACCTCATAAGAAATAGCGATTCAGTCAATACATTATCAGCAAAAAACAAAACAAAAACATTATGATCTTTATGCATTATAACATATTATAAGAACATAAAAAATATTAAATATTAGTATGATTTAGAAAAAAAACGCACAGATATAAACTGTTTATTACGAATAAACGTAATCTATTAAGTTCCACAAAAAATAAAGATATAAATATAAAAACATCCTATAAACCTTTGACCAATAGACCTAAATATCAAAAAATAAATAGTCCCAGGAACTTAATTAAATTTCGTTTAGTCACGCAGTTTTAAGTTAAGAAAACAAACATAAATGTGGAAGCCCTTATAAAACAGCAAAGTCTATCTGTAATTGGTACCGAATTAAAGAAAGTTAATTTTTGTATTAAAAAATGATGCTCTATTACTATAGGTTATTCTTGAAAATTGTACTTGGCAATAATAAAAGAACCCTTTTTAAGACAAAAATTAAATATATGGTATGTAAATAACCGTGTAATAGAATACATTAGAGAAAGTATTACCAAGAAAAGAAATAAATGAGATTTTAATTCTGAGGGAAAAAAGTCGTGAATAAGTAGAAAGTTCTTTTATGGCATTTTCACACAATATTTTTGAGTTTTAACATATACAGAGAAGCTTTACTACAGTTACTAATACAACAACTTAACTAATGATGTTGACGACAGTAGTGAGGCCTAATCATCTCCTTAAAAGACAAATAAAGGACAGCGATTGCTTAAAATTGGTTGTTGTTTGGTATCATATGTCTTAAAATTTTGCACAGTATACAAAAAAGAAAGTTTTCTTTGGTCTTTAACTTTAACGGTAAAAAAATAAATTTTCCAATAAGGTGAGTTGTCCAGTAGGTGAATCACGCCGGCCGCCAAGGGCCAATAATCTAAGTTCGTTTTACAAACTATAAGTGCTTGTTTAGAAACACATATATACTAAGGACATAGTTTTCGTTAAACATTTGGGGCATCAAAACAGATGTTTCAGCGATAAACATGTGTACATATAAACTAGGCCTATGTAGGCCTATATGCAAGAAAATAAAAATTTAATTCATGCAATATTTAAACGAGGAAAAAAATTACCATTAATACCCATAAAATTAGCTGCATAACAACATCTGATATCTGACAAAATTCGAAATTTATAAGAAAATAAAAATTTAGGGTGTGTATAAGGTGCTATAATTGAATTAAGCGATAAAATGTTTTTAAGGAATAAAATAGTGCACACATATAGCTATTTGTCCATTCATAAAATATACAGTAAATATAATGCAAAAAATTGGGATTGTTCACGGTTTACTCATTTTTCAAAGAAATAATTTAACAAGGACTATAATATAGTAATAATTATTAGTAGTAAGGGCTGTTTCAGCACGTGATAGGGTAACCAGTACGGCCTAGGGATGAGGTCACACAGCTGAGACCGGTGAAGCATGGAAATATACATCTATGGAATTATTACACCCTTATGTAGGCTACTACTTAAGACAATTTTACAAGTTTTAGATTCTATGGCTGAAATCGACTAAAGGATGTTATGGAATAGTTACAAAACTATGTCTACTATAGATTAATGGAACTTTTTATTCTTGTTGACTTTCCTTTTTTGCAATGTTAACATTATAAAGAAAGGTTAATTTTACAAATTTGTGCCCCCATACCATAAATAAAAGTGAAAACTACACGAAAATAATATGGAGTAGTTACAACTCTTTGCTGACTAGAAAAAAATCAATTTTTTTTTTTCGTTTTTACCATTTGTATCCATTTTCGTTTTTCATAAGTAAATACTTTTCAAAAAGGGTATTTTATACATTTTCGGCAATATATGGTAACTAAAACTGATATCTGCTTAAGTATTACATTGAATACTTACAGTATGCCGACTTTTGAAAAACACACCTTTCTGTTTTTTACAAGTTAAATTTCTTCAAAAAAAGTTAATTTAATTTTTTTCCTCCAGTCTAGCTACAAGAGGAATAGCCGACTTTAGAAAATACAACTCTTTTTGTTTGTAACTCTATCAGTTTTTTAGGAGGTTACATTTTTTCAAAAGTAAGATAATTTTAAACATTTTCGCCAATATATGGCAACTAAAACACAAATCTGCTTTAGAATTATGTTGAACAGTTATAACCTTATACTGATTACATTTAAATAAAATATTTTTAGTTCGTACTCCCTTTCCGTTTTTCACAAGTTATATTTTTACATAAAAAGTTTAACTTTTAACGTTTTTACTAATATTTCGTAAGTATGAAAGTATGTCATTGTCACTTCAGTATGCTGACTTAAAAAAAAAATGTAACTTTTTTGTTTGTAGGTCATTACGATTCTCCAAATTAACATTTTCTAAAAAGTTAAGTTTAAAAGTTTTTGTCTCTGTAGAATATAATACCAAAATATACTCCAGTCAACTATGTTAATAATAGGTATACAACCCTATCCCGATTATTTAAAAAAAATTACAACAATTTCATTTGTACCTATTTCGTTATTTCTCATTCACATTTTCCAATAAAGTGAAATTTTACAAGTTTTCGCCCCTGTAGGCTACCATATCTAAAACTGATATTTACTACTGAACTTTTTTGTATCGTATCGAGACACTAACTTAACCTAAGCCTACTGACACATCATACTTAAGCAGATATTAGGTTTAGTTACCATATATTGCCGAAAATGTTTAAAATTACCTTTTTTTAAAAATGTTTACTTTGAAAAACGGAAAGCGGTACAAACGAAAAAAGTTGTATGTATCTATAATCGGCATTGTGTTTTGTCTCTTCCATATCATACTTAAGCAAAAAAGATAGTCTACATAAGGAAAAGTTCCGTTAATCCATAGCAGGCATAGTTTTATTCCTATTTTATAACATACTTAAATCGATTTCAGTCCTAATTTTGATATAGAACGGAAAACTTTTAAAATTGTCTACAGTAGAAACATAAGGGGGTTAAAATTCCACGGGGGTTGAAATTCCACGGGGGTTAATATTCCAAGCTAGACCGGCACCAGGACTATAAATTGGCCACGAAACCAAATGCAAGCGTTTTAAATATACAACGATTTAAGCACCTTAAAAACGCCAAAAAAATTTGATTTATTTTTCACTTACACAAGAAGGACCACAAATTGATATTACGTTGGTTTTATTTTAATTAAATTTTTCTAACATATTAAAAAAAATATTACTTTAATATAAGGTTTTATTTAGGACATAACAATTATTTTCGCTCTGCGAGAAACCTTTTTATTTTTCGATCAGGGAAAAAAGTGTCAGTGGCAAAGTTGTAAGGAGTTAAATTAACTTTTTACTCCAAACAATTTTTTTCTAGGATCAGCAGTTTTTTTACAATATTGCGATATATTTGTGTGCTTGGAATCAACATGCATGCTTACCGCTGCAATACAGACCGGGTGACGCCCTTCCGTTATTAAGTTGACACAACCAACTAACCTATCTGAACGATTAAATTATTGTTATTAATAATAGAGGCCAGTTAAAATATTTTATATTTAAAGTAAAGTACTGTGTTTTAAAGAGCTGTAGCCTTGGGTAAAAGTTCAATCACTTGCATTTATTTGTGTTAGACATAATCTATTTCTTAATCTTTTAAATTTTATGAGAAAATGTTTCAGTTTTGTTTATGCATCTTATTCTAACAAATGTTCTCACCCTGAAATAAAGATGAATAGCTTGAAAACAAAATTATTAGGGAATGTATTAGAAAGTCTAGTCTTAAGTTCTTTAATTATACCTTTCTGCTTGTCATAACACTTTTCATCGCCTTGAAGTGAGTTAAATAATATTTCGAATTTGTCTACTCTATTCTTCCACAGTTTTGTTAGTACTCCGTGGGATACTGGGATAGTATGCCAATCCGGAAGGTAAAACAAGATTCTTAGTGAAAGTGCCAAGTGTTGGGTTCTTTCTCTTTACCCTGAAACGAAATTTTACTTTTATCATTGAATTTTACAAATGAAATAAAGAACAATTGAAATGAAAGTAATAAAAAAATGTGCAATCAGCTTGTGCCAACCATACAGTATAAATACATTTTACAATTAATTGGTTTCCCAACAGGATTAGACCAACTAAACGCAAACAAGGAAACACTGTTTAAAAGTTATTACAAGAAGGCCATGTATCCGGCCCTGTACACAACTGCATTGATTATTTTCCATTATAAGGTCGTCTACATCTTCATCCCCTTCCATAGTACTTTCAATCATTTATATGACTTCATTTGGTTCAAAAGCATTGTAAGGAACTATTCTGATATTGATACACTGGGATGTTTCTAGTGTTAGTTTTATGAGAAGGTTTAGGCATTTTGTTTGAAAGCAAATTTTTGTTCACCCGAGATAGGAACTCGGAAGGATTAGGGTGGGCGTATAATTGTCTGAATCCCGGAATTTGGCTGAAGAGACTATCTCAATACTTTGCCAAACTATGGGCGCGGATTTCTTACATATAAATAAATAGAATAGTCTGTTCTTACAGATATGTGTCCAAAACTGCTTCGTTTTCAGACATCCACCATTTTGTATTTATACAACAAAAAAAACATTACAGCTTTTGAAGTAGATAAGATATTGAATTAAGATTTGGCACATTCACAAATCTATGTAATTTTTTACAAGTGTGCAAAAATTAAAGACTGTACTTGTATTATTTTCAAAATGGCGGTCGTTTAAAAGTTTTAATGTTGCATATCTCGAAAACCATTAATTTTATTAAAACATTACATGAGACAAAAAGTTTCCTTTTTTAACTACAAATAAAATTAGTTTCTATTTTTCTCTAAGTTAAAGGATAGTCGAGTTATTGACAAAAAACTGAAAACATAATTTCTTGGTAGTTGTCTACAACAGCTGAGGTAAGGAGAAGCAACTTTTATTATTATTATTATTTTTTTTATTCTTTAACTTACAGAAAAATGTTTTTGTAAATTCATGTTTTTCTAAATATTCAATATTTAAAACTTTTAACAGGTCGCTATTTTGAAAATAATACAAATAGGCCTACAGTTTTCACTTTTTGTACAATTGTAAAACATTACATAAAAATGTACAGTATATGTCAAATCTGAAGTCAATATCTTAACTACTTCAAAAGTATGTTTTTTTGTGTAAAAATAGAAAATGACAGATTGACTGAAAACGAAGCTGTTTCGGACACACACTTATAGGAACTGATTTATTTATTTTTTTTATATTGAATACGCTCTCGAAGCTTGTCAAAGTATTTCAGAAACACCTTGTATACCTAAGATAAAAAGTTTATTGTACATCTTGAGATCAAACAAGGATTTTATTGAAATAATTATTCCTTTTTAAAATGACAACACATTTTGTTTATCATTCACCCTCATTGTAAAGGTTAGTTGTTTAATTAAATTTAATATTTTTTGTTTACCAAAATATATCGACACACCAGTAGATGGGGTCAGGGATAGGCAGGTACTACTAATACCACCTGAGAAGAAGTCTATAACCTCTAAAAAATCAGCAACTTTTGTATTGGCGTTATTGACTTTTAAACTACTTAAACTAATTTTTTTTTGTTTATCTTTTTTTGAATATTAAATTCATGCCTTTACATCTGATGGCCGTTTTCGAAGTAACAAGTCTAACTTAAGAATGATTTAATCGTAAAATGTCTGCGGTTTAAAAAAAAAAGAATTATTGTATAATATTATTTATACAGTGTAAAGTATTTTACTTAAACTCTAAATGCAATCCCTAATATATAAAAACATTTCTTTCGACTATTATTTGATATATTTTCTTTACTGGGTATAGACCTGTTTGGTTGCAGAATATGTGAACCATTACAATTAGCTTGTTTTCATGCATATTAGGGTCTACCTACTGTTTGTTAATATTTAGTGAAGACAAGTAGAGGAGAAAGTTGTGGGCTTAGGCGATGCATAAACCTACGCAATGTGTTCTATTCATTGACAATCCCACCAAAGTCCTCCAAACAGGGACACCTTGATTCGATTAGTCATCTTCTCACAAATGAGAAGTGAAAGTAATATATTACTTTAGGAATGGATATAAGTAATTCATTTTGTCCATTAAGATTCCAATAACTTCAGTTGATATAGAAATATGTGTATAACAATTATTGGTATACGTTCATAGAATACCAATTAAAACTTAAAACCAAACATAAACTATAATATTAATAAATTAAACTATTTATTAAAAATTATTAATGTAACTGCGTAAACATTTTTCAGAAAAATAGTTTGAATTTTAAAGCTTAAAAATTATTAATATATTTAATGAGAATATAAACTATAGAGTTTCAAATAATAAAGAAGCTCCATTAAATTTTAAAACGTGAAATGTGTACTAGTTACAAATAACTTTACAGATACATTAAGGATTAGGCTTATTTGTAATTCTTGAATTTCCGGATCTCCTGTTCTGATTTTTATTGCGAGTTGTGTGAATATTCTCCCAATTATATTTCATGCAATTTAAAATGAATTCTCAACTAGTCAAGGTGGAATGTTCCAAGTTCAATCTCCGTGGCGGCTCAAACATTACGCTGTTAAACCGACATCCTGGGGGCTAATTTAGTAGCGAAATCTGTTTGAGAGTGCTAGAGTACCAAACGTTACCCGACTATCCTCTTCATGGGCTATTCTCCAAGGCGTTTAGATTCAGATTTCAAAATATCTGAAGCCGAAAGTTAGGTAGTACAAATAAAGTGTCCCAACAAAACAAATAATCGAGGTTGCAGATCGAGGTCATGTAAGTATTTAACGTATATCTCAGACTGAAAATAAACCATTGAAAGCAGAAGTCGTAGTGAGTATATATATATTCTTCAGTATGCTGCACTTGAATACAACCGAAATCGTAAGCCCAGGTCTGCCATTACGATATGTTAGCTATCGTCCTATGATAGTTGAAGTATAAAGGTTAGCAACTTATTTTTATTTTCTCATATGGATAGTTTGGAAGTATTGGGATAGCGACAAAATCAACTGTTGCTGTTTTTAAAAGTTACTAAACGCCCGAAAATGTGACTTCTTTTAAAAATGTGTGTACTTAGCTTTATATTTAATGTAACAGCAGATATTTCTTGTTGAAACTCCATATTCAAGGATTAAATAAAGCAATAAAGCTAAAGTTTCAAAATTATTATACATTTGATAACGTTTTATATACGTTATCAAACGTATAATAATTTTGAAACTTTAGCTTTATTGCTTTATTTAATCCTTACTTAGCTTTAGCCTAACGCATGATTGATTGATTTGGATCATTGTTGGTATATGGACATATTTTGTTATAAATTTAAGAGAATACAGTGCTAATTTACACCTTTTTTTACCGTTATATCTCCAGCCAGAATTTTTAGTTAGATGGTAATCGATACGCTTTATTATTTTTTTATTACAAACTGGCTTTTATAAAACTTGTTAGAACTGATTTTAGGACAATCGAAATTTTTGTCGAAAATATATGTAGAAGTCAAAAGTAATTTGTAATTAGAAGTATAGTATATTACAACCATAAAAAACGCAGCAATGCACAAAATGTAGAACTTAATAAATAATATTGGAACACCATTTTAAATTTCTACTACGGTAAAAAAAGTTTCCATTATAATTAATTTTTGTTTATAAACTAGTTTTTTAAAATGAGTAAGAAGTGTATTTAGTTTTAATTTTTGTCACTATAATTGGGTTCAGTTAAATAGAATTAAACAAGATAGAACTGTAATTAAAAACTACTGACGAAGCTATATTTCCTGTATACACAAAACAAAGAATGTTAGTAACAAATATTTGTTCAAAGTGTCAATAACTGTGGGTAGACTACAGTGAATTTTTTCAATTTTAAAAACAACAAAAATCCTAACAATATTAATCAATATTATTTTTCAATTGCTGAATTTGAATATAAAAAAGACAGTTATAGAAGAATATAGATAATTCAACTTTTTACAACATTTTTTAATGGGTTTGCAACCTTCTAGGATTTTACAAACTTAAATTCAAAAATCGAGTTTCACAACGCACAACAGACCACCTGTTAGAAGGTAGTAGTAAAAACAGCATGGACATCGGTAGAGCCATTTGGACTATAGTGACGATAAATCCGGATATTCTTAGTTTTTTATTTATTGGTCTTAAATAGTTCTGAAGCGAAAAGTTATCGAATTAAATGTTCTCTACATACGTTGAAAAGCAGGATTATGTGATGTTGCCAATTTGGTATGTAAAACCAGCGCATGGAAGAGGCTAGATATGCAGAAAAAAACGAAATTGATAGTTGCCAAGTTAATGTTAATTATTACTAATGAAACAAAAACATTATTTGCAATACCTATTCTTTACAATAATTATATGTTTACTTGCCTATAAAGTGTGAGTTTAGATACACAGTGTTCAAAAATATAAGAACAGCTTAATAACTTTGGCTCTAATTTAAATAGAGACATGAAACAAACGGAATTTTATAAAAATCCATCTCCTCTACTTACAGAGTGAGCCAAAAATTAGGAACAAATAGAGGATGCCAAAATTTTTAAAAATATGATTTTTCCGGCTTTTTCTTATGGAACCATGAACAATATTATTGTTTTCTTAAGGCAGAGCAGAAAATACGTTAATAACTACATATAATATGATAGTGAGTTTGTACCCATGTATGATAATAACTGAACTTTGTCTTATGGAACCAGGTAAATATTTTTGTGTTATAGCAAAACATACATTGAAATTTGTTTTTTTTTATTGCCCCCTATTTATAACGATTAAAATTAGAATTCCATGGTTGATTAACTTGTTATTTTTACAATATGCTTGAACTGCTTCACTTCACTGTAATTTGGCAGTGACTTTAACGATTGTAGGAGCCATGGACCCAATTACGTAGCATCTAAGAAGGGATTTCTGCACCTTCATCTAATAAGACATTGATGTTACATGGTCTATTTTTATAAACATTGTTTTATAAGTAGCCTTAACAAAAGTAATCTAAACTGGTTAGATCAGGTGACCTTGCAGGACCTATCCAGCGATATAAACTTGCACATCTGGAACACTCTATGTCGATTCATTGCACTCAATGGTATTTTCTCATAAACTACTTTAATTTCTGGAAAAAATAATTAAATTTGTTTAAAAAATACTTTTAAGCGTATTTTTATTTTTCAGTCAGATTTGAAATGACAATAAAAGTAGTTAAAGCAGTGAAATCCACTGTTAATAAACGCAATAAAATTATTTCAATAGAATTTCTCGGTATTTGTCCAGCAAGGGAGCGAACCGAGTGTATATGGAACTGTAATATACACTGAAGAGTTGTCTGTATATTTGTCTGTGCAAGTGTATGTTTTGCTTTAAATTTCAAAGAAATGATTGTGTTAATTGTTAGCATAATTTTCGCAATTGATTACTACTAACTACCTTAAGGTACAAAATGACCCCATTTAATTGCTTTTTGTTCAAAGATTCGTATGAAATTAATGTTTGAAAATTGTGTCTTTTTCTATAAAGATTATACCAATTTTTCATAAACGTGTTTTTAGTAATTTTTAGTATATTTGTTAAAACTATTAACAGAAAAGTGTTTTAGACACGGTCAATGTTAGGACAGTATTACCTCCACATCGAAAACGATTAGCAGAAAATATTAATAATATTTCATTTGAGGCTCAACTTGGTTCTTTGTTCTGCAATACTGTACAAATTAGTGAGAAGTATTAGGTACATTATCATGTAACAGCTCAATTATTCACAGTTACATTTTCTTTTTTAATAAAAATATTAAAGAATATTTCGTTGGTAAGTAAAACCGTTAAATCCATAAACCGTCAGAAGGTGGTTTATCTAAAATACCTAAGATCAAGTGAAAGTGTACTTTATCCTAACTGAGCGATAAATAAAGTCAACAACCGATGAATCATGCTTATGATAGGCTTATTGTGAATGACTTTGGCCACAAATAGAACAACACAAGCCAGACGTTGGACTATAACAAACCTTAGGACTGTGTACTAAGCGCTTCATTAGTTCTCTGACTGGTTGCAGACATAGCCTAAACGTTTCTATAAAAGTCGACCGGCGAAAGAGGAGGTATTGGCAGTTTCAAGCCGGAACTCACGGGAGCAACTTCAACATTGTGATCACAGTTTTGAGCTCCACTGACTGGAACCTTCCAGGAACATCAGTTCGGAGTACTTACTATGATTGAAGTTTTGGACATAAATAATTTGATTGTGTGTTAGCACAGCGATATAATATTTCTCGGAAAAAAAAGACTATTAGATCTAAGTAAGTTATTAGGGCTATGTTTACTTGCGTTTTATCTTTTGTCCGATTTTTGTATGAAACTTAGTGCTTAAGGAAGGGAAATAAGTAATTTGTGAGTTAGGCATTGTAAACCTAGTAACCTTTCCTATTCTAGCAGAGGATTCCGTGCTATAGTAGAGAATTACTCATAAATTCCTGCAGCGTTATACTCTGCCATAGAATAAGGGAATCGAAACGGAATGCGTTGTAAACCTTGTAAACATTCCTATTCCAGCAGAGGCTACACTGCCATAGCTGAGGATACACTGCATCTTACTTATAAATTTCTACAGCGTTGTACACTGCCATAACAGAGGATACACTGCCTTCTGTATATTTCTATGAGTTGTCCATCCGTCTTGTGCATAGAGGGAATTGAAACGGTAAGCGTTGTAAACTTTGTAACCTCTTTTCAGCAGGGGTTATACTGTCTTAGTGGGGTATACTTTGTTACAACAGGGTATTCACCGCCGAAACAGGATACATTCCGTCTTACCTATAAATTCCTGCATCGTTGTAAACGTGAACGTGTACACTGCCTCCAACCAGTTTCCACGATTTATCCGTCCAAATATGGCGTTAGAGAATACTTCAGAAGGTAAGGAGATAAGTCTTAATATTTTTATGGACACCGTAGAATTAGTAGACGTTAGTTAATACTTTAGCGTACAACCCGACCTGTTACTTGCACCGTTATACCCTGTCTATTACCTCTAAATTCCTGTAGCGTTGTACACTGTCTCTTCTAGCTCACCTAGAGAAGCCATTGTAAAAGGAACGCCTCTCAGCGGGATTAGGATAGAGATTAAACGCCTCGAATTAGTATTGGGCGTTGATGATTGCAGGTTCGTGTTACTTGTCTTTTGGGGTTTGGTCACAGAAGAACTCCTTTCTGAGCCTATATTCTAAATTCAAATTAAGGTGGTCCGACCATTTTTAGGAAAGATGTTGGTAAATTCCAAAGATAAAATAGAAAAAATGCAAAAAAGTGGTGTGTACAAACTGACATGTAGTATTTGTAATGCTGCTTATGTTGGCCAAACAGGCCGTAGTTTTAAGTGTAGGTTAGGTGAGCATGAAAGGAGTTGACGGTTAGGTTATAATGATTCTAGTTTTTCTAACCATTTAAAAAATCATGCATTTACAGATTTTTATTCTAATGTTAATTTTGAAATTTTACATGTTAACGTAAAAAGTAGAAAATTAAATGTTTTGGAAATTTTAGAAATTAAGAGACTTTTGTGTAATGATGATAATCTAGTTTTAAATGACCAAACGGAATTTTTGTCATTTTCTCCTTTACTTCAACCTCTATTCAAGGTTGGTTAATACATTGTGAATGACCTGTGGGGTTTCCCCCGGGTCTTTGTGCTTTGTTTGTTAACGAGAATTTCCTGCCTTTCTCAACCTTTTATAATAGTTATGGTGTGCTTTGTATTTAGTCTTGTAAGAGCCTCGTCAATGCCGTAACTGGCGAAACCATGGTCGGCTAGACCTAATAAATTATAGAATTTTACAAAAGAAAAATTGTGTTTTATTTGTTAATTATTTAATTACCTTTCTTAAGCTTATATGACGTGTAAACTGTCAATATGCGATTTACAATGAGACACGTGTGTGAGTGTGTGTGTGTGTGCGCTGATAAACTAAACAACAATAATCATGGAGAAGCCACATTTTCTCATGGTTATTAAATATAGTTATATTATTTATAGAAGCTAATTACCTAAAGTTATTTCTTCAATTACTTCATCTCAACATTTTTCTGTCTGTTCCACTCCACAAAAGAAAGTGCTTCCTATTAGACAAATAACTATTAAACCAAGCTTCGTTCCGAAAACTAATCCGTTTAACGTTCTGAAAACAATTACTCACTTACAATTAATTGTAATTTGAAAGCAGCCAGGATATGTTCTACTTAAATTACTGAAATGATAGTATGTTTTAAGACTTAATAAATTATCTATTTTCTTTTTAAAAGTTACTGGTTATATTATCTAGAACGGGTGAACCCCTTCTCACAAACCCATCACGGTCTATTGTATTTCGTAATCTGTTGACATAATGTAATTAAAAATAACAATAGAATATTACTCTTTCTTGTGCTGCACTTTGTAGAACATTTGGGGCGAAGGAACTTCTACATTTAACGGGGACTCTAAAGTTAAGTGGGGGGCACAATAATAGCTCTCTCGAGGTCGTAGTTTTTCCAACTCCATATCAAAGCAACAATATAATTTATTAACTTTAGGAATCTCTCTACAAACTATATCTGAAGCTAAATTGTTATCAACTCGATAAAATAATCACTAAACTTGTTAGCTGTTTGCTATGTAATTTTAATTTGTTAGTATTAATTTTAGATGTAAACCCATTTTGAATTGCAGTGTAGTGGCGTATGATGTGAATTTCAAAATTAGGACCCTCAAAACAATTAGGAATTTTTATTAAAATTTGAAAAAATTTCGGGGTTTGTTTTCGTGTTTTTTACTCATTGTTAGAATATTTAATATCCAAGTGTCTTTAGTGTTGATAATCGAAACCAAGTTCTCAAGATGCTCTAAAAATCGCCATTCCAAGAGTCCGTTCACTAGGCAAGACCACCCGCAGCTGGATTAAAAAGGGTGACCTTTAAGATCAAGGAGAGAAAGAATCTCTTCATTAGAAGAAGACGATAGTGCTCCAATCCAAATTAATTTACATCATAGCAGAGCGGCTACGACTTCGCTCTGCCAGAACTCTTATAAGAAGACATAGGAGTGGCTCTGATACAGGAACCATGAACCATCAAACTCAAAGTGGTGGGGATGAGAACGGATTGTGGAGTTCGGTATTGAGAGAAAGAGGCATTTATCTTCGCACTTCCAAGCTATTGACCAAGTGTTAATAACCGAGGTAAGTGTCTTTTACATTTTATAGCTGAATCAGGTTTAATTATATTTAAGTAGTGCTACAAACCTACCTTTAATCAAAGGTGGGGTCAGGGTTTGAGAGAGGAAGTCCTAGACATAACTTTAGCCAGCTGCTAAGCAGCCACTAAGATAAGAAAATGGAGGGTATCTTATGATCCAACTGCCACGGATTACAATTACATCTCATTTTGTATAAGATCGAGTTACTTAATAGAGACTTATAAGAATCCTAGAAATATTTACTCGGGTATGTTTGTTAGAAATTAAGTCTCGCACTCGGTATTACTGGGTCGGATCTAGGACATGGGATTGATTGGATAGTTAACTATTTTAATAGATCCATCATGCGTCGTATAAAAAGGGCTGTCATGAGATTACAAAGAAGACAAACAAACACTCCTGTTGATAGAACCGTGAGCGAGAGACCCTGAGGAAACACGTTCGCTGACTGTACAATTATGTAAACGTACAGAAAGTTGGGATCGGTACTCAAAGGTGCTCACAGAGTATAAAAGAGCAGTAAGGAGAGGTAAAAAGAACTCTTGGAGTGAATTCTCTCAGGTCATAGATCATGTGTAAAACTTAACAAGTTTTGGTACGCCACCCGGTGAACGTTTTGGTCAATATACTCATGGAATATGGTCCCCATACGGATAGTCCGGAAGAGACGTTGAAGATTTCATTAAGCGTATACTTTCCGAGTTCCCATACGATACAGACTACACTCCAGAGTGGGACGAAAGTAGAGGTAAGGGCATCGGGGGTCTCGAGAAGAGTGGTCTTCAAATATAGTGGGATTAAATGGACTACAACGAAAAAACTCAACTTTTATACGAGCTAGGCCGTACGCTTCCCCTTTCTTATTTACTAAGCGCACTAGTCTCGAATCCTGAAATTTTTTCGTCCAGGATTCGTTTCCGCGTAACAAAGAACGAATTATTCAATCCCCTGGAAGTATAGGCTTCTGTATTTTGTCTGGCCTGGATTGAATAACCCCTTTAAAACAGTTTAGGTCTAGGTTACCCCAAACTGAAGTACCCCCTTCTTATTTAGTTATTTCCAGTTACTGTATTTAATTTACCCTTATGCTAAGGGAGAACACCATTTTACTTTTTTATTCCCTAAGGAGCGTGTTCTTGAGATTACCTTGTAAATACACTATATCTTACATTTATTCAAAATATTAGCCGTAAACATAACCAAGATGTGTGGATAAAAGACTACACATCGTTTTTGATATTAAAAACTGAAACTTATTTATTCTATTTAATTTGAAAGAAACAAAAATCAATTTTTCTCAATAACCAAGAACAAAATTATTTAAAAAAGAAAGTTACAAAAATTATTTAGTTTTCATCTCTGAAAATATTCTCATACAATTTATTACATTATTAGTTTTATCTTTAGGTAGCAGAGAGGCAATTATTTTAATTTAGAGGAAACTTTCATACTTTATATTATTATGTTAACAAAGAATTTCCTCTTATTAATCTCTGAACATTAATTTCTAAGTTTTAAATCTAATTAGTTGTTCAGGATTATTATATTAACATTTTACTAATTATGAAAAAGAAATATCCACACACAAGTATTATATCTTAACCTACACAATTTTTAATTGATCATATTAAATTTATATCCCAGGAAAATCAGTTTTGACTCTAAATTTAATTTTTGGCCAACTTTGCATCAACAAGAAAAAGGATAGTTTGAATAGCTTTTCAGACCTTGACCGCCGTCTGAAAGATCCTGGTCTCGATGCTCCTGGATGGGGGGATGACTTTAATTCGCTGGTGTCCGGTTGTTGTTGAAGTTTACAGTTGATCCAGGTGTCCTTAGCGAAGTTCCTGTGGTGTGTTAATTTTCATTAACTCTGGATGTTTACGATTTTCCACTTTTTCGGAACTCACTGCAGATTCGCTAGTTTAACATTTCACTTCTCACTTCAATTTATTTCCTTTACGGTTTGATCTTTAGCACTGATACTTAAACATTTTAACTTTTTTACAACTTTTTCAAAATAACTTCGGGCATAGTAACACCTTACAGTTGTTTTAAGAAATTTTTAATGAGAGAACGCTCGGGCATAGTAACCCCTTACACTTATTCCACAACTTTTTTAAGAGAGCTCGATCGGGCATATTAACCCCTTACAACTGTTCCAAATACATTTTTAAGAGAGAACGCTCGGGCATCGTAGCCCCTTACACCCGCTTTATCATATTTCTTAAGAGAGAGCGAGGAAGTCTGGTGCAACTGTATTTATAGACTAAAACTATCGTATTCCCATACCAATTTCTTTCCCTCGCAGGGATAATACGATAGTTCTTTATTTTCGTATTTCTTACGTAATTCTTGCGTTGATTTTCAGTTCTAACGTTTTGTTTGTTTACCTATGAGTGAATTACCATGGTCCAAGTCCTCTAATCTATTGCTTTAATTATTTTCCTGTAATTAATCATTTTCATTATTATTGCTGTCGGTTGGTACGCTGGCTCCTTCCCTTTATACGTCACGAAGTCCTGGAGTTTGGAACTCTACATCTTCAAACTTGCTACTGTAAAATTCCCTATTGTTTCTTCTTTATTCTCTTCTAACGGTTTTCCTAATTGAGTTTTCATTTTTTATTTAACAGAATTTTGTAGGTCTTCATGTCAGCTTTCGCGAGATTTTTGCGTGGTGTTTTTCGGCCCCCTCGTTCACCTGCAATTCGTTATTCAATAATCGGCGTATTTTTTCAGTTTTTGTATTTCACACCTGCCACTTTAGAGTTTTGAAACTTCACCATTTTGTTTAGTTCCTTTAATAAACGCACTAGCCGCAGCGAAGATTCTGTCACCCTCAGATCTTGGTTATTTGGACACTCTGTTTCACACTTCTTTGTTTGGGGGGTTATTACTGATCACCCTGGGACTTACAGATTCTTTAGTATATTTGATTCTAATCAGGTTTTCTTAATTTTGAAATTTCAACTTTATCCATTTCTACGCAAAGGTGTGAAAACCATATCTTTTCTATTTTACTCAACTTTTTATTTTTTACTTTAATTACTTGTTACTTTACCGTATTAATTATTCCTATTCCATTCATTCTCAAAATTTACATTTATTTACGTTTTATTTAACTTTCAAATTATATCATTTTTCTTAACTTTTTTAATATTAACTTTTTCAAAATTTATCTAAGTATCATTTATTCTTGGAATTATTTACCAATTACAGAAATACCAAGGTTTTTTGATTTTGAATAATTTTGAAAACATTTAAATCTGCTGCAGCGCATTTTAATTTTTATGAAATAACCGTAACTGATCTGTATTGTGTACCACTTGTACTACAATTACACATCCTTTAACATTATTATTTCATAATTCATCAAATACTAATTTTTTATTAAAAATCTACCGACATACGATTTTACTGTCAAAACGAGTAGGCGAAAGTTGACTCTAGACCGAGTCATAGGTCAGTTTCACCGACTCGCCTTGGGCACAAAGTTGGTTACAAATCAGCCAAACCTTGTATTAGGATTAAATTTTGATTTTTCTCATTTTTTATCAAAATATAATCCCATACAACGAATTTCCGTTGTAGGACTTTAAAATAATGTATGGCATTTTTCCTGCTCTTTTCCACGAAGGTGCATATCTCGTTATCTCATAGCTTTTACATTTGATTAGGTTAGGTTTAGTGACTAGGGTAATTCCAGCTTTCTGGAAAACTTCAAAGGTGGTGTTTATTCCCAAAATGGAAAAAAAAACAACCTTAATAAGTGGCAAAGGCCTATCGACCGATAAGTCTTACATATTTTCTCCTCATGGTAATGTTGAACATTCTAGACAGACACATTAGAGATAAGGTTTTGGAAGGACTACCGCTCCATCCTAATCAGCATGCATATCAAAGCTGGAAATCTTGAGAATCATCGTTACAAGCTTTGGTTAGCAGGACTGAACAAGCAATCTCAAACAAATAATTGCTCTGGCAGTCTTTTGGATATAGAATGGGCTTTCTATAACACAAGCACTAACTCGATAATGTCAAAGCTCGTATCCAGAGATGCTGAGAGAAGTATTCTGAGATGAATAAATAATATGCTCAGCAAGAGTGCCAAGAAAGGAACTGAATGCTCCTTCATTGGTCTAAAATCTGCCTGTCGTGTATCGTACATCTAAACATGCAAGTGTGTCTTCCTATGGATTTTGAAATAAAACTAGAAGTTTTGGGAGAGAATGAGGGGTAATGTATGTTCTAAGAAGATGCTCAAGAGTCTGTTACAACTCCATACGGAGGAAGTCCTTAGACTGAAAAGAACTGATCTACGGTAACTGACTGGTCACTGGTTTTTCCGTAGCCATTTACACAAAAGGGGGTTACACACACCAGACTTTTGTGTAGGATAACGGCTCAACACGTAGTTTTGACTGCCCAGTTCTGGACAGAAAACTCTTTAATCTCTAGGCACTCTATGGAGAGGGGACAGATAGAAAAATATGGCAACATAATCCAAACCATATCTCGTATTTCCAAAAACCTGAGACTGGATTGATATTTAAAGTCCTGTGTAGGAGGATCCAGGATAAGATATGTAGCTGAGAGGCATATCCAGGACAGAGAATGCTGGTCCTCATATCAATAAAAAAAGTACTTAAAAAAAGAAAAGAATATATTTTAAGTTTAATCGAAATTAGACGATAAATAAATATTAAACAAATGATAGTGTTTAGGAGTTATCTTATTGGATTTTTTCTGATGTCATTACAACTATCACAATACAACACCATGTAGTGTTGATTTGAGCCTTTTATCTTTTACGGCAGTAAGTTACTTGTACAGCAGTATGTTACTTGTACGGCAGTATGTTACTTGTACAATATGTTATTTGTACAGCAGTATGTTACTTGTACGACAGTATGTTATTTTTACGGCAATATGTTACTTGTACGGCAGTATGTTACTTGTATGGCAGTATGTTACTTGTACAGCAGTAGGCCTATGTTACTTGTACACCAGTATGTTACTTGTACACCAGTATGTTTTTTGTACACCAGTATGTCACTTGTACACCAGTATGTTACTTCCGATCTGAATTTTACATCACTTTCATGACAGACACAAACCATTATTAACCCTACTTAATGACTTTTTTAATTTTAATGATTAATTTTTTTCGTGTAGCTCTGCGAATTAAATACAGTTAACTGTAGATGTCATTGTAAATAGTTTAGATACAACACAAATGTAAATAATTTTAGTTATGTCTCTGTAACACGGTATTGCATCGTTATTACTTGGCCACTCAGGCTTATAATGACTAATTGCAAACTATTTTCATGGAAGTGTGCTACGTTAAATGAGTAGAATGGACATGGATTGAGAGTGAAAAAATTATTGTAATGTTTAATGGAAACGTTGAAGTGATATCTTTCTTTACGTTTCATTAAACAGAAATAATAATAAGTGCCTTTACAATAAATTACGTAAAGGAAATGTTATAATAATGTTTCGACATATATCCTTAAGATTAAAATTTACTAAACATCAATACCCGTGTGCTTATCGTTAGCAATGGAAAACGATTCTTTTACTAATTTCTTGTTATTACACTAATCTTTGAAAACATTAATCTAACAAATTATTTGATCTAGAGAAGAGAGTTGTCTCATTTGGTGTGAAACTTGTTTGGCATTTCGTTGTATTTTTTTTTTTTTTATTTGTGTGTGTTTGAAGGAGTGTACAGCACTAAAACTAAAAGTACTAAATAAAAAGGAGTGTGAACGATTCATAATAAAAACTCGTACAAAAAACTTCAAGTTCCTATGGGCAAAATTTAATTTCCTGGTCCAAAATTAAGTGAAATGGTTGATTAGGCCGAATTACATTTTGCCTAGTGCAATGTTAATATAAGTGTAGTCCCTAATTATATACGTTACAATTAGCATTAACATATATTATGTTAAACATATAATTTGATTAAATAATAATAAGCCTTAGTCTGGTGAGAAAAATCGAAAAGAGTCAAGAAATTGAATTAAATGGGTAATTTAAATTAAAAATGTTATTTTAATTAATTGTTTTTTACAGTTTTCCCATAAAGCTTTTCACACTTCCTCCATAAAGTATTATTATTATAAATCTTATTATTTCTTCTTTGAGTGGTATTTTGTTCAAGTGCATATTTAAATGTGGTATTATTTACTATTACTGTACTTCGTGGTCCATGAATATTGTGTCTCGTCGAGTAGCCTACTAATAATTAACATTGTGCGTGTGTGTTTGTATTGATGGGTTGTGTGTGAGGGTTTGCGTATATGTGTTATCTTGTAATAAAAAAATGAAGACGTAAAATAATAATGAAACTTTATATTTATCGTTATTTATTTAATTGTAATATATATGTATGGTTGTCTTCTGTCCCAGTTCGATATTCTTAAGACTCTATTGACTGTTTTCAAATTTAATTGACAACAAAATTTGGTAAACAATATATTTTGAGTTCAGTAATTGTCCTAAAATGAAAATTTCCCTATATCTGAAACAAAAATAAATCATAGTTTGTTTTCAGATTATTTCAATTATCTACGATATTGAGAAAATTTACGTAACAAATAATTTGGAATACATGTATGTTAATTATTAATTTTTGGGAAAATTAAAGCAATAACGGTACTGTATTTAATAAATGATATTGTAAAAAAGTCAATCTACTGAACTTTACTAATCTTCCAAAAAAAGTTCTTTGAAAGATTTTAAATTTGGAGGATAAACCAGATTTTTAGAGTTTGTAATCTGCTAAATGTGTTTACAGGTTTCAAAATACCACTCACGTAAAGAAACATAAAAACACACAAAGAGATTTTTAAATTCCTTAGAAAATTAAGTTTATTATGTTGGATAATATTGAAAGATAGAAATTTGTTTTTATGATTGTGAGAAATTTGCTTTTGTCAAGTTTAAATATAAAAACAGCGATGCCACTTGATCATTTAATGATCACAAGCTATTTAGTACGTGTGAACATTATAAATCCCTTGAACAAAGTCTAGGGCAAATTATAGACTACATAATGGCTTAGTGATTGGAATTAACTATTGCGTAAAATTGCATTCCCCTTCGGCGATATTAGAAAGGTTAGGTTCAAACTACTGATTTGCTGTGATTACGTTCAACTCGGTAAGTGATGTGGTGCATACACATTAGCATTACATAACAGCTGCTCCCAACATAGCGTACATCACCTCGATGTTCAGAATGTGTGCATTTCAGTTAATCTTCGAGTGAAACGTGAATCTATGAACTGGGTTACGTCCGGTGTTTGCTTATTATTATTCTTCTTCATTACTGATACAACTTTCTTTCTGGGTAGAGTATTGTTTCAGTCTTATCTTCTCTCCGGGATGTCTATCGATTTGTTTTGGGAGAAACTTTCTATTCCATATTGCTTGTGAGGTGTTTTCGACTACGCTTTGTTATCCAAGAAGTGGGAGTTTGTAATTTTGTTAAAAGTAAAAGACAGACGTCCTTGATGTTTAAACTTAGTGGTTGTAACCTTCCAGTCGTAAGCTACAGTATATATTTCTTGTAAAGTTCAAGGAGATCGCGAATGAATCACGTTTCATTCCGAACTACGTTATTTGTGACCCATTCCTCGAACCTCCAACTCATTGTTAAGATTCGATTCTTGCCTTTTACCATAGAAGAAGGAATTATAATTCTAATACCTTCTTCTATGCTTTTACTTACAGATTATACACGTAGCATGGCCTAGGGAAACTGAAAAATGTTTTTAGATTGTTTTAAATAAAATTGTAACTAAAACTATTAGTGTTTTAATCAAACTTACCCTACTGGGTAATATCTCTTCATCTACTAATACAATTTAACATTTCCTACAAGGTCACTTTCGGGTATTATATTTTAGACTATGTACCAGAATTACATTGCATAATCGGGCTGGTCAATATTACCAGTATAACATCCATTATTTGTTTGAATTTATTGTCATAACCAATATTTAATAAATTTAATTTTATGCGTATAATATCATATATTTTAAAGACATAATGTATGATATATTAGATCGGTCATTTCCTAATAGTTGATGAATTCTCTAGTTTAGAATTTAACATCAAATGTGACATCATAGCGTCAAAAAACGTGACACCCCCAAAAAGGTATCTGGATCTTAAGTGCTAAATATTGTATCTATAACCTTCTCGATTTGGTATTTCAAACCTTCCGGATGCACTTTTATAAAAATAACTTATATTCACTTACTTTAATAAATATTAGAGTTTATCGGGTTTTAGAGTTTATATATACCTTTTAGACTTATTTGATAAAAAAACTTTAAAGTATTGTTCATATACTTAAGTTAGTTACACTTTAAACCAATTAAATATTTAACAGTAAATACAACCATTAAAATTTCTAAATCTATAACACAAAACAATGGCTATTAACACAAGTAAACAAAGACAACAATTTGTAAGAAAAAAGGGGGGGAAAACTAATATTGACAGCTCCGCTTATAAACACAATGAGTATTACAGTAGATGACAATAAATAGAACAACACAATTGTTTTGCATTGTTTGTGAATGGCAAAATAATTTCTATTTTATATAAAGCCATGTTATCTTTTTAACTCTATAATTATTATTTGGATTACTACGGAATAATAATCCGAGTGGGACGATCCATGAATCCAAAAGGAAGCTGGTTGAGTAATATTATTTACAATAACAATTTAAATATTTGATTACACAATTGAAGAGGTCTTTACCATAAAGGAGTAGATGTCTCATCTAAGAATTCTATTTAAAACTGATGCAAGATTGAACAATAAGTCTAGATAAAAATGCCAAACCAATTTTCAACACCGACTGCTACGCTTCTATCCAATCGCCAACCAATCTATGATTACTTTGTCTGTTCTGCAAGGCCTTTGACATTTCAATACAATCGGATAATTAGTTGTGCAATTGTTAGAATGGTCGATTAGCATCAACGCTGTAAGCTATCCGGTGTTCGCTACGCTCGAGCCAGTTGCGCGTCCACTCCCGCTCGTCTACATAGGTCTTACCCAATAATACAACAATTAATTATTACCCAACTAAATCACTTCCTTAATTAGTAATCAAATTATTTCCTTGTGACAAATCGATAGATTTCAGTTTCAGCGAGGAACCGGCACCTTTCATTAAATGGAAACTACGTCGTTCTAACAAATTACGAAGAAAGTATCGGATAAATTTGTAAATAATTCACCAGTAGTAATAAAAACAAACAATATTATACGTATATTCATGATTGATATATTGCAGTTAAGTCACCTGGTAATTGCAGAGCTACTTTCCTAAAAGCGTTACCAGAATAGACTACTCGACCAGGTGTAAGTTACCTATGGACCTTCAGGAGAAAGGAATCAGAGCAGCTGATACTACCCTGTAAATAAATATTAGCTGAAATGTGCGGTGTGTGGCCTATTAGTACAGTATATATTTCTATCAACTGCAAGAGTCAGAGAACCTGATGTTTTTAGCTGACATGATTTTAGCGACGCACCCGGTTAGGTGAGAAGCGATTTTTCCCAAGGTCGCAAAGATTTTAAGCCACTAATGTGCTACTGCAACATGTGTACGTTATTATGTTGACGACATTGTATATTATAACATAGACAGTACACTCAATGCTGTATCTATAGCTACAAATAAATGAGTTATGCGAGCTTACTACTGCCGAATTAGCGGAGTAAATCTTAAGACACATTTTTCATTTTTCTTCATTTAACATTTTGCAAGATAAGTGGAAAATACATCGGTGATTTTTTTAAAGTTAAGGTATCTGAAAAGGATGAATACTGTATACAGTACAACAAAATATTCTCTAATGAGAAACTCACCTGGTCAGTAGCAAAATAAAGAAGAAATAGACAAAATCTGACATTTATTCTCAACGATGCACGAAAGGAATGCGTGATATGTATTTTTTGTGTTTTCGTGTCATTACGCTTTTTATTTCTAGAGTTTACAATTTATAAAATAGTAAAATACGTTTTACTACACATATATTTCTAATAGATTATTTTGATTTAGAACGCATTATTTTATATAGATTTAATGAAATAAATCCTTAGCCTGCATCAGTCTGCTAGACGGCTTTCATCAGGTGATGAATGGTTAGCACATCGAATTTCCGTCGCCGTAATTC
This sequence comes from Aphrophora alni, assembly GCA_963513935.1. Lineage (NCBI taxonomy): Eukaryota > Metazoa > Arthropoda > Insecta > Hemiptera > Aphrophoridae > Aphrophora > Aphrophora alni. The sequence goes on along the minus strand of OY740770.1, from coordinate 60,639,955 downwards.
TAGCTTTCGCGCCCAGGATTCGCTGCTAATAGTTGCTCTATATATTCATCACGGTGCTCGGTCAACACCGAAACTTTATTTAAGCCCACGACTGATATTGAACCCGGATTCTCTAGCCAGCCACTATACCAACCGGAAGTTCTTTATATAAGGTTTTGTCTGAACTTAATAAGTTTCAACAAAATTCGAATCGGTAGAATCGCAAGTCATATATAATTGATGAACATGAATGGGTTTTCAAAAAAAAACTTCAGGAATAACAATACCTCAAGAGTAAATTAAAAACTTCTTACTCTAACTAAATACAGCCAAATTTATCTAGTTCAGCACCTGGAATCTGTCTTTCCAAATTTGGCTAGCTTCGAACCTCGAATCTGTCTATTCAAATTTGTCTAGCTTGATCATTTAATCTGTCTTTCCAAATTGGTCTAGCTCCGAACCTGGAATCTGTCTTTCCAAATTTGTCTAGCTCCGAACCTTGAATCTGTATTTCCAAATTTGTCTAGCTCCAAACCTGGAATCTGTCCTTCCAAATTTGTCTAGCTCCGAATCTGGAATCTGTCCTTCCAAATTTGTCTAGCTTCGAACTTGGAATCTGTCCTTCCAAATTTATCTAGCTCCGAACCTTGAATCCGTATTTCCAAATTTGTCTAGCTCCGAACCTGGAATCTGTCCTTCCAAATTTGTCTATCTCCGAATCTGGAATCTGTCCTTCCAAATTTGTCTAGCTTCGAACTTGGAATCTGTCCTTCCAAATTTATCTAGCTCCGAACCTTGAATCCGTATTTCCAAATTTGTCTAGCTCCGAACCTGGAATCTGTCCTTCCAAATTTGTCTAGCTTCGAACTTGGAATCTGTCCTTCCAAATTTATCTAGCTCCGAACCTTGAATCCGTATTTCCAAATTTGTCTAGCTCCGAACCTGGAATCTGTCCTTCCAAATTTGTCTATCTCCGAATCTGGAATCTGTCCTTCCAAATTTGTCTAGCTTCGAACTTGGAATCTGTCCTTCCAAATTTATCTAGCTCCGAACCTTGAATCCGTATTTCCAAATTTGTCTAGCTCCGAACCTGGAATCTGTCCTTCCAAATTTGTCTAGCTTCGAACTTGGAGTCTGTCCTTCCAAATTTATCTAGCTCCGAACCTTGAATCCGTATTTCCAAATTTGTCTAGCTCCGAACCTGGAATCTGTCCTTCCAAATTTGTCTATCTCCGAATCTGGAATCTGTCCTTCCAAATTTGTCTAGCTCCGAACCTTGAATCTGTCTTTCGAAGTTTCGATTCTTCTCAATATATCCGAGTCTTCATTGTAAAGATATTCATTTTTCGGTTATAAATACTTTCTTAAACAAGGCAATTAGGTAGGCCTAATATTATCGCTTTCAACACTCGCTAACTAAATCGTCGCTTTTTATCATTATAGCCAGGTTGCTATGAATGGACATACAATTACAAACTTGTTTGGAATTAGTGTGTAGACATGACATATTTAAAACTGCCAGTCTGTCTTCCACAATGTAGGTCTTTACGCCTTTCTCACTTTTCTGAGATCTCTGTTACTAAGTTCAAACAGGATAAAGTTATTTTTAAGATTGCAAAGAATAAACAAAGGCATAGATCCAAGAGACGTACCACCTTCGTAGTAATTCCGGTCTTATTAGACACACATCATGAGTAAGCTACAGAGCAACAAAGGTAATCTATTTGTATTATATATTACGGCCATGATACACCCGTAAGAAGATTTAACAATTTGTGTTATTTATCATTATATATCAATTGTTCCTTAAATATATTCAAATGTAGTTGATATACTTACAAAATTTCAAAGTTTAAAGTTTACTTTAATCCTTGAATGATTCAACTTCCATAATTGGTAAAACAAATATTGCTGTGTAATATGCTTCTAAGCAGTGATGTAACAGGTTCAATCAGCTCCCCCCCCTCCCCATGCAACCCTCGTTGCAAAGTAAATACCTTAATAACGGTTATAAACAGTAAGTATATGAATTAACCTTCAAATAATAATAATAATAATAACATGAGTAAAGTTTTAATGAATAGAAACACGTTTTAATAGAATCAGATAGGTTAAAGTGTATCTAATTTATATATTATCCTAATTTGTATCAATGAGATAATATTCCTACATAATGTCACATGTTAATAGGGATAATCGACTACTATTTTGTGAAGCAAATATTTGTAGCATGTCAATAAAACTTGATTTTATCACATTCTATGGGTTAAAATTCAGAGATCGCGTAGATGTTCCTGTGACATGGTGGTTTTACTGATGTTTGATATAAGTAATTCCAAGTAGATAAGGAGTTGGGCTAGGGGATCTCTAGTTTTATTTCGTTATTTATATGTTATAATTTGATTGTTTTGGATTTAAATTGATTGTAACAGGACATAATTTATTTTGAGTTGTAATTATAAGACATAAATAATGTAATAAATCTAATGTTTAAAAAAATCTCTTTACCAAAATAATACTTTCTATTTAAATATAAATGCAAACCTCTTACAGGATTTCCGATATTTTTTGTTCATGAATTTTTGTTTATCATAGCATGTCTTCAAATTCGTTAAATTATTTAGGAAAATTGATTACCAAAACGAACTCAAATGGTAGGTCAAGTTTTCATCCTAGATAAGATAAGATAATTTGAAAGAAGCTTATGGTGATTCTATTTTCAATAGACTTGAAAGCAAAATTCTTATAAAATTAATCTTTGTTATATGACGGTATCAGCTCCTAGATGGAGTTGAATTTTCATTTCACGAGTTTTTCTTATTTAAAATAAGCTCTACTAAAATATGTCAGGGTGTATACACTATACATCGTATAGAAAATGAAGGGTCAAAGCAATCGATGTTGAGATTTAATAGAAATATCCGTTTTATGGACCCATCTTTTCAATAAAGACGTTTTTGTATGAAATTAGTCTCTCATTTGTGAAGGTCACTTAAGCCCTAACTCCCTAAAACGATTTCGATCAAATTTGGAAAGTAGGTCTAGACATATTTCGGACGAATTAAAATTAAACATTTTTTAAATAATTTGAAGGTGCCTGTTATAAGGTCAAATCTATTATCGGGTTCATATTGTTTTTTTAGTGACAATTTACTATTAAATGCGGCTTATCAAAATTGAATCATAAACCTTCGCATTTCGTTAGAATTAATTTAATGTTTATCAGTTGCACACTTATTTTGAGATATTCAACCTTCTATAAGACAGTGGTCAAGTTCCATTATTATTTGTTTAGCGCCAAATCACAAACTGACAGTTTTTGATCCGAGGGTAACGAATACTTCTCGTCTGCTTAGATTTCGGTTTTATATAAGTGAGAAACTTGGTGAAATCTTTGTTTTTATGTTTTTCTATTCACCCCGATTTCTTCGTTATGTCCCACTCGGCATCGTGGCCATCCTCCTCACATTTATGTCTTCTGTTAAATATGTATAATAAAATGTGTCACTGTTTTTCAGGGCCATTCAGCGTTTTGTACCATATTCACTATTTAAAATTATTTTATGAAAATATTATTTTATAAAGACACATGCTTAAAATTGTCTGTGTTGGTAAAGAGAGTTCTGAGAGAATCTCCCCTACATTTCGAAGTGGATAATAAACCTCACTCCACATTTTGTAAGTACATACTCAACCAAATAAAATACGATTACCATATTAATGATGGTTTAAATTTTTATAAATTTGAGTTAAAATAATCTGAAATATTATATAGGCCTTCTATAATAATTTTTATAAGTTCCAATATAAAAACAGATTATTATTTTTGTGTACCAAATTCACTGGCAGAGTCAAATATTCAATGTGTATATCTAATCATATCTGAAACTTATATTATAAAATAAATATCTGGTTATGAAAATTTGAAAATAATTTACAAAGACCTAGTTCTGATAATATTTAAAGTCATTTACACATTTCTAATACAGATTTTGTGTTTTTAAACTCTAGAAACTTTGGTTATTTTTTACCTGCAGTGGACGCTAGTTGGGCCTAAATCAATCTAAAAGTGAAAAGATTTTTTAAGATCATCCTGTAATAACAGAATATATAACTGAAGTATTGTAATAAGTTTACGGATGTACTGAATTTGAAAGCTTCTTTATGCGCAGAACCATTCCCCTGAATAAAGATGGATCTACCTCAACAGTTTGACTTGTAACTAAGTTTGTTATGTTTGTTCAAATATAGAATATAATATAGTGTCGTAGATATGTTCTTGTTCTTAGAAAAAATAAACCATTTAAAAACAGTTTCCTTTCTTACTTTATTAATTCTACTGTAACATATTTTACAATAATGTTTAAGTTTCAAACAGAAATATATCTTGTATATTTGGTGAGAGCATTCATATATATTGTAAGTATTTTGTAGTGCTACAACGTTTAACTTTTTTCTGATTTGGTTTAAATTTAGTATTACGTTCCTTCTTACAATTCTTTGGCCAATAAAAAAAGTAAAAGTTTTTTTTTCTTTGAGCAATAAATCGTCCAAACTGTTTATAAATGGGGTTAATTTTAAAATAAATTACAGTTTTCCTAATTGATTTAAAAAGTTTTAATTATTTTTCAATATGTACATTTTAAACATACATATGAATGGTATATATACTAAATATTTTTTTTTTAAAACCTGATTAAATTATGGTCCAAGTTAAAATATCTGATAAATAGTCTCCCAAATCTCCATTTTTGTAAATTCGTGCCCTCCACTGCCGCAATTCTGAATAGCAGTAAATATAGTACCTAAAACATAGGAATGTTTACAACTATATAAATTGAAATCTGTAAGAATAACGCAACAATATTTTATATAATTTTGTAACCCTTCAAAGTACTTTAACATGTGTGTGTAGTATAATGCCTATATTCGTGACTGAGACACTTTGAAACTCATCTCGGAAGTATTGACCTCTACTTTCTCCTGTTTGCCTAACGATTTTGACCACTCTTCTAATATTCACCAACTCAACTTTTTAGTTTTGTCACCGTTATATAAATATTTCGTCCACATTACAAGGGTGTCTTTATTCTGTTTTATTTTATTTGGAACTCATATAACGTAAATTATTCGCACATCCCACTTAATCTTTCAATATTCTCCCCAAAAAAAAAAAAGACTATCAAGTTACAGTCAATATAAAATAAAAGTAGATCGCTGACAAATTATCCAATCGCATTTGCACTTTCCAAAAACGTAAAAAAGTAACCATATTCCAGAAGCGGATGGAGTGTTAAGAACAAAAATTTGTAGAGGCAACAATTTAGTTTTTCATTTATTCAAAATGAACTAACGGTTTCTTACACATTCCTTGATTAAGATCTGTCTACAAATCTCTAATTTGATCTTTCAGTAAATAATCTTTAGCCGTGACAGAAACAAGATTATCAATAACTCGGCATTGCGAAAATCTGAATACACAATACGAAGGAAACGTTATTGTTTCCTTGAATTAACCAACAGTCATCGCTGAAAAGTGGCACTAACTCCGTCCTTTCACCAATATTGCCTGACTTACAACACTAGGAAACCAACAATATCCTCATAAATGTGTTATGTCACCAACAAATCTTATATGTTTGAGTAAGCGTGGGTTGTTAAACTATGCCAATAGATGATGAATCATTCAACTGAGAGAGTACCGCGATTTCTAGAGCGCCTGTTTCAAACATAGAAGAGAGGAGGGAGGGAGATATTTTTAAATGTTTTTTAGACTAGATACACTAAATAACGAATTGTAGCCTAAGATTGCTAACCTATTTATACTTAATTATGATCTTATTTTGTAGGTGTGTCTTAAAAAAATATGCTATTATTTGAGCACACTATATATGTGCAAAAATTAATGACAGACGAATGAGTGTTTCTTATTTAGCCGTCATTGGTACGGCCTAAAGAACTGAATCCGTTTCAATCAGTTTTCTCTATTAAATTCTTTTCATGATTAGTTTCTGCATTATAGATAATTTTTTAATTCAAGGACAAAAAGAAAGAAAGAAAGGACAAAAGTACCATTTGTAATTTTTGGGACGTCTGTTATTTTTACAATTTTTGCTGAATCCCTCATGTAGAACAGTTTGAAGTGATTTCAACATAATGTGAAGTGTTTTCTTTCTTAAATAGAGTCTAATAGTTGTGCACTTATTTAGTGATCTAGTGATCAATTATTTAATTTCGGATTTTGTATATGTTTTAAAAACTAACACAAGTGTACAGTTTAAAAAAAAGTCTATTTTGTTAAAACATTGGTTTAAACGGTACACCATTTTTCTTTGATAAATCAACGAACTATTAAATTTCACAGTAATTTTTTATAAAAACTGGAATAATCCACTCCTGGTTTATTGAAACATCCATTTTATACCATAAAATAATATTTTCTATTATTGTACGAGTTTTTATAATAAATTTATTCTTTCTGATTGTTTAAAATGTACTAATAATTATGTTACATAGTTTGTACAATGTCTAATTCTTAAATTTTAAAAGTGTAGATCTTACCATCACTGATACTGTTTACCTCCTACATGTTTGGTTTCTTTTTGAAGGAATTGTTTATTCTATGAGACTTTGTACAGATTATACACGTTCTAATGAGGATTTTATAGATGTCTTATGGTTTCAATCCTTGTCTGTTTGTAATCATATTGATGTTTATTTAGTTTAGTTTATAGAGTTCAAGATTACTATAAATGTGACAATTGAAGGACTGGAGTTAACAGTGGAATATAAAATATTAATGAATGTTTCGTTTACAAATCGCTTACAAACAGGTTTCAAATTAACGCTCTTGTTGCAGTGATTACGAATATACATTACTATATTTGTCACTCAATTGTGTTACTTCTAAGACTATCAGAAACACAAAAGGCCAAAAGAATTTTTCGTCTCTCACAGTAAACTATCAAATTGTAAGTTGACCTTGTTGGCTTACATAATTTGAAACTTGTAACCTCTCTTTTTTAGAGTCATTCACATATAGAGAACTCAAATTTATACCCCATGAAGCTTTACTAAAATAAAGGTTTGATTTTTTGCAGTTGAGGTAGACATAACTTATGAAGTTAAAGAGCAGATAAGTTGGGATTTGGAGTCCTTCTTATTTCGACTGGGTAGAGGGGATCAGCGTAATTCAGTTGGTTGGAGCGCAAAGCTTTATCGTTTTCTTTCAGACTTGTGAACCGTCAAAAGATTACGTAGGTTCGAGCTTGGTTACAGGCGTTGGATTTTTCTTTATAATACGTTTTTCCTACGTCTTTTTATAATATTTTTCAACTCCCTTTGGTACGCTAAATATGAATAATTTATTTTTCCATATTTACATTTCTACTTTAAAAGAAAATATTGGCACACACATAACCTTTAATTCTATAAAAAGGTGAAAAGAATTGTTATCACTGTCCTCTATCGAATTGCGGAAGAGGATTAATATCGATTAAAGAATCGCCAATAGATTTAAGACAAGCTTTGTATTTCAAAACTTCTTCTACTTACAACTACTTACCTATGAGAAAAAGAATTCTTTGGATTAACAACAGTTATCCAAATAAAGTAACCTTATAGATCCAGAACCAGGCCCTCACTGCACTTGACCATGATTTGAGCTCCTTGCCAAAAAAAAAAATAAAAACTAGAACAGTAATTTCATTTAATTCACACAGTTCGTAATCAGACCAATATTGTCTTTGTATGTATTTTAATATAAAACAATGGTAATTAGAAATCCTTTATAATTTGCATGAGTGTATATAGCTTAATGTAATCAACAATATTTTTCCTTAATGTAATAATTATACAAATAAATATATTTATTTTATTTTCTAAAAATTTTTTAGATTATTTATAGGTCAGTAATAAACAATAAATAACACAAAACGGAATGCGATGTTAAGTCACAAATATTTTATGTAGTTCACAAGCAAAAAAGGTTGAAAAACACTGGCTTAACGAGTATGAAGAAGTTCAGAAGACCTCTACATGTGTAGTACGATGGTGAGACACAACTTACAAAAACAAATCATTTTGGTTATGGAAATGAATCTTTATTTAAGTTTCACATATTATATGATTAAAGATTATTCGTATGTAATAAATGTATTTAAATGAATGTCTAGTTTAAGTATTTAATGTTATAATTGAGCATAGTGCAGGTTATCTATTATCAATGTGTCTCAGAACACTTACTCTGACAAAGGTGATCCAGTCCACCTTTATTCTTGAAACCCGACTCGAGCCAATGCAACTTTCAAAGCCAGTTATAAGAAGTGTACAGCATCAGTACACCCGAAGATTGCATAAGTGTCCTTGCGCACTGCAGACTTGTAGAAAGTGAGGCAAGAGGTTGGTTATACATAAAGTCTCTCAAAAGCAATAATACTGAACACATTTACTTAAATTATGACTATAGTATTTTGGAATATTGCACAGTCTGTATAAAAATAATCTCAATCAGATTTCTATTAGGTTTAGACGACTTTAAAGCTTTGCATTATTGTTAATATTATGTTTTCTATAAGAGCCTGTATTTACTAATCATTTGTAACAGAAGTTAATGTTTTGTTTGACTGAATAAGACAGATATTGTTTGCCGACTGTAGTAATTGTTATTATTCCTAAATTTATATGAGACTAGAGCTTTAAAAAAAATCAAAGACACTTTAAAATATTGTGATTTAACAGTAATAAATAGAAAGAAATATTAAAAACTTTAATAATGACAACTTTCGTTACTTGGTTTCACGACGTTCTGTCAGCTTCATACGCGTACAAATTAAGTCTTTTTATTATATACATGAATTTAATATATTTTTGATTAATATACAGTCAACAGTAGTCGCTTCTAACGAGTTGGATTAGAAGCAACCATCAAAGTCAATCAATTGAGGGAGTAAAGAATTTGTTTTTCGAAGGCTTTTAAAATTCCAGGGTTCATATATTCAAAAACTTATCGTGAACGCGAAACATTTTAGTTTGTATTGTAAATAGTTAAGATTTTGTAAAGTAGGTCTGATCTTAGAAAACATGGTGTTTTAGAGATTTGCTGTTTTTTACGCTTAGGGTCTCAATGTCAGTATTCGTGTTCATCAGACTAAGCCAGGACATCAAAAGAAACTGTCGTCTCTAAATATATACCACACGAGGAGCAAACTCAATGACTGTAGGCCTATGTATAGTTGCGAACATCTTAGTTGATAATAGTTAGTTATGGATTACTGATTATTTTAAAGATCATGGATTAGTAAACGTTGGTAATTAAGTCAAAAAGAGTTCTTCTAGTGCTCTATCGAGCAACTGAGTACTTGGAATAGAAAAATGTATCTCAACTTAAGTTCTGGTAAATTTTAGTTGAGATAATAGGAATTCTGAAACTTACAACAAAAACTGTTTTATCAGAGATTTTGATTAGAACAAATTATCTGATTGGCCTATCCTATGTATAGAGTCAACAACCTACTAGTATAACTGGAGAAAAATTAAAAATCTCTTGATCAAAGTATGTATACATTTGCACTCAATACTTTATATATTGAATATTTTGTTTACATAGTATAAACAATTATTGTAAAATTCGTCGTTTGCCTAAATAATCAGTAATAGTAAAGTTTGACAGTATAGAAAAACTGTCATGGCTAAGACACACCACAGTATGGTAAAACATAGGGTTATATAGCCAAAACACCTATAGTGTTTTAGGAATGTTTTTTATATCTAGAGAATGCGATAAACATAAAGTTGGTAACTTGAATTGCCACCATTTGGTCAGGTGACATAAGCCACGGCTAGGTGCGTAACATAACCTAACTATAGTATCAACGTTTCCCCCCCCCCCATTGATACGAGTAACGGATATCGGTGCGATAACGTCGCCATTGTGTTCCCGTACTCGAAAACATATATTTTGATACCCAACACGGCAGTGTGACCATTTTGGGCCCACCGGAAGTGAACTGTTTTCGATTTTATTCGATATACCCGTCATGGTGAAGGTCCGTACGACGTTCTGCTCGCTAACTATACAGCACATTTTACAGGGTCAAACCCCGAACACTCGCTGGACCACCGGGATGTACCAGTTTCACCGTCAAAATGGTTTTGAAACAGCTCTCTACACGTTTTCATATCATTGATCCCAACAAAACTTCAATCCTCATCCTGAGGGGGGAGGGGAGGGAGAGAGGAGAGGGGGAGATGGGAGGGGAGAGGGAAGGGGGTGCATACACTGACATAGACATTTGTTTATATATAAGCACGTACACCGACTTATATTAGGCATTTATTTAACTACTACTTACAAAGACCTAAACGTTTATCAAAGGTCATAACCACGCGACAGCACATTACAAATATTTTAGGTTACTATAAGAACAGACTTATATATTAGCATTTATTTAAGGACTTACAATTACAAATGCACTATCACATCCTCCAAAGTCATACAGCACGGTTTCTATTACAAATATCGTAGGTTACAATACGACCACACACATAGGAATAGGGATTTAGGTTCTCGTTACATTACATTAAAAGCAGACACTTAGGTTAGATTCCACAATTTTCATTTGGCGGGCCACTTTTCTATGGGGCGAGGCCATTGTGTCACGTGACCGAAATTCTGCCCCAGGATGGTGGTGGTGGGGGGAACGGGACAAATGATACTATAGTTAGGTTAGGTTACGCACTTATGTCACGTGACCAAATGCTGGCAATTCATAGGTCTTGTTCTCAGTGCCGCAACATCTACTAACTTGACCCAAAATTTACTTACACATAATCATGAGCATAACAACCGAGAATTAATTATGAATTTGATTAATTTATTTGAAGATAAATATAATATATAAATGAATAATACTTTATTTCTAAATACCGTAAAGAGCATTATTGAAATTTCGTAAAGACGAATTCTGTCAAGAAATATGTTGAAAATTTTACTTAGTTGGCAAAGATAAGGGTTAATTTCAGATATCATACTACAAAGTTTAAAAAAAAGTCATATGTATAGACACGAGAAAATCTATAAATAGTAAAACAATTATTTCAATATTAATTATATTAGTATAATTATTATTGTGTGCAATATTTCTATGATATATATTATTTAAGGTATCTCAGTAAACGTTATTCTGTGGCTGGTGTCATTCCCTTATTTCAAAAAAAGGAAAAGATTCTAAGTATATATATATATATATATATATTTTAAATATAGATATGCATAATCATTAGCCAGTTATATGCCTTGTACAGGATCCTGTAAACAGCGGCAAGATAGGCCTACTAATAAAAAATTGCTGTTATTAATTATCGAGCTTTTAAATTCGTAAAACAGATTAAGAATTTAAATTGGTGGTTTTAGCGAGACATTAATTAATGACCAGCGCTGATCTAGGTCATGTGCGAGTGTCTCTGAAATTGATTTGACCTTTATTTTAAACTCCCATTACGTGAAAAACAGACCAATGTTTTCAGAAAAATATATCTTTTTTCATTTACCTTCAAAATGTAGCCTTTTTTCTAACTGCTAATGCAAGTTACATGATTATTACAAGTAACTAAATGTAGGTAATGATTGTTACTGTTTTAGATGATTTATGTAGGTGTAAGAGGCGTGTTTTACGCTCTTTATTTGTTGTTGAAGTTGAATAGAAGGCTTTTTGAGTTATTTAGATTTGAAAACTTTAAGCAGCCTACATTTTGAATTGAGTTATTAGATTAGATTGGTATTTTTTTTAAATAGTTCTTTATCTTATTAGGTACTATACCAAGTTTCAATTCAATCCGTCAGACTGTTCTGGAGATAAAAATATTTTGTGAAGAAACAAAATGGCGGTTATCTGAGAAACTTGGTAATTCCGGATATATGTTTATAGTAACTTTTTCGTAGTTTTAATGTGGGTAACTATCTCCAGAAGTTTAGAAATATAATTTTGAAATACCTTTGCATATTCATAATCACTAGTCATTTACTACTAATGAGGTTTCTAATTTAAAATAGTAGTCTTTAACAAATTATTTTTACAAATTTAAAACTTGAGAATATTAAGAACCAAGAAACGTGAACATCATTCAAAAAAGCAGGTAGATTTTTTATACGATTAAATTTATAACAATTACCAAACTAATGCATTGTTTATAAGAAATGATTCAGTGATCTTTACTTATTGGAAACATTATTGTCGCATTTAATTCATGAGATGAATACTTTTCATCCAAAATAAAAGTTCTTGGTGACTGGAAGGCTTTTAGTCACCAAGAAATAACATTTACATTTGAAGAATTACATTCACTGCATTACACGCTATTACAGTAGTCGAGGGCTAGGAGATACTTTTATGTTCTTTTATAATGGGATGATGACAGAGGTTTATCGCTTTTAAATCACAATATAAAAACATGTATAAATTAGTTATGGTCTCAAAGTTGTTTAGTTGTTCTATGTAATTAAACTAAATAATCCATGCCTTCAATATATTAAAAAAATAAAATTTTAAAAAACTGGTTGAGACAGTCTGTCAGTAATAATCATGTATATATTTTTTACTACCATTATTTTCCACTATTTCAAAGACGACTCGATTTTTGATTAGAAAACTACTGATCTTGATAATATACAATATATTTTTTTTAATTATTTGGTTAGATCAGATATCTTCCAGTTCAGATCGAAAGGAGAGCAAAGAAAGGGAAAGAGAAGAGGCGTGTCTAGATAAAGTAATTGAAAGGGTGGTCCAATTTATTTTTAATGTGTCACGTGGAGCAAAGAAGGAGTGATCGTTCAGTAGGTTACTGGAAGAAAGTGTCTGCACTGGACAAACTGGTCTGATAGCACAGGTTGTAAAAGGCAGAGTTCAACAGTTTGTTGGCCTTTATATGTGTATTGTATATGGTAATGTCTATAGTCTACATTGCGATGTTATAATTAGGCACGGCATAACGTAGTGTTTAACACAAATTCGTGTATAAATAAATGTGTTGTATGTAAAACCTTCTCTTTATTTTTAATGTAATTAATTCTTATATTATAATCAGACATAAATATACAAAAATGACAGATTTACTTGTAGAATATTCGTTAAGTCAATGGGGACTGTAGAGATAGTGAAGCTCATATATATTCTTTTGTTAAATTATTAGTTATAATAATAACTACTTTATTATTTTACTATATTTATTAGTTTACAAAAAGATAAGGTATTCTGCCATTTTGCATATCCAAATACTATTGTTTCAGTCTAATTAGTTTTTGGATAATAGGATTTAACTAGGTTGTACACGATATTAACCAAGCGAAGTCATCACGATTATCAAAGAATTTACTCTGTGGAATGTTGTTAAATGAAAGTAGTTCTTAAAGCTTCACAGAGTATATCCAATTAGGTCTAGAAGGGTGTTGTAGACATTCACCGAGTTTGCATCATCCTAAGATATTAAAAAGTGCCTTGAAGTTTTATTATCTGTGTTATATCCCTTAATAAATATATTTGTTTAGGTAATTAATGTTCTAATTAATATATTTTCTTAAAATCGCAATACTTATTATACTTGGCAAGGACAAGAATTTTCTCTGAACGAGTGGATTAACAATGACTTCTTGTTAATGGAGGATCGTTTGGAAAGAATTAGAAGTAATCCGTTAAAAAGTAGATAATATTTTTTATACGATAATCTAGTTCATATGCCACTTTACAGCCAGCTATAATATATTAATATAGTCCATTTAAATTTGAAACGAGATAAATCATAAGTAATATTAATATAAAGTAGAGGGGATAAATTGGCTCAGAATACACCATACATTGTTTAATGAATTGTTTAAAAAACAAAGACCATTAAATATAGGAAAATTTAGACTCAGTATTAAAATTCTATTATTCCAATTTTTATGACAGTTTTTGCGCCGCTTCTAGGGTTAAGTGAAAACTGAGAGGTAAGTGACAAACCTTTGTTATTGTTGTGAGTTTATTTTTTAAAAGTTTTGTGATATATTAGCCGTATTGATCATAATGACTGAGTTATATTTATATATTCTAATAATTCAGACGTGTACTTGCAAATAGTACCAAGTTTCGCTTGCCATAAGAACTTAGTTGTTAATTTAGAGCACTTTTAGTAGAGAACTTCCTAGTCACGTATTAAGAAATAATGGTAATGAGTTTCACTTTTATTTTCAAAACAATAAATTTTTTTACACTATTGCGTTTTGGTGATGTTCTTTTATTTATAAACTATTTTATGCAGTTTGAACAAGTTTTAATATATTTCTTAATGATCTTGTTTCTAATATTGATATATTTGTGTTTAACTACATTCATTTGCAATGTGTCATAAATGAACTTTAACTTGCTGAAAACGAGTCTCTTGTTTTTATGGGCCTGTGAATGATAATGTGTTTACATACCCTAATATTAAATATTACATATTGGTACACAGGAATAAAATTGGTAATTAAAAAAATTGTACCGTATAGATCTGGTAACATGAAAAGTGTTTTCTTTTAATGTATTGTAAAATATAAATCAATATTTCTTGTAAATGGTTTACTGGATTGGAAATGGTTTTAATGATTTTTTGTTTTTTTTAACAAATTCACTTTAATAATTTTTCCTAAATTTATTTAACGGTTTTTTTTTCAACGTGTACAAACTTCAATATTCTGAACTGACTCGCTGTACTATAAGTCTGAAAGAGTTTCTAAAATTGACATTGTTTCTATTAACCATAAACAGAATTTTGCACGCATTTCATTTCATCATAAAAATGCGTGAAATCATCTCGACACCTGTCTACTGCACATGCTCTGAAATGACGAAACAAATCGCTAATTGATTGCATTAAAGCAAGTGATGTTTATTTCCGATATTTGTATAATTTGTTTATATCCTGTTGGTATTGTTGAATATATATCTGTGTGAGTTTCATATAGAGAAAACGATAGAAAGTAGACAAATAGTTTTCTGATTAAATAAAAAAACTGCCAGAGCAGTTACATTGCTATAAATTACTTGATGATATAAACTTTTATTTAAGTTTATCAATTAAAATGTGATAATCATGTAGACTCAAGAATGTTACTAAAATATGAGCGAGTTATTTTGTGACTAATTGTTAGCAACATCATATCAGGTGGTACATTTATGAACATAAAAAGTCATCATTTATTTAAATTTAAGTAACTATTATCACTAGTAATATGTAGTCAAATATGCGGGGATCAAACGTGGAATAATTTCACGTTTAAAAATTAGGGCTTTAATTACAATTGTATTATATATATTATGTAGATATATAATATATATATATATATATATATATATATATATATATATATATATATATTATGAATTTAGTAGGAGTAGTTTTAGTACATTCCACTTCTTATGTACACCAAATTGACTTTAAAAATTCCAAATTTTATTATAATACACACTTTGTTTTATTATATATATTTATAAAATATATATATAATATATATATTTATTATATATATATATATTAAAACAAAGTGTGTATTATAATAAAATTTGGAATTTTTAAAGTCAATTTGGTGTACATAAGAAGTGGAATGTACTAAAACTACTCCTACTAAATTCATAACAGTGGAATGTTCTAAAGTGCTGCTATACTAGTATATGACTGAACATTAAATAATAATAATAATAACAATAATAATAATAATAATATAATAAACACGCCAATGCTTTTCAGATATTAACTTTCACACTTTACTACAAACTATAAACTCATAACTAAAAATAGAGGAGGACTGAAATCAAGATAGATAACTAGAAGCAATAACTTTCAAACTAGATCTACAAAGATCTAAACCTACACTTGGCCTGTACTGTGACAACAAGAGGAGGAGCTCAACTCATTGGAATAGTTGATGGTATGGTAAAGCATAAACAAATTCATAAAGTAAACCATATCTCAAAAAACTTGTAAAGATAATACTAATTTAATCTCCGTATTATCAGTTAAAGATTTAAAAAATTTAAAGTAAAAATGTGTGTTAAATTATGAACCATCTCGTTTACAAAATGTTCTTTAAAGTAAAAAATAGAAGTAAATAATGACACTCTACATGCCAGCGACACAATACCTTTGTAAGCAATAGACAAGTTATTTATGTGGAGTTAAAAACAAAACAATACACTATTGAAATAAATATTAAAATTAACAAACACTACATACGGATTCATTGTCATTTAAAGCAAATAGACAACAAGTTAGGAAAATGCTTTTTTTAAATTTCCTTAAAAACTTCTTTAAATTAATTGAATAAACTAACTACACATGATTGCCAGTTTGTGACCTATTGTGCTAAACCTGAAAATACAACATTCTTCCTGTTAAAATACAACAATAGAAATTGTTAGCATGTTTTATAAGTAAGCTTAATATGCCTACACTTTCTAGTGGTCTTTGGCGGCTTCTAACAATTATTGAAAGTTTTAAGTGCAAGCAGTTTCTCTAGTTGGTTATTATTTACAAGTCTAAGAGATTTTCTTGTACTTCCAATCGAGTTTACTAAAAAAAAGTGGTTATAGTCGTTAATGAATGTAACTAACTAAATACCACCTTCAACTCAATAGAAAAATTAGTAAGTTGAGTTGTGGATAAAAAAATAAAAATTTTGAGTTGTGTTTGACTAAATATTAAAAATAAAATCTTGCTGTGGAACATTGCAAAGATGAAAGATAGTAGGCAAAATCTGAAATTGGTGAATTCCAATTATAAATCAATCCTACAGTTCTGATCAATTACCAAATACAAAGCCTAAATTTTTAATGAGTAAAGATCATGTGGTTAGCGGTCAATGGTTCTGCTCTAAAGTGGAACTAATGAAGCAGTACTTCACTTTGATTGGGCTCAAAACTGTTACTATAAACAGTGGTTTCTATTATTCTATCTATTCATTGTGCACTTTCGGCAGGTTGTTGAACTCTTTTTATCTCTCTATCTATGAAATTAAAGTTAGATTACTGTCTCGCCACGGCACCGTCAAGGCGCTTGTTTTATTGTTGGTGTGAGCGGGATAAGAAAGGGTTAATGCCCGCTGGAAAATCAAAAGATTTATTTTATCTCCCTTTTATTATTTAAAAAAATCTAACATATTTCTGTGTCTTTATTGATAACACTAAGAAGTTATCATCTTATATTTGCATTTTTATAATAGGCATTTATATTAAATCTGATATTTTTAGAAATTTAAATAAACCATGTCGATCGTGAATCAGAAATGCTAAAATATTTAGAAAATTATTCTCAGAGTAATAATGTTATGAAAAATTGAAAAAAGAATGTATGTAGTTGAATCCTTTAAATTATTATTAGACCTATACACCTATATAAAAACGTTTGACGCTCTAAATTAAATTAAAACTCGGCTACTTTTAAAAACATTATAGAAAAGGCTATTTGTTACGCCCTTTTATGGTTATTGACTAATCGATAGAAATAAAAAAACAACTGGTTCTAATTTAAGTTAAAAATTACAGCTCATAAATATCCATAATATAGTTTGTCGAACAACTAACAAATTGTAGTTCCAGTTACGTATTTTTCTGAATTACTAAAAAAGTATAAACTGGGAATAGTATGATTGGAACAATTTCCCAAATGTATTTTTAGTGTTAACATTTATTTAAACTCTAACCCAAACTCTATTAATATCTTAACGTAGCAACGATTTGTATAAAACTAATTTCTCCAAACAATATTTTTAATATTATTTTTACACTATTATAAAAATATTGATTTAAATTTTTTGTTTTGTATATGTTAAGAATGAACAACATATAGGCCTATACTTTCATAAATTTCATCAAATTTTACAAACTATTTTTAAAACTCGGTATTTAATTTCATTGCCAAGTTTCGTACAAAACAAAACTATTGAGAAACGAGTATCTTAGTTGTTTATTGAGAACTACTTCAAAAAATGTGTGTTCAGTACCAAATAAATATTGGAGAACTTAGTTTATTTAAATAGATGTAACCAGTTTTATGTTTATTCTTTGTAGTTTAGATTTAAATGATCCATAAACTAATAAAACATTCAGCTTCGGAGTATCCACAATCATAAGGAACCAGTTTTATTTAAATGTTTATGAAAATCAAATAAACTGCAGTCAACATTTCCGACAAATTTCTCACACGCCCATCAACAAAAAAGTAAATAGAAATTAAAAAAACTTGCAAATCGTTTTAATCACAGGAACTAAAAAAACATTTTGAATATGGTGTTACAGGTAAAAATAAAATTTTCTTTCAGTCGCCATCTTAAAACGTCAAATATCTTAAAAACAGCCCGAGCGATTTCGACTAAATTTTACAGTTCTTGATTAATTTGGAGAACATAACTAAAATGAACTCGGCAGCAGGGTTTAAGTGAATATTTGTGAAATATTGAATTTTGCGACATAGTTTGTCCGAGTCATTATGAAATGACAACGTTTTACCAGATTTAGTAAAAGTGTGATCGTGTAAGTGAAAAATCTAATATAAACCCAACTTGCGGTTTTCAGAATTTGTTTCGATATTGTTTCAAACTTCTAAAAAAAAAATAATAAATAAATAAAAAAACAATATTTATTAAAATTTGATGATAACGTGAACAAATGACTTTCTCTAGTTGTATATAAATTTAAAAGATTGTTAAAACGTGTTCTAAGGATCATGACCAATCCTGAAGGAATAGGTATCGCCATGGAGACATTTGAAATGTATTTCCTATGTGTTAAAATGGTCAATGGCTGACCCACTGACACAAACTCCAAGTATTACCAAGTAGATACAACCTTGATTCTTGACTGGTACCAATTGTGGTATAGAAGAGTCTATTTTTATACTGTAGGTAAGTATTTAAGTATTGTACCAAACTGCATCCAATATATATTTAAAGAGAAAGAAATATGTATTTATGTGAAAAAGAAGTCTATCTTCAAATTTCCAACATGTTCAGAATCTAACTTTGATTACAAGCTACAAGTTCATTATTCACTTTAGTATTTGGAAAAACTTAATTTTAATTTGATACATACCATTCTTTCTTTATACACACAATTTATCATTTAAGTAACACATTCTTTACCTTCTCTTGTTACTTTGCTTTCTCCCAGCTATCACATCTTACTTCCCAGTATGTCCACACTCTTATCATTAAGTTAACATATAAACAAAAACTATCATTTTCTAAACTATCGTTTTTGCATTTTTGGAGGTTAATTGGAACCCGTTGGTATTTTTTATGATATTTGTTTCAAATTTGGAAAAAAATATGCTTTTTTAAATCCCCTGAACTCATATTTTGGGTTAATAAATTACAAATTTTGAACCATTTTCAGTAATAACGTATTACCTATAGGTCTTACTTTAAGCCACCTCAACTAGTTGGGCTCGCTTTAAAATCTGCATCCAATAGTAAAAATGATAACGTATGATCTACACGTAAAAAAGAAACTTCCAAACATTTTTCAAATGGCTTATGTTATGAAATTTCAAGATTTTATGTATTACTTTCAGTTAGTAATAGAACCTGGTTTAAGTGAAAAGTTAACTTGATTAATAATAAATTTTAACTGAAAAGCAACTACTATATGGGAAGTAGATAGATTATTGCTGACCTTTTTAAAATATTTGTTGACTATCCAATGGAACTTTCGTTGTTTAGCGAACTCTCTTATTTTGCATAGTTTAAACTACACAAATACAGTGGATATCATTGGATACATGCTTGAACACAATAAACTATTACAGAAAATTGTAGGATCTATTTGTGGCTTTATTGCCAAAGTAATAAACAGTAACCATTTTGAATTTTTTTTAAACTGATTTTTTTTTATCCATTATACTTTGTATATCCAGCTATTATTATTGAGGGTGTAAAAATAGCTATTAGTGAGTTTTAAATGTAGGCTCTACAGGTAAGAAGGGACTTCAAAAATCTTTTCAAATGAAGATTGTCGATAATTAATTCGGGGTTTAACGGAGTCAATTAAAAGTATACTATAACTTAATGGCCACATTTGACTTAATGAAAGTAAAATTGAGGCTACCAGGGAGTATTATTACTACTTAACTGTGTTCTAACTTAGTAGATCTGAAGCGTTTAACCAGATATCCAATGTTAATGAATATCGGTGGATATACCCAGATCGAGTTCATAATTACCATAGAAGAAACATTTTTTTAAAATATTTTATATTTTAAAATTCCATTCTTAATTTGTTAAAGTTGATAAATGTAAAGCCGACAACTTATTTCAACCAATGTAATTGACATTTTACTGGGTATGCTCGAGTGGTATTTAAATATAGGGTCATCGAAAAAGAATACCGGGATATCAAAAAAAAATCATTGAAGCAAACTTCCTCAACCTGCAGGAATAATTTCCTCACGGTTTTTTAATTGCATTTAGACAGTTTTATTGGATACAGGACATATAGCGACTGCGTGACCTTTGACATGCGCTGAACAAGATGCGCAGTGAGGCACCGCCTCCGTTGAACGTGTAATTTGTATGCAAGATGGAGCCCCTCTCACTATCATCTAGCTGTACATAACACCCTCAACAACAGATTTCCTATCGGTTGGATTGGCAGAGGTGCGCCTATTCCTACCCCCACCCCAGAAGTACAGACCTTACCCCTTTAGTTTATGCTGAGAAAGATCGTGATTTGGAGCATCTGCGGAAGGGCATCTCTGACGCTCTCACGACTATAACCCCAGATATGATTCAATGCCCTTGGGATGATACTGACTACAGATTAGATGTCTGCAGAGCAACAAACGGATGTCACATCGAAAGTTACTAAGGTACATCAAAACTAACTTATTTTTTCCCTGTACAATTGCATTGTAAAATGATTAAATTTAATATCTTTATTACTTTTTGAGTTGCACTTAGTTGATATCCCGGCATTCTTTTTTCGATGATCCTGTAATTCACTCGTGGTTCTGTGAACACAATCCGGCTACAGGATATATTAAACTCTAAGTCATTGATGAATATACACAAGTAGATGAAAACTATATAAAGTTTTAGAGAACATTATAAGAGAGAAAAAAACAGTGTTACTGTGGTGTAAATAATAAATAAATATTAAATAGATAAATAAACTTGGTAAAGTACATTTCTTTATATTAATTTTAACCTTACTGATCCACAGCAATGGAGTAAACTTTGATTAAGAAACGTCCTTGCCTGTATCCTAGAACTGACTTTACTAGTAGGTCATGTTTGTCTACTTGTACATGTAAGATGAGTATCAGAAACATCTTCATTAAATCCGGAAAGTTAGTAGCATTGTCTTCCGTAATCAGACTGGATTGAGGAAGTAGATAGAGGCCAATGTACGTAAACAATGGTGAAGAAAGGCCTTCATTCCTTTGAATAAACTCTTCTTCTACATTTATTAATATTTTTATGAAAACAATTAATTGTTTAGATATGACTTTTACTTTAAAATTGGATGTATCTTCAACCATCATATTATTTAAATTAATTAAATATCATATTATTAGAACTTTAAAAGTATATTTTTAAGAGAACTGTTACTTGTAATAAGTCTTTAAAACACTTCAGTCTACTACAAAAGAATAATTTCATTGTCTCCTTTGGATTGTTAGCGTTTATTTCTGGAGGGCAATTTTATTACAAAGAAGAATTTAGTTTAATAATCTTCAATATAATGGATAATCTTATTATTTGAATTTATGTACTCGTAATAACTTTTGTTTTATAACAGAAATCACGTAATTTATTTTGAAAGATCATATTGTATTCGTTACAGATAAAGTCCTCCTCAGTGTGAAGGAATCTCTTCAGAAATAAACCCGCTTTTTTCTAAAGGAAAAACTAGGCTCATTTTTACCCTCCTTTATTTTTGTATATTATTTTTTATTTTTAATCAACATACCTTCTTCTATCATCACCTGAAATCTATGAAGGAGTGGGGAAAATTATACCTCCGACTAGTGAAGGGAAGTTTCTTTTGATCAGTTGTTTTAGAACCTTAACAAACGCGCAACAAATATTTGATAAATAATAAAATTACTCTCACGACAAAAACGTTTTGACAAACGACCTCCGCTGTGTCAAGGTCAAGATATACAGCCTGATTACTACGCCAGTAACACGATGTTACGTTGTGGGAAGTACTCTCAGAGATTAGCATTCCTCAATAGCATCTCTTACAGGACGTCCTGCCGCATTCAATATGTGAAAGCCACTTTCCCTGTCGTCTTAGAAAGTATCCCTTTGCTCTCCGCTGGGATTTCTTATGCTGTTATGTTGGCGGGAGTTGTATTATTTTCACTCAACACTCGGTTAAACGATTATGATTATTTGAATACAGGTAGGCGCATGCGTGAATGACTGCGCATAACAATGTGTCAAATGTTTTGGAGCAAGTGAACGTGATCCATTTTAATTCTAAAAAGATTATTAATGCATCCTAAATTGTATGTGCAGGCATAATATCTCTCGCTTACTCTCAATTGTGCGTTTTGCTTGTGAAACTCGCTACGGAATTGCTTTAAATCCATTCTTAGCCTTAAAATTTGATGATAACGTGAACAAATGTATCTCTAGTTGTATATAAATTTAAAAGATTGTTAAAACGTGTAAACTTCGTAACTCGATTGATATAACTCTTACTTCGTAAATATATCTTCTAAGCACCGTGTGATTGCACAAAGTATTTTAAAAGAATTTATTGTAAGTTGTTGGGGTAATTTTTTTTATTTTGATGATTTATAATACGAATATATAACCACGGCAGTGTAAATAATATTTTCATTTTTTTTTAAATACTTTGTATATTCTATAATTATTAATTAGATTATTTTCTGATATATAGTTTGTATTTTTAAATAACAATATTAACTGGTGATATTTGAATAAAATTTGGATTAGTTGTTGCGTATGTATTTACATTTTGTTTAAGTGGAAGACGGACAATAGTTCTTATTTCACCACCTTAAAAGGAAGTCAACTATCAAATACTCAGTTTCTCGCTTATTGTATATTGAACAGCACTATATATATATATATATATATATATATATATTACATACAAAGGTATATAAAAATTTGATTGAGATCCGTTTTGCCTATAAAATTCACGGTCTGTAAACGTTAAATCGACAATTATTTCTATATTTAACGATACTTCTTATATACATACTCTTTTATTAATGATAAACTTTTAAATCAAACATATTGGAAAAAGGAAATATCCAAATCGGTAGAAAACAAAAATAAACTGCAGTTTTTAACCTCCGTTTTTTTTTTCAGAAAATAAGTCTAAACTAGGTTATATTTTAAACCTTTATTATTTCACAGATAAAACTAGTGTCATCGCTCATTCTATTTGATATAACACATTTTCTTACTATTTATAATCTATAGAGCGTCCTTAACAAAATGTATACGCATTACGGATGATTATAAATACATTGTTTATTAAGAAATGTTTAGGTTTTATAATCTAAGTTGAAGAAAATCAGTTTATCTGTTTTTTAATAAGAGTATTCAAACTGATAAAGGTTTAAGTCCAGACACTCCTTAGTGAACAAATGGAATTACAAACATTATCCAATTATTTCCTATGTTATTTTAGTGAATTATATTCAATTGCTGCTATAAGCTCATTTATTATTTCAAGTTTGTAGGATAAATCTTATGTTTGACGTGTCCTTATAAAAAAGTCCAGTATGTAATTCACGTTTACCAATAGGTACCTAAATAGTAATTAATCCCTCATTTGAGTGGCCTCAAGGCTCCATACAATTTTGTTTAGAAAATAAGTATTTTTGTGAGCGAACATTTTGCCAAATTTAGTTGTTCCCCTACCACGATCAACTTTATTGTGGGCGTGGTCTAAAGGAGGAATAAACTTATGTAATGGATGCTCTTCAAGACACAATGGACACTCGATTTTTGGATCCTGGTCTCACTGCCCCCCTTGCGGAACAGATCATTTCTTAGATAATGATGGAGATTTTTCAGCAGCTTTTCTATAGGGAGTGGTGGATGGCAGCAGTTTTTCTATAGGGAGTGGTGGATGGCAGCAGTTTTTCTATAGGAAGTGGTGGATGGCAGCAGTTTTTCTATAGGAAGTGGTGGATGGCAGCAGTTTTTCTATAGGGAGTGGTGGATGGCAGCAGTTTTTCTATAGGGAGTGGTGGATGGCAGCAGTTTTTCTATAGGAAGTGGTGGATGGCAGCAGTTTTTCTATAGGAAGTGGTGGATGGCAGCAGTTTTTCTATAGGGAGTGGTGGATGGCAGCAGTTTTTCAGAACGTTCTTCATGGGCGCCTTAAACAATTTGTTCAAACTCATATCTGATTCAACTATTTCAAATGACAAGTAAAGTTTATGTAATTATTTGAAACTAACTCCAAAACTATATTTGAACTTCAGCTACATTCTCACACTTACAGGAACATTTCAAGATAAATTCTTTTGTCAGAGCTTAATTTTTGCTATCATTTCATATTTTGAGCTAATTATGGGTTCAAAAGTGTGTAGCCTATAGATTGTTCTTCTGTATTAACTGTTTAATGTTTGAAGTAAAATAAGGAGAAGACCACAGAAGATTTATTTATCATAAATGGTTTTATTATTTTTGGCCATAATAACGAATTACACAAATTTAAGTCTTGTGACTTTTACCTAAGAAGGATTTTTTTATATAATAAATAAATATATTTATTAAGTGATCGTTAACAGTCTTATTCATGTTCTGCTTATAGCCTAATAATAGTATGTTTCGTCCGATCAGGAGATGGGATTTTCAGGTTAGTTATGTTCAAAATAACCATTACACGTTACACATCACAGCCATGACTAAGTAAATAAGTATGTCGATAACAAAAATAGTCTGATTAAAAAAGTAACCGTTTTAGGATGGACATGTTGGTCACGGCCGTCTCATGATAAATGTGTTTTAATTTGTAATAGATGTGTTGTAGACGTATACTTAATGTTCTGATGTATAGGCCTATATATATATATATATATATATATATATATACTGTATATATATATATATATATACTGTATATATATATATATACAGGGTGTATCAGAGCGGTTGGCCGGCTTGTATAGCATTGAAACGAGTATACTTAGACATTTAATTTAAACTGATAACCCCTTATTTCGACCCCAAGGAATTCAGGAAAAATGTTTTCAACCTTCTAAAATGCCCCAAAAGGGTATTTTTTTGGGGTGGGGGTTGGTTTTTGGGAAATTTTCAAATGTAAAGGTAGGTCGTGTTGTACCTCATTTTAAAGGTCTCGGTACACTTATCATTTAAAAAAAAATGTTTTTCATTTATCTTGCACCGTCAATACAGGGTGGCCCGAAACATCATAAAAACTTAAGTTTACATATCTTTTTACATCTGACATAAACTTTTTTTTTTAACAGCTACAATTTTTAAAGTACATTGACAAAGATGAGACCTTTCAAACAATACCTAATTTTGGTAGGTTTTATGTTAGCTTAATTTTTGTTATGATTTAATGTTGACAACTAAAACCCGGATTTTTAAAAGAGAAAAACAATATTTTTCTGTAAATTTTAAGCCAATAGAGAAATGAAAAAAATTAAAATATGAAAAATGTTGATAATATTAAGGGCTTCAATTTGATATGTAAGATGACCCACATTGCAATTTGAAAATTTTGAGATAAGTTATTGACTTTTAAAACTTCTAAAAGTTGTAAGTTTTGAAACCTGCTAAAAATGTGAGTAAACCTACCAAAATTAGGTATTGTTTGAAAGGTCTCATCTTTGTCAATGTACTTTAAAAATTGTAGCTGTTAAAAAAAAAGTTTATGTCAGATGTAAAAAGATATGTAAACTTAAGTTTTTATGATGTTTCGGGCCACCCTGTATTGACGGTGCAAGATAAATGAAAAACATTTTTTTTAATGATCAGTGTACCGAGACCTTTAAAATGAGGTACAACACGGCCTACCTTTACATTTGAAAATTTCCCAAAAACCAACCCCCACCCCCAAAAAATACCCTTTTGGGGCATTTTAGAGGGTTGAAAACATTTTCCCTGAATTCCTTGGGGTCGAAATAGGGGGTTATCAGTTTAAACTAAATGTTTAAGTATACTCGTTTCAATGCTATACAAGCCGGCCACCCGCTCTGATACACCCTGTATATATGTGTGTGTGTGTATGTATATTGTGATAAGGTTTATCCTGTATATAGCTAACTTGAAGATGTGCGAGACATGTTGCTTTAATTAAAACACAGTTCATTATGAGGTCTGATATCGACTCTTCATAAGGTATAATTTGAAGTAATCATTTAACAGTCCACAATTTTATGACGTTATATGCATTTTTAACAAGCACCTTTTTAAGGTGTATGAATCAGAAGCACTGTCTAATATAATTGATGTCCATATTGAAATAGAATAGTTTCTTAATCATACTGTTGCCTTGAGCGATAGACAAATAATAACATAAAATTATTTATCTGTTAATTAATGGGAATTTCAGATGAGTAAGAGTGACGCAAACATAGTCGAGTAATATTTAATTTAGCTTTTAGTTGTTATTGAGGTGTTATAAAATTCTCTCCTGCTATATATATATATATATATATATATATATATATATATATATATATAAAATACATACATACATACACACACACACACACACTCAAATTCATTTGTAATAATAAAGATAAGAGTACGAATTGCAATGTTTTATAATGTCAAATAATAAAAATCAAAGACTAAAGTATAAGCTTTTGAGCTACATTCTTTTAAATCTAAGCTATGTTGGCTATGTTGTATATCTTTTGAAATATACAATAAATATTTGACACATAAAATTATCATGATTCATTTATGAATATTAATTGCTTTTGGTTTTCTATCTGATGTGAATTATAAAAATATAACTTTTAAACTATACTTCATACATCTTTACTTAATTTATTAGCAAAATAATATATTTAAGGGAAGAATGAATTTTTTGTCAGTTCAAGTTTAGACTTAATTGTGTGTATTTCGAAATATTGTTGCGTTTTATTTAATTTCTATTCACTATTATTAATTTATAATTCAATCTAATGTTATTTAAATATATATTTACCTACTATACTCTTCACAGAATACTCCGTATGTACACAGTGCATTTAATGAATTTTTAAACACTATATATATATATATATATATATATATAATACAATATGAAATCTTTTTAAATTTAATTTAGGAGATTTTAAAGCCCTACTACTTCCTTGGGCTTTCCTATTCACTTACTCGGCAGATTAATTTTGCGTCTTTTATAAGATCAAAGCCTTTTTGGGTTTATTTTTGTGTATTCCTCGCCCCCTAGCTAATAAGCAAAAAATGTCTTCTTCTACGTCGTAGTCATCATTTTGTTTACTCTCCAGCTGATGCACTAAGAAACCTTCTTCTACATCGTCGTACTAAATACTTTACTAATTATTTTTCTGTTTTGCTACAAGGTATTCTTCCCTAACTTCGGAGTCAATATTTTCCTCAATCCCTAGCTGTTAACCTACAAAGTGTTCATCTCCTGCGCCATAGTCAATATTTACCTCATCCCATAGATACTATGCTCCAATTTTTTCTTCCACAACGTTGTAGTCAATGTTTTATCACCCCTTAGCTATTAAACTACAAACTCGTCTTCTTCTACGTCGTAGTCAATATTTGACTCATCCCCTATTAAGTATTAAGTAAGCTACACAGTCTTCTCCTACGTCGTAGTCAATAATTTACTCATCCCCTAGCTGTTATTCTCCAAAGTATTGTTTTCAACGTCGTAATCAATGTTTAACATAAAACCTAGCTATTAAACTACAAACCCTTCTTCTCTCCTACGTTGTAGTCAATATTTGACTCATTCCCTATTTATTAAGTTATCTTCTCTTACGTCGTAGTCAGTATTTTACTCATCCTCTGGCTGTTACTCCAAATTAACCTTCACCAACGTCGTAGTCAATATTTTACTTATCGCCTACCTATTAATCTACATTGATTTTTCTTTATGTCATTGTCTAATCTTACTCATCCCCTAACTGTTAAGCTACAACGCATTCTTCTCCTACGTCGTAGTCAATATTTGACTCATCCCCTAGCTGTTATGCTCCATAGTATTCTTCCCCAACGACGTAGTCTATATTTTACCTATCCCCTAGCTGTTATGGTAAAAATACTTCATCTCCTACGTTGTACGAGTATATATTTTCGTCATCCCCTAGCTACTACGTAAGAAGTCTTCTTCTCCTACATCGTAGTTATGAAGTTTATTTTATTATTATTATTATTGACCTAAATTATTATTTTTAGGGATTTTTCTTTGAAAATATTACTATTTCAACAGCTCTTAA
Organism: Aphrophora alni; assembly: GCA_963513935.1. Classification (NCBI taxonomy): domain Eukaryota; kingdom Metazoa; phylum Arthropoda; class Insecta; order Hemiptera; family Aphrophoridae; genus Aphrophora; species Aphrophora alni. Next base: position 60,611,521 of record OY740770.1, on the reverse strand, counting down.
TATACAATTTGACCCAAAATCATCAAATGATTATCTCCAAAACACAATAACTAAAAATCATATATATGTTCTGGGTTGCAGTTTTTATCAGATTTTCTATAAGTTTATTACAAATATATTTTTTTTACAACAGATTAGTCGGGTTTTTAACATACAAATATTTTGTTAAATTAAAATAAAAAACATTTCGAATAGCTTTTCGTGAACTTAAAACTCACCTACGCGTTCTATTAAAGCTTATTATGTTCAGCTACCCAGTATGTATCCCACAATATCTAGAGACCTCTGTGTTCTCTAACACAAAATTATGCAAAGTATTACTAAACATCTCATTTAACCTAAATATAATAATATATATTTAATTACAATCAGTAACACTACTACTAGTATCTGAAATTTTGCACAAAAGTTAAGACTATTAAATAAAGGTAATCATTTTTAAAATGACCGCCTTTTGAAACGGTTTTTGGAAGTTACTTTTTTATGTAAATTTGACTTTTTTCTTTAATAACTCAATTTAGATTGTCTTTACTGATACTAAAGTAAAGATCATCAATGACTTCAAGATATATATATATTTTAATTTAACCGCGATTTTTAAAAAAGTTGTAGGCCTATGACGCGGTTTTTATTAATTATTATCTACTTTTCAACGGTTCTGCTTTTTAATCTATTAGAGGGCATAATTGGTTTGCCTGTGGGTATCATATAATCTAATGGAAAAGGTATAAGCTTATAACATTTTATCCTCAAGCAACTATGTATTTATTATGGAATTTCCCTCTTAAGTTAATTCAATTATAATCGATAGTTTTAATTGAAAATAAATCGTTTTCACACCAAAAAAATCGTCCCTTGTAAAGATAGTAACACTATATTAACTATCTTTGCGTTTACAATTTAATCGTAAATTACAGATGAACTCGATTGTGATTGTAATTTATTTATAGTCTTACCATTTATCTTGTAATCAAACACCGAAAATGAATTCTTGAATCGAGAGAATTATTCTCATTAGTTTCTATAAAATGGCTATTTTATAATAAGGCAATTTGTATATGAAATCATGGATTCTTAAAATCCGTATCTTAAAAACTCGGGGAAACTAAGTTTTATAAAAATCAGCATATATTTTAAAATATTTAACTAAATTATCACCATTTTCTATTTATAATTGAAAATTACGAAATTTTTAATTATTTTTATTCGTTTCGTACTGAAATTACAAAAATAGTTGTTAAATTTAACAAATGTTAACCGTCTTAAACTATGATAAATATTTACTCCCATTTGAACTAATGTTAATTTTAATAAAACTGTTATACAAAATGTTAACTTAAAAATCAGAATTCGTAATTCATAACTGAACAAGAAAATACGTATTGTAAATTTCCTATAAAATAGGTTTTCGCCGTTTGAGTTGTGGGGATAACAGAACGAGTTTTTGTTAAAACTATTTGTTTCTCAACTCAACTTTTAGGATCCACATTGTAAAACTGAAGGACGATATTAGTGAAAACACATAAAAATTGGTTCAACAGTGTGAAACTAAGAAAAAATTTCAACTTAGTAACATACATACTATGTTCACCTATATACATTTTCTTACTTTTTCCTTTTATTACTTTCTATTGCAGAGAGTGCAGACTATCTGCACCTATTGATAGGGCTTCACCGTCCCTCAGCGATACCAAGCTATACAGAGGTGAAACAATAAAACATCTTCTCTGAATATATACACACATACAGCACTCATATATGATTACATTTTGTAGAGGCTGTTAGACTACGTGGGTCACTGGGGATTATACATAAACACTCTACAACCATATATATATATATATATATATATATATATATATATATATATATATATATATATATATATATAATGATTAGTTTTGATCGTGCAGAGCCGTAGCGCGTCTGTTGCTTACCACAACAAAGTGTGACAACATTGGTTCTGGTAAGCTGATGTGAGCTTGCTCTGCCGAAGACTTATGCGCGGTTTCTGTTAAGTAGCCAGCCACTTCGGGCCTTGGTCAGGAAGTGTTCGCGATGAGGGAAGTGTCGAACACTTCGTATCCAGTTGCAGATCTGGACTGATGTCCATCCAGTCTGATTAAAGAAGATAATCTGGGCGCCAGAGTTTTGGGGTTTGGATATGATCGAAAGTGATCCAAGGGTATACCCGTTCCCAGAGTATCATCTGCAACCGCCTAACACGATGTGCTGGTTAACTCGTGCTTGGGCAATACTACAAATAACGTCAACCCGGGTTGTGATAAGAAACAACTATCGGCATCATCTGAAGAGTCTGTTTTCGAAGTCAAGAAATGAAATTTGGAAGTAAGGATCCACGGACATCTTCCAAGATTTCTTATTGTCCGTCACAGTAGACTACTGAGAGGTCAGATCTGTCAAAGATTTTCCCTTTTGTGATTAACAAAGCTGTCACTGGTGCTGCAGATATTGTTCGTTCCATTCGAAAACTTTGTAATGGTATTTATTAATACATACTCTGATAAACAGGGCCACAGACTTTGATAGAAATACATTTCGAAACAAAATTTTATTACTTTCTCAACATAAAACACAAGACAAAACAACGATAAAATTATACATAATACTGCCCTACAATACATTATATATTGTATATTGTATAATATTGTAATACATTATAAGTATGGTGAAAAACTTTTAACAAAATAGTTATTGTGCCACGTAAAATGATACATAACACAAACCATGAATTTGTAAGATAGCCAGATAGAGTTCAGGGAATCTTAGTGCTCTTCGTCAACTACCTTGAGTATGATAAAATCCTTTATTCTCATCTTTTACACTCTGTCTGTGATAACACAGGTAACTAAAAGCTTTTATTATACATAGTTGGTAAGCCTGAGCAATTAAAAATCGTGACAAAGATCTGGGTAGGCGGTTTAAAATTATATTAATTTTGGCATTATTTCTTCCTAAATTGCTTCTTTTATCTAGTTTTAAATGTACCCATTACACTTATTTGATTTTTATACATTATTAGTTTAGTTGGTATAAATTTCTCTGGTTTAAAAAAAAATGCCCTAATTTAGTGAGTTTTCCCAACACCAAGACTTCGCTTTTTTACCTAATTCATTTCTGTTTTTGGCTTAATTTGTTAGTTTTATATTTTGCTAAGGCGATGATGACCGCAATGGTTTTCGCATATAGCAAAAAAAGTAATAATAATAATTCTCCGTCGTTCTTGTACTTGAAACAACAGATTAATTCCATTTCAACAAAATTCTTTGGTCACTGTTCAAGATAAAATTTACGAATATCCAGACAGAAATGTTCGTTTTATTTTAAATAGGAAATACATAATCGAGAGCAGAAACTGACCATAACATGGTCCTCTGATTTAGTTAACATGGACTAACACATGGGATTTGTTGGTCCTCTGAAGGGTTAATTTTAAAAATTTTAACTATGTGATTAGTTCACCCCCTAATTGATTTTTCCCAAAGTCTAGAGCTAGATAAATTGCTTTCAAGCATTTGAAAATAATAGATTTGTCAAATACTTCTGCCAATTTTCAAGCTAAAATTTACATAACACAAGAATTCACCGTTTAATAAATATTAGATTTGTAATTTATATGGCAAAAAAAAAATCTTGAAAAAACATAATCATTTCTAAGCAAGACAACTCTATAGACCAAGAAGACTGTCAAACGTTCATTGTTTTCTTTAGTTTTTTTTATATTTAGATTTAATTCTATACAAAAATATGAGTCCGACTGAATACATTATGTTAACAAATGACAGTAGTTGATTTCCCATTTGGACTTGTATTTATTACTTTCACTCTAGTATAATTGTGTTTCTATGTATTTCTTGATTATTAGTTTTACCTTGTTGCTAGACTGTCTTTACAATCTGCACGGAAGTATAATTAAAGCGTGTCTGAAATTCTTCCCATCAATTCACCATGTTATTGTCGCTGAACTAGTATTTTAAAAGCATTTCACTGAAGTAGGGAGCATTTTTTTCCTCATAATACACGTATAAAAAAGTGAGAATGAATCTAATTTTAAGATATTGTTTAAAGGCAATTCAACTAGGAAGGATTTCAATTTATCAATAGTCAGAAATTCCAATTGGAAAGATGTAAAGTAATCACGTTAACAAAAGATGAGGTGTTATATAAGTGGTGAAAATTCTCTTGGCGGACAAACACAGTAAGTTGAACAATGAACTGTATTATAGAGTTAAATAATTCGGTAGCAGCTCTAAACAAAAGAGGTGAAAGTATATTAATTACGAGTCCAGGAAACGTTTACAGTCGGTTAAACAATCACGTCAACTCGATTAAGTTACAAAACAAAAATAATAACTCCGCCATTTTGAAGTTCAATGACGACTTCTTCTATTGTTACTTTTGTTAGTGACGTTCTTTGCCAGCCTCGTTCAGTATCTTAAGCTATTGAAAATCAGAATCAATCGTAAGGTTCTAAGTAAAAAATCAGAACGTCATTGAAGATGAATTCCGTTTAATGTTGTTTCTCTAGTAAGGACAAAAGCAGATTTGTTTTTTGTTTTTTAAGAAATGGATCTTTAAAGTTTTGCTTGGTTACAATTATCTGATTTAAAATCACTAACATTATATTATGTTGTTTCTTTAAAAAAACAACAACAAAAATAACAAAAAAAAACAACAAAAAACAACACTTTCAAACAATAGAAAAGCCATATAGATTGCGGCGAGTAGACTAATGAAGAAAATTTAATATACTATAATTTTGGTAAATGTAAAACTTGTTATAGTCCAAAGGTTTCTTATTTTTAAAACATTCCTATTTTTAAGAAATTTCTCCTATATGAGCAAATCATAAAATAAACCTGGATTACTTTTTCATTTTTATGGTTAGTTACTTAGAGATTAGTTCCCGTGTTACTTTCCCATTTTTACAGTTAATAAAAAGAAAATGTAATGGTGCTAAAAAGAAATAAAATTAAAAATTATTTATAAAAATAAGCTTGTTTTCACATTCAATTCCAAGTTTGTTCCAAACACGTAATTCACTACAATGATTTTTGATTTTTTTCTATCAATTAATTTTGACTTATTTATTGCATCTTTAAACCAAATCAAAATTAATTCGGCACTGTGTCATCAAATATTCGGAATTTTGAGAAAAGGAGTTAAACATAAATCCGCCCTTAACTCCACAGGAAACTAAAGATTTTTATATATTTTATTCAAATTTCGCATAATTGAGTTTTTCAGAACTGAAAATTATACTAATTACTCTTAAAATACCATTATAATAAACCCAAATTTGTAATGTCTCCCATAAAAATAAAAACACTTGTCTTATTTTCTCAAAATCGCTTTAATGAAAATTATTCGAAATCTAGTACAAACACTTCAAAGTAAACAAACGTATTAGTCAGTATTTCCAAAAATTTGCAGTCGAGAGATGTTAATTAACGAAACCCTTGCACGCTTTAAAAAGTAAAAAACACTTTGGCGTCTTAACTGAAAATATTTTGTTAAAATTTGCTATGTAGGAGACTCTGAAATTTGGTCAATAAAACTCCAGAGATAACAGTTGTTAATAGCCATAACTATAAATTTAGGAGTACCTGCTGTAAGATCAAAACCCCCAAATTAATTTTGTTCAAGATTTCCTTTTACAATTTCATAAATTTTTGTTAATTCTGGTTTCATACAATTTAATAACTGTTTGTCATAAAAGTCAGTTTTGGAGTTACATGAGAAACTTTTGACTATTTGTCAAAATCGGCGTTAACGATTTCGAACAATTTCTTAAGAAAATATATAAAAGTTAATAATATTAACCAATGTGCCAAATCTTAAGTAAAATAGAATTATGATTCGGGATTTTTTAGAAAACATTGATCAGTTCATTAAAAACATATTTCTATCAATTCATTAATTATGAAGTACAAGCTTATGAGTTATAACTACAGGATTAGCAAGTGAAGGCTGTATTTAAAAAGTAACAATGAAGAACCCCACATTGTTCTCTAATTGCCAAGTACTAATAAATTATCTATTTAAACATAAATAACTGCAAGGTCAGCAAGAACGTATTAGAGTTTTGATTTGAACCCAGAGACTTGACTTAGGAACGCCCATTACTTTTTTAAAGAGAACAATCTTTATGTTGAGATTTTCCTAGATATCAAATTTGTGTTTCTGCTGTGCATAGGAGTATATAAGAAAGTTTGTGAAACATTTATTTAAATACAATTTGAGATAAGAAATACACCTAATCTTCAGATATCTTAACACATAAACACGAACTTAATACGCATAGGAAGAACAGATACGACCTAAATAAATATGTTTACATGTTTTTGTAATTTATCTAGAATTATGTCATCAAAAAAGGTCCAAAATACTTGATTTCTTATTATTAACCAACTATTACCAACATTTTAAAATCAGTATTAACTTACTCAAATTATTCTATTAATCACCTTACTCACAAATATAATAACTCCAATTTCGGTATCATAGATGCCAAATGCAGACATTCTTTTTTGTAGTATTTTTTATAAACTATAAAAATATATATTTGATAACGTCAAACAAGTTTGAGATTTAGTCAATTTTCAAGAGTAATGGTTTTAATTTAGTTGTTGCTTTTAACTCTTGAGTGGAACGCAACACTAGATTAACTTCTGTTGTAAACTGAATTGATCTAACATTCCAATGTAATTTAAATGTTTTACATTCGTGAAAGTTTTAGGTAAGATAAATAAAATAAATATTACATACGTTTAATTTTGCCTTTACAACACACCTATTTAAATATTTTCCCCAAATACACCTATTGTACTAAATATTTCAAAGTAACTGAAAGAGCTCTAAATTTATTAAATTTTTTCTGCCAAAATTTATGTTAATTATTAATGATCTACATAAATATTCAGTTATATTTAAAAATTACAAATCTATAAAAAATGGCATTACAAATTATTTGAACTCAGTATTTACGAATGCACAGCACCATTACGTATTAACTCAACATCGTATGCTTGTGCATTCTTATTGGCCGTTATGCATTCTCACTTTCACCTCGCGCTACTCTAAATACAATTAAAATGTTTCCATCGATTATATAACTTTGGTCGCTAACATTAAAACCTATAGGCTACTCTGTTCAGATATTAAAGGACAAGTATGTGCAGAAAATTTAACAGCGTAGAAACGTTGGGAGAAATGAGTATATGTTTGTTTACCAGTCAGCTGAATGTACATTACGTTTAACTTGTAATAGATATGTCTTAAGTGTTTAGAAGGAATGGGTTTCGATTGTAGAAATATTGTATTATAAATATCACAGTTTATAATAATTATATTATTAATTAGTTTCAAGGAAGATCAAATATTGTTCGCTAAATATATTTCAGTTTCAAAGTCATAAAAATATGATTGTGGTAACTGAAACATGGTATTTATAAAATAAAAAAGAGAAACAAATAAACGATCTTTTTAAAATAGGCTGTAATATTTTTTCGATAATAGTTTACTGAGATCAACTTTTAAATATGATGTTATTAATACAATTAATGTTTGGAAGTAGGACTCCATACTTTTTTTGTTTAGTTCTTGAAAGAAATTGTGTGTAATGTTAGAAGATATCAAATTTACAACTTTTATTTGTTCTGTATTTCCCAAAATAATAATGACGTAGAGCCTACACAGCGCTGAATAGAGATATTTCTTTGTTCGCAGATTGACTTCTACCTTATGGTAACATGTAGGCTGTGTTTTACGAAAAGAACATATTTTTTCCATTAGAAAATGCACACATGTATAGTCAAAACTAAGACAGAACAAGTACAACAAAATATACATACGTACTTTGTGTACTATGGAAATATCGAAACCTTTGTTTCCCAGACTAACATGGAATGTCTAAGTCCAGCATGCGTTGGAGTGAAATATTAGCTTACCTTGAACATTTGTTGCCTTGACCCCCGGTTTTCTTTGTCCTCTAAACAAAATATTTTGTAAGGTTATTTTTCTACTGAAATATAAAAATAGCTTTGTTGATTCAAAGTCTGTGTCATCTTCTAATAAACTTTCTTTAAACACAGCTTGGATTCGAAACGGAATTTTAGAACTATCAAAATAACCTTATAATAGCTTGACATCAGCAATAGTTTTAGAAACTTCAATCACCAACTGAAAGAAGATACTCAAATTTCAAAATAAACACTTATTTATAAAATTATAATTATAATAACAGTAATTTAAAGAATTTGGTGGTCTCCTTCCCAGGTGTTTAAAATAAGGAAGATCACATCATAAATAGCAGGTATCGAAATACTCGGCGATTGATTTGTATCATAATATAGTTGCAGTAGATTATCTACGTTATGAGCTCCTGAGACCTGGTACACTCAGATCGAATATGGTGAAACATAAAATTTGAAGATAACGTCACTTTTTCAGGTTTACCAGTCATTGATAGAGAGAGTAATAATGCATCCTAGGTGGTGGTTGGTTGAATGGACGTGTACTTATCTAAACCAAAGTTATAACTTCTAGTGTTACATCGAAAGTATTCGCTATATGGTAAATTAATCCAACAACCACAAAAGCAGGAATAACCAACGCACGAAAACTAATGAAATGAACATCAGACGTGAAATAAATGAGATTTTACACTTTAACTTAATTTATATAATAAACGACATTAACTCAAGTAACAGATTTGAAATAACAAGAGTTGAACGGGTGACGTCAACATTTTTCATATTTCATATAAGTAAATACCACTACATTAGACTTTCTGTGTTTATGAAATTTATGTAACAAATACCCTTCTTAATTAAAATTCGATATTACTGCGGAAACAAAACATTAAGTGGAGGGAAAAAATTAAAATATTTTGTATTCAATTATTGCATCATATAATCGATATTAGTTACCTATAATTTAAAATTATTATAATTTTAAAGCTTATAAACTAATCATCTACAACAATACGATTGAAACATAAGTGGTTCCTATTTACAATTCAAAAATATACATGTAGATACAATTCTATAAAATGTCAACTTTAATTTTAATTCTTCTTTATAGAAATACTTTCTTAGAAACGTTAAAGAAATTAATTAACTGGTATGGAAATGTTTCACTACTAGATTTGTATAGAGATACCTTCGCCAATAGAAGGTAAATCATAGTTTAATGTTTCTGTAGCCCACAGTGTTTTTTAACATTAATTCCATTCTTATTCGCTTCAACAGGAATAAGTTTGAATTATATTATATCTTTTAATATGAAAATATTAAATCAACTTACCTTTCAACATGTTTTATTTTTAATTGGTTCGACTGGTATATACACTTTCTCGTTTATTCTGCTATCTATCCAAAAACTACGTATTGTAAATGGATCAGTTATTCTATATAGTTTACGGTCAAAAAAAATAAACTGCTTCCAGACACTTCCCTAGCAAGGAATCTCTCTATAGTTTGAACCAGAATCTCTCCAGTAGTATGTTTAATTATACAATCGCGACGGAATCGTCTCAGGACGAAATGTCTCACTTGTCTTAAAATTGTTTTAAAGTATTTCTTAAGCTACAGTGAAACTAAATTATAGTTACCATTCAAATATTATTTACTTTACTTTAATTTAAACTGATTTCAGACATTTCCCATGAATTTTAATTTAATATCCATAGAAATCTTGTTCCGCGTTTTTAGAATTGCACAATAAATAATCTAATAAATGCTCCTACTTTGAATTGCATAATTAGATTGATTAAATTAAAATACTAATTACAACAATAATATAAATATAAACATAATTCTAATCTACAACTAGAGAACAATTTCCCATCTTGATATCAAAGATAAATTTTAAATAATGAACAGAAACTACACAAGTACAATTCAAATCGTAGGAAAAAGAGGGGATAAATAATTAAAGTTTCTTTTAATGAAAGAATTATACTAAATAATAATAATTAATAATATAATAATCATTATTATATTGTCTTAATAATAATAATAATAATAATAATAATAATAATAATAAAGGACTTTTAGTAAAGCACTGTATAGAGTTTTGCAGTTTTTACATGACAGTTTAGAAAATAAAAATGATATCACATCAACTTATTAAATTTATTATGAGGTTTTTTAAACGTTGTACATCTTTACTTTATTAATTCACCGCGAATTCTATAAATAAAATTTAAGACTTTAATAGAACTTTTTGCCGTTTGTAATTATCTTGTAACTAAATTTTCGTGACGTTTATTTCTTTTCTTGTGACAATTTTTTTAATAAATTGATATTGAAATAATATTTATTCTGGACATTTCATTACGATTTCTGCCCATCTTTTAAACCTGGCACTCCGAAGTTAAACATTCTTTTCTTGTTTTAAACTAGACCTTCCTACGCCAGTCTTTGAAAACAATTCAATATTTATAATTAATACTGAGAAGGTCATGACATGGGAAATATTAAGTATTGTTCTTTAACCTCAAAGAGAACAAACAAAAGGAAGTTTTAATTTAAAGAGGAGTTAAGTGAATTAAGCTGGATAATAACTCCAAGATTAAAATTCTACTGAAGGCTAAAGTTTTTATTGTTGTTGTTGCAGGGAATGTCACATCTGTTTCGTATTGACAAACTTGTAAGAAGAAGCAGTTGCAAATGAAAGTAAACACAGATTTAGATCTAAAAGAAACTGTTCAACTCTAATTTTGGCGAATAAATGTTTTTAACTTTTATTTTTTTAAAGAAGATCATGGTGTCTGTCTGTCATCTGTTCATACAAAAAGACTTTTCTGTAAATAGATTCATGTCTTTAATTAATTTATGTCACACGAAATTACTAAGGCTTAACCGACAAAAATACAAATTGAGCTCTCTCCATTATAAAACCTATCTTAAATATAAATTGACTTTTTTTATAAAATTTGGGTATATATGTAAGTAATTTTTTTTTAAAGTTTTTAATGGAAATAATACAATAATCAAGAACACAGATTTAAAATCATTATTAAAACTCACTGAATTTGAATTTCCTAAAATGTAATGTAATGTATCATGGGTAATTAACTTAGTTATAAAAGGAAAACCATAAATGATTATTGTGACGATGTATTTGCCATGGCGTTTCCTTTATATTCCGACCTAAAGTTCTTGTGTAGCATGTTTAACTCTTTATGGTATGAGATGTGATTCAGGGATCTACTAAGGTCGAAAAAGTGGGTAGGGATGGAAGAGCTTTGGTTTAAACATTATTAGGCATTTACGAATGAACTTTAAAAATGTTTACATTTACCATTGAAATCAAATCACCGCCTCTTTATCTTGAAAAAAGTCACGCGATAACGATTATTTTAAGGATAAAAAGCACCTTGTCACGATAGAGCAGAATTCGTACCGGAACTAAACTCAATAACGTATAGTTAGTTACCATGCGAGGGCTGAATAGTTTCCGGCAGTTACTAAAACTATTCTCTAGTCTGGAAGAGGACGGCTAACTTTTCTCCACCAACGATTAGGTTGTATGGAACGACATTGACTGAATGTAAGGACGAGGATGCTGAATAATCTCCGGAGGGGATTAGGAAGGGTGAATATTCAACAACACGTATAGGGCAAGCAGATTATTTTCTAGAAGTTGAGATTCGAAATTCGAGAGAGTTTGTGCTGTTCCACTTGTGTTGGGTAGAAATCTGAGTTAAGCGGAAACATAATGGTGGTATACGCCGATACTTTGGAACTGTTTGCCAACCATCGTAGGTGTTTTAAGTTAAACGTAAATTGAGATATTATATTTCAGAGAATTAGTGCATTTCCTCTGGTGCAGCGGAAGAATATGGTTAAGCGTCAATATACGCAGACATATTTAAACTACATCCCAACATCCGCCTGGGCGTTTCTCTAGTAATCCGTTACGTTTAAAATTCGTCAGAAGTTAAGATTTAATATTTCAACATACTTTTCCTGGTTCTAATAGTATCACAGAGAATATATTTCTGGTATAATCAACATATTGAAACTGTTCTAGAAAGTATTCGATCGATAACTGTTTTCGGCGACAAATACTAAATATCTTCCAACTAAAAAGGATGTTGTGGAATATTCTCTAAGAAGGATAGCACTGAATATTCGCTAGCAAGGTGGAAGATAGTTGAATAATCCACAACAAGGGCGGGGTTAAACATTCTTCATAAATGAGGAAGATAGCTAAATATTGTCAAGCAAATCGGAGATAACCAGCAATATTTTCCAGCTAGTTAGAAATGGTGGAAAATTCTCCAGATATTTTGGAAATAGCTACATAGTGTCCACCTGGGAATGGGCAGTTGAAGATTCTCCAACTGAGAAATGACTGAGTATTCTCCAGCTAGTTGGGAATGGCGCATAATCTACAGCTAGGAGGGAACGGCTGAATATTCTCCAGCAATTGGCTGAATATTTTTAAGCTAGTTGGGAATGGCAGAATATTCTCCCACAAGTTGTAAAATAGCTGAATAGTCTCCAGCATGAAAAAGGCTGCAGTACATTCTTTAACAAAATAAAGGATGGCTGAATATTCTCCAGCTAAGAAGAGATATGTCCAGCAAATTGGAAGATGGGGAAATTTTCTTCAGCAAGATAGATGATGACTTATTATTCTGCAGCTATAAAGGGGCTGCTGATTTTTTTTCTGTGAACTGGTTGTGGGCTGTACATTCTGCAACTAGGTGGGGGAAGTTTGAATATCGCCAATAAGTAGGGGAATGGCTGAGTATTTTATAGCAATGTAATGGGTGAATATTTATCGGGTAGGAAGGAGCCTGCTGAATATTTTACAGCGAGGTGGAGGACGATCAAATATTCTCCAACAAGATGAAAAATGGCTGATTATTCTCCAGATATGATGTTGAGGGCTGAATTTTTTACAGCGAGTTGGAGACGGTTGAATATTCTCCATGAAGGATCGAGATAGGTGGAATTAGCGTAGTTTAAAAGAATAACCAATTAACCATTTAAAACCTTAGTAATTGTATTGGAAAATTTTGTTCCTAAAATTCAAATTTAAAAAATTGATTATATTTTGTAGAAAATGTGAAGGTAATTGTTCACAACCAATTTGTATAAGAGAAAATAAGTCAATCGAAAAGAAATTACCTAGAACTACGGTTATTAATTACTAATAGTTACATTATATACCCTACTAATTTTAGCTACGTGACATTTATTCCATAAAAAGTAGTTGTTGAGCTACATCTACTTATATGTACATATTTATTATGAAATCTATGTATAATACATAAATTACTGACAGGGTGAGTAAGTGTGGCATTATTAGTGGTGCGGAAGGTTAAAGTGGTTATCTGAAGCGAGAGTGACAAACGAAGAGATGGTGAGACCCGAAAATTTGAGTCAACATTACAGGCGAAGATAGTGAAAGAGAAAAAACATACCATCACAGACAAAATGATTACAGTATGTAATGTTTGTGTACCAGTTTTCTTAAATTTTAATAATTTAACTGTAATAGTAACAGTAATTATTTCCTATAGTATAGATCAGTAATTTAAAATATTACTTACCAAGTTAAGAACTTAAATGGAGAATGCTAATTCCCAACCACTCCTCCGATTGTAATTCAACGCTTTCTACTATCTGATTACATCTAATTAAAATGTCTAGCAATGCGCGGATATTAATTAATTGTTTTAATTTTATATTAATAACAATCTCACTAATTAATAGTGCATTAATTTCAAAAGATTAAAACCATTAAATAATGAACTTGAGATTTCAATATATTATGTAATAGCAACTAGATTTCTATTCATTTGCAAAGGTAGACATTTCTTTATATTAAATATATATTTTTCCATTTTGTATTGCTTTCGTTCTATCGTCAAAATGCCAAACGTATTGAATATATTTGTTAATATTGTCTCATCAATATAATATCCTCGACGTCACACAACTGTTAATCGTGTGGAGTTTGGAAATCTGTATCCAATGAAGTTCATTTGCGTTTTCTACTATACAAATTGGAAATAACTAACTTGAGTACTAACCAAATATTTTCTATTGAGTAGTAGGCATTTTCGTTGGATTTTAGTTAAATCTGACATATAAACAGGGTTTTAATAATCATTTAAATGTTTAACTAAAATTGAAAGTTTCAAATTGCAATATAGATTTGTTAGAAAGGTTCCTTTTTACCTGTAATCCTACACTAGCATATTTTTTGCAGCTTGTCATTCTGCATATACTGACACAAATATTGTAATCTAGTCTTCAACGAACCACAAACATCGTTTCAAATTTTAGAAATTCCACTCTTTTAACGTTACAATTTAACTGTGTGCTAAGTTTTAATTATATTTATATTCATTTCAACAATGGAACTAGAAAATTAAAAAAGTATACAGTTATTTTACCCACTTGGGAGTTGTTAATTGACTAAACGAAGTGAGAACTTGTTTCAAATTGATAATTTTAGATTAATCCGTATCTTATTTGTATGTTTGTGACACGGTAACGACCATATGCGTTCAAATAAGAAATAAGATTATTTAGGTCTAGGTCGATCGAGGTAAATACAAGGTTTTTTAAAAATTGTATTCCTAAAATAACTATGGTATGGATGCGGGTGTGCCGATTAGGAATTCAAAGTCTTACATATCAAATAGAGAATTAAGTTTAATCTGTTTTGTAAAACCTTAACACGGTGCTTAGCGATACAAAAAATCAAATAAATTATTATTTACAAAACAATTATTCTGTGTTGTTTCCTGATTTTTTCCTCTACTTTATATAAGTTGTTTGTGTGCATCGATGTGCGTTAGAGTAAAATAAAACAATACTCGGACATTTTACGCGAGGTCCAACAGTGGCGATAGCGGTAAGGCCATCACTATTCCAGTATTTGTATACGTTTATGGATACAATACTATATTTAGTAGCACTGTGATCTTAATAAATTATATCTCACAATAACAATGTAAATAGAAAACCATCAAATGGAAAGAGTAAGGTTCTATTATTTTTCCGTATGCGTGGTGTTTTGTCAAAACGTACATAAGATATATTATTTACTATGATTATTGTTAGATGTCACTCAAAGCATTCACCACATTTTGTTTACAAGAACGATTTATTGTATGTATTAAAACTTTGTGATAAAACATTATCAGGAAAAATTGAAAATCAACAAAACTACACACTAACACAAGGGATGACTAACACCAAGTCAAACTGAAATCATACCCTGTTCAATTAAATATAAAAAGAGTATTTGTATATTTTTCATGTTTTAACCTACTCACTCTTTTCGTATTTCTCATGTTTTAAGGTTTACCACTAGATAGCGGGAGTTGATATATAACTCTTGAAACATCGTGTATATTTTAAGCACAGAAATGTTGACAAATATCCGAATAAACACATCTAATTTTATGAACTATCTTCATTATATATAAACTATTCAACCGGAACTATAAAATGTATCCCGTGTGAACAATATTTATTATTATAAGCATCTAAATCACAAAAAAAAACAGAAACAAAACCGTTAGTTGTGGCAATAATGTTACTGGGAAAAACTAATTAAAGAAGTCGGTAAACAAAAATGATTTGTAATACTAATGCAACAACCAGCAGTCGTTTACCTTGATTAATTTCACAACTAACTTCAACAATTTGGCCAATTGCCCCCCACCCTCCACTTTCCCAATGTGCATACAGTGAACATGCTTCAACAGTTTTTATACTTATCGTGCAATCACTATTCAGTGATCAATGATACTCTTTCAAAATGTTGGTAGTCGTGTAAAAGAAGTTCAATGTCGTCAGGCAGCTACAGAAAAGCCTGTAGTAGCATTAACATATTTCCGTTGACAAAATTTTTGAATAAGTACATATTTTAACGTCAAATCCTTTGAATTTCGTTTCTTTTCAATGTGAATAAATCTACCACAATATTTCAGTAACAGTAACATATTACTACTTGAGAAAAGGGAAATTTGTCAACGAAGACATCATAGACATTTTTATGTTAGTAAAAGTTAAAATAAAGATTTTTTTAACAATACAATTAACAAATATAACTTAAGATGAAAGATGAAAAGGCAAATAAGTGAAATGTAATAAAATAGTTGTACATAATTTAAAGAAAAACAAATTATATAAGTAATACTTATAGTTTTTGCTGTCAGTATGGTTTACCTTCAATTCACAACCAACGCTTGGATTATTGGATTATTATAACTTGGATTATTTATTTATTACCCCACTTTATTTATATTTATTTTCTTTTATTTATTAATATAATATATTTTCATGAAATCATACATGAAAGTACAAAAGAATGAGATATAATAAACTTATTTTAATACTGTTCTTAATCTCTGCAATATATTGAGGTAAACTTGGGAAAAATGCACACGCAACAAATTAATTGATGAAAACAATAATTCTCACAAGACAACATCGCCTTCTCATCAGATCCAATTAGGCGACCACTAAAAAAATTGTTGATTCCAACTAAGTATTTATAACGTCGTGTTGTTGATGTTTTCTTGCTATTGTAAGTTTTTTTAAAACGGCGTATGTGGCAAAAAGTAAATTTTCGGGAATCTAAAAAAAACCTTCTAAAAGCTGTATTATTAACTTTTTTTGTTGCAGTTGGTATTTTCAGTAAAAGACAGTTTTCTTTACCTGTTCAACAGTAAAACTTTTATTTTTTTTAAATGTTTGTGGGAATTGTGGGTAGTCTAAAATTTAAAACGTACGCCCTTTTAAAAAAACCAAGTTGAATTCTTTTATATTTGATTAAAGCTTTAATTAATATTTTCAATAATGTTATAAACAACACGTTATATGTGTTTAAGGTTAAAACGTTCGTATTATTATCATAAACATTTTTTATAATGTTAAGGTTTCATAAAAAAAAAGTAGGCCTAGGTAGACAGATACAAAACGTTCTTTGACTTTAGTACAGGTTTGGTTTATCTAAGCTTTTAATTATTATTTTTTTTATATATACAGAGTGTGTCTAAGTATTAGAGCATAAATTTAGACACACCATTTAATAACTAGAATTCTCGTATGTTCTACATTGACAGTAATTTGAAAGTGATTAAATTTTTAAAAAACTTTGGCATTTAGTTGGCAACTATTACTGTATTCAGAAATATAAGTTAACTTGTACTGTTTCTTTGACTACAGAAACTATAAAAGAAATAATGAACACTTAATTGGTTAACTACTGTCAAACTGCCAACTATTCAAAACCAACTTTCAACTGAAACATTAATCTTACTCTCTCCCTTAACATTTTATGTAAATAAAACATAATGAAATAATTGGACATTGTATAAAGTCGTTGATGTTTTTACAGTGCAAAATATCCCGGTTACTGGTACTTGACCACTATACCAACAAAACAACTAGATTGTAAAGGTAACCTACAATAGTTCTTTCTCTTTCCACTAACAAACACCAGGAAAGTGTAAAACAACAAGTTTGTTTACAGTAATGCCACATAAACCATACTAAGTATAATTCAGGTTAACTACTGAGTGAGTCGTGAACATTTCACAAGATGACATTACATTAGTGTAAATTGCCGCCTTGAATAATCATGAGATACAGCTGAAGTATAGTACAAAATGCAAAAGAATAATAATACTCTATTATTTGCTATATTTTTCATATTGAATATTATCTGAGCAAGAAAATAATTATAGTTATATGTAAAACACTTTTGTCCTAAATCAAAGAGAGCGAAAAGTAGTAGTCAAGATTCATTTTACGCTCATTCACAAACTAATTATAATTAATCGTCTAAGCGGTAAGGCAAAAAAAAAAAAAAAAAAAAAAATCTGTTCCGATACCGAGAACAACAAAAATAGTAAAATGTTTAAAACACCTAAGTAATAAAACACGTTCTCCTAATTCATGAAATATGGCAATCAATATAGTAATTCACTATAATTAACAGCTTAAATGGTAAAATGTGGCAAACAATTTGCCAATAAATCTGTTATTAAAAATATCAATCTAAATATTGCCATAAAAATGCTTCTTTTTTCCCCCCAATATCAAATATACTGTTCTGACATCAGAAAAAAATATAAAAAAAACACTTAAATTGGGACCCTAAAAATACCTTCAATTTCTTCAATGTTTTTACAATAAATCAACTACCCCTAATCTATGCCAGCGAAGCGAAACGATTAGTTTAGGGTAAGAACCCCTCCCAAGAGGGTAGCAAGCAAGTGATATATAGCCTATTAAATATTGTATCAACAAGTATTAAATTTATTTTAATAATTCAAATGACTCAACCTGCTACGGTATACACTTTATCATGTTCTTTATTATAATTAAAGATTTACATTGGGAATATTTGAATTAGTAACTATTTTTTAAACAATAGGCTACTAAAATTACATATAAAGATCCATAAAAGAGTTTACAAGTGATTTAAAACTTCACGACACCAAAACTAGGGAATTAAACTGAATTTCAAAATAAAGAAGAAAAACGGACATGATGGACTGACACACCATATAATGATTTTGTTTTGTGTTATTCCTGATTATCCAGTATGCTTTACTCATTTGTTACGATTATTGATTTTATATAAATAACATTACTTTTTGTAATAATTAATGATAACTTACGCCTTTATCAGCTGACTATTCTTTAATTTGTAGAACAATAAGTTTCGCCATTACACTGACGGCATTTTCAGGCTGATGTAACATCACTAGCACAAAACACAAAAAAACATTAAACTTTACTAATACGGTACACGTCATTATACAAAAAAATTTGCACTTAACGAAAGTCTGTCGTCATATGTTAATTCAACCGGTTCCACTACTTAACTAGTTTGTGAATAACAATGTCTTATCTGAGTTTGAATTAATATCCTGTGAAAACATGTTGACTGTTTTCGTCATTTCTGTTGTACATTATTAGATCATATAAAGAATGAAATTAGACTTCAGTATATTTTATAATTATTTATTAGTTTGTCTGAATGAGTCTTGATATGTTATATTTTAAACTCCTCTAATACGTTCATACTTTTTCTTTTCTCCATATTATGTAAAATTACCATTTCGTCTTCTGTTATATGTATAATTATTATTAACTAAATGTTCTATAAATGTGGCCTTGTATTGTGATGGTGGTTTGTATTTGGTAAATATCCTTCGGATCTTATGTTGAATGTTCTTCTTGTTTGTCCTATGTAGTATAGTGACATGTAGAATAAATGATGTAAGTTATCATTTAATATTAAAAATATCAAACAACTTATGGCTTCAATGGTCACTAACTATTTCATCATTACTACTTAAAATGATAATTTACAAATATTTCTGTAAAAACAATAATTTATTTATGCTTTTGATAAAGGTTTTAAAATAAATCTAAATATAAAACTTTTTTTTTATTACTCAAATAAGTTAAATAAAGAAACAGTTTTCATAACTATGAAGAAAGTTAATGCAAAATAAAAATAAGTTTATTTCAACATTTATTATTTTACTATAAGCTTTCCAAATTTACTCATAACCCATTTATATTATTTAGTTCCTTCAAACGAATGTAGAATGTAAATTTTAATATCAGAATTGTCATTTAACTATTTTAAATATTTTTAAATACAATAATTCCTAATTATTTTGGCATGCTTCAAACACATTTACATTCTTAATACATTAACCAAATATAGTCTCCTGATAAATCGTTTAGGAGGCTAAACAACATGTTGTTACGCTAATTTTAATAAAGATTTTTAAACAGCTAACCAAAACCAACTAACTGGTAAATGTGAAAACACATATTGAGGTTATATTACTATAATTATACACTACTGACTGTATTATTTATTATAATGGTAACTATTTAAACTTTATCCTATTACGACACAAATAAAAATTTAATTTTATAATTAATGAAATATCAAAAACCTTGTTATATGTTATAAAACTCTAAATATTTCTTCGCAGCTTTAACCCAAAATATGCTATTGATTAATTGGCATATGATAGTCAAATGTTTTACAATTTATTTGGTATATTCAATCGTTTATAGAGGACAATTGCAGTAGATCTTCCTGTCATTATAAAACATTATGTAATATAATACAAAACAAAAATCTGTAGAATACACAAATTAAAATTAAAGATACTTAGTTTTTATATTACATTTTTTATTGTATTGTGTATTGTTTGATGGTGATATAGCAATGTCCCATATAAACATGTAGATTATAAACTGTTAAATTGTATATTTTAAAAAAAGGTTATTAAATTATTACTACATTATTTCTTATAAACATTCAATCGGTTAAAGTACAAAATATTTTGTTTAATTATATGTATCTTCAAGAGGGGATATGGTTTCACCTTTCGTTAATTTTGTTACAGTGCGATATCATCCTGTATCAACTTTTGTCTCTATAAATCGGAATATCTGTTAATACATTTTATAACACCTTTAACGCATTCAATTTTTTACTTCAACCCATAACATATGAATTTTGATAAATTAAAAAATGTTTTAACAAAATCTGTGTTAAACAATTTGAAAATAAGCCTTACACAATCATCAAATAACTTAAACGTTCATGTTTTGATAACTTAAAAAGGAGCTTTAAATTAAAACATCAATCAACATCAAACTTTTAGAAAATAAATAATTGAAATAACTAATGTAGAGGAGGATTTGATTGAAAAAAAGTCGTTATTGCTTGAAAAAAAGTATCAATAAACTATAAAATATTTCAATTTTAGTAACTGGTTAGAAGAACTGTCTCATCTAATTCAGCGAGACCCAGAGCACACCTTAACTGGATGTGAAAGCCGAGTGCAACTGAGCCTGTTTAACTTTCCACTCCGATTCTCTACTAATAAACATCAGTTTTAGGTAAGGACGATTAGGGCAATTTCACTTTTTTCTCTCTATCGGAGAGATCACCAGTCTGACAAAGAATCTGTATTAGCTGGATTAAAGGACAAGTAAACATACGCTTTCTTGACCTTAAGTTACTTAGCACCTAGAAAATATATGCAATATGTTTGAGTTGTTTACTCTCAGCCTTGGACTTATAACTACTACGGTGAACTCAAGCGTAATAGAGAAAGGCGTAAATTTGATCAATATAAAACTTTTTTATAAACAATGTGTAGCTTGAATTTGACAGCTGACAGGATTTCCGATAAATTATGTAATATAGGGGGTCAAGTATGATTGAAATATTGATTCTGGACACACATAAAATTAACAAAAGCCTTGTCCCAGATATTAAATAATTAAATATTTTAGTCCCAAAGAGGACTTACGGTCACATAATAATTAATTGTTATAACAATTAAGTCGTAGTAGGTAAAAAAAACTAAGCCCTGAATTTTCTACGATATATTTACATATTTGAACATTTTATTTGTCAAACGCCTTTACTGTAGGTCTTATTTTATTCAGTCATATTATATCAGTCTTTTTTTGTTGACGAAAGCAAGAGTTGAAATTAGCCCCATTAATAAAAAACAAAACAATGAAACAAATTTCTAATAGCAATAACAAATGAAAATACACTACCACTTACAATCACTAAATTATTACAATCACTATACAGTACTTACAATCACTATACTATACTCAATGCTTTCTCATTCATGACGTACCACAAAATTCGGTTGATTGATATGATCTTAAGTATAATCTGTATATTACAGAAAAAACTGAGCTTAGGAGAAAAAACCAAATGTAGGAAGTAATTTTAGTTACTAAGCTCTTTTCAAACCCATGTGATATAGAAGTCCAATTTTCATCATGCTAACGTTGCGATTTGCTGTATTTGGAATGTTTTCTTGTAAGAATGATCCGGCCAGTCATATGGAATTCTGCAACTAGTCTAATATAAAATATACCATTTAAAGATACACATTGAGATTCTGATAGAAATTATATTAATTTGCATTAATCTTTTAATTATTAACTTTATCAAGAGTTAATGTTTGTAAATTTTGTACCTCTGTTTACGCAAAAAAATTATTCTCCCATTAATATATATTTTAATTATATATATATATATATATATATATATATATATATAATTAATGGGAGAATAAATTTACTTTATATAAATATCCCTTATTTTCTATTATTATTATTTTTAGTAAAATATTAGCCTAATTTAATTAGCATTTAATAGTTATCATTTTCCATAGTAATAGTTTTTAAAAGAGTTTTTAAACTATTTGAAAACTTGATTAATTTCACGAAGTTTTAACTTTTATATTCTTCTCAATATTATAGAGGTTTTTTCGATATGAGGTGAAAAAATATCTAAATACACTTATCTAAATAGTACTGTAATGTAATGAACATATTGCATTATATCATTATAATACATACGTAGGCCTACATCCATCTAAGTATAGCCCTATGTTTGGGAAAATCACCATGAGAAAACAATGCATGGTTCACATGGAACATGTGTTTTACATGGAGGAAGCAATCAGAACTGCGGTTCTGTGGAGGAAGAAACAAAGTGATCAGCTGACCGCATGTGTGGCATTTGAAAGTGAGAAGAGTTATGATAGTCATGACCGCAACATGGAAACTGATGCGGAATTTTGTTGTGCACTCAACGAATCAAAACTATAGATTATTATGACCGGGCTATTATTACCATATAATAACTATTAATCAAACCTAACAGAAACGTTATTTTAAATGTGTTTTTTATATCTTTGTTTACATTTATAACACGGCAGCTTTATAATAAGTTTAGGTTTTTTTAAATAAACAACACTGATTTCGTAAGCTTTGTCTTGGGAAAAAAAAGTAATTGTATAATTGTATAATTGTAATATAATTGTAATTAAAATTGATCTTCAATTTCAATTAAATTGATCTTCAATTATTTTAAACGTGTTTCTAAATATCTTTCATATTCCAAATAAAATCTCAAAATGAAACATTTCTTAGTGAAATCAAGAAATGGTGACAAAAAATGTTGTTTTTTTTCCGTATTGTTTAGTTTATTTTTCAAGTGATATAGAAATAGCTAAAGCTTGCTGATTATTATGCGTGTTTAAAAACCTTGCAAAAATAAACATGTATAACAAATTTAATCAAATTAAACTACCTGTTACAAAGTTGATGCTTACGGAACATTGTTAACCAGTACCAACATTTAAGAAATCAGATATTTTACATTTACATATAAGAAGTTGAATTTATTTTGTTAGGACAAATTTGTCTCTAAACAATAATCCCTTTGTCTAGCCTCAAATGACATTCGTGCGACAACAATACACATTGTACTTGGAAGACATGACGCGTATACTGGTAGGGAGTAGAGGCGTATTTCCCTTCACAATGACGCCCGTCTATTGCTGATTGAAGGACACATCTGCGGAGTTCTATGTATGATATATAGATATGAGTATAGCTTAAGTTTGGCATAGCTTAGGTCAAATGTGAAGGTATGTTGACTAAGGCGTTGCCAAGTGGTGCGATAAATTGCATAACACTGTTGCAAGCATTGTTTGACTGGATCACCTTCGTGCCAGAATATTTGCCTCGTGATCTGTATATTCAAACAATATTTATACCGTATTAAACCAATTCAAATGGTTTACATGGAAGTTTAAAATGTCCAATATTTATAATTATCGTTTTAACACAGTTCGGTGCTCATTATGATATTGATAAGAACATCGGTCAACAGATTTGCTGTGAATCCTTATCAAATTTCTCATTGACAAGAAAGGATCCGAAGGGGCGAATGCTCTCTATGCTCGGAACGATATAACTAAGGTTACTATATATTTATAGTTCAACCAAAGTCCCTTGAAGGTATACAATTAAACTATGAACAATTGTAATATGATAAATGTTAAAACAATATATATATATATATATATATATATATATATATATATATATATATTGAAACATATTTAGGCTCTTTGAGTCATTTAAATTGAATATTCTATATAGTATTGTTTTGACATCTTCAACTCATTTGTTGTAATTGTGAACTTAAATTCCTGTAACCTTTTGTTTTCCCTATAATTTTTAAGTATTCAGATTTCAGTATATATGTGAAATATCGCCGAGTTCTATCTCCTTTAGGGAATTTCTCACTCAGCCAAGATACTGCAAAACATAAATTTATTTCTATGAATATTACCAAAGAGGCGATATACCATGAAAAACCCCTGTATTATCGCACGTTTAACTCTGTTTAAATCATGCTCATTTTGCTACCATTTGTCATCATAGAAAATAAACTAATCAGTATTGACATTAGCCCTCCTTACATCTTCACCAAAGGAAACCGAGACGTAGACTTACTTATTAAACTCGACAAGGTAGGTAGTTGACCTTAAGATGGTGCGGGTCGACGATCCACATCATATGTAACTTTCTATTTAGCTTTAGTCGTTAATAACTCTCAGCAATTAACATAAGCTTTTACTCTCTTGTTAAGTAGTTCTTCTCTTGACAATTACGCCACTCCTGATTTTATCTCAAGTTATTACACCACTTATTGGTGGTTAAAATCGGTATTCCTTAATAATTTATCTGTATACTTGCATGACATAAAATTATTATTTTCTTTTATCACTTACTTGTCTTTGTGGAATATAAAATATCTTATAAGAATATCCAATTCCCGGCTTAAATATTTCTGATTGTGTTTAAATTTCTTTGTTAGGTTAATATGCATCTCTTTACTCTTTTATTAAATAGTTCTTCTCTTGACAATTACGCCACTTATTGGTGGTTACAATTTAATTATTGGTATTCGTTAATATTTTATCTGTATTACTTGCATGGCATTTTTTTTTTTTTTTTTTTTTTTTTTTTTTTTTTTTTTTTTTTTTTTTTTTACACACTTATCTGTCTTTGTATAATTTAAAATATCTTATAAGGATATCCAATTCCCGACTTAAATATTTCTGATTGTATTTAAATTTGATTGTTAGGGTAATATTTGGATCTTTTACTGTCCTTATCTTAACCATTTACTGTTATTATTATATTCATCCTTTCTTTTTATTATCACTTTTGTTTAATTTTTAATTAAAATCAGAACAAACGTTTAAGTGTAATTAACTGTAAGAAGTTAACACCCCCCCCCCTGTTATTAATTAAGTTTTTTTTGTATAACAAAACTTATTTAAATTTCGTTATGTTTCTTAAGAGATGTTTTCTTTTGTTGTGAGAGAATCTTTTACTTTGATTCTGGAATAAAAGATTTACTTACTTACTTTTAGTAATAGTCATAGGGTAATCCAACTTTCTTTATTTAAACCTTAAAATATAAAATACACTTTAACGAATTTATTTAATAATTATTTACATTTTCAAAATGGTAGACTGAAAATTTAGACTAAAACTACATTACGTGTGAAGTGTACAGAGATTCATAAACTTTATTTGGAAGTATAACCAAATTTATCCTACCATTTTTAGTGGAACCTTTGTTGTGAAATGATTATGGTAGATAAATAAATTTTCACAAACATTTACCAACTGTCTTGCATATTCACAAACAACACAAAAGAAAAAACAGGCAAAACTTGTTGGTCAAGGTGTCGTGGATCTAACCCACATTTAGTTAATCTTGTGTAAAGCTCAACCTTGCCACTGATTAGTAATATAACTTCAGAACTAATGTAATAAAATTAACAAAAGGTAAAGTTTACACGCCTTATATAATTTTTGAACACTGAATTTAGAAATTTGTTACGCTGAATTTAGAACGCTGAATTTAGAAATTTGTTAGTTTTTAATGTTGACATTTCATAGCTGTTTCATAATACTTACTTAGGTTTGGCATTATTCATAAATCAAATTTGACAATATTCAAGCTTGTTAATGTGCAACCTGCCTATTTCGCTTGTCATTGAAAATAAATTGAGCTACGAGTAATTGCATAAGCGAATATTTTATTTAACTATAATTTTAGAATTACATGGATAGTTAAATATGACTACAAATGTCATTTATACATTTATTCATTTATATTTAATAAGTATAATGAACCAAAGCTTTGTCAATTTAAATTCCAAATATACACAATCATTCCCTTTTCATGCATTTTGTTTCTAAATTTACTACTAAAAACATACTAAAATATTAGGTGATGAGTATATATCTATATAGTCATTTTTAATTATTGGTGAAAACGAGGAATCCATCAATAAATAAGTAAGAATACTTGAACTTAAGTAATATACTAAACTTGAACTTTGATTTCGATTTATTTTGAATATCAAGCCCCAAAGATTGTTTTGTATATTACCAAAGGAGAATTGTGAATAAGGACAAGACATTATAGTAAATATATATATTCTCGTAATTATAAATATTGTATAAACAAAACAACTATATCCTCCCACACGACGGGAAAGCACAGGTAGGAAGGCATGATGGAACAAATAAGTTACTTATATGGAATTAATCATATGATGTGAAATGCATCCTATAATTTTACTGCATTGGTAAAAACAAAGTTCTGTTTAAGTTATATTTTTGAAATGGGTCAAACTATACTTACAATATTCAATACAGGACACTAACATACTTTCAAAGAAATGTCGTGCGTAACATTTTCGAACTTGGCCAATAAACGAAAGTGTAAGTCTTGCATCATCTTACAATGTCACTTCAAGACAATAGACTGTGTATTGCCAATTCTTCTATAATTGTCTATAGTTTAAATGAATATACTATTTTAAAATTTAGAGTCTTGCGTAAAGTTCTACTTTGATACTATAACAACAACATTCCGATACGATAAATTTATTAATTTAACTCTTGTTTTATAGGGTAATTTAGTTTGTTTAAATTTGCCCAATTATGTAGCATATACCAAAGTATTATGATGGCCAAAACAACTACTTCGAGATTTTGTAGGTATTTCTATTCTGGAAAAAAAGAAGTATATTCCAGGCTCCAAAAAAGTAGTTTAAAAATATTTAAACCGATTTTACTTCTTTATTATCGAATTTGGACATAATTTGAAGTTTTTCACTTTTAAATATTTAAAAAATTTATGTATCTGTTATATGATCAAAAGTAAGAAACAATTTTTTTCTCTAATTCAGTTATAAAAAGTTTAATTGAATTTTGATAAAATATAGTATCTAATGACTAAAATAAAAAAGAAAAAGTGATTTATTTTGTATTCAAATTATATTCTGAGAAAATATTAAATCGTAAATATAGTATGCGCTCCTGATGTACTACAGATACAGGCTAAAACATCCATGTTTTATGTTTGTAAATTTGTCCTCCAACATGGATTTAACTAATGCCAACCTATATAATACTGATGGAAATATTTTAGTAGTTAGTGAAAATTGAAGAATCCTTTTACTATTATGGTTTTTAGTATTATTTGTTTTAATTATTATAAAAAAATTACAGAATTTTATAGTACAGCCGTTTTTAAACAATTAACAAAACAATTCATTTGTTCTCATTGATAAATTTATATGATATTGATATTAAAAAATAATTTATTACACGACAATAGAGTCATTATAGCTATGTGACTTACCTTCCCACTGTTTGGGTATTTTATTTTACCTGCCCGTAAGTTTAAATGTAACCAGTCTAACAATATAAGTCGCCCTACATCGTTATAGGCAAATATAACGCTTAATCACTTATCATTTATGATATTTTTGAATCCTATATTAATTCGACCTAATTTCGAAAAGAAAGTATCAATGACGTTATGCGGATGAGGCAGATGTTTTTGACGAGTTTGTACACGTCCAGCTGAAGTAAGGGTTGTTTTTAGCACTTTCGTCCACTCGCACAGCCTAAGGGTAGTTACTATTTTATATATTGAAAGGTTTGGTTAAAATGTTAAAAGTGTAATATCTCGAAGGAAGAAAAATATCTATTAAAGAAAAGGTACCTTTCATAGAACTACATAATGGAAACACCATTGAATGATACATAACATACATGTCTAACAGTAATATTGTAAATATGAAATAACAGGAAATTGGATGGAGAATTGAAATGGATTGGAATAGATTCATAATATTGAAAGATACTACTTTCTAAAAATCAAATGGAATTGTTTTGATATCAATCAATTTGTTCGCCGACTAACAAGTTCGATTTTACAATATTAAATAGGTATTGTGGCGTCATCTAAAGTTCTACTTCTAGAGATGCAAATCATCACAAACTTTACATGAATGTACTTAACTGTAAAATATTCTTCTATATATATAGATTGATGTTTTTATTTCGCCAAAAAAAAAATAATCTCAAATATATCCCCTAAGATAGCTTTCTTCTGACATATTAGCCTATGAAGCCACAATTTCAAAGCAATAATGTCAATATTATTTACTGACATATTATTTGGAACTCATTTTTAATAGGTGAATAGGTGTCAAACTCTCTTATAAGACTTTTGTTTTGACAGAAAAACTTTTTGTTTGCAATAAAATATATTTATATGGTTTTAAGCAATACGTATAGTTAACTCCTAATTAAATATCGATGTAATTAATATGTTATATATCTAGGAATTAACTCTCAGTGGAGGTTCCATGTGGTACAATATTTAAGTAATTAAATTATGAATAGCTCCCAATAATATATATTATTAATATAAATAATATATAATAAAATATATAAAGTATATAAAATATTTAATAAAAATATATATTTTTATATAAAATATATAATATTAAATTTATAAAATAAATATATTTAAAAAAACTTATATATATATATAAAAGTTTTTTTATGGCAGTAAAAATCTCATATCAGAGGATAAGTTTCTTTTGATAATTCTCTGTCATCCTGAACGGAAGAACTATTGTTACTAAGAAAAACCCATACGTCAGAGGACATAGTGGAATTATGAACATCTCAAGGGACATACAGTATATGTCTTTTTGTTGAGGGGATTTTGTATTCATGTCATTTGAAAATAGGAGGCTAATAATCCCATTGAACATCCACTTTTCCACATTGGTTTGATATACGGAATGATTGGAAATTAATGTCATAACTATTTTGGATAAAAGTCAACAACTACAGGAAGCAGAAACTCACTCTTGTAATATCTTTTCCACAACTATTTCCTTTCCTTATACAAATTTTCCATAACAGTTTGTAATAATGGATTATCTAAAATTTGTTTGCAGTTAATCTACGAACTGTTTCGATAAATAGATCGAGTTGTTTGTTAATTGTATCCAATTGTGGAGGGCGGGAATGTGGTGCAACGAACTGAGTAGCTGGTAAAGTCCCTTTTTACTTTCCCACTTATAAATAATATAGAGAAAGTTATGTGATAAGTAAAAAATATCGATGTCATGGTTTTGAAGATATATTAAAGTCAAAAAAGTGGCTTTTGTAATATTGGAACTTTTTCATTTTATCATTATTATTACTATTTTAATTTTTTTTTTGAATTTTGTAGTATTCAGGGGTTAAGTAAGAACACAAGTTTTAAAGTATATAATTGATCTTAGTACATTCTTCTACCGTTCCTGGATTTTCTTTAAGCATTTCTTCTTCTGGGGCGTGTCGGATGAACTTCATCTTGAAAAGCAAATTATGTGCTCATAATATTTAGAAGATGTAAATAGTTTTTGAAAATGCAGTTCATCCGAAATGCGTCAGCAAATTTAAAACAGTGCTAAGAGTGCAGAAGAAAGTACTCAAATCAACTATGTCCTCGCAGAAATATATATATTATGAATTTTATAACAAAAAACATATTTTTATAAATTTGGATCCAACCCTTTCAACAATTTTGATACGAATAAAATCATTCCTTGGGCTATTCACTTCACGCCATAAAGTATTAACTTTTTTTTCCCACCCTTCCTACTTTTCCCTCAACCACATGCTATTTAGTCTAAATTTTAATTGTTCTATAAACACTTCACATCAAATTTTGAATTGTAGGCCTATATCTTTTACTGCCATTCTTAAAATAATGCTGCTCAAATACGTCACAAGTAGACGAAATATAGAAAGACATCATTTCGAAAATGATCTAAATGATTACCTGAGGTCAAAAAATTTCAAAAAGTATCTAAAAGATGATTTTCAAATTTTATCACAAACAATAATTTTCATATTATGTAATTTAAATTTTTAATCTTCCCTTAATAACTAATATTTTATATAGTTTTCTCAAAGTAAGTTTAATTTAGTTAAATTAAATTCTGCTAGTTCACTTTGGGCTATATATTGATCCAAAGATCGAGCTTCACAAATATTTAAAAACAAAATAGTCTCACATCACCACAGAGTTTCAGCTCGGTGAAGAGCATTTCTTTCATAGTCAAGCTTATTAACGAGTATGTCCATAAGCTTTCACCTTATCCGACTCGGCTCGTTAAATCGGCCTCGTGAATGTGTTCTCTCATTTCCCTCTACCTGTTCATTGCATTCCTACTTTATATAGACTTTCATTTCAAAATAAAATGTTTTAAGGGAGTTCAAAAATTGGGCAAGTAACTTGATCACTCAAATAATAGTAATAACTTAAAGGAGATGTCAAAATATATAGGCTACCTTAATTCTAATAGATACAAGAAGTAAAAAAACTAAAATTATTACAACTAAAATCAACTGCACATAAATTAAATACCCATAGTCAATTTACGAAGAAAATATCCAAGACGTTGTAATTTTTTTTCGTAAACAATAAAAAAAATTGTTTATAAAAAGAAAATTGTTCAACTCTTCCGGCTAACAATTTAAAATGTTATACTTGTAATCAGATTAACTATATTCCCGTTTATAATGAATTGAATTGTGTGTAGATAAATAAAATGTAGTGTTGTTTGAATATGGTGTTGTATTGTGTAAATCAGAATCTGGTTAATCTCCTGGTTTAAAATCACATAAATGTGAATTGTATTGGAGTGTGAAACTATAGAGTATTATCACGATTAACCTGAGTCGGATCGCCAATTTCTCAGTACAAAACAGTCACTGTTAATCTTAGTACAGATAAAATCAATATGAAATTTCCATATAACACAGTTTAGTGTTTGAACATTCAAATTAAATTATGAATGTCATAAAAAAACTACAAGAACGTACGGTATGTTCGAGTATAATCTGAATATAGCTCAAGCTTATATTAAAGTGTGGCTTGTCGGACTAAGCTACAAATTACAGCGTTATCTTCCGAAACACATTTGTATTATTTTCGTATCATACGTCTTATCAGAGGGATGTTTACATTAAACATAGAGAAGAATATTCTGAGTTAAAGAGAATATCAGCAGATGTTCCACAAGCGTGTGTCCTTAAACAATTGTTCTTCTGTACACCAGTGACATCCACAAAGAATAGGTACATTCACAGCCACTGTTTTGTTGATGATATAGTAATTATGGTAACTGGAGCCACTGCAGAAGAGGCGACAAACAAACTTCAACAAGAAATCAATGAGTCAGCAAGTTATAAAATAATGGTGGTTAAAACTAAACGAATCTAAATCAACTTATGTCAATTTTAATATCATGAAAATAAAGCCAATTTAGACTGTGTTTAAACACACATTTATGAACTCATGTTAACTCATCCAAATAGCTGATAATGACGGTTTGATGCCAAACTGCACTGGAAAGAGCACATAAAAAAAAAAGATGGAATTGAACATGAAATTCAGAGAAATGAATTGGCTACTCGAGAGAAACTCAAAGCTCGACCTACATAATAATCATAAGGTGATTTTCAATAAAGTCTCCATCGGGATCTTAATATGATTACAGTCACCCAAGAGATATTTGCGATAAAGCACAAACGCAGATTTCTCATCATACAAAATCCTAAAATAATTCTTCTGATAAGCAACGTGGAAGTGTGCCACCTAAATAGAGTCTTTCAACTTTGATTGTGGACTATGAATAATATGTATGATCAAGTGAACTGAGTAAAGTGGATTTCTGAAGTCAATCGATGATACTCCAATGCATTGTGAAATGTATATTACTAATTAAACTCTAGCTTAGTTGTAATTTAATATAAGATTAAAAACTTTAGTTTTCAGTTAACTTTGTAGATTATCTTTTAGTTAAAATTTAATTTTGTACGGTTACTAAATTAGTCTCATAACATTTTATTCTCTTACTCTAATTTTGTTTGTTTGTGGGTTTATTTCTCTAGTTATTTACATAATACTGATTCGCCATACACGTTTTTGAGGTAGAGTCTAAAATTTTATAAAAGTTATTGTCATCTAGAAGTAAGTCATTCCAAAACAATTTTGTAAATATATTCACTAATAGTAGGAAAAATACACCTTCACTCTCTCAAGACTATAAACTATAAGTGAGGACAACAATTTAATAGAAAAATTTTAATATGATAATAGATATTTTAATTTTAAGAACCCAGACTCCACATATGTGTTGTTTTCAGCTCTGTTATTTTGTTGTTGGAATCTTTTAACGACTTTCTCAATTTTCTAATTAAGGTTAAAATTGTGAGTTTTCGTGTATAACATAGTGCTATTTGGTATAAAATCCTGACGGTAGCATATAAAATACATACATTTACAAGTCGTGAAACTTCTAAAGAATTCAATAGCTAAAATTGAGTTCATTGCCAGTTGAAAACCGGGAAGTACCTAGTCACACACTAAGGAAATCACTGAGCCTCTTCATCATCTCAAGAATAAATTAGAAATAATACAACTCTCATTGTTTTCATATGAATTTTAATGAAATAAAACTTCTGTTTACAATAGTAGAAATGACACGCAAATACACTGTTACAATTATTGTACTTTGGTTATTCCCTGTCTGTCTTTAAAACTTCGATATGACGCAATCCCTTACCAACATTCGACAATTTGCCAATAGTATAGACAAATACCAACTGTGCAGACAAAAAACCAACCATAACATGACCTGGATTCCGATGGAAAAATACAAAGTGATAGGTTGATCCTCCTCTCCTGCGCTGCGGAAAATAAGCATTGCAAAACAAGAAAATATTTACCATTTATTTTAATGCATTTTGTGTGTATATATATAACAAGTATTTTATTTTACAGAAAGAGATTCGACCGGAAATATTTTTTTTTAAATTTAAAAAACCTACAGCTTTTTAGCTCTAGCTCGAAAAGTAATACTAAATCAATAGGTAAAGAATACTTTTAAAAATTGCAATCAACCGGACTTCATTTCGTCATTTTGTTTCGAGATACAGTGATGAAAAATTTGACTAAAAATTTTTAGAACTACTAAAAATGGTTTTCTAACAACCCCAGTTGGTATGATAGCGGAATCTAATAAGGCTCCTATATAAAACTTAATTATATTACACACACAAAATTCGACCAAAGAGAAGTCCCTACGGCTATTATAGTTTACAGTTTCTCAAAAGCAATTAATGACATCCTCCATAATTTGTCTATATTGCCAGAGAAAATATTTCTACAATGCCGCCGATGAGAAAATGAAGAGAACTCTTTATGAGTAAAGAGGACTATGAAGTAATAGACAATATTCTATATGAGTTTAAGTAAACGAAATTGATAAATAAACCCTAGTTTAATTAATGTTTTATTAGTTTCCAATATAGGACCAATACAAATTTTATAAAAGAAATTTTCGTTTAATTCATTTTTAGATCAACTTTGTTTTGCTGTATCTCCAAAACCAATATCTATGTAGTAACATTGATTTCGCTTAAAATTGGAGGGAGAATATACCACTTTTTGCGATATTAATTAAACTTTTAAAGCCATAGTTTAAATGCTACCTTCTTTAATTTTCCCTATCGAAGCCGTTCCTCCTGAATTTAACACTCGTTATTTATGTCTAAATAGGCCAACAACTAAAAATTCAATAACATAGCTGGTACAAATTTTATGGCTTGCAAATTGGTCTGAGAATTGACATATATATATCCGATTAATTTATATAGTTCATACTATACAGGCTAAAAATATTGTGGTCTATAAAAACTATTTAATTTCAAATAAGAATTTATCTTTTTCAATTTAGCATAAAGTATTCCCCCCCCCCATAGTAATTGGAAATTTCAAGACCATTTGTTGTTGTTTTTTTTTGTTTGTTTTTTTTTGCGAGAAAGTGGATTTGTAAACAATCAGTTGAAATTATTTAACAAGACCTTCCACCCAATTACTCAAATATAATATTCATATAACTTAAGCAATATAAATTTTCAGATAAATATTGTGTGTCTATTAATTCCCTACCCCTACTTACGATGAGTCAGACCAATTGAATTTCTAGAAATTAGCTCCAAATCTAATTATAAAAAACAAATTTTAGATTCCTTTCAACAGCTTAAAAGAATGTATCTTCATCATTTTTTGTCTAAGGGTTTATAATTTCATGAATATATGACCTTGATGGTTTTGTGTCATTTTGTTTATCTTATTCGTTTTGTAAGATTCGTTGATATGATTATGTAACATCATATAAATTCTTCTTAGATTTAGACGTAAAAATTCTCTCTTAAAATTTGTTTTGTATTTATATTCTGTATCTAAATTACCAGTGTACAATACACAGAGTGCATTTAAAGTTGTAACTTGTTCTTACTTTGCGAGAAGGAATTAACTGATATACCCTTGAATTTATATAATATCTACTATATTTGCCATTAGTTTTTGTTAATTTCATGTATTTGAATTATTCAACAGAAAAAATATTTAAAATTAACATTTGGGAACGGCAGCTCCGGGACAGGAGTTCAACACTCATGTTCAAGGTAAGCAAGTCCCAAATAAGTTCAGTGAAGAAGTCTTTGACTAAACAGATTTCCACTACGACCTTGGAAATAACGCCCCCGTACATACGTTTCCCTTTCTGGCTTGCAGACTCTTGTTCCACATGAGACTTCCACTACGGGTTCAAAACTGGAACACACTTTCTTTGAGAGGCTGTTGGACGAGGTCTCCTAGTGCCCGATTCAGTCGTTAGTCCGCTGTCTAGCGCGGAGGACCTAATTGTGTAGTGCACTTCTCTGTGTGGAGTAGGAACTAAACATTCAAGTGAAGTGAGTAAATTATTTTTGGATTATAATGTTGGTTTTAGTATCTTATTATGAAAGTGCGCATGGGTTAACTACCACGGGTTAGTTTTAAAATTATGGTGAATCGTTGTGAAAAATTAGATCTTATACAAAATTATAGCTATTAAATTATATTTTTCGTGTTTTTTTATGAAATAGTAGAGAAAAATAATACTTTTAGCTAAAATTGTATTACTTAGTCGACATTTAAAATTAAATACATTTTGTAAAATAAATTACTAAACTTTTTTAATTGGCAGGATGTGTATTTAAATTGCATAAATGTATGGGCTGTTTATTTTAGAAAGCCAAACAAATTTTTAATTATTTTTATTTAGAGAAAAAACAAATGAAAACCTATTTTAATTGACATTGATTAGACTAAATCATAGATAAAGTGTCGCAGAAGGATATTGTGTATCCACATTCTGTGATTTTGATTATTAGAAGTAGTATTTTTGAAAACAGGTTAATTAGTGTGTGATCTACAAGTTTGATAAATTTAATAATACATTTCAAATATATTTAAACACCAAATATATTTTGGAAATATCTCCAAGCTCTTTTTCAAACTCAAAATTTAAGGTTAATGCGATAAGCTCAAAGCACTAAATTTGTATTTTCTCAAAAACGACTTTAACTATTTCGATTAAACTTTTTTCAAACGTATTCCTTCGTGATTCAAACCATTGGTTTTCTCTAATATGTTTTTAATATAGAGATAGTTGAGTTTTGTGGAAATATCGGATTCAAGGTCTTCTGATTTTCAATGAAAGTGTTTTTTTTTTTTTTTTTTTTTTTTTTATATATAAATCCTATTTGTCGCAGTAGATAAAAGTTGATCATTTTTTGATGTGAATAACTTTTGGCCGTATTACACAATTTTCTATTGTGATTTTGAATAATTAAACTTAGGTGGCAGCTAAATATAAAATTTCAAGTTCCTTAAATTTGGGTCTAGCGACTTTGATATTTTTTTTTTCTCAAATAAACCCAGTGAGTTAAAATACCACATTGATCTCCATCTCATCAAAATGCAGTTTCTGGATTTATCGGTCAAAAAGTGCAAATTAATGAATAATGGAGAAGGTCGATATTTGAAAATTGACTTTTGTTAAAATTGTATCTGTTGAATGTTTATGATCCAAACCAATGAGCATAGCCACGTGTATAAAGAAGTTGTAGTTTGCAAATAAATTTAATGAACTCTGACCAACCTTGATTAAAAAAAAAAAAAGTATTTAATTATTTTGTTCAATTTACTACCGGACTGATGAGTTCTAAACTTTCACATTTTATTAACATCTCTTGAGTTAATTTCGAGATATTATCTCTTATAAGTTCTGTCTAAACTTGGTTTCAACAATTATTTTATCGAAAACTTCTTAATTGCCATTATTGAGCAAATAACAAGGAATACTTTAGTTTTTTTAAGTTAATGGTTTTGTATACGAGTGTGTAAGAAAGTTAGTTTCACACATACAATATTGACTATCGTTACAATCATGTTTCACACATATATAATATTGACTATCCTTACAATCATGTTTCACACATACAATATTGACTATCCTTACAATCATGTTTCACACATATAATATTGACTATCCTTACAATCATGTTTCACACATACAATATTGACTATCCTTACTATCATGTTTCACACATACAATATTGACTATCTTTACAATCATGTTTCACACATACAATATTGACTATCCTTACAATCATGTTTCACACATACAATATTGACTATCCTTACAATCATGTTTCACACAACAATATTGACTATCCTTACAATCATGTTTCACACATACAATATTGACTATCCTTACAGTCATGTTTCACACATACAATATTGACTATCCTTAGTATCATGTTTCACACATACAATATTGACCATCCTTACAATCATGTTTCACACATACAATATTGACTATCTTAGAATCATGTTTTTTTTTTTTTTTTTTGTTTTTTTTTCAGTAAATTACTACTTTAACAACATTGTGTGTATTTTGTTATTTCTGTATAGAAATATCTTTTTGGGGTACTTCACTAGAATAAAACTTATGAACCTATAAATTGTACTTAAATTGAAACGAAACTCTTCTACATCCAAGTTTTCCAAAGTTTTGTCGGAAATAGTAGTCAAAACTAATTAGTTCTAGACAGTTTTGGTCTATTTTGTTATTAAACTAAATTTTGAACATTTTGAGAGGACTTTATTATTAAATTATGCGAGAAATATATTCAAATTTTATAAATAAAAAACAACCTTTCCTGTTTCGGAAACCTTCAGACAAAGCTTCTCCAGGAGACCTTATCGGAATATGCACAGTCAATTATATTACTGATATACCATTTGAATGGTTTTAGGTAAACTACTGTATGATGAAATGTGCCAGAGGTTAATTAAATAAACGTATATAACAAAAACAATAAATATGTTTGTTGAGAATGACGTGTCAAGCACTGTAAAGAAAAAGCAAATTTAATTCTTTTTAAAAATTTACAAAAAATTAATGTGATGGTACACGTGTTTGTTGTATGTTGATGAATATTTTTACTCAACTTATAATCAGTATATTTGTCTTGGTTACGTGTATTAGTTGATTCGGTAGGTTAATTATTAAATTTAGATAATAATACGATTATTTCTGTCTCTCTAGACATTTAATTAATATAATCAGTTAAAAAGTTAAGTAATTCTAACTATCGTTAACTAAATCTGTCTATAAAGAAATTCAGATTTAAATAATATTGGTATTTTTTTATACACTGGAGGATTATGTTGTAAGTTTATATTATTGCCAATATTTATTAAATAACAAATAGTTGGTAATTGAACTTAAAATATACATTTCTAGGGAAAATCAATTCTTCCTTGTCACAAAAAATTCTTTCTCGTATAAAAATTCGTTTCCGTTCAATAAGGCTTTCCCGTTTTATCTAATAGTCAACAAAAGTACTTGATATCATTGGCAAAACTAACCACACCTTTAACTGTTTAAAATTATTTAATGGTTATGAACTCGGTTGGCTGTTCTACTTTGGTATGGTGTTGCTTAAATCATTAGTGATTTACTCAATGTAAACTAACTTGAAACTCCATGAAGGTTCCCCTTTAAACCAACTGGAAATAGTGAAAACCTTAAACAATGAAGGCTTTCCTATACACATTTGTACATCATAATCCAACGTAAACTTTTTAAATAAACACAATCTTAGCTTTAATTTCACGTTAGTTCTTTATCTAACTAAGCAAAGGATTGATCGTAAAACAAATACCAAATTGGGTTAACATAGAAATTGCTTAAACACTTAGTTTAACATTGTCAATGTTTTTACAGACTGAGGATGTTTGCAATAGATGTAGGTTGGACGTTTTACGAATTGGTAAGCAGATTGTTTTGAGGCCAACAGTAAACTTACTTTGGTGATGAACAACTGGTTCACTACAAGTATGTTAAGAGTATTCAATAATTCATGTTCCAAGATAAATTGTATTCGTTTCAATTCAGAATAATAGGAAATCAGAACTATAATCACTTTTTTTTTTATCCTCAGTCATACAACTTAAAATAATTTCTTGCCCTAAATTTTCACTTTCAAGTTTGTATGATAAATATATATATTTAGTATACAATATTGAATATATATATATATATATATATATATGTCACGGGTTTTGTAGATACAGTGTAAATACTACAAATCAATTTCCTTACATGATTGTAGTTCAGATTTTTTTAAAAATATTGCTGCGTTTTTAATAGCTGTGAACACATTTAAACAATTTTCTAAATTATCTCTGTCTTTATAATATTTGAAAATGATTGAGGAATTTTGTCATATAAAATCTGAAAACAGATGAACTGATTGACTTCAAATTTTAAATTTCAACGCCGTGTGGCTACCTAATAAAATGATTAGCGTTTTAAAAGAAAGTATGGGTTAATGTGAAAATAAAGCAATGATATGAACTTATTAATAAACATAATTTCAAAAACGAATCGTCTGAAAGACAATATTTTGAAATTTGAAACTAGTTGGTGTTCCATGATAAAGCAGATTATAATTGAATAGGTTCACGGTGGATTATTTTTAAAAAACGAGTAGTACTCCACTATTGAATTTTTACACGGTTTAGATTTAGCAGACTTTAGTATTAACTATTGATAGGCCGAATATATTCGAAAATTGTATTATTCATAAAAAATAAATTTGTATAATACTTTTTTTAAAATGAAATTGTCGAGTTAATTTGATATCGCTTAGTATATACTAAGATGCAGATTACCTTAAAATAAAAAGAAACTAAATTTCAAGGGATTTATTTATTTTTTAATTACCGAATTTAAATTTAATATCAGTTTTATCTCGATAATTTTAAGGTTAATGAGTACATGACCAGTAAGTTACATCACCATTTAATGCTAATCTTGTAAATGTAAATTTTTAATAAGTATATGGGTTCAAAATGGTTTAAAGGCAGTTTTCTATGACAACTCATTATTTTATTCTATTCTATTTATATTACAATTTCAATGCTAAAAATTGGTATTCAATGTCAATGTGATATTTCTGCAATCAAGAAAAATTAAATATAGATTTGTTTTAATACATACAGATTATAATCAAATTAGTGGAAGCGGAAACGAACTCTGAATCTTGTTTCTTTGCACATCGAACAGAAAGTTGGTGCAAGAGTTGGCAATTATAGCTTATTGCAGGACTGGGGCAACAAGTAGAGTAATGCCCTCACAGCGGTCCTGTGGCCTAGATCATGCAGTCAGGCTTTACATAACCCTTGCTAGTTGTGCCAATCTACCTTTAAGGTTAAAAATGCCATTCAATGTTAATTTAACAATGTGAATTCAATGTATAACTTATTCCTTATCCGTGTGTTGTTAAGTACAAAGTTTTGAGACATTTCTGTAGTCTTCAGTGTTGGTAAATAAGTTTATATTGGAATTGGTCTAATAAGTCGTGTAACATTTCTTTAATTTAAGTAATCTGTAACAACTGTATTGAATGCAAATTTCTATTTACAATATAAACCGATTACATATATAAGTATCAAAATAGATTTTCAATTCTAAGTAAAATATTGTCTATCTTTAAAAGGTAATAAGGAAAATTATGTTTAAATAGATTTATTTTAAATAAATCATTGAATCATAAGTCATAACTACAATGTGAGTATGATTACAAAGACTTAAATACATATATATATATATATATATATATATATATAGGTGATGGAAAAAAAAACTCGATTACAAGATCTCACAAAAATTACGTTTACTTATTCAAACGCGTTTCGACGACAAAGTCGCCATCCTCAGTGATACATGAGCTACAATAACTACACAAACTAAATGTAGCTTATGTATTATTGAAGATGGCGACTTTGTCGTTGAAACGATTTTGAAATAAGTAAACGTAAATTTTGCGAGATCTTGTGTTCGAGTTCTTTTTCCATCTAATATTATCTCACAAGTCAAGCTCAATATTTATATATACAGTTAAATATAAAAAATAAAAAATTTAAATAATATGTTAATATGTCTTAGAAACTTTATTAAAATTTGTAATAAGAATTTGTCTTCAATTACTTGTAATGTACAAAAAGAATATATTCT
Source organism: Aphrophora alni (assembly GCA_963513935.1). Classification (NCBI taxonomy): domain Eukaryota; kingdom Metazoa; phylum Arthropoda; class Insecta; order Hemiptera; family Aphrophoridae; genus Aphrophora; species Aphrophora alni. Next base: position 60,570,783 of record OY740770.1, on the reverse strand, counting down.
TTTTCCAAAGAATCTTTCCGTTTACTCAATTTCCGAATATTTGAGTTAAAAAATAGTGACATACAAATTTAAACATAAGGACTGGATCTACAATACCAAAAACATAAGTCTTTCAAAATTACATTTGAATGAGACATTGAATTTCCAAAATTTGCAAAAAAAATCAAGTTTTATGTAATTAACAGAAATTACTAAATTAATTTAAGACAATTTAAAATATTAGCTTTCCAATATAATATGTATTTTTGGATACATCTCTTAGTTTATCACCACCTCATATCAAAAACTAGAAAGAAAATAAAATTAAAATCCCAGTCCTCGAATATTCTAACAGCATCAGGATCGAAAGAAAACAAGAGTTGGTCAAGAAAGGCTGATAGTAAAGGTGAAAGAGAGAGATCTAAACCCATTATTACATTAAAAAAAGGTGTAGATCCATCTTAGGTTACCTCGGGATGCTACCCCGGTACTCACTATAAGGTGTGTGACGTACCCTGCTTTAGGTACGGCTAAATATTGTTACCTACACATTTAAAATTTGGAATCGAAATTTCATATATTTTCGTTTCTAATCTCTCTAAAACATGAAAATGTTTTTATAGTTAGGTAGGTTAATAATTCAAGGTCGTATGTCTATTCTTCAATAAATTAACAATCATTTTGAAATTTTAGTTTTGGCAATTCTAATGGTAAATTCGTTCCAAAAACTTGAGGAACTGAATTTTAAAACATTGTACACAACCAATAATGATTGTTGATTATTACTTACTTTTCAAAGAACTTTATTTTCAAGGAACTTACTTTTCTAATGTACTTTATTAGGAAGTATTTAAATTATACGAGTTTTACTTTCTCTTAATCATCCAATTGTTAGTTCTGTTAGATATCCTAACCTGTTTTAAAAATTAAACCAATTTGGTTTTAGGAAAATGCATCTTCAGAGGAAATGAATATTGACAATGGCGGTCGTCAACCGTTTATTAAATTTTATTTTCATTTAATCATAAAGTCGCCATCTTTTTAACAAATATATGTCAATTAAACTCTTTCTTTTTTAATAAAACATAAAACATGGTTATACTAGAAATTACTAAAATAAAATACATGTAATATTTGTATTTTTATAAAGTTACTGGCCTCAGGGTTTTGATATCTTACATCTACAGTATTTTAATATGTAATTTTCTATTTTCAAAATATATTTGATACTTAGATTGCTATTTTTTATTAAATTTTTAAATAAAATATGATATTATGAATTTTAAGATCTTAGACGTAAAGTTGGAACAAATTATTTTTAAACGTTGTCATATAATTAAACAAATAAGTGGTCTTATATAGTGTCGTTTCGACTTATTTATTTTAGAATTTGACGCAAAACTTATAAATATACACATCATACACAAAAATATATTCTCATTATGTAGACCTACATACAAATTTCTATACTATATACACTGCTCATATTAAAACGTTTTTCAAATAGATTTATAATAAATCGTATACTCCCTCTGCAAACTGCAAACTGACAATAAATACTGATAAATTTATTTTCTTTAATACAGAATTTTGGTTCCGAAATTTAAACTTAAGTGACGTAAAAGACAATAAAAAACCTTACCATCATGACAGGTCGTTTTGGATACAAGGAAAAACCATTTTACTAATCAAAATTCATTTTACACGAATTGTTGTGTATTTTGCAGACGTAAAATATAATTTTAATTACCACCTATCCCATAACAGGCGAATGAAAGTTGTATTTGGGGTTTGATACTTTTCCCTATGTTTATAAGATGAAAAATTTCTCGGTTATCATCGCCTCGTAAAAAAGAAGAAAAATAAATATAATTAAAGATCCCAGCCCTCAAACTCAGGTCGGAAGAGAATAAAACTTGGTCAAGAGAAGCCAAATAGGAAAGATGAAAGAATGACCCAAAACGAAATAAAGAAAGGTGTAGTTCCAGCTTTAGATATATCGGGATTGCCACCCCGGTGCTCATTATAATTAAGATCTTGAAGGATCGGTTTGAAATGTTTAGAAAGATATATAAACTAGAGTTGACATTTGCGATTTGGCACTTTTAAAAATGTACAAATATTTAGAGACAGCATTTTCGTTTTGATAAGTTTAGATGTAAATGTATACCACCTGTTTCTAAGCTCACCAAACCACAAACTCATAATAATACTTTTTTTTGTCTTTACATGCAAGAATATCAGTTTGGTCGTTTGGTCAATGATCAAAAGAAGGTTCCACGTGTAAAATTTTTAGCTTATTTTCATAAATTTCTGTGTCACTCTCCATCTCGCCTGTACCATTATGTTTGACTGCTTTAAATACCAGTGAGAACAAGCCTGCAGAATGTTACACAACTTTATGGTTAGAAAGAGTGATTGTAGTAAAAAATAAGTACATGTACATTACAGTAAACTACAGGACATTCTGTGGACAGCTTAGAGTCGTGTGCACAGTTTATATAACAACTCAGGTTAAGTAACTATTTATAGTCTACGCCAGAAACCATAAACTAAACTTCAACGCCGGCAGTTGCACTTGGCAACTCCAGATCCGATACTTTCTCTATATCAACTTTGTTTTATTTATGAAACAAGCAAATGACATTATGAAAAAGGTTTAATACTTCCACAAATCAAAGTTTAATAATAGAGTTTATAAGCACGGGGAGAAATCAACATATTAATCGCAGAAGTGAGATCCTATTTTAGATTGGGCTAAATATGATTACTTTAACATCTAATGTTCCCGGAACATTGAAGTACACATTTAAATTTGGAATAGAAATTTCATTTTATTTTCGTTTTTGACCTTTTTAAAAACAAGTCTATAAATAAATTAATTGACAGGTGTCTGAACATCAGGACTTACATATATAAAGTACAAACAGACGAACCGAATTGCATGTATACCTAATAATCTCCTACAACGGTGGTCGAGTGGTGTACTACGAAACTCGACTTTAGTATTTGGTTTTGGTTAAGCACGTTGTCAGTACTGTTAAAACGATTTTGTTGGAATTTTCAATATTGTCTTCCTTAAGTACTCTAGTAGTAGGCAATTTGTAATTTGACCTTTCTTTATTAAAAATTGTATTTGGAGTTATTGCAAATAGTATAGCAGTAGAAGCGATTTATGGAGTGAAGTAAATCTTTCCGAATTTATTGTGAAAATCAAGGTTTTTACATTTCTCTCTTCGTGATTTTTCCACTAGCAGCTATAGAAAGGATGGTCTACCCGGCCAGAACTCCGCTTGGTCATATGCTAATACCGTGAGAAGTCACTAAGTATCCCAGAGGCTCAATATACTACACCTCTTGCAAGTGCCATTCACTCTATCAGCGCAGGTTTCTTTATACTTTGGGGGAGTTAAGGTGAAAAAGGCTGTCGGAATAAATCCTACACGTGAGTGGGAAGGGGTTCAGGTCAAAGGAAACACCTCAGAACAACATCAAGAGTAGGGAACTGGGAAGGCTGGGTAAACGTATTAATATAGAGTCTGGCCAGACTCGGGTGGCGTGTATCGGATTAGTAGACACTTCGCTCTCGCACGCGCAGGGACGAACCGCCAGACAATTGCTGGGCGACGTATCTGTCACTCATCGCAAGATGCCTGTATGCTACTACGGTTTTTTACAAATTCTTCAATTGTTTTGTTACGATTATATCAGCATGTACATAAAACTATAAGAAATATAAGTCCAAACCCGACCATATTACAGCAAAGTAAGGAATATTGATAAATATAAAAAACTTCCTCTCTGCGTTTCGAAGATTATTTAAAACTTATTTTGCAGGCTTGAAACTGCCAAATAACACATTAAAAGTTGCGTGTGAGAGCGAAGCGTGTACTAATCCGATACACGCCACCCGAGACTGGCCAGACTTAAGAATATATTACGTAATTTTAATAGTTTAATACTGCTTAACATAATATGTAATAACTGTGTAATTTCAATAACAGTTGTTAAGCATGCTTCAAAAATTTCAAAACACCGAACGGAAAATATTTTGACGATATACCAATATTTGTGAAACTCGTATTTAATATTTTAATTTGACTTATTTGTTTTTTAACTCAACTATTACTTCGAAAATTGTATAATTCTCTAAAACTAAATAGTTTTTTTGTTATAGAGATTACTAACTATTTAATCACTATAATTTATTGCAACTTAGGATGACGACTTAGTTGATAATAGAACTGCACTACTACAGAAAACTGTAGTACTTTTACAAGTAGCGTGCAGTACTATACATTCTAATATTTGACCCACTAATTGTCATCCAATCTTAATAAACTTTATACCGTTGGAAAGGAAACTTTTCAAACTTTAATCTTTGTATTTACCATATGTTTCTAAAATGAATATTAACACGTCTAATGATCGATGGAATAATTGCAGAACTGTAAACAGCTGGTCCGTGCGTCACGAACGCTAGAATTTCGTCAACTTTCAAGACCTATAACAGTTATACACACCGACTTTAGGACAATGATATTTACACCAATAGAAAGCTTGCATTTCCACCTTTCTATAACTGCTTTCAAATCTTAGATCACGTTTACAGTTTAGGTTTTGTGTCCAACCGCATAAAGCTTTGGTATTGGCCAATATTTCAACCAATTACCAAGCTTCTTTGGAAGTCCATATGGTTCTGAAAGATAAAGTGATTCTAAAGATATTTTTACATAGTTTTGTAGATAAAGGTTCACTGATTCCTTTGATATTTGGTTTTATACAGTTGGCTCTAATGATTTGGCAGTAAACCATCTTCAAATCTTGCCTTGTAACAGAGTTGATTATCATCCGCCATTTTTGTTTAGGTTAGGAGTTTGTTTGATCTGAATTGAATGTTATTTTGGTAATTTATAGTGAATAACGTTTATGAAATTGTGTTTTATATATAAATAAATAAGTGTAGTGTTTGTTATTGTGTTTGTTTAGTGAAATTAGTTTTAGACAAGCTAAATTTAGTAACAGTGTAGGCTATGTCGTTATGTGAGTTCATAACATACATAACGAAATTTCGTTTCGTAATTTCTGATTACAAAATGGTAAGTTATATAAAATGTTCAAGTTTACAGTTCTATTCTATGATTTATTCTCTACAATTTGGTATATAAAATTTCATTTTTGGGTAAAGGATACATTTTAGATTGATGTTTCAAAATAGGCTAAATTTTAGTGCCGTTGTGTAGTACGGACATAAAAAAATCTATTTCATAAAAACTACTTTGAAATTGGTAAATGTTTTTACATATTTCTATTCACAACTAAATTATGAAACTTTTGTGTATTTTGTATAACCAGGCCTATACATTTTTATAGTATTTATTTAGGCCTGAATTTAGAAAAAAAAATTTCCGTTTTTGAAATTTTTGCTTCCTGAGCTTATAACTTTTATAATTTTGCACCAATCAAATTTTTAGTTACATATTTGAATAATTTGGACCTTTTCCTAAAAAAAAGCTATGGATCACTTTATGATTGGGATAGAATTTCTATTTTTGGCGAATTTTTGAAATTATTTCAACCGATGAAAAAAAACGTGAATCAATTAGCATGGGCAAATGGAGGGTTAAGTATTTTCTCGTTTGGAGATTTGATTTCTTAATTAATTATTTATCATTTATTTTACGTTCTTTATTTATTTAAAAATAAAAATTCTGTAGTATATAAACTATCAGCACCAATTGTATAAGTCGTAAAAGTCTTATAACAAATTGGATTTAAAATTTCTTCTTTTGAAGGTTAAATTTCATGGTCATTTACACGAGATTTATTTTATCTCTTTATAAGAAGAAGATATTTGACTACCCACCTTGTTGACTTCAATGTCATATTAGTCTAACTGGAAACATGTTATCTTCATTGTTCAAATAGTATCACGTTCTAAAAAATAAATCGTGGGCATTGATCGTGACGATATTGAAACTCAAGTCTTTCTTGTCCTAAATTTAATACTTTGAAAACAGATATTCCTTGAGTGAAGCACTTCTAGTTTAAGAAATTCGCTTTCAAACCTATCACAATCTTTACAACAATATTTAGAGCTACAAATAAAACTCGTACATTCGCGTTTGTGAAAGGCTATTTCACGTATCGTATTAAGTGAAAGGTTAATGGTTTGAATTAATCTTGCTATGTAGGCCTAGGGGCGTGCAGACGTTTCTAGTTCACTGAACACAGAAGATTATCTTTTCTTCGAAGTTAAACCGAACAGAATAAAACTTGTTTCATTGTATTTTGGATTATATCAATTTCTAATCGTCAGAGTATCGCAACAAAGGACTCAGTCTTCTTCTAGAATAACCTAAAAATAACTCGTATACATCTGGTTGAAGAGTCATTTAGTTTTAATACAATGCATTGTGAGGTTGGAACTTTTTGTTTGTCTGGAATGGAACGAGTACTTTCTTATGCATGTTATTAAAAGACATTCGGGATGCAACAGGTGGGCATATCCGGTGTAGAGTTTCAACACCTGTCGTGTCTCACAACGGGATCTTAGAAATTATTTTTCCTTTCGGCATGTAATAATAATTTATATAAAAGTAAATTCTGAACTTTTAAAAATGTATAGCCTATTATTTCATACATTACTTTGGAGTTTATGTTATTACTACTAGCAGTAAAATTTACATGTTCTTTCAACATTTATTTCGACAATGTATTGAATATTCTTTATTTTGTTATTAATTGATTGATACCTTTTAATATATTACAATCAATTTAAACATAATGTTTTTTAGCTTCCAAGAATGCAATATTGATAACAAATAGGTAATTAAATACCTTGTTTCTCACCTTCAAACACTCTATTAGTATCCTCTTGAATTTCCGGTTTCAGTACATCAAGCCACCATCATCAGATCAAAACTCAAAAATATGAGCATGCTCTCCACAAAATAACAAGTGTATTAACTGATAGATCGCATAAAATGTAGTTTTTTAATGTTTAAAACATTTTTCCATTGATCTATAGTGTACATATTTTCAAGTGTGTGTTCATATCAGTATTTTTATGTCTTAGTTTTATGTTGTTTTTAACGACATGTTCCTTAGTGTGGAATGAAAAACATCTTTTTGAGGTTTGATCTGATGATGGTGGCTTGATACGCCGAAACCTGTAATCCAACAGTATACTTATAGACTGCTTGATGGTGAGAAACAAGGTTGCCGTTTATTATTTAAATCGTACTAACGCTTTAGAGATGAAATTACATTTATCTTTATCATCATTATTGACACATTATTCAAATTTAAGATCCATACATGAAGTTATTACAAAAATTATGGGTTTCATAAATTTAAATCGAAATTATGAAGAATTAAACTATACCTTAAAGAAATATTATTGTAAAAACCTTTTCTTTATAAATTAAGAAATGATTTTATGTTCACAAATAAGTTGTTCTACAAATCTTGTGATTGTGTATGTTCTTATAACATTTGCTTACAAAATTGTGTCAAATTTCATGTTCATTATATTGATTATTTAGGAAATACTTTTATTTGGAAGGAGCATATTAAAATTTAGAAAAATTATTGTTGTTAATTCTATAAACCACGTTATTTTTGTCCAAAGTGTGTGTCAACTTCAGTTGATTTTAGTTATGTACTGTAGTCTGTTGTATGGCAGTTTTCGTCGAGGTGGAAGTAATACTAACGTAAAATATAATAATAATACTTTATTTTAATAATATTTTTTATAACAATAATAGTATTTCAGAAAAGACATATACTATACGCGTAATAACTAAAATGTTTTTACGGCTAAATCCCTTCCAACTTTTAGATCATGAAATACTTATATATTTTTTAAGTTTTAAAGATATTTTATTTAAAATTTGAAGTAATTTTTAAAATCGGTATACATACCATTTTCTTACTAGTAGAAATCAAAATTACCTTATTCCAAGGCCTGGGTTAGATATTTCCAATAAATCTTTTCAGTTTGTTCTTCTTTTTTATTTAATCAATTAATTGCCTTACTATTTAAAATCAGTGAAGTCAGTAAAGCAATTTAATATATATAACTGACTGTTTGGTTGTTAGGACTACAGGATGTTCTGCATCTACTAAGGGTTTTGGTTTAGGGATTATGTGTGTGTGTAAAACTCGAAGGGCACATTTTAATTTCAATATTTTTTAGATTTTCTTTTCTGTTTATTTTTCAAAAATAATTTTCATTTTTTTACCGAGTAATTTTGCTTAATTTAGTCCATGCAACTCAAAAACACCTCTGGAGTGCCTAATTTTACAAAACTTCTATATATTTTCGAAGACGGTGTTTGTCATTTACTTTTTTTCTTTTATTTACTTTGTTTTGTTTTGTTTTTAATTTGTTTTTTATTTTCTGTTTATCTATTAGTATTTTAAGAGTTATTAATATGTTTGTATGTTACTTTTTATTGAATTATACTGTCTTGGCGTATGTAGTCTTGTGAAATAAATAAAAAATAAAATATAGACCTAGTTCTGTTACCACTAAACAGCTTTTATTTTCCTTTCTTTCTTTCTATCTGTCTCCTTGCTTATTTATTCATTTGGTTTTTCAAAGTGGACTAAATATTCAGCCTAATCAATGTATTAACTCAATTGAAAGTTTTTCAAAATCTTTTGGAAAAAGACCATAACCCAATGTAATGTTTAGAAATGTCTTTAACTTGTTTATTTCGAGTTTCATTCTTTCACAAGAACATGGAAGTCGTTTTAAAATTGAAACTATACCGTTACAGAACACGTCTTGAAAGTCGTAATAGAAAGTATTGTAGAATTACAAGTTAGCCCAGGTCATAAATTTTTCCTTTGAATGTAGCTTTCATATAGTTTATAGTATGCAGCATGTGTTAATGCTATAGATTAATTTATAACTTTATTTAGTGATAAAGCAACAAAGGCAATCGTTGATAGATGGTAGCAGACCAATCTTATAGCTCAGATTTTGTGAGAAATAATGCGAATTTATTATTATATCCTAAATAATTATTATACCGTTTCAATAATTTTTAAATAAAATAATAACTCGAGTTCAGACATTCCTTTAACTTTATCATACACCCATTTAAATAACACATATATTTACAAAATATTCGTTGCTATACGTATCTATACTACTTATACATGAGAAAGAAATATATAATTAATAATATGTGTTACCCCATTGAAGATAAATTGATAGTAAAGGCCTCATAACAATTTATATATATATATTATTTAATTTTTTTAATATATATATATATATATATATTTAAGTCTAAAAAAATAGCGGTCATCATCGCTATAAAAAATGAAAGACGCCCTACTTCTATTTTACACACTAATATAGATTATTAATATTTCACCAACATTTGAACGAAATTTGTAGAGGCGATTTTGAAAAACGACATTTTCATGGCCGGTTTTTGTTTCTTAACAATAACTCAGGAAACGGTAATTGTCGAGAGATGACATACATAACTCCAAAACCACTTGTTTGGACTAGGAGAACTCAAAATGGATACTGCAAAATATTCTACATTGATTTTTTAACCCATTACATAACTTTACGCTACTAAATATATTATGAGGGAAAGTAAATCTATTTAAACGGTGACTTTAACGCTTGGTTAGCAATGAATGCCAAAGTAAAAGAACGAATCGTCGTTTATAAGTTTAAAAGAGTCGTCGTCATAAAGGTGTGTGAGTAATAACGTCGTTATAAAAGTGTTTGAACAGGAATAATCATACAATAAATTAAAAAGTAATCGTCGTCACAAAAGTGTGTGAGAATATAAGCGTTCGTCGAAAAGATTAAGGCAAATCGATCCATCTACTGGCAGCCTACACGGCAACCACGTTAAAGGAACCATGAACATTGGAGCTGTAATAAAACTTCAAACCGATAAGTACAAATTAATGGACAATCTCAATTAAACAAACTACTGTACCACCAAATTCTATTTTATAATACAGTATGTAAATTATAGTCACCAAAGAACCTAACGAACCCGTAAAGAGAAAATTAATAAATAATAAATTTCAGTTAGCCGGAGCACTTAATCAAAATAATTAAAAGTAAAAAATTTTGATGCCCTCTTATTTCTTTATTTTAGATTAAGACATTGTAGAATAAGTAACTTGAATTTAACTATGTACTTAGAATAAGTAGTAGATTAAGACGTTAATTCTATAATTATTAAGTGCATCAAATTTGGACAATAATTGGGTTTTTTATTGTAAATGATTTTAAACGTAATTTTATAAATAAAGAAAACGTTATAACCTATAAAGGTGTCAAAGTATTTATTTGTTATAATATATATATTATATTCATTTACAATAAAAAACCCAATTATTGTCCAAATTTGATGCACTTAATAATTATACAATTAACGTCTTAATCTACTACTTATTCTAAGTACATAGTTAAATATAAGTTACTTATTCTACAATGTCTTAATCTAAAATAAAGAAATAAGAGTGCATCAGATTTTTTTACTTTTAATTATTTTGATTAAATGCTCCGGCTAACTGAAATTTATTATTTATTAATTTTATTTATTTTCTCTTTACGGGTTCGTTAGGTTCTTTGGTGACTATAATTTACATATTATAAAATAGAATTTGGTGGTAGTTTGTTTAATTGAGATTGTCCATTAATTTGTACTTATTTGAAAAGTTTTATTACAACTCCAATGTTCATTGTTCCTTTAACGTGGTTGCCGTGTAGACTGCCAGTAGATGGATATAGACGGATATATATATATATATATATATATATATATATGAAAATGAATAAGCTGTAAAATTTTACCCTCGAGATGAGGCTGGGTTGCTTGGAAAGGACCACCCTAATAGCTGTGTCGCACGACGAGAAATTAATTGTTAAATAATAACAATTCAATATACTAGTTAAAATTTAGAATAGTTGAAGACTTTAAATAAATAATCTCCAAGTAATTCGATAAGATAAAATAATAATAATAAATTATACAGATATATAAGAAAGTAATTAAAATCATTCTTCCTGTAACACAACAATAAATAAATAACAAATAAGACTATCAAATTTGCGCCAATTACGGTTGGAGTTAATAAACAATAAACATGTAGTTTTCCATATCTAGCAATGAACCTAATTTGACTATAGGCTACCAATTTGTACTGCATGTTGTAGTGTACAAGTCTCTCTGTCTTTGAAATGTCATTGAACACAAAATTGTCATGCTTTCTTACATCCCGAAACGCAAAGTAAACTATATATGACAAAATAACATCCTTCTGTTGTTATTCTCGTATAGAGGAGTACAATATACCGTATTTAGAATCACAACCGTAGTTCTCATTTCTAGTACTGTGTTACCATTTTAACCATTGGTATAACCTTGACAAATAATACGTCTTGCATACTTCTACTTGATTTAAAATATTTACGGAAAACTTTTGTAATAATTATTCTAACTTAAAAATAACGAATTTAATTATAAAAGTACTAATATATATATATATATATATATATATATATATATATATATAAGAAAAAACATCTATTCTTTGACAGTGTACAAGACTAATTGAAATTTTCAATAAATCGTTTTACTTTCCTACAAAATAAAATTACTTTTCAAAATTTGTTTTTGTTTTAAGCACCAAGTGATGGGAAATTTAAGATCATCACTACCGTCATATTTATTAATCATCTGATAATACCTAGGATAACTGCAAAAATGGTTTTCCAGAAAGCATTATTTAACTTGACCAAGCCATAATAAGACAGCAACGGGGAAGTGAAGGCGAACTAGTTTTTCTTCTGATAAACACGATTGGCCGTAAACAGTGACTCAGTAATAATATCACAAATGCAACCATAAAATATTTCATGGCCAAAAGAGAAAGGTTGGGAGCGGAGAGTTTCATTAAAGTTTATAATTTAGTTAGACCTAATGCCACAGAGAAATCAACCCAAACTTCTTAACTATAGCGACTGCAGCTCTTAATAGTTCATTATCCAAATGTTGGGTCTTGGGTTTTATTATGTGTTATATTCAATAATAGTTTTATATAATTTTAAAACAATCAATTCGCAAATGAAACAGGATTCATTTGGTTTGCTTTAATTTTTATTCTAAACCAGTCACAAACCGTAAATTAGTTTAAGTACGATTTGACATATTTGTTTTATAATAAGCCTTTATATTTTAAAACAAAATGTGATAGAATAATACTAGGCTAAACATGAGATAAAGGTCAATCAATGTTAGTGGTTCTTTTGACCGATAAGTCCTGACTGTCATTTTTCGAGCGTTTGCGGTCAGTATTCGTTTGGATCCTTATCAAAATGTATTGGTACAAGCAAATTATGGGGTATCTAAAAAAAATATACAACTGCATTAAGATATTTTGAAAATGTTCCCACTGTTAGTACTAATTTTGATAAACCAAACCATCCATAGGGCCCTGCACTGGCTTCAGGCAGTCATAATTTTAAAACCCAGACTTCAAAACATATATGTCCGTGCAAAACTCAAAATTGATTTTTTGTACAAAGTACTTTTATTTATACTAGATAAGCCCGCGCAGAACCCGTTGACCTCAATTATAAACCGTGGCTAGGAAATATAAAAAATCATTGCTCATTATGTAGCATGCAGGGAAATGAAACGCTCTATCACTTTGTTGCACCTTGCCCAATTTTAACGAATTAAAGATTTTTTTTCTTGGGAAAACCTAATTAAGCCAAGGGGAATTTAATAGTTATTTAAATGGAAGGGATTGGTGAGCACTACGAAATTTCATAAAAACGCATAGAAGAAAGGTGGGGACTTATTAAAGAATTTAATTATTAAAAATATTAGCCACTATTATTCTGTGGGTTTGTAATGTATAGCTGAGATTTAGCTCAACAACTATTCACATGATTTTATTTTCCAATTTATTATTTTTTCCTTATGTATGGTATAAGGAACCTTAGACAGAAATTTATTTTAATTTTATTGTTACTATTGCTAAAGTACATTATTAATTTTTGTATTGATATTGTATAAGATATGTGTACTATTATTTTTGTATGTGTGTGGGCATATGTATTGCACACATGGGGTATTTATAATCCTGTTTGTAGTTGCAAACCAAATAGACTCTTATTTGACCATTGTTTTCTACTGTTTTTATAAACAATTCTACATTATTATTATATTGTTAAAATAAAGCACTTATAATAATAATAAATTTTATAAAAATGAAAATGGAACCAATTTGAGTAAATTTGTCTGTTAAAATTAAATTTTAAATTTCATTCTTATAGGAATAGCGACAATAGTCTGTTGAACTATTGTCGCTCTTCCTATTTTTTCTATTTAGATTTATAAATCACTTGGTAAAACAATACATTTTTAAAAATCATTAGTGGGTATTTGTAGACAAATGAAAATAGTATATGCTAGTAAACTTATATACACAAAAGGATTAAAATATGGTAAGGTTAGAGCAAAACTAGTATAACTTTCTAAAAAATAGTGTCAACCATCGATTTACTTTCAGCTGCTAACTCCACTAGTTTCTTGTTTACTCGTTTTATTTCACTTTGAAGGCGAAAATTCCGCCTTCACTTTGAAGGTTGACCTACGCCGATCTTTTTAATATTATATATTAGTTTCAATATTCATATTTTAAGCATTATTATTTAGCATCAATTAAAAAAATATTAACTTTATATATTGACTACGAATAACCCATAAAGGTAATTTACTCTCATAGAAACAAATCGTAATTAAAAACTAACAATTGTTTGTCAAATAATTTTGGAAACATTGAATTAGACTATAACACTTAATGAAATATAACACAAAGAAATCTACCCACCTAACAATTACTGTGTAAAATTAATAAAACAACCCACAAAGAATTAATTAGTATAAGACAAATATCACACATCAATATGCCAATAATCCATCCCATTAATTATTTGTTAATAAATAAAAATATTTTACATAAAGTAATCTAGTTTTTAAATTAGACATACGTAATCGCTATACGTTTAGAAAATGTTCTTCCTTATCCGGACTTAAAACAACAATGAAACGTTCTTCTTTTTAATGATGGCATTAATCTAATTATAGCAACAATATGAGTTGGAAAGTCAGTTGAATGAGGAAGCGCCTGAAATGTCCAAGACCTTGAATATTAGTCACGCTGCATGTTCAGACATCTTCCTGGTGTTTCTATTACTCTTACTTTCGTAACGATGCAACTCCCATCAGCATCCCAGTAACGGTTCCACCCCTTCCCCCTCACCATTGTTATAACTAGTTGACACGCAAAGTGTGATTTAAGCTAGGCCGACTTTCTTTGTGATAAAAAGTCAGACAGAAAAACAAGTTGAAATTCCAACGAGACGCGTTCGTTTTAACACCTTTTCTAAATATCCCTCCAGAAATTCCATAGCCCAACAGTTGTTCTTAATCACCAAACGTCAATTAGACAACATTTATTTTTGAGGAAAATCAACTGTTTATCAGCTGTGTTCAGTATTTCATGTTTTTGCGTTTACGGTATCTACAGTAATTATGCTATTGAAATGATTAAATAAGTGTACAGATTTAATGTTGAAATTTCACCTAGTGACCCTCTTCCATCACAAATCGAACACCAATTTTACACTTTGCAGAGTAGCATTATCTACTTACCTAACTCCCCCACCTATGCCATATAATATTCTAGATATTACTTTCTAATTTAAAATGTTAGACCTTCCATCTCTTGATATAACAATGAGTAACAATAATTTTAGGTTAGCAAATAGCTTACTAATACTGTAATACATATTATTATGGTAAAGTTAAGGACCTCTGTTTCTTTAAATACTTATTTATAATGGTTTATAGAGAGTTACTTGTTGAATTCCTACTCATTTTACAATAATAGGTTGATTAATAGGATATTTAAAACTATATTGCAACCTGAACACAATCTATCTAATAATATCTAATTGTATTAAATAATTAAGAAATTAAACTATATTGAACAATTTGTTTCCATGTGTTATATTTCCCAGTATCGGACTAAAGGAATCATTGTAATGTTGATGAAATCATGTAGATAATTTTTAGGATAATGACTAACTGTTTAGCTTATATAGCATTTCTGTTACTCAACGTCAAGAATAGATATCATTTGTCTACTTAATGTAAGTTTCTAGAAGAAAGTAGTTTGCAAAGTAACAAATTGATTCAAAGTGCAAAGTGAGTTAAAAATCCATAAGAAGTTCTGGATGAGACGAACAACATAATTTAAATTATATCGCTTAAAATTCATTACATTTAGGTTTGTTATTAGCTCTAGTAAAACTGAGAGACCTCACTGACACAATATGTTTTACTACACTTCAAAATAATATAAAAATAAAATATAGTGCAACGAATATTCAATTCTATAAAATAGCACTGGTTTCTATCGAAAAAACGTACAAATGAAATTATTAATACTATTTGGTAATATCATTTTGCAAAACCTTTTTTTTTTTTTAAAACCCTATTATAAACTTATTTTACTACTATGCAAGTGATAGTTTATACAAGGATATTGTCACGGTGTTTATCCTGAAAGTACACGAGGTACAAATAACAAACAAAAATAAATACGTTCCGTGGATTATCATGCAATTACACAAGTGGTGTCTTTACTTAAGAATGTCTTCAAGATATTGGTATAGTTACACTCTATTAGGTAGTTATAAATAAATAGTTTAAACAAATAATATATTTTCGTATTTAAAAATATTTCAATTCATTGTTACAATATTGTTTCAGTGAGCTCCAATAAACGATTGGTGACTATATCTAAAATTATAAATACTAATTACCAAGGACTAAAAAAATTTAACTAACTTCGTGTCGCCTTATATAACTTACTTTGAACGGAACACTGTAAAAACGACTTTGTGTACTTTTACTAAGTAAGAGTTAATTAATTGTTATATAGTGTCCCAAATATCATTGTATCACAACTATTATTTTGGGATTCAACTAGAGGAAATCTCAACTAAGTTTGCAATTGAGTTGTTTACATTTAAACTTTATATTTATGTACTAAATGATAAGACATGGCGATTATTAAACATAAAAACTAATATAACAAATAAATTTATATTCAAGTTATATATATCTGACCTTTGTACTGAATGTATGGAGCAATATTTTAATTCCGAAAAGGAAAGATCTGCTAGCTCGGGGGAAATCATAGATCGTATTTGTTCCCAGATATGTCAAACACTTTTATTTTTCCTACAGGAATATGACGAAACTCCTTATACTTTCTTGAAGTGTATAATATTATATGAAGATTGGATCTTAGTATAAAAATATTTAAAAATCAAAATACACAATAAATACAGTTTGAAACCATGCAAAATAAAAATATAAAAAATATGTATTTGTATTATCTAAATTAAGTACATATTATTTTATTCCTTGTCTCATGTAATCCTTTCCTATTTAAACCGTTATTTATACATAAATTAATCATAGAATTATTTTATTTCTTACATTATTACACTCAATATTGTTATGTTGTATTCAATATAATATATTATAATATAAAAGAAACACATCATTTACGATCAAATAAATATATTTCAAAATATTAAATAAAATATCTTACTGCAGCTCAACTATAAAATTTGTTTGAATAGAAAGTACAAATCAGATAAAAATTAGTATAATTGAAACAGCAGTTCACTCGTATCCAATCATCATGAGACCAAAATAGAGGTATACAAACATTAAAAAATATCGTATATAAATTTAAAAACAGAGTTCTAACCAAATAATAATTTAATATTAAATATTTTTTGGCAAATGATAGTATTATTTGCTTTTAAAATAATATATGGTAGTGATGGAACACCAAAACTAAACTACTCTTGAAATTTTCCATACAATTATTAAAATCTTTAATTAAAAACAAATGTTTAAGTAAGATAAATGTTTTTTTAAGAAAGGCGAAGAGTTCGAATCTGATATCGAGAAGTTTTTAGTGGCTAATGGAAAGTCATGTTCTGGTCACACCAAATTACTAATTTATTATGTCAGCTAAATCCTTTTTTTTTTTTATTTAAACATAAATCCTGAGAAAGTTGTTTTCCTAACTTCCATTGTGCTGAAATGAAAACAGATAGTCTATATTAAACACAGGCCTATAATTTCAATGCAACATTGAAGTTTACGTTCTACGTGCAGTACTTTTTTAAATTGTAAAAATGTTATTAACATAATCACGTCATTCTCTTAATTTGTAAAACAATGAAGCTGAATGTTGCCCACGTTATGATACAGACTGAGAGTGGGTTGTTAAACAGGAGGTAGGCAGGCGTGTATGAGCAAATATTTCAATTTTTTAACATTTGATAGGTGTTTACAAATCATCGAAGTTATTTGCCAAACTTTGAAATAAACATTCACTAATATACATTATGGAGTGTTCAGAAACCGTGCATCCATTAATAACATTAGTTGGTGCGATTTATAATGTCCTGTGATACTCAGTAATATAGTGGTCCTCAGTCTGTCTCCGAAAGTAGAAAATATACAATGAGTGGATAAAGTCGTATAAAAACATCTAATGTCACTACACTTTATTTTAAGTAAAATACTTTTTGAGAAGATTCGAACTCGTCTAATAAATTATCCTCAAGCAGGGCTGTGAAATAACTGTTGAATGGTCATGCAATATTTTTATTCAACATTTACAGACCTGGTTTACAAAAGGTGCCTATAACGTTTATTTACAAAATGTTGTCCAATACGATAAAATTATTTCGCTGAATTAGTATCAAGTGTTGATTATAATACCCTGTGTATCCACCCAACAAAGTTATAGATTGATAAATAAGAAGTCATCGATGTATCGAGCCGTTGTGTCAGTTATTCTTTGCATGGATTAAAAATATAAACTCCAAAATATTCTCCCCCCTTTTATGTTTTTCTTGTCCTTTACTTTTAGGTCGGACAATAGGTGAAGTACTTTTATTTCGTAATAAATACGTATATAAATTTCTCTATTTATAATTCTGAAAACAAAATATTTATTACGATCACCTCATAACTTTCGACAAGAAAACTAATTAAAACGGATGTAAAACAACAAATCAGTGTCATAAAATAAATCAAGTTATAGAGATAAAAATATTTTCAATCATCTGTCTGTAAATTTAGAATGTATAGGATAACCAGTTATTTTAAACAGAAAACATAACATTATTTTTGACATTTATACCAAGCCATAATGAGTTTGTCTTCTCTGTTGATAAGTGTGAGAAATCTACTTTTAAAAAGAAAGTAGAAATATATTTCAAAACTTCAACTTCCTGATTAGATATTTCCTTAAATAGTACGTCTTGCTGCAATCAGTTACGGTACTACGCTTGTAGTTTTACAGTAATTTGTCTATAGAGTAGCATGAATAAGTATATGTAACAATCACAAGCTTCTTTACATTTTAGCAAGGTGTAAATAATCAAATATCTTATGCGTACCATTGTATAAACCCGTTACAAAAACACACGAAACTTTCTATATAATGTATTGTTTATTTCCAAGCGAGCTGTTTGTCAGTATAGCTATAGTTTACTACTTCTGATTCTTCAACGTCAGGATTATTGAAAAAAATATTAATTTGACAAGTTATGGAATCCATGATAAATTGCCATTCGTGTGTATTGCCGTAAGACATTGATTTCGTAATAAGTGTTTCTCCCAAATCCAAAATACACAGATAATCGTTACAAAAGTTTTGTATACCGCCCGTTTTATTATACCTATTAAGCCTGATTTTATAAAAAAAATAGTTTATGTATTTACTTTTCAATAACTGATTGACTTCTTACTACCACCTGCTCTTAAATAATTAACCAAAAATGTGATATCGTTATTGCTTTCTTGATCAAATAAAATATGGCTTTACTAGTCTCATTAATACCAAACTCTAAAAACAAAATATGTAAGAAGGGAGTTGGAGTAACAGGTTGTTTAGCTCTTATCAATCGTATCATTAAATAATAATAACTAAAAACACTAGGTAAAAATAATATGAATAATGAATGAGGTCTCAAGTAATTATAAATTGTGATGAAACTTTTTTTTTAATAATGGCAGACCCATAAATACGAAAGGAGTGGTAAAATGTCTAAATGGTCTTTTATTGACCTTGACCAACCTGGTTGTCAGACAACGGGATTATAAGACTTGTGCATGTCCTTTCACTTCAATCACAAAACTATCTTACGGGAATAATCTTTATTTTAAACATTACTGGTGTTATTGATAGCTTGATTTCTTGACCACAGTGGTGATTTTCATTACCCGTGGACTATTTTTTATTATGTTTATCATTTTATTAATTGCCATGCTGTGACACGCTAATTCGACAAAAAAATATTCACCTATCCATCTTAATTCATATTAAAGAGTGAATAGTATATTTAGTAACGAAATAGATGGATGTCTACTAAATCTTATAAAAATCGTTATAAACATTAAAACTATTCAATAAAAATTAATGAACTTTTAAAAATAAAATATTGAGTGGGAAATTGAATAGATTGGGAATATTTTTTATTAATTGTACAAAATAAATGTTAATTCTAAAGGAATAGTGAAAATATAAGTAATGAGGTGAACCGTCATCTTCAGTATTTCTTTACATTGCCTGCCAGATTTTGCTAAAGAATTTCTAGAAAATGTATGAATCAACAGATTTGTTACCTTAAAAATACCACATATATATGTATATATATATATATATATATATATATATGTGTGTGTGTGACTTTTTTACGTCAGAAGGGCAGAATGTTATTAATGAAATGCGAATATATCTTTCAGACAATATCTACAAAATCTAAGATTGAATAAATTTGCCACAAAGTAAAAACGGATATTTACTGTGGAATGTAAAAATATATAAATGAAAATCTAAAATCTGTCATTGGTCAGGTTCTAAACATGTTTTGTTTCTTGTTTATAATTTTGGGAAATGTTTGCAATTGTGAAAATGGAAAGAAGTGTCTAAGGTTAGAACGAGTACATAGGCCTACATTAAACAAAACTATGAGGCGTGACGAGGCAAGTTATGAAAAAAAAAAAAACCATTTTCTAAAGAAGATATTTTCCTGCGAACTTAAATATTAATATACACATATCACAAAAATATTTAATAAGCAAATTAAAGCGTATGGGAAGAAACTCGGACTATAAGAAAATACAAATTTTGACGAAACTTTGTAGTTCCCCAACACTGCTAAGGCTGCGTTATTCGTTTTAAATCTGAACATATTTTATTGAAAATACAGGTTTGATTTGCAGTAAAACAAACAAACTTTTTAACTTGTGGACTGATATTTTAATAAAAATACACGTTGTGTTACAAAAGAATAAATTTTAATCAAAATAACTTGGGCTAATGTTTGTTGATTACTTTCTTCTTTTTTTTACATATGAAAATATCAGTTATTTTGAAACAAACAAAATTATGAAATTACACCATAATATATTTAACTCTTATAATGCTAGAACAAAACCAAATTTAAAGTCGATCGGCAAAGTATGTTATTTTAGCTAATTTAACCTTCAACATACTCAAACACACGGACATAATTCATTTTGTAGAAATATATTAAGTACAATTTTCAACCATTCCTAAATTTGACTTCACACCTTCTTTATTTGTTGCGTTTCAAAATAAATTCCAATATAAGACTATTTACTGAGTTAGTACGTTTTGATAATCAAATTTTCTAAAGCACCACAAATGAAAATTAAACTAGATATTTCAGAATATTTTGCTCAGTTCAGTAATATTTATATCTTATTTAAAAACTTCGTTTATGAGAGGGAAAATAAAAAGGTGCTCTGAGGAAAATATTATTAATAAAGTAAAGTGATTACCAAAAACAACATTATGTGCACTTACTTTTAGTCCAAGACTACAGCATATTTTATACACACAAATAATTATTATATTGCTTATATAGTTCATGTTGAGTAACCATCTTAACTACACGATTTTTCTTAAAACTTACAGTTCTTTAATAGTTTAAGAGATGTTTTTAATTTTTAATTATGATTAGCATTAGTCTGAGAAAATAAACACTTGGTTTTCTCCTTTGTTAACCTATTTTAAGTATACAGGTATTTATAAATCCCAACTGGCTGGAAAACTTTCAGCCTTTAATTTGAATGCAAGTTGTGTCTAAATATTTTTGTGTAGTTACGTAAATGTTAGACAGTAAGAAACTTTCCCTTGTTTTAGATAAAAGAAATTCACAGAGAAACGTTGCGGTTATTTAAAATATTTGCTAAGTCTTACAGTTATAATCAACATAATTCATTTTGCTTACAGTTGCTCAACGCCGTATCCTGGACACGCCTACAATAAGTCGACCCTGAAAGACAGCAGTTGTTTGTGTTAAAAAAATATTACTCACATCATACAAGTGAATGGCGAACGGAAACCGTTAAGACTTAAATGATAAACGTAAGTATTACTATATTTAATTTTAGTGACATAAAACAGAGAGTGCAACTGTTTTATAAATGTCAAGTGGCAGTTCAAGATATAATATGTATTATATTTTTTAATCAATTAATTAAATCTCATATTGATTTACTAACATCATACTAGTGTAACATTACTATACTACATGGTCATAAGTGTAACATGACCAATGAGAAGCATGGAAATAAGATCTAATCAGACAGAACTCATGGTACATCTGCTGTAAAGTACAATGAGTATCCCTAATGTTATGAGTTATTAGTTGTCTTCCCTTGATAGTTGTTATTGGAGTAGCGTAATACATAAACAAAATTGTTCCATTGTTTGGGGGTTAGAGAAAAGTATACAGCAGTACCATTCTGTAGATAGTGCAGGAGTAGCACTAATATATTTGTAACTAAATGTCGTAGATTGATTGTTTGTTATTTTGGGGTTAAAGAGATTTTGTAGATAATGCAGAAGTAGCACTAATTTCTTTGTAACTAAATGTCGTAGATCAATTGTTTGTTATTTTGGGGTTAAAGTGAGTTATACAGTATCGTTATATAGATAATGCAGATGTAGCACTAATTTCTTTGTAACAAAATATCGTAGATCAATTGTTTGTTGTTTTAGGATTAAAGTGAAGAATACATTATCATTCTGTAGATAGTTCAGGAGTAGTTCTAATATCTTAGCAACTAATTATCGTAGAAAAAAACTTGATTGTTCTTATGGGTATATATTTAAATATACAGTATCATTTTTTAGATACTTTAGGAGTAACACTAATATCTTTGTAACTAAATGTCGTAGATCAATTGTTTGTTGTTTTGGGATTTAAGAGAAGTTATACAGTATCATTCTATAGATAGTTCAGGAGTAGCACTAATATTTTGGTAACTTTATGTCCTAGAAAAATTGTTTGTTGATTTGAGGTTAAAGAGAAGTTATACAGTATCTTTCTGTATCTAAATGTTGTAGAATAATTGTTTGTTGTTTTTGGGTTAAAAGGTACTCTAGGTATCAATTTGTAGATAGTGGCAGAAGAAGAACTAATACATTGGTATCTAAATGTCGTAAATTGTTTTTTGCTTTTAAATTTTCATCTATTCAGCAAAGTTTTTTTTTTACTTTTAAGCTACACATTCTGAATTTTTTTTCGTCTTGAAACTTTAGTTAAACATTATTTTAATTATAAAAAGATTAGAAATTATTTAAAACATGTGCTGAATGTGCGTAGAAGGAAACTCAAGTTTGAGTAGAATTAGTGTAATTTTGATTAAAAGGAGAAGCTTTCATGAAAGTTCAAAGTTTATAAATCATTCGCAATATTAATTTAGGGGTTACGTTCATTTTTAATTGAAGTGTTATACTCGATACGAACTACGTTATTCCCGAAAAGCAACGATTTTCAAGAATTATTTGTGAAAAGATAAAAATTAGTTTGTAATTCTCGATTTTGACATTTTTTTATTGTTTTTATAAAAAATTCAAGAATTGTTCTACAATTTGAAACGAATATTTTGGCACCAGTTTCATTGAAATTCGTTAAATCCCGTATTTGCAAACTTTATTTGTTATAAATAACATGTTCCTGACATTTCCTGCATTATTAAGTGAAACTATACCTGGCTTTTCCCTAAACTCTATACTTGGCTCACTCCTAAACAGTATACTTGTCTTAGTCCTAAACGGTATACTTGTATTAGCCCTAAACAGTATACTTGTTTTAGCCCTAAACTGTATACTTGTATTAGCCCTAAACAGTATACTTGTCCTACTCCTAAACATCATACTTGTTTTAGCCATAAACACTATACTTGTCTTACTCCTACACAGCATACTTGTCTTACCCATAAACACCATACTTGTCTTACTCCTAAACAGCATACTTGTCTTACCCATAAACACCATACTTGTCTTACCCATAAGTACTTGTCTTACTCCTAAACATCAAACTTGTCTTACCCATAAACACCATACTTGTCTTACTCCTAAACAGCATACTTGTCTTACCCATAAACACCATACTTGTCTTACCCATAAGTACTTGTCTTACTCCTAAACATCAAACTTGTCTTACCCATAAACACCATACTTGTCTTACTCCTAAACAGCATACTTGTCTTACCCATAAACACCATACTTGTCTTACCCATAAGTACTTGTCTTACTCCTAAACATCAAACTTGTCTTACCCATAAACAGTATCTTTTCTTACTCTTAAACAGAAACAGCATACTTGTTTTAACCATAAATAGTATACTTCTCTTACTCCTAAACAGCATATTTGTCTTACCCATGAATACTATACTTCTCTTACTCCTAAACAGCATATTTGTCTTACCCATAAACACCATACTTGTCTTACTCCTAAACAGCATACTTGTCTTACCCATAAACAGTATACTTCTCTTACTCCTAAACAGCATACTTGTCTTACCCATAAACACCATACTTGTTTTAACCATAAATAGTGTACTTCTCTTACTCCTAAACAGCATACTTGTCTTACCCATAAACAGTATACTTCTCTTACTCCTAAACAGCATACTTGTCTTACCCATAAACACCATACTTGTTTTAACCATAAATAGTGTACTTCTCTTACTCCTAAACAGCATACTTGTCTTACCCATAAACAGTATACTTCTCTTACTCCTAAACAGCATACTTGTCTTACCCATAAACACCATACTTGTTTTAACCATAAACAGTATACTTCTCTTACTCTTAAACAGCATACTTGTCTTACCCATAAACACCATACTTGTTTTAACCATAAATTAGTATACTTCTCTTACTCCTAAACAGCATACTTGTCTTACCCATAAACACCATACTTGTTTTAACCATAAACAGTATACTTCTCTTACTCTTAAACAGCATACTTGTCTTACCCATAAACACCATACTTGTTTTAACCATAAATTAGTATACTTCTCTTACTCCTAAACAGCATACTTGTCTTACCCATAAACAGTATACTTCTCTTACTCTTAAACAGAAACAGCATACTTGTTTTAACCATAAATTAGTATACTTCTCTTACTCCTAAACAGCATACTTGTCTTACCCATAAACAGTATACTTGTCTTACTCCTAAACAGCATACTTGTCTCACCCATAAACAGTATACTTGTCCTATTCTTGTCTATTCTAATAATATTTGGTATTGTTGGTTCGTTCAGATACATTTCTATTTAAAAAATAATTAAATAAATAAAAAATTAAAAAACAAGAAAACAAGTTAGTGTCTTGATTATGCTAAATATTTAATCTCCAGTCCAAATCGACTTAAGAAATGTTCATGGACATTCTGTTCATCTTTTCCTTTCTCAATTCACCCCCGAATTGTTTTTCTTTTCTTTTTTTATAGTGTTTTTGTTACAGAGGAAAATAGGTAGCGATTTTGGAACGTGATCATCTGCAAAAGACAGTGGTTTTAAAAAGATTTTCAATGATTTTCCTTAATTATTCAATGAAACCCGATTTGTAGATTTTTTTAAACTTTTTTATGTAAACACATTAATATTTTATACATTAAGTTATGCAAAATTTGTCACTAGCTCAGTACCGAAATAAAGTGGTCTAGAACTTAACAACTCTTCTTTTTACATCTATTTAGTTTATAGATAATAACTTAGTTTAAAAGGACGAAATTTATTATACATTGTTTGTAATCAATGATTAATATAAAAACCTATGAAAAAAAAGTTTTAACTATTCAAAACTTAAAAGTAGAATTTCAACTTTTTGTTATGTATCGATTTTTATGAAGAAAAGATTTCCAGGATAATTCTGAGTTTGTTAATAGTAGGGACCTACCAAAACTGGCAAAGATTAAAATTTTTAAATGTTAACCTTGAAAATATCTACTTTTTATTATAAACAGATTTTTATGACACTACTTCTTATTTTTAAAAAGGTGAACACGATTGTTGCACTCTTTTAAATGGAACTTAGACCAAAATTAAAAAAATAATAAATGGCACTAGTAGGTAAATCTTTGATTACACCCCTCCCTGTTTCATTGATTATGGATTCGACATTTTTGGTGGTTTTTGTTGATCTTTAATCGCAAATACGTATTGTGTGTTTTTAAAGTATTAACGTGTTTCTAATGTGTTTCGGCTAAATAAACTATAGAAAGTCATTGTGGCTCCCTCGCAGCTAAACTGCGGGTTAAACTGCGTCTCAAGGTCCAATTGTCAACAAGAAATATGTGAAAGTAAATTAATAGATTTTGAGTTTCCTAGAAATCTATATTCAGATGGTATTTCTTGAATATGTTCATTCCCATTGTAAGTAATAATTTTACTATCTACAAATAAATATCACTTAATTCAATTATTTCGGAAATGAAAATTATAAAGACAAAATGTCTTGCACAAAGACAATACTAAAGTGAAAACATTATCACAGACGAATAAAACTTATAAACCGTTATAAACGAGCTCTGTCCATTCCAAATCAGATAAAAGATTACACTTCCTAATTACAAATAAAAAAAGATGAAGAACAATTATTAAAAACTAAATGGCTGTCTTCCCTTTCCCAGATAAAAACATATCTTTCAAAGCCTAGCTTATTAGGCTATATATTAAACACAAATTGTTTTTAATTATCCTAACAAATCGGCCCGTCTTGCCCCTTTTCATTATTATAATCGAGACGTAAATTTTGAATTTTAAAAGTTTGACAATAATTTGCTATTCAAACAATTCTATTTATATATGTTCGGACGGAGTATCTTAAGGCCTTATATTCAAAACAAAGTTAATATTCCTTTTGCTTATTTCCTGATAACGAACCGTGGCCTCGTTCCACTGATTTGCTGACTACTTTGAGCCGCTGTACAAGATTTGCTTGTACATCAAGTTTATGAATATAATAAGCACTTCATTCACTTGCTGGGGGAGAGGTGGATCTTGTTCATTCCCTTGCAGGCCGCAATATAAATTTTAAAATGAAGAAGAAAAAAACTCACCAATCAGTTAATAAGCTAACGTGATCGGGTGTACATTTCATTTAATATTATTTACGAATCAGTTCGATTGATGACATTGATTTTTTTTTCAATAAATGCAGATATCTTTGCTGCATAAATGATCTATTTTATTATGTAATTTAAATCACGAATACAGTCCCTCATTGATTCGTGAAGTATTGCCAAGTTTGCGTAGTTGTTTACTACGCTTCAATCGCAAATGTTTTCTTAACTTAATATACAACATTTGAATTAGACCTACCTTAAATGTAGAGAAATACAAAATATATACATCTATAAGCAAATAAAAATAAATAGAAAATTTTAGTATTAATGACGAAAACATTTCAGAAACAAAAACAGATATTTTTAATAAATAATAAAATTCAAGGAAATTAGACAATTTAAATGTTTTTCACTTACTCATATCTTAAAAAATATTTTCATTTATATGAATTACAACCATTTTGAGAGTCATAAGTTCTTAAAAATATCAAATAAATTACTGTTTATAATAGCTACGATGTTTTCTTCCTTGTGATTTGCTCTAAAACTGTATGTATTTATATATAATACATTAGAGTAAATTATAAACATTGACTATGTCTGAACACCAATTAACAAACATATGTTCAATGATCAGTAGAACTATGATTACTTGCCTGATATTCAATTAGAAATTGTGTGAAATTCCTTCTATGTTGTTAATATTTCTAATACAGAATTTCGCTAAAAATATCTAGAGACCTCACCCATAACAAGCCTAAAGGTAAACGATCTATATATTATAATTAACCTTACGTCTACAAGATTTTCTTTCAAAATTTTACATATAAAATATAATGAGTAATGCCTATGTAACGTGTTTATGGATATGCTACCTTTTATTGTGTCTCCTCCCACTCCCCGAGACATGTTCCAATATTCTTCAAATTTAGCTTTTATTCTATCTCTTGAAAATTTTATTTAACTCGGTAAACTGTAAATTTCATAAAAGTTTCAAAATGGCAGCCGTTCAAACTATTTAAGTATCACTTTGAAAGAACACCAATGTGTGTGTGTGTGTGTGTGTGTGTGTGTGTGTGTGTTTGTTTGTGTGTGTGTATATATACAATAATTTATTCGTTTATGTTTTGAAAAAAATTACAGTAAAGTATAGTACAATGCATTTCTTATTAAATATTTTTATTCTAGTAAATATGTAAAAATTGGTTTATAATATTTCTCAATCACCTCTAATTTTTGTAGACAACTCTATCTAATAGAGTCACCTCTATTAGGTTATTTAACTTATTATGTCTACGGATTTAAAAAATATCGGTAAAATAAAAAAGAAATTTTAAAGTGGATTCACTAAGTTACTATTCAAGAAAATTAATATCACAGATAACCACTCTATTTTGTATTGTAAAATAATACCAATGAAAAGCTAGTTGGTTTTCTACATTAACATTCATGGGAAATGTTAAGAACAAAATCAACTCCCATGAATTGTGAAAGTATCTGACTCTAGTTCTAGTACGTGTTTTTCCTTATTGAGTCAAAATAATAAAGCATAAATAGTTGTTGATGACATTAAGCAGCTGCCTACACTTCAGGTAGGTCATTATGTTTTAAAACCAAATTTAATTAGTGTCAATAAGGAAGATTTTGTCATAACCTTACACATCCAATTACAACTGTTGAAATTTCTTTAAATATTTTGTAATTTTTTAAAAATTTATTTGTTTGTTTTTTTTCTTATCAGAAGAAAATCACTTACATTAATTAATTATTTAAATGTTATTTATATACAGGAAAACCGTTAAGTCGCAAGGACAGCTGGCGCCTTCTCGTGTTTCACCGAAGGTCAGTAAAATATGTAGTTTATTAAAGTAACGTTAGTTATGATATTACTCTTATTTATGTTTATTCCTGCAAGAGTTGACTTTAGAAATTATTTTTTATATGAACAAACAGTTCAAATATCCTGGTGTTCTTTAGCTAGTAATACAACCCTTACATTAAACAAAATATTTCGATTCTAACAATGATTTCACCAGAGACAAGAGAGTACCAAAACAAGAGTGGAAGACAACGATCGTTAACTCTACTCAGCGACACCTGAGTAATAATTGATAAATAAGTGATTGCTTATTACTCTGCATTGTTGTAGTATATAACATATTGTATAAATGTCTTTCATATGGTGTCTTTGTGCAGCTCGGGCGTGTCTTGCTGATAAAGGACTATATAATAGCGATGTCTTAAATTATTATATTTATGTAATTGCGTTTTGCAACAGAATCAGTTTTGAAAGTGTGAAATAAGCTAAGCAATTAGTCATTCTGGTACTTTCTACAAGTAAAACAAAAATATGTGTTGTTTTCCTTTTAGAATTTAGAGATGAAAAGAAAAAAATAATTCCATGTAGGTACATTTATTTTGCGACCCCTCGACTACCGTCGTCAGTTTGAGTTTTAACATAAAAATATTCAAAACAGAATTATATAAACTGTCAAAATTTTTAAAGGATGTTTCAGTTGTGAATTAGATTAATTATTAATTTAAGACTTTTAACTTTTAAGTTTAAAATGTTGACTACTGACATGTTAAAAACTTTTATTTAAATATGAATACGAGATTTAGACTCCATATCTATATCAATTTCCCCTTTACTAAATTTTCATGATTTTATTAGTGTTTTAAATTTTAGTAACTAGATAGGTTTAAAGACATAACTTAAAGAACCGAGTTTTACAGTGCATAACAACTAGAACCTATAATGAAAAGATTAGTTAAATCAAAACTCGATCTAGTCGCTGTTATTATTATTAAGCCTATTATTATCTTTTATTTGATTTATTATTATTTATTGTCTGAAATTAAGGTTACAAATTTTTATTTTCATAATTTTAAATGTCAATTTAAACAAACACTTTGAATATAGGTAAATTTTACTATATAGAAAGAAAAAGAGGTAAGGAGAAACAGGCCAAGGCAGACGAAAAATTGAGTGTTTATAATCAAAATGTAAAATGATATTTTTTAGTTGTTTTCTTGAATTAATTCCGAAAGATATACAAGTTATCCATTGGAACACTGTAGAATAATATAAAATAATAATCAAATTGTGACAGTATTAAACAATTAATTTCTTTGATAAATCCGTTAAACAGATGACCATAAAGGTTCAGTTCCTTCATTTTGTCAAACTTTTGTTGAATAAATTTCATTACAAATAGGTTTGAATTAAAAATAACAAGACATAGGCTATTTTTTTCTAAAATTGTCCCTTCATCTTGAATTTCCGTATTAGTAATTCTACATTTTAGAAAAGTGACAAAATTTAACCTATGATTATAAACAAATACAAGTTTTAAAACTGATAATTTTACTTACGGAAAATTTATGAAATTATGATGTTTAATACAAAAATGTGGTATTTTGGAAGTGAGAAGGTTATAAGGACATCAAAATCTGCTCAACTGTTTCAAATTTGACTGAAAGCAAATGAAAATTGAGTTAATTAACGAGAATTTGGGACACTCTTGTGAATTTACAAATACCTAGATTCACAATGTACTCACGAAGCTTTATTTAGAGAAAAGCCTATAAGAGACTTTTTTTTAACAAAAACCTTCAAATGACCTCTAACTTTCAAGGGCACTCTGTTCCCATGTGATAATCACCCATTGCTTTCACTTGTCGCATTTACATTATAATTGACTAAATCTATTCGTCAGATTAACTTACAGAAATGTCACTTTCCTTCTAGCTACTTTCTTTGTCACTTCAATTAGCAGGTGTAAACACAACACTCGCATGTCTGTGTTAATGCAAGGTCTGTGTTCTACCGTG
This sequence comes from Aphrophora alni, assembly GCA_963513935.1. Taxonomy (NCBI): domain Eukaryota; kingdom Metazoa; phylum Arthropoda; class Insecta; order Hemiptera; family Aphrophoridae; genus Aphrophora; species Aphrophora alni. The sequence continues at coordinate 60,540,413 of OY740770.1, read as the reverse complement.
CATTACAAATGAATGTAGCACAAGCTCTTTCATTAACCTCAAACATTCTCAGGCACGAAAAATGAAAATAATGATCTTTCCCAATTAATGAAAATATTATAAACTGTAAACATTAACAAAGTGAACAAATATCTATCTACCTATAACGAACTGTTTTATAGCCTACTATTAACAAAGTAGCAAGCAGTGCAATAATGATGTTTTTTATGACCTATGAGAAATAAAAACCGAAAAAAATTGTGTCTAATACTTGTTTGGGGATTAAATAACCATGTTATTTAATATCTGTTTTTATGAAAATATATATTTTTTTAAGCAACAAAAAAATTTCCCTTACATATAATTTGTATGGGAGAAAAGTAGTGTCTTTGTCAACTCTTTTGGATTTCTTTTTAGTTGACACAATTTTATCAAAGTTTAAAAATAACAATGAATTAAGTTCACTAAAGGAAGATCACGGAGTTTATAGTTGTTAAGATAAGAAATTCTAATTTTTGCTAAAAATGACATTTATTACATAGTAGTCTAGCACTGGAAAAATGGCAGACATATTCACGTCATTTTATCAACAATTTTATGAAATATTACCTTTATATTTTTAAAATGAAATGAGACTATGAAAGAAGAGATTTATATCTTTATAAATATTTTAATTCCTATACTCTGCGTATCAAAGTGGGGCAATCGTACCCTAAAGGAACACACACAAACAGTTTACCTACTATCTACATATCTACAATGAGCCTAATTATCAAACATTTTATGCTAATTAAAATCTAACCATTAAATCTGCCTTTAACTATATGAGAGCCATGCATTACTTGGCTTAATATGCGTGAAGTAATTTGTGCCGCAAGCAGGTGCATGAAAACTATTTATTGCGTGGAACACGAAACCTTTCGAAAAAGTTATAATAATAAAGTGAAAGTAAAGTTACTGAGCAAAATGCTAATAATTTTTTCTGCTCTTGCAGTCGATAATCATAATTTTTAATAAAAATGAAATCCACAAAAAAAGAAAGAAAAAAAATCTAAGCATTACCTTAGGATGACTACAATTTCCATAGTATTTTCGCTATTCAGTCCCCCTCCATCCCTTTGTTAACTGATCTTAAGCTGTGAAATGTCTAACTCAGGATAAGGATATGTTTGGCGGTAAGAAATGTAATTTTTATTATAAATTAAATCTAAAACTGGAATTTTGTGTATATGGGGAAGAATATTTTTTATTTCCTTAGTAAATGATTTTGTGTTCCTGGGTGTGAGTATAATTTTATGCACCATTATTTTAATAATAATCACACTAATAAGTTGTTAATTCAACTTTGACCCCAGAGGGTATTATTTTGGAAATGAAATTATATCTAATTTTTATTTCACATCTTAAGTTAAAAAAAAAGAAAGTACTCCCCCTCATCTAAAATTATAGGCATAAAGTTTTGCCCAATATATCCATTTTATATTCTACTTAGTCCAAAATATTGTTTTTACTAAACATCTGTTAGTTTATAATTGCAACTGAATGAATGATTTTGTTCAAATTTGACTTGTAGGGTATTTTTAAGTCTAGGTGTACACTCTTAAAGTATGATTATTAAAACTAAAAATTGTGCGTTAAATAAAAAAATTCACAAATTATAAATTGATTCTAATAATTTTGATTATAATATCTTAAACAAATATTTCAAGGACTTAATAAAAACATATTGGTTACTGTACCAAATCCTTAAATATGCTGAATTAGAAAAATATCTAAAAACTAACATTTGGATTCAAATTTAGAAGGCGATTACATCCTTTTCTTCAGTTTTCAATTAACTTTTACTTCAGAAAGACAAGATTACCAATAAGGGGTTGTGACACATAATATTTGTGTAACTATAGCAAACAAATCAAACAATTGAATGTTAGCCTAGACATATGCCCTGTACTAACTGACATATAATAAAGTATATCCTGGTACTCAAGAGGTCAATACAGATAAACCACAATGTTTTGAAAATTGCCCACAGTTGTTTAAAATATAATATGTGTTATGTTTCAAATTAACATTTATCACTTAAGAACGTAATTATTTGTCAAATCATAAATAATATTAAATTATGAATTACGTGTGAGAGATAAACCTAGTTTTGTTTACAATGTAGCCTAATCCACAGAGTAATATAATTTTCAACTGCACTTTGTGTAACAAAAACTAAATTAAACTAAACCACAAACAATGAGAACAGTTTATTTCCCAACGTTTTGTAATTAACAAGAACCAAGCTCATTGACCCAACTCACCGACCCAACTCATTGACTCATGTGGTGTCAACATCAAGTTTGTAAGCCTGCTTATTTGGATTCTAATTACCACTTAACTACTCTTTTAATTACATTTTAAGTCTAAAGGGTGTAAATGGAAGGTTCTTTCTTTGACAGAGAGAGAAAGTGTGCATGATATCCTTATAATTTATTTTTACAGAAATTAATTAAGTTATCAGTAATGAAGAAGATTGGTGACATTACTAGTTTCATGAGTTACATATTGTGAAATGTATTAACATTAGTGTGTTATGTTATAATACTTTCTTTTTTTCTTTGGTATATAGGCTATAATTATTCCAAGTTCATACTTTTGCACAAAACAAATTCAGATGTCAAAATACGAGATGTACGCAGCAAAATTATTATTCATGACTAATTTGAAAAATATGAATATAAACATTGATTGTATTATTAAATACATTAATAATATGCATGAAAATATGGATTTTTTGTTTTTACAAATATATATGAAAATGTATGTATTTATAGCTAGTTATCGTGGTTTGTTTGTTCATTAGACATTGTTAATATATTTTCCAACTTTTTTTAATCATTTCAGTAAAATTATTATCTGTAGTTTACAATGTATACTTCTTTACACAAGCTACTTATTTTGATAAATTATTATAACAAATTTACCTTCACACAATTATAATTTAACTTTCTTTAATTATTTCATTATAAAAATTAAGTTTATAAAAAAAACATTTACAATCAAAATCAATTACTGTATTGTCCAATCTGATGCACTTTTTACTTATACACTAACGTCTTAACCTACTACTTATTCTAAGTACATAGTTACAATCAAATTATAATTCTACCATGTCTTAACCTAAATAAAGAAATAAGAGTGCATCATATTTTTACATTTAAATTATTAAAAAAAAAATTTATTATTATAAAATTGCTCCGGCTAACTGAAATGTACTATTTTATTAATTTTTATTTACTTTCTCTTTACGGGTTCGTGAGGTTCTTTGGTGACTATAATTTACATATAAAATATAATTTGGTGGTAGTTTATTTAATTCAGATTGTCCATTAAATTTTTTACTTATCGCTGCTCCGATGTTCCTGGTTCCGTGCACGTGGTTCCCGTGTAGACTGCCAGTAGATGGATCGATTTGCCTTGATCTTTTCTTCTTTCACTTATTTCTCACTCACTTTCGTGACGACGATTACTTTAATTTTTTGTATTAATATTCCTGTTCAAACACTTTTATAACAACGCAAATTATCCCACACTTCTATGACGATGATTTTTTTAAACTTATAACGACGATTATCTTTTAAACTTATAACGACGATTATCTTTTAAACTTTTCTTCGGAGATTATTATTAATACTTATATATAAAAAAAAAACGATGCAGATACTATTTTATTTTGAAGTTTGATCTCAGCTAAATCTTTCACAATCGATCTTCTTTTCTAGTAAAGAAACACTTGCTCCAGAACTCCCTCCTTCAATCAGTAACAACCAAGAAAAATAATGAACCTCGTGTGCTTCTCTTCCACCCATATTTATAGATTCTCTTTTCAAACGCGTTCTTCCGATCCTCTTCCTTCATTGGCTTATTTTAAATCTTGTACGTTACTTCAAGACAGACGCAACTTATTTCTTTGGTCCATTTCAAACATTTTCAGTTGAAGCCATTGACTTTTGGAATGGTTTATTTGACTTCTTGAGATCTGTGACTGATGTTAGAATAGTTTTTCTAGCTGTCAACCCTTTCAACTCTTTACAATTAATGGCCTGCCGAGCACTGACCTTTTGGGAGCCCTCAATTTCGTTATAATATATATATATATATATATATATATATATATATATAGATATATATATATATATATATATATATATATATATATATATATAAGTTCATATATATATTTAGATTTGAGCAGTTAAAATGTTTTAATATTGATTCCTTAAATCTAGAAAATGAATAAATAAATAAATTTTTATACAACGTTTTATCTTTGTCACATAAACATAGTACATAATTGTTTGACTACAGTTGAGTTTGATTTAAGAGCCCTTATATCAAAATATATGATTCATCAATAAGTATATTATATTTGTGTTTAATTACATTATTTTACAAATTGCATACCATTTCATTTTGTTTCAGGGCTCAGAGATGGCTAGTTTACAGAGACTTGTGGGCTGTCTGTTGTTACTACTTCTGATAGAAGTAACACATTTCATTAAAGCAGAGGATAACATAGCAGCAACTCAAGGAGAATTAAATCAAGACCAATTGGAAGAATGGAGTAAACCAGCAACAGCTCAAAGAAGACAAGGAGATTGGGTTCCATTAACAGTTCCATGTCCTGGTTGTCAACCAATAGGTGATCAAGGACAACAAATTAGAGATAGCATATCTAGTGTTCTCACACCCCCTGTTAGATTACAGGAGGCAAGACTATTACCACCTCCACTTCCTTCTGAAAGTCTTTACCAGCAAGCAGCATCAGCAGGGTTTCTGCAAACATTTCAACAACCACCACCTTTTAATAATAAAGGTCGGCAACAACAAATCCCACTTCAAGGTGGACAGTTTGTTCAACAGCCAATTCATCAAAATCAACAATTTAGGCACCATGAACAAAACAATCAAAACCAACAAAATTCTCAATTTCTCAATCAACAACCAAATCTTCAGGTCTTTCAAATCAACCCTCAAGCATACACACAACAACATGCTCAATTACTAAATCCATCATTACTGAATGCGCCACAACAATCTATACCTCCACATTATATAAGTGGATTTATTCCACCACCACAACAATCAGCACCTACACAATTTCAACAAATTAACATTGCTGATAATCAACATGCTGTCCCTGTACCAGTAGCAAAACCAAACTTTCAAAATGAACCTGTTTTTAACCAGGATTCAAGTATAGCAGATCAAAATTCTAACTCTAAGGCTCAACTATTAGATCACCAAAGAAGACCAATTGACAATGAACAACAACATCAAATAAGACCAATTGATAATCACCAAGAGCACCAAAGAAGACCAACTAATAATGAACATTCTTTAGAAGAACACAAAAATGAACAGCAGGTCTACAACAATACAAGCGATGTTGGTCATAATAGTAATGAAGAAAACGAAGAGGTGCAATTACTATATGTGCCTGTAGAGACACTTCGTCAGCGTGGACGAAACTTAAGCAAGCCAAAGCAGAACAGTCAGTTTCAAACCATCAGTTTACCTGCAAACTTCGGTCAACAAACAACTAATATTCATAACAATGATAATTTAAATTTACCTAGCTCACCTGGAAATTCTCAAGTATTTCTACAAAACCAACCAAATACCCAGGTTCGACAGCAGCAAAATGTCCAGTATAATCAAGCAGCAGTTACACTATCTCCAGAAAACTCACAAGAATTGTCTCAAAATAAACCAAATGTTCAATACAAACAAGTACCACAAACAACTTCACTAGAAGATACTCAAGTATTTAAACAAAGTAACCCAAACATTCAGTATAGACAGCAGGCATTTATACCATCTACTGAAAACTCACAGGAGTTTCCTCAAAGCAAGCCAAATATTCAACAAGTACAGTCAGCATTTACATCATCTTTTGAAAATTCCCAAGAATTTAACCAAAACAAACAAAACGTTCAATTTCAACAACCTGCATTTACATCTTCCCCAGAAGTAGTATACAGGCAACAAGTCTTACAGAAACCAATTGAAAAAGAACACCAAATTCAACAAAGTCATTTTCAACAAGATTTACCACAAGTTACTACCAGTGTATATACAACACCTTCTACTAAAAAACATAGATTTCATAAAACTAAAGACAATGTTGAAACAGTGAATCAACATGCACATCAACAGTATCTTCAAGAGACAACACATGAACTATCTGCCAAAGGTCAACCTGCAACATTACATTCAGAACTAAATGCTCAAAATTTAAATTCTCCACAAAATGTTCAAAGATCTAATTTTGAATCAAATGATCAACATTTCCGCTCAGAACCAAATGATCAACAATTTCAGCAAGCTAATGAACAACCACTAAAGACACGTTCTCGACAACAAATACCTTCAAGACAAGTCGAACAAAATGAACAAGTATTCCAACCTCAACAACCTTTAAAAACAATAGACAACCAAAGGTATATTACACAACAATCGTCAACAATTCCACCACCACATCAACCACCTCTTTCAGTGTATATGGAAAGTGGTGAAAATTCAAAAGTTTCTGATGTATTAAATTTATTGAAAAATGCTAAAACAATACCAGTATTGGATACTGTTGGACCAGAATCACCACAAGTTTTTGTTGGTCCATCCAATCTGGAACCTCCGAATGGTTACATTAAATTTGAACTTCCATATCTGTCTTCTTTAGAAAACAACAGAGTAGAAAGAAAGGTTGATAGACTTCCATTCTTTGTTGCACCCTTAAATTTTAACCCTCCTCCTGGATATTCAAAAATTCCATTCCCTGCACCCCACATTGGTTCCGTTGTTGTTTCAAATGTAACTATTTTAAGAGAAGCTCTTCATGAAAAACCATACATAGTTTCTCCTTCGCCAATAAGTTCTACAACTAGATCTTACTCAGATCCCTACACCCTACCTGCCAACATATCACCAATCAGCCCTCAATTACCTTCTCTTGTTAATTCTTTACAAGATGAAATTTATTCCCCACAAGTTATAACAGAACCCACAACATCTACTACAACTACAACAACAGAAGCTTACACAACACCATATCAAAGAAGAACACAATCTAGAGGCTCACACAGAGGACACTCAACATATTTAACGTCCACTACGACTCCCTCACCTCGAAGATCACCATCTAGACAAAGAAGGCCATATAATGGTAGACCATACTCACACAGACAACCTGTTACAACATCCACGACTACACAAATACCTACAACTGAAGAATCTGATACCAGAACACAGTATACATCACAATCTGAAGCACAAACTTATGATGCACAACCATTATTTTCACAAAGTAATGAGCAATCTACAGACTTTAATAAAGGCCAACAACAATTTTTACAAAACACACAAAATATTAATCAATTTTCTAACCAACAATTTGATACAAATGTAAATTATGACAGTGCACAAGAAAATAATGCCCCACTAAGTCAAACACCTAGTTATGAGTTTTCAAATCAAAATGTCCAACAAGGTGCTATAAATCTGAAAACTCAACAAACTGATAATGTTCCAGGAACACAATACAATAAAAATGTTGTTTTTAACAATTATGATATAAGCACATCATCATCAACTGAATCTTCTGTCACAACAGAAAACACTAAATTAGTTCCTAGTTTTCAAGGAATCAGGGATGAAAATGCTTTCCAAAGTCAAAGAGCAAATAATCCTCGAAGAGAAAACACGTTAAGAAATCAAAGACATAGAGGAAGAGGACATCACAGATCTCAACAAACCTCAACAACAGAAGCAAGCTCAGATTATATTACTACTGATAGCCAATATAACCCAAACACATATCAAGAAGTAAGAAATAACTATAAGTTAAATGTAAATCCATTTAACTACAAAAACCATAAATATGTTGAGCAAGATGATGTTGCAGATATTAAGACTCAAACTCAGCAATCAAATTACAAATATCCGATCCAAACTGAGAGGTCAGATGTTAGTGAAACTACAGAGACTCAACAGAAATATTCCACTGCTGGTCAGAATCAATATGATGAGTCTTTTATTCAACCAAAACCTAATAACAGAGCACAACAAAATGAGTACTCTAACGTACAGACTGAATATGTCCAACAAAATCAATTTCAACAACAACCTGCTATCCAACATCAAAATATTAATATACAACAGCAAACACAAATACAATCAGACGTGGATCGTTCTAAACAAATACAACAATCTCAGTTGCAATCGGTTAAAGTACTGAATAATAATGAAGACTACTCTGGCCAAACACAAGGTTTACAGTTCCAAACAAGTCAACTTGTGAATCAACAACAGCAATCTGCTCAACCAATTCATTCACAAAGTGTTCATTCCTTAAATAGAAATAATCAGCATTACTTAGTTCAAACACAAACACCTGCTCTACAATCTCATTCTCCACAAAGACAAGAAGCACAAAATTATAATAGTCAAACACAACAAGTTAATGCAAAAATTAATCAACAAGAATATTATGAGGAGGTGCAACCAGTACAAATTAAATCAACACAAAATCAAAATATAGAGGATCAACAATATTTTTCACAAGTTCAACCCAAACAAGCACAACTTCTGGAGCCACAAACCAGCACACAACAAAATTACCTAGCACAGGTTCAACAAAGACAGCAGCATATACCAAAACAGGTTTCTCAAGAACAGTATCAACAAAGTAACCAGAATGATCAGAGATATCAACAAATACAAAATCCTAAGTTTGTACAACAAGAGTATGATGTTAATTTTCAATCACAAACACCTAGTAATGATTTTTCTGTAACAAATCGTAATGTTCAACCTACAGAAGTAACTCCACAACAAGGATCTTCCATTTTATTACACAACTCACAACAAATAGTGTCACAAACTCCACCAGCAGATGAGCAGCTGTCAGTAACTGGTAGGCCACATAATCAACAAAGATTAACTAAATATAATACAAGATCTCGAAGCAGAAACCCAATTAATTCACAACAATTGGAAGAGATTGATTCTCAAAGAGCTCAATTTAATTCAAACTTACAAGAAGAATCACAATATCAAAATTCAGATGTACCAATATATTCAACACTTGGTTCTATTACAGGGACTACAACACAAGAACCAACAACAACAACGAAATCTCCACTAGTGAGAGTTAGAGGCCGGGTTAGAAGCCGTCAAAGAGGACAACCACGAACACATTATACCACAACCACAGAAGTACCTAACTACCCAGCCAATGTACTAAGGAATGACTACCGAACTGATCAAACAGATGAACAAATATCAAATTCTCAATACAACCCGCAGAAAAGAGTTAATAAAAACTACAAAAGTCGTCAAACTTATGATTCCCTTCAAGAATTTGGTAATATAAACACAGAACAGACAACAACCACTAATAACATATACACACCAGAATCACAACCTATATCAACATCTTATCCTACAACAGAAACAATTACAACTGAAGCTCCAGTTACAAAACCAAGTAGAAGATATAAACATATTTTAAATAGAAATATTCAGCGTCGCCCAACAAAACCTACTCAGTCAACTTTATCGCCTTCTTCAACTTCTACACCTGCTTCTGCTTCTGCTTCTTCAGGTACACCAAAATATTTAGTGAGAACAACACGCCGTCCTCCAACTCGTCTTACTGGTGGAAGAGCCCGCATTCGTAAACCAACAACAACCTCGACAACTACAACGACTACTGAATATCCTCAACTAGCCAATCCTTCTTGGCTCAATAGTAATGTAGGTACAAATTTCGCACCATCAGCAGCTTCTAATGAAGTAATCGATCCTTATTACTCTAATCAGAATGCAGGTCGTCCATTGTACAATAATTACGATGAACAAGTTAAGCCTTCTGTCCGAGCACCTGCTGCTTCAGCAAAATCACCAACAGTAGAAACTGTTGATGATGATGATTACTGGAATCAAGCTGTTACTATACAACAAAGTACTAGTTTTGATTATAAACCTGACGCATCTCCTGTCACACAATCAACTTTCCAAGGAACATTTGAGCCAGCTTGGGATGATCAACTTAGTTTTAAAAATGATAATTATTATGACAATTATCGCCCACAATCAGGTCAACAATCCAACTCTGGTAGCTCACTTGATCAGACTCCATTTCCTTCCAATGAACAACAGGTAATTTATACGGAAATTAAAGGCAGGCCTCACATTGGTAAAGCAAATCAGTGGAATGAAAAAGAATTACTGGATCAGAAAAATCAAAGTGATAGTGAAGGTGATGAAATAGTTGAAAGTTATTCTTTACCAGAACAAGAGGAAAACACGCAAATAAAAAAACATTTACCAGATGTAAATGACCAAACTCACCATACAAAAAAGCAGACTGTAAACAATGATGAAGAGTTTGCCACTTCTGAAAATGAAAAGTCTAACACAGCAACTGTATTAAATAGGAAAAATAGTTCGAAAGGTGAAACATTTTCTGACCGCATATCTACATCAACCGAAGTTGACAAGACAATAATCAAAAGTAATGAAGAGGAAAAACCAGAAGTTCCTGTGGCAGGAAAGAAGGTAAATAATTTAATCCTTACTGATTACAACTAAAACTGAACATTGAGTAAATGAATCTTAAATTTATATTTTGATTAATTTTAAATAGACATTTAATGTTTATTGAACTATTAACTTGGTCCTTACCATTAAATGGAAAACTATTATATTTCTTCCTTTAACTATTTCAATATTAGTTAGTATATTATTCACTAGGACCATGCTCAGACCCATTTCATATCAATTTTTAATTAACTCTACCAATCAAACTGTGGTAATTCTTTCACACCAAGCAGCAATTTACTCTTGTCAGGAAAATATTAGTATTAGTTTTTTCTTTATTAAATTATAAAATATTTCAACTATTTATATGGCTCATATTCACTTCAATACAGATTATTTATCTTTCATAAATTTAGCACTTAAAAAAAAACATAAAATTATTAAAAAATTGTCTAAACTTATCATTATAGTAATTCTGAGAGAAAATTGTGGTAAGTATAAATGATTTTTAATTTTTAATCTGTAAAATAATATATAAATTTATAGACTTTAATTTTAAATACTCTTAAAGGAATTAAATAATTTTATACAGTTTATATCGGGTGAGCCAAAAGTTACGCAACCTAGTAATTAATATTTTCATAAATATTCTCAAGAAATCTTAATTAATGTAATATAAAATATATTGACAAAATAGATACTGGAAATGTCCTTCATCTGCTGCAACATTATCCTCAATATATTTCTTTATGTTCGTTGCTACTTTTTGGATGGTCGCAACACTTAAACGGGATATTTAGTCTTCGATGTTGTCCTTCAGTTGGTCAACTGAGTAAGAGTTGTTCTTATAGATGTTATCCTTCAGATGTCTCCAAAGAAAAAAGTTGCGGGGGTGATAAATCTGGAGATCTAGACAGCCACAGTCCATGTGAAATGATGTATCCTCCAAAGAACTCACTTAACATTATCATTGTGCTATTCGATGTGTGCCCTGTTGCATCATCTTGCTGCAGCCAACAGTCACATTCATCAGCTATCAATTGTATGATGATATCCTGTTAACGTTCAGCTGTTATCGTTTCCATAAAATAAAATAAATTAGGCCTACGATTCTTTTGCGTGAAATTGCACACCAAACTCCAACCTTCTGTGAATGTAATGGGGTGTCATGAAAAACTTGTGGCTTTGCGAATATTCCCATAACGCATTCCAGTTTGCTGACACAGTTTTCGTATCCACTTACTTAGTGAATGTAGCAAGGATGAACGGATATTTTCCAATGGGGCATTAAAACACTGAAGGTTGACCAGATGATTCACTCTACCAGTATTTCTGAAACGAACGATTACACATAAAATCATTGATTATTAGGCACCCTTGTTGCAGGAAAAGCTAACATAAAGTCTTCCTGACATTTTAAGAATGATTGCGATTTAAATTAAATTTTAAGAATGAAGTTTAGCCGGGGCAAACAGCATGTTTGTCTGCACACAGATAACTCACCACTGATATTAAAAAGGAGTGATATTGCTTAGGTATCACATGCATGCGTCTCCCACAAGCTCATCCATTACCAACACAAACATTCCCATGGGCAAGAAACTAAATTTCCCGGCACAATGTAGGGTTTCGAATGTTGGGTTGCGTAATTTCTAGCTCACCTGTTATAATGAATTATTGTTATATAGCCTTTCCCATTAAAATTATAGTGACACAGTCATGTTCTGTCCTTTTGTAACAAACTTTCACTTTGTGCCTCTATTTTAATTACATAGGCTGCATCTTATACAAATTGGAAAGATCCAGTAATAGAGCAATCCCTGAAAACTTTTGTTTATATAGATATAACTAGGAAACAGAGAAAGTTGATTGATTATGTTTTTGGGGTATGGGACTCAAGATCGGTATATGTCAATCTAAGCTTATTGTATAACCCAGGGTACTACTAGCAAAGACCTGTCCCTTAATGAGGCTCAAGAGCTTCTGTCCTATGCTAGCAACGAAACCATTACCCAGCTGTAGAGTCCCAAATATGGCTCTTCTTTTAGCCTCAAGTCTTTTCGCATTCCAAGATGATATGCTTAGCAGTCTCATCATTTACATAGCCTACAAGCAGGATCACTATTGGTGATCCTGAGTATTGGTTAGCAAATATTTCCTGAAGTGTGTGTGTCCAGTAAGTAACGCCATAACTAGTTTTAACTGGGTTCTATTCAGCCTTAGTAACGAGATAGTTAGAGTTGATGAGTTCCAAAGTGTAAGGTGAAAGAATTCTAAGTGAAAAAAAGGTGTAGATGTAGCTAGGTCCCCTCAGCATTGCTAAGCCTGTACTCACTATAGTGAGCCCCTGAGGGGCACATTTGTGTTTAAACACATAAGAAAGCTCTTAAAATATTAAAATAATCAACATCTTATTTCCATTTTTTAAATTTTGCACTGGTAGTTTATCAGCTAAATTACAATGTCATTCCCAATTTTATACAATAACAATCTTATCCCATTTATGTCATTAGTTATAAATTGCAGACCAATGCAACTAACTTCACAAGGTTCCCTCAATTCTTCATGATATCTACATGTGAAAGTAATTACAGAATAACAACACCAAAATAGATAATTTGTAAACTGAATGAGCAATGATAGATATGTAGCAAGTGTGTTTATAACCACTTTGAAGGATTTATTTTATCATTTCATCAATTATGTAAGACAATCAAGACAAGATTAACAAGTATCAGAGTTAATTCAATTACTTGAAATTGTAGTTCAAATGCGGAAATGTTAGTAATTACAATGGGATAAATAAAAAGTAATATTTAATAATATTATACTCAGCTTTTAGATTAGTTACAAATTAGTTTAAACTTCAAGACCTGTGAGTTGGCTTACTTGGTATATTGAAAATCAATGTGATTGCCACAATATTTAACAGTGACAGCTTACGTCAATAATACATAGTTTTGATGCTGCAATCTATGGAGTGTGATCACAATTTTTTCAGAATGAAACAGGAAATAAAACAAATTCATATCCATAAAATACATCTGTGTTTCCTATGAAGTTGGATACCAAACACAAAAAGTCACCTTATTTCTCCTATATATCCAACTTAATTGTTGGTTTGACTCTTTGATTTGGGTATTTTTATTTCAAGAATGTGCAGTTTGAAATTTTGTTTTACCAATGATCTCCCTATATATTATTGCAAAGAAAACAATCTAGTTATTAATTCAGACCGGCACCCTACAAAGAAGTTATGTATTTAAGTTAATGTAAAATTTATTGGTACGAAATACCAAAGGAGGAAAAAATACTTTAAATAATCATGGCAACCAGAAGGAATATAATAAATTTTAAATAATCATAAACCATCTACAAAAATTCGGTCAGTTTAATAATGTTATTATAAATAAAAATACACAAATTTGTTTTTAATGTTGCAGCCAGGAAGGAGGAGAGGTAACTGGGTTCGAGTACGTGTAAAGAAGCCACAAGATTTATTTGAAACAGCAGAATCTCAAAACCTTGCAACTTTGTCTGGAAATGCTATTCAGCCTTCAACAAAATCTGCTAAAGACAAGACATCCTGGAAGATCCAAGAAGTTGCAACACCTCCAACAACTGACTTAGTTTCAGAGCCAGAAGAAACTGTGGATTTTGAAGACGCTTTAACAAGCATGTTGAAAGATTTCATAACACAAACTGACAGTGAAAGCAATGGAAATAATACAAATACTGAAGAAAACTTACAAACAAATACCACTAACAATGAAAATTTAACTACAAGTAGTACTGAGAATTTAGTAACGGATACTACTGATACCACAGAGCGTAAGGAGGAAACTGTTATATCAACGACAGGGTTAGAAACCACAACAGATCCTATTCCAACTCCAGATTTAACTACAATCATAATTCCATTAGAAGTTGGTGATAATTCACAAATGACAACAGAATCTGTATTCTCAACTGTAGATGCTGATGTATATGAAACTTTACCTTCAAGAGTTATTGGTACATCAACAACAACAGAAATATCGTTGGAAACAGAAATCTGTTATCGAGGACGATGTGTGAAAACGAAAACAGAAAACGAAAGCGACCTGTTAACAGCAGAATGAACAATGCTATTTTTAATGTACTGTGTAAAAATAATTTAAATTTAGTCATTAGTAATTGGATGTAAACTAACTGACATCAGGTAAGAATAAGTTTATTAACTGAACAAAAGTGAAATAATGCAATTTACATTTGTAAAAATTATTTAAGTATATTGCCTTTTTGTGAAAGAATGATATGTAATAAATAATATTTATTTTAAAATGTTAGTAATTAGAAACAGTGAAGTGGTGAAGTGCCAACGATTGATTGGTTGATAATTTTTTCAACCAATGAGATAATATTCAAATGAATGCCAAATGTGCTAGTGTTTTACAAAGTGATATTATATAAACAATACTTTGAAAACAATTAAGTTGTAAAATATAAGCTCAAACTTGAATTAATCTTATTTAAAACTTAGTAAAATCCTAGGGACTCCATGATAATTGTATATTTAATTTAAATACCTATATAGTAAGTAGCTTTGTATTTAAAAGAATATAAATATATTTAATAAAGAATATAAAGAAATATAATTACATATAGTTCTCTTAATACACACAAGATCACTTGGTTTTAAATTTTGAAATAAATAATATCCAAGTAATATCTTTGGAAACAATAGCATTACATTACATTTTTGTAGAAAATGCATTCATTCTTTATTATGAATAATTTTTAAACTAAAAATGATCCCCTTAGAGCACAATAGATAATTTATTACACCTAATTGATAAACTAAACTTTTCAGATAAATTGAAGTTTAAACTATGTTTAAAAAGTTTCAAGTTATAATTTACCTTACTTTTTACCTCTTGTTATGTGGATCCAACATTATTTAACAATAACAGTAGATTTCATATTTTTTGCTCCCATTACTAGAAGTTTTCTTTCTTTAAAATATGAATTGTGGCATTATATCAGTTTCTTTCTTGCCTGGTTGTTATTGTTGAAATGCATTTAAGAATGATGTCTGTGTTCGGTTGTTTCCATTTACTGTTGCATCCATTGCACAATAGGAGTCGGTCAAGTGAAAACAGTGCAGATAATTGCTCAGAACTGTGGCTTGTTCTAATTCTGGCAATGAATGTTTGTGTATTCTCGCTATATCGTTGTACTTATTTGGTTACTTGAGAATTTCATAAAGGTTCTACCATTTAGATAACACTTATAGACTTCAACTTCCATCCAAATCTCCTTGAAAATATTTTTGCTTTCCCTTAGACAAGTTTTAAAAGTTTACATCAGTCAACATTTGGGATCCATGTTTAATGTGATCCTTGCCAGTTCATCTGCTTCTTTTATTTCTTGATACATAACAATGACTTGGGATCCAATGGAGCCATACATTTTTTATGTATAATTTGGATTAAGCAGTAAATTTCTTGATAAAACAGAATAATGATGATGTTACGATCTGGAGTAAGTATACAAATGTTCCTGTTTGGTATGCCATTGCATATCTGGAGGGCTGCAATATTGCTATTAATTCATTTTCAAGACTAGACAATGATAAAGATGGTATAAGTTGTTGTATATTTAATATAGGTATGTAGACATTGGAACCAGAGTGGTGATTGTTAGGATTCAATGACTCATCTGTATAGATATGAATATGGTTGCAATATTTTGTATTTATCACCTCCATGGTAGTTTGTATTAGTACTTCTACATTCCCTTCTTTTATCAATTGACCTGAAAGTGATGACAATACATCACACATTTTAATACAATAGATATTAACAGGCTATGTGGCTTTTCCTTTTGTAATTACTATTCCGCTTATGTAATATGCAAAAATCAAATGAAATGTTGGAATAATTACAGCGCTTTTTGTACCAGTTTAAAAATAAGAAAGGTACAAACTGTGTTCGCTGTCATACAGTGGAAAATAGCTGTTGATAATTAAATCATTTATCTATATTTTTTCGAATTACTTGTTTTTATAATTTTAGTAAAACAAAACAAACATATATTTATATTATTATATCAAATATATATTAAACATATCAAATATTATTTTAGAATATGTTGACAAATAAATTGAATTACATAAAATTTATTGCAAAAATATAACTATATATATATAAAGTTTTAATATTTAAAATTAAACTAAAGAGCACATTTCACAAACATCAGTCAGAACCACTTCTATCAATGAATTCTTTCATTAATTCAATTCCAAACACAGACACTACAATTGTCCCGATATTTGATTTTCCATCCATTGAAAAGACTGGTAGTTTTTCCTTTCTTAAGTTTTTATTCTTCAAAAACATAGAGGTGTATAGATTGACTTCTGCAAAACTAAAGAGATACATCATTTTGTTTTTGCTAATTCTGAACATAAATATTATTGATTATTGTGTAATAAATTTACAAAAGTAGGGTTTCCAAGTAATTTGTAAAAAGTATCTTACCTTCCTTACATGTTGTAAGGTAACCGGTCTGTCTGTAGTTGAACAATTTATGCCCGGAATTAAACTTACAACACATTAAATTAGGTCACAATGTGACCAGATTGTAATTCTCCATGTACTAACTCTACGATGGAAAATAATAAAGTTATTGTCAAAATTTTGATGTTGAAACCTGACTTTTAAAAAAAATGATATTCCCACAACTGAAAGAACATCCAAGGAAAGTGAGTGGTGGCTGCTAAATATAAATGTAACTATGAGGCATCTCAATAAGAGTTGTTACAAGAGTAAGTATAACCACAATTTTGAGATTCAGAAAATCTGTGTAATTCTAGGACGTGAGAGGTTTGGTATTTTGTTCTCGTCTGTCATGAACAAACTCTTGTTGTGTTTTAATATTTATACATTATATTAAATACAATCAAATTATATTTATTTTGATTTAAAAGACATGAGTATTGAGAAAAAAAACATAATTTATATATAGATATTACTGACTGGCTAAGTTATAAAAATTAATTGAAAAAATACGTGTATAACTCCAAAAACACCAATTTTCAAATTTGGGGTTGGTGGTAGAATGATGAGGGGGTATGGCTAAAGGCCTCAAGACAATTATAGTACATGGGTTAGAGAGAAACATTGATCACCAAATATAAAAAAACTGAAAATTTGTCTAAACTATTTAGTAGTTCCCTTAAAATACAAAATTGCAACTAGAATTTCAATTTTGGTTTCTCAGCTGATTTTTATACTACTTCTGTATATATATATTACATTTCAAATATACCAACACCTTTTACATACAATCATAATAATGGTTGAAAAGTGTATTATATTTACTTCTTAACCAACCGATTTTGATCTATACCATTTACCATAAAATTTTAGAAAGATTTTCAAATTTTTCCTATGTATTTGATTTTCTCTAATAATTTATCTGTGCTTTAAAAAGAAAAATTTGGTCAACAACTTCAAATTCTTTTTATAAAACTAATTCTAAATATGTTTTTGAGGATGCATATTTTGAATTAACTATTGTATTTTATGTATGGCTTATAACTCTTACAAAACAAAGTCATGACTAAAATTTTCACTTTTTAGTTTCTCAACTGATTTTTATTACACAATTATACAGCAAACAGTAGATTCCCATTTATCTGATACCTGCTTAACCGATTACATACAGAAATACTTTAGTGTTAACCAAAGTATGTATTGAAATATTTGTAAGGAACGTACATAGGCTACACAACGATTCAGCATCGTTTGTGAATATTCCTCTGGCCCAAAGGCCTGCCATTTTAAGCAACTTTGTTGATAATGTGTAGTGGAGTAACTGTGATTTTGTCACAAGTGTTATGTTTTGAGTATTATTTTTTAATGTTGTTAAATTATTGGAGTGAGGTATGAGTGAAAAACGTAAACTTGTGGTGGTTTTATTAGAAACAAAATTGAATGTGGTACATCATCTTAACAGTTGTAAATCAATTAAAAAGCTAGAAGTAGATATAAGGTGTAAGAGAAGTAACCATGTAGGACTGGAAGACGAAACAAACACATAATTTAATATCAGCCTCAAATATACCTCAAGATAGAAAACTTTAAAAAAATATGAGTACAAAAGTCAGTTATGGTTTTCAGAAATGTGATTAGACCAATTAGTGGGCCAATGCTTCAAGTAAAGGCACTAGACTTGCAACAAATATTTAAAGATAGAGAAGAAACATTTACACCTAGAGTTGGATTTTTGAACCATTGAAAAGACCAGTATGGAGTTAAGGAACTAAACATATCTGGAGAAAAGCTGTCACCCAATGAGGATGCAAGCATTTTTCAAGAAAAAATTAAATGTGCAATTTTAAATGAAGCCCTTACATCTGACCAAATCTTCAACTGTGTTGAGACTGGTCTCTATTTTAGAATGATGACCACGATGTAACTTTTTTAACCATACAAAAATTAACCCACCTCTGGGACATCAATTGTAACTTTTTTTAATTTATACAAAAAGCAACTTCTCATTGAGAACTAGTTTTAAGTTTTTCAAAATTCATTCCTTGAATTATTATTTAATTTTTGTTAGGCACCAATAAGTCTCTCAAGACTTATACTCTCAATCTAAACCAGAATCGTGGATCACCGAGCAATGTACTCAGGTAATAATTTTTACAGAGTTCCTGAAATACATACATATTTATTTTTAAAACACATACATATTTATTCTTAAAACACTGAAATATCTATATACATAATCATATTGCATTTCTTGATATTTAAACTTCTCAGTTAAACATACATAAGGTTAAAACTTAATTAGGTTTATAACCTCGGGGCAGTTTTTTATTTATTTGTAGTTTGTAGTTTGTATACATATATATTTCTTTTCAATTAAAAAAATTCAATTTAAACAAATTAGTAGTAAACCAACTTACCCTAGTTCTACACATTCTCTAATATCTTCAACATCTTTAGGAGGTTCACTAACAACAACAAACCGCAAGACTTGACAACTATCAGGTTGTAACATTTTCTTAAGTTTATCTCGATTCTTTTTGTTATTATAGATTTCATCTGTAAACTCTGTAAATCAAAATAAACAAGACAGAAGTAATTTGTGAAATCTTGAAAAGAGAGTCGTTGTTTAATAAATGTATGGAAGTATTCTTATGCTGACACCCCTGCATCCTACTTTCAAAGAATATTTGAAGAAAACAAAATTGACAAGAACAAATACATCTAAGTGTGGATATTGAGGTTAAGAAATGACAGAACACTGTTTAAAATTATATTGAAATATAGTGAATTTTATATGTAAAAAGAAATATGAAAGAATCAAATCTATATATATTAACATTAAAAAATATAACGTAAACTAAACTATGAACCAGTAAGAAAGTGTACAGATTATCGTTTAGCAAGTGACTATCTCAGCTTAAAACTAATTATCAATCTTGCATTGATTAGAAAAACCCATTATTAATAAAAAACATTGCTATACATTTGATATGTTTATAACTTTATAATCTACTTAGATTTGTCAAACCTAATGCTTTATTTACAAATACAGTAAAAACTCTCTAATCCGGATTAATGTGGCGCCAGCCGATCCGGATATCGAAAAATCCGGATCTCGGAGTTACTATTTTTATATAGTTAAAGTGGTTTTAAACGTGAACAAAACGTAGCAAATTTACGTTTTTAGCGCTAAAACGCGTTGCGCTTACTATAAATTGTAGCTTTACCACAGTATTCTAAAAATTAACTATGGTTTTTCAAATTACTGTAATATATAGACGTTACATTTTAACTGTACTATTATGTAATTTGCCGTAGTTTGCCGGTACAGTAACCGGTAACAAAAGTACAGCATAAAGTACACAAACAACAAATAATTAGATCTACAGTGTTAACTAAAAATATCAAACGAAAAATGAAGATTAGAAAATAAAACAGTACAATAAATACGTACAGGATTGTACACATTAAATTTTCATGAACGTACGATAAATGTTAGTTTTCATTACAGTAAAGTAATTTATACTCACGTCAGTTTTTATTAAAAAAAGATGTAATGGTAGCTTGCTTGGCTCGTTGAACATGCTTCTTAGATGTAATATCTCTCCATCTACGAAAAAGAAGGAGATCGGCCAGTGAGGATTCTTCTTGTTCTTCCACGTAGTCTATCAGCTGTTCAAGTGCTTGAAAAGCTTCGCAATGAGTCATGATTTGTTGTTGTTGTTCTTCTTCGACAGGTGCTGGCTCTGTATTAACCAAGTCAATGATGTCACTGTCAGTAAACTCACGGTCTTCATCTTCCTTCATCCACTCATTCACACCATCATTGTTTATTTTGTCACAACCGGGAACGTTTCTTAGAAGTTCAACGATCTCTTCATTTGTGTCCATTTCATGGTTTTCAGTTTCCGGCACTACTTCACTCCAGTCATCGCTTGCTTTATGGTCCAACAGTTTTTTCCAAGAGTTTACAAGTGTTGTTGTCTTGATCTCGTCCCAAGCACTAGAAATCCATAAGGCAACATCTAACATGTCTACGTCTTTAAGGCACTGTGAAACACTTTTTTTCCATGTCCATACCAGCAATTATGATTGTGAGTAACTTACGGCGGTATAACCGTTTTAGTGTTTCGAGGACACCTTGATCCATGGGTTGACAAAGAGATGTTACGTTCGGTGGTAAGAAGATACACTTTATTTCCCCACTTCTTAGTTCATCCGCAGATGGGTGTGAAGGAGTGTTGTCCAGCAATAAAATAGCTTTTTTTGGCAAGTTGTTTTCTTCTGAATATTTTTCTACAGCTGGAACGAACTGGTTTTAAACCAGTCCTTAAAAATAGCAGAGTTCATCCATGCAATTTTGTCCTCTGTACCATACTTGTAAAGCAGAATAATCCTTGAAATTTTTTAATGCCCTCGGTTTTTGTGATTTGCCGATCATACAAAGTTTTAATTTATTATTTAATGTCATGTAACTGCAGGCCAAAATTGTGACTCTTTCTTTTTTCTTTTTATAACCTGGAGCACTGTCTTCTTCTTTGGAGGCTAAAGTACAGCTTGGCAACATTTTAAAGTTTAAGCCACTTTCATCGCAATTGTACAGTTGATCTCCACTAATTCCTTCTTCGTCAAGCAGTTTATGTAAAAAAAGTTTAAATTCTTCCACACTTTCTTCATTTGCTGAAAGCTTCTCTCCACTTATTTGAAGTTTCTAATCCTGTATCTATTTTTCCACTTTCCCAACCACCCCTCACTAGCTTTAAAGTCGGACTCGTTTCCCATATCCTTATTAAACTGAAGAGCTTTTTGTTGTAAAATAGGTCCTGATACGGGCAATCCTTTAGACCTACACTGTGTAAACTACAAAAATAAAGCTTCGTTGACTTTGTCATTTTGTGATGTCTTCATCATTTTGCACTTTTTGATGCCTGAACTTGAAGCCTGGTTAGAGCACCACTTTTCCAATTTTTCACGAGATTTCTTCCAGTCACTCACCGTACTAGTTCCTACCCCCATCTCATTAGCTATCTTTTTAGCAGTCTCTCCTGCATCTAAGCACCTAATTGCACTGAGTTTTTCCTCAACGGAAAACATAGTTTTCTTCCGTTTCTCGAACATTTTATGAACAAATATTTATAGCAAATACAAATCTTAAAATCTAATTACAACGCACTACGTATGTAAACTATTAAAGATGACTAAAAGGAATTACAGTAATAAAATATACACTTAATCACACACCGAAAACAAGTCTTAAGACAAAGTGAAAGGATGGCCGAAGTTACGCTACACGCAAACACAACAGAACTGACTACACGACAGACAATGCACCTGCCGTCTGACCTTGTTTACGCACACCCCTACCGCTTTCTTCAACATTCTTGGAATCAGAACCACACTACTGCCTAGTGCCCCGCTCAAAAACATCGTTCACTACTATTCGGCCCGAAAATATTATTTTTGTATAGAAAATTGTATTTTTATTATTTTTTTTATACGATGGCATACGATGGCCGGATATCGGAGTTTCCGGATATCAGAGATCCGGATCAGAGAGTGTTTACTGTATTGATTTTAAAGTTTTTGTATCCATCATTTACATTGGATATACAATATTAATGTTAATAAGTTCTTTATTACAATTCAATAATATTTGCATTAGGTTCAGTTCTTATGACTAATTGTTAGGCTCATTAGTTGTTGCAGCATTTATAATTATTTCAGTATTATATTTGGTTTTCAGTCAATAATTCATTGCTTATAATACAGTTTTCAGTTATTTAAAATGTGCAATTTCGTCTGTATAAACGATAAGGTTTAATGATGTACCAAAACCAGTTCTAATTTAAATGAACAACAACCAAATTGGAACGTCTTACAACAAAACAATGCATATATTTTTATCAAATATTGACCTTTGCCCTATATACCAAGATAAAACTAAAAATGCACAGTTTATAGAAAATACTATATTCCATAACTGTTTGTTTACATTGATGAGTCTCAAACAAATACTTATGGATGTTTAACCTTAACCTGAGACTAGTATATACTAGTGTTGATAGAACTAAGCCAATATCAATTAGTATATTAAATAACAGTTTCAGAAACCAAAATTTTAAAATTACAATACTTTTTGTATGATGGAAATTCATTATATGATCCTTAGGCAAAGTCTTCGTCTCCAGATCTTGACCACAAAGTCCAAGGAAAGAATAATCAACATATAATTGTGACACATTTTCATCACACATAACTTCAGAATTTTTATTTAGCTTAAGAGTTTCAATTTTTATAACAAGATTTTTCTGATCTTCAAATTCCTGAAAAATAATAATGTTAAAACTGATTTTACCATTTCAATACAAAGTTTTGCAATAATGTTTTCTAAAATAAGCAACATATTATATTCAAATCATGAACACTATAAATTATTAAAATGATTCTCATAGATAATATTTTAATACGTCACACATGAGCATATCAAGTATTTTGATAAAGAAATACACATATTTTGAGAAGACTACATGTCACTTTGAATATAATGCATTTTCACCCTAACTCATTATGCAGAGATTTTTGATTGATTTAGGCCAAACATAGAATCTAGGAGGTTTTGGTGCTAATAAGTCTGCAACAAATATATGTTTGTACAACAGTTATTAGCAAAAACCTGTTATTATAACCAAATCTAAAACAATTACTTTACCAAAATTAGTTTCAAAAGTGAAAGTTGGTTGAATTGCCATTAAAGTTCCAACACTTCAAAATTTAAATGAGCTCATTCCCAACTCATGGTGTAAATAAGCAACCTTAAACACTAACTATCAAAGGTTTTTTTAAAGTAATATATTAATAAACTTTCACTACTACTATAATAAATAAAAACATCGGTTAAACATAAAGTTTAATGATATAAAGCATTGTACCAAACTATATGTAAAATAAAAATAATGGTTCAATATAGTACTTTTTCAAATAAAAGATTTTAAAAATAATCTCAACCCACTGCAAATGAAAATATGATGCCATATAAAACAACTTTATCATATATTCTATTTAATTTATATAATTATTCAGTTAGAAATGAAAATGATGAACCAAAGGATTGATTGATTTAATAACTGTTTCTTATTTTATATAATCATTCAATTTGATAGAAAATTGATGAAGCAAAGGGGGTTGATTTATATCTAATATGGTCGACCAATTCCTGTAATTTTTTTTATATTTTAGCAACTTGCAGTCTATAAAGATGTTGTTTGTAGACTCAATTATCCGCCCGCACAAATAACAGTCCCATAGAAGATACCTACTTTTGTTGTGTTCTCTAAAATGGCCATGTCTGGTTATAAAAGCAACTACCTATTTGAGAAGTTCTTATTTAAGCCTGATCAAGAACTCTATTAGAACTAAATCTGGTCCCTTGATAAGATGTTTGGGCATTTTGCTAACAGGTGGGTACTGGCCAATGTTGCTTTTTCCCGGCTCATAAGTTCACTCTGTCTTCAGTTACTGAACATCTGTTACCACACATCAGTTTGGGTCCTACAAAAGGGCTTCATTGCTCCTTGTTAGGCAAGGATGTCTTCTAATCATTGGCTCGATGGCTCAATGGCTTGGGACTCATCTCACCTGTGTCGAGATATGACAGCATTTTTATGGAAAGGAGGCACCAGCATATCGGTCTAGAATTAACTTTAACAGAATCAAGTCCTCTAAGGGCAGATTGACTGACAAGATCAGAATTTGCTTACCCAGCTAGCCTTTTTCCAACTCCATGTTATTGCAAGCTAAATAGCCAGTACTTCAGCTTGCAATATTGTACAATACCTCCCAAGCCCCGAGCTAATATCTATATTAGACGAGGCACTGTAGACACCGTACCCAGAACCCTGGTCCACGCATGATCCATCAGTGTACCACACTAGATCTCATCCCAAGAGCTTCTTAGTCATCTTGAGAGCCGAGGGTTACTGTAAAGGTTTTGTTACATTTGAACTCTGTCAGTAAGACATCTAATGTCAGCAAGATTTCAGAAAGGTGTCAACTATGAACCTACTTCACAAGGATCCTTCTGTCCAATCTATAATCTATAAGCAGACTTTAATCTCAATACTTTAAGGTAAATGTTAAGAGGAACAAGTCTCCGCATGACTTCCAGAAGTTGGACAACTTCTAAAGGCTCCTACAATGCAATAGGCAGACTAGTCTGTGTAGACTAATCAGTTACTTATCTACTGATTTAGCCGGCAAGCTTTATTCCACTATACTAGAGCTCCATAGAATATTGGGGTCTAATGACTGTTTTAAAAATCCAGAAAGCCCAATGTGGCTTTAATCCTTAGGTTATTCCAATAAAATGCCTGGTCATTGTAAGTACCCATTTTACCTTATGGATGGTATCATTCAAACGACCGTTCTAGGTTAGCCTCTGGTCCAAAGTGAAAACCAAATACCTAGCCTTTATGGATTTTCCACACCTTAACCCTCACCTTAATGGAATTAAATGCTAGCCTATTTAGGGCATCAAAGTTCCATTTCCTAGTGAAAGATAGAATTTTGATTTTCAAGGAATTGATTCATTGTCTTTGCTTAATAACCAAGTTTTTAACTGTTTTAAACTATCATTCATGATTCCGTAACAGTTTTGCAGTACTTCTCAAGTAAATTAGGACTATGTTAACAGAATAGCCCTGGACACAGATAACTGTCTGATTGAGTTTGTATAAGAGGTTGTCCACCACCAGGCTCCACATTGAAGGAGAAACTACTCCACCCTGCGGCTACACTTTTACAGCCATGACATCCACCTCATCTTTCACAACTGAAGATTTGATTAATTAACTATGGAGCATGGAGTCTATGCACCTACATATAATAGAGCCGATTCCCTACTCCTGAGCTTTGTGAACCATGGTATTTGAAGGATGTGTTATCAAAAGCACCCTCCATGTCCATAAAGGAATAAAGGAGCATTTTCTTTTCTCTCTAAAACATCTTCAATTCAGGTCACTGTTTGATGTAGTGCAAGCTCACAGGACACTCCTGGGTAATAAGACACGTAAATTCTAGTGAAGTAGTACTCCAAATAAAAAGTACCACTTTCCACCAACAGACTTCAGACTTCAGACCCATCTCTACTGATGGACCTATATTCTTTAGCATTTGTATAGTTTCACCAGCCATCTAAAGGATTTTCCTATGGATTAATCTGAAGAGATTTCAAAGTAGAATAAATAAGGATTTTGGTCCATTATTCAACAAGGCAAGAAAAATGCTGTTCCCACTGGGAGATTAGTAGGAGCTAAATTTACCAATTTTCCACTCTTAATTTTAGACAGTGTGACTATGTTTGGCTAGAGTCCAATTTGCTTGAGACGCCCTAACCCAAGGTTTGTCTTTAGTAGTACCTACCACATCAATACTTAATTGACAATCTCTAGGAGAAGTATATGAGTGTCCTTCACCAATTTAGTATATTCCTCGGTTGGTTTCATAAGTGCACGAATTGAATTGGATGGTTTGGAAACCAAAATTTGGTGTTGTCTGGCCTTATCATTCAAGCTATTTAGTTTTTTTTAGTAGTGAATCTGTAGTTGAAGTTGTAGTGAAGTATTTACCAGGAATCAAGCTTTGACTTCTTTATGGCTTTACTGTATTACATAAGGGCTGTATAAACTCCCCAGTGACCATATTATTTGTAAGAATTGAAAAGTGTCTCAACTTCAATAATCTTTTGTTTGAGAGACTAACAACGAGTGTTTGACTCCATAAATCTTATCCACATGGACCAGTTATGTTGATAATAGTCTGTGATGATCTTTTTTAAAAAAGACGCCAGCCGGTCTATGTTATCGAATGTACTAACTTCTCCCCTCATCAAATCTATCCTAGCAGATAGGTGATCTTCATAAAAACCCCAAATGGATTTTCTGGGTAAAGTACGTGGTTAAAATTCCTCAAATCATGCAAGTAACATGGTTAATATCAAACAACCCATAATGACTCAAAAAATCATCTGTCGCATTATGATTAAAGAACTTTATATAACCTTTATTATATATAATACAAATAACATGTATTCATTTACATGGTACAAGTTAATTTTAAAAAAAAATATATATATATATATATAATCCTAAACTTACAGAATCAGCTGTAATAATGTTTTCATGAATTTTGTGTTTATGTTTATGCTTTTTCTTCTCCTCTTTGTCTAAACATCTACATAAGTTATTCTGTTCAAGTTGTATCTTTTCTGAAGCTGGCGATACAGTAACTGGAATGGAAGTGGGAGGATTTGCAATAGGTTGTGTTGGTGGTAGAAGCTCTTCATCTTGCCTTTCCTTTATATTTACATGTAAAAAAGAAACAATATTATTGATAAGTAAAATGGACGCTATCAATATAAATAGTTATAGATAAAATATGTCAAATTGCATAAATTATAACAGTAAATGAATTGGTAGGTTCATTAATGCTGTCTTAGTTTCTGAGTGTTATACTAGTTGATGAGTAGGCCTATAATACAACTGAACTTAGAAGTTCAACAAGTAACAGTAAGTCTGAAATTGATAATTATGAGCCTCCTCCTGCACTTACGAAAGACAGATATGCCACTTTGTGGTTGATACACCCAAAACTTCATGTAAACTTTCGGATTGCGAATTCTAATACCAGGAAATAATAAACCTAAAAATTATTTCAAATTGCTGGTAGATGACATATAATTCCAATGTGAGGGAATAGTTTTTATCTGATATACTAAAGCAAATTTATAAATAACTCACTGGAGAGATTTAATGTGCTGAATTAGAAATTCTTATAGATCTTCTTTTACACATGGGCAATATCATTATTTCAAAGAAAAATATTGGTCAAAGAAAATATAATTTCTTCAAAAAATATGTTTCAGGGCATAGCAAGAGTCAGATTTCTTTTTATGCATTGATCTGTGCCCTTTATAAGAAATGACCCAAATAACAATAACCAATTATCTTAATAAGGCCTAAGATAGACTATTTTAATAACAAATTATTTATACCTATAACCTATTATTATTGTTAGAACCTATATAAAGTAGAGATTTCACTAGATGAACCTATGGTGTATTGGAAAGAACCGCTTATTTTCAAACAACATATAAAAAAAACCAAGCTACTTAAGCATTACATAAAGCTATGATTACAGTCTCAAATAACCTGGTAAAAAATTATGCAGAGGCACTGGATGTAAAGTATATACTGGAAAGGTAGTTATATATCATACTACCTTAGTATGAAAAGAGGACGTTCTCTTTATATGGGTAATTTTGATAACAGTGTAGAATTTAGTAAACGATTAGTTGACACTGTAATCCTTAAAATTTTTACTTTTACTTGGATATCAAAGAAATGGTTGTTTTAAGATTTGAAATATGAAAATAAACCGGGAGATTTATAATTGGTCTATAGAGAAGACCACATGAGTCAAATGAATGACTGAAAATAAATATTAAAACAAGGGTAATAAAAAATTCAATTTAGATTTCCAAAATATTAATTTGAAGTATAAAATGTTAGTTGTAAGTTGTAATAAATGTTTAAGTGATATATTGTGTTGTGAGGATTGACAGGGCATGTTGTTATGTGGATGATTTAAGTAGTGTCCGTGGTGCAAAGTATGTGAACAGTTTTTTAGCCGACTTTGTACATCTGAAAGGACGCTTAATTATGGGATCTGAAAAAGCAAGCATGCGGGGAGTCAGTTTAGAGGCAGCGTCTGACTTGATCAGACGCAATTTCGTATGGAAAATATTTAAATAACTTAATTAATATTTCAGAAACAGTCTTGAGGAAGTGTTTGAGTTGGTAGGATGTGATTTTAGAACAGTTTAGAGGCGGCGTCTGACTTGATCAGACGCAATTTTGTGTAGAAAACATTTTAAATATTTTAGTAAAAGTTAGTTAGAAACATCTGAGTTGGTGACAGGTGTTTTAAAAGAGTCTTAGGGAAATGTTTGAGTTGGTAATAAAGTAAATAGAAGGGACAGTTTGAAATTGATTGACTGTGGAGTGTGTAAGTCAATACACACTCCATACATTTACTATACATTTTGGAGAGTACTGTGAATTTGAAAAGACAATTTGAGATCATCAGCGGGCTAATTATGTCTGCAAATGAACGTGCACTTCAGGAACGAGGGCTGCTCACCACAAAGGACACTCACCAAGGAAATGGCTACATGTGGTAACAAAAAATGATAGACAATTTATATAAATTTTGTATATAAAAGGACCAATGATAAAAAATTTGTTTAAATAAATAGTTGTAAAGTAAGTAGTAATTTTGAAAAGGAATTTAATCTAACTTATAAATGAAAAATAATATAAATTGTAATATATGAGAATAAGAAGCTCATAACTAATATAATTATTAAAAATTGCAACTGATTAAAGTAGAGTCATTAAAAAGAATTTTGGTCTCTTCAAGACATGATAATTTTAAATTTACAATATAAATAATTTCAAATAATATACTAAAGATTGTACCACGAATATAATATATGTGTAAGAATAATGTTAATAAATTACCATGTTTAGTTTCAGCAGAAAAAACAAGGATTTTTATTTACCAGACGACATTTCAATTTAAAATAAGTTTGTATTTTTTTCAAAATTGATGAGTTAATTCCATCTGGCGCCCATAAGCTGAGCAATTTTTTTAAATAAATATTTAATGCAAAAAAATGTCAATTTTAAGATTAAATTCAGATCAATATATTTTAAACTCCTCGAAATTTTTATATATTTACAACACAGAAAACGTATATACAATGAATAAACTAATAGTTATTAATAAGTATAAGCAAGAGGTTTTGGTTGCCAAATGGGGAGCCAAAGAGAAGTATTATAATGTCAAGTCAATGTAATCTTATACTGAATTCATACTTTCTTTTAACAAATGCCAATTCGGTCATAAAAAGTCCTTATTTTACTTCTGGATGTGAATTACAAAAAATATTTTATCATCATTTGATGAAAAAGACCTACACTGCCCACAAATGTGTAAACAGAACAAGTTATTATCTACCTATCTTAAAGATAGACATAATTTATAAAGGCTCTTTTTTTTTTTTTTTTAACTTGAGTTCTATTTTTCTTGTGATGGCTAGCCAACTGTGTTTAAAACCTAAAAAAGCTATATATTTGAATAAATTAAAACTCAAATAAAATATAAGATTGAGGTGAGCAATATTGATTAAATTGAAAACTAACAAAATATTAACAAACTACTAACTCTTAATCTTTCAAAGTTTGGATGAAATATATTTTAATTATGGATCATTTATATTTTAATAGATTATAAGAACTAAAGTTTATGATTACGTTAAAATACTGATTATTGTTTTTACTTAATTATTACTTCAATGAAACTGTTTAGTTATGGAATTCTAGATTGATGAAGATGAAATGTGCACAATGGTAGCTTAATTTGTATTGTGATGATACATTTAAGTTGATTCACCAAAATTGATTTATTTATTACAATGACAATTAATTTGTTTATCTTCAATCTTGTCCTGTTATCCAATTCCTTTCCTTTTCAAAAATTTCACTGAATTCTAGAGTCACTATTAACTTGCTGTCTCTAGCTTATTCTGCTGTAGTCTAGTCTATTTAAAAATTGATAACACTTCCTTCTTTCTTAAAATTCTTCTTCTTCCAGGATATACAGTTTCGATCTTCTTATCAATGGTATGCCATGCTTCTGTACTTTAGGTACAAAAATAGGCCCGATTTCTTACAGTGTTGATTTTGAAACAATATATCAATTTCTAAATTAATATTTTGTTGCATTTGTTTCTTTGTTATTTTGATTAGAATTATGTACAGTGCTTTTCTCTGTTAGCATCATTCATTTGGTGTGTTTTTGAGTATTATCCATTTATATAGCAACATAGAAACTGTCACAAGTTATTGTGGACATTGTAATAATGTGAAAATTAGAATTGGAGTTTATCATATATTTAAAAGCGCGTGATGAAAATACAGAAAAGGGGGAAGCCATTGAAACGATATGCAGTCTTCAGTAAATTCATTTATAGAAACAAGATAGATTTTCAAGACAACAAAAATAAACAAGTGTTTAATTTTAGTATAACATAAGTGATTACAAGTGTTTATTTGTTTTATATTTAATAAATAATGTGTGCAAAAAGTAAGGGTGTGTGAACTGTTTATAACAGCGGAAATAACAGAGGAATGAGGAACGGTTTCCAGTTATAGGACAAGAGATCTCGTGGCGAATTTCTAAGACAGTCTAGGTTCAGTACTCAAAGAGTAGAGACATATTTCTGTTTTCAGAGCGGTCAGAAATTTTTTATAGAATGTAGTGCTAAAGTATCGAAAATCGGTTATTCGAGCATAGACATGTATTAGTGAATGAGGTTTGCTTATGAATTGACTTTTTGTGTTATAAAAAGATTAAGAAACGCATATTTTATATAGGTGATGCAATTTTTGCACGTGTTCAACAAAACGAACAATGAACTTTCGAGATAGACATAAGTTTTTATGAAAATAAAGAACTGTATACTTTGTGTCAAAAGACGTTTTAAAAGGTATTATCGATGTGTGTGACCAAAATTATGACAACTAATCTCTCAACATGTGTAGATAACAAGCAGGTACCATCACAAAAGCCTACAACTCAACGGACTGGAGAACTGGACATTAATTCAACAAAGGACCTGAACTCAGTGTTAAAAAACACTAAAAATATCAAGTATTGTTAAAATATTTATAATAACTATTTGTTCTATGATTTTATGTAAGAATTTATAATTTTAATAATTTTTAAAGCATTATTTCATATTTTTTAAATCAAAGATATTTCATGAATTCAACATTTGGTTGAATAAAGTAAATTAAAATATGAAAGATTTACAGATGATACTAAACTGTTTGTTTCACTAAAATAATTTTCAAAAGTTGCAACATAAAAATTAAAGTAGAGTCAAGAATTTTTTTGTCAGAATTTAAAAACCTTCTTAAAAGGAAAATATAACAAATTTAAAATAGGATGTATAATTTATAATTTTATATTTGAATTATAAATGTATGTGTATGATTTTATTTAATAAATGCTTTTTGTTAAATTTCAGCTACAAATGTTTTCATTTCTAAAAAACCAATATCACTGTGGAGTACACTTTTAAAAGAGCTTACGACCCTTGAGATTATAAATTTAATAAATTCATTTTTTAATAAATAATGACCACTAGGTCTGGCGCCCAATATTAACCAATTAACAATAATTAAATTCATTTTCAATATTAAATAAATAACGTAGGAACTCTTCAAGTTCAAAAGATAATTTTTTTATTTTTAAATAGCTTCACTATTCATGTTAACTTCAAGCATTTTAGAATAACTTCAACATCACCAGAAGTTCAGACAGAAAATCAAATAGACCCCCTGGCAATTAGTTAAAGATAGAGATGCTCACTGATGGATGTAAGAAACAAATGAGATGTAGATATGGGGATCAACCACCACCTCATGATTGCATATATCCACCTGAAGATAGTGACCGTGAAAAATTGGATAGGTAAACGGAAGAAAATTTTCGATTCAGGGAAAATGAAAAGAGCACAGATCAAACAAGAGTACACCTTTATAACTGAGGAATAGATTTGAATCCCTTGTTGAATAGACCGACAGAGATGTTAATGCTGGATAGGACAAGCTAAAGGAACTTTATCTAGATACATGAGAGGAGGTAGTGGGTTATACATAACCAGAAAGGAAAGAGTGAATTTCAGATGACACCTGGGAAAGTATACAGAAAAGAAGAAGATCCATGGCTGTGTTAAACCAGAGCAGAATATAAAACCAGAAAGTGGTGGCAATGACAGAATACAAGGTGGCCAACAGAAATGTAAAGAAGAAAATACAGGATTAACAAGCATTTGTAGACTGCTAGCAGCACCGACAGAAGAGGCTGTCTATCTCAGGAATACTATAGAGGTGTATGCCATCACAAGAGACCCTCTAGGAAAAACTTTCTGTATTTATCACGATAAATCAATATGAGATGAACCTGGTAGGATTTGGAGCATCTGTAGAACATCCATCGAGTCGAGAGAAGATTGTACATACTTCATAACCTCACTTTATTTCAGATTTTATGATTTACATCTCCTTAAATTTAACGGTTTATATGGCTTATTGTAGTAATGTGTGACAATTTCGTGGGAATTTAAATATTTAAATTCCGTTTGTTGGAGAACAATGTTGAAACGTTGGAACACTTCCTGGTTGGCAAGACTGACAAAAATTTAGTTGTTCATAATTTTACCATGACAATGGAGCAGATGAATATTATGAAAGCAACAATTTAAGAAATGTGTGATTTATAATATTTTTTTAAATAATTAAATGTACATTTCAGAAAATTGGATTCTGTATTTTTATTTGAAATTCTCCAGAGTACACTATATTAAAGAATTAACGACCCAATTAGAAATTTTCTATGCTCTCTTCAAGAGTATTTCTTTTTTATTATTTTTATTTTATTTTTGTAATAAATGTTACAAAATGGTGCCCAACTTCATATAAAATATTACAATTAACAATATACAATATTACAATATAGAAATAGTACAATGATAATAAACTATTAGATGGTTACAATGTACTTTAAAAAAAATTTGATTTTCTTTATAACAGGACCAAGAAGTTAAGGAATAAATATAGGGTCATCGAAAAAGGCTGCACCAATTTCAAAAAATCAGTACTAAAGAAATAATACTGAAGTTAAAAAGAATATTTCCTATAGCAAAATGTTTAAAAAATTGTAAATTAATAAGTCTCAATGTGCCCTCCATTAGTTGCTCTGCACATTTCAAATATAGTTCATTTCTGCCCAGGTGCGGTGAAGCACATCAGGTGTGAGTGTTGCGATGGCACCAACAATCTGCTCCCATAGTTGGTTTAAGTTCTGATATTTGACACTGTAAACTTTTTTTTTTTTTAATAAATATGTTTTTATTAGTATTATAAACTTTTCCTCTTCTAAATAATCCGGTATGGTTTATTTTGGTCAGATTTTAGGTAATCATTTCTTACATCATCTGCTTTTAATATAGAGCAGGGCCGCATGCCAAATGAGTAATATGATGTGTAGCGCCCATGACCGTGGACTTGCTTTACTTCCTGTCACACTCTGATATTTGTTTTTGTCTGCTCCCAAGCCATGTCCTGTGTAGTATTATAGTCATGTTCTGATATTTGTGTATTTAGTTGTAAACAGTTGTATATAAGTTTTATTTATAGAGGTATTTAGTTTTATATAACACCCAAATTAAAGTGTTGTAGGCTATTATGAAACATATTATAGCAAAGTGGTTCTAAAAAAAAGAAGAAAAATGAGGAAAAACTGAATCTACTCAGCCATTTTTAACTAACCATACACCAACAACATCATTTGAGGTAAATAAAACATTTTGTGTAAATTCCATAATTTTTGTTTACTAACAATTTAGTATTTATTAATTTATTGTACAAACAAGGAATATCAGGGGACTAAACATATTAAACATGAAAAGGTAATAAAAGTTCGGATAATTTAGAGCTGTAAAAGAAATTCCAGTAATTTTTATTTGTCAATATCATTATCAATATTCCTACGTACCATCTGCAGATTATATATATATATATATATATATATATATATATATATATATATATATATCTGTATATATGGTATATGTTGACAATGCAAATATGAAATAAATAAAAAAATAATTCACAAATAAGATTTTGTGAAATATACAAAAATTTGTCACCAATGGGGAAAAACAGTTTTGATGCCAGAACATTTTTTTTGTGATATTTTCCAATGTTACAAACCCTGGCCCAGTTAAACACTTAAACAAATTATTACTCAAATATAAATTCCATACTTGGAATTCCAAATTTTAAATACAAAATATAAATTTATAAAACATCAATATTATGTTTATAAAAAAAATAATTGATACTTATTGGCAAAATAACCATTACAACCAAGAGTTTTGAGACGACTGTTTGTAGAAAATTTGTTTAGTGTCATAAATTCATGTGGGAGGTTTACAATTTTCAAATTTTAAATGGATATTAAATTTTCATAGTTTTAATATTAAATATAACATTAATTAGAATCTTCACCCTAGAGACTAATTTTACTAAAATTGAATGTTAATAAGTAAATATAATTAACTATAACAGAAAATATAATTTTAAAACAGTGCAACAAAAGCAGTTATTAACACATTATCTGTAACAGAGCCAGTTAACTTTAATATTATTTAACTACATAGTTTGTACATACGGGTAACTCTTGATTTAAAGTTGGTATTTGCAAATGACTAGGGTAAATAAGACGAAATGAGCAGTAGAGTTCAATTTGCACATCATTTCCAATGAGATCAATGTACCTGTAAACCATAACTCCAGGTTTGGCTAAAGTTGTAGACAGGTTTAGTTCTCCGTCAGCTATATACATACTACTCCCGTCGCTTCTTAATAAGTAGCAGACAATGTTAATACAATGCTACAAAATACAGAACAAAACAAAAACTCATTAATTTACAACAGTCAAAAAGAAGAATAGATATTTTTTAATTTCTTTATAAAATATAGGGCCAATGTGCTCACAATGGTTTTTGTAAAACTTCTACATTAATTTGTACCCCCCCCCCCCACAGTGTTGTTTACAAACCTTAGCTATCAACTTCCATTTATTAAGCCAATCATTTAGTTCAGTATTTGGAAACAGTTCAAAGCTTTACAAAATTAAATTATAAAACTAACATTGAATACAGTGGGCATAATAGGAAACCAAAGCATACTGTTTTATTTTATATCAGTTGTGTACATCATCTTTACATGTCACGAAGGGTTAATAGCCCCTTCTTATAAATTAATAGCCAATTTAAGGTGAGCTTTTTCTGACATTTGTCGCCATCTTTGCGTGTGGCCTGACTGTAACAAAACTGATTGCAGGGCAGGGCCCAGAGCTATTTTACCAGTGCTCATCATAATTGTCATATCAGTCGGTCAGTTGCTATTTTTTCCTCTGAAAGTATGCAAAAACTAACAAAATTATATAACTTTTGTTTAATGTTATTATATCCTTTTTTGTTAACTAAAACATATTTTTGCAAGTAATAATTATGTCTAATTAGTAGTAATATGTAAACTTGGTCAGAAATTCATCATGTAAAAATTGAAGGAGGATTGTCAATAATAAATGTATGTATAACTTTTTTTCTAACACGTATGAAGTAAAAAGAAAAGTGAAGTTCTGCTCAATAAAGGCATGGAATTAGTGTAGAAATAAACATTAGTGTGAGAATAATTGGGGAGAAAAATGTAAATTAGTTGTAGGAAGACTTAAGTAAATGAATTTTAAATTTGTAAACAATGAATCTTATTTACCTATCTGCCAAATGAAGAAATCTTAATTGAAAAATAGGATTCATAATTACACTATGATTTACACCCATAATGCAGTCAATTGTGCATACGAATATAATAATAGTAAGAAAAAAACTATCAATCAATTAAGATATAAAAATAACACAGATTTACTTTTCTGTATGTATTTCTCTTCCTCTTTCAAAATTTAAGTATTAGATCTAAATCATGAACTGTAATTTTAAAAATAATTGTTATACACATTGGAAATCAATGTGACAGCAATCATTGAAAAATGAACCTGACATATAACATCAATAAATTCAAAAGGCTTATATCTAATAATGTTAAAGGGGAAAAAAAAAACAAAAAAAAAACTGATGTACAGTGGAAAACTACCTACTACTATCAAAATTCATTTGAACCTAATTAATTTTTGTAGTCTTCATACAATTGTTCTATATACTATCGACTAAATTTTTCAAACTCCCTTTTTCTGTGTTGTAATTTTTTTAAAGATTCTTTACTTCTTCTTTTACGAGTACTAATCTGGTCAGAAGGTATCCTTAACAGATTTGGATGAGAATTTTAAGGCTGGGTTCAAGTCTAATTGGAATATGGCAGGGTTTCTGGGGCTTCACAAATTTTTGATTTTTTGCTGTTCCACTGTACATGAATTTTTCTTACAAACATGTACACCACAATAGATACTGATTTTGAAATTTGTTCTATAATCTGTAATATTATAACATTTTTGAATTTGAATATAGCGCGAGAATCTTGGAGCTTGCAAGTGATTGGTAGACTTGAGAGAGGAAAGGGGCATGTTCTAAACAAATAGAGTGTTTCTTTTCTTTGAATAACTTAAAAGAGACAAAAATGGAAACAAAGTGAGTGGTAGAAATTGATCAGAGAAATTTATTCAATGTATAGATATAATTATAACTATTAAATAAACATTGTAATTAAGAAAAGTGCAAAACACATTTTTCACAAAGGAAGGTTTATAGCGGCAACGGACTCGAGCAGTTAGTCTGGAACAATCCTTTGAGGTGAGTCGACGTTGGCCGGAGCGGCCTTAGCACTTTTCTAGACAATGGAGAAGTTATGTAACAGTGTTTTTCTTTAGTAATATGTAACAAGTATGAAATAGATTATTGTGAGACGATATGTGAATAGAATTTGAATATTTTTAATGTTGAGAACTGAACATTTTAACATATAGAACTTTTAAAGTGAATAAACAGCATATGTGAACACGTGTTCTTAATAGCACAAAGCCAAAATATTAAAAGTGTGTTTTATAGATTGTGAGAACTATTTTATTAAAGGAACAATACAATAAAGTTACATTTTTGTATAGACATTGGAGTAATATAGTTTGAACAATGAATTTTGCATACTTAACAAAAGATGATGCAATTTGGTGAAGTAATGTTATAAAGACTAAATTTAATTTTTTGTTACAACGTAAGAAAATATAACAGTTTGAACATTGGTATATACTATTTTCATAATATAAACAATAAATGTGTTTTTTGTAAAATATGAAGCGTAGACTTATAATAGAACGGTCAGAGGGATTTCGACGAATCAGGATGCAGACGCGGATAACAATGGAACGTGTGACTTCAGAGGAAAAGTTTCTTTGCTAAAAAAAGAAAACGTGTCTTGGTATAGCACGTATAAACTTTTTACTATGTAAAATAAAATATGTATTTGTAATAATTAAAATTTTTTTTAATATTATAAGTTGGAATTTGTTACTTGATGTTTTTGATTAATAAGACGCAATGTCTTATATTTCAAAATAAAGCTAATATGTTAAGGTCCTTTTAAGAAACTAGCTAATTGAGATTTATTTATTTTTTGTAAACAATATACTTTATAATAATTTAATTTCTCTTTCTTTTTATGGGAGGTCAGATTAAATTTATTTTATTTTTTTGTTAAGAAGTTGCAACTGAAGACTAAAGTCAATAAAACTTAACTTTTTTAATGTTGAGACTTGAATATAATGGAATAACTATGTAGGATGTATTAACTTAAAATATATTGTTAGAATTTGCTTATTTACATATATTCTTATTATGTTTGTTTCAAATAAATAAATAACATGTACATTTCAGATTAAAAAAGGACTTCTATTCTTTCCATCCAGTATTCCATTGAGTACACTGTTTTAAAAGAACTTATGACCCCAGAGATTTTAAGTTGCAACTGAAAGTTCATTTTTTCTCAAATTCTTTGGAACAATAGTTTTCTTTAATTAAGTTATTTTTAACTGTTTTCTTTACAAAAGTCCTTATATTATATTTTACATGATTTTTCTACATTTTATTAATAAAGCTATTAGTCTTAGCTTCTGAAAGTAAAAAGTTCAATTTACTAATTATTCAAGTTAAAAATATAAAAAACTCAATTTTACGCTCATACCAAGGCATAATTTTCACTGATTCTATTTTAAAATTCAAAGTTAAAAAACTGTTTTCAGTACTAAATTTTACAATGTGCATCGATCGTAGCTCTGGAAGATCAAGCGATCAGCTTATGATGGAGTTCAAGTGTTCTTAAAACAGAACTACTCTTCACGCTGACCTATTCGCTAGTAGTCCATATTTTTTTATATCTAGGATCATCCATCTTCCCACTACACACTTTCCTTCTATCTGTTTTCTGATTGGTTAACACCACACACTCTGATTTCTGACAAAACTATTTCCAATTATTTCACAAAATATAATTTTTTCTTAATTTCATTAGACATGCCAAATTACTTAATTTTATTACAATTATGAAATCATTGTATTACTAACATTTCTTATAAGTTTTCCCATTGTTGTTAAATCACACACATACATAATGCTGTAAGTTCAACAACTTTGAAATCTCGTCTGTCTGTCTACATTTAACTTCTGAATTATAGTTTTTTTTTTAACGCAAATAATCCTGGTAATAAAATATTTTATAATTTTATTACATTTATTGATTAATACGGTACTTGCAACTATTCCATTTCTCCCTATCAAATATATCTTGATATAAAGATCTCAAAATTGTGAACATTACACCTTCACTACTAATAGTACACAAAACATAATTACTATATATGTCATTTAACAATTGATGAGCCAATTCACCTAATTTTAAACTCTTTGTATATTTGAAACAACAAACAATTAAATTTTGAAAAGTAATATTCAAGGTTGGATAAAGGAGATACATAAATAGATAGGGTGAAAATAC
The DNA here is from genome assembly GCA_963513935.1 of Aphrophora alni. NCBI lineage: Eukaryota > Metazoa > Arthropoda > Insecta > Hemiptera > Aphrophoridae > Aphrophora > Aphrophora alni. The sequence goes on along the minus strand of OY740770.1, from coordinate 60,500,617 downwards.
AAATTAATGATTAACTAATAATTCAAATAAATAATTTTAAATAGATAGATATCACAACGTCAGTGGGAATAAATTCACTTTCTACTCTGAGGCAAGTTTTTGCAAAATTACATATAATGACAAGTGTCATCTTTACAGCCATGGATCTGGAAATCTGGTTCTTGTTCAAAGTGTGTATGATAAAAAACTAATCAAATAAAGTCTAAGTACAACGAAAAACTCAACACTTTTTAATGAGTTAAAAAGTGTATGCTTCCCTATCTTTTTTAAAATACGTACTAATCTCAAATCCTGAAATTTTTTCTTTCAGGATCTGTTTCCGTGAGAAAATAAATGAGTTATCCAATCCACTGGAAGTCTAGGATTCTTTAAATAATCTGGCCTGGATTGTATAACTCCTTCAACAGTTTAAGTCACCCCAAACTGCCAGTATCCCCCCCCCTTTTATACACTACTTCCGGTAACTATATTTGCTTTAACCCTATTGCTCAGAGAGAACACAATTAATTTTATATATCTTTTTTATCCCTTGGGAGAGTGTTCTTGAGAATACTTTTCTTAAATACAATATTATATCTTACCTTTTACATAGTAATATTTCCTGTAAGCATAAAACAAGGCTGTGTGGATAATTATAAAAGATAAGTCTTTGCTTTCGATATTTAGAAATTAACTCATTTATTTTATTTTTAATAAAAGAAACAAAATCAAATTTGTTCTGACAAACAAAATAACTCAAAATTTTTAACTTATATAAAAAACCTAAAAATATTCCTGTGACTAAACTTATTATTTTACTAATTTTATTTATTTTGATGGCAGATAGGCAATTAATTATATTTTAAAAAATAATAAAATTTAATGTTTTACTTTACTGGATGTTGAAATTTTCTCGCTTTTTACCGAAATCACTGATAACTCACTAATTCCACTTTCTAAACTTTTGATTTTATTTTCATTTAAATATTTTTCTTTTAGTACTGACTCTTTAACATTTTCCAAACAAAATTTTCAATTATGAATTTTAATTATATTCTTCTTTATTATTTAGATTCACTGTTCTGTCGGGCAGAGTAACCCCTTACTGCCTTGTAAAAAAATAATTTCCAGAGAGTCCTGGCGGGAATAGTCACCCCTTACATTCTATAGAAAGATTTTTGAGAGAGACCCCTGAGAGCCGGAGCAGCTATAGCCTGAAACTATCGTATTCTATTACCAATTTTTTTCCCTTTTTGGGAATAATACAATAGTTCCTTATTTTCCTATTTATTTTATGACGTTACTTTTGCGTTATTTTTATTTCTAGTGCTTAAGATATTTATTTCTTAGTTATTAACCATTGTTCAAGTCCTTTAATCCTTTGTTTGAATTATTTTAATTTAATTAACCATTTTCGTTACTGTAAGTATCCGTTGGTACGATAGCTCCGCCTATTTCGACGTCACGAAGTCCTGGTGTTTGGAACCCTGCAGCTTAAAACTTGCTACTGTAGAAATCTCTATTATCTTTTCTTTAAACTCTTCTAGCAGTTTTCCTGAGATAATTTTCACTTTTTCTTGGTCAGCATTTTATAGTCCTTCGCGTCAGCTTTCACGAGATGTTTGTCGGTCCGCCCGTTCTCCCGCAATTTCTTACGCAACGATCGACGTAATTTTCAGTTTTTATTTTTCACACCTTTTGATTTACAGTTTTGAAACTTCACCATTTTGTTGAGTTTGCGAAATAAATACACTGGCTGTAATGAAAATGCTGTTGGACCTTCCTGTCTTACGTAATTTCGCACTAAACTTCACGCTATTTTGTTTAGGGGTTTATTTACTGTTACTCTGGGACTTAATATTCTTTAGCATATTTCATTTTAACCATGTTTTATTAATTTTGAAATTTTATCTTTATTCGTTTTCACACAAGGGTGAAAACCCTTTTGTCTATCTATTTTATTCAAGTTTTGATTCTTTAATTTAATTCCATATTAAACTTTCATCTTCTAACAACACTTATACAACACACTTTCAAAATTTATATTTATTTAAGTTTTATGCAACTTTCAAATTATACCATTTCATCTAACTTTTTTAATATCGATTTTTTCAACAATTATGCAAGAATCTTTTATTCTTATAATTATTTATTTATTTATTACAGAAATACTAAGGTTTTTGAATTTGATTAATTTTGAAATTTTTTATAATTCTTCATTTAAATTTGCTGTAGCGCATGTTAGTTTATATGAAATAACCGTAATAGATCTGTATTGCGTATGACTTATACTACAATTTCACATCCTTAAACATTATTCTTAAATAACTTAAACTAGAGCATATTTTATATCAGTTACAAGTCTTTAATGATTGTAATAAATGTAGCCTCTTGTAATATAATAATAAAATGTTGGTGTGACTCCATGGTCACATTAGCTTGGATCACTACTCCACCATATAAACTTAAGGTTTATATAGCTAATCGCGTCAGTCAAATTCAGGACTGGACTCCAACTGACTGTTGGTCACATGTTCCATCTGGCAACAATCCTGCTGATTGTTCCAGCCGTGGTCTATCTCCTTCCGCACTTCTTAACCATCAGATATGGTTTTCGGGGCCTTCTTGGCTTAAACTTTCACACCATCAGTGGCCAAATTCACCTTTACAGGTGTTGGACACTGTCCCTGAACTCCGCTCAAATCCACTTCCAATTTATTTATCGTCGTCTCAAACTGAATGGAACATACTTTCCAAATTTTCTTCGTGGTCAAAAACTTTATACGTCCTGTCATATGTTCTAAGATTTTCTCATAACGTCCGCACTGCATCAAGAGTGACTGGACCAGTAACTCTCACAGAACTTCAATTTGAAAAAATACAACTAATTAAACTTGTGCAAAATTCACATTTTTCAAAGGAAATTCAACTTTTAAGGACAAACCCTACATCTTGTTGTTCACGCTTAGCTTCATTGTCACCTTTTCTTGATCACAGCGACATAATGAGAGTGGGTGGAAGAATTACGTTTTCTTCATTGAGCTACACTTCTAAACATCCTGCCGTATTACCAAAGAATCACCACATTACATTCTTAATCATTGACCATTATCATCGTTTGTTTCTTCATGCAGGACCACAACTGCAATCACTCATCTCTAAAAACTTTTGGATCCTTGCAGCAAGGAGTACCATTAGAAAACGGATACACAAATTATAATAATGTGAAAATTAGAATCGGAGTTTATCATATATTTAAAAGCGCGTGATGAAAGTACAGAGGGGGGGGAAGCCATTGAAACGATATTCAGGCTTCAGTAAATTCATTTATAGAAACAAGATAGATTTTCAAGACAACAAAAATAAATAATCATGTTTAATATTAGTATAACATAATTAACTACAAGTGTTTAATTTTAGTATAACATAAGTGATTACAAGTGTTTATTTGTTTTATAAGTATTTAATAATGTGTGCGAGGAAGTAAGGGTGTGTGAACTGTTTGTAACAGCAAAATGAGGACCGGTTTCCAGTTATAGATAGGAGAAACGTGGTAAGACAGTCTTAGTTTGGAAGTTGAGATGGTAAGATGCATTTTTGGACAGTCTAGTTTCAGTATTCAAAGTGGTCAAAAGCTTTTTGTAAAATGTAGTGCTAATGTATGGAAGATCGGTTATTCGAGCATAGACATGTATTAGTGAATGACGTTTGCTAATAAATTGACTTTTTGTTAAATAAAAAGACAGAGAAACGTATATTTTGTATAGGTGATGTAGTATTTGCACGTGTTCGATGAAAAACGAACAATGAACTTTTGTGGTAGACATAACTTCTTAAGAAAATAAAGAACTGTATATTTTGTGTCAAAAGACGTTTTTAAGAAGTATTATCGACGTGTGAAACCAAAATTAAGTCAACAAGATTTCTCATCATGTGTGGACAATTGCCAGATATCATCACAAAAGCCTACATCTCAACTAACAGGAAAACTGGATGTTAATTCAACAAAGGACCTGAACTTTCCTGAAAACTGCAATTCAAATGAACTACAACGTACGAGACATCAGAGTGCTATCTTCAGACAATTTTCAAATAAAACTGATGTCGTGGTATAGACATCTTATGTTAACTATAGATTAAGTGATTATATTGTGTTTTTTAATAATTTTTGCTATATATATATATATATATATATATGTTTGATAATTTAATAATTTTAATAAAATGATTCAAGATAAAGAAATAAAATTTAGAAGCATTCAATATTTAAAATAAATCTCCTTCAGAGATATTCAAAGTAATTTAAAATAAAAAAAAGAAAAGTATACTGTTGCAACATTTAAAATAAAGATTTAAATTCATTGAATTAGTCTCTTTCTTAGAGACGATGAAAAGATAATCCAGAATTATCTAAAATAATATTTATGTGTATTTTCACAATATGTTTAAATGATATGTTCTTGTGTATAAATATTCTCTGTTTTAATAAATGTTTTTTGTCAAATTTCAGCTATAAATGTTTTCATTTCTAAAAAACCAATATCACTGTGGAGTACACTTTTAAAATAGCTTACGACCCTTGAGATTATAAATTTATTAAATTCATTTTTTCTATGTTAAATAACGACGAAAGTCTGGCGCCCAATAATTATAAAATAACCACACGTAAACTCACTTTTCTTCAAGATAAAATAAAAATTAAGAACTCTTCAAGTTCAAAATAATTTCTTTTCTTTCTTTTTCTTGTTGATAAGACTACAATTATCACAATTGTCGCCCAACTCATGGGGCAATTAATAAATAAAGTAGCTTCACCCTTTTCTTTTGTGATAATATGACAAATTATCACAAAATGTATTCGTTGTTTCAAACTTAAACCAACTTCTCGTCCGCCTTTGATGGGAGTCTTACCACGTGAACGAGTTACCTTTTCTCAACCATTCATTAATACTGGATGCGACTACTGCGGTCCATTCACTGTCAAAATTCATACTTTGCGTCGTGCTCAAGATGTCAAAGTCTACTTATGCATTTTTGTTTGTTTTGCTACTAAAGCAATTCATATTGAAGTCGCTACAGACCTTTCTACTCAAGCTTTCATTGACGTTCTCACGCGTTTTGTGTCACGACGTGGACTTTGTTCTAATTTGTATTCCGATTGCGGGACCAACTTTGTCGGAGCTTCAAACAACTTTAAGAAAAGTATTCTAACCTTGCTGAATGAACCTCATTCTAAGGGGACCATAGATAAATTTACCAAACTGCATGGAATTAAGTTTCATTTCCTGCCTCCAGCTGCTCCACATCAAGGTGGACTTTGGGAAGGTGCCGTCAAAAGTGTCAAAACACATCTTCTTAGAACAATAGGTATCGAAAAACTTTATCTCATGGACTTCGTTACTTTAGCTACGAAAATTGAAGGCATTCTCAATTCAAGACCTTTAACTCCTCTTTCAGCAGATCCTAACGAGTTAGACGTATTAACGCCTGCACATTTCCTCATCGGACGACCGATCACCGCGTTGCCAGAACCATCTTATGAACAGATTCCTTTAAATAGACTAAAACAGTGGCAACGTGTTCAACGCTTCTCACAGCAAATCTGGAAGCGGTGGCATCTTGAATATCTTCATACATTGCAACAACGTCTGAAATGGAATCGTAGTACACCAAATCTACAGCTTGGTGACTTAGTGCTCATTCAGGATTCAAATCTCAAACCTCTTTTTTGGCCTACTGGACGCATTCTGTCTTCATCTCCAGGAGAAGATGGAGTCGTACGTGTTGCCACTATAAAAACCAAGGATGGAGTTTTCACACGCCCTGCCGTGAAATTTTTCCCCTTACCTCTCAGTAATTAAACCCTTATTTGTCACTAGAGAAACTTTTGAAATTCTACCTTGTCTTCAATTCTATCATCATTCTCATTCGATGTCTTCTTTCTTAAGCTGGATCATCTTCCTTCATCATTCATCCGTTTCAGCGCTTATTCCCTTTAGTGCTGGCTCTTTCATTTCTTCGTCTCTTTAAACCGGTTGGTTTATAGTCGGGGGTATGTTCAGTATATCTACAGTTTAAATTTCCGGTCCAATATTATCTTTAAAAGAAACCGTTTCAACCGGAAGTCTGAGATCTCCAGCTGATTTGGGGTATCCTTTGTCTCATATCAGTCAGTCCAAGTTTCAACCTCAAACAGGTAGCCTAACGGCACTTCTTCATCCGCAGATACAATTCCGCATTTAAGTTTCTTTATTTTATAAGCATTTCGGCCAACAATTCAGTTATTTATGACTCAGAAACAATTGTCATGTTTAGTTAATAAGAAGAACTCAAGTGTTTTTTGTTATGTGTTTATGATTTAAAATTGTACTTAGTTTTGTGCGTTTAGAGCAGCTGTTCTCGCGTGTGCACACGGGCATTCTTAACGACAGGACATTATCAAGAAAGGAACGCCGCCTCTACAAGGTACTGTGACATTAGATTTAACTAAACATGACAGCAAATTAATCAAAACCATTTTATTAGTTGTTAAAAATTTCAAAATGTCAATTAACCTTTTCATGTATTTTTCAATTCAATCTACTTCCCAATTTAAATTATATTACTGAACCATCCGCTTTTACCACAGTCGTTAAACCAACCGCAATATCGAACATTTATTGGTCCTCCGTGAGGTCGGATTCATTGAATTCCGCTTTGGATTTAGGTACGGTAATTTAATTTTAAAAAGGGAGAGTCAATTTTCTGCAACTTCCGCCATTTGCATTTTTCGTAGTACATTCTGTCTACTGCGCAGTCCATCTCACGCATCCACTTACAGCACGTATTCTGAACATTAGCAACGCGCGCATTCTTACAGACGATCTTAGTGGCACATTTCTAAAGTTCTTGCTGACAGCTGTCAAATAATAACAACATAACCTCAATACTTACAATTTGAAAATACAATATGTTGTGATGGTTTTACTTATTGTTTTTATATTTTAATCATTCTATTTCATTGTTAATTGATAATAAGCAACTATTATTATCAATTTCGATTATAATTCAAACAATTTTAATATTTTTTTCAACAAAAAACCCTAAGAACATAGTAAATATTTACATATCAAAATGCGTTTTTCAACTTTTGTAAGGCAATCTACTGGTACAAAGAATAGACTTCTTAAGATTTTATCACTTATACAAACAATTTGTGATCCTGGAACAGATGTTTTAAATTTAGGGCAAAAAAATAAACTCACTACATTAAATGAAGAGGCACAAAAAAGATTAAATGCGTTCGATAAATCATTTGATCAAGTCTCTGTTGAGGAAGATCTGGAGGGGTTTGATGAAACAGAAGCTTTTAAATTACAAGATGAAATATCAGACATAGCTGTAGAAATAAATTCTATTCTTAAATGTGTATTTTCCACAGTGGAAGATCCAATTAGTTCAAATAATACACAGACCACTGAAAGTAAACAAGTGAATGTTTCTGTCAACTTACCTAAATTAGATTTAAAACATTTTAATGGCTGTTTGAGTGAGTGGACAACCTTTTACTATATGTTTGACAATAGTATTCATCAACATCAATCTTTAACTCTTGTTGAGAAATTTTCATATTTAATTTCATGCATATCTGGTGAACCTTTAAATCTAATTCATAATTTACCTATTACTCCTGAAAATTATAAAATTGCTTGGGGTATATTATGCGAGAGATATCAGAATATTCGCAGATTGGTTAATTTTCACATATCAAAAATTATTGACATGCCTTCCATTAAGCATCATTCGTTACCTGAAATACGTCAATACGTAGACACATTTCATGAGAACTCACAAGCTTTAACCGTATTAGGTTATGACATTCAAAATGAAGTTACACTTATTGTAATTCTATTAAGGAAACTTGATGACGTCACTCATCAATGCTTTGAAAGCTCACGCAAAACTGATCGTCGGTTACCCACAATTAAAGAATTAATCAAGTTCTTAAATATTAAGTGTGCACATTTAGAAGATGCTTTACCATTAGATCAAATAAACGAGCCATTTGTTAATCTTAAACCTTTTCTCAAAAAGGAAATTGCAACTACACCTATCAAAAATAAATCACCAATGAAAATAACAAAATCTGTGTTTCAGACTTCAACTTCCAGATCTGATCTGTGTCTAGTTTGTAAGAAAGATTCTCATAAATTATTTTCATGTCCTGATTTTAATAAATTGTCGCCTAATCAAAGATATAACAAAATTAAAGCACTACAATTGTGCATAAATTGTTTAGGTACACATTCCACAGTGAATTGTATGTCAAAATCATTATGTAAAACTTGTCAAAAGAAACATAATACTTTACTTCATTTTAACCGAAAAGTTGATGCAGCTAGTGAAAATAATTCTAGCTGACATAAACGTCATATGAGCTCGGATAACAATTTGGGACGATATCCGCTTCCTGTCCACAATGAGACTCTTAATGAATCAATATCAGTTCTTTCGAATACCGGTTCTTTAAACAATTTTCGATCAACTTTACTATGCACAGCATTAGTTAATCTTGCAACTCATGTAAATAAACCGCAGACCTTCACCAATGTGTGGCAATTGATTGATAAAGTAATTTACCTTTTATATTTATTGAAACATTTCAGAATGGGTGTGTGAGGAAGTTTTTGTAATGTTATTCTACCATTAATTTTACATTGCAAACTTTCATTTTCAATAATATCAAAAAAAAAAATTAATAAATAAATAAAAATAAAAAAATTAATAAATAAATAAACTCAAGCGGAAATTTATAGCATTTAACTCCAACATTTAGAAATGCACTCTTCATTATAAGTGTGAACTCCTAAAGAGACCATCATTTATATGAAATACAATTGATAAATGGAGTGATGTCAGGTTTTCAGGAACACCGCCCAATACTGAATATTAGAGACTTGAGGCTATGTGTTCAGTTGCCATGTTATAACCCATTTAGGTTTTATTCAATATAGACTGCAGAGTACATAAATATAAAATGAACTAATATAAGGAATAAAAATAAGGTACAAATTTTAAAAAATGCATTTTAAGATATGCTTGTTTCCTCTTTTGCTTTAATTTTCAGACGGTGGTATCCCAGAGCCCTCCAAGCTGCCAATGATCTAAATATTAAAAAAATCTATAATTGTAACAGAAATGTTGCAGATTTAAAGTGTGCACAAAACTATTCTAGTAAATAAAGTTAATACCAAACAAGACCATCTATCTTTTTATAAGAAGCATGGAGATGAGAGTGTATGATTTCCTGAATATGAAAAATGCATTGAAGATAGTAAAATGGTATGTAGTATAACAAATCTTAATATGACTTATTACACGCACGTTATTCATGCCAATGTTAACAAAATAAATATCTTTGAAACATGTACATTTTAACTCTTTCTTTAATTGCAAAAATTAATTTTTTAAATCATTTACAATAAAAAACAATTATCCTTCAAACTTGATGCACTTAATAATTAATTATACAATTAACATCTTAATCTACTACTTATTCTAAGTACATAGATAAATATAAGTTACTTATTTTACAATGTCTTAATCTAAAATAAAGGAATAAGAGTGCATCAGAATTTTTATTTTTTTTACTTTTAATTATTTTGATAAAATGCTCTGGCTAACTGAAATTTATTATTATTTATTAATTTAATTTACATTCTCTTTACGGGTTCGTTAAGTTCTTTGGTGACTATAATTTACTTAAAATATAAAATAAATTTGATGGTAGTTTGTTTAATTGAAATTGTCCATTAATTTGTACTTATCGACTCTGAAGTTCTATTACAGTTCCAATGTTCCCGGTTCCTTGTACGTGGTTCCCGCGTAGACTGCCAGTAGATGGATTGATTTGCCTTAATCTTTTCGACAAATCTTCTTTTCTTCATATACTTTTATTTTCACACACTTTTGTAATGACGATTACTTTTTAATTTATTCAATGATTATTCCTGTTCAAACACTTGTAGAACATATTACTCACACACTTTTATGACGACGACTCTTTTTAACTTATAAACGACAATTATCTTTTAATTATACTTCGAAGATTATTATTAAACATTTGTACAATACTACGCAGTTACTATTTAATTTCAACGGTTGATTTCGGCTAAATCTTTCACAACGTTTTTCTTTTTGCTACTAAGAGAAACACTACCTCCGGAACAACCTTTTTCAATAAGTTCGGCACCAAAAAGATCTTTGTGCTTCTCTTCTACCCTTATTTATATTTTTTATTTTCAAAACTGCTTTATTCTGATCCTCTGCCTTCATTGGCTTATTTTAAATCTTTTACGTTACTTTAGAAATGATGCAATTCCTTTCATTGGTCCTTTTAAAATAATTTCGGTTGAAGGCGTTGAACTTTTCAATGCTTTCTTTGACTCCTTGGGGTCACTGACTGACTGTAGAATCATTTTTTCTAGCTGTCAACCCTTTCAACTCTTCACAATTTATGGCCTGCCACGCACTGACCTTTTGGGAGCCCTCTATTTCGTTACATAAGTCCCCTAAATTTTAAAATTTTCAATTTATTAAAAAATTTAAAAAATTTGATACACCCTTAATTTCCTTTTACAGGGAATTTGTTAATATTCTTAACTAATTTACACATTTTTGTTTTTTAATTTATTCATGTAATCATATTAATTAACTTTACATTTTATTTCCTTAAAACACTTCAATATTTACTAACTACTTTTCAAAAACTACATAAAGCCCATTCTATTCTTTGTTCATAACATAATAAACCTTATTGTACCCCTTAACTTAAGTTTTACAACCTAGTCCCTTTTCTAACCCTCTGTCAGTAGCTTGAGAATTGACCCACTATTTGACATTTACAACATGGTCAACCTAACAATGTCTTTTCTTTTACATTGAGTACCCTTACACAAACATTTCTAATTATACTTTTTATTTAAAACTATCACTATTGTGATTTTTTAAATTTATTTTGAAATTATTAAGCTTTATTATTATTTATTTTTAAGTGTTATATCTCTTAATTACCCTACAATTAAATATTCCCCTAATTTTGTTTCTATCCCCAATCTTGCTTACCTTGTACGTGGTTTTTACCATATTTTTCAATAACTTCATATGCCCCTTCGCAGAATTTATATCTTTTATCTATTACACTAGATGAAAAACAAGCCCTTATCAAAACTTTATCACCTATTCCATATTCCGTGGGCGGTTGTAGTTCATTATACTTTTCCGCATATTTTTCTCTTTTGTCCTTTATTCTTAAAACATAATCTTCTTGTTTTGTTATTGGCTCTGGGCTATTTCCTGGGTTTATGAAGTATTTAGCCCAAATTCTTTCGGGACGTCTGCCAAATTGTGCTTCCAAAGGTGTTGTTTCTATTGTGTCGTGGTGTGATTCATTTATGCAGGTTTCAATGATATCCAGCACCTTTCCCCAATCCTGATGTCTGTTGGGTACTAATATTCTAAAAAATTGCTCTAACTGCTCCATAACTCTCTCCGCTAAATTAATCAGAGAGTTTCTGATTGCTATTGTTTTTTGTCTTATTCCTAGTTCCTGTAATCCCTGTCCCCACTTTTTCGAGGTGAACTGCATTCCGTTGTCCGATTAAATGGCCTTCGGTAGTTGGACATCCTCTATGTATTTTATTAATTTGATTTAGAGTAATTACGGCGGTGGTGTTTTTAACTTTGTATAATTTAACAAATTTAGAAAATGCATAGATCAGTACGAGTATATATCTGACTCCGTAAATTGTCTTAGGCATGATCCATAATAGTCCACACAAACTAAGTCTCCCTTTCCCTTCGGAATTATTTCTTGTAATTCGGCATTCCTCTGTTTTACATCATGTTTATTTACCTGACAAACATGACATTTTCTAATTACATTTTTTATTATTCTCGCTTTTTTATCCCCCGTGAAGTCTTCTTTTATTAATTGGTAACATTTGTTTATCCCTAAATGGCTATAAATCTCGTGATCTTCCTTTGCTAATTTCGTCATGAATTTTTCTGGAATTACCAGTTTCCATTTCAATTTTTCCTTCCTAAAAAGTTTATTCCCGCATACTTTATAATATTCTTTCAACACGTCATCCACTTTTTCAATTTTCTCCCTAATGCCCCTTAATTTTTCATCTTCCTTTTGTAAATTTTCTATTAATTGAATTTGGGTTTCCTATCTCTGGACAAAAATTTCTGGTGAGTACTTGAATTTTGACTAATCGATCTGTGCTAGTTTCATGTGAACACTCCCCTTCTTCAGGATACCTACTGAGAATATCTGCTACAATATTATCTTTACCTCTACAATGCTGAATACTAATATTGTACTCCTGGATTAAAAGTATCCAGCGTGTCATTTAATAGTTTACATTGATTAATAAATGTTATTGCTTGTTATCGGTTATCACAGTCAATTTCCTTCCTAGAACATATCTCCTAAACCTTTTCAAATACAGAACCACGCTATATAGCTCCTTTTCCGCGGTACTATAGTATTTTTCTGCCCCTTTAAAAGTTCGACTGTAAAACCGATAACACCTATCTCATTATTTTCATTGAATTGGTATAACTGTTCACCTGATGCTATATCAGATGCGTCAGTCTGAAATGTGAATGTAATGGAAGTATGCTGAGTTAGTAGATCTAAAAAGAGACGCTTAGTTTGAGATGCTAGGAATTAGTTCAGTCTAGAGGCGGCGTCTGAAATGGTAAGACATGCTTTAGATTAGTGAAGGAAATATTTGTAGACATAAATCTTTTGTGAATGTGCGTAGAGCACATGGTGCGACTTGAATTTGTTCATTGCATAGACAGTTTAACCGGTATTTTCAATCTGAAAGACGTTAAATATCAAAACATAAACTCTATTTCTGTGATAGAGATGAAATGTGTGAGAACTATGAATTCGTAAAGTCAAAATCAAGATCATCAACTGAAAGATTACGTAGTCGATAATGGACCTCAACCTCAAGAATGAGGACTGCATGCCACAAAGGATGTTCACCCTGGAGATGGCTACAATGTGGTAACATAAATGATAGACAATCTTATTTTATCTTTTGTGTAAAAAAGGACTAATGATGAAATATTAATTATGTTAAAATTTGTTTAAATAAGTAGTCTTAATGTTATAAGTAATTTTAAGAAATATTTAAACTAATACTTTAATAGAAAATTTCTAATTTTTTTTATATGAGAATAAAGATGCTTATAAAAATTTAATGAGTAAAAGTTGCAAATAATTTTAAAATTGAATCATTTATAAAGAATTTTAGTCTCTTCAAGACGAAACAATTTCAAATTTCTGACATGATATAATTTCAAGCAATATGTATATGTACTATTAATATATGTGTGTATGAATACTTTTAATAAATTACTATGTTCAGTTTCAGAAAAAACAAATAAGGATTTCTTATTTACCAGATAACCACTGTTAGTACACTTAGAAAAGAAACACGACCCTGAGAATGTTTTAATTTTAAGTGAATTTTTTTTTTTTTTATTTTCAAAATTGGTGAGTTAAGTCCACCTGGCGCCCTTAGCTGAGCAATCTCATAAATTCTTAATGTTACAAAGTGTCAATTTAAAATTTACAAAACACCCCCTTTTTTATTTAATATTTACAATTGGCGCACCAACGTGTGGCAATTAGTTTACAAAAGAACCCACTTCCTTTTTTATTTAATATTTACATGTCTAAGAGTTATTGCATTCTCAAATTCTCTTTTTACATCTTTAAAACAGTTATCAATCTCCGTAGTCCAATTGAATTTAACTCTTTTCTTTAGGAGCTCTGTAATGGTGCGATTAATCAAGCGTACTCTTTCAAAAATTTATGGTAGAAGTTTGTAAGACCTAAAAAACTTTTCAATTGTTTGGGTGTTTTAGGCGTTGGGAACGCCTGTATGACCTTCATTTTACTTTCTATTGGTTTTATCCCTTCCGTTGTTATAGTAAATACTAAATAATCAATTTCCTGTCTACAAAATACCGATTTGTCAATATTAATGGTCATGATAGCTTCTTTAAAAACAGTTAATAATTTATCTAATTGTTCCAAATGTTTTTTTCCCAATTTTTTGCCATACATAGTCCATCATCTACATACATAATCAGATAATCTCTGATCTCAGGTGTTAATATTGCATCTAATCCTCTTGTAAGACTTGCTAAACTTGTACATAGTCCGAAAGGAACGGTTTTATATCTATAGCATAAGCCTTTGTACAGGAACGCGGTGTAATCTCTACAATCTCTGTGTAGTGGAATCTGCCAAAAACTACTGGTCAAGTCTATACTGCTCATCCACTTGACTTTCCCACTGATTGTCAGTAGCTCTTGTATAAGTTGAACTCCCTTGTAATCTGGCACAGTTCTTGTATTAATAACTGGCGCATCTAAACAAATCCTTACGCTACCGTCCTTTTTACTCACGGGCACAATCGGATTAATAAATGGACTATTCGCTCTTTCGATTATCCCATATTCAATCATTCTTTTAATCTCTTTGTCCACAGCATCCTGATATTGTGTAGCTATGGGCCAACTTCTCTGACAGTATGGCGTTTGGTCGTTTACTTTAAAATAGTGTGGGTAATTCTTTAATTTCCCTGGTTTGAGACTGAAAACACCTTTGTTTTATTTATAATTTATATAATTGCTGTTTATAATTTGGATTTAGAATATTTATCTGATCTACCTTAATTCTGATTGTTTCTTCCTCTATCTCCTCCTGTTTAATTATCATGTGATTAATTCCCTTAATTCTCTTCTTCCTGACAACTGTTGAATGAGATGACATTTAATTGATTCGACAAATTGTTCCCCTTATTTAATTACAATTTATTACTCATAAAATTAACGATAGCCTTATGTTTAGCCAGAAATTCTAATCCTATAATGCACTCTCATATTAAGCCTGGGACGATTATAAAATGCATGTTGATATTTTCGTTCCCAATTCAAACACTGATGATTATCTGTTTTTTTATACTCTTGGAACTCAGACCAACGGCTCCAATTAATTTAACTCCAACTATTGGTAACTCCTCACATTTCCCAAATATATATCTATTCCGATTATAAAATTCTTCAGCCATAGAATTTAATTCGCAACCTGTATCTATTAAAGCCAAAATTGATACCTGGTCATCAATGCAAATTTCTACTTCAGGACAACTGTTAAGTTCAGAAAATTTTGTGTCGGAAACCTTCAGTTCTTCTAAATATTCCCTAATGTCTGCAAATCCTGTATTTTTATTTTATTTTTTCGTTACTGTAGTCGCTAGAGAATTGTATGCTCCTTCCCACATGTCATTGTGAATAGGCCTGTGCTTGTCGGCTTGTCCCTTCACCATTTTGGACTTCTATTTTCCTGTAATACGATGGTCCTTTGTTATTAAATTTATTATATCTCGTCCAGTGACCCGGATGTCTTCCTTATTCAATGTCCTTTCTTTCAAACTGGTTACTTTTGCCTTTCCCAATCAACCCCCTTTCTGGTATACCGTTTCTATTGTTTTGGAATTCTTGACTATTGAAACGTTCCCTAATGTTTGTATGCGGCAACGGTATGTTTTTAAACTCCATTATGAGTTTTATGAACTCTGTTTTGTCGAGATGCCCCTTATAATTACGGCGACTAGTGTTGTAGGGTGAAAGAGTTTTGCGACTTTGTGGACGAACTGTGTTTCTGTCATCCGTGGTTCAAGTGACCCACATTCCAATAAAATATTATCTACATAGCTTACAGTCTGTTCACAAATTGGCCCTCTATATCTGCCGAATTCTAGTCTATCTCTTATCTCCGCTTGTATTATTTCATTAAAATATTTCTCTTTAAACACGTGATCGAACTCACTGAAGCTTTTTACTCTTTCCTGATATAATTGCCACCATATAAATGCTTCCTCCTTTAAGTATCTATCAATCCAGTTTACATTTTCTTAGCCATAATTTTACTTTATTTCTTTCAAAACTCTTAAAAATTGCATTGGGAATCTTTCCCTTCCCGTGAAGCTATTGTTTCTCATTATTTCAGGTTCGTGATTAATTATTTCTCCATTTTAAATTTTATTTAAGCCTGCATTTACCTCTGTAATTTTCGTCTGTCGATCATTTGTTTTTTCTTCGTAAACCTTAACCTGGCCATTCGTTTCTGAAAATTTATTTTGGATTTCCACATAGCTATTTTCGTTCTTTTCCCTACTTTCGCTTATATTGGTTTCTATATCAGTGGTCCTATTTTTTAACTCTACAATTTCTGTATCAATACTCTGTTTATTTTCATTGATTTTCTGGTCTAAGCGAACTTCTACAGTTTGAATTTTCTCCCCAACTTCGTCAATTTTGCTGTCAACGGTTTTTAACTTATTTTCGATGATCTTACATTTTCCCTTAATACATTTTTCCAATTTCTCTTCAACTTGCTAATTTAATTTCTTTAATTTCTCTTTATTTGCTACTTTAATTTCTTCCCTAATTCCTTCCATTTTATTTTATTAATTGATCCGATTAATTCTGCCTTATTAGATTCTAGTAATTTTTTAATATTTTCTTCCCGTACTTTCTCTCGTTCTATTGATTCTGCTTTATTAGTTTCTTCCCGTTCAAAACATTGTTTTTTGTCTTTTACATTTTGTTCCAACATTTGCTTGTTTTGTTCCATCATTTGCTTAATTATTAATCCTAAATCAAAACTAGGCTCTGTCGCCAACACCCTGTCATTTTGATTAATCCCGTTAGTTTTGTCTACAGTTTGCTCATTGTTTATAGGGACTGGTTCCCCCGTAAATTCCAAATCTAATTCCCTATCCAAAACCCCTTCTACACCTAATTCATTACATGTTTCTCCGCATTCCCCTAATTCAATTTGATTATTAGTTGCCATTTTAAATTGATTATTATTAGATTTATTCCTTAATGTATCACTTCTTCTTAAATTAGCTTGATTTATATTTAACTTATTATTCTTTCTAAACATCAACTTATTTAAATGTCTTTTTCTAAACCACCAAATTATCAATATAATTAATTAAATTAGATTAATTATAGCCACACCTTTTGGGTCGCCAAATATAACAAATCTTAATTGACTTATTATATGCACGTTATTTTGTTTAAAAATGTTAACTAAATAAATAACTTTGAAACATGTAGATTTTAACTCTTTCTTTAATTATTGCAAAATTATATTTAAAAAATCATTTACAATAAAAAACAATTATCTTTCAAACTTGATGCACTTAATAATTATACAATTAACATCTTAATCTACTACTTATTCTAAGTACAGTAAAACTCTCTAATCCGGATTAATGTGGCGCCGGCTGATCTGGATATCAAAAAATCCGGATCTCGGGATCAAAAGTACCGAAACAACAAAAGGTAGGTTAATTAAATAAATATTACAATAGCTATGTTTAAAAATCTATTTATTTTAAGTTGAATGAGGCTCAGCATAGAGTACACAAACAACAATTAATTAGGTCTACAGTGTTAACTAAAAATATCAAACGAAAAATGAAGATTAGAAAATAAAACAGTAGAATAAATACGTACAGGATTGTACACGTGAAATTTTGATGAACGTACGCTAAATGTTAGTTTTCATTACAGTACAGTAATTTGTACTCATGTCAGTTTTGATTTAAAGAAGATGTAATGGTAGCTTGCTTGGCTCATTGAACACACTTCTTAGATGTAATATCTCTCCATCTACGAAAAAGAAGGAGATCGTAGATGAGTAAAATGAGTAAAAATTAATTTCAACGTCGCATATGCTAGGTAATTAATTTGGAAACTCAAAATTGCAGCAATTAAACGTAAAGTCAAGTGAGAGGTCTACGCCCTGTACTGGGAAGCGACTAGGATAGCTCAGTTGGTAGAGCATTGGCGCGTAAAGCCAAAGGTCCTGAGTTCGATTCCCGGTCTAGGATGTATATTTTTCACTTGAAATACTTTAGAAATGATGCAATTCCTTTCATTGGTCCTTTTCAAATAATTACGGTTGAAGGCATTAAACTTTTAAATGCTTTCTTTGACACCTTGGGGTCACTGACTGACTGTAGAATTATTTTTTCTAGCTGTCAACCCTTTCAACTCTTCACAATTTACGCACTGACCTTTTGGGAGCCCTCTATTTCGTTACAGTAGGTTGGAGGTTATTTTTGAAAAATGTTGATATAATAAACAATTCACATATGTCATAATCAGAAAGGTTGCATTATATATTGGTTTAAGGAAAATCAGCCAGAATTGGGTGCAGACCCTTCTCTCATAGTAGGCATATATTGGTTAGACAATGTAATAACATCAAAAGAATCAGGGCAGTTATTAGCAATAAATCGATCATGACACTCTGATCTTACAAATACTTTGTAAAGTATCCCTCAACGAACATTATAAATTAGGATGAAACAATATTCATAAATAATTCTGGATAACATTAAGTTGTTGTGATTAAGAAACCAAATGTTCCTGAATAAGAAAACCTAAAAGAGAAACCCATTAACGCTGATAAAACTGAGGTATGGTGTGAGGTTTCTGGTAATCATATAATATGAACATTATTTTTTTTTAAAGTAGTAGACATAAGAGGTACACTAAGAATTTTCAATGAATTCTATGCAAAATTAGATTGATAGCTTGATCATTCAACATGTCTTTGATCATGTTACATGTCTCGTGATTCAATGATTTATGTTCACAAGGCTCTTAACACATTGAGTGCAGCTAGGTCGCCGGTGCCATATTTCTTGCTAAGCTCTGATGGCGTGTATGGCGCCGGCAATACACTTCACGTATTTATCGGCCCTGCGCCGTACACGCCACCAGCGCTTGGCGCACCAGCGACCTAGCTGCACTCAATGTGTTAATTAAGTGAAATAAAGATTTGTGACCTAAAACGTCCTTGGTTTTTGTAGAATTTTCTGTGAGAATTTTGAAGAGAAAAGTTTATGACAAAATTCCCACATATTGGATAAACCAAAGCTGAATATTTGAAGCATTATCAAGCCATTCAATGTCTTATTTTGAGTAGATATATCTCAACAAAATTATTTGACATAATATTTCCATTGCTGACAAAAGGAGCTCAATTCCAACATACTTCATAAAAGTAAACATAAATTTCCATAACATGACATAACATTAAGTTTTTTTAAAGTTTCTATATCTTATTCATAAAGAGAGTATTCTTATTCATTATATATTGCCATGAGAGTAGCTATGGTGTATGAAGACAAGTCATTTGCAGTGGCCCGGATTTAAGTTGCTCACTCAGTATAATAGGCATGATTACATATATTTTAATAAACATGTGTACTACATAGCTTCAAAGCTAAATAGCTTCACATTCTTAATAACATATCCAGCACAATATATTGTAACGGTAGTAATGGTAATTTTCATTTTAGTAGCTGTACATTAAAAAAAAACTTGACAAGATATTGATTACAGCATGTAATCCTTAAATTTTAACTTTAACTTGGACACCAAAGAAATGGTTGTTTTATGATTTGAAATATGAAAATAAACCGGGAGATTTATAATTGGTCCATAGGGAAGACCACATGAGTCAAATGAATGACTGAAAATAAATATTATAACAAGGGTAATAAAAATTCAATATAGATTTCCAAAATATTAATTTGAAGTGTAAAATGTTAATTGTAAGTTGTAATAAATGTTTAAGTGATAAATTGTGTTGTGATAACAGACAGAACAGGTTACCGTGTAAATAACTTGAGTGGTGTCCGTGTGCAAAGTATGTGAACAGTTTTTTTTAGCTGACTTTGTACATTGGAAAGGACGCTTATTTGTGGGATCTGAAAAAGCAAGCATGCGGTTAGTGCAGTCTTACAGCGGCATCTGACTTTGTCAGACATATTTTCTGCTTAAAGAAATTTTTAGAACAATGTAGTGTAAATGTTTTAAAGAGTCTTACAGCGGCATCTGACTTTGTCAGACGTATTTTCTGTTTACAGAAATTTTTAGAACAATGTAGTGTAAATACTTTAAAGAGTTTAGAGATGGCATCTGACGTGGTCAGACGTAATTTTGTATTAAAAAAACATTTTAAATATTTCAGTAGAGCCTGTGGGAAATGTTTAAGATGGTAGGATGTGTCTTGAAACAGTTGAAAGGTGGCATTTGACGTTGTAAGACGTATTTTATGTTCGAGGAGATTTACGGACAAAGTAGTGTAAATGTTTTATTAAAACAGTTTCAAAATAATGTAAGGTATAAAGTAAATAGAAGGGACAGTTTAAAATTAATTGACTGTGGAGTGTACGAGAGAGTGATGAACACTTTGAGTAGTACCATGAATTTGAAGACAATTTGAGATCGTCGACGGGCTGATTGCGTCTACAAGGAAATTGCATTACAGGAACGAAGACAGCTTACCACAAAGGACATTCACCGTGGAAATGACCACATGCGGTAACAAAAAATGATAGGCAATTTTATGTAAATTTCTGTATATAAAAGAGCCATTGATGAAAAAATATGTTAAAATTTGTTTAAATGAATACTTATTCATTTAAACAAATTTTAACATACTTTTATTAGTTATTAGTTTATTTCATATAGTTGTATTGTAAGCAGTAATTTTGAAAGATTTAATTTAACTTCTAAATAAAAAATAATATAAATTTTGATACATGAGAGTAAAGAAGCTCATAATTAATATCATTATTAAAAGTTGCACCTGGTTAATGTAGAGTCATTAAAAAGAATTTTGGTCTCTTCAAGACAGGATAAATTTTAATTTACAATAAATAATTTCAAATAATATAATAAAGAATGTACCATGAATATATATGTATAACCATAATAAATAACCATGTTCAGTTTCAGCAGAAAAAAATAAGGGTTCTTATTTATCAAACCACCACTATTAGTACACTTTCAAAAGAAATCACGACCCTGGGATTATTTCAATTCAAAGTAACTTTTAACTTTTCAAAATTGGTAAGCTGATGCTACCTGGCGCCCATAAGCTGAGCAATTTTTCTTTAAATAAATATTTAATGTTAAATAATGCCAATTTAAGATAAATTCAGATCAATATTATTTTAAAATTCAAACCCTTTCATTTTTATATATTTACAAGCAGAGAAGCTAATATCTGTTTCATCAAATAATTTGATCTCAACAATTTGTATCTACGCCTAAAATACTTTTAGGCATATCCTACAATAGGAAGATAACTACTGTAAATTTTAATAAATGAATATTATTAAACATTGGTCCATTAATGTGTAGTTGAAATGATAAATACAGCACTTTTCTAGAAAATTGATGCTATTTTAATTTAGTTTTCTAATAGAAATTAAGGCTCTTCAGAAAAACTAAGACAAACTTCTAAAAATCAGAAGTATGAAGAATCAGAATAACAAAACAGATTTCTGTTATTCAGAGATCTATTTAATTATTTAATATATTTAAAGCTAAACGTATAATTATTTAATAGCAAAAAGTATTTCAACTAACCTTACAAGCACACTGAAGAATCGGTTGTGATATTAGTCCATAGTAGACAACACAATTCGTAAAGTCAACTTTACGTAATGGTTTAATAGGTGTGGTTTTTTTCTCAACTCCCAGGAACTTCCAAGTGATATAAATTTGAGGATCCATGTCAAATTTCCTGTACAAAATAAAACTCTCAGAACATTATACACAATTAGTTTATTTGAGTATAAGTGAGTAATTAGGCATTTTCAATTCTGGGATGTAGTGCAAGTGATCAAAATGTTTCTCTTCAGGTTTTGCAAACAAGTGAATATTGTTCAGATAATTCAAACATAGCCAATGGATGTAAGACTAGAAAAACTAAACGTTTCTTTTTTTACCCGTCTAGCACATCATAATAAAAGAAAAAATTAAATGATAGGTCAAAAAAATATATGCTGAGTATATTGCAGATATATCCATTTTAACATCCTCTGAGTTTAGAAAAGGGGTTTATGGAATTATGTCTACCTTGAATCTATCTGTCTAGCATCTATCTATCTGTATGTCTCTGTCATTAGTTTGTTCTCTATCTACAGCTCAAAAGGGTGGACATATATTAATTAAATTTACTGTTCTGACATATTTTTACCATATCTTGTTGTTTTTTACATTTTTAAAATAAATTAAAAGTTTTAGGGGTAGCTGTTACAAGAAGAAGAAAAAATTTACAATTGTCTTAAGATTGACTCTAATGATCTCTCCACAAGTGCCTATTCGTGAGTGACTGTAAAAAATCGGCCATGAAGCTATTATAAAAGATGTTATTTCTAAAAATCTGTGTTACCAATAAATCGTCTATCTTCAGTTTTAGTGAAATCTGAAGATTAATGGTCAAAAATCAGTGTACAAAATCATAAGAAAAATAAAGAAATTAGCAAAACAATTTTGTCAGAAATAATTGGCAAAAAAACAAAAATGAACCTTGAATTCAACTGTTGGTAATACTCATTGTTAAATTGAAAATAATTTTCTGACATACAAAGTTCATACCTAACATAAAATGGCAGTTTTACATAGTTTGATCCACAGGGCTTGTCACATTCCAATGACACCTAAACGGTATTTTAAAGAAATCAACTACATAAAAAAGATAGCGGATTGTAATGGGTTTGATAATAAAATAATAGATAGTATTTTACTGAAACAAAAATTGAGGAATTTTCGGAAAAATTCTACCACATTAAAACAAGATGAGAAAAAATGTAAATATATTACTTTACCTTTCGATTATAAAATTAGTAAAGGTTTGGAACCTATTTTTAAGAAATTTGATTTGAAAATAGCTTACAAAAGTTGTAACAAACTTAAGGATTTATTGGGTAATCCTAAAGATAAAATTCCAATGTTATAAAAGTCGGGAATCTATGAAATTAAATGTAATTCATGTGATAAGTTCTATTTGGGTCAGACTAGGAGAAGGATAGAAACTAGATTTAAAGAACATGAGGCTCATATTAAATTTGATAGGACTGAGAAATCTAGTGTGGCCGAACATGCAATGTCGAGTATGCATGGTTTGGGTTTAACATTGAAATTAAAAAAAGAGATAACCAACAGTAGATTGCTGGATAGCTTTGAAAGTATGTATATTTCTAAAGCTGAAGGTGGTTTGTTGTGGAATGCAGATAAAGGGCCTATTCCTAGTTCTTCTTTGTTCTCGTTGTTGAAGGTTAGAAATTGCTAATTATATTTTTTTAGGATTAGTATAGCTTTATTGTTTATCAATAGTGGACCAATATGTTTGTGTTTTGTTTTAAATAACATGTGTTAATTAGTTATATTAGTAGATTATAGCATTATGTAGTTAATTTTCTTATTTGATGGAGTAGGCGTTGCCACGGCCCCTTTTATTTTAAGTGTGACGAGGGCAACTGTGATTGGCTGAGTAGGATTAGGTGACTTTGATGTGGTCAACTGTGGTTGGCTAAGAGGTTAGGTTAGAAGTGGGGGAAACGCCTCGAGGTAGTAGGCTATATATTTGTTGTCATTGTATTTAGTATGTAGTGTACCTATGAAGATGATAGCAGAGCTATTGAAAGTACATAAGGTAATATAAACGCATTATACAGTTTTGTGTAGTTGTGTTATTTTGTGGTTTTTTTCCCTTGTTCTTATTTAAATATATAAATATTTCGTTAAAAGATGACGTCCATGTGTCATTTTCAATTTTTATTAGCAACTAGTTTTATTTATTTTTCCTGTTTTATTTCATAAAAGGTTTACTCATAACCAAACATCTTCTTGGGATATGTTAGTTTTTACTTCTGTCAACTTCAATCATCAATCTGTTTTTCATCATGTTTGATGGTCAGAGGAGCATCATGTAATTTATAAAATGTATCGTTTAAAAAAACTAAATAAATAAATTTAATTCACTTACAGATCTGTGAGTTTCCAGTTTCTTTCCACATCACAGTAAATGGGACGACTTAAGGAACTAATCTCATAGAGTTTCAGCCTTTTATAGAGTGATTAGTTCAAACTGTTAAAGTGGAATAAATTAGCGGATGTAACTCCTACATACAACTCTTTTTAAAATGCTCTGTGCTCTTTATAAAACGTTACAACTAGGACTTATGCTCAGAACTCACAGAACTACTAACCTTTAGGTAATCTATTGTAGCTAAAACACATTATTAGGGTTGATCACAAACTTAATACATCTTTAAGTTCAAGGTGAAGATTGCATTACTAAAAAATCACTACGTTTATTCCTTTATTTTATAACAGAATCGTAATATTACTATTTTGGGAAATAATGTAAACTTTGAGTGTTACTCTTTTGTATTATTTCAAGTACCAGTGGGTATATTTTAAAGAGTAAAGATCAAAATAACTTTGAAATATCAATAACTTTGTTATTCATTTTTGTAACTATATTTTATAAAATTATTAGTTGCACCTTTTTTTAAAAGAAAAAGTAAAAGTTGTTACTTTAATATTGATTAAAATAACGCTTTCATCACTTAATGTTTCCTACCCCAGATATAATATATATTTTAATTCTACATAATAAACTAGAACACTTAGAATTTGAATTCATACAGTTTAGTTTTTGAAGAAGAATGACCAAACATTATGCTGCATAAAATCAAAATATCTTATACTATTTTCAAATACTATATAGATTTGAATATTTTATGAAGATGTTTTTGTTTGAACATACAAAATATTCCCTGTATATTGTTAAACTGTAAAAATACATATCCATATCAAATTTCAGCAAACAAAAAATATTTATCAATACCTTATAGAAAATTAGGCCAAAAATTAAAGGGAATCAAGAACCATATGACACATACACTTGTGCCAATTTAAATACAAAATATTTCAGATTAGCAAGTATTCTGGAAAATACTAAAATGAACATTATTGATCAATTATTAAACATGTATTTTCCAAGATATTAGCAAACTAATTTTCTTTTACATCTAATTTGACATAATAGTTTGGGACATAAACTTTCAAATTGCATTGCAAAGTTAAAACTGATTTTTAGATAATCAACCACTTAGGACAACATCTGTGGTTTATTTTACACTGATAATTCACAAATTAGTGTTTTAGGAAGATGACAACCAATATGTTTTGGTAGTGTATGCAGAAAATGAAAAATCCCTTCTGAAGATATAACCATAACATTTTAATAAAATTAAAAAGTTATAACAATATTTTAGGCTACAATTCATTACATAGACAGAACACAGATAAAACAATAACAACAACTTTTTTTAAGGTAAGGCACTAAAAATAGATATATAATGGAAAATCATGAAGTTGATTTTTGTGCAATCACAAAACTTTCTATATAATATATAAGTTTGGAAAGTAATTTCTGTTTTGTTATAAAAAAGGTACTAATACAACAGAGGTTTCTATTATATATAAATTAATGTCATAACTCAATTTTTCCACATAAATTCCTGCTACATTAAGGTGCTTGTCATTTCGGTGTACAAGATTTTTAATTCACTAATGGAAGAACTCTGCTGCCTGTGAGTTAAGCCAAGATTTGACATAGTCTTTCAACTCCTGATCGTTTTCAAACCGATGTGACCCTAACCATTTTTCTATGTTAGGAAAAAAGTTGTTTATCACTAGGAGCCAGATAAGGGTTGTATGGAGGATGGTCAAACAACTCCCATTTGAAACTCTCCTCCAATAGTCTTGTGTCCATGCAGCAGTATGTAGACGAGCATTGCATAAAAAAAATAATTAAAAAATAAATAAAATTTAAATTTAAAAAAAAACAGAACTTATCATTCCATGCCATTAGTTCTTAATGGCTTTTCTCAACTTCTTTAAAGTGTCAAATTAAACTGTAATTTATTATAGTAGCTCATTCCATAAAATACAACAAGAATACACTTTTTATGTCCCAATAGCTATTGTCATGAGTTTTCTTACAGAAAATCTTTGTGAACTTGTGTAGCCATTGTCTGATTTTTTTGGTCTCCACATTTAAATATGACACATAGATCTCATGCCCTGGCACACCACCTTCTGTATCGCAGCTCAAAAAGAAAGTTAGGACCCCACCCATCCTCTTGATATTATCATCATCAATGAGAAGTTTAGGCACCTTAGCCTAAATTGTCAGTTACCATTTCTAACATACCTGTTCGTGATACATGAGAGATAGAGTCTGATAATTTTGTAATTTTAAAATGGTGGTTTTCTTGAATTTTCTCATTTACCCTTTTAACAAGTTCATCTATCCACTTCTTTTTTTGTCATGGATGTTAGGCAATCAACCTCGGCTCAAACAGCTCCATTTTTAACATCACTATTACTCATAATGTTCTTTCCGTACATTCCACAAAGTTTGCGATAAATCACTAATGCTGTACAGTTCTTTACCCAAAGAACACTAATTACAACATTTTTGTTTTAAATCGAAAGGATTTTCAATTATAGCGGAAATTTTAAACAACAATATTGACATGTGATAACAGGATGAAAGACCTTCCTACTATCACATCCTGATTTGTGCTGAGCTAGGCTACAAAACTGTTTTATTTACTTTTGGATTTTACTTTACGAACAGCCCTCGTATAAATGTTCAAAATAGGCTTTTAAATATAGTTAATGTTACAAGTTACTACTTCATAGGTTTTGTCTGGTAGGGGGAGGGGGATTTAAAGGCATAGAGAATTGTTGCAATTATATTTATTTTTAATATTTTTTACTGTTACCATAAATTTGATGGTAATAGTGACCAATAAATAATGATAGTTAGATTCTAATACTTACATCAGATTTTTAAATGAAATATTATCAACTTTAACACCGATTATGCAAATTTCAAAAGAACCTCCATCAGATTTATCCACTGTTTGACTGATAATTGTTTTTGATTGGAGAGCAATGACAGAATGTGATATAAATGTTCTTTTCATGTGTGATTTTTTGCCATGATGGATTTTTTTCTTAGATTTTTCATCTTTTAATTTTCCTGATTTTGATGCTGCTACTGTCATCTTATGTTGATCATCTTGAGGCAAAGGTGTAGAATTAAAATTTTCTCTACTACTCACACTTTGTAGTACTCCACTACTGACTGTCATACTCGTATTAACTACCGTTGCCATCTTTATCGGTTCTAGATACTCAATACTAGGTTGTTCTGGTGGCATAATTGTGTTAAACGAACTTCTTTCACAATGACAGCAAGATCTGGGGGCTATTTTAAAACTGGTAGTTATTCCTACATTATGGTTCATATCTTCAGATTGATGATGGTTTTCTGGTTCTATTATGTTATCCTGGCTCCGCATCTCACTCTTTGGTATTCTCTGCAAAGGATCAACACAATTTTGTTGAGATACTACTGTTGTGTTACAAGGACAATGTTGGTCTATGAGGTCAGATCTTATTTCTTTTTTATTGATAATTTCGTTTGATCTTCTAATAGACAAATCTTTATTATTATGAATAACTTGTTCTGCCGTTATATTTGTGGATTCTTGTGGTAAAACTGGAGAATTGCGTCGTGCTGATTTTATACTAGTTCTTTTTGGACATTTCATTCCTATTAATTCTCGCTTCTTTTTCGTATTTTTTTGAACATGAACTGGTTTAACATCCACTTTAATATCTTTTTTCTTTATTGGTTTTGGTTCAACTGTATTGGTATCTATTTTAATATCTTGTATCTCTCTTTTAACCAGTTCAGCAGTTCTAGAATTGATATCAATACCTTGTTGTGTTGGTGTTGTTATTAATTTAGCTGCATCACTTGTTTCCTCCATCACTGGAAGGTTGTGTTTAGTCTCAAGTTGTGTGGGTTCTTTGGCCTTCGGTTTTTTATCCTTTCCCTAAACACATATAAAATATAATTTAAGATTCTGGTTTTAAAGTTGAAAATGATAGTGTTCATATTATTGACATGATTTAATCAGACATTTCCCATTATTTGTGCACATAAAAACCTATACACTATGTTTCAACAGTTTTATATACAAAAATAATGGTATACGTCAGATTAAACCATATCAATAATAACTAAAGAAATAGTAATTTGAGTCAATACACATAAACAGTTATATATAAACATAATGAGACCATTATAATGTGCAGAAATCTGAAACTAGGAAACTAAGTCCACTTAAAACCATGGGACATCTTCCAGCCAATAATATAAGTAATAATTTAGTTCAAATATAATAATTAAAAAATAAATTATAAAATGTAAATAAAAATGTATTATAATTAGGGGTAAGTTTATAAAAAAATGTACTTTTATAAACAATTTAGTGCATCAGTATAAATAATTAAGAAAGCTCATTTTCGAAGCAAAGAGGGAGGTGAATTTAGCGATCATACGATATCCAAATAAGGAAAGAGGAATGATCATATGATGTTCCAAATACTGCAATAAACCGGGCAATTCTGAGAAAATCTTTGGAACGGGAGAGGATAGCGCATTATTTGGAAGGGAGTTTAGTGAAGTCACCTGTAGGAGCTGGACTCAGAGAGTCATTTTTGGTCCTTAGTTGAAGTTAAACATGTATAGTTACTTGATAACATAAGAGAGATGGACAGATATTTGTTAGACAAAATAGAGTATGAAACGAAGTAAATAATAAAAAGTTATGAGTTACTTGTGAATACAAATATTTATACAAGAATTTGGCAAATCTTTAAGATTCAGAATAGCACATGGTTGCTTATATTAATACTTATTTAATATCTCAAAAGTATTATAAACAAATAATTAGTTTTTTTTCTTTCTTTTTATAATAATAGTATAATAAAATCGAGAATTAACAATGATTTCTAGTGATGAGTTGTAATTAGTATTACAGATATAGATTTAGGTTATCAAATATTTTGTTCTTTCATCAAATTAAATAATAATTACAAGAAATGAGTTTCTACGACCACCAATTTCTCTGATATCACCTGAAATAGCAAAGTGCACGAGTACAGGTAAGTGAAAGATAAGAACTCAAATTTAGAAAATTCATAGTTGCAATAGAAATAAACAAAAAAATGACATAGAAGCAACTTACACACTTCGGATAAAAAAGTTGAATTAAATGGAAAATGTGAATAACACAAAGTGGGCTAGCTTGAAAATAACAAAATCTGATAATTTTTTGTGAAACCCATTTATTCGCTCACTTATTTAACTACATTCAATGAGAAGCTATATTCCATGTAATCATACATATTAAAAAAATAATAACTTAAACAAAAATGACAAAGATCGAAATACACTTGCGTTGCAATTGATCAATAGAATTCATAATACCCCACTTGCTGATGATCTATTGGACTCATAACAACTTCAAAATATTTTATATGGATTAAATCAACTCTAAGCATGTTGAAACAATACTAGAGAACTGTGAATTACTTTCTGTGTATCAGCCATTTATAATCATAGCAAAATCCGTCATTAAGTTTTACACAAGATCTGTTCAGCCATGACCCAACTAAGGCCAATAAAGATATGTCCATGCAATCTTATAGCATCGTTTGTAGTGTCATGAACAATAACATCAATATTCTGGATGATAATTTTTTAGTTGGTCCACAATAAAGGTTATAATATAGCTCATCTTATGAATCAAAATCCACTCTATAACAATGTTCAGAATAATACAATCAATAATGTTAAAAAAAAGAGGGGAAAAAAAGATATTGCAGACCAATTCTTAAACTCATTACACTAACAAATAACCTTCCATTCATATCAAAATTTAATCCTAACCACTTTTTAACATCCTGTCTCCAACAATAACAATCCTTCCTTTTAAATAATAATACCCGATTAAACAAAAACTTCCTGCCTATTTTACAATAATATATTACCTTCCACAACAATAATCCTACCACTCACCTCTCTTCTCACTCCGGTCTCTATTTGTTACTATAGTACTTTAATTAAGTATTTTTTAAATTGTTATTAAATTTAATATACCCAGGAATCAACACCAGCAATAGAATATATATATATATATATATATATATATATATATATATAAAACAAAACAATAAATTTAGAATTACAAGTAAATTGTGTGAACCAACTCACCAACCATTTAATTAAAAGTATTTTTTTTGCCCTTCTTTCTATCTCTTATTTCCCCCCTACCTATCTATTACCTACTATTGTATTTTACAATGTAATACCAAAAAATGGTAATTTTAACTTGGATAACCAAAAAATGGTTATATTAAGATTTAAACAATAAGAAGGACCCGGGAACGTCGAAATTGAATGGGTGGGGGGACTTCAGAAGTCAAAAGAATGACTCAATGTACATGTTAAGACAAGGGTATATAAAATTTAAATATAGGTTTCCAAAATACTGATGTGGTGTAAAAAATGTTAATTATAAGTTCTATGAATATTTAAATAAAAGTTGTGTAGTGAAAATAGGCAAAAGCTGTTGTCAAGCTTATAATTTGAATAATGTCCGTTCAGCTAATCAGGTGAGCCCTGGAGCACAGGATGTAAGAAATACTCGCATGTGGTTTGGACCAGTTGGAAGGGGACAGTCGAATAAGTCAGACGTGTTTTCTGTTCAAAGAAACTTTTATAAAATGTAGTGAAAACGTTAAAAACAGTCTAGAGATCAATCTAAAATTGATCCAAGTGATATCCGTTCTAACTTAAAGCATGAACTTTCAATTTAAAGAATGTTAACTCTGTGAAATGTGTAAAAACAAAAGTCGTGCACATGTTCGAGACAAATAAGATTTTTGAATCGTGAATTCTGGACAAGATCGTAAAGTCTCATAATAGAACGGTTTAAATCATGATACTAACAATCATTTAGTTATTTGAACAATAAAATAATGAATTCTGTAAAGTAGCAAGGTTGATTGACTACGTCAACGATTAGAAACAGGACGAGATATATTGTCTACGAGACGTCACTAAGGAATTGTGTTTTTAACTAAAAAGAACGTGACTGGTATACACGTTAAGACTTTTATTCTAAAATCAATTTTGTTTATAACATAATAATTTCTTACTGTGTAATTGTAAGTTTATTTTGAGAATTTGGATTATAATATTGAGGCAATGTCCTATATTGTAAAATATGAAAATACTAAAGTAAATTCCTTCTTTTAAATAAATAAATTAATGAAACTTTATCTAAATTGTAGAACTAAATAATTACTAATTACACTAATTCAATTAAATGAACTAAAGATTCTTTTTGCTTTTTCTTTTGAGTTGCAATTAAAAAAATAATAAATTTAATAAATAAAAATCAATTTGATTTTTTTTTAAAGAAATATGAGGATGTATTAAGCTAAGATTTCTGAATATGAATGTTTAATAATATTTGATGATAACTTTGTATAAATGTTTTAATATATTCATTTTAATAAAACATGTTAAGTTTCAGCACAACATCTAAGATTTCTTTATTTCACCAAGAACCACTGTGAGTACACTTTTAAAAGGATTTGCAACCCTGAGATACATTTAACAATAACAATTAACTTCTTTTTCAAAATTGGTAAGCTAACGCTACCTGGCACCCATAAAGCTGTACTATTTTCATTAATTAAAAGTTTTAAGATAAAAAAGTCACAATTTTAAAATAAAATCATTAATTTAGACATTGATTCAAACTCCTTTTTATTAAATTCTTACAACAATAGCAGTCTCCATTATAGACTCTTCTTTTTTATATATTTGTTAAAAGATTTTTTTCTTGCCAGAGGGAGAGGACTCCTGGTCACCAATTTCCCTATTAACTCTCAGCTTAAGGGCCTAGCCTACTCTCTGTCTAGTTAGTAGAGCCATTACTTAGCACTTGCCTTAGGGAACTACTTGGTTGTTTTCCATTCAGGTTTTCTTCCCCTCCAACCAAAAATTGTTTTTCTCTTGAGCTGTGGCGTTAAACCACAATTTGAATTGAAATACTGGCTGTGATTAATTTGCCATGAACAAGGAGACGGTCCTTGGGAGCATTTAATCTCAAGCAGTGAATTCCAACGGTTTTCACCAGCAACAGAATAAAGAAAAACCAACCATATTATCTTTTAAAACGGTTGGTAAGACCATTTGGATGGGTCTAAAGACCCAGAGGAGTATAGATCATTAAGTGGTCACAGTTATTATTCGTAATTGTATCAGAGATAGTTACAATCGACAATGGTTATGTATCTTTGCAGCAGACAGTACTCCCCTTAACAAATTTGTAATATGTAAGTAACCACTAAATTAGTATTTTAGATAAAAAAATTAATTGTTTAAACTCATTATAAAGCTGGCTTAGTATATGAATGAACTGGAGTGCTTATTGGAACAATGGCTTGTATAAGTAACAGCCCACATGCTTACCTAACCACAAGTTCGACAATTATTTGCATAACCATAATTATATAATCCCCACATCCCGTAACTATAATCCACCACTGTAAGTTGGAACTTTATGCTGGTGAGTATCTTTAACAGTAAACATACAAGCTGGAACAACAAGCCTAAAATGAAAATGGTTTGAGTTTTTTTAATGAATCTAACACAATATCATCCTTCTAAGCCAAAAGAAAGAAGTTACAATATCAGTCTCATTCAACAAGCACACTAAGCACCCTAGACATATCTTTAGTACTGCCACCTTTTGATAAAACAACAAAGAACTGGATCTTTGGAGAGGACCTAAGAAGTGACCAATTTCTACTCTATTGTGAACTCAGACTATCGAGAAGGTTGGTTCTCAACTTTTCTGTTAAACACAACAAGTATAATGGTTAAAAAAAGCAAACTGCGAAGTATTCAAAACTGGTGGAATAAAGAAATAAGGGATCTCAGGAATGTGAACCAGAGAGCTAGGAAAAATTTGTCACAAAAATGTACAAAGTAAATATCGAGAAATGTACAACAATTGTAATGGCACTCTGAGAAAAGAAATACAGAAAGCAAAGTGAAAAGGCTGGACAAAATTTGTCAGTTCAATAAATAAAAACACTCTTATCAGCACTGTATGGAAGAAATTTCATGTTATTGAAGGGAAGAACAGCAAAAAGATTGAGCAGATTAAAACTGCCTCAAGTGAGAATGGCTTAAGGAGGACAGAGAAAAGGCAGAGTCCCAAAATGCATGCTATAGAGATAAATCTGGAAACAAAAACCCATGATCAGAAATGCTTACTCCTAAGGAAATGAAACTCTCTGTCTGGTTCGAGTTGCAAATGAGCCCTTTATTATGGTAGAACTGAAGGAGAGAATCTGGACTTCTGAGCAGAGCACCAGAAGCAAATTTCCATAATTGAAAACTCAACGAAATTACTCTGCATTATCTTTGAAATTTTCAATACCATTTGGAAAACAGGAAATATCTTTCAGACATGAAGAATAGCACTAACAATACCCTTTCCTAAATCTGCCAAGGATATGATCTCCTAATGGCCAATCCCACTGACTTCATCCCTAGGAAAACTCCTGGTGTGAGAAATTAGAAACTTACAACCTACTTTTAGACACTCATTTTGCATTCAGGAGAAATAGAAATATAAACGAACCACTGTTGTTCCTGATAAAAGCATTTACAAGAGCTTTCACAATAAAAAATCTACTATATTAGTCCAAATCGGTTTTGAGATCACTTTTGATAGGGTTCCACACTCGACTAGCTTGCTGCAGTGCATGAACATAAGAATATGGGGAAACATGGTAAAATTTTGTTGTCATTTCCTCACCACTATTTTTCCTACAATTCCGAGACACAATTAATTTTGTCTGTCATCGTTTAGAGGGTTGCCAGTACCAGAATTACAAGGGCAGTTGTTCAGCTGTACAATTATCTTGAATTTTTCCCTCACTCTACGATTGGTCAAGTCAACCATGTAGCAAATTGTTAAAACCAATTGTACATCACCCTTTTAGAGGACTGGAGCTGTGATGACCAGAAACATGATTTTGCCACAACCAACTTCTGGATATACATTTTCAGTTTTCCTTACTATGTACCCCCTCCCCCAAATATTGCACATTAGCCGAATATGGCATGGGTTGGTAGACCCAGGGTTATATGGTGTGTTACTAAATGTACGACTAGTTTTAAATGTAAAACCCATTTTGGGACAACATCTACCTTAGGACCGCTAAATTAGTAGAGTCAAACCCTTTTCACATTAGCGATAAGTATTAAAGTTAAGATGTAATTAACTAATAGTATAATATTAAGTAATTTAGTAATTAATCGCTCATCGGTCCTGGCTGACTGTTATGTCGAATTGCATAGTTGTAGGTCTGGGTTGAGAAATGGTGTAACCGCCCATATTCTAAAAGATCAACTGCAACCATCTTCCTAAAAATAAAACCTAAATTTATAATAAATTTAACTGGCTTTACTCCTCCTACCCATATGGGAAACATTAGAATGTAACCAAATTCTTACAAAACTCACTGATCAAAAAACGGCATTGATTAGATCACACACCATTCTGCTCTGAATGACACATCAACCCGTGGAAACTGTAGTGAGGAAGAGAAAATAGTGGAGCATATCATGATATGGTACATCTTACTGATATAAGCAAGAGAGAGCCTGAGGACCTTGGTTGGAGAGGATGAGAGTTTGGAGAATATTTTCAAAAGAAAAGAAAACTAGACAATGGCTACTGCAACATTCAATGGACATCGGATCATCAGAGTGATATAATTCCTAGAAGTCAGACCAAATAAGTAAGTAAGTTCTGGGGTCTAATTTGAAGTCTATGCAAATTTTCTCATTAATTGGTTTATAAATAAAATGCCTACAGCAAATTACCAATCAGAACCTGCATATTACAGTGCCTTAAATATGTATTCTATAACACTATTCAATATATATGCATGAGTTTGGATTGTTTTGCTCTTTCAGAATGTTTTAAAATTCCTAACACAAATTAGCTGTACACAATCCTAAAGGTAATGGAACTTGGAAAAAAAGAATATTACTATACTGCCCATAGTTTTCAAGGTGAAATAAAAAAATAATAGAGCTATTGAAACATACTTTACCTTGCATGGAAAACATCGTTTGGGCTCTTTCTTTGGCTTTGACTCAAGAGGGTTTTCTTTAGTGTTATCCATCTGCATCTTGTTTTCTGAAATGCTTGTTCCTTCATTCCTTTAAACAAAACATTATGTAACACAAATTATAAAATTGTAAAATATTTATATCTAAATATTCATGTATCAAACTAACCTACAAGTCATTAGATCATGCAACTGATTAAACAACTTTTACCATTTTAGTATCTGTTAGTATTTTAAACATTTGTGTGTTTAAATTAAATAAATAAATGTTTTTAAAATTGTTTTAATTGTTTTGGCTGAATACACTATTAAATCATCAATAAAACAATATAATACATAGGCTCAATAAAACAGAATCATCTTTTACTGCATGTAGACTACACATATTAAAGTCTAAGGCGATCAGCCTTCTACCGATGACCAAACTTGTCAGCGCACTAACACTGCACTGCTTTTAATACATTTTTGGGACATAATTCTTTTTCCATATTTTAGATAAAATTTTATATAAAAAATACATATATGTAATATTTTAATATTATAATTATTATCTAAGATATTTTTTCATCCATACAACACAATCACTCCTTGTTCTGCAACATTAACTGATTTTGAAATCTTGGCCGTCTGTCCATACTTCATTTGATATGTGATATTTGATATTGACACCTGTATGACATAAGTCATATTTAGCTACACCTCACTTACCGAAAAGGTACTAACCCAACCCAAAATACACAAAAAATTTGAAACATTTCAACTCTTACCGATATAAATATACAGGGAGTAACTACCATTATAATATACTGTCTGGTATCTTTCTGATAGAAAAGATCTAAACTACTGTACAGCCAAATCATTAAAACCATAAAACTTTAATATATGCAACAAAATATTGTGAGTTATTGTATCAAAGGCTTTAGACATATATCATAAAATCTTCCCAATACTAAGTACTTACCATCAATACATTAGATACAATCTTTCATAAACTGTATAACCGCTTTAATGGTCCCCTTTTGGGGTCTAAACCCATACCAGAAAATGTCACCAGAATGGTAACTATTTTGGCAAAACGAAATAAATTAACCAAAATTAAAAAGTGGAAATGTATAGGTATGACAATTATTTGAATAAAGCTAACATAATAAAAATTAAATACATAAGGAAAAATTACCCTTTCGAATAATATGTAGAGAAATATATAAGTTAAATTATATTGTTTTGGGCATTGTAATGTGAAATAATTTGTAATAGAAATAATTTAGGGATGAATTTAATTTATTTTATAAAAAAAGAAAAGAATAAGTTGCTCGTTTTATGGGCGCCAGGCAGCATTACGCTTACCAATTTAGAATAGTTAAAATTTTAATTTTCCTTAGCTTTAACCCTTCGCACGCGGCATACGGATATATCCGATGGTTAGAAATCAGCCGAAACGCGGCATACGGATATATCCCACAATCCACATATTGATTACCAAGCGAGGTTGATTTTGCCGTGGTATTCTTTTTACATGTGGAGAGGGAAACCCTAACATTGGACGTGGCGGGAAACGTCTATGACACGTCATTTGTTTCACGCTGAGGGGGTGGGGGGAACAAACATCTGCTGTTGCTAGGATCCGCGCCCTTCCTTTGTATTGCGCTGCACGGCAACCGGATATATCCCAGTCAGTGCTCACTCAACTTTGTCCGCGCCTTGTTCGTCTGCTTTCACATGCTGTGTCGCTACTGTTTTTTATTCTTTCAATTTGATACCTAGCCAGTCTTGTTTTATTAGTTTGTATAGTTTTTTTTATTCTAGTGAGTGTAAATATTATTATTGATCTGTATATCTTTTTGGTTGTAAATAGCTGTAAATATGGGAACAGTCGACGACCCAGACTTTGAAATTTTTGTAAATGACGTATTGAACGCTTAGTTCTCGACAACATTTGACATGACCATAGACAGTGAAAATGATGACATGTTGATAAACAATATTTCCACTGATGGTGATAGTGAAGAAGACCAGCTACCTACAACAACCAGATTACCAGCTGACTCAACTCCCGCCGGACCTTCTGGACAACAACAAACACCTGTACCTGCTACTCAACAAGCAAGACCGAGAACCGTTCCTCTACCTGCAACTCAACAAGCAAGACCGAGAAATACTCCTACAGGTAACTTATGGAGGGATGTGTCTGACATTGACCCAGGTTATAACACTACAATTCCCATCTATAACGCTACAGGTGGCCCTACCCTTCCTACTATGATTGATGTTGATTCTAAACCAATTGAATTTGTTGACCTTTTTTTTAATGATGAAATTTTATCTCTGATTTACAATGAAACAAACTTATTCGCTAACAAACGACAGAATGAAGTCCTGTCGCCTCATTCCAGAATAAGAAAATGGAAAGATATAACTTTAGTAGATTTGAAAGCGTTTTTGGGCTCAGTAATAAATATGGGACTCATGCCACTGCTTTCAATTGAGTCATACTTCACTACTGAATGGGTAGGAAGAATTCCATTTTTCCGAGAAGTGTTCAACAAGGACGAGTTCCTCAATATATATAAAATAATCACTATCTAAATCTGATACATAGAAAAATAAACTTTAATTAAACAAAAAAGACTCAGAAATTGTAGTGTTTAAAACATATTGTTATTTCAACCTATTGTGGGTGATCTCATACATAAAATAAAAAGATAATATATCAAGACCACAGGAGAAAAATGAAGAAAGGACAATGAACTACACTTTTGAGAAAAAGAAATTTTTAATTACGAAACTCCCTTAAAGTAAGAACACCCATAATAAGAAAATATTAGCCATTGAAATATGTCAACAATGTTATCAGTGTTTAAAGTAAATAACTAGACAGTTGCTATAGTGACCTATTTTGAAATAAAATATTTATGTATTTGAAAGATACAAAATAATCATAGCAATAAAGATGAATGTCCACAGAATAGGCTAGAAGGATGAGTGACCAAACAATTATGTTGTAGGCTCATGTGGTATATTTTCAAAGTACTGTTGGGCATTCACGGAGCAAAATGTCTTCAGGTGCTGGAGATCATCATATTTACTTTTCGATATAGGAAGAGGACCATCATATGCAAGTGAAGGCAAATTAAATAATCCTTCTGGTAGAGAAAGCTGTTTTCTCTTCGGCACAATAACAACACTTTGTTCAAAAGAACCATTGTAAAAGTTTCGGTACAATATCAATCGAGGATGCTCACTAACAATTTTTAGTTCCCGTATTGGCCTACTCTTGAATGGACATTTTTTTACATATATCTTGGAAAGGAACATTGTCCAACACCTGAAAATGTCTTGACTTTCACAGTTTACTAACATGAAAGGCTTTGGATTTGCACGTGAATTTTGCACAACGTCAGTCCACTGTTGCGGTAGGTCAACTAAACTTTTTTGGTTAATTAATCTAATGTTCTTATCACATTAGAGATAAAAATGACATCGAATGAGAAAAACTACAGTAATGGAATTTAATATTTTCGCAAAGTGAACTATGTAGTGTAGCATCCTAAAAATGGTATAGTTCTTATTTTGACCGCAGCACGAATCACAAAATGTTGTCAAATCCCCACATCTGTGTTTAAATTATTAAATACATACTCCCATAACATAGAGCAAACTTCATCAGCACCCTTATGTCCTGATATTTCTGGGTATGTAAAAAAAAAAAGATTCCGAGTCAGGTTACTGATGAATATTAAACATAAAGAAAGTTTTCTTCTGTAATAGACATTATTGGTACTTATATTTGGAACATTTAGGTTTTTTTGGTAATCCATCGCAATAGCAACCTTAGTTTTGTCTTTCTGCGACTTCATTTTTTCTGATCTTTTTCCGACTGTAAAATGCTTCACCTTTTCTTAAATGGAGCTCCTTTTCAGTGTTCATTTTCACCAACTCTGAGTTTAACTTCAACTCTGTGGGCTTGCGTTACTGGGATTAGCTAAATTAGACTGTATAGCTTCAACTTGAACTTTGTGCTGATCACAAGTACTGCAAGTATCCGATCTTGGGTATCCAAAGGCTATATTGAATAATTCTCTGTACTTTTCGTAAGACACTTTAAATGTAGGATATTTTCCCCTAAACATTTCAAACATTTTTTTAATATTAAGTTCTTCAGGTAACTATATTTTTTGGAATTTGGTCAAGCTGTAGTGCGATTTCCTTCCTTGAAAAGAACCAATATGCTCAATTACACTACTCACATCGGTATCTGAGAGTCTGTTAGGCCTTGAGTAATGTTTACCATGCATGTCTATAGAGGCAATTCCTGTTGATTTGAGCCCTTTCTGCAAAGTCTGTACCCGCTTGGCGGTGATCCCGTGAAATGACAAAAACCCTTTATAGCATATGGGAACTTCTTGTAATTACCCAATTCTTATCATTCTAACCTTATAAGAATAAGAGTAGGCATGAAAAACGGCTACATTTTCAGGCTTTTTAGGACTATGAAGAGCTACAGGCTGGCAATTTATTAGGCCACATAGATACACAGATTGTTCATTATATGATTTCATGGAATTAAATTTTGAAATTATTAACTTTCTCTCTTCTAAAGTAACATTCTTAAAACATTCAAGACGTAAACACTTACAGTCACGACCAGGCTCATAAGTACTTAACCTTATTTTCTTGGCAACATCCTGCATGCGACCATAGGATTTCCATTTCTTTAATAACTTAAATTCACTGCTACAGTCATTATCCTCTTCCTCCATGTTACAAAAACACTACCAGTATTAAAACGAATAATAAACTAAAAACAAAGATTAACACTGATTCCAAAAGCAATAAACATAGTGTTTATTAGCAATAACAAAATATAGTAATAACAAGATTTAAAAGCAATAACAAAATATGCTTATCAAAATAAACATAGAACAGTCTGTTTGAGATCATAACAGAAAGAACCAATCAGCTGATACAGTGCAGCCAACAGTTAGTGGAGGACCCTCATCTGTTTAGCTTACATTGCCTGGCACCTCCATCCTTCTTCCCTTGGACACCTATATTTCAAACGATTATATCTCTATACCCTCATCCTTTTCCCAAATACAGTTTTGCCATGGTTTTCTACTGGTTTTTTACAGTCAGAATGTATTCTAACCTTAATTTTCAACAAAAATGGACCCTCATCATTTTCCCCCTGTAGTCTTCATATATTCCTCAACTTGAACAGCAAACTTGATAAAATAAAATGGAAAACATATGATCACATTTTGTTATTTATTTTGTCACTTAAATTATAAAACCTATATCCATGGTACTATAATAAAATCTAATAAACATGATATTTAAAAAAAAATTATACTAAAATTGACAAGCTTAAACACTGATGGGTAAAAAATGAATTAAACTGATAAATTTTATTATGTAGGTACAGTGAAACTTCCAAATAACGGACACTGCTTAGTGTCCGATATCGGGAGAGATGCAATTATATAGACCAGCTGATAATGCATGGTAAACCACCAGAATAACTTCTTGTAACAATATTGAACACATTCAGAATTTAAATGGTGAACCTAAATTATATGTTCATTAACAAAATACAGTACTATACTACAGTATTTTATATTTATAGTACAGTACGTGTACTATATTTATGTTGTCGCTGAGAAATCACAATTAGAAGTTAACCTACTGTATAATAAAGCACATTACTTTAATGCCTATATGGTCGATAAAAGTGAAATAAATTCAACATTGGTATTGTTTCATGACTGTCTATTGCATTATCAAAATTTTTATTGCACAACAGGCATAAAGGTTTTAATTCACAATAAAACACAAATTGGTAAATTAAATAATATTCTTTATTATTTATTAATCATTTCATACTACAGTACTGAATAAACAAATAGGCAAATTAGGAAAATTTAAAAAGGGAGAAAATCAAACTATGTAAGATTTAAAGTTAAAGGTTTTTGTTTGAGAGACATCACAATACACAACTATAATACACACTGTCATCACTGTAACTTTATTCAAACTGAATTCATAAAGGACATTGACAACTGCTGTATAAAAGACAAAAAGAAAGTGAAACTATTTTCCAGGAAGTCAATTTCCGAGTAATTACCAAACAGATGTTACAATGTGTACTTTGAGACATCTACAATTTCGTAGAAAAGGGTGATATTTTATGGTTCCCTGTCCGTTATTCGGAAGTTTGAACTAATTCATTGGATATCAATTTCATGACTGAGTCCATTTTTGAGACAGTCTGTTATTTAAAAACACTACAAAGTATGATCCTCGTCTGGGAATGCAAAAATCTATTAGAAGTGTCCGCTAATTAGAAGTGTCGGTTAACGGAAGTTTCACTGTATTATTATTATATATTATATATAGATCAAATTAATTCCTACCTAGTTAATATTTCTTGAGTTAGACAACCTTTATTACACTTGCAGATAGAATTCCTAATCCTGGATTTAGCATCCTGCATCATGAAAGGGAAATTAAAATAATATTGTTTACTAAATAATTCTGTTAGCTAATGATAAACCTAAACATTAAAAAAATGTAATTTTAACAACTTAATTCATAGGTGGACATTAGGTGACCTGGACTGTAACAGTTGACCAGTATTATAATACCATTGCACATGAATAATGGTTTTCTAAAAATCCAGATAGCTAATAAAATATTTTCCTTCATGCTCTTCCTACTCAGCCAGCATTCCCCACTATTATCATGACAATAATAGTTCTCCAATTATCCAAGTCATGTTTCATTACATAAGGTGAAGAAAATTAAATACTAAATACTCTGAAATTCCTTTACATTGAATTTTAATATTAATTTGTCTAGAAATATGTCACATTCTTTTCTTTTCCTAGAGACAGAGTTAGAGAAAGTGTATACTCTGAAATTATGTGAAACGGGTTCTGACTTTGCCAACAAATAGATTACAATACATCCTTGCTCAACAAATTATAAGTGGAAATACCTTCTAGTGTTAAGAATTGATACCTTAGGCCATAATTACGATATTAATATAGATATTATGGAGTTCAAGAGTCTCGAAAGTTTTCTTGAGTAATTATTTCATGTTGAGGAAACAGTTAAAAATAAATAGGAGGTAGTTTGTTTTCAAAAAGCCTGGGAGGCAAAATTTTACTGGTACTATTGAGACCTTGATTTTGACGTAGGTTATAGGGGCTTCCTTACAGAGAAGTATGATGTGTGCACAATTTTTTTGGCCATCAAAACAAGGGTGGAACTAGTCAATCTAAATTATAACCCTTGGCTTAATGACAAAGCTTTTTTTATGTTCTTTGAGCAATTTAAACTAAAACAAAACAATTTTCTATTTTATTCCTCCTTGTCCAGTCTTATCAAAAAAATATAAGAATGACTTGGTTATATAAGGCTCAATTTGATCACAAAGAGTACGAAAGTTACTTAAATGAGAAAGATTGGCAGAGGCTGGCAAATTTCATGAGAAGTAGGTGGGAATTCAGTTTCTCCCTAGAACGGAAATTTAATTTTCAATATTTTTTTTAGACAAATACAATGCTAATGATTTAATAATTTATAAAAACCAAAATTTGCATAATAAAATAGTCTATTAAAATTTAATAGTGTGTTAGCATACTTCTGTAATTTGGCATTTTGGAAAGGGATATTTAACAATTTTATAAATGTAAAATGATTATTTTTATTCTTTAATTGCCTACAGTTTGTTTAAATTTATCGGTCAGAGTGCAACATGGTGTACTTAGTTTAATATAAATTTTATTAAACTGATTGATAGACAAAAGCCATACAATGGAAGGTATTTTGAAACTTACATTAAATTGAATTAAATAAGGTGAAAGGACTTTTTCATGTAATAACTATAATAACGATAACTTTATTCCAAACAAAAGATTTTAACAAGAGTCATGTTCAACATAAAATTTAAATTGTGCAGAATTTCATGAAATTATAACAATATAAGTTAAAGCTTGAGAAATAATTGGAACTTGATTAACTTCAAAAAAAAATTACACAATAAAATCTGGATATGAAACAACAAAACAAATTTAAAATTATTCAAAGATCAAACAAAATCATAAACACAGCAATATCAGAAAATTATACAACCTAGGAAATCGGTGATGATTCACACAAATATTAATTTATTAATAAATTGTCTTTCATAAATGTTAATATACAAATTCACAGATTGTTAAAAAAAAGTAGTTTGTTCATATCTATTTAAATATCTATATATCATTAACTACGGATATATTTAGCTGAGCCTAGTTTGATCACAATCCATTTGTTGTGTAGTGAAATATGTCACCTTATATTTATTTAGTCTCTAAAGTTGGATAGGCTACGAATAACACTTTACACATATATGAATGGAAACCTAGATATAAGTATTTGATATTATTAGTCCTCAGCATCAAAATGTTTATTTTCTAATATCCTAATCAATTTAAAACTCTAATACAACTGATACACCTATTACACAAAACTTAATTCGAGGAAGGGTTTGTGCTAGCTTCTTCCAAGTGGTGTTGAAAAACAAGAAACATATACAGTAGAACTCCAATTATCCAGACCAGATTGAGAAAAATAAAAACTACTGCGTGCAGTCAGTTGACCAATGCTTCTTCAACCTGCCGGGTGAATTGATATGTTGACTCTTTCGTGTTCCTTAGTGTTTTGATTATCGTGTGCAGTACTATGATGGGTTCTAAGAGGAAACGTGTGGTGTTAACGTTGGCCGAAAAAATTAAAATTGTCGAATAGTTGGAAAAAGGTGTCTGGGGTAAACATTTAGCCGAGGTGTACAAAATGGGTACATCAACAATATCGGACATTAAAAAAATATATTTACGTAATGTAAACATTATCATTGATATTGTTTTTTTCATAATAAATACTGTAAATGTTCTCTATTGTGTTTTGTTTAGGTTTTTTTTCTCTAAAAACGGCCTTTTTCGAGAAAAATCCAATTACTGTATCAAGATTTTTGATTTCCGGATCAGGTCCGGTCCCAATTAATCCGGATAATTGGAGTTCTACTGTACACAAATAAAATTTATTAATCTGGACTATGTTCCAATAATTATAACTATATGTAATCAAAGTTATAGTTTATTACATAAAGAAAATAACGTTGAAAATGAGAATGAATGTGTGGATAAAAGTTCAAAAGTGCAAATCAATTAATTCATTTAGTCCATGTAATCACTTGAAAAATTATATCTATATGTACATTACTGCCTCTTAGGCTCAAACGTTCAAACATATATATATATATATATATATAATTAGATATTTGACTTGAATGTGAATGGTAATCAATGTCTAAAAAAAAAGGATTTATCTCACCAGATTTACAAACTTGGTTTTGCTCTTTTCTTCTTAATATCAATCGAAATTACCTTTGAAGGATTATTTTATTTTACCACAATCTATAACGTTCACAATTTTGATATCTTTATGTTAAGATACATTTGATTGAAAAAAAATGAAATTAATTACAAGTAACGTGAGTAATCCATAAATGTAATAAAATTGTAAAAGGTTTTATTGCATGGATTATTTGTGTTCAAACAACGATAATAAAAAGTTGAATGTAGACAGACAGACAGGATTGCAGAATGGTTAAACTTATAGAACAAAGTATGTGTTATTTAGAAAATTTATTTTAAAAAAATATATTACCTAGTTTAAAATTCCATAATGAAAATAATAACAATAACAAAATTTACTAAATTGGTATGTTTGATGGAATTGAGAAATGGTTATTTGAAAGT
The DNA here is from genome assembly GCA_963513935.1 of Aphrophora alni. Lineage (NCBI taxonomy): Eukaryota > Metazoa > Arthropoda > Insecta > Hemiptera > Aphrophoridae > Aphrophora > Aphrophora alni. Next base: position 60,455,777 of record OY740770.1, on the reverse strand, counting down.
GCTTCTAAATGAAGTTGTCATAAATGGACTGCGCACTATAGATCAAATAGATGATCTATATAGATGAAAATATAGATAGAAGTAGTGGGGGAATACACAAGCGGTTCTAACAAGAACGAAGAGACTCTCCCCATTATGATCAAGGAACAGAGCGTCATGTAGACGGTTAGATCAACAGTAGGCTGATCGCCTGAAATATCTAGTGCAACGACCCGTGCATATTCCATGGTTTGATACTTTTATTTATCGTTGCATTTAAAATTAAATTCAGTGCAAAGTGTTGTGCTTTTATCACAAAATTGCGCTCAACATGGTAAAGTAAATTCATCTAAAGTAAATAGATTTTTTTTTTAAAAAGTGTAATTATTATTATATTTTTCTCTAACTAAATTTTTAAATGATTACAATTGTTTATTTTATCTTGAGGTACAATTCTTGGTAAAATCTTGCTAGATTAAATGGCTATATACGGATAATATTTTCTTCAATTCTGAAAAGCTTTGATTTTCATCCTGGCTTTCTCCAACAATGATGATTTCTTCTTTCTACTACCAAAATTAGCATCACAGTATTTTTTTAGGCTCCCGCCTTCTGTATCTTGTCAAGTGTAAATGTGTGTACGTATGTGTATAGCATAAATTTATAGAAAATGAAATGATTCTTTAACTAATTGCTTATTTGAGAAAAAGTTTTTATGAGGGAAAATATTATATTAAACGTAACAAGGGTCAAATAACTTCTCTTATTAATTTTAAATCTTATCAACTAATTCAAATAGCAGTATCATTATTATGCAACAAGATTTACTTTGTTTAATGAAAGTCATATCCTCCAATCACTGTGTTAGGTGCTGTTCGTGGGCATGATGGATGTCTTTTCCAATCTCCATTTTTTATATCTAATGTCGAAGTTGTTTTTGATTTATAGTAAATTTTGAGTGCCTCCTGGGATGTTTTGCCAACAACTTTTTTATTCAAAATTAACCATTTAACACGTTGGTAGTGTTCTTTTTATTTGATACACTTTAATATCCTTGATATGAAGGAATTATTAAATTAGGCTCTTCGTATTCCTGAAAGTTAGAGCGTTATACTCTCGTCTTTAAATTAAGATATCTATTTAAAATTATCCTGTTGAGTTCTGGCTTTAATTTTCTTGAGTAGATTGGTTATTTTAGATTGATTTATATATGAATTATGGCAGGAAATATCGTCGGGAAATAATTTTTAGTTTCAATTTTCTGATCGAAAGTCCAGATTCTGCTTGGTAGTTGAAATTATTTAATGTGTTTAGGCGGAAAGATCGCTAGATGTCGTACACACCAGTTAGAGTTTGAATTAAATACTTGAGATGCCTTTCTGATGGAAATTATTTAATGAATTCCGAGTTGTCATAAGAGTTGTAATAGTGCATACCAACTAAAATGTTGTTTATATGTTGTAATGGAGAATTTGGAATAATCACTGCTTCAGCTCCGGGCAGTTCAATTTTTAAATTTTAAACTAAAAAAAAGAAAAAATTAATTGCAAGTCTTATTTTGTTTTATAGAATTGAATTACAACATGTAGTATTTATTGTTAACTTTTAATTGTTTCTGTTTTCTCTTTCTTATTTCATCTCTATGACATTTTTATTTAACTTCAAGGATACTTTAAAAATTGTCATTAAGTTTCTTCAAGGATTAAATAAAGCAATAAAGGTAAAGTTTCAAAATTATTTTAATAATATAAATGAGCTACAATTGATTCGCCTTGCAGCATCATCGAGCAACTGATAATTAACAAGTGTTCATAACTATTTATACATACACAACAGGAAACTGAAATACAATAGAGAAATTGGGACGGGTAGGGGGAATGACCTAGCAGGTAGATGAAAGTTGATGAACTATTCTCTGATTGAAGTTATTTGTTAATGATGGATGTTAATTTTATTATTATACATTTTTCGGACATTTGCCATCATTTGTGTGTTAAAAAGTCAAAACACAGTGTTTTGAATTTTTAACACACAAATGTCCGAAAAATGTATAATAATAAAATTGATGAAATATGTTAAGGATGGATTTTAGAAGGGGTGAAGAATTTTAATACAATTTGGTGATTTAAGTTGAAAATAGGCCTAAGTGAAATAGATCTATTGTGATAAGGTTTGATTGAATGTTTGAATAACGCGGGTGCAATGGAAGGGATAACCGGATTAAGTAATATTTCGTACTAAACAAGGTAAATTCTAAGATAAAAATAGATTTTCAAATCAATAAAATAATTACAGTAGAACCCCTCTAATCCGTCACCTTCGGGACTGGGGGCATGGTCGGAACGCAAAAAAGGTCGGATTATAAGAAAAAAGTCAATATTTATTACATATTATATAAACAGATTATTTTAAAGTGAAATAAGTGATATATAAACTTTTAAAAGTCTATATAATAAAGTCTATATATAAACTTTGCAACTACAGTAGAACTTCTGTTAACCGGCCTATATCGTAGTGTACTGGTTGGATGAGAGTTTCAGAAAATAAATTGTAATTGAAACACCAAAGCAACGGCGAGTCAAACGACTTTGTCGATAGCGGTATCCCATTGTCGGCGGCGTAAAATCTACGCGGCACCAAAGCAGCGGCGAGTCAAACGACTTTGTCAATAGCGGTATCCCATTGTCGGCGGCATAAAAACACCGCGGCATTGGCACCCGTCGGTATAGCAGACATACAAAGGCAACATCGTTTGATGGGCCGCTTTTTTTCCACGAATCAATTTAGTATACATTATGAAAAATATAACATTTTTTTTCAGTTTTCTTCTTGTCTTTAACTGGTTATGATCTATGTACAGTATATACAGTAAATAAAAATGAGCTAGTTACGAAAACGGGAACACGGAAGCGTGTGTTGGTTTCGTTTCAGACGCGGTTAAATGTGTCAAAAGACTTGACAGAGGGGAATCTGTAAAAAAGCTTTGTAGTGTTTAATTTTTCACGAGAGATGACACAGCACTGAAGCGGAAAAGCGATAGTGATAACAAACCGATAGCGATAACAAACCGGAAAGATTGGCGCCCGCCAGGCGTGAGACATTCCACAAGTCTGCAAGTCGGCAGAATAATATCAATAACCAAGAGCTCCAGCACGGTCGGACTAACCGAGGTGACGGACCATCCGAGGGCGGATTAGAGGGGTTCTACTGTAATTATGTTTAAATTTAAAATTAATTGTTCAAATAAAGTGTATATTAAATTTGTGTTATGTATGGTTTTGAGTGGACTTTGACGGGGGTATGTTGGACTATTAGATCTAACCTTGTGAAAAACATGCGGTTTTAACCGGAACGGACAGGTTTTTGAATAGCGGAAAGGCGTGTAAGGAGACAGTCTGAAACAGAGATCCGATGCAGTAAGATGTGTTTAGAATGTAGTGAAGCTTTTCTAAAAATGAGAAAAATAGTAGAAAACAATCAAGGTAGACGGTTTAAAGTTATTAGTAGTGTTTTCTATATATAAACTTTTAATAAAAAAAGCGAGAAAACGTATTAATTCGAACTATGTTGTGCAATCTCATACACGTGGTTTCAAATGACGAACAGTGAACAGTTGTATTAACTAGTTAGGTGAAATGAATTTTAAGTATTACGACATGGACATTATACGAGAATATAGGTGTATTCAACTATACTTCAACGCTACAACCACGATTCAGGAACAATCCTCCTAAAAAGACAATGGGTTTCCACAGTTTGGTAAAAACATGTACCACATGTTTTATTCTTTTATATAATTTTTTATAATATGTTATATGTATTTTCCTTTGTGTTTAGTATGAGTAAATTTGAATAATTTCATTAAAAAATCAATATTAGTCCAGATGTCATTTAGATAAAGGACAAAGTTAATTTTTTATTTTATATATCTTTTGTACTCAAGAAGAAAGAGTAAAGTTGTCACATTTAAGTTCTTAACTTCAGTAAAGTAACTTAATACTTGCAAGTTTCATTTTTTATTAATACAATTTTCAAATAAAAGTTAATTTATGAACTAAAGAAATGATAGTTCTTTTACAAAGACACTAAAATTCGTAAATCAATAGGATGTTAATAGTAATTGATGTTTATCATATTTTATTCGTAATTGATGTATGTTGATATTTTATTCTTGATGTATGTTCACATTGATCATAAATATGTTTAATAAATTTTTATGTCAAAATTTCAGTTCAAGTGTATTTATTAATAACCAGTGTCACTGTAGAGTACACATATAAAAGAACTTACAACCCTGAGGTTAAAATTCACTTAAATTCAATTTTCTTTTAAATTTGACTAAAGTCTGGCGCCCATAAAATGCTGAGCAAACTTCTGATTATATAATAAACTCTTAAATTCATTTTTTAATTTAAAGTAACGTAAACTTATGAACTCTTCAAGTTCTTCTTATTTTTGAATAATTACAATTGTCGCACAACGTGTGGCGTTTATAGTGATTAAAGTCTAGATCTCCATAACTACAAATATTTTTGAATTATTACACTATTTATTTCTAAACATTCGAAATTATTTAATCTATTGCTTTTATTTTCTATGTGTAAAAGTTTAACATTCAATTTCGGGTCAAAATTATGACCTGAGTCCAAAAGGTGGTTAGCAATGTTAGAGTTTCTATAGGCACGTTTCCAGCTATTTACATGTTCTTTAATCCTAACTTTTATAGATCTACCTTATTGACCTATGTACTCAGAGTCACAATCTTGACAAGATATGTTATAAACTCCACTATTTTCTAACATTTCTTTTTTATCTTTATTATTAACCAACATTTTTCCTAGATAGTTTGTACAATAAAAGGCGACTTTACGATTACATTTAGTTGAAATAAGTTAACTGATTTTATAACTAGTTCTGTTGATATAAGATAATTTACAATATTTAACTATGCTATCATTATGGGAAGAGTAAACTAAATTTTCAGCTCTTCACTTTAACTTCTATCTTAAAATATTAATATTAAACTAACATTGTAAATATATGAAATAAAAAGAGGAGTTTTGTTTTTTTAATTTGTCACTTTGTAACATAAAGAATTTACTAAATTGCTCAGTTAAGGGCGCCAGGATGCTTAAAGCTTACCAATTTTGAAAATATATAAAACAAATTTGAATTAACATGTTCTCAGGGTCATGTTTCTTTTTTAAGTGTACTTATCAGTGGTTTACAGTAAATAAGAAATCCTTATTTGTTTTCCTGAAACTAAACATTCTTTATTAAACTCATTTTTTTAAACAAATACATAAATTTATTATCAATTTATTATATTAAACATCCTACCTTTATTTTTTAATATTTATATTTTACTTGTTATTAATTTCAAAATCTTAAAACTTTAGTTTAAATATTGAGTTGCAACTTCTGGGAACTTACTCATCATAATGAGTTGATTAGACTTGTTTTTTAGTTTTAAATAATGTCTTGAATTATTTTATCTCAACAAAAATTATTCTTATTTGTAGGTATCTTTAAATTTTTTAATAGCAAAGTAATTATAAAAAGAAAATATCAAAATCATTGAACTTATAACTAATACATCAAACAATAATTAATATAAATGTTAATACATTTCATTTTGGTTACTTTATAGTAACCGTTACCAATTTGATATTGCAGAAAAGATTGTTCAATGCAATTTGCTGATAGTGTTAATTTCCTGATGATAACTCTGTCACTGTTTGCATAATGCTCAAAATAAAACCTTGTCTGTCTCTCGAAATCACCATTCAACAACATTCCCAACAACGGTCTTTGTCAAAATTATTCGTTTTCACTTTTTTTTAAAGCATCTCTTTCAGCACAAGCACATTGTCCGATTCCTACTGAATATTATTCTCAAAATATTTCTTTCACCAATCAAAAATACGACTGACCATGTCAGACGCCGGCTTCCCACTGAACTCCTTCCTAACATCTCAAACTAAGCGTCTCTTTTCAGATCTACTAACACAGCATATTTCAATTAATTACGTTCACATTTCTAGTACCACAGACACTATCCAAATCATTCTTAACCAGTAACACACAATCTCGCTTTTAAATACACAAAATTTCACTCAATACTTATTCTATCTTAAAACTAAACATTATTTATTTTAAATACATGTTTTTTGGAAATCTATTTTAATTTTTCTTTCCCTTGTTTTTAAATATTATTCACAGACACCAACTTGACTTACATCGTCTTTCTTTCAAACCAATCATAAAATTCCTTTTTTCTTCCCGCTATTCAGCTAATGTTTTAATATCAAAGCAAAATTCAAAAATTGAGTATCACAACATTATACTTCATTATTAACATTATTAACCCCTACCCTTCCCGATTTCTTTATTGTATTTAAGAGTTTCCTGTTACTTGTGTATGTATAAATAGTTGTCAAAACTTGTTAATTATCAGTCGCCCGATGATGCCGCAAAGCGAAACAATTGTAGCCCATTTATATTATTAAAATAACTTTATAACTTTAGCTTTATTGCTTTATTTAATCCTTGAATATGGAGTTTCAACAAGAAATATCTGCTGTTACATTAAATATGATTAAATTTAATTTAAGTTTCTTAATTTAGTTTCCTGGTATCAATATTTTAAAGTTTATTATTTTTTAAAGTATTTTTATTAATTTATTAAAGTATTTATTGCATGTTTATAACTACAAAATATAACCGGTCTATTCCCTATAAAATTCATTTGTCTTTCTAATTTACAAATCCCATCTAAAAAAATGTATATTAAACTATTTGATGTACAGTAGAATCTCTGTTAACCGGCCTCGGATTAACCGGTCCTCGGATTAACCGGCCTATATCGTAGTGTACTGGTTGGATGAGAGTTTCCAAAAATAAATTGTAATTGAAACACCAAAGCGGCGGCGTTATCAAACGACTTTGTCGATAGCGGTATCCCATTGTCGGCGACGTTAAAACACCACGGCACCATAGCGGCGGCGATATCAAACGATTTTGTCGATAGCGGTTCCTATTGTCGGCGGCTTAAAAATACCGCGGCATTGGCACCCGTCGGTATAGCAGACATACACCCACAAAAACGTTTGATGGGCCGCTTTTTTTCCACGAATCATTTTAGTATACATTATGGAAAATATAACATTTCTTTTCAGTTTTCGGAAGTGTGTGTTGGTTTTGTTTGAGACGCGGTTAAATGTGTCAAAAGACTTGACAGAGGGGAATCTGTAAAAAAGCTTTGTAGTGTTTAATTTTTTCATGTTTGATGTATAATATATACGATACATTTATGTACAATAAAATGAGTTGCAATAACATCTTAATTGCATAATTCTTAGTGCTACCTGATTAAATAAGCTTTCTTTGAACAAAAACTGATTTTTCACGGGAACCTCGGATTAACCGGCCAAACGGGCAACCGGCCCGGGTGTCAGTCCCGACTAGACCGGTTAAGAGGGGTTCTACTGTATTTGAAAATATTATTTATTTCATGGAGAAATGTTATTAGTATATTATTTATTATTGTTATTATTTACTAATATTAGTTAATAAATTTAAAAGTTGTAGATGTCAACTTGTAAGATGGTCTTATGTTCATAGCTGTAAGGTGTAATTGAGGATAATTAATTGATGTATTTTCAATTTTTAATGTATTTAAAAAAGAACTCATTCATTCATTCTTAGTAAATAATTCTGTTATATATGAAGTGATCAGTTTATAAATTTTAAAATTTACACCTGCCAATACTTGGTTCAAATTTACTTCATGAGATTTTCAGGTTCACACATTTTGTTTAAATTTAGAATTACATCATTTTTACAACAATGTAAAATATTAGATAAAAACTCCACCTCTTAATCTGTCAAACTAACATTGAAAATACAAAATGTTATGTTCTACTCACCTTTAGGAGTTTTCTAAGAGTTACAATTTCATGAAGAGCACTCTCCAATTTATTTTCCAATCCATCACTGCTTTCATGTCCTTCTCTCAGTGCATCTGCAACCTATATATCATTATATGAAATAGATTTAGATCAGTATAAAACATATACATAAATAATAATTATGATCAAATAAATCATTTGATTTAACAACATGAAAATAGCAGCTTTTGTAAATAAGAAAATATTTAATCATATTCAACTACCTATAATAATTTTAAATTAAAATAAGTAACTTGAAAAATTATTTTCATATATTTATTTGTAAAAAGCTGATTTGGTGAGTTACTGATTAACTTTTTTATTGAAACAGCTTCTTACATAACCCAGAATACCGTTTAATGCTTGAGGCTAGACAAGTATGCAGACTTGTGTTGATTATTTCCAATGCTTAATTAGTGAATAGAAAAGTATTGTTTTTAAATGAACATTAAACATAAATTTAATTAAACATTAAAACATTTTGAAAATCTATCATTCAAGTGATAGAATAGATTTAATTTATTACCAGAAATTATAGAAGACAAAAAATATCTAAATGTATCCATGACAAATCATTAAGAATATATATATATATATATATATATATATATATATATATATATATATATTTCTAAAATTATAACTAAAACTGTGATTGTAGAATATTGAATTACTATATAAAAAAGAAAAAACTTGCAATTAAGCCTGTGTAACAGCGTTTCATAGTAGGCTAAATAGGTTTTACAGATTCATTTCAACGAAATGTTTTTTTTTTTTTTTTTTTAATTCTATCCATATTTCTCTTTAACTAATACTCCTTTATAAAAAAAGGGGAATTTTACAAACAAAGATTTGGCTATTTGCACCTAGCATAAAATCAATCATAACATGGAATTTACCAGCTGTCATTTTGAGCATTTTTTAACTATGAACAAAGCTAATTTCAATATTATCTCACTGGTAAATTTTCTTTTTTCCCAGTCACTGATTCAAGATGTCCTGGGGGTGAATAACACCTGTTTGATCTATGACATAACTCTCCAATAGGGTGAACGGACAAATAAATAGTCAATAATTTAATTTATATAAAAGAAAGGTGCATGCTGTGATTGAATTATTTTGGAGGAGTTTATAGTCTGGAAAACTTATTTAAATATAAATCATATACTATATATATAAAAATTTTAAAATAAACAACTGTACCGTATTGTTGATTTGCTATGTTGAACTGAATGTGATATTATGCTGTATTCGTACCTGTTATTTATTATTTATAAGGATGTTACTTTATAAGTTAAAATAATTAATTATTATTATGCCTAGTTATCTTTGATAGCAAATAATGATAATTTAAAAAGTATATAATTTTTTTTTTTTAATAAATAAATTTGAATATATATACTGTATAGTAAATACAATAAGATTTATACATATTTTAATATAATCTTCTGCTGTTTGAGAAAGTGAACCGTTGTAATTGTGTACATTTTTAGTTCTTTGATCTTCAATAGAATGGGATATTCTTTGATCTTATATAGAATAGGGTGTACGTCTAGACTTGATGAGTCAAGCTAGAAACGTATTTTGTTTTTGATTGAATAAATTAAAAGGACTAAATTTGAAAATAAAATGAGTAATGTGTTAGGAATATATTTAATTCAATTAAAGTTATTAGGTTAAGTAAATTATGTTAGGAATAACTCATGTTAACAAAGCTCAGAATGACCCAACTATTGTGAAAGAATTGAAAAAGTGTTGAAATGCTTGACTTGCAACGAAAGTAGAGCACCAGAAGCAACAAAAACATATATAAGCAGCCAGCACAATATGGAGGGGATCTTTTGGAAGCTTGGAAGATACACGGCCGCGTCGCGAGAAGTGGTGGAAGATAGCCCAGGGAGCTTGATTCTTGGACGGAAGGACATAGCCCAGGAAGTCTGACTCTAGGACAGGGGGACAAAGGAGTTGTCCATAGCTGATACTCTACAAAGGTGAGCAAGCATTAATATATAAAGTCATCAGTAATTTCATCTGTAAAAAGAGTAACAATAGTTGGAACACTTTTGGGCTTTGAGTAATGAATACTTAGTTTGAATATTGTTCATTTAATTGAATTCTTCTTTTTGTATTGTATTAAAGTATCAGGAAAATAGACATAAGTTTCATGTCGATAATAAAATTAATTAGTACTGTATACTGAACCACTGATTTTTTATTAAAATTAAGAACCCAGGCAGTTCAGAGGAGCCGTTCCTAACAAATGATGCATCGGCCGTGTTTTTAGTTTTTACTAAAAATTATTTTTAATGTACACTTTAAAGTTGATAAATTATTCTTTTATTAAATATTATTGAGTTTGTCAAAAGGAAAAAAAAGAAGTTTTAATATATAGGTATGGTAGGAATGCATTTTGACAAATTTAATATTGTCAGTGGTAAAATTTAAGTTAGTCTTTTATGTTTCATAAGCAATGAACTGAGTGGGCACAACAAATACTTATGTCAGGTTTATTGTGAATGAAGTGTAGTGTGAAGATTATAATATAACATGCTGAGTAGGGAAATTCCTTGGAGTTTGATTGTTTATTTCAGTATAATAAATCTTAAAGTCTATTTGTTTCCTTGTCTCACGAAAAGGTCATCACGGTAAATGACCCATATACTCCAGCACCAGTTCCATCCTTATGGAAATATCAGTGTACCACACTAGGTCCCCTGAATTACCTAATACATGATCCTCCTCCCCATAGGTCAATTTGATTTCAAAGGGTTTTGAAAACACATATCTATTTTATCAGTACCCATCCGCAGGATTGGCTGGCCGATTATTCCCATAACTCTGACATGCCCCAGGAGTGAGGTTTTCCAGAAGCCACTGTACTTTAGCTTATAGGCTGCCTTTATAGCCTCTGCCTAGATAAATAAATTAATGGGTAGAAGCCAAAGTCCACATTGCTATAGTTCGTGTTGTAGACGTTGCTCCGGTAATGCAGAGACAGGCCAGTCTCTAAGCCTAGGTCAGAATAGTTTTGGACCCCTCTTCTTGGTTTAAACCCACCAAACCATGGCTCTGTAGGTCATTAAAGGTTGTATGATGTAGATGTGTCTGATATTAGCTAGTCTTTGTGCTCAAGATTTTCCCACGGCTTTCTTACTGCCATTAACAATTATTAGCTTTTTCCATAGTGCACCTGAAGTCTGAATTCCAGGTTAACTTGGCCTCAAGTATCGATTATAGATGTTTAACCTCATTCACACTTGGAAGTCTCTGCCCAGAAATTTTGATATCACTCAAGTTTGGAGTGATCCTCTTTTTTCTGAGTCGAATCAGTAACATCTTACTTGGGTTTACCCTTAAGTTTTCCTTGCTATACCAACCCTCAACTAATGACAGAGTTCTTTTCATGAGAGTCACCACTGTATTTCCATACCTTCCTCGGATATGCACAACCACATCATCCGCATTTCCTTCGGTATAGCATCCCTCTGATGAGAGAAGATTCAGAAGTGTATCAGCCACCAGGTACAACAAAAGGGAAGATAGAACTCTCACTTGCAAACATACCTTGATAACCTTAACCTCCAGTAGGGATTAAGAAATTCTAGGTTTATATCTATGCAGTGAAACTCATCATGGTGAATGGTCCCTAAAAATAGAAGTTCATGGATCAGCACCAAGTTTGGTACGAATTTAGTTATGCATGTCTTGCAGTTACATGAGCGAACAGTAGTGCTCCTAATGCAACCTTTGACTGTAGTCTTAACTCTTAACAATATATATCTTTTCACTGTATCTGTACATAAAGACAGTGGTAAGAAAAAGTCATATCTCCTACAATGTAAAGAACCATGGATATGTACACATGATGTACCAGGACACTCCAGAAAAATATATATGGTCACGAGATATTGTGCATTGGAAATTATATCTCATCATATTATTCCTTCTCAAAACTATTTACAGTGAAAAACTCTGACTGCAAGAAATGGCTAGAGAGAAAGTAGTCCTTACCCATACATTAGCTGGTGTAACAATTTATAAATATGCACTTTAAGAGTTCATATATTATAGTTACTTGAAAAGAAATAAAAATGAGTTTACCATTACTGTTTTGAATTAAAAGTTTGCTCAGCATTTTAGGGCGCCAGACTTTCGTCAATTTTGAAAAAATGAATTTAAGTGAATCTAATCTCAGGGTCGAAAGTTCTTTTTCCTGTGTACTCCACAGTGACTCTTGGTTATAAATGAATAACACTTGGCTGAAATTTTGACATAAACATTTATTAAACACATCAAAAATTATGCATGTACATTTATCAAATAAGACATATCATAAATATTAATTATAAATAACATCCTGTTAAAATTTATTTCTTGTGCCTTTGAGGAAGGTCTAATTTGTTTGTTAAAAGTTGATTTTTTATTGAAAAGTTGAATTAATTTAAAAAGAAACTTGCAAGTATGAACTTTATGTCATGAAATAACAATTTTGAAATAATTTCTTACTCATTTATCTGAGTACTAAAAAAAAATTATAAAAGAAAATTAATATTGTCCACTACCTGATGAGTAGTTGGACTAGCAATTATTATTTTTTTAATGAAATTATTTAAATTTACATATATAAAATTATAAAAAAGTAACATAGAACATATTATACAAAATATATGGATTTGAATCATAACGTGCTGTCCCACGGTCTCACCAAACTGTAGCAATTCATTGTCCTTCGGCTGATGACTCTTCTGTCTGTATTTTTTGGCGTGGAACTAACGTTGACTACACCAGTAATTCTTCTATTGTTCATTTTGCGATAATTGAAAACAAAGTTCGTACAACGTATCAAATACAATCGTTCATTGTCCGTTTTATCAAAGCACATGTACCACGTTGCACCATTTAGATCTTTTTACTGTTTTTTAAGTACATACGTTCTTAAAAAATACAAAATATTGTTATTGACACTTCTAAAATGTTTGTACACCATCTCTTTTGCAAAATTAATACTTTTTAACACATATTTTATTGTTCAACCAAAAACTCGTAGTGGGCTCTAACATAGGTCCGTTACTGACAGGCCCCAATCTTCTAATGACTTCTTACCTCGTGCAAATCAAGAACTTGTTCATTCCGGTTAAAAACTGCGCACGCATAGATCTCAGCCACCGTTAGATTCAATTAATGTCTACCTCACTTCTTAAAAAGTGTCCGATTGTCTTTTTACATAACACACAATTAACACACATTTTATTTTAAAAAATTCATCTTAAATTTATACATTATTAATTGTTTTTATTTTGGAAATCTATTTTTACCATTATTTTATTCTGTCTTGTTTTGAAAATCCCTATTATACATTTGACTGGAGTTATTCTCCCACTACATTACCCGCGATTTTAAATATTCAATCAAACCTATATTTTACCAGTGTTACAGTCTTATTTTAAATCAAAAAATAAAATCCAAGCAATTATATCATCTCTTGTATAACAATAACTAGTAGGATTCTAATGGTTTGCCAATTCATTTCTATGTGCTAGTGTCAACTCTGGAAAAAGTGGTGAAGTTTCTATGTTGTGGGACTCTGATATTGTGGAGAAGAGAATGGACAGAGCTCAGAGTGTTGTTATAAACTTAATTTTTTTAGTCCTGTGGCTGAGAAGTGAGTTTATTATGTTACAAAGGAGCAGAATTTTGGTTTTATTGAAATTCTTACTGTGACGCCAGATATTTCGTGAATATTAAAATGTCATTACCTCAATGGCATTAGAAGTGTAAAAAGTGTCGTTAGTTCCATGAGCTTTATTCAACTCCTCTTCCAATGTTTTCACCTTTTCCTTTAGGTATGCTACCTCTTCACTATTGGAATTTCGATTACAGTTACATTTCCTCTAAAATCAAATGAAATAACACACATAAATTAAAATTTTAGATTTATATTTAGTTTCTTCATAAATCAATTTTTGTAGTTCTGGCTTAAAGGCACAAAACCTATTAGTCATCATGATCTTATAAAACAAGAAGAAGAAAATAATATAAAATAAAGACCCTTAACCCTTTGACGACCATGAGCCGATATATCGGCTTACAAAAATACTTCTGAAAGCGGCTATGAGCCGAAATATCGGCTCAACAAATACAATGCCAAAACGTCCATGAGCCGTATATCGGCTTGTTATTCTTTTAGTGATTACATACTTATTTTTTACTATTTTAATTTAAATTTGTTTATAGTGAAAAGAAAACAATCAAATTGCTTGTTACTAGTAATCAAATCGAGATTATTTTTTTTCATTTTCCACCAATGTGTTGTTTATTAGTGAAATCAAGCACGCCTTGATTTGACAGCTGGTAGTTGTAGAATCAATATCTACATTCTGTTGTGCATTGTTTACATCTGTGCAAGTAGTTATATGGTTATATTTTTGTGTTTATAGTGTCTTAGTATTTGTTTTTGTTTAATTTTTCGTAGGTTAGTGTTTCTTTTGGCCTTTATTTTACAGCTGGGAGTTTTAGAACCAATATCCAGGCCTACATTCAGTTGTACATTGTTTATGTCTGTGCAAGTATTTATAGGGTTATATTTTTTGTGTGTTTAGTGACTTAGTATTTGATTTTGTGGTTTTTTTATAGTTTAGTGTTTGTTTTATTCAATACGAGTAAAAAATGGCATTGTGTTCACCAGTTAGTGAAGATGAATTGATGAGACAAGTTCAAATTTTACTGATAAAGTGAATGAGCTAAGCCTATTTACTAATGAAATCGAATCTAGTTTTGAAAGTGTTTATATAGACCAGACAAAAAATTTATTAAGATATTCTCTTGAAATTTTCAGTATTTGTACATAATACACAAATATATTAGAAAACACTATTTAAACTCTATAATATTTTTTTAGTTATATCTATTTGACTCCAAAAAAAAATTAATAAAAATAATAAAATTTATTAATCCCCAAAAAATTAGTATATAAAATTTTTTTAATTTTTAATTTTTAATTAGATCTATAGTACATAATCTTACAAGTAAAAAACAGTTCAAAGTACAACTCTACTAGTATTTTTAGATTAGTTACACTAATTTTTAAAACATCTTGACAAAACTCTCATTTTCATCCTGGCATTTTTGGCTTACACGTGCTGTTTAATCACAGGCTCTTTTAGGATCGAATGTTATTTTTTTGCCTGGCCTTAAAAGGTTTTTAATCCTCAAATACTCTAATAGTATCAGTGTCAGAAGAGAACAAGAGTTGGTCAAAAAAGATGTGATAGGAAAGGTAAAAGAGAGGATTCTAACCCTAGAAGAAAGGTGTAGATCCAACTAGGTTCCTCGAGTTTGCTACACCCATACTCACTATGAGTGAGCTCTCCTATATAAGTACTACAAGCAATTATTATTATAAATTATAAATTAAAAAATCAACCAATTATACAACATACTAAAATATTTCTACATAATTTTTTTTTATTATCTGAACATTTATCCACTGACTTATCACTCAAAACAATCTAACCCCTTCCAGTTGACTGAATTTTACATTGTTGTTAGTTACAAACTGGCTAGGTCAGCTAAGATAAAATACTATAACTCATTACCACAAGAGAATAAAAATAAGATTGATTCATTAAATATGTTTTAGCTTAGCTGATATGTTAAGAAATGTGTCGAAACTGAAATTCAACATTAGAGGCTGGAAGATGAGGTTGGAGAAGAGTTGATGTTAATTTATTTTGTACGAATAAAACAATAAATAGCAAGGTTGATATCAACACAAATACAAAGAGTTTATAAGGGTGTTGATTCATAAATTATCTTGATGTTTGAACCTTGACAATTAAAGTTGGAAAACAAATGCAATTGTGCCAATTTATGTTTGCATAATAAAAATCTATACAATATTATATAAATGTAAAAAAATAATTAAAAAATACAAATTTGTATTTCACAATAGGTAGCCAATTTCTTAAGAGTTGATTCTCAATATTCTCTCACCTTGAGATATGTTTTACATAATAGTCTCTCAACCATGTATTCTAATTCAAATTAATTAAGTGTTAATTTTTTCAAATATCTCAATAGTAATATAACCTTTCTTCATTTTTGAGTAACAATTTTGACTTTTAAGCTTCACTCCATTTGCTATTAATTATAAACTATTGTCCTCTTTCTTTGTATTATCATTGCCATTAGTGTTGATAGTAATATCATTAATATT
The DNA here is from genome assembly GCA_963513935.1 of Aphrophora alni. Classification (NCBI taxonomy): domain Eukaryota; kingdom Metazoa; phylum Arthropoda; class Insecta; order Hemiptera; family Aphrophoridae; genus Aphrophora; species Aphrophora alni. Next base: position 60,439,634 of record OY740770.1, on the reverse strand, counting down.
TGAAATTTCAAGAGAATATATATTCTATACACTTCTCATTAAATGCCCAGTAGATGTGTTTAAAGGTATTAATCAAACTTTTCCACCTTTACCTGATAAACTTCTTCAATTATTAATAATGGCCAATCCATCTTTTTTTTCCAATTATCACTCTCGATGTAAACACCTGCTCAAATTTTAACTGAATTACATTGTTTAAAGTCCCAAATTTTTAGAATAAATCTTTTGTTAGACGACTTCTGTAATAGTAACATTTTCATAAATTTTTCTTTTCTATAAAGCCCAAGTCCACAACCTCTACTTCTTTTATATTCTGAATGAGTGAAAGCCAGGAGTCAAAGCCATTAAATCTGTATTTTTAGGGACATCAACTGAACCAAGATGGCGATTGATAAGGTTAAGATGGGATTGAACATTTAACATCTGTGGTTTAGATAATAAAACTGCTAACCACATAATCTTTGTTTGTGCAACTCGTACAGGAAGTGACTTAGGTTGTTTGGAACACAAGCACCTAGTGAACTCTCACAAGATGAGATAATCTGTGGATTTTTAAATCTTGTTGAGGCGAGTTTTGCTGGATTAAGTTTTGTTAGTTCATAAGGTTCTTCTATATTAGATAGAATATGGAGTCCCTAGTTGCAACACTAAGCTTTAAGAACTTACTATACTAGGCGTCACAATCTCCCAAACACCTTTTTCTAAATCTAAATCTAATAACCGATGTATAAGTACTCTAAATCTAGTAGATGTTAGGAAAAGTCCTCTATACCAACATGCCATTGACCATACTTGTCAAATTTTTCAAAATAGTTTGTCAGAACACACTATTTAAAATTTATAGAGATTCAAGATTTAAACAAATATATATCTTTGAACCAGACCACTGAAAAAAAAAACCATATCCAAAAATATACAAGGGTATTGTGATAACTTTTAGCTCGATGAGTTTCTTAGCCACTAGTAAATGACTACTACTCCTGTTAAAAAATATATATAATGAAATAGTATTTACATTTATTATTATGATTATGTAATCCAGTTAAATAGGCAATATTTATAAACTTACAGAACTAGAAGTACTACTTTTTCCAGAGGTAGAGCTTTCAGTTGATAATAGTTGTAGCTTTCTATGTGAAATTGATATAACTTCTTCAGAACTCGAAAATTCTTTCGATCTCTTGTTTTTTATCTATCAGAACACTTGAAAATTAAGAAAGCTGTCCTCAGTAATATTAGGAATTTTTAACAAAAATATTAACAAAAAAAAAACAAAAATTACAAAATAAAACAGACTAAAAATGTATTAATGTAAATAATCTAAATAAATAAAAATTGATTTTTTTTTTTAATAAGGAAAACTAATAAAACCAAAATATTTGCACGAAGTGTTGATAATTTAAAGTGTATTTCTCTATAATAGCTACAAGTTGTGTAAGTACATTTAATTTTTTTAATGTAACAAAAATTTGCAAAAGATAATTGAAGTACAAATGTCCAAGGAACATTGTAGGGATATTCAGAATATGGATAACAAGGATTCTTTGAACCACAAAAACTAGAAACAAAACTAAGACTGTAATAAGTCCAGTTAAGTTTATATTATTATATACATTTCAATAACATAGTCATCATCCTCAGATTATTAGTTTAGCTGTAAACCTCTAAGGATGAGGTCTATGTCATCAAAATGTATATATAAAAGGGTAATATAATAAACATCACTGCATTTATTACTCCCTTAATTTGTTTCTTGTTTTTATGGTTCAGGGAATCCTTAGTTTCCTTCTCATAATAGAAGAAGGCAAACTTTGTAAAAATATATGGTGTATGTATATTTCAAGGATAGATAGATTCTAATTCTAATATTTATTTATTTCAATTTCAATTCCAATAATTCCATCAGGTTACTAATATTATCCATTTTCTTTCTTAATGAATTTGCTTTGATTAAATATAGTATAGACAATACCGCAGAGCATTGGTTTATAAGCATGAATTTCTGTATAATCTCAAACTAATGTTTTAAGCCTAGTATGAAGAAATTTCATTTGGTTTTAACTATATTTCTACTTTTAAAGTTTATAGACATTATTTGAAATTATATTAAATGATTTGACACTTTTTGACTTAGGACTATCTAAGAACAAACTTATATTTTAAGTCAACCCACAAAGAATTTGTTGAGTTATGGTTCACACAGAAATTTTGTAATTTCCATATTTTTTACTAGGAAGACACAAATGTTGGAGGTCACTCAAAATCAGGTTACAGTGAAATTTCACAAAAACTAATGCCATACATAATACTAATACTAAAACTTGATTAATTATAAGTGGCGATAAAATAATAAAATATAAATATGCAACATAAAATGGTAATGTCAAGAGATATATAACAGATTAGGTCTATTCAATTTTATTTAAGAGCAAATATACAATTATCTGGTAATTATGTGGAACAAGAAAACTCAGGGGATTACCTGACATGATGATTATTTTATATTTATCGTACTTTCGTCTCTGTACAATAGTTAAACCAAATAAATACCTATTTGGTCTCTAAATCTTAAACTTCAGGTTTTAACTACGAGAAGTCAAGAATAGAAATTATAATTTAACAAAAACTTGATTATATTTTTAATATAAGCTAAGAATTGGTACCACTAAATATACAAAATCTAGATATTTGACTCATTTCAATATATTGTAAAGTTTTATTGTTCAAATTGTTTAACCAATCTTGCTGTACAACCTTTGGACTATAATGTTAAGTGCAGAATTTTAATAAATATATGTATAATTATTAAATATTGTAAATCTTAAGCCGGAGAATCTCAAATACTAGGATGTACCCGGGGGTGGGGTCTGGCCAGGTTGGATGTTTGGTGATCGCCGAAGGCCCTGGGCTCAAGGAGCCCCCAATTTTTCTACTTTAAGTAGACCTGAAAAAAGTTAAATAAATCATTGTAATTTTCAGGTCGCTTGTCAAGTGTAATATACCGCTAAGTTGTTAATAAATTGTTAAAACAGCACTAGCAGTCAGTACGATAACAGTTTTGTACTAGTAGTGTACTAGTATGTGCCCACATAATTAGCCGGCGCGAAAGCCAGATGCGAGACACGATGTTGACTCGCATCATTATCATCAACTGATCTGAATTTTGTCTGGTGGCCTTTTATTGTCTAGTCACTAGTTATTGCTCTTGATCAGCACTTAGGAGTAGTGCAGTCTGTAGTGTGTTTTTGTTCAATGACTGATGACTAGTGAGGTTAGTTTTAAGTTTTAATTTTAACATGAAATGTGTGTATCAAAGCAGTGATCCAAAAAAAAGGGGGGAAGAAGAAAAAGTCTTTAGATGTTGATAAAAGTTCTAAATGTTTGAACATTTAGTTGAACAGTGGTTCCAGTACACAGTCAAAACACAATGATAGTTCCAATACAGTATGGTGGAATTAATAAATTTTATTTTTATTAACTCTATTAGTATCCTGAACTTGTACCCGGGTTTCATTCTCGAGGTGTATCTGACAAGTTGCATTTTAACTGTCTTTTCTCGCAGGAAACTAGTAAAACTGGCTTATTTTTTGGTACCAATACCAATACTTGTACTTGTAGTTACGAAAGGAAATAGTTAAACACAAACTTTTCTCTACTCACTTAATTGATTCATACCATATCGTAGGGCACAAACAAACAAAAACTTAAGTAAAATCTGAAGCAATAGGAAGTTGGCGAGAAACATGGCAAACAGTAAATGCATAATGATTGCTTAGACATTGGGCTTTGTTGACGGGAAGGAATTCGATCATAGTCACAACACAGCATCAGTAACTCGGCTCTGCCACTGCATCAGCTGTTTATCTTAGTCAAAAATGGAACCAAATAAACAACACCCTCCACTCACATTATATTATCAATCACTGATTCTTAATCCGTAGCGTAACGTGACACGCACACTGTTAAAAAAATAAACCTCTACTTTACTCTGTTACTGTGTGCACATTTGATGCGTTCTTCAACGGTAATATTAAATAATTATTACAACAATTTTTATTAAGTTTTAAAATATGTAAAAAGCTTCTGTAAATGTAGCTCATCACTCTCCGTTTAAAATAAAATAAATAAACTACAAAACAGGCAAAAAAAATCGATTTTTGTGTGTGTTTTATTCCTTACAGGTTAACACAGTTAGTTATTATTTCATTTCATTTCATTTCATTTATTTGGTTGTAGTTGACAATACAATTGCATACAACAAGTCTAAACCTTTACATCAATACATAAAACGCATTACAAAACACACAACACATTATTTCTTTTATACAAATAGTTGTATCAGAGAATGTATAAACAATAAAATAGAGAAATATTTAACAAAATAAATAACATTTGAACAAATAACAAATTTTGCATGACTTATTAGAATAATTTATCTTAATTAAAAAAAGTCATTCCATATATTAAAAATTACAAAGACACAAAGTGTCAAGTATGGTATATAAAATTAATTGCTTCACTAGCAAAATACATCCCGGATTATTATTATTATTTATTTCTATTGCTGCCAACAAACACAATTCGCACAGCAAGAGTCCACAAAAAATCAAATTTATAATAACTACAATAATTTAAATAACTTTAAATACAGTTTACATTTCTGCACTAATCAATCACACATCCACAATCACACAATCACACAATACAATATAACAAATATATACGGTATATATATATATATATATATATATATATATATACATACACATTACATACACACAAATACATATCCAAAAAATAAGGCTATATCTGAGACAAGTACAGGGCAGACACTGGATCAATTCATTCGCAATTTACACCCGACATCAGCAGGATTGGCTTGAGCACCTCTGGCCAGATATTCTTCCACAGAGTAGAATGTATTTTCTAGGAGGTAGCCTCTGAGTGAACTCTTGAAACTCTGGATAGAATTTGTTTTTTTTATTTTTTCCGGAAGTGCGTTGAACAATTTAATACCCGAGTAATATATTCCACGTTCAAAAAATTTTAGTCTGTGGACAGGATATTGCAATAGTTTATGACGGATAGGATATTTGTGGTGGTGCTGATTCACCTCAAATAAATTTTGGTTGCTCTTAAAGAAAATTAACGTCTCATAGATATAAATACACGGGAAAGTTAAAATATTATGTTTTTTGAAAAAATGAAAACACGATTGTTTATATCTCAGATGAAACATTGAGCGTAAAATTCTTTTTTGTAGGCGGAAAATTTTTATAGACTCTACAGAGTTCCCCCAGAATGCCACCCCATATCTTAGCCGAGAACCAATATAAGCAGAATAAACGGCTTTTATTACTTTTAAACTAGTCACAGTAGAAATCATTCTGAGAGCAAAACAAACTGGCGCCAGTTGCTGAGCCAAACCTGAAACATGACTTTTCCAATTTAAATTTGCGTCTAAGGTAATGCCAAGAAATTTAACATTTTTTGTGCTCGTGATTATTTCTTTACCTTTTTTTACATGTAGGTTAGGATTTGACTGTAGACCAAACTGGATTAACTTTGTTTTTGTCACGTTCAGTTTTAAGTTATTTACAGAGAACCAATCTTCCGCCATGGACATTGCTAACTCTGCTGACTCAGCCAAATCTGCTTGGTCTTTGCCCACCACTGTTAAAGTAGTATCATCAGCAAATAACACTGCCTCTGCTTGTCCAACATTTTGAGGCAAATCATTTACATAAATAAGGAAAAGCAATGGTCCTAATATTGACCCTTGAGGAACACCACGCAGGACTACTTCCCATTTAGAATGGTGAGAGTTTAGAGCACTGTCAGTATAGATAACTCTCTGTTTTCTCTTATAAAGATATGAGCTTATCCAACTGCTTGCCTTCCCACGTATACCATAATATTCAAGCTTTTGTAACAAGATCGAATGATCTACACAATCAAAAGCTTTTGAGAGGTCACAGAAGACAGATGCAATTTGAGTTTTCCCCTCTATAGCATCTATCACAGTATTTACTAACGAAAAAATGGCTGAGGAAGTTGATAGACCCTTGCGAAAACCAAACTGTTTTTTGTTCAATATATTGTATTTAGTAAGAAAAGAGACGATTCTTTTCGCCATTGCTTTTTCAAATATTTTAGAAAAAACTGAGATAATAGTTATAGGACGGTAGTTGGTAATTTCTTTAGTATCGCCCTTTTTATGAATAGGTTTTACAATGGAATATTTTAAGTGTTCTGGAAATATTCCAGTTTCAAAAGACTGGTTTATAAGTAAGGCTAGTGGCCTTGAGATAACATGAGCACTGGCTTTAATTACTGATGTTGGAATATTATCCCAGCCAACAGACTTCTTGTTTTTTAAACTTAGTATAATTTTGTAAATTTCTGAAGGGCTTGTAGGGCGAATGAACAAAGAGTTTTGAACTCCAATTTCCTTTTTTTTTAACAAACAGATTGCCTCACTCTCATTTAACTTCAGGTTTAGTTTCTCTGTGACATGTATAAAGAATTTGTTAAAACAATCTGCAACGTGCATAGGTTGGTCAATTACCTCAGCACCTTTTTGCAGAATTATATCGCGATTTTGTTTTACATTAGAATTTCCAGTTTCAACTCGAACAATATTCCACATTGCCTCTGCCTTGTTCTCAGAATTTAAAATATACCTATCATTTGACATGGTTTTTGCATCCCGAATGACTCTTCTCAATACATTACAATAACTCTTATAATAAATTAATATCTCAGCAGGGCAGTTTTGTGACTTCAAAATTTCATGCAGAGCACGCTTTCTATTACAGGAGACTCTAATGCCTTTCGTTATCCATGGAACAACATAGAAACGTCTGCAAGGTTTAGACCTTTTTAGAGGACATACCTCTTCAAGATATCTATTTAATGTTGTAAAAAACAGATTGTAGTTTTTATTTATATTTTTTATATTATCCAGGGAAATTTCCAACTCAGAAAAACTATTTGTGCCCAACCGAGAAGTGAAGAGATTTAAATTTGTCTCATTTAAAGTTCGTTTGTACGACAGTTTTGTTTTAGTTTTACAATGTTGTTTACATGCAACAAACTGAACTGAAAGTCCCCTATGGTCAGACAGACCTGGTTCGTGCATATCAGCTTTTTTTGGTATAAAATTTGTGAATATATTGTCAATACATGTTGATGTATCGGAAGTTATTCTCGTCGGTTGTTGAAAATTGACTACTAAATTGTACGATTTTAGGATTTCAAGGAATTTAGAAGTTTCCCTGTTATTTTTTGAAATGTTTATGTTGAAATCTCCTGTTAAAATTATTAATTTATTTTTTAAGCGCCTAAACATTTGTTCCAACAAAAACTCCAATTTATTTATAAAGGTGTCGAAATTTGAGTCCGGAGCTCTGTACATAGCTATTATTATACATGACTGAAAACTATGCGATTTTATTTCCACGACCACATATTCAAAAACACTTTCCGTACTGGGATTGTTTTTTACATTTTACATTATAGGTATTTAATTATTTTATGAGCCTTTCAAAACAAATTCGGCATGGTACAGGTACAGGATATTACTTTAGCTATACAATTTCTGTTATTATTAAAGTCATAATATATTTACAATGGTTTTTTGTGGTGCAAATGTTTTGTTGGAGTTTTTAAGGGTATTTTAAGATCATGCTATGTGTTAGGCCTAGCCTATTGTTTTATTATTAGTTTCTAATGATTTTAACGCTTTTCTGAATAATGATTAACAATGCAATCGGTTCAAAAATCAGTTTCTTTTAACTTGAAAGTACTGTAATTTAATTTTCAAAAGTTTTAAAATCTAAATTTCGTTTTATTTATTTATATTTAGGCTACGGTTGATATTGTAATAGAAACTATAATAATTTTTTAGAACAGAATATGATTAAAATCTTAAGAACCTAGTTTTGTAAATATTCTGAACTTGAATTTTACAGGTGTTTTTGGATGAAAAGTTTTTTATTTTCTGCTTTTTTCGAAAAGGTGCCTGTCCATCAATGTTTCTGTGGTTCAGGTCACGGTTGTCCACACAACAGAATGAGGCTTTGTGTTTTTTATTTCTTCAATTTTCTCAACACTTTTACTATCACAATATTTTTTTATCTATTACTTCAAGAGAGAAAGTCTAACTAAAAACAAATACTTTTTTCTGAGAAAAAAATTTGGATAGCCTCATGTAAATTACTAAATTTTAACTCTCTGATTCTGTTAAAAAATCGCATAGGAAAGAGATTTTACTGCATCATAAAAAAACTTGGCCACCCTATCGCAACTGCAGTGTTTACTTTTATTTCTAGAAACTGAAGATAAAGTGTCAGCACATTCAAATAAGGCTGAACCTACTCCTGGCATTTCATCTTGTCACTCTAGTGAATGTTAAAAAGAAGAAACTGTACCTCCTTGCACTTAGCTGGCGCCATTCTTAAACCCTCCATCAAGAACATTATCATCTCTCTACAGTGAATCATCGTGAACAAATTCAAGCTCTGACACGGAAAGTGAAAATGAAGAAAATCAACAGAAGATATTTGATACTACTCCACAACAGCTTGGATGCTTCATCTGGCCCAACGAAAATGACCCAATCGAATTTAAAACAGCTTTTATGGAAAAGCATCCAATTCAAGTTACTGAAGGGAAAGGAAAAAAACTAGCATTTGAACTCTTGGAAATAATTTTATAATTTTAACGGATGGATACCTCAGAATCTTCTACGTAGAAAAGGTTGTTTAGGAAAATACAAAGGACATACCAGTCAATCAGTAGACATTAAAAACTAAACCTGAATTAAATATGGCTGTCAAATTGAACTATTCCGACCTTCAAGCTGACGTCACAAGGACTTTTCTCAAACTCACATTCTGACTGGTGAATTAAATTAGAACAGTTGTGACGTAGATATGCGATACAATTTATATATTAGAATAATTAGTTTAACAATTAATATTTTGATGTAAAAAAAAGTTATTTGTTTGTTTAGTGATATAATTTAGTTTATTTAAAGTCCTAAAGTCCCATTTTCCCAAATTGAATCATTGAAAAACTTATAAAAACATTTTATAATTATCTAGATTTTCCCTTAGCATACAAAACACACACACAACATGAATATATAAAAGGTCAGCTGATATAGAAGGCGGGCGATTGGAAACCAAGTAACGCTTTCTAAAAGAATGGATTGATGTTGACATCTTGTAAATGAACAAGACGTTCCTACAGAGCTGAAGATTTTGAATAAGATTTTTAAAGTTACATCAATGAGTACAAGGTTGTCAAATAAGACTAGAAGAAGTATTAATAATGCGTGTTCAATATATAGGAGAATTTTTTCTGAATCTTGAAGTGATAATGATTCACTTAATGATTTCTTTTGTAATATAGCAGACGAGCTTAGAGGAAAGATTAAGTGTGATATGATTGGAGTGGAATTGGATTCAAAAAATTACAACAGTGTTTTTAGAAGCGAATCTTGCTCAAATTCTTTGTTTCTCTATCCTGCAACGGCATTAGAAATTCAAAATATTATAACAGCTTTAAAAAACAGAAAGGCTCCCGGGTTCGACAATGTCACACCTTTATTATTAAAAACATTTCGAAATTCATAATAGATGAGCTTGTTTTCCTGGTTAATTATAGTTTAAGTTCAGGAGAATTCCCGGAAATTTTAAAAAAGGCAATGGTAACACCTATATATAAGAAGGGTGTTAAAACAAATCCAATAAATTACCGACCGATATCACTTCTGTCAATTTTTGCAAAAATTTTAGAAAAGGTCGTAAAAGAAAGGTTAGTTTCGTTTCTAGATAGTAATAGTTTTTTTAGTAAAATGCAATTTGGGTTTAGACATAAGTTGAGCACCAATGATGCATTGATAAATTTTGTGTCTCAGGTATATAGCAGTATAAATGACGGTAAATATTGCGCTGGGTTATTTGTAGACGTAATGAAAGCATTTGATACAGTAGACCACTTAATATTGTTGTCAAGAATGTATGATGGTGGTGTTAGAGGTGTGGCTTTTGAATGGTTTCGCTCATATTTAACGGATAGAATTCAACGAACTTGGGTCAACGATGTCGTTAGTGATCAAGGTACATTGAAGTATGGGATTCCGCAGGGTTCAGTTCTTTCTGGACCATTATTCTTAATATATGTTAATAACTTATGTAACGGTCGATTCAAAGGGAACCTTGTCTCTTTTGCTGATGACACTGCACTTTTTTACAAGGCGGATTCATTGGAACAGTTGAGAAAAGATATGCAAGATGACGTAAATGTTTTGCGATGGTGGTTGTAACATAGTAAATTATAGGATTAAAAGACGCGACGTGATTGGCTCTGTGGAATATGGATCAAAGAAGCTGATTGGTCGTAGCGTATGCAATTGTGGTAAAATTAAGTAAGAAAAGCTGTAAATTATTAACAAAAAGCATCCAAGAAAACAATTTTGTACAATATTTAGTCTTAGTATAATTTATAATAAATGTTTTAATGAAAAACAATATAAAAGTGATTTTTAACAAAATATGATGAAATGATGTGTCAAGGACTTTTTTGGCGGACGCGGGAGGGAGAAAATGTCGTGGTTTAGTCAGTCTTAGTTTGGGAGCTGAGGAAGTCAGACCTATGAAAGTTTATATAAAAATGTTTTGTTAAAAATGTGATTTTTTAATTTACAGTCTTAGTTGGAAGTTTGTAGGTGATAGTTGTGTTAAAAAGTCTAGATCAGAGCCTGATGGAGGGTGGTTGTGTTTTTCAAAGTCGTATTAAGAAAGTTGGAGCGGTAAGATGTATTCGTTGAGTTGCACTAATGAGCTTAACTTAACAAAAATGTTGTTAAGTTATAATTAGAACCTTGAACTATAAAGGTAAAGAGTGTTTTCAAGTGATAAGTTCTCATTACAATACAACTGAACAGTTATAGTGGACAATAGACTCATGTAATTTTCCAAGACATTAATATTTGATAATTCATGTTACAAGAATATAGAACGATTATTCTATACGGCTGTGTTAAAAGAAAAAACTATATACCGCGAGATAAAAATGATTTCAGAAAGACTGAACGTGTTGGTGAGTTATGAACATTCTCAAACTATTTGAGAAAACGACTTTTGAAGGATGGAGAACCAACGAGGAGCTGTAAAACTTCAACTTGCTGGTCGTCAGTTTTCTTCTTGTGTTCAGACAATATATATTTTTTTTTTGTCAGTGTTTTGGTATAGACGCTATACATTACCTATTTGATTAATAATCTGTATTATGTTTTAAATTAATTTTTGTACATGTTTGTTCACTTAAAAATCCTTTAAATTAGATTATTTCAAGAAGAAATAATAAAAAATAATTTTTTTAAATAATAAATTAGAATCTTTTTCTTTTTCAGAGAGCTGCAAAGTTACTCAAAATTTCATAAATTAAATTCCTGTTGCAACATTTTTATTTATAGAAGCATTTGAAAGATAAAGTTGATTATTTGAAAGTAATAAAATAAAGGAAATATAAATCAATGATTTGTTTATTAAAACTAAATGATAACTAGTATTTACAAATATGATTTTTTGTTAATGATATTTGTAGGATGTTTCTTTGAATAATTAATAAATATTTATGTAAAATTTCAGCAGAAAAAAGACTTGGAATCTTTATTTAAATCACCTGAGCCAAGTACGTCTGTAGAAAGAACTCTTGACCTCGAGATATTTTTGGTAATAATTAAATTCATTTTTTTTTTCAAAATTGGTAAGAAGAAAATTACCTGGCGCCCTAATGACCGAGCAAAATTTAAAATCAATCATAAATCAATAATTTTTTTTGTAAGATATTTGAAACTTAAGAACTCTTCAAGTTCATACTTTTCGAATTATTACAATTGTCGCCCAACTCATGGGGCTTTTAATGAATAAAGTAGCTTCACCCTTCAAGTTCACATACTTTTCGAAATATCACAATTTCACATGAATTAGTAAACACTTCTTATTAACTAAATTATATTAAAATTAGACATGGTTACATATTCTGTTTTCTTGAAAATCTATTTTTCTTTTATTAATGAAGTTACTAAATAAATTTATGATTTGAACAGCCTGTTTCCGGCGCTAATCCCGCGGATTTTAAACCTATTATAAACTCTGATTTTTCACATTACTACAGAGGTATTACATTCTTGAATATCATATACCGGCTTAGTAAAACATATTTTAGGTAGTTAAATTGTTAAAAAACTTAAATAACTCCTTATTAAAGTTAACATATTATATTCTCCTTTGCATATTTACAATATAGGAGTCTTACAGATGCTTAATTTTTATTTCATAGCATTTGGCAGTGTCCAATCACGAGGAACGTCCTAGTTGTAGAGGGGCGGGGCAAAGCAAGAAAAATGTCTACCTTCAATTAGATTTTACATGAGTTGTTCCCGATCTTAAATTTTCTTCAATTATCGCTTCATATATTACATATTTGCCAAAGACATTTTGTTTCCTTCGAAATCAGTTCTTTCTGTAGGTCAAGTTTGTTTCTCTACTTAAATATTAGGTTTTTGGTAATGATTTTATTTTGTCCTTTTCCGCTAAAAATCCAGTATTGGTTTGGCCTAACGGTTTCGGATTTCTATTGCAAATATTATTTTGTAAACTCCAGATTTTGTAATATTATAATTTTTTCTGATAGATGGAATATTTTAAAATCTATCTGAGGTGGGAACCATTGGTCTAAATAGCCAGGAACTATTTTTTAATGAGTTTTGAATCGTTGAACATCAGGATTTTAGATAATTCTACAGGATACTGAGTGTTTCGCATATTTACCGCTAGGCATCGTGTATGTTAAATGATTGTATCTGAAATCAATGACATTCCTCAGATTTCATTTGATCTTATTTGAATATTTAATTTTCTTTTTAACTATGGATATTTCGAATTGTTATACTGAATCTTCTACATAAGGTCTTTTCTTGTACATTTCACATACTTTGCTGCATGGATATCAAAGTAATGTCATTCAACAATTTGAAAAGATATAATATAATAAGAGATTTATTAAAAACAAATCAAAACTAACTTTAAACTAGTACTTTGATATAATCTGGGTGGCAGAATTAATACATCACACGCAAAAGACTGAACTATTACCAAATTAAAAATATGAACTCTAGATGAGTATTAATTAAATCCACACACAAGACTCTGAACTATTAATATGAAATGGTCAGATTAATATTTAAACACTACTAAAGACTTTCAACTATTTATAAAGTTAAATATTAACCGAGAGAATTAATTAAATACACAAAAAAGATTTAGAATTATTTCTAAAGTAAAAAATGAACTAAGAGAATTAATTAAACACACACAAAATACTTTGAATGATTTAAAAAATTAATATGAACAGAGAAATTAATAATGAATTAAACACACATAAAAGACTTTCAACTATTTACAACATTAAATATGAACTGAGATAATAAATTAAACTCACACAAAAGATGTGAACTAAAGTTAAAATGAACTAAGAGAATTATTTAAACACACACAAGACTCTGAACTATTTATAAATAAATATATGAACTGAGATGATTTAATTAAACATACCCAAATGAATTTCAACTATTTATAAAGTTAAATATAAACTGAGAGAATTAATTAAACACACACAAAAGATTTCGAACTATTTATTAATTGAACTAAGAACTGAAAGAATTAAGTAAGACACACAAAAAAGACGTTAAAGGAAACAGTGGTGAAGTTTCCATGTTGTGGGGCCCTGATATTCTGGAGAAGAGGATGGACAGAGCCCATAGTATTGTTATAAACTTAATTCTTTCAGTACTGTGACTGATTAATAAGCTTATTATGTTGCAAAGGAGCAGAATTTTGGTTTTATTGAAATTATTACTGTGACGGCAGATATCTCATGTGAAAATTGACGTGCTAAATAAATAGAGAATCCTACGACTTTACTCCTGTTACTTTATCATACAAACATTACTTCCAGACGGTGTGGAGGCACATTATTCATAGTTAACCTTTGGTTAGATCTATATTGTGCACATCTATCAAAAAGTGACAAATTATACAAGTGACGAATAGTAAACTCAAGACAAACAGGAAGAATGATGGCATTATGATTAAACAAACTTATTTAATAAATTTTACCATGTTGGCAATGATAAAGTTGTTATCTATTTCTCACACACTATTTAAAGCCAGACAATGTGCTATTTATTTAAATTCATTTACATGTCAACATTTTTTCTTTAGAACCACCACTTTAATAGTGGCCCACTTGTTTATGTAAAACTGTGTTTGTTAGCATTGGTTTAAAATCTAATAGCAATATATTGATCACTTATTAAAATACAGTTTTTGTGATTCGCTAATTCTTTTTTACATTAATATGTAAAAATGGATTAATGTTGAAATTGGATTACCTCAATGGCATTACAAGTGTAAAATGTGTTGTTAGTACTTTGAGGTTTATTCAACTCCTCTTCCATTGATTTCAACTTTTCTTTTAAGTATACTACCTCTTCACTATTGGAATTCCAAGTACAGTTACATTCCCTCTAAAATCAAATGAAATAACAGACATATATTAAATTTTAGACATACAGGGTGATTCAGGAAGATTGGAGTAATTTTCAGAATGTGTTCTACAAGTGAAAACAAACAAAAAATATCATATAAACATAGGTTTGGAAAAGCTTTGTTTTCCAGTTATCCGCTTTTTGTTTACAAAATACTTAATATCTTTGGATGTAGGAAATATATTGAACTAAAATTTGAAATACGTATTTGGGATAACATCTTTTACCAATGTACAAAAACCAAAACATCCTTTCATCTATTTTTAAAATGGCGGCCACTTAAAATTCTTCATGTCAAATATCTTAAAAACCGCTAACTTTACAAAATATTTTCAAGAAACAAAATAATCCTTTTTTAATGACAAGCAAACCGGTTTTTAAATTATTTTTTTTTCTGTAATTTAAAAGATCACCGGGATATTGGCTAAAAATTAAATATTTTGTATCTTGGTAGTTGTCCATAATATCCAAAATTACTCCAGAACAAATTATGAGAAAATCATTTTAATGAATTCCATATTAAATTATTACAAACTTACAAAAAAAGGGTTTTACTGCACCAAATCTAAACAAAATTTAAATTAAAAATTAAAGAGGTATTAACAGGTATTAGTAATGCCATTAGGTATTAGTAATGTATAATCAAATAAAACACTCAATATAAGAAAATTTGCTTATAGCCAGCCTAGATTTACAATTTACCTCTTAGGTTATCCCACATATAAACCAAATAACAAACTAGAAATTCACTCAAAAACATAAACTTTAGAAATAAAAACACATATATTGTAACTTGTATACACAATTTATATACAATTTGTATACACAAACCTTCAAAATAACAAATATCTAACCCCAAAACGATATGAGCCACGCCTTTTATATTTAAATTCACGTCACACAATTGCATATGTTGCGAGATCAAAACAAAAACTTGTAAGTATCCATTGCCTATATCAAGTACTACCAACTTATAGAATGAAATCTCCTCTACAACACACTATAAAGAACTATTACAAAATATCAAAAGAAAAATGGATTGTCATTTCATTAACTGCATCTAATGCCAATTGAATTTCGTGGCGTCAGGTTTCTACTATAGTCAAGTAGAAATATATCTGGATCTGTGACGCAGAAAAATTTGTAATTTACGGTTAGAAAGAGAAACATGTGATCTATAAAACAGTGATTTGGTCGACTTATTTGACAGAAAAATAGAATTGTAATCATATGGGGAAAAATGGCGTCACTTTTACTAAAAACCGCACAGTTCTAATCTTTGACGTTACGCTTCAAAAATATGCGAACTTCACCAATTTTTGGAATATTATTTATAACGTTTTGTGGTATTTTTTTTTTTTTTTTTTTTTTTTTTTTTGCATGATTATGCGTCTACGGAACATTAGCTTTCCAACAGTATTTTATTTATTGCGATAGGACGATTCTATGTGGGCATAATGTTGAATTGCAAAATACATGTTTTCCAGCCGGTAGACTAGACCATGCATTAAAAATCGACCCGCTGAGAGGGTCGGTGCCGCTTCTAGGGTTAAAAAACAAACACGTGATAGTTCTAGAAACATACTATCCAAATTTCATTAATGAACTGCAAGTTATAGTTATTTTATGTTTAATTTTTTATAAAACATAATTTAAGCATATTATACCAAGAATACAATTATACACAGAAGTTAAATTGTACATATAACACAAAACTTTCAATTTATTCACACTACTTCCTCATTCGATCTACATGGCGTCTTTCTAACACATATCCTGTGTCTCTTTATAAAATAACTTGTTCAGTTTTATATTTCACTTTTCAAATAACCACAATTGTCTACATTCTCTATTATTCAAATCATAATTGTTAAAACGCACATAGTTTTTCTTTAAACACAATACTTGTCCTTTTTGGGATATGTTTTCCTCCTTCTGTGATACGGCTTTGTCTACATTGTCATTTTTCCAAGGCGCAAACTTGGTTGGTAACAGTCTCCACACTTTTACTCACAATGCTGATGTCATATTTTTCTTACAACTAACATTATATCTCTTTTAATTATTAACTTACTTTCAACAAATTTCTCTGATCATTTAGTACTAATTACTTTCTTTTTTTATTTTATTCTTTATTTATTTTATTCAAAAACAGAATAAATTTCCTGTTTACTGCTTCGAGTGAAACTTATTTTCCATTCAAACCAAGATTATCAAACTGAAAATGTACACTATTACACTGCCATTAACAATTTATTGGCTTTTTCCAAATATTGCACTTGAAGTCTGAATTCCAGTTTTAACATGGTCTCAAGAATCAACCCTAGATGTTTAACCTCATTAGCACTTGTATATCTCTGCCCAGAAGTTTTGATATCGCTCAAGTTTGGAGTGATCCTCTTTTTTCTGAGTCGAATCAGTAACATCTTACTCGGGTTTACCCTTAAGTTTTCCTTGCTATACCAACCCTCAACTAATGACAGAGTTCTTTTCACGAGAGTCACCACTACCTTCCTCGGATATGCACAACCACATCATCCGCATATCCTTAGGTATGTATCCCTCTAATGAAAGAAGATTCAGAAGTGTATCAGCCACCAGGTACAACAAAAGGGAAGATAGAACTCCCACTTGCAAACATACCTTGATAACCTTAACCTCCAGTAGGGATTAAGAAATTCTAGGTTTATACCTATGCAGTGAAACTCATCATGGTGAATGATGTCATTGTGCGGTCTCTAAAAATAGAATTTCATGGATCAGCACCAAGTTTGGTAGGAATTCAATGATGCATGTCTTACAGTTACATGAGCGATCAGTAGTGCTCCTAATGTAACCTTTGACTGTTGCCTTAACTCTTAACAATATTTATATCTTTTCACTATATCTGTTCATAAAGACAGTGGTAAGAAAAAGTCATATCTCCTACAATGTGAAGAACCGTGGATATGTACACATGATGTGCCAGGACACTCCAGAAAAATATCTATGGTCATGAGAAATTGTGCATTGGAAATTGTATCTCATCATATTATTCCTTCTCAAAACAAAACTATTCTAAAATAAAGAATGAAACAGGAGTTGGGATCCGAGGATACAGATTTGGGTAGCAACACACCCTGCTGATAGAAATGTACTAAATGGCATTTCAGTTGGACATTATAGACTTAATAGAATTTATCTGAGAAAACTTGAGACTTTGGTTTATTTTAATAAACTTGAGTTTAATTAGAAAACTGCTAGTAGCCCCAACTTTTGGATTAGTTTAGCATTTAAGTAATTTGATTTAATTTTTAACTTATTACAAATTGTTTAGATGTCTTGGTTATTAAGTAAATGGTTTATAAAGTGAGTGACTTAATAATTATGTTGATGGAAGGCAGTTTTAGGAGATTCGTGGACAAATTGGTCCTAATAAAGCCTGATATATCCATGTATGTCTACTTTAATGATGTTTCCCCATCCTCTATTAAATTGGTAAATACTGTATCTGTAAGTCTTATTTTAAATCGAAAAATAAAATCCAAGCAATTAATTCATCTCTTGTAGAACAATAACTAGTAGGAGTCTAATGGTTTACCAATTCATTTCTATGTGCTAGTGTCAACTCTGGAAACAGTGGTGGAGTTTCTATGTTGTGGGACTCTGATATTGTGGAGAAGAGGATGGACAGAGCTCAGAGTGTTGTTATAAACTTTTTTTTTTAGTACTATGACTGAGTAATGAGTTTATTATGTTACAAAGGAGCAGAATTTTGGTTTTATTGAAATTCTTACTGTGACGCCAGATATTTTGTGAATATTGAAATGTCATTACCTCAACGGCATTAGAAGTGTAAAAAGTGTTGTTAGTTCCATGAGCTTTATTCAACTCCTCTTCCAATGTTTTCACCTTTTCCTTTAGGTATGCTACCTCTTCACTATTGGAATTCCGATTACAGTTACATTCCCTCTAAAATCAAATGAAATAACAGACATAAATTAAAATTTTAGATTTATATTTAGTTTCTTCATTAATAAATTTTTGTAGTTGTAGCTGAAAGGCACAAAACCTCTTAGTCATCATTGCCTTATAAAACAAGAAGAAGAAAATAATATAATATAAAGACCCTTAATCCTCAAATACTCAGTGTCAGAAAGAGAACAAGAGTTGGTCAAAAAAGACCTCATAGGAAAGGTAAAAGAGAGGATTCTAACCCGAGAAGAAAGGTGTAGATCCAACTAGGTTCTTTGCGTTTGCCCACACCCATACTCACTACGAGTGTGCTCTCCTATATAAGTACTACAATAAATTATTATTATAAATTATAAATTTAAAAAATCACCAATTATTTTATACAACATACTAAAATAACTCAACCTATTTTTTATTATTATTATCTGAACATTTATATATACAAGCTAAGGTCCCCTCATCCACTGACTTATCACTCATAAAACAATCTAACCACTTCCAGTTGACTGAAGTTTGCATTGTTGTTGGTTACAGACTGGCTAGGTCAGCTAAGATAAAAATACTATAACTCATTACCACAATAGAATAAAAATAAGATTGATTCATGAAATATTTTTTAGCTTAACTGATATGTCAAGAAATATAACAAAACTGAAATTCAATAGTAGAGGCTGTAAGATGAGGTTGGAAAAGAGTTGATGTTAATTTACTTTGTATGATTAAAACAATAAATAACAAGGTTGATATCAAAACAAATACAAAGAGGTTAGAAGGGTGTTGATTCATTACCTTTAATGTTTGAACCTTGACAATTAAAGTTGTAAAATGATTACAACTTATGATTATGCTAACTTATGTTTGCATAATATTTTCTCAGAAAACACCCCAACAGCAGTGTCTATGTTCAGGGTTATACTGATTATGTAATAATCACCACTGTCTCTAAGCTGTTGGTGTGAGAGAGTTGGGTTGTTAGTCAATCCAAACAAGAGCATAACCATTCCATTTATCAGAATGAACCAGTTAGAAAGCCTTAGATCAAGGAATAACAAAGAAAAGAAATAACCTAAGCATACAGGAATAACAATAGGAATAAAGGTAAGTTAGGGTGGGGCACAAAAAAAGTGATTTTGAAAAGGCTATCAAAATATTACTATCAATTTTTCAAAATTTTATTTTCATCACTAAACTATATAAAAAAGTATTAAAGAAAAATAAATACACTATTTTTTTTTTTTTTTAATAACTGTAAAATGGCATACATTCAGTTATACACATTCTTCCCGCCAAGAAAAGCACAAGAATCATGCTGTGGTAATAGGAGGTAGTGGGAATTCTGTCAGGCATATGCCATCCCATTAGTACACAGTAACAACAGAGCAGTGGATTAATCAATATGCGCATATGCTATAAGTAGATGAGATGTTTCTTCCTCAACCATTTTAATATCGGAAATATCGATGCTGTCTCTCTGTGCAATTAAAAAGTGGGTTGAAAACTGTGAAGAAACTTCGTCAACAACAATAAAGAAGTCTGGGAAACAAAAAAGAGTGTGTACACCCGAAAACATTAAGCATGCAAGACTTATTATAGAAAGATGCCTGCCTCGCTCAGCTCGCCAGCATAGCACCACACTATGTATTTCCAACAGAATAGTTAAATGGATTTTACACAACAATCTACACAGTCATCTGTGAAAATCCAAATTGTTCAAGCTCTTAAAGAAACAGATTATGATGTGAGTGAACAGGCGTGTGATCTTGTTAAACAAACGTGTACAGTTATTAATGGAATTAAATTGTCATTGTTGAACCGACAAAACAATGACAACTTAATTCTCAAGAGTCCCAATGAGAGAAATGTTTTGAAACAAATTAAAATTAAACTAAATGACAATAATGACCTCATCATCAAGGCAGACACGGGTAACACTTTCGTCATATTGAACAATGATGTATCTATGCAAAAGTTGATAAATTCATATATAATAATAATATCAAGTTGCTGAAGAAAGATCCGACTGATGAATTTGTTAGAACTCTGAACAATTCCATCAATCCTATACTCATATATTTTATACCCATTTGTTTAACAAAATCACATGCCTAATCCTTAAGCCAGTCAATCGCCAAGCTCCTCAATTCACAGGCTTGCCGAAAATACATAAATCAGACATACCGATTAGACCTCTAACAGATATTGTCAAATTATAACCCAATTATAATATAGCTTCATTAGACGTCATTATCCTCTTCACAAATGTACATATAAAAAAAAAAACAATAAATAATATCTTACAAGAAAATCTTACTAAAATAAGTAAATTGGATAATTTCACCATTACTGAAGTAACAAATTTATTGAATGTATTATTGAGACAAAATTACTTCTCCGGTTATAACAGATATTACGTACAAGAAGAGGGTCTAGCAATGGTTCAACACTTTCTGGATTACTAGTAGATATATATCTAAACTACTTTTAAAACACCCATATATTAACCAATAAAAATAAATTCAACACTAAAATAGTTTTCTACACACAATATGTTGATGACCTTTTGTCATGTTTAATAGAACCCTTCGTAAAACATGCCCTTCGTAATGGAACCCTTCAAAATGCTTTGAAATAGATAGAAAATATTAAACATTACATAAATAGAATAGACAAAACTATACAGTTCACCCTCAAAACTGAAGCAACAAATCATCTCAACTTCTTAGACTTATCAATAACAAAACATGAAAACAAATTTCTTTTTAAAATATACAAAAAAAACTACTATTACCGATTTCACCATACATTCAGATTATCACCATCCCATATCTCACAAAATGGCGGTCTAAAACAGTTTCATCAATAGACTACTCACAACACTCCTTGACACAAAAGATTTCCAAGAACAACTAAACACAATCAAGTGCATAGCAATTGCGAATGGATACAAATGTTCTACGGATTATTGAAAAAAACATATAAATAAACTTAAAGGACCTATAAAAGAATAAGTATAAAGAACATTCATCTCTGCCGAATACGAAAGTTTCCTTCCAAAAATTTTAACCATTACCGTACCCTTAATAGAATAAATATAACTATGACTTGCAAAACAAAAAAGTTTCCTAAACTCATAGGCCCATTGAAACTAAAAAAGGAATATATAAAATAACTTGTGGTGACTGCAGCAGTTTTTATATATGCCAAATGAGTATATAGTTTATAAAATGATTTAAGAAGCATCTTCCCTCCAATAACATCATTACAACAAAATCTAATTAAGTACACCACTTAATGGCCTATGATCACTATACTCAAACTTAAACACTAACTAATTTCAAATCTTTGCACTTGTGCAATAAGGGCAAATACATAGACAGCATCAAAGAATATGAAATATATAAAGCAACCAAAACGTATGGTAAAGATCTATAAAACCATATGATAAACTCAACTTCCAATCGAATTATTTGTACGACTCTGCAATAAAAATATAAAATAACATCGATAACAAACTGAGATACACAACTCGGACCTCAGTAGTTCCTTGAATCCTGTGGTGTGCACCCGTGACTGTCTCATCGCTTTTATGTGAACATTTTGTGATGTTTGTGTTTTTTAATGTTTTAACAACCTCTTATGAACAAAATCTTAAGATGAAACATACATTTCAAGCAAACCACAAGACGGTGTAAGTACAATAATATATTATATTAAGTCTCTGTGGCTTGGATACTAAATCTCTCAAAAAAATAAGTTATTAATAAGGTTAAATATAAACTCAGAGAAATAATTAAAGATGCACAAAAGATTTTGAACTATTTATAACATGAAATATAAGCAGAGAGAATTAATTCAAAACACACAATAGACTTTGAACTGTTTATAAAGTTAAACATAAACTGGGGTGTCGAAGTCGGACGGTACTCTTCCACGTAGTGTCACCTGGAAACTGCACGCTTCTAGTCTTGACTAGGAGGGTGCAGGCTAATGTACCGACGCCGCACAGCCTGGGTAGAGGAAATTACACCTCTCTCTGTCTCAAGCAAGTACCAACACAGAGATGATTGGGAAGTACGACCAGTGCAGGACATATATAGGCCTGGATAGGGGGATCCTCCTCCCTGCTGGGAATGTGGGGCGTCCAGGTATACCCTGCTTGGGCGATACGGTGACCCTTGATGAAGGGGTGGCTGGTGATTGAGGTGAAGATTCTTTGTGGAGGGTTGGATCCAACACATCATTTGCGCTCTGGAGGCTTGGGTGAGCCGTGATCGGGTCTGGCAAGCCCAGATCAGGGGTTCCCGCTAAGCGAATGCGTAGTGGGGCAAGTGCAGTTGCTGTGAGTAGGCCTATTGAAGGAGGATCAACCCGGATTCTTTGGTTCGGATTTGGGAAGGTTCTCTGGATAGACAGCTGAGGGGCAGTGGCTGGGCTACGGAGAGCATGAGTCGCGGGAGGACTTTTGTCTGGCGAATGCCTCACCGAGAATAGTGATAACGTTGCTCAGGACCCTAGATGGGGCAAAAACCCAATACTAACCTTCATGGATCGAAGTAATGAACCGGAAGATTACAATCAGTCAAAAGCAGAGAGGAAATCTCCAGCAGAGAAGGTCCGCAGTCTGCATCTTGATGATGACGAAATGCCTTTGGAAGTCCCAATGGGTCAGGCCAGCAAGAAGGCTGAAGAAGGGAAGGTAGAAGCTCCAGCTGAGCAAGCTACCACTTCCTCAATAGGATGGTGATGCCAAGGAAGGTGCTGAAGGTGGTTCAGGCCAACCTCCAACATAAAAAGGCAGCCAGCCTTAACCTAGCCAGCAGATTCAAAGCCGAAGGCACCGATGTGGCTCTGATCCAGGAGCCATGGGCGGTGAAAGGTAAGGTTCTGGGGCTGGAAGATTCTGGGGGCAGGCTGATGTACGATACGTCATCGGACGCTCCCAGAACATGCATGTTAGTGAATAAGGATCTAAGTGTCTTTTTGCTAAATGAGTTCTGTTCCAGGGATCTGGTGGCAGCTAAGGTGAGATTGGAGGATTAGGAGGTGTGTGGAGAAATCACCATAGGCTCTGCATACTTCCCGTTCGATTCGGCCAATCCACCACCAACTGAAGAGTTTACATGCATTGTGGGAGAAGCAAAGAGGAAAGGTGAATACCTAGTCCTCGGAGTGGACTCCAATGCGCATCACCTCGCATGGAGCAGTTCAAACTGTAATGCAAGAGGTAAGTCTCTAATTGATTATATGTCTAGTAATAATTTAGATATAGTTAATGTAGGTAACAAACCGACCTTCATCAACAGAGTGATGAGGGAGGTCATTGACATCACAGTCTGTACTGAACGTACTGCTCAACTCATCAAGGGTTGGAGGGTCTCGGTGGAGCCATCACTGGCAGATCACCAGCACATTCTATTCAAGATGAGGTGGAAGCAGAGGATAGACATCTGGTACAGAAACCCCAAAAGTACGAACTGGGATAAATACAGGGAGGACTTGGGGCAGGCTGTTCAAGATATAGAGTTTGAGGTGAGGGGGATAGAGGAGTTAGAAGAAGCTTCGGAGCAGCTGCAGGCTGCGGTGCAGGGAGCTTTTCAGGCCAACTGCCCCCTCACACAAAGGAAAAAACACGAAACAGTAAGGTGGTGGAACAAGGAACTAGCAAAGATGAAGAGGGAGGTAAGAACTTTGTTCAAGGTTTCCAAAAATCTTGGTTGCTGGGAACCCTACCATAAAAAACTTACTGAGTATAAATCAGCCATTCGGAAAGCCAAGCGGGATTCCTGGCGAAAGTACTGTGAAAGAGTGGAAGAGTGCTCTGAAACAGCTAGACTCCAGAAGATCCTGAGGGCAGAACATACCAATAGGGTGGGCTCTCTGGAAAAACCAGATGGCTCGTACACGCAGTCCGGAAAGGAGACTCTGGAAGTACTTCTGGGATGTCACTTTCCGGATTGTGAGATAGAGGGAGGGAGTGATCCCTCTCTGTACACTAGGGCGGGCCGCGTAGAGCGGACTAGGAGACTCTTAAATGAGGATAAGGTGGACTGGGCCATAAGATCGTTTGAGCTACACAAAGCCCCGGGTCCGGACGGGATCACTCCCCTACTACTCATGGAGGGTTTGGAGGAGCTCAGGCCGGTACTCACGGGTGTGTTTCGAGCGAGCTTGGCGCTGAGCCATGTTCCAAGGAATTGGACTGTGGCGAGGGTTGTCTTCGCTCCAAAGCCTGGAAGAGTGGGATATGCTCAGGCCAAGGCATACAGACCAATTTGCCTAAACTCCTTCTTGCTAAAAGCAATGGAAAGAATACTGGATGTAAATATCAGAGAAAGCGTGCTAAGGAGTTCAGGCCTGCACGAAAATCAATTTACTTATAGACCAGGCAGGTCCACAGAGGCTGCTCTGCATCACTTAGTGAGCAGAATAGAGGAAAGTCTGGAAGCAAAGGAAATAGCCCTGGGGGCTTTCCTGGACATAGAGGGTGCCTTCAGTAACACTTCAATACAATCGATGATTAGAGCTTTGGAGGATTGTGAGGTGAACAAGAATGTTGTAGGATGGGTGTCTACCATGCTGACAGCAGGTTAATCCAGGCTACTCTGTATGATGAAATCACAACAGTCACGGCTAGGCGTGGATGTGCACAGGGAGGAGTCCTATCTCCCCTGTTATGGAACCTGGTGGTGGATAAGATCCTTAGGCGTCTAAACGAACAAGGATTCTACTCACAGGGATATGCTGATGATGTGGCCATCATGGTAAGAGGTAGAGACATGAGCGTCGTTTGTGATCTCATGCGGGCTGCCTTTATCCAGGTGGAAAGGTGGTGCCAGGAGGAACAGCTAGCTATTAATCCCAGAAAACTTCTCTCATTCCCTTCACAAGAAAAAGGAATCTGGGAGTGAGGTCGCTCCCTAAGCTTTTTTGGCAGGAGGTAGCGATAGAGAACCAGGTGAAGTACCTAGGTATCGTGCTGGATAAAAGGCTCACCTGGAATCTGCAGATAGAACGGGTAGTAACCAGAGCCAAGTGTCTTATGTTTGCATGTAAGAGGGCTGTTGGTAAACAATGGGGTCTGCAACCTAAGGTGGTGATGTGGATATACACCATGATCATTAGACCACTAATCACCTACGCAGCGGTGGTTTGGTGGACAAAGACAGTACAAGGTGGGGTTGGAAGTAGAATGGATGGTGTCCAAAGGGTGGCCTGTTTGGCCATCACGGGGGCCATGGGGTCTACACCAACAGTTACCTTGAATGCTCTACTGGATCTCCCTCCCTAGGGGTTTATATTCAGGGACAGGCCAGGATGAGTGCATACAGACTACAGCAAACGGGTTGCTGGAGAAAGAGATGGCCTACAATTGGTCACTGCAGGATAAATCAAGTGGTCAATAGGGAAGTATTAGACATGCCCTCAGATCACATGATACCTAATGTTTCATTAGATAAGCCTTTCAAGACGAAAATCTTCTTTAGGGAAGAATGGGAGTCTGGAAAGAGGTTATATAACAAGCAGGATATAGTCTGGTTTACAGATGGCTCGAAAACGGAGATGCGTACGGGCGGTGGTATAAATGGGATCAACCCAGAGAGTTCCATCGTACTGTGCCTAGGTAAGCATGCTACTGTTTTCCAAGCAGAAGTAGGTGCAATCTCTGAATGTATCAAGGAGAATCTAAGAATGGAATACACAGGTAAGAACATTCTGATCTTCACAGACAGTCAAGCTGTTATTAAGGCACTAAACACGACTAGAGTAAAGTCGAAGCAGGTATGGGACTGCTTCTCATCATTGATAAAGCTTAGTCAGGTGAACACGGTCACTGTGGGCTGGGTTCCCGGCCACTCAGGTATCGATGGAAATGAGAGAGCAGATGAATTAGCCAGGTCAGGTTCAGAATCCCCTTTCATGGGCCCGGAACCGGTGTTCGGGATCTCCTATGGACATGCCAGGGCAGCGGTTGATACATGGATACGGGAGGGGATGAATAGGGCCTGTACGAATTCAACTACTAGTAGACTTGCAAAGAGGCTACTTAGACCAAGCAAGAAACATGGTGAACAACCCATCTCTCTTAGTGTTTGGCTGAAGAGTCCGCAGAACACATTCTCTTAGAGTGTGAGGCGTTAGGACGAGCCAGGCTATACTCTCTAGGCCCTCCGAGGAAAGAGATGGAAACCATCCTAGACAACCCTATAGGTAGTATCTGTTCCTTTATAAGGGCGACAGGTATTACTGAGTGGGTGTAGGAAGGAACTTGGGGCAGCAAAAGACCTTTAGGTCGACGCCGGTGAGGCCTCTGAAGGAGGCTAACACAGCCCAGTTAAAAAAAAAAACAAAAAAAAACAGAACTAATTAAACACATACAAAAGACTTTTAACTATTAATAAAGTTAAATATTTTTAGTATCCTCTATTGCCCATAAAGTGTATGTAAACAATCAAACAAAGTATTTATAAAACATTGTATACATATACACTCAAGTAATATATAATACACTGTATATAATTAAGCATTTAATGAATGACAGTGAATTAATTACCTCTAATATCTGCTCCTTTAAATCCCTCTTCAAGTCATTTGAATCTTTTAAACTGTTCTTAAGCGATATTATACTCTGCTTTAAAGAAATTATTTCTACATCCTCACTCAGAGTCTTCGCTGACTCACTAGTCTTCTAAAAATCATAAGAAAACCATTTTAAAAAAATTACATTTATTTGGAAAAATAAATTTTGCTTATTAAATAGTTTAGTGGTGTTTGTGTTCTGGTGTGTGTTTTAAGAATTCTATTTATAGAATTTTGTTTAATTCTAGTTCTTATAAATTCATTTTTTGTATTATAAAATTATTATAAACCGTATTTGTGTTTCAACAAGATTATCAATTTAGAATTTTTATTTTTTTAATTATTCATTGAAAGAGATACAAAATGAGACCTTAATCTCGAGGTTCAAAAGTTCAAAATAATCCGTAACTTCTACCATACCTATTTTGATAACACTGTTGGGTGCACAAACTAATAGGGCTTGAAAACTACAAAAACTTAATCTAAACAATTAATTAGGATATTTGATATCTTAAAAACTAATAAAAAGTCTGTGATAAAAGTGATGGAATGAACAAAATTGATGATCCATTGTGTTTACAAAAAATGGTATTTGTTTGTTATTATTGCCTTAAGTTTGTTTTAATGAATTTTGAGAGAGTTGTAATGTTCATCGGTCAATATTGGCCTGCTGTAATCTGAATGAAATTAGTCTGAAAAGTGAATTTACAATGTTGAATCAATTCCTAAAAGGATAAATAAAGTTATATGTTGCATTCACCAATGGTTCTAAGCTAGCATATTACACATAAGCTACTTAACTGTTTTTGATCACTAGACTTTTATTTAAAACACTGAATCTTCTCCGTTAATCTAGAAATGATGCTGCATATTTGGATGCTTTGAATAGAATGTCCCAAACCCTTTTTCTTCATCTTTACTGTAGAGACTTCCTTTTCCTACCAAGTGATAGTTCTTCCTTTTTTTAACTCATTACATATAATGTGAAATATATCACGGTCATGTTGCACAAATTACATTATAAATATGAACGTTACTATATTTATTATGGTATGGATTTTGATGAAAGGAGTTATGTTTTTGGTTGATGATAGTTAATATGTTTAATTGAGTGATTTTCATGTTATGCATGTACAATCTTATAAGTTTAGAACTTTTATATCATTAAAAAGCCTCCATTTGATTTCAGAAAATTTTTATTTGTTCTGCAATCAAAACTAAGATATCAAAATTCTGAATTTAGCTTTTCTAAAATTTTGACTGCACCCATTTAAGAAATTATTATGCGTAATGCCTTTCTAGGCTTTTAATAGTATTATGTGGCAGATGCCATGCTTTGGCTTGTTGTTTGTGCCATTTAGTGTGAAGATTGATTAATCCAACTTTTCATTAATGATATCGGAACTATCGTGTAAGTGAAGAAAAATTGATGATCATTCTTGTCATCTAGTTCAAAACATTTTGTATCTTCCCTAGGACCAAGTCCCATTCTTCAAACTTGAGCAGCTTGTGTTTTGTCTTGCTTTTCATTTCATTTATCTCTCGCTGTGATGTATTCATGTGCAACCTGTAATTTGATTTGTAGATAATATGTGTTTGAGTATGTGAGTTGTGGGAAGTACTTGTGCCAGAATCGTGTGAGTGTGGGTATTTAAGTATAGTTCTTATGAAGTGTAGCCAGTGGTAGTGTGGTGTATTGTGTTTAGGCACTCATTGAGCACTGGTATGAGAGGCCTACTCACTTCTTTGTTGCTAACTGCAATATGTCCTGGACAACTACCAATTTATCTATTCATTCGTCGACCTGGTTACTGTGAGGACAATGTATAGTAGAATATACAAATGTGATCTAATTGTCCTTCAGGGTGTTCTTGATACATATGTCACTGGTAAACTGTGTGTACCGTGGTTGTTCTGGATAATCAAGGATTTTTTAATGAATAGTGTTTTCAAGAGAGTGTTTAGACTTTGTTAGGAAATATTTGTATTTAGTAATTGTATAGGTGTTAGGTTAGTTTTTCAATATGTGCAAAGCTAGTGTTAATTCTTTCTTGTTTTTGATTAAATGTTATCACATATTTCGTTGTGCTACGAAGTAATGTGAAGGTGTTTACTGTTGAAAGAATGTGTGTGTTTTTAGACTATTCATGAAGTCTATGTTTAAGATGGTGCTTTTGGAGAGTTTTGGTATGACGAAGAATTGTGCCTATAGTTTGAATGTTATGGATAGTAGTATCAGTTGTTTAATCTTTTTGAGGATTTTCCATAGTCGGTGAATAAATGTTAGGTTATTTATTGGATCATCAGATACTTATTTAATTGTTCACAGTGTAAATGAAACCAAGTGAAAGATAGACATGTTACTTGACAGCCTTTATCAAATAACATTTCAGTGTCAATTCCTCCCACTTTTACAGAGATTTCAATACAGTAATGTATAATGTGCATGGACGTCATCACCAGTTCATTATTGGGGGGGGGCATATGCCGGGGGTCTGGGGGTATGGAATTTTTTTAAAATTAAACTTCTCAAAACATCGCTTTTATGCATTTATTTATGCATTTGTAACAGAAATGTAATGTTAAAAACCCTAGTAAAGACAAAGCCCGATGTTTATCTTTTAAGGTTTTAAGTAAATCATTCGTTTTTAGCAAAAATATTTTTACATCTCAAATATTGGGGGGGCGCTTCCGTCCCCCCCCCCGGCGATGACGCCCATGATAATGTGTGTTGTGTTTATCATTGATTCATCGCCGCCTTCCTCTATTAGGAAATCTTTATTATACAGTAAGTTGTGAACTATTTTTGTTGATACTTTATTCTTATGTAAAAGTATATTTTGTAATAATGTAAAAATAAAACTTGATTGCATGTTTGAAAAACGCGGTTGTAAGAGAGGGGGTAACCTGGTTAAATGATATTTTATATTTGATAAATTCATTTCTAAGATGAAAATAGATTTTCAAAAGAACAAAATAAATAATCATGTTTAATTTTAGTATAAATTGTTTAAAATAAAGGGTTTATAAATTTGAGTGAATTGCCGGGAGTGAGTTGAACCTTTGTAACCGTTAACCGGAAGAGCTCGTTTTGGGAAGAGGAAAGATCTCGTGGTTTTAGCCAGTCTTAGTGAGAGGTCTGATGTGGTAGGACGTGTTTTTAATACGGAGTAACTTTTACAAAAATGTAGA
The DNA here is from genome assembly GCA_963513935.1 of Aphrophora alni. Taxonomy (NCBI): domain Eukaryota; kingdom Metazoa; phylum Arthropoda; class Insecta; order Hemiptera; family Aphrophoridae; genus Aphrophora; species Aphrophora alni. The sequence goes on along the minus strand of OY740770.1, from coordinate 60,409,288 downwards.
TTAAATGTTAATAAGAGTCTTAGTTCAGAGCTTGGAGGTGAAGGTGGTGTTAAAAAAAAGTCTTAAGGGAGCATCTGAGGTGATCAGACGTATTTTGGTAGAGAGAAACTTTTTCAAAATGTAACGAAAATTGTTAAAGTAGAGTCCTATTATGACATTTGAGTCAGTAAGAGATGTTTTGGTTTAAAAGAAGTTTTAGAACATTGAATGATGATAATTTAACGAGTTTAGAGACAGTTTTTGACGTGGTAGGATGTAGTTTGTGTTTGAAGAGAGTATTGGACAATAACTCTCAATAAAGTGATGAATTTCTTGTATAACACTGTGAACTTGAAAGGACAATTGATTGTCGGATGTGTAAATTGAGTCTACAAAGTGATTGCAATACAAGATGAGAGGAACTCACCACGAGGACATTCTCAGCCTACAGGAACGGTTATGCGGTAACAAAGAATCATTGACAGTTTCATAATAATTTTGTATAAAAAGAACTTTTTGTATGAACTTTTTAAATTTATTCTAATGAATAATTTTTGTATAACCACTATTAAACTTAAAGTAGGCCTACTTAACTTCATTTTAATTTAAATATAATCTTTGCTATGTGAGAATATAAGAATTCACTATAAAAAATATATTGTTTTAAGTTGCAACTATTAATATAGAGTCATAAAAAAGGATTTAAGCCTCTTCAAGGCAAAATAATTTTAAAGTTAAAAAACATAGAGATTTTAAATAGCGGTAAGAAATATGTCATGAATATAATATATGTATAATCTTAATTCAATAAATGTTTATGTCAAAATTTCAGCTACAGTGTTCTCATTTCAAAGAACCATAATCACTGTAAGTACACTGGTAAAAGAACTCATGACCCTAAGAAATTTTAATAATAAAAAATTAACTTCCTTTTTCAAAATTGGTAAGCTAACGCTACCTGGCGCCCATAAGTCGAGCAAATCATTAAAAATAATGGTATTAAATTCATTTTCATATTTTTTTTTGTAACTTTTAAATATAAACTCTTTAAGTGCATATTTTCCAATAGTTACAATTTTTATTGTTGTATTTTGTGTGATGTGTTGTGGTGTGATTCAGCACCTTTGTTTTTGTTTTGTTCTTCAACTTCCTTATTAAAGTTTGAATTGGCTTCTACAATGTGCTTCTATAAATTGAATTACTCTTGTCTACAACCCAATTTTATTTTCACTGAAAAATACCTGAAATATTGTGTATTGTTCATTCCAGAGTAGACGGGTGATATGCTGTAGTTTTCAGTATTTGTTAGTTTAAATTTTGCTCTGTTGTAGTTCTATTGATTGGTGTATTTTCATTAAGTCAGTGTGTATTTAATGAGTCTTCATTACCATTATGCAGCTGGGACAGGTTAAGTTGATACTGCGATCTGTTCTGTGGTGGTGAGTTACACCTGTAGTTTTACTGGATGATATCTATTATTATTATTGTTTTGTTGTTGTGTATTGTTGTGCAGTTGATCTTAAGTGTTGCTGTGCCATCAGTTATTTGGTTGTGTTTTTAATAGTGGCCTGGATGAATTCCCATTTTCTTGGTTTGCGCTGCTGTGTCTAGGTCTATTCTGGAAATCGTCTGGGGGTGATAATTATAATTGGAATGGCGTGTGTTGCTTTTAATGATTGCCATTGTTGAGTTTAGTGAGCAGTGACTGCATCACATGAATGGAATGATACCCTCTGTATTTGGCATACAGTGTTGTCAAAATAATTTGTAATTATGTTAATACTTATTCTTAATTAATTTTTAATTGGTTAACTTTCACAGTACGGTATATTTACTTTTTCGATTAAATGTTTGCAGGGGTGGTGTCAACCTTTTGGGTTGAACTCTTCGATTTCTAACTTCTGGCACTTGATAACACATTGAAATGTATTGCTCTAATACTTCTAAAAATAATTGGTCGAACTGCATGTCGTTGATTTCATGCCTATACCATTGGTTTGCGTTGCCATGTAAGTTAGATTCAAGGATCTCTTGTAATAATATGTCCATGGTCTGGTTTATAAGTTGTAACTCTCTTTTATTTGCATCACATCTGTTGGTGATTCATCGGACAGGTTAGTTATTTTGTCCTTAAATGTATCAGTAATTTAGTTTCCAAGGCTTTAATATTATAATAATTATTAGATATGTGTGAATTTAAGTTAGTTTGTATTTTTAAAATTTCAATTTTTTGGTTAGAATTTATTTTGTTAATTTTATCCATCTGTGTTTCCAAGTTATTTGTGCATATAACCAGTTGATCATTCAAACCTAAGTTTCTGCAATGATATCATCAAGTTATATTGATTGCAAGTACCTATATTAGTTGCACATCTGAAAAAGTTGCCAGCTGTTGAGCGAGTTGTTCTTGTAATTTGTTGGTCTATTTTATTATTTAAATTTACATATTGTTTCTGTATTTGTGTTTGCATGTCTATGTGTTGTGTTCACTGCGAGCAATAGACTCTACATTTCGCCAATTGGATTGGTTGGACTGTTTCTTCCATGCTTTGTGAAACGACACCATCCCATTCCATTGCCCCATTCTCATTCTCATTACAAGTTATGTAATCGACCTCAATATATTGTGTATCTATGTACTTGTACTAGGATTATTTACATTATCTAATATCATTAAATTCTGTATTGCTAGTTCTGTCAATTTGTGTAGTCATAGTGTTTGTATTTATCGAAGTAGTGGAAGGGATTTCTGGCATAAAATGTCTGCCATCTTCGACCTATAAGTTAGCCATGACCATTTATTCCATTGCCATTGTAACCCTCGCCATACTTTACATAGTACTTTACTGTTGTTTTTCACCCATTTCTTTTCTTTAAATGGTGCTAAGCCTAGATTTATTTTAAATTTTGAAAAAATTGTGAATATTTCCGTGGTGCCAAATATAAGTCCACACATTGGTGTACCAGTGATAAAATGAGTACTGTATATGTTATAACAAGATTATTTATTTAGAATTTGTTTTTAATTATTCAATTACAAAAGATACAAAATGAGTACTCTTAATCTTGGTGTTCAAAAGTTCAATAGTCCATAACTTCTACCTTGGCTATTTTTACAACACTAGTGCGCAAAATAAATTGGACACATACACACACACACACACACACACACATTTGTCACACACATATCATTGGGCAACTGAAGATGCTGCAGGGCGAAACAATTGTAGCTCATTTATATTATTAAAATATTTTGAAACTTTAAGCTTTATTTTATCCTTGAATATGGAGTTTCAACAAGAAATATCTGCTGTTACATTAAAATTTATCAAACCTCTTTGAAAACAACATTTATAGTTTTGTTGAAAACTGGTTGTGGTAAATAAAGACCATTGATGTTTATAGTTTGGCCTTGACCCTTATTAATTGTTATACAGAACCCATTCGTATTGGAAATTGATGTCTTCGAAATGAAAATGGAAGTGTAGTATCAGATAGTAATAAATCAATCCGAGGTAGTAATACTGTTTAGCCTACATGTTGTCCTGTTACAGTAGAAGCTGTTTTAACCGGCACGGTCGGGACCAGTTCCATGCCGGATATCCGATTTTGCCGGAAAATCGAGCGTATCTAGTTTTTAAAACCCTCCAAGTGCTAAGAGTTGCGATCGCGATCTATTTTGCCGCGGCCAAAGTGCTAAAGTCGCGATCGCGATCTAATTAAACAAAGTTTGCTAAAATCGATATACCAAGGGTAACTTTTATCCAAACTACATGTATTTTATATAGTAACTCTGAGTAAAAGACGCTCTATTCATTTTGCACAATTTTATCGATGGTTATAAGAAAAATCAATGTTAGTGAAAATCAATACCGGCAGTGAATTGTTGTTTAGTGTTTTTGTCTATATTATTTTGGTATAAATACAATTTATTTTATGATTATTTAGTGTATCAGTAGTGTTTTTAGTGTAGTATTACACATATAATAATGAGTGAACTTGGCAACAATTCAAGTGATATTCAAAACTGTTTGTGTGAAAGTAATACCGCTAGTGATGAAAGCGGTAACTCCGATGTAGGAATCAAAATGTTTCTTTCTTTTTTTTGTGTATTACATATTTTAAAATAACTAATTTTATTATTGTTGTATGTATAAATGTTTACAACGATGTTGACATTATGAAGAAAGTAAAGTGTTACTTATGAAGCAGACAAACACTGGATGACTAAGAAAACGGCGCACGTAGTCACTGCACCGGCGGGAAATGTCAATCGAGGCCTGTCAGCCGCCCGAACATAACTGGAAAAAACCGACCGTGAGTGGCTTGGCTGATGCCGGTTAGTAGAAATTGCCGGTTGTTAGAATGCCGGTTAAAAGAACTTCTACTGTATTATTTTCTAGTCCAAACAGTTCTTATACATTTTTCTTATTATCAATGTTGTTCCATTTAGTAGGCATGCTATAATATTTAGGTTTCGTGATAAAATAACCACTGTTCCACATTTAAGTTTTAAACTATGTGGAGGTAATCAACTGAGATCTAAACTATTTAAAAATTCTGAAGGATATTGTATCATGTGCTTCATCTGAAAATAAGTTATTGACACTGTTATTCCCTATAATTACCAGGTAAGATGTTCATTATTTTTTCAATAATTACATTTGATATCATTACAATATCTATACAAAAAAATGCTTCCATTTTTAGCTTTTCTGGGCTACTGTTAATGAATCAACGTACCTTTTTATATCCTTTGTCAAAAGTAGTTCTATTATGTAAATGCTACAGCTGTTTTACCTTATCCATGAGGAATCTTCAGGGATACCACAGGAATACTTAATACACTTACACTTATATTACATTTTACACACATGTTCACAATTTAAAATATATTATTGTACTGAAATTATACGAGTAGTACATGGAAGTGAATATTCCCTTGGAGCTAAATTCGAACCAACACGTTGGTCTTCCAGTTATGAAATTACCATAAAACATATCATTTCAATGTATTGTAAAATGTGGCCACAACCCAAAATAAAATTTCTAATTTTTTGACATGTACTATAATTTTAGTACAACAATATATTTTAAAACTGTAAATGTACATATGTGTAAATGTATATAAAGTATTCCTGTGCTATGCCTGAATGGAGATTCGTCATGTTGAGGTGAAACAGCTGTAGCAGTTACACAATAGAACTACTTTTGATGGAGGATATAAAAAGGTATGTTGATTAATTAAAATAAATGCAACTAACAAACTGACAATCACCTAAAAATCCAACTTGTTAAAGCAAATCTTTTTTGTTTAAAATGAATTGTGTTAAAAATCCCATTTATAACCAGGTTTGTCACTTATTTTTTTAAGTAAATCAGTTTAGGAACTAGCATTATGATTAGGCCTAATTACATGATATAAATAGTATATTCTACAAGATATATTACATTTGTAAATATTGTGATATGCACTTTTTGAATTTTTGAATATGAGATAGGAAATCGCGGTAAAAATAGATACGTAATGTGATTGGTTAAAAAAGGAAACAGAAGAGTCAATAAGGTCAAGCGAAAATAGGCTTTATGGCTGTTTTTAAAATGACGAGATAAATTAAAATAAATTTCTAAAAATGTATTTATAATGATAATAAATTTTTGATATAATAATAATACATGTTTAGTTTTAGGATAAACTTAGTATTTGAGTGAAATTGTGTTTATGTGAAGTAAATATGCTTGTTGCCAAGTGATTATGGGTTTGAGGCTATAATCACGTGATTGTGAGGTGATATCCGGAACCTGAAAACGTGCGAGGAATCAGTTTGGAAGGTGGCGTCGTGAAATTGGCAGACGTATTTTTCGTTTAGTGAAAGAGTTAGTAGGAGGACAATGAAATTTGTACTAAAGTGTCTTTTATAGAAAAAACAATGTAGATAACTAATAGTTTAAAGACAAAAGTCTTAGAATCAGTTACAGGACAGCGTCGAAAGTGGACAGACGTGTTTTCAGTGTTTGGTTGTTAGGGAGTTATTTATTTTCAGGACAGTCAGACGCAAAAGTTGAGATATACAACTCGGTATGAGCAAATGGTGTGATTCAAGCTTTGTTTGTTATATAGACTAATTAAACGGTATTTTTAATCTGAGAGGCTCTGAATTTTAATATATGAACTTTGTATTAATAGTAGAGATAGAATGTGCGATATTTATGAATCGTAAATTTACATCTGAGACGATAATATTTCAATCACCAGGAAGAAGGCTTCATGTTATAAGGGACGTCTACCTTGGAAAATACTGCAAAGTGGTAACACAAATAACAGCCAATATTATTTTATCTTTTTTGTACAAAAGGATTAATAATAAAAATTTTAATTATGATTAAGATATGTTAAGATTTTGTTTGATAAATAAATTACATGTTATAAATTTTTTAAGAATGTCTAATTTAAAGTTTTAATAGAAAAAATTCTAACTTAATAATAATATATCATAATTTGAAAATATGAGACAAGGATGCTCATAGAAAAGTTGATTAATCAAAGTTGCAACTATTTTGAAGTAGAATCATTCACAAAAAACTTTGTCTCTTCAAGACAAAACAATTTTATAGTCGCAAATGACAAACTTATGTATGTGTTTTAATAATGTATGTTTAAATTAATAACATATTCAGTTTCATAAAAATTAAAAAAAGACTTCTTATTTACCATGAAACCACTTGGAAGTACACTTTTAAAAGAAATCACGAACCTGAATATTTTTTGGTTAATAAAAACTTTTAACATTTCAAAATTGGTAAGCTAACGCTTCCTGGCGCCCATAAAGCTGAGCAAATTATTTTGTTCTTTTTTAAAAAATAAATTAAATCCAAGACCCTATTTTATAATATTTTTACAATATTTGTGTGTGTAAACTTTGGCAGCTCTAATTTGCATAATGAAGATAAATAAAAACTAAAAAAAGACCTAAAATTTAAACTAAACAAAAATCCATTGTAGACAAAAATCATCTTCTGCTCTACAATAGTAGAGATAAAGAAAAACAACAACAAAGAGACTTACAGATACCAGGATTATATTAGAAAATAAGATCCAAGATGGTGTAAACCAGAAAGGCACCATTAAAAGAAGACATTTTTAATGTGGCTTGTTATGGATGAATCTGTTTGTACTAATAAAGTTCAGTCTACTAGAATGAGTAGTATATTAAACACCTCTCTTGACTCATTACAGAATATTAACACATGGCCCAGTCAGATAGCGAGTAAACCCTACAGAGACTACTAAGAATAATCTACTAAAAGTGAAACTTCGGTGCTAATAAAAGGTACCTTTTTTAAATAATAAAAGTGAAATTATTGTGTTTAAAAAATATATATTTAAGTGTAAAAGTTTAAAAACAAGAGAAAATGGTTTCACGTAGCATTCAGACAATTAACATGATAGGTGAATTGTAAATTCAATGTGCTCAACTTCTATGAGTAATAGGTAATGAAGGACTACATATATTTTAATTTTGTTTAGATATGAAACAAATAAGATTCTTTTTTTTTTTTTGTTCGAGCACTTATTAATAAAATTTAAACATTTTTTTTATCCTACAAATAATATTGAATATGAAAGATATACATGTTTTACATGTAAGCAATTAGATAGTGAAAAATTGCATTACTACGCTACTGATCTTAAATTTAATATAATAAACATTGTGAACTTTCCAATTTAAATTTAAAAGACAGTTTGGTAAAAACTATATTTATTTGTGGTATTAATAATGATTCTTTGCAAGTACGATTGGTAGTGCATTCTTACATTTTTAAGAGCTCGAGGATTTTTTGCCATGCCAATTATCACTAGGGGAATTTTGTGGTTCCAGAAGCATTGCTACAAGCAACAGCAGTTAGGCGATCCTTGCTCTTTTTGTAGCCCTTGGCTGCCTCATCAGTTTTACAAGCTAAGGTTTTGCTCGGTAAAATACGGTAAAACAGTCCTGTTTCGTCAGCATTGTAAATCTGGTCAGGAGAAAGTTTTTCCGACGAAATAATTCGTTGAAAAGTTTCCTTAAACTTTTCACTTGCCGCCTGATCACTAGACAGGCTTTCACCAGTCACAGATAATTGTCTTATGCCATGCCGATTTATGAACCGCTCTAGCCATCCCTGGCTAGCTGTAAAATTTGGATCAGGATTTGGTTTTTTTTTGTTTAGGCTTGCCGCTTTTTCAGCCAAAATCAGTACAGAAATCGGAACACCACGTTCTCGCTGAGCACTAAACCACATAAATAAAGCCTCGTCCAACTGTGATAATGTAAAAATGTTGGTTTGATTAAAATATTTGAAAACAGCGGGTAAAATGGTGGGGGTAAACCGGATTAAGTAATATTTTGTACCAAACAAAGTAAATTTTAAGATAAAAATAGATTTTCAAATAAACATGTATAAATTTAAGATAAATTGTTGAAATAAAGTGTTTATTAAATTTGTGTTATGTATAGTTATGAGTGGATATTCGTCGGGGAGTGTGTTGGACTATTGAAACTGTTTTAACCGGGAGAAACAGGCTCGCAAAAGCGAGGAGAACGTGTTAATTTTCAGTCGAGCTTTGGGGCTATATTAGGTGGTGTTATGAGTTTTATGTAGAAAGGTGGAAGATATGTTCGGGAGTGGTAACTTTGCTTAATTGATGGTAAAAAACATTCGTAAGAGTTACAAAGACAATATTGTGTGTTTTAGAATCGTATATGTATAAAAGATTGGAAAGGGAGCTATATTGTGCAATCTCATGCACGTGCTTTCAAAAAACGAACAATGAACTTTTGTGTTAACTCGTTGTGTGAACTTAATCTCAACCATTATAACACGGACATCACTCGAAATACAGGTGTACACAACTGTAATTCAACGCTACATACACCGATTGAGGAACAATGCTCCTAAAAGACAATGAGTTTCTACAGTTTGGTAAAATCATGTACCACAAGTTATGTTTCAATTATGTAAATTTTTTATATGTTCCATGTTTTCTTTGTATCTAGTATAAGTAAATTTGATCAATTTCATTAAAAAGCTTTAATAGTCCATATATTAGTTAGATAATGGACAAGATTAATTTTCTATTTTATTTTTTTTTTTGTACTCAAAAAAAGGAGTAAAGATCATATTTGAGATTTTAACTTCAGTAAAGTAGTACAATACTTGCAAGTTTCATTTTTTATTAATACAATTTTCAACTAAAGTTAATTTTTGACAAAAAAGATAGACCTTCTTCAAAGGTACTAAAATTCATAGTTTACTAGGATGTTAATAGTAATTGATATTCAAGATATTTTATTTTGATGTATGTTCATGTTGATAATAGAATGTGTTTAATAAATTTTTATGTCAAAATTTCAGCCAAGTGTTATTCATTTATAACCAAGAGTCACTGTAGAGTACACTAAAGAAAGAACTTACGCCCGAGATAAGATTTTCTAATTTAAATTCATTTTTTCAAATTGGCAAGCGAAAGCTTCCTGGTGCCCGTAAAAGCAGAGCAAACTTTTAGATTAAATAATAAACTCTTAAATTCATTTTTTTTATTAAAGTAACATAAACTTATGAACTCTTCAAGTTCTCATCTTTTTTAGAATTGTTACAATTATCGCACAACGTGTGGCTTTTATAGTGATTAAAGTAGAATTTCCCTTTTATGTAACATGCATTTTTTAGAATTGTTACAATTGTCTCCCAACTCTGGGGCTTTTATAGTCGAAAAATACAGTGATTCTGGTTGAATGAAGACACTTAAAAGAGGTAAGAACATTTATATTATAATAGGAAATATTCTCTTTAAATATTTTTTTTAAACAAAGTAAATATAATAATTTTAATAAGTTCAATAGAATAAAGATGGATTCAGACAAAATAGTTAATAATAGTGAACAGGCAGAATATGGGAATATTTTTGATAACTTAGGACAAATACCACAAAATAATGAGCAATCGGAAGAACAATGTGCACAAGATATTTTAGATCAGGATGTAAATGTTAGTAGTAATAATAGTAGATGTTCAAGTGTTAGTGATAGTAATAGTTCCGGTTCAAGTTTTAATGGTTTTAATAGTAGTGGGGTTGAAAATAGTAAAGAACGGTGTGAAAGTATAGATCGAAAAGTGGCAGAAGTTGAAGGGAAAGAAATTGGAAATAATAATGTAGATAAGGAATTAAGGGCTGAAAGTGTTAGGGTAATTGAGCAAGATAGAGCAAATAGGGATGAAATAAATAATGATCAGAATAAGAAAATGGAGAGTTGGTTTGAGCAATTAATGACACAAATTGAACAGGGTAGATTAGAAACAAAACAAAATTTAGATAATAAATTTGACCAAAGTAGATTAGATAATGATAAAAAATTTGAATGTATGAATAAAAAATTTGACCAAAATAGATTAGAAACAAAACAAGAGAGTTTAGAGTTAAAACAAGAAATAAATAATAAGTTTGAAGACTTTAATGCTAAATTGGATGAAAATAGTTTAGAGTTAAAAGAAATTAAACAAAATAATTTAGAGTTAAATACAAAATTTGAGCAAAATAATGTGAAATTAGATTATTTGGATAAGAAGTTAGATCAGACCAAATTAGAATTAAAACAAGACTATGTACAATTAGAACAAAATTTGAAATGGGAAATTAGGCAAATGGGAATTAACGTAGTGGAAAGGTTAGGTTATGTTCAAGAGAAAATAATAAGTAATATATGTATGAATGATTGTGTAATGGAGATTGATAGCAAAGTATAATTTGAATTAAGCTATTGTGAGAAAAAAGTAGAATTTGAACAGGTTAATAGTGTAAGATGTTTTGATAGAGGATATTAATAATGTGGATAACAATTTAGATCAAGTAATAGGTAAAGTTGAAATTAACAATTTTGATGAAGCAAATAAGGTTTCAAAAGACTTAATAATAATAGAGAACAATTATGTAGATGATTATGTTTTTGAACAAGTAAACAATGGGATAAATAATAATGCAAATTTAGAAATTAAGAAAAATGATGAGGTTAACAATTTTGGTGGGGTTAAGAGAGCTATGAGCGATTTAAAGAACAAAGTAAAAGTAAATAATATAATAATAAAAGAGACATTTGTTCATGTAAAAAAGCAAGTGTATCATAAGACTGTAGACTTTGAAAAATATGTAATGTTAAAATTTAGAAGTGTCTTTCAAATTCAAAAACAGGGAATTAGAAGTCTCTTTGAGCAGAATAAATTTGAGTGTGAGTATGAAAATGCGTGTGAGAAAGAGATTCTTGTAAATGTAAACAAAGCTAGCAAGGTTAAGAATTTTGAAATAACAGATGACAAATGTGGGTCATTGTATTGTGAGTTGTTTAAGAGAAAGAAGGGTGTGGAAGGTTTGTCAATAATAAAACGTAGAAGTAGTGTCAACAAAGGGGAGTCTTTTGTTAGAAAAAGGTCGATTGTAACGGCTAGCCTAGGAAAACTGTCTATGTTGACAGAGGTATTTAGCGTTGCAAGCATGTCAAAAAATCAGGTTATATTTATCAAAATGTTTCATAGCTCGGGTAATCATAGAAAGAAGTAAATAATTTATAACTGGGTTATATACATGATGAATATGGAACGACCAATAATAATGTAAAGACATTTTAACAAAACACGGACTTGATTTTGAATAATAATATTAATAAATAAGAGTTGTATTATGAATAAGTTTAAGATTGATAATAAATAATTAAGAGATATGAATAAATAATTTGTGTGTACTAATAAATTTCGTAAGCTAAGATAGAATTTTAGAAGTTTTAAATTTAGGAAACGTTTTAGTATTTGTTAAAGTAAGGACGCTAGGTTACATCAGTAAATAACTCTGTATGTTTATTAAGAGATAAACAATTATGAAACGTGACTGATAACGGTTTAGCCGGAAGGAAAATTATACGGCTAGACGTGAATCATTGATATTGCATTGAAGAAGTAATATTTAATATAGAATAGGAGAGTTAATATTGAATATTCAATAATGTGAGAAGATTTGTACCGAGTCTAAACTAGAAGGTTTTTTGTTATTAGTAGAAAGAAATATTGCATCATGCAAGGGGAAAGATGTTTATGCTATAGAGATAAAAACCTACATTCCTGCACAAAGATACTGGTATCGAGACGGAAATAGTAAAGGGTGTTCAGAAATTCAAGTTCTAAAATAAATTATTATCTGTTGTAATAAAATATATTCTTTTGTGAATCTAAGAAAAGTTTAAGTGAAAGATAATTTGTATAATATGAAATGTTTAAATTGGAGGACGTCTGTTTGTATCAATTTAAAAGAATAAAATGTAATTTGTATACTAAAGACTTTGAATAGATTGAGATGGAAGGTTGTTGAAGAAATAAAGATAACGTTATATTAGGGTGTGAGACAAGAGACTTGTAAGTGATAGACAGGCGGCGGTAGAGGTACAGTCTGGTCTAGAGATATCATCTCAACTTCGGATAGACCGATTTTGATTAAAATTTTTATGAATTTTTAAAAAAATTTTCGCGTACAAGCATTTAAATAATAAACAAAAATGGGAGGATGGCTGAGCGTTTATTGTAGAGAATAAAATGTTTTATTCGTAAGAATAAAGCATTTGGACTGCATGAAGGATGTGTTATGAAGTTAGGGTGTGTTTTGGGTTTTATCTTGAATTTAGTAGGGATATTGCATTCAACCATTGCACATTTTAAAGTCATAACATGTTACTTTGTGTAAGAGTCCATAGAGCAATTAGAATTACGCACGGTAAAAAGTAGGCAGTCAGAAGGATTGTAGTAGGAGAGAGTGAGGAGGTAAATGCATAAAATAATAAAAAATTCATAAAAAAAAATAATAATAAAATAAAAAAGGTATAATAAAGAAAAATAAAATAAAAATGGAACGGGACGGTTTTATTAATTGAAGTTCGGCCGGGGTGTCTTACATCATTTGAAGCAAATTGTCCAATTGATGTAATATATCCAGGCCGAGTTTTGAAAAATAAAATAAATAAAAAAACAAAAAATTGTCATATGACTCATGTAAATGAAATATAGTTAAAATTTGACAATTTGAGAAGTTTGAAGAAAGAACTAAGAGTTCTTATATATTGAAAAATATAAAGTTTGGTAAAGGAGCTGTTCACAATGGACAGAGAGTAGCCATGTTTGAAGAATGATACGACGAAGGACCTAGAATATCATTTGGAGGCATGGTGATATCGGGTTATTTGGAAAACCTATAAAAAAATCCAACGTAGTCATTCATAGTCTTGTCACATGTAACTATGGGCAAAAAACGTGAATGATGATTTATGTTTGGAAGTGTCATAAACATTCGTAGTTATAAGTAAAGTTTTTTTTTGAGTCTATTCTATAAAGTAGAAACAGCTGTTATAGGAGATAGTGGAAGACACTAGAATTATTTTTCAAGGTGATAGATGAAAAAAGGTTATCTAAGAAGGATAATTTTGTTGAAAACAGAACTTGAAATAACACCGGACGTGACAGAATAGGAGTACTTGTGTAAGAAAACGGAAATTTTCTTAAAAGAATGTATATACGTTAATCTATTAAGATAAGTAATTTGATGTTAATTTGTAAAGAAATATTTTGAATTTTGATGTTAGTAAAGAAAAAGGTTTAGATAAATATAAGAAATAATAATATTGTTAGATTTAAGTGAATTGTGGTTTGAAAAAAGAGTAACTTATGAAAAGATTGAGTAATCTATGAAAGGCATTGCCAAGATGAATAATAATGAAGTTTTTTTATTTTTGTTTTTTAATGAATATAGAATAGAAAATGTTAAATTTTGTTTTAAATGAAAGAAATATAATTAAAAAATAATAATAAATGAAGAGATGTTAATGAATTTTGAGAATAAATATTTGAAGTAGAGATTTTAAATAAATGATAATGGAGTTTGAGATAATAGATGATTGTTAAGGAATAATTTGATTAAGATATTAATGATTTTTGAAGTAATGAGGTGTTTTAGCTGGGAAATTATGTAATTTTTTTTATATATATAAAGTAATGAAGATTTTGTATTTAATTAATAGAGATGAAGTTTTTTATGTGAAGAAGTTTTAAGTAAGAGTTTTTTGAAGTTTTATATTAAGATGAGAATTTTACAGAAGTATTAAGTAAAATGGTATTAAAAAGATGAAGTTGTTCTATTGGAGAGTTTTTTATAAGAATGGTAGTTGATTGCATTAACGGTTAGTTTTAAGTTAAGAAGAATTTTTTTATGATCTACGATGAAATAATGAAGAATATATGACGATTTTGGAAGAAAAGGGAAGTTATATGGGGAATCTACGAGAATACGACGATATTGAAGTTTTTTATGAAGTTTTTTTTTAAAGGAATCTACCATGAAATAATGAGTTTTTTATGCGACGATATGGTAGTAATCTGCGGCGATACATAAATAATTAAGGAAGTTTTTTGATTAGGGGTTTTTGCAATTTGAATTATTAAAATATGGAAAACTGGAGATAGAAGGAATTTTAAAATGAGATACTAAGAAGTAATACAATTGTAAAGGAGATTTTTGGTGCAGATAGATGAATTCTGTAAATTTTTTTTTATGACAATGATGTTTTTTTTAAGGAAATTTTGTTTGAAGTAATGAAGTTTAATAATTAGTAGAGTCAATTAAGAACGTTTTGTCCCAGCAAGACAAAGGAAAATGGAGAGTTTAAATAAATAAAAGTAATAATTAAAATTAAGTTAAAATAAATAATAATGTAAATTTAGAATTAAAAAGTTTAACGTAATTTGAGGTGGGGTTAAGTAGCAGTTGAATAATTTAATGTAATTTTAAATAATAATGAGAAGTTTTTGAATTCATAATTAAATAAAGATAAAAAAGTTCTAAGATGTAACTTAAATGAAAATCGTATTCTTGAAGAGGAATTGTGAATTATATTTCTCTTGGCAAAGGGTATTGCGTGGGAAAGGAAAAGCGAGATAGACAGGAAATCCTGGCAGACTTGAGACGGGAGATAAGACTTGATTGGCAGTCCAAGTCAATAAAAAATATTGATGGAAAGGTTTACATATCAACGGATGTAGATAAGAAACCTGATGTGAGTTTATTGATGACTAGAAATAAGTTTTAGCGCTAAGTGATTTTTGTTTTAAGATAACTAAGTGATAGGGTGTAAAAATAGTTAGTTTTAGTAAGATAAAAAAGGATTAGGAAATAAGTCTGAATAAAGAGAATCTTTCTTATTTACCATGTTTGTGTGTATATAAATGTTTTTAGCTGCTGAAGTTAGTAGTTTTGGAAATCTATTGGATTAAAATTTTTTTTATAACTTTTAAATTTTTATATATATATATATATATATATATATATATATATAAGCTTTCTATTACAATATGTAATATTGTAATACAAATCTGGTGGGGTTTTTGTGATAATGTAAAAATGTTGGTTTGATTAAAATATTTGAAAACAGCGGGTAAAATGGTGGGGGTAAACCGGATTAAGTAATATTTTGTACCAAACAAAGTAAATTTTAAGATAAAAATAGATTTTCAAATAAACAAAATAAATAAACATGTATAAATTTAAGATAAATTGTTGAAATAAAGTGTTTATTAAATTTGTGTTATGTATAGTTATGAGTGGATATTCGTCGGGGAGTGTGTTGGACTATTGAAACTGTTTTAACCGGGAGAAACAGGGTCGCAAAAGCGAGGAGAATGTGTTAATTTTCAGTTGAGCTTTGGGGCTAGTTGCCCACAGACCTATATTAGGTGGTGTTATGAGTTTTATGTAGAAAGGTGGAAGATATGTTCGGAAGTGGTAACTTTGCTTAATTCGTGGTAAAAAAACATTCGTAAGAGTTACAAAGACAATATTGTGCGTTTTAGAATCGTATATGTATAAAAGATTGGAAAGGGAGCTATATTGTGCAATCTCATGCACGTGCTTTCAAAAAACGAACAATGAACTTTTGTGTTAACTCGTTGTGTGAACTTAATCTCAACCATTATAACACGGACATCACTCGAAATACAGGTGTACACAACTGTAATTCAACGCTACATACACCGATTGAGGAACAATGCTCCTAAAAGACAATGAGTTTCTACAGTTTGGTAAAATCATGTACCACAAGTTATGTTTCAATTATGTAAATTTTTTATAATATGTTCCATGTTTTCTTTGTATCTAGTATAAGTAAATTTGATCAATTTCATTAAAAAGCTTTAATAGTCCATATATTAGTTAGATAATGGACAAGATTAATTTTCTATTTTATATTTTTTTTTGTACTCAAAAAAAGGAGTAAAGATCATATTTGAGATTTTAACTTCAGTAAAGTAGTACAATACTTGCAAGTTTCATTTTTTATTAATACAATTTTCAACTAAAGTTAATTTTTGACAAAAAAGATAGACCTTCTTCAAAGGTACTAAAATTCATAGTTTACTAGGATGTTAATAGTAATTGATATTCAAGATATTTTATTTTGATGTATGTTCATGTTGATAATAGAATGTGTTTAATAAATTTTTATGTCAAAATTTCAGCCAAGTGTTATTCATTTATAACCAAGAGTCACTGTAGAGTACACTAAAGAAAGAACTTACGCCCGAGATAAGATTTTCTAATTTAAATTCATTTTTTCAAATTGGCAAGCGAAAGCTTCCTGGTGCCCGTAAAAGCAGAGCAAACTTTTAGATTAAATAATAAACTCTTAAATTCATTTTTTTTTATTAAAGTAACATAAACTTATGAACTCTTCAAGTTCTCATCTTTTTTAGAATTGTTACAATTGTCGCACAACGTGTGACTTTTATAGTGATTAAAGTAGAATTTCCCTTTTATGTAACATGCATTTTTTAGAATTGTTACACAACGATTTATTTTTTGCATTTTTTATAGTTCCTCTACCCTCTAAACTGCCTTTAGTGATCATTTTGAAGCAAAAGTCTTCAATATTTTTATGATTTTTTTTTCCAATCTGACACAGTTGATGTCCCTACACCAAAGTTCTGCAGCAAGTTTATTTAAAGATTCGCCCCTGTCTATACGATTCAATGCGTCTAACTTTAGGGCCATTGTAAGCACATTACGTTTTTGTTTCGTCGCCATTTCCACGCACAAACATTAACACACGGATATAATACTATTAACGGTATCCGATCAAAAATGTAAAGAAACTAAACACTGCACAGCACGATATGGTAATGATGTATTCCAGTCGCTAGCACTTGACAGACTACCCGCCGGCGTAGACAATAGACAAAGTCACTGGTCACTGTCGCTCCGCATCGGGGTAGGGGGATAGTGGCGCGGAGGTCATTGCTCCTCCACTTTCTCTTCCCAGCGCATCAACAACCCGCCCTACTACCTCAAGGCGACACTGTAGTGATCAGGAAATCACGTTTTTAACAACATTAAATTTTTTATTTTTTGTTCCAGATCGATCCGAATAATCCGGACATCCGGTTGAACGAGGTCCGGATAAACGAGGTAGTACTGTATTGGTTTTTTTGTAGGCAATTTTATATTGTTGTTTGTGGAGTATGTTTCTAAATATATGTTCAAAAGGGTGATTGATAATAATTGAATATAAGGAATTTCTCCTTTTATAATGTAACCAAGGTTTTTAATATTTTTTTCTCCTTTCCTGTTTATTTTACAGCTTATGACGATTAAAAGGCTGTAACCGTTTTGGTTAGCAATATACTTTAATGTTTCAAATTCTTCTTGAAAGACTACCTTTGACATGGGTATATTCCACAATCTGTGAATGAAAAAACTAAAGGCTCCCATTTTATGAGAAGGAGGATGGTTAGACATGGAGTAGATAGTATGATATGGTCTGTATGGGTAGGTTTTCGGTATATTTTGAAAATGAGTTTGTGGTTAGATTTTGTTATTGTGAGATCCAAATAATGAACACTATTGTTGGTTTCTATTTCAGTAGTAAATTTTAACACAGGATGTAGTACGCCGTTCAAGTATATTGCGAAATTGCGTATTATTCATTCTGTTCCCTGATACAAAACAATGATATCGTCAACATATCTGTGATAATAAATGATGTTCTTAAAGATATTTGTTCTTATTCAAAATAATTTTATTGTGTTCTCAGTGATTTAAAAATACTTCAGTTATTATACTAGATAATGGGCATCACAGAATAAGAATAATGGAGGCAGTAAGTGAAATAATTGTTTATTATAATCAGTATTCGAAATGGTGACAACTAAACGTTATAATAAAAAAATATTACGTTCATTAGAATGAATAAAAGTTTGGCTGAGATTAAACAGAATTTGAAAGCTACCACCGATTATGGTTTCGGTTTTTGCTTTTTTTATACATGGGTAATTTTATTTTTATTAAGTGTACTCTGGAGATTTAAAAATTACCTTTTGGTTTAAGGCATATGAGGAATGTGGCATATGGTTTTAGGTTTGTATGAATAAAATATTAATTTATTTTGCCTTTTTTCTATAATTCCAGAATCAAAATTATGGGGCCTAGGATTTTTAAACAATAATACATAAATCACATTATCTTTAAGTATTAAGCTTGCATAACTCACAAAACACAAGAAAGAAAGAGAGAGAATAAACTCATGTTTAAAAGCATATTTTTCATTTAAAAAAGTTTCTAAAGATCGAAAATACAAAAATATATACAGTAGAATCTCGGTCATCCGCCCTTCAGTTTTACCCGCCAAACAATCGAGATTTCAAAAAAAAAAAAAAAAAAAATAGCGGAACCAATTTACATTTAAAAATAGTCTGCAGATAGCGTGCGCAGCAGGTGTGTGACTCTTCGTGCTCTATTGCCAATGTTGCCACATCTATTGCCGTGCTCTATTGCTCAATTGGCAGAAAAAAACGAGATTCATCAGAAAGACAGACCAAAATTAATAGTTTTTTTCGCTCATCCTAAGCCTAAGATTATTTTTTCGCCTTAGCCTAATCCAAAATGACGAGATTTTCACACATCCTCATCCTAAGATTGTAAGTCATTAAGCTATTTTTTTTAAATTTATTCTAATATTTTTTACATTAATTTATACTTGTAAATATACTGTAAGTTTAATACTGTACAATGATATTACTACAACAGGCCTATATATCTTCTCATTATTGTACGGTACAGTAATTGTAAGACTACGTTTTATAATGTTTAGTGCCTATACTGTATTTCTTCTTCATGTTTCTTAAGTTACTCTTTCGTAATTTTATGCCATAATAATGTGTGATTTTTCTAATGTATTACATCTATACATTATTTTTGTTTACTAAATAAATAACAAACGTTATTTGTGTAATCCGTTTGTGTTTTACTCAACCCTCCCTATTATCCGCCATTTTAGCTTATCCACCCTTCCGCCGGCCCGTTTATGGCGGATAACCGAGACTCCACTGTATATAATTACTACTTGAATTAAGAAATTTTAATTCTAATTTCTGCGTTCTTAAAATTTTTTTTTTTTTTTAATTGTAAAATCCATACAAAATTGTACTTATTTATCTTTTATCGCTTACACTGCAAAAATTAAGCAAGATTATAAGAAAAATTAAACAAACTGTTTTGTAAAGCACAAATATTACTAATGTAACAACATAATATAATAATATGATCATATTATTAATGTTTTTAATATTCCATTTCATTTACATGGTTTTGGTTAAAATGTAGAATATTTTACATTTATATATTTTTTTATAAATATTGAAGATAATAAAATTCTATAAGATCACAACGCTCTGAACTGAGGTATCTTTAAAATTATATTAGTTCGAATAAACTAAAGCAAACAATTAGTTAATAAAATTGAAGAATATTTACGTGGGATTTGCATGTACTATTATTAAATGGGAAATATTGTTTCATCTGAGTGGCAATGTGTCGAAATTTGTATTCAGTCCTGTAGAATTGTTGTTGGTATGATGAAGTTGAAGGGTGGGAAAATATGGAAGATCTGTTTGGCAACCCCTACACTATCCCAATTCACCACCGATGACAAACACAACAGCCAATGCTTCAGCATTGTTAATTTTAAAACTAAACCAGACCTGATAACCTGTAACCAACTGGTGTATCCGGTAATTTGTCTGTATTGTTTAATGTGTAAGGTATTACTTGTAAGCATGGGACATCTCCAACCAAATAAAACATAAATTAATAATAATTTAAGATTTTAGCAATTAGATAAATAATAGTAATAATTAGGAATCTCACATAAAAAGCAAAACAATTAATAACAAACATAAAAAACTTGATTTTAAAAACATTTAAAACAAATGATTAAAATCGATTAGTTTAAATTAAGCGCAACATATCAATACAATGCAACACCCTCTAGGGTAAAATTGAAATACCAGCGGGTTGCAATGCAACTAAAACAGGCGAAGCAATAATGAACGGAAAACATAGAAATTCTAGGAATTTGTCCAATGCTCGCCAAGCTTTTCAGTGGGCGTGCCGTTTCGGCGACACAACCAAAGGTACTTCGAGCTTAGCGTCTAGGAAGGTAGGACGTATCTTCGGATCGCTCCACAAAGTCTTTTTATAATGGAGCGTTTCAAATTAACAAATTTATAAACCGCAGTACAGTGCAATGGTCATTAGAAAACATGTGTTGCATATAAAAAACTAATTCGTGAGTAAAAATAACTAAACAATTATTTTATATAATATGTATCTGAACTTGAGAGAAAGAACTGAATTTTTGTAATGTAATTTTCATGTGTAGGATTAGTAGTTTCACAAAATGTGGTATGTTATATTTTTATGGTATGTTATACCAAACGGAAGTTTGCCTGGTAAGTACAGATTGGAGCCTGAACCTTGAATCCTTTTATTTAAAATTTGGTATTGATCTAACAATTAATAAAATCATAAAATAAATAATTAACATTTAATATTTTTAAAGAAATTAACCCTATAACTCTTACATACTATAAACAAAATTACACATACTGAATTAATAGCAAATTCAATTACAAAATAAATTAGATTGTTCCACCATGATTTCACATAAAATATTACCGGAAATAGTTTTTCGACTCTTGACGATTGTTATAACCATTAATATTATCACCAACATGATAAATCAATGGTCTCACTAACCTGGTATGTTTCTAAAGTGGACATTGTTAGACACAACAAAGGAGAAGATTTATTATTTAAGTCTCTAAAAATCTCTGCAACAACTTATAGTTTTACACAAAATAGGTGTGGTAGTAATTTTATTTATTTTACAAGTTATAAAAGAGATATTTATAACCTATACAATTAGTATTTATACAACTCACATAATTATTTAGAGTAATTTTGTGTGACTGTGTGGTCTACATATAAATTGTGTTGAAATAGTAAAGAAAATGCTTTTGAACACATACTAAAACAACAGCTGATTTATGTTTGTTCTCTGATTTCTGTTCTGGCTCAATAAGTTTCTTTTTCCAATCTAGATCTAGAAGGTGAACCTAAACAATCGCCAGATAGATTCAAATTGTAGTAAGTTAATAAAATAAAAACGAAATCTTATTAAAACAAAGATGCTCTATATATTCCATATTATAAACAGCAGTATAACAGGGTATATCTGTGTGTCTGCATAAATTATTTGGGTGCTATTAGAACGTTAAATTTCAGAAGAAGTTGACAACAAATTTAAAATACCAAGTGGAAAATTTATTTTGATTTAAAAAGGTTTATGTATCAAATGTTTTCAAAATTTTGTCATCAAATCATATTATGGCAAATATTAAGTTATTAATAACAAATATTACAACAACCACTGTGTATGTACCACTGTATATTATATTTTATCAATATAGCTAAGAACTTTGATAAATACAAATATAAATAGGTATTTTAAAAAATTTGAATAATATTCTAAAATCATAGCAGAATGTATAATTACTATGTGTTAATTAATATGTATAAATTTTACTAATATATGTTCATGAATTTGTTAATTTAAGTATTATTACTATGTACAACTATAATTATTAATTACAAAATTTATATATTTTAACAAATTTGATTCCAAAGATATGACATGCAATTTTTTTAACTTAATCAAAAATATACGATTCAATTGCATATTCTATTCTTTTTTCCTCGCAAACAATTGACTTCACAGTTACACCCTACAACATTTAATAACAAAATCCCCGTTTTAAAATTTATTGAAATGAGTCATTGAATTTTTTTTCCACAGACAATTATTTAAGTTGTAACTATTCACATTTTGGACCTCAAATTTGTGTTAGTATCTCATACAATATATATGAAGTGAGTGATATACGACATAAGAGACTTGCGTCTTATCTCGCAATGTGATCCCTTATTGACGGGCAGACAAGTTTTCAAAATTGGTCAATGTTATAGAAACGTGTGCAAATGAGTTGTATATATGAAAAATTGAATAATAGATGTATAGTTTTTAAATAAATATTGTAAACTTTTATAAATTTTAAGTAAAATTAAGAAATAATAATTTCCCAAAATTAAAACATTGGATTCAGTGTGGTGTGTTAGTGCGCCAGTCTAATCGTCAGGTTAACCCTAATTGTCCCAAAATATCTACCAATCACAGCATTTAGCAGTCAGACTGGTATAGAGAACCTTCTCATTAGGCTGATCAACTCAGATTTGCTAATCTTCAAAAGGAACGCTTCAAATGAGCTATTCAGAATAAAATAGTTTTGACTTGAATTTTAATAAATTCAGTGTTGAATCCTTGCTATCAGGCGCATAAGATATTCATAAAACTATAATATATTTGAATAGATTAATTATATACTATTTGAAGTGAAGATTTGCTAAAGAAACATTTAAATTAGTGAAATTTGCATTTTTCTTTAAAAAAAAAAATACTAAATAATTTCTTTCAATATCTTAGAAAACATTGTAAATAGACTTGAACCAAAAACCAATAAACTTTGTGCTACTAGTAAATTGTATTTTTTTTTTTAAAAAAGGACAAGTCATATACTGTGAACCCTCTTTTAGTTGTAAATTCATTATGTTCTTTAAATAATATTTGTAAAAATTTAATAGATGTTAGGTATAAGAATGGTTGTCTTAGGAAGTACTGTATTTCCATTGTAGAAAATTATTAAATTATGAAAATATACAATGTATGTATTTCAGGAAAGTATTCAAACGAATTATGAATTTGAATATTTTCAGGAACTAAGGTTTGTCTTGTGATTCTAAAGTACATTTTCCTAGAAACCACGATCCCAAAATTTTAATTAAGTGTCTATGCTTAAAATCATAGAATGGCGCCCAATATATTTTCTTATTGTTTTAAATATAAATTCAGTAAAATAATCAATAAATCTAAATTCTTATAATTCCAATATAGATGAAATTATTACAATTGCATCATTTCACATTATTGTGCTAACATTTAAATAAATTAAGAAAAAAAGAGATTAAAATTATAGTTTGAGTAGTTTTTTAGTAGAAATAAAACATTTTTATTAAGTTAAATTAAAATAGAAAATATAGAAAGTCAACAAACTAGTTTAAATTTAGAATTAAATGAGGCTTTATTTTCACAAGAAGGGCAAAGAATAGAATCAATAGAAACAGGGATGGAAGATGTAATAAATATTGAACATAGTCCAGTTCTACTAAAAGTAGTATAGATCAGAGTTTTAGAGGTTTTAGTGATAGTGTAGTTAAAAAAGGGATAGTTGAAAAAGAACGGAATATAGTGCAAATCTTAAAATCTATGATGAAAAAGAAAGGAATATAGTGCAAATCTTAAAATCTATGATAGAGGGTAATCTAAATTTAAATGAAAAATTGGATTAAAATAAATTTAAATTGGATCAAACCAAATTAGAATTGCAACAAGGTAATTTAAAATTAAATGAAAAATTAGATAAAGACAGATTGGAAAAATAAACAAAACAATTTAAATTTAATAAAAAATATTGATGACAAATTTAAACAAAATAATTTGAAATTAGAACAGAGTGTCGGAATATTTACACAAATTCAGGTAGAGTTGGATCCCTTGAGCGGTTAGATAAATTTGAAAGAAATATTCTTTCTTGTAAGGCTGAAAGAGTAGGAGACAAATAAGTAAAATAGAAATAATGGTGAAAAAAAAGTTAAAAGTTTTGAAGTTAACAAAAATGTAGAAAAAGAAACGAGCCATTTTGTAGAAAGTAGGCTAATGATTGTAAATGAATGGAGTTTCTTTTCTTTTTTGGGGCCAGATATTTGTCCACTTAAAAACAAAGCATTTCAAGTTAAGCCTAAATTGACTTATTTGCAAGTTATTTTTTTCCAGTTTTTAGCTTTTACAGTATCTATGAATTCAATATACTCAAATCCATCAGGAGGAAGAACATTTTCTTGTACCACTTGGTGGTTTTTCTGGCACTATCCGTAAATGAAATTTGCATGTCGCTCTTGACGGCAAGACCCATATTCAAATTATAATCTATGACGCTTGCCGTTTTTACAATAGGCTCTCCTGTTACACAGCTTATTTTGTTGCTTCCCTTGAGTTCATTCTTATAAGTAGTTGAGATCATATTTACATCTCTTCGCTCAACCCATTTTCCAACCGAAATTGAGGTTGTGTGATTACTTTGGTATTCCCCTGGTTGCAACTAAGGGAATTTAAGCATATCCTTTCTATCTAGCCTAACTGTGCCTACAGCACCTATTCTTATTCAAATAGAAACTGAAATAATTTCGGACAACTGTACCAGTTGTCTACAAATATTTTGTGTCCTAAATCAAAATATACCTCCAAAAGAGTTTTAACTACAGACCCAGAGATGCCTAAGTTGTTTTCCATTGTTATCATGGTTTGTTTTCGAGTATACACTATCAAGTCAAGTGTGAATCCAGTTTTACTGTCCTAAAGCTGAAAACATAGTTGATTCCAAACCGGTGCCATTTTTTGGGTAGGTAATGCCTGAAGGATAACCTCTCTTTCCACTGCAAAATACTTTCGTGAATGCATAAATTTTGAAATAGAATGAAGGTTGGCTGAATTTTACTTTCAATGAATAAAGAATTGTTATAATTTTGTGAAAAATCTGTCTCCAGGAATTTGATTTTCATTGTTGAAAAAGTGTAGCATTCTGAGCAGCAAACAAAACCAGTCAAAGGAAAATGTTTTTTTCTGAAAATTGGAGTTTCTAACAAAGGATTACTACACCAAAAGTCAAATATTGTTTTTCTTGTTATGCCGATCAGCACACGAATTGCTAAAAATGAGTAAATTTCAGATACACGAGTATTGTACCACTCCTTTACCTTTGAATGTGGTTTTATAATAAAGAGAGATTGTTTATATTGCTCAAAGTAGTGGTTTGTTTCTTCAACTATATCATCAACTAAATACTTATCAAATAAAGGTTTGAAGCAATCACTTTCAGAACAGTTTTCATCTAAAACTATATTTATATTATTTATGCCTGATTTGCTGACATCAAAATCAAACAAATGAGGATCAAACTTACTTGGTCTAAACTTACTAACCTTCCACCATTCATACAGGTTTTGTGGACCAAACATTACATCATCTTCACAAGGAGTACTCGGGTTATACTGTTCCTCAACGTGCATTTCTTCGCCCATCTTTGGATTAGACCCGGACCCCAAACTAATACCATCACTAAAATTGAGCTTCGAATTAGTACCAGTATTATTTACACTATGTACAATTTCACTGTTGTCCAATTCAACATCACTTTCGTCACCACTCTCAGGATTCATAATTAATTATTTTAAAGATTTCATTGCTTCCTAATCTATCCATTTGTAAGTCTTGCACTAAAATATAAAGCTATTATGAACAAAAACATAACATGAAAACATAAACATAACACGTGTTGTTGGTAGCCGTGAAACAGCCGAACTGACAGCACTGAAGATGGGACACTAATCCTAGTGTTTGGCGGGAGCAAGCTGGCCCGCCCAGTAGTGCTCACACAACACGCTTCTGACACCTAGCGGATGTGATTAGAACTAAAACAATTTGCTTCTAAAAATCGCCGAGGGATGGCAGAGTAGTTCACCAACAAAAATAAGTAGATCGCAACATATACATTCACACTGCTTTAAGATAAATATAAGAATGCAACAGTGATGACGTTACTGCAGGTGGCTTGTAGTGCAGCGACGTGACTGTTTCATCGTTACTGTTCTAAAAGTTTAAACTAGTGCTATGGACCATTCCTTTTATTTTATTAGGCCTATCCTACTTTGCCAAAATCTAAGTTGCATTTCCTGTCTTCTCAGTTATTAAATATGGACCTGTATAAATTTGAAACAAATTTGACACTCTCCTTTTATCTGGTGTGAATAACCTAATATTTTTAACAATACCTCTTCACCAATCTCAAATTTGTAACATTTTACACTTTTGGGTCTCAAAATTGTGTTCATATTTGGTTCATTATGCAAAGTTAGCGATATATAACGTAAGAGACCTACAACATATATTATATTACGATTGTATTCGAAACCCCGTATGGATGGACAGACAATAGTCCAAAATTGGTTAATGTTATAAAACCACGAACAAATGAATTGTATGACTGAACCTGGCTAAATACTTACCAAATACCTTTAACCCATTCGCCTACTTCGACGAAACGTTCTCGCCGTGGCAGCCGGGCATAGCGTAATACTTTGACGAGACCAACTCGCCTTTGTTTAGTTCACCATTTTCTCGACAGATATCATCATTATATAGGTTAAACTATGTTACCAGCTTGTTGAGTAGTTCAGTAAGCCAATGATTTCACTTTTCGGGTTGGCAACACTGTTGTTTGGAATTAAGGGGATTCCATACTGAAAAATGACCAATTTTGTAAAAAAATAAAAAAAAAAAATTATTTTTATTTCTTGTTCTATGGTTTATAAGGTTTCATAAAAACACAACATATGGTATAATATCTATTTTTATCACTGTGAAAAAATTATTTGAAGTGGAGAGTGCACCCTGTTTTGGGGCCATCAGACAGAACCAGGCTGCTGGTTGTTGTAACTCTAATGAAACCTTTAGTAATAATTATTATACTTTGTTTCTTCCTGTTAGAAAGTCAAAACTTCCAGAATAATTTTCTTTAAATAGTTCTACAGTATTTATGCTATTCATGTTAGCCTTTTTCCTTTTTACTGTTTATAACTAACAGACAAAAAAATCAGCTTACAAGCCTCAAATAATCATTGAAAACAAAAGTGTAGAATACATTTTTGTGAATTCCAACAAACTTATTGGTTTACTTTCTTCCTTTCCTTGCATGAACTGTTTTGATAATAATGTGAAGGTCAATTTAGTGGTTACTATAGGTTTTGCCCATACCTTTAACTTAGTCTGCTCAGCTTGCGAGAACAAAACGCAAATAAAGCTTTGCATAACATAATATGGACCAAGTGCTCCAAGACTACTTTTACCTCAAAAGTAAAGATTGACATTGGTGTTTGTGAAGCTATCAGCATCTACAACAGAGGCTACTTGAAAACTAGTGTTAGCTTCCAAAATGCTGCTGGTATAAGCCCTGGTCAGCACGCGGCCACAATAGCAAAACACTTAGACCAAAACAGACTAAGGCTTTCACATTCACGAAAATCTGAAAGTTTGAAGCGAACAGAAAAGTTAAGGTTAGCACAGGCAGAAGAAGAAGAAAAACTCCAAGAAAATGAAGAAATAACTTATGGTGCTGGCTGTTTTTGAACTTTTAAAAAGAGCTCATAACTGAACTGGTTTTACAACCTAATGATGTATTTTTGGACATTTATTTTAGATGTTTTTAGTGATATAACATAAAAAATTAGGGCCTATTATGGTTCCTGTTAGTGATTTAATAAGCCTAGATGTATTTTAGACATGGAAATATACCATTCACTGACTACAAACACCTGTGGGGTGTGGTATTTTCATCTATAGTTACTAAATAATTAGTATAAACTTCAACCGCTGTTTCCCGCAAATTAAAAATTTTGTTATTTTTTACATATAAGCTCTTATAACTTTTTAACTATTAAAGATACAAGAATGCAAATTTTACCAGACATTGTTTATACTATAAAGCAACTTTTTGTGCATGGATATTGCAATAGGTTAAATACAAGTATATGGAAAAAAATAATAAAAATTAATTACATAGACATTTTTTAAAACAGATATTTATGTTGCCATAACTTATAAACCAATTGAGAAAAAAACATGAGTATGCACAAAAAGTTAGTACATATTTTGCCCTTAAAAATGAGATATCAAACAATAAAATTGGTGCAGTAGTTAAAAAGTTATAAGAGATTTAAGAAACCCATGTTTTCCCCCGAAAAAAGCTCAAAAACCCCCAAAAATATGTCTTTTTTTCTTTCTTTTTTTTACTTAAACAGTGTTAATCATTTTTCTAAGACTAAATGAACCTAAAAAAAAATATATGATAATTTTTAAAAGCATTTTTAAGAAAATCACTAGTTTCAGTATAGTATCCCCTTAAATAAATGTGAAACAGCTGGTTTTCGTCCTCGGTGTTGACAATGTTGTTGTTCTAATCTACATGTGAAATGGCCGGCCGTAATTGTTTGCGGAATAGTGAAATAGATCGTATTATTGATGACAACGGTTATTTAGTTAGTGATGATAGTGTCGATTATAACCAATATGAAGAAGAGATGGTGTTTGAAGAAGTTTTCGAGGAACAGGAGATGGAAAATGATGTGTTTGACGACGAACCTCCATAAGTAGACCCAGCTTGGTTTGGCGAACAGAATGAACTTATAGAACAGAATTTTGCTCTCTATTACCTACACAGTATAATTTATTACAATTTAGGTGATAAACTTTATTGTATTGTAGCAAAATATTAGGCTACTTTAGGCCTATAAAAAAATAATTACCTACAGTTTCAGAAGGCTTTTATTTGACGCCTAAACTTTCAATAAAAAAATTTTGCATAGCAACAAAAATACTAAATTTGAAATTTTACTTTTAATTTGTATTTCTAAAAATGGTATATTTACATATTTTAAAGAACATAATGGATTTACACATAAATATGAGTTATAAAGCAACAAAAACAGTAATAATAAGAGAAAAAAAAGTTAAATTTTTTTAATGTTTTTTTTTAACCGACGGGTAGACAGACAGACATTTTATTTAATTTTTTTAACTCTAAACGTTGCTTAGATACCTATAAACAAATGTTAAAAATTTCATTATAATCTGACCACTAGAACTTACTTTATAATAATTTGTGTAACATTCTGCTAAAAGGGCATAAATAATAGGAATGTCCAGGAGCTGCAGGGCTTAGATAAATAGGTAGGCGAATGGGTTAAAGGAATAAATATTCTAAACTTTTATAATTATTAAATAATCTTAAGAAAGAATAATTTCCCCAAAATTAGTATGTATTAAATTTAGTGCAGTGTGCGTTGTATGCCGCGGTAATAGTCAGGTTAACCCTAATTGGTCAGAGATTCCACCAAGAACAACATTTTGAAACCCAGCTCGAATAGAGTACTTCTTGGGAGCACATTCGCTCATGATCGTCTGCCAAAAGTAGTCCTGTTTAGACTTTCTCGTCACCACGAGATCTTCTCATGTAACGGTTCTGTGGAATCTTCCAGAGCGACGCAACAAATGAGCTATTCAAATGAATAAACAGTTTTTCTTGATTTTTTTAGTAATATCAGTGATTAGCGTTGTGGTATAGACGCTTACATTAAATTGTATTAAATTAAATTTCATTGAAATGTTTTCTTGAAAAAAATACTAGTATCGACAACAAACGATAAATACAAAGGGTTTGCTATCTGTTAACTTCAATAAGAGAAATAATATATAAAAACTTTCTTTTTCATTAGTGTAGACAAGTTGAAATCATTAGCAAAGCTAACTTTCATGTTTGGTTTATGAGATAAAAGAGATAATTTGATATTTGAAGTAATGTTTTAAACTATTGACATAAATAATATGAATCAGTCATTATTATCTTTCAATATAATTTAAAGACTGTGACAATGTGAAAAGTCAGATTCTAATATTGACTAATTTAAAAGACGCGGTTAAACTTGAGAGATAAGAATTCAAATAATAATTTAAAACTAATAAATTCATTTATAAAGGAAAAATAGATTTTCAAGACAACAGAATAAATAACCATGTTTAATTTTAGTATAATCTAGTTTAATTAATAATATATGTAAATTTTTTTGTGTTTTACGGAGTGTGTGAACTATTTATAACAGCAAAATGTAACAGCCAAGCGGTAGAAACTTCCGGAAATATGAGATCTCGTGGCGAGGATTCATTCTAAGTCGAGCGTCTAGAGAGACCAGATATATTATAGTGTGAGTCGACAGCTAGTGAGAGAAGGACGTGTTCTGTAGTCAGAGAAACTTTTTCTTGAAAGGTTGTAAAATGTGAAATCATAAAATGTAGCAAAAGTAGTTAAAGACAGTGTGAGTCCAGTGCTAGTAGATGATGGACGTATTTTGTAGTCAGTCGAATGTTAAGAAAGTCTTGGTTCAGGAGTGATTGGACGTTTTTTGTACCAAGTAATTGTTCTAAAACGGAGCTTAAAATGTTGAAGTGTATAAGAGAACAGTTTGAACGTTGAGATATAGTAATTTTGTGTGACGAACAGCATTGGTTTTAGCTTAATAGGACAAAGTGTTAAATAAATGACGTGTCACGTACATAGACAATAGACAATTAGCGTGTATTACATTATAAAATGTGTCGGTAGATGAACAATCGTAAACAGATTATATGAACTATCGAACTAATAAACATTTTAATATGGGCAGGTGTCGAACAATAGAAAACTCAAAGTTCACGAATGATGCAACGTTATCGAACAACTCAGCACGTGCAAAATCACAAGACAATGAACTTCTTTCAACATAATACGGTAATCAGTGTTAAATAACACTGAAATTTATATTGTGTAACTATGTAAAGTTTATTATATGTAATGTACTATTTTTTATAAATTTAACATTTTTGAACAACTATTTTGTTGTAAGAATCATAAAGGTCTACTGACCTAAATTTTTTATAAAGTAATTTAAAATTAATTTAAACAGATAATTATAATCTGTTCATTTAATAAAAGAATTTTCACAAGTTGCAACTAAAAAATTTAAAGTAGAGTCAAGATTTCTTTTGTCTGAAATTAAAACCTTCTTAAAAGGGAAATATAACAAAATTAAATAGGATGTATAATTTATAATTTTATATTTGAATTATTCATGTATGTGTATGATTTTATTTAATAAATGTGTTTTGTTAATATTTCAGTCAAAGTGTTCTCATTACAATACCAGATTTCACTGTAAGTACACTTATGAAAGAACTTTCGACCCCAGAGATTTTAAAGTTAATAAATTTAATAAATTCAATTTTTTTTTAGATAAATATTGACCACTAGGTCTGGCGCCCAATAATTAATTAATAAGCATTATTAAATTCAATTTAATCATAAAATAAACAAAATAAGAACTCCTCAAGTTCAAGGCATTTTTCATTTTTAAAATAGCTTCACTATTCAGCAAAAGGCTCCCCTTTTGAATTACTTCAAGACACTAAAGACATTGGGCAATCATAAAATTAAGAATTTGTTAGACATAAGAAATTATAAGTTAAGTATTTCCATAAATGTATGTTTTTCAGGAGGGCTCCATTATCAATTTACCATTATTATCATGCTTGATAATAAATAAATATGTGTGTCATGTTGTAAGTAATTTCAGTGTGGAAGAGAAATTACCAATTCTATTAATTCTGAATAATTTAACCACTTGTGATTTATTTGTGATTATAAATACATTTTCCTAGAAGCTCACGACCCGAATTGAAAAATAAGTGTCAGTGCTTTATCACAGAATGGCGCCCATTAAAATACATAATATCAAATTAATTTTAAATATACCCATAGTAGAGGAAAGTTACAAATTCTATCATTTTATGACCTTTTATTATTAAACTGCTTACACCTTAATTTATTTTTCTTTTTAATCTTCCTTTTAGTTAATTCTAGCCTAATTTCAAAGTTTCATTAGTATCATTTTCCAAAGATTCTAAATTTAATACCTGATCCCAAAATCTTGGTGTTTTCTTCCTAAGTTATAAGTAATTTGGAGTTTCTTCAGTAGTGGCATGTGTAACTTAATTCCAACATATTCCATTGTTATAGGCACATATCTATTCTAATCTTTATGTCTCTCATTGTCCTTAGACATCTGCCAATTTCTTTATGGCCTCTTTTCACCATGTGCTGTTAGGTCCTCTTACTAGTGAAAAAACTGGAATAATACTTTTATTGTGCAAAAACTCTATCCACCCCCTTGTTCATAAATCAAATTATCATAATATTTGTTTTTTTTATTTATAATGCTATTACAACTTTTCTTTTCATATTTACTTAACATAATGTGTGTGTTTTATTACTGTTTCTTCAGTGTCATTACTTAATTTATTCTTGAAAATAATATGTAGTGTAATTTACTGGTCTTGTATTAATTTCTTTTCACATTATCATATTTTTATGATAGGTCTTATTTCATGTATAAGTGAACCTTAACCCACATACTTTTCTCAGTGATATTTTTTCCCCCCACTTACTTAACCTAAAATGTTTAATCCTAATGAGAATTTATTAGGTTATATAAAAATGAAGAGAAAGACATATATAATATAATGTTATATTAGGCAACACACACATTAAACTAACAGCAGGTTCCAAAGTAATGACAGACATAACAAAATAATTATACACAGCTGCAGAAAAGGAAGTTTCCTGAATATAATTTTTAAAATATGGACACATTATGATGGAATTAGGTAAGCAAAATATCATGAATGAAAAACTTAATAATCAGTCAGATATAGTGTTCCATGTTCTAAAATCTTAAATAATTGGAATAGCTAAATGTGGAAACCAATCAGGAGAGGCAATGGAGCTTAGAGGTGGAAGAAATGTAGTTATGTAGGCTAAATAAGATGAATACCTATATAGATGAAGCCATCGATGTTCAGTTATATAAAATGGAATTACTTCAAAAGATGAATCAAATAAGAAACCTTAGTATAAGAGACTAAGAATAGTAGAAAGCTGTACTCAAAACAATTATTATGGAAGTCCTAGCAGATGCAAATAAAATTATAATGATTTTGTTACATACTATATCAGCAACATCAGCAGTAGGTTTACTTTTGTTAGAATCTTTCTCTTCTGATCCCATATGACTCATTTTCCATTCCAGAAGTTCTACCTAAATTATAAATTTATAATATTCATTTAACTTATTTATTTGAATTTTTTTATTAATTAATTGTTTGTATTCTCTTTCAAATTAAATTTCTGAAAATTTAAACCAAAATAATATATAATAAATACCTAGATACTTCTCATAGACCTATTTTTTCTCATCTTCCTTTATTTTGTGGTGATGATTGTTTTAGCTCTTATTTCAGGTATGTTACACCTTGCATATAATTCTCACTAACTATAATAATTCTGAACACTTATGCTCACGTTTTAACAAAAAAAGTTATAGTTTGATTGGTGTAGCTCGTGTATCACTGAAGAGGATGACCTTGTCGTTGAAACGCGTATGATACTTAGGCGTATTTTTTGTGAGAATTGTGTTCTGTGTGTTTGTTATACTGTATAATTTCAATATGATCAATAATGAACATCTACATAAGAGGACAGAATAGTTGTTTTCAATATTTGTGATTAAGTATATGTAATTTTATGTTATTATATATTGACACACATTAATTGCAAGAATAATTTTTTGACAATAACTGAAGGGCCAAACAATCAAAGAAACAAAAGAAGACAAGAAAAAATAGGACTGTGAGCAATATCAAGGTATTTATAATATTTAAATCAGTCCAAGAAATCAAAAACAGAACTCATAATAATGTATTAAACTCTACTATTAAAACTGCATAAATCATAATTACAAATTACAATTCATAGAAAATTGTGTTTCTTTAAAATACAGCAACATAAAGAAAACCAATAAACAATGGAATCTCAAGAATTGTCAATTTGAAACAAAATATATCTAAAACTTTCATATCATATTATCTTATTGCATCTAATTTAAAGAGTATCTAAAACGATGTATCACCATGATTCTTTATAACCTATCTTTAGGGTATTCCAAATACAGTAGTATATATCAAAGCATTATATAGTTCTTTTAACTATATCAAGTTCAATTACTAAAGTGTAACATTTTAAAGACTCTTGATTACATACCTTTTCTCTAATCTACATGGTGTTAATCATAATCATAATTAAGTAAACGTAATTTTTGTCAGAGCTTGTATTCAAGTCTCTTCCTCTGTAATAAAATGGTGTATTTGAATGTTTAAAAGTTTACCCCCCCCCCCCCCCCCATTTACCAATATGGTGGAAAGTTTTCAAATTTCTTATGGAAACCCCTATTTTATATGTTAAAATTGGATTTTAAATGAGATTTTTAAACTTTTTATTTTTAAGTGTTTTTTTTTTTTTTTTTTTAATTCTTACTTGTTTATGAGATATAGGTCCTAAAAATTTGCCAAAGTTCCATTTAAAATTACTTAACACTCTAGTTTTAATTTCAGTTATACATGTACTGTATTGTTTTCTAAATACTGTTTAATTTAAGGTTTTACACGAAGGAAATCTTTTTGAAGGAAACTTTACAGGAGCTAGATATTTAGGATTCCTAGAAAACCTTTTAATGAACTCCCTTAAAGACCTTCCACTTAATATCAGGATGAAATTAATGTACCAGCAAGACAGAGCACCATCTCATAATAACGATGTAGTTGTGTAGTTCTGAACACTACTTTTCATGAAAAATGGCTAGGTATATATGGGTCTTGGCAAACAAGGTACCCAGACCTAATGCATCTTCATTTTTTCTTAATGGGCTACAGTACCTAAAAAATGAATTCTATAAAGAATGTTATGCTTCAGTTGAGGATATGAAAGAAAAAATTAGAGAGATCTTATTTTCAAATTCATCATAACACCATTGGAAATTCTATCAATAATTGTTTTTTAAGAGGTAATGCTTGCATATTCAACAACGAAATGTGCATGATGGACATTTTGAACATCAACTGTAGGACTAGTATTCATTATGTCCAAGCTATTTTAAATGATTTAATAATTCAGCTAATTGTTAAGATAACAAATATTTTAATAATAGTCTATAAATCAATAAAATACAATATTGACTATTTATTTGTGTTATAAAACCCTAAATTCAACAATATTCCTAAAACAATAATTGTTAAACCAAAATTAAATCAAAAGTATTATGAAATGGGTTCTTATACCCATGAATTTTATACAGAACTTTTGGGATTGATGTCTCGTAAACAAGTAGGAATATAAAAAATACCTAAGAATAAAAAAGTCTGAAAATCTCATTTAAAATTATAATTCAACATATAATATGGGGGTTTCCACAAGAAATTTTAAAATTTGTTGCTATATTAGAAAATGGCAGTAATTTTAAAAAAAATTAAAATACACCGTTTATTACAGAGTATAACCTACATTTTTATAAGTATAACCTACATGAAGTTTTGTATTATATATTACAGTTTCAGAGATCCTAATGGTGGCCTAGTTAAAAAAGACACCTTGTAGACTATTTGCTATTTACTATTTACACATATACTACTACACTATATACACAAATATACTATTTTATATAATTATGTATATATATGTTATTTGTAATAATATTTTCAGAATTTTCTCCTTTTTCTTTTGGATTCTTATTGCCTAAGTGTTTAACCGAAAAAATCTTTTTAGTTTTTTGGTTAGTCCTTTTCTTAGTGAAGTTATTTTTTGTCAAGGTTTATTGATTTTCCCCTTAACTTTGTTAATTAAATATTTCCCCTTTATTAATATATATATATATATATATATATATATATATATATATATATATATATATCAGCTTATAACCTATTACCATTAAATAAATTACAGTTTTCAAATAATCAAGCATTTTTGACTTTTGACTTGGTGTTTTTAAGCCATAACTATTACAGTTATTAAATTTTGTGTGTATATTCTTTGGTCATTATACATAATGAGTAAAATATATTTTAACATTTTTATAATTTTTAAAAAATATCATAGTATTTTCTATAAACAACTACCAGTACATACACCATTTGTCCTGTACAGGTATGGTGCTTTGTTAAGAGGGGTTAGGATTACATTGTTTAAAGCTTTGCCTGTTCTTACAAGGAATGGACTTTAAGCTTGGTTATATGTATGACTCATCCCTTTGACTTAGTCTGAATTATGACTTTATGAAATATGAAATTCCTTGACTTTTCCCGGTTTTCCCAGTCTATCGGCTGAAGTAAGTATACAAAAGCAAATATGTTAACAGCCATAAAATTTAAAAAATTCTCCCAGTCAGGAGTTTTGAATTCCCAGTATCTCTCCTTTTCTCACCCAAACTTTGCAGATTCCTCCTTCATATTATCCAGTTGCCTTAATTAATATTTAATCTCTCAGTTTTAGCAAATTAAGAAACAAATATTCTATTAACTTACATACAGAACCTGTTCTTGACTGTTATATTAACTAGCATATAGTTTATGTTAAGAACATACAGGATATAATTAGAGAATAAATGACACATCATTGAAATAGATTTGATTCCCTTTAAGTGGCTGTCTTCATAAAGAGTTTTTTTTTTTAATTCTAAATCCTTTTGACAATTTAAGTATTAAAGGGACTAGGGCAGAAAATAACAAGCTAATTTACCTTGAAAGTGAAATATTAAACTTGGTAACTATAGAACAATGAATAACTATAGAATTTAAATTGTAATTAAGTTGTTTTTATTCTGTAATAAATAGACCTGACTTAAAAGAGATCCACAAAAAGACACAGAGGTTGTTTTAGTTAAAATGTATATAGTAGAATAATATTGAAATTTTAAATATCGTAACTTGTAGTAGTCAATAAGACCCATAATGTGTTAAAGTGTCATCAAGATTGGATGTTGTTGAGATATGTTAATTTAAATAAAATAACTTATTGAATAGAAATGATATTAAAGTATAATTAAATTAAGTAAACATGACCCATCATAAAACTAATAAGATGATATTGTAAGACAATGTGAGTACTAGCTTAAAGTACATTTTATGACATAAAAGGTATTAACTAATTGTAACAAAAAATTTTAAGACAAAACGAGTATAACTGTGGCGAAAATAGCAATTTTTTAAAAATAATTACAAAAGTAAAATTAAAATCTTAAAAAGTGCATAACTTCTACACTACTCAGCGTATAACTACCATTAAGTTTTGTAGGAATCCACGGTAAATACTTAATCCAATGACATATTCAAAATGAAAATCCACCCGAGGAAACACAAATTAGGAAAAAACAACATGAAAAAAACTATATCTTAAGAAACAGAAAAATGCAGGACAGGGCTGTAATAAATCATTTAAGGTAAGCAAATGTAGAGGATGTTACTGGACATACCCTAGGATAATTGTACAGATGAATAATATAAAATATATATATTACATAAAATCAAACCGATTTTTAATTAAAAAAGTACTAATTAATAAAAAATATAATATTTTATTAAGACAGTAAAAATATAATACAAATTTAAATAATTAAAATAAGGACAGAAAACTATGAAAAACGAAAATAAAAATTTGTGTAAAATCAGAAAGTTAAGTTGTTACACTTTTATCCCGAACACTGGAAGAGCTCGAAAAGAATAATGACAGAGCAAATTTCTTCAAAAACAGAAAGACAGTATAATTAACTGATAGTTTTAATTATAGAGGACAAAAATTATCAACATATTTAGAAAAATTTTCAATCACGATTAAAGTAACATCAATACAATAATTAACCAGTTTATGTATATTATGTATGTTACTACAAATGAAAATTATAGTAATATAACCGTGTAAATAATAACTTAAAAGCAAGCAGGAGCAGCTATTTCAAAATTACAATTGTTAACTAATTATTCGATCGGAGCACTTAAAGTACTCATATTTCTCATTATAGTGAAAAAACCTAAAGAGATTTGAGCCCAGCAGTCAACTCATTAGGAGGAGGCCAGGATTTTCAAACAACCCACCACTTCAGGGAGCCAGTAGAAAAATTCATACACAAATTGTACGCTACAAATTTAGATGATATACAAGACCCTAAGTCATCAGAAATAAGTTTATAATATCAGTTTTGAAAACAAAAAAAAATTGTAGTTGACTAAATAATTTTCATTAGTCTATCCTGATCTGCTCTAGGTTAAGAAATGATATATATTTGTGTCTAATTTTAAGAAAATTCTTAATATTTTCATTTGAAATACAATTTTCAAACAAAAAAATACCTCCTCCAAATGACTGCCACAGAAATAGTTTTCTGAGTTTATATATAAATACAAGTTAAAGTTAATTTATTTAAAGAAGAGTGAGAAAGTTTGTAAGAAATAGAATAGAGATCATCCAACAAAAAATAGTGATCGCTGTGATATTTCTTGTTTCGGCTGGCTTCTTGAAGACAAGGCGGTCAAATATAATAAGGTAGTAGGAAGAAATAATGTCTTAAAAGGGATATAAAGAATAAGACAGAAACAGACACATCTAAATATTTGGTGGATAAACATCCCTTACCTCACATTGCCCCTATTGAGTTCCCATATTCTCTACATCACTGTTGGGTGTCTTAGTAATTAAAATCACAGTTCTTTGAAAATGATACTTTTATTATATCTGTTATTTTAGTTCTATGTTGTCTTCTCCTGTCTCTCTACCCATCACCAAAATATAGTATTTCTTTCACAAACTATCAGTCTTCTTTGGAGATTTGTAGTTTTCATCAAAGGTATTTCAAAATATTCCCAATTGTGTAATGCTTAAAGCTTACATTCATATTTCCAAACTAGTTTGAAATACTGTATAAGTAATTAATCTCTGTTGTCACAATCATATTTTGATGTCAAAATTCTGTCAAAAGCTGTTTCCTTACGTCTTCTATCCTAAATCCAAGGCCAATTTCAATAACCTTAATTTAACTGCACTCATAGCTCCTCCATCTTTTTGAGGTCCTCTCTCCAAACAGCATCAAGAAGCCTGTTTAAAATGGAATAAATGTTGATGTAAGTCTACACTTCATTCATGAGTTATTCCAGTACAAAAAACAACTGTTTCTTCAATTTATTATTTTTTTTGCAAGCGGTGTTAAAATAATACAAAAATGTTATTAATTACTTGAACAAATAACAAAAGTTTTTTAAAGATAATAAAAATATACAAGATTGAAAAAATAACACATAATAACTAATTTCAAGGTTGGTTATGGAAAATAAAAGGTTATCTATTGCAACATTTCTTCAATAATTTTCTAATTTTAATTCTCCAATTTCTAAAACTGTTAAGAACAGTTTACATTTTGGTAACTTCTAATAAACGTAAATTAAAATTTAATGCAAAACAAATAAATACAGAAAAACTCACTTAATAATTTCTTTACTCACTTGTTTTTTAAGATTTAATTCATTTTCACTATGCTGTGATGTTAAAGATAACAATTTTTCATTATGCTCCTGTAAAGCAACACGTTCCTTCTGAAATAATGTTTTTTTTTATAAAATATACATTTGAAATTAAACTAAAATTACACAATGTTTTCTTTATACATTTTATTTTTATTTATATTTATTCAGATAAACCAATCAAAGCAGGTTACCTAACGCATTATACAATTGTTATTATACATTTTTAGTACACCTGTTAATTATGTAATACTGACAAGCCAATATATAAGAACAACAGTGAATTTACATAAGCTTTCTGTATTCCTTATTATTTATTTCTAGTTTTTTAATCTTTAATTAGAACTCCAAATAATGTTTTGTCAATTCCATATTACAGTGAAATCCTGTCTATTAAAATTTCAGTTAACCCTCAAACACACGTGCCGGTGTGGATTTCACCCCACACTCCATTTCCTTAAGTGTTTATGTAGCAAAAACGTTTTATGCACTCCCCCATCCTAGTTAGTTATTTGTCGTCTCTCCCACCATACGTTTACCCAAGGATAGCTAGTTTCAGTGCAGCAGTCATTGTGTTTACATCGTTTTTTTGACGCCTGGGTAAAATCAACCCCATGTGTGTGTTCTCGTCCAGGAAGTTTTGTTACATTTTTATGCTATATTTTTTAATGACTATAATAATTTGTTAGTAATAATAATTTGACTTTTAATAATATTTTAAGTAATTAATTTGTCTGTATTTTATTTTTTATTAATTTTTTTATTTGTCTGCATAAAAAATTTTAATAATCAAAATATGAATAGTTTTACAAACCAACAGGACAGATTTTAGGGATCTTTTTGATTCAGTTGAGAGTGATGAGGATACAATTGATAATTCTAGTGAAAATGAAATAAACCATGAATCAATCCGTGACCACAACTCAGAAAGTGAACAACATGGAGGAAGTGGAAGTGAAATTTTATCTGATAATGATACACCGCTTGCACAAAAATTTCACACGTTTGGGGGGAAGGATGGCAGTGAATGGAAAAAACACCCTCCTAAAATTGTTAGAATAAGGTCAGTAAAAATTATTACGCACTTACCTGGTGTTAAAACGGCTGCTAAAGATGCAAAATCCCCCTTAGATACACGGTCATGTATGGTAGACGATTCGATTATAGATAACTTTGTTACCTGTACTAATTTTTATATTCATATTATTCGTGAAAGATTCTCCCGAAAACGAGATGCAAATCTTACTAATAAAGATGAAATCAAAACTTTGTTTAGATTGCTCTATTTTTCTGGAGTAATGAGGTCTAATCATTTGAATTCCAAAGATCTTTGGAATAATGATGGTAGTGGAATAGAATTTTTCCCACTTACTATGGGTATAAATAGATTCCATTTTTTGCTTAGATATCTATGCTTTGACAACATCAACACTCATGTTGAAAGAAGAAATGTCGACAAGCTCGCTCCAATTAGGGATGTTTTTCAATCAATTGTGAATAATTTTCCAAAAGCGTTTTGCCCTTCAGAGTACATGTCAGTAGATGAAAAATTTCAGCCTAATCGTGGAAAATGCCCGTTTAGGCAATACATGAAAAATAAACCTGTCAAATATGGCATCAAAATCATTGTCTTAGCAGATGCTCGATATTTTTACAAGTATAACTTGAAAGTTTACTGTGGTCAACAACCAGCAGGACCTTACCAGGTGTCCAATGCAGTGTCTGATGTAGTTAAAAGATTGGTGATGCCGATTTTTTGGTTCTAAAGGGAACATTTTTACTGACAACTGGTTTATGAGTGTACCAATGGCAAAGGAATTGTTGAAAGATAACAATCTTACTATTCCTAGTACTATGAGAGTAAACAAAAGAGAACTGCCACCAGAAATGACATGTAAAAAACAAACCAAAAGTTCAAGTATTTTTGCATTTTCCAAAGACATGAGTGTGTTGTCTTATTCACTCAAAAAAAAATATATATATATATATATATATATATATATATATATATATATGATTATGACATCTACAATGAATCATGATGATAAAATAGATCAGTCTACGGGGGATGAAAGGAAACCGGAAATGATAACTGACTACAATTTAAACAAAGGAGGCGTTGATGTCTTGGACAAACTATGTGGAGAGTACACCGTCTTTAGTAAGTGCAAGGCTGGCCTCTCACCCTTTTTTTTGGCATGTTGGACAGTGTCACAATAAATGCATTGGTCTTTCACAGAAATAACATGATGCAAGATAAACCGATACCAAGAAAAGTATTTCTAAAGCAAATAGGTCAAGATTCAAGAACGTTTCTTCCAGGATTATATCTACAAATAAAAGCTGGGGTGACACGCATAATTGGTACTGAGGAACCTCCGAATAAAAAAGAAAAACGAAGTTCTGGAAGGTGTGAGTTATGCCCGCGACAAAAGGACCGAAAGACAACCACTTCATTATGCTGTTGCAACAAGTTACTCTGCAGGGAACATAGTCTGATCTACTGTGAGGATCGTGTACCTGAGTAAAATAACTGTTCATACTTGCAGGTTAAATTAACTATATTTTAAATCTAATTTGATTTATATTCTGACAAATAATCCATTTAAGAGATCCTTTTAGTTAATCTCTTCCATTTTCATTTAAAATTTTGTATTTTTCAGCCAATACCTTTGTAAATAGTTTGTAAGTTGTTAAATTTTGTACATTGCAAGTTTTACCACTTTTAAGTTGAATTTACAATGTGTTTTTAAAAATAAACATATTGGTTTATTTATATTGTTTTATTTATTAAAAAGTACTTTAACGATTCTAGTTGTCAAAACCTAAAATAGAATTATAAATACATGTATTAATGTTTAATTTGAAAAAATTACCATTCATGGTGACAATTGCAGACTATTTACTATTAAATCGTTTTAAAAAAAATCTGTAAGTATTAAAATCATTAGAAACAATATACAATTAAAATATGACACCATTTATTAAACGAAAAAATTTTAAAAAACTACATTGCATTTTGGTGAAGAGTAAATTTAGGTACAATAAATGGGGTGGAAAATACCCCACACGAGTGTTTAAGTCTAACTATTTAGTGTGTGTGAGAGGCTTAACCAAAGTAGTAAAAAAGAGAGAGAGAAAGTTTAGCACAAAATAAACTGGACTACAACCGCCAAGTAATTAATATTGTAACCATTTCATATCTGTGGATTTAAAAAAAGTAATTTACATTTATTAATTTTATTAATTCTGATGAATTTATACTTTATTAGCCACCATTCTATGAATAAGAGCATAGACACTTATACTTTTTTTTAAATTCGGGATCATGGATTCTAGGAAAGTGTACTTACAGTCACAAACAAATCACAAATTTCATTAAATACTTCATTTATAATGTTAGTTAATATTATCCAGCTGAAATACATACATTAAATCTACAATAGTAAATTCAAATTATGGAAGTCCTTCGTGAAAAAACACAAATACATAATTCTTTAAACTAAATACATAAATTTAAAACAAGTATAAAAATAGTTTAGATAATTGAGATTCACAGTATATGCCTTTGAAACTAGGGAAAAAATTCACAACGTATGTTTTTGAATTTATTAATATTTAAAGTTCATAATTAATCTTTATTTCTAGAAAATCTCTCAATGTCTCTACTTCATGATCAATTTATAATTTAATCG
The DNA here is from genome assembly GCA_963513935.1 of Aphrophora alni. Classification (NCBI taxonomy): domain Eukaryota; kingdom Metazoa; phylum Arthropoda; class Insecta; order Hemiptera; family Aphrophoridae; genus Aphrophora; species Aphrophora alni. The sequence continues at coordinate 60,366,009 of OY740770.1, read as the reverse complement.
TATTTTTTTCAACATTCTACTTGTACCACTATAATGTTCCTTTAGTGTTTTTTATGTAGTTATGTATTGCGATAACCAATAATATGTTTTCATATGAAAATGATATTTGAAAAACAACGTAAGCGTCTATACCAGGATACTAATCACCGATTTTAATTTAAATCAAGCAAAAACTGTTTCTTTCACTGAAAAGCTCATTTGCTGCTTCGCTCTTGAAAATTGTAAGATGCTACCAGCCTAATGAGAAGATCTCGTAGTGACAAAAGAGTCAACACAACCACTCTTGCTAGACGAAGATCAGCTAATCTCTTTACAAGAAGTGCACTGAACCAGACTGATGGATAAATCCTGTGATTGGTGGATATTTTGGGCCAATTAGGGATAACCTGTCAATTATATCTATGCACTGAACATCCCGTGATGAATTTTATGTTTTAATTTTGGGAATTATTGTTTCTTAATTTAACTTAAACTATAAAAGTTTACAATGTTTATTTATTTATATTACGGTATTGTATTAGTAGTAATACAATACTTAACATTTTCCATTCATCCAAATTGTTTACTCGCGATTCAATAACATTAACCAATTCTGGAACACTGTCTGTCCATCCATACAAAGCTTCGAATATACGACTGCAATACGAGATATGACAACAAGTTTCTGGATGTCATATCTGGCTTACATCATATATTGAACCAAGTACTAACACAACTTAGAGACCCAAAAATGTGAAATGTTGCAATATACATCCAAGATCTTTATGATCTGTGTTGATACAAAGTGTGGCTAAATACAAATATTTAACATAAACAAAGATTTGGATGAATAAGTAATCTCTTAAGTTTTTCTTGTGCTGACAACATCTTCTCAATAGTCCAAAGAAAATTAAACTGAGAAAATTATCTTAAAACTTTCCTCTTAAATATCTTTTATTCAAATTATAATCAAAACAACTGTTGGTGTTAGCGAGATGCACTAAATCAATTATGTGATTATTATAAAATTCTTCATGATTGAAAATTTAAAATAATGGTGATATAACACATTTATCACACCAATTTTCATATACAGTAGAAGCTCTGTTAACCGGCCTCGGATTAACCGGTCATCGGATTAACCGGCCTATATCGTAGTGTACTGGTTGGATGAGAGTTTCCGAAAATAAGTTGTAATTGAAACACCAAAGCGGCGGCGAGTATCATTTTTAATGTTTCTTATTCCATTTCCTCAAATATATGTTGAAAAACCAAACACATCATCTTGTACACCACACCTCAGAGTTTTCATTAACTCTATAGTTTCATTATTTATTTCTCCATTAGCAGATATGTTGTAAAATTCTTGAAAGAGGAGTAAGGCATCCGATAACATTGTTGAATCAACGTTAGAAAAGGAATCGTTTAATATGTTCAAATATCCAAAATTAGTTAAATTTTCCAAAACCAAATGCACTCACATACTTACTTGCACACTCATACTCACACTAGCACTCACACTCACACATGCACTCACACATGCACTCACACTCACACATGCACCCACACTCACACATGCACCCATGAACGCACACACACAAGCACATGATGTTGTGACATAATATAGTAACATTTATGATAAAACATTAATTACATGTGGTACTGAAATATCAGAACACCCTATATTAATAGAAATCACTATGTACAAATCCACCTAATTTGAACGAAATCAGACAATAAACACAGGATATATTAACTTTTTTAATATTTTGCCCCTGCAAAAAAAATTACGCAACCCACAATACACATTGACTCCCAATGGTAATCCATGTGGGAATAAGTTTGGTGGCTGAAGGACCCACTGTTTACAAGATACGCGAAAATATGTTAATAAATATGTTATAAAAATGTTAACACAACACCACCACAGAGATGTCGTCAGTACATACATGACATCACTAAAACGTATGGCAGTACGGCCACGGTTTCCCAGGATAACATCACTGGTGACAAAAGCACTGTGGCGTCATATTGACATAATTGTGACGATTCATGGAAATCCCGGCAAGACTGGCAAACGTACACTACTTCTATACTTTTCAAATATACAAATTTACAGGGTTTTATTTATATAAAATAATACTAATCATCCTTAAAACGCTCCATCATTGTTAAACACTTCAAAACAAAAAGTGTTGTAAAAGAAAATTGGTGGAGGTGAGCATAAGATAATAATTGAATAAACAAACAAATCAACTACAAATTTTCAAAATATCTTTAAATAACAAACCTGTAAATCCAACACTTGTTCCTCCAAAGCTTTCACTGCTTGTGACAGTGACTGACTTTGTGCAGCTTGATGTTGTACAGTCTGGAGTTTCTGTTTTTCCTTCTGTAACCTCTGCATAAGTTCCTCTGAAATATGATAAAATTATTACAAATAACAAATCAGAAATAAAATTACACAACTAACTCTAAACTATGTTTTCTTCCAGTTGAGAAAATTAGTGCTAAATTTGTGTTCAGAGTATCAAAAATATAAATATACCAAGTGTCAACAAAATATGCAAACAAGTCATTTATAAAATACTTCTGAATGTTATTTCATGCTTATGACCAAAGAATTCGTAAGAAGGGATGGCACTTGATATTTAGCTAAATTTTGTGAAAGTTTATTTTACAAAAATTCAAAAAGTAGGCTTTTGTAAAGTACCAAATAGATTTAACCATTTGGGTTATCCAAACAACATAAATGGATATCCAGACCTTCTCCATAAGTTTGTTGATGTGTTGTTAAACATATATAATTATTAAAAACCTTCCTTGATAAGCAAAACATAAAATAATAGCATTTTGCTATGTAAAAGCTGTACAAAATTAATCTATACACAAATATTGCACTAACATTCTCACTGGTACCAATACAACTAATTGCTTAAAAAATTTAACTATTACATTATATACAATTTGACTTTTTAATAAATACCAAAAGGTATTTAACTTATTTGTAATAAAATATTTTCTTTAACAAAAATAGAAAACACTTTAATGATTTTTTGTATAACAAGAAATGTGTAATAATATAGCCTATTTTAATATAGGTTACACCAATAGATTGCTAATAAGGACAAAATAACTGAAGTTACTGTACCTTCTTATTGAGGTATTATCTAAAGATAAATTTTTAATTAAAATATGTGTACTGTATTTTTACTAAAAGGCTTAAATAGATATCTTCATAAGTTATACCAAGACTTCTGTATTTAACTCATTTATATGAAAAACTAGTTGACCCGGCGAACTTCGTACTGCCTAAGATTCAATAACGATTCACTTTAGCTGTTGGAACATTTGGAGAAATATTTAAAATAAATTAAGTTCAATAAATGTACAAAAATCAATATTAAAAGTATTTTAATTTTTTTTTTTTTTTTTTTTTTTTTTTTTTAATAATGACATATTTTTATTGAAATACTGGATTATTACAATCTTAAGCTACTGCTCAAATAAGTAATACATATACAAGAAATCGAGAAACATTTTTTGAAGCCTATATCATAATCTAGGTTCAAGCTACGTAAACCTTACTAGGTATCTAAAAACTTCAATATTGAGGTAGATCCTGTGGCTTCAGCCGGCCAAGTCTTCTTATACACAGTTCCGTGTCCAGCAGTTGTAAAGCTTCCACGTTAACATGATTTAGGAGTCTCTTCTCATGTCTATTTGCATAATCCGTTATAACGTCTTCTACTGATTTCAGATTTAAGTCCGAATGTAGGTCATCATTACGCTGATACCATCTTGCATTGGTCATTGCACGAATTATACAATTTTGGCTTCTTTGTACCAACAGTCGATTAGATTTTTTTGTACATCCCCAAAGTTCCACTCCGTATGTCCAAATTGGTCTGCTACAAAAATCAAAAACGTCAGTTACACAACGAGTTCAGCAGAGATCCTGGGCACCGGCTGAAAGGGTTGCTTCAGATAAATCGTACGCTGAAGTAGCGAATAAATCTTTTGATCAACCACAGATAAACAGCATTCCACCGCAACTTGTTAATAAAACTACTTCTCCAACAATTCAAGATGTTTGGGATGCTATTAAAAAAATGCAAAAAACACTTAATGACATAAAACCAAGACTAACTAATTTAGAAAAGGAAAAGGCTTTAAATACGCAGTCCGTCATCAGTAAAAGCAAAAAGAAGAAATGACACAGTCATCACTTCAGATTATCACTTGGAATGCCAATGGCTTGGCTCTCCGTAGTAGAGAGCTTGAAACGTTTCTCCATCATGAAAATATAGATATTGCTCTCATTACTGAAACCCACTTTACAAATAAGACCTATTTAAAACTTTTCGGATTTACAATTTACCACTCCATATGTAACAATTCAAAAAAGAGGTGAAGTTACTTTTAATTGTTATTAATTTGTTAATTTGCTCGACTATAGGGCGCCAGGTTTGCTTTAGCATACCAATTTTGAAAAAAGAATGAATTTAAATATTTAAAAGAAAGAAAAAAAATCTCTGAGGTCGTAAGTTCTTTTCACAGTGTACTTACAGTGGATTTTGGTTTTAAATGAGAACACTTTGGCTGAAATGTTACAAAGAAAACATTTATTAAACATTCAAAGAAACATCCTACAAATTATTATTAACAACAAAAAAAATCATATTACAAATACTAGTTATCCTCTTTAGTTTCAATAACAAATTATGAATTTATATCTCCTTTATTTCTTTCTTTCAAATTAATTAATTTTATCTTTAAAAATGCTTTTACCAATAAAATTGTTGCAACAGGAATTTTATCTATGAAATTTTTTAGTAACTTTGTGGCTCTAAAAGAAAAAATGAAAAGATTCTATTTTCATTAATTAAAAGTTTCATTTTACTAGTATCTCTTCTAGTAATAATCTACTAAATTTTCTTTAAATAGATAAACATTTACAAAAAATTAATTTAAACATAATGCAGGTTATTAATCAAACAGATAATATACAGCGTCTATACCACAACGCCGATTTAAATAAAAACATTGTCTGAGTCCGAATGGAAAACTGATGTCCTACGAATTGAAGTTCTACGGCTTGTAGAGGATTCTCCCTCGTTCAGAAGTTGTTTTCTCCAGTTGTTGAGAATATTCATAACTCGCGTACGTAAATTATTGTCTTTTATGTTCCCAAATTATTGTCTTTGAAACACGCTAAACATGGATTCTTATATACTTTCGATCTCTATTTGAGATAAAAAAAAAATCAAATGTACATTGTTCTAATAGAACCTAGAAACTCTTTCTACGATCTTATTTCTCCAAAAACTGGATTATTACTTGAAAAACACAACCTGTCCATTTTAAGCGGTAAACTCAACTTTTAGAAAGCACATCTTGTCACTCCTAACGCTGGACTTAGACTTTTTAGAAACACATCTAGTCCCTCCAAGCTCTGGACTTAGACTGCTGTTACCATGAGGCAAATTCTTACTTCCGAAAGCGTTCCTTCCGGTTACTGTTCCCACGTTTTACCGCACTGCCGTAAAAATACAAATAATTTACATAACAAAACAAACAAACTAAATTACATTAAAATTAAACATAATAATTCATACTGTTGTCTTGAAAATCCATTTTTCTTTTATTAATGAAGTTACTACATTTAATTTATTATTTGAATCTCTTATCTCTTTGGCTTAACCGCGTCTTTTAAATGAGTCTATATTAAAATCTGACTTTTCACATTATCACAAAACCCCACAAGGTTTGTATTTCAATACAGGTATTGGAATACAAAGCTTTTATATATATATATTTCAAATCGAAAAAAATATTAATGGATGTTCAAGACATTTCATTTCAGAAGTTAAGGATCTCTTGAAAGAAAATAAGTATCCCTAGTATACTTAATTTTAAGAAAGATTCTCTTTTCTTATAAAAACTAAAAAATCTATTTATTAATAATCCTATTTTACTATCTCAATTTGTTTGAGTCATCATAACTCATTTGTAAAAAGAAAAAATATTATACGAATCAATTAGTGCTAAGTCTTATCTCTATTTATACAATAAAACCCATCATCAGTTTCCTTTCCAACCTTGTTGGCTGAAACTTTCCATCAACATTTTTTGTTGACAGGATCCCGTCACTCAAAGCTTATCTCCCAGACAGCCGTCTATATACTTTTCTTGTCTCATTCTCTTTACCAAGACGACATTTCTACATCCTTTGAAAATCTACCTTTGACTCTAGATATTCATCTGAATCATTTTTTAATTAAACACAATTACAATTTAAAACCTCTCATTTTAATTAACATTTTTACGAAATTATTTACTTATTACTCAACATTACTTCAATTCACCTTAAAACTTTTCAATTATCATCTTATATTATTACTCATTTTAATTTAAACCCAATAACTATTTATTCTTACTTAAAATCTCAATTCTCTTTTGTCTTGCTGGGATAACATGTTAACTACTGATTCTACAATTACCAAAAACTCTTTTCTTCAACTAAAATTCAAAAATATAATATCATTATTATCAAAAAGAAATATAATTACTTACAAAACTCATCTATTTATTTAAAAATTACCTCTTTACAATTGTATTGTCTCTCAGTATCCTATCTTAAAATTATTTCCATCTTATCTTTCATATTTTAATAATTCAAGTTGCATTAATCCCCAAACAAATTCTTCATAATAAAAAACTCCTTATTATTTACCTATATTCTTTCATAAATAATCTCCTTATTTCAACGTAGCTTCCTTTAAAAATCATAATAATCGCCGTATTTCGTAGAATTCCTTAAATCTCCTCTTGTTTCATTAAAATCGTCGCATATTTCCTTTATTTCATTAAAATCGTCGTATATTTCCTTTATTTCATCGCAGTACTCAAAAAACCTCTTAAAAACTAAAAATTTACCATTAATGCAACCTAACTACCTTTTTTATAAAAGTTTCTTAACAGAACAACTTCATTTTAAATACCACTTTACTCAACAATTCTGTAAAGTCATCATCTTCATATAAAACTCAAAAATTCTTTCATTTAAATTACTTCATATTAAAATCTCCTTAGTCATCTATTACTTGTATACAAAAACTTCAAAAAATAAAAAAAATTATCATTGCTTTCCCAGCTAACACCTTATTTCATCAAAATCTTTAGACACCTTTATCAAATAACTGCTTAACATCATCTATTATTTCAAATTTCATTATTATTTATTAAAAAACGTTAATTCTTTTATTTTATTTATAAATTTCATCAAAATCTCTCTTATTATTTTTAATTTATTACTCCTTCCTTTAAAAAACAAAAACTTAACCTCCCTCATTCATTATTTATTTTAACATCAAAAAAACTTAAAAACTTAATTATTATTTGTCTTGGCAAAACTCACATAAATTCTCAAACTTTAAACAACTATTCTTCACATTCTCAAATCATAAATCACTTAAAACTAACAATTTTTTATCATTTTATTATTAAATAATTCTTAATATTTAAAACATCAAAACATACAACTTATCATTTTACAATTTAACATCTAATTACCTACTCTAATCAGTTAATTAACATTTTTACAATTTTACAGAACTTTTAACTTTATTCCATAAAAACTCTCCTTTTGTCACGTCCGGTTTAATCTCGTATATACAGATCGATCACTTCTATATATATATCCTACAATTTGTTTTCAATCAACATCTGTCTAAAATTTATTACATGAAGTTTTTTTTATGTAATAATGTCACACTTACTTATGCATTTTTCTTCCTAACCTCTCCTACATAGGTTCTTCTAACCGTCTACTTTATACCGTGCATACTTCTAATTGCTCTTTACACTCTTACACAGAGTAACATGTTGTGACGTTGAAATGTGCAGTGGTTGAATGCAATATCCCTACTTGATTCAAGATAAAACCCAAAACACATCCCTATTTCACAACACGCCCTCTTATGCAGTCTCAGAATGCCTTATTCTTACGAATAAAACATTCTATATTAACTACACAAACGCCTACCTCCTCCCAAAATGTTCATGTACTCCTTAAATGCATCTACACGAAGAAAATTTTTTAAAATTCATAAAAAATTTCATTAAAATCGTTTCATCTGAAGTTGAAATAATGTTTATTTTTACCAAGTTTATTACTAGCATCGTCGATTTTCTGTTTATGTAATCCTTTCTAGATGTTATTATTCAAATTCAAAAAGAAAATTTTATTTTTTAAAATTTATTCTAAGTCCTTTACTTAGAAATTTTACCTTCAATACTATTAAAGTTATTTAAGTAATCTACTTTTGTTCTTGTTTACTTTATTTAAAGCCAATTATCCTTTATTTAAGTAAATTTTATTCGAAAACGCAAGTTAAATTAGAATTATACGTCAAAGGTTTTTTATTTTCCTAGACAGCATTTTGGTAACACCCTATATTTCGTCTCAATGTCATGCACAGGAATTTATACCTGACTAAGGAATAAACAATCTCCCCTAGCTGTATGAAGCAATATATCTGTCTACTGATAAGAAGTGAACCTTTTAGCTCCAACTAGATTCTATTTCTCTCGTCATTATTGAATATTTTATTGAATCCACCTACTTAATATTGAATATTATTTCTTCAACACTACTCTGAATCCTTGCTTCGAACTAACTATCTTATCTATGTCACGTAAAATCAATATTTATCTTAGAGTAAACAACACTCGGTTATTTACTAACAATCTTGCATCTTTCACTTAGCAAATACCTAAACGTTTCTAAATATTATTTCTTCTTAATCATACTAGCTTGGCATATAATTATTTTCTATATTTCTGTCTTAGCTTACAAAATTTATCAGTACACACAAATTATTAGTATTCATAACTCTTAATTATTTATTTTCAAACTTAAACTTACTTATTAACAAAATCTTAACTACTTTTTATTAATTATTTTAAAAATCAAGTCCGTGTGTTTATAAAATGTCCTTACATTTATTTATTCATTCCAAATTTCAATTTATTATGACTCAATTATAAATTATACATTTTTTACGATGGTTCCCAGATTGGTGAAAGATTTTAAAATACATGATTTGATTTTTGTAAATATCTCTAGCGTTAAATACCTCTGTCCACATGGACAGTTTGTCTTGCCTAGTCATCACAACAGACCCTTTCCTAACAAAAGATCTCCCTTTGTTATTGTCTCGGAGTGTTGACAAAATACCTTTCTCTTTCTCCCTCTCAGGCATACCATCACCCCTCCTTCTCTCAAACAACTCAGAATCTACTGACCTAATTTCAACATCTGTTAGTTTAGGAATACTAACCCCACCATTCTTATATACTAGTACAAAGCCTTCTTTTACTATTTCTACATTTTTACTTTCAAGATTATATTTAAAGTTAGATTTCTCACAAAAACTTTTAATTTCTTGTTCTTGGGTTTGAAAGATACTCTTAAATTTTATCATTACATAATTTTCAAACTCTACATTTTTATGACCCACTTGTTTTTTAAAATAAACAGCTGATACCTTCGTTATTAGATTATTTACTTTTACTTTGTTTTTCAAATTATTTATACCTATTCCAACCCCACTAGACATATTAATTTCAACATTACTTGTTATCTCTAGATTTACCTTGTTACCTAACCCATTATTCATTATTTTAGAAATTTCTTGAACACAATCATTCACACAATTGTCTTCAATTATTATTAAATCATCTGACATCTCTTTTGTTTCATTAAAACTGTTAATTTCTACTTCAGCTACTGCTTGATCTAAATTGTTATCCAAATTATTAACATTTTCTATCAAAACACCTTCTACATTATTTATCCATTCAAATTCTACTTTTTTCTCACAATAGCTTACTTCAATTTCTACTTTATTATTAGTTTCCATTACATTACTTTCCATTTTAAGATTCTGTTCTAATTTTACATAATCTGATTTTATTTCAACCCTAATTTCTTCAAATTTTTTACACATTGCTTCTTTTAAGTTTAAATTATCTTGTCTTAGTTCTAATTTACTCAGTTTCAAGTCATTATCTATTTTATCCAGTTTAACATTATTCTGTTCGAGTTTAACATTGAAATTTTCCAGCTTAGTGTTAATTTCTAGCTTATTTTGATCAAATTTATTATTAAAGTCATCAAATTTATTATTTAAATCTTGTTTCAAATCTACATTATTTTGTTTTGCTTCTAACCTACTGTGATTAATTTCTTTTTTTGTTTCTAAGCTACTTTGTTCAAACCTTAAGCTATTTTGTTCCATTTTTTCCATCATTACTTTTAACATACTCTTAATCTCTAAATCCTGATCATTATTTTCCAATTTCTTACCTACCCTAACCTCTTCGGTTACACTAACCTGCTCAATTACCCTAACCTCTTCAGCTCTTAATTCCCTATCTGAATTTTCTTCTACAGTTTCTACTTCTAACATTCCTACCATTTCTTTATTGATATCTTCACACTGTTTTTTACTCTTTAGAATCCCATCACTATCAAACCCATTAAAATCCGAACCTGAACTACTATTCGCGTTCACACTTGAACGTCTACTATTACTACTACTACTTATTTCTTGATCTAAACAATTTTGTGCAAATTGTTCATTTGTTTGCTCATTACTTTGCGATTCCTTCTGTAAATTATCAAAAATATCCCCCGTAAATTCCAATGGCTCTATATTATTTAAAGAATTTTGATTTCCTAATCCTACCTGTTCATCACTATTATTAACATTTACAATTTCTAACTCCATTTTTATCTTATTATATTTAACACAAAAAATTTTTTAAAAAAGAATCTTTCTTATTATGATAGAGAGAGTCCTTACCTTGATTTTAAGAGTTCTCATTACCAAAATCACTGTTTATTTCGACTAAAAAGGCCCACAGTTGCGGCGACATTTGTAACAATTCAAAAAAGAGGTGAAGTTACTTTTAATTGTTATTAATTTGTTAATTTGCTCGACTATAGGGCGCCAGGTTTGCTTTAGCATACCAATTTTGAAAAAAGAATGAATTTAAATATTTAAAAGAAAGAAAAAAAATCTCTGAGGTCGTAAGTTCTTTTCACAGTGTACTTACAGTGGATTTTGGTTTTAAATGAGAACACTTTGGCTGAAATGTTACAAAGAAAACATTTATTAAACATTCAAAGAAACATCCTACAAATTATTATTAACAACAAAAAAAATCATATTACAAATACTAGTTATCCTCTTTAGTTTCAATAACAAATTATGAATTTATATCTCCTTTATTTCTTTCTTTCAAATTAATTAATTTTATCTTTAAAAATGCTTTTACCAATAAAATTGTTGCAACAGGAATTTTATCTATGAAATTTTTTAGTAACTTTGTGGCTCTAAAAGAAAAAATGAAAAGATTCTATTTTCATTAATTAAAAGTTTCATTTTACTAGTATCTCTTCTAGTAATAATCTACTAAATTTTCTTTAAATAGATAAACATTTACAAAAAATTAATTTAAACATAATGCAGGTTATTAATCAAACAGATAATATACAGCGTCTATACCACAACGCCGATTTAAATAAAAACATTGTCTGAGTCCGAATGGAAAACTGATGTCCTACGAATTGAAGTTCTACGGCTTGTAGAGGATTCTCCCTCGTTCAGAAGTTGTTTTCTCCAGTTGTTGAGAATATTCATAACTCGCGTACGTAAATTATTGTCTTTTATGTTCCCAAATTATTGTCTTTGAAACACGCTAAACATGGATTCTTATATACTTTCGATCTCTATTTGAGATAAAAAAAAAATCAAATGTACATTGTTCTAATAGAACCTAGAAACTCTTTCTACGATCTTATTTCTCCAAAAACTGGATTATTACTTGAAAAACACAACCTGTCCATTTTAAGCGGTAAACTCAACTTTTAGAAAGCACATCTTGTCACTCCTAACGCTGGACTTAGACTTTTTAGAAACACATCTAGTCCCTCCAAGCTCTGGACTTAGACTGCTGTTACCATGAGGCAAATTCTTACTTCCGAAAGCGTTCCTTCCGGTTACTGTTCCCACGTTTTACCGCACTGCCGTAAAAATACAAATAATTTACATAACAAAACAAACAAACTAAATTACATTAAAATTAAACATAATAATTCATACTGTTGTCTTGAAAATCCATTTTTCTTTTATTAATGAAGTTACTACATTTAATTTATTATTTGAATCTCTTATCTCTTTGGCTTAACCGCGTCTTTTAAATGAGTCTATATTAAAATCTGACTTTTCACATTATCACACATACAGCCGAGTGGTAGAGCACATGGTGGATCTGTTATCGTTAAAAACAATATAAAGCATTTTCAGAGAGAAGAAGTTCAAGAACATTTCCTTCAGGGAACTGTGATCACAGTAGAACAAAATAATAACGATGTTGTGATTGCAGCACTTTATTTCCCTCCTAGACACACCATCAAAAGAGAACAATTTAATGATTTATTTTAAAAATTAGGTCCATGATTTATAATAGGTGGAGATTTTAATGCCAAGCATACAGCTTGGGGATCCCGTCTTATCACACCTAGAGGTGGGGAGCTACTGCAAACCATAAACGTTAACTGTTGTGAGTACCATTCTGCTGGAAGACCAACTTATTGGCCTTCAGACAAAAACAAAATACCTGATGTCATAGACTTTTTTATTACTAAAGGAGTATCTTCAAATTATGTTGAAGTTAAGGATATCGTGGATCTTTCGTCGGATCAAATACCGATTCTGATGATGCTTAGCATGACAGCTATACGCAGGGAGAAAAGAGGCTCGCTTACTGACAAGTTTACAAATTGGGATAAATTCAGATGTGTGCTAGACCAGTTAATTAATTTTAAAGTAAGACTTAAAACTATCAAAGACCTTAATGACCAAGCACAAAACTTCATTGAAATAGTATCCAAGGCAGCAACCATCTCAACTCCAGCTGACAGAAACACAGAAAATCACAAAATATGTAATCAAGTAAAAATTAGAGAAATGATCAAAGAAAGAAGGAAGGCACAGCGCTTCTGGCATCATTCAAGGCTTCCTGAAGACAAGAACAAATTTAATCGTATCAGCAGAAGAAGAGTTTTGATGCATATTTGGAGAATTTGGCAGTGGATGCAGGCTCGGACCACTCCTTGTGGAAAGCAACTAATAAATTTAAGAGGCCTGTTAAGAGAATTCCGCCAATCAAAGAAAAGTATTTTAATGACATTGAAATTAATGTGAATCATGTAGCAGCAAGTTATTAGCTTTATTGAAGTAAATAGAAACGATTCGAGTGGCCTTGTTGCACTATGTATTTTACAGAATAGGTTGCAATTGGGTTGATCTTGATTGAAGCACCTTGTGATACATGAAATTTTTCTTTTGTTGTTAGGTGCGAGAACAATCAAAGCAGATGGTCTGCCAACACCTGAACATGCTACATACAACTTACCATGGGAGAAACATGTGTTTTCCAGATTTAGATCACAAACACTCAAGGATTGGCCTTGTGACTTGTTGATTGTTATGGCGAATGCAAGACAAATTGGAAATTGAATTAGTTTAAACTCGAATATCGTATCGGTTGGAATCATCGGTATCCTCGGAATGAGAACTTCCTCGCCTTTCAACTTTTCTTTGAGTATCGTCGGGTGAATCACGTTGCACATTATCTTTCTTATAACCAAACACATTCCATTACATAATTTTGGTTGGTTCAGATTTCAAAGAATGATAACTACCGAGCCAACTTTAATTTGTAAATTGTGCGGTGGCAAGTTAGGCACATCCAAGGAGTTTTAAAATGCAGTTGGATAATTTGCGGCTTCGTCCTCGTTTGTTACACAGTCGATAGATTTGAATGAATGTAGACAACCAACGATTTGATTCTGAATTATGAAATTTAAGTGATCCACATCTTTGTTCTTTGCCACTAAAATTGCTCGTTCACTCAACCAATTGTGATTTTTGTGGTTAACAATGATGTTTGAGAACACTTTGTTGATGAGCTCTTCCTTTGTTGAGACGAAATTTGCAAAAATTGTCCACAGGAACATGGCCATTACCGATGGTCAGCAATTGTTTGGAGAAATCATCGGCAGACGGATCGTTTAGCAATGCAACTCGCATGTTTGTCGTCAGCTAAAGTTTCTTCACAAAGCGCCATAGAGTTGATGATTTGAGGCAAACGTTTATTTGATCAGCAACAGTCGATCATGGAATAACAGGTAGTGTTTGGCGAAAATTGCCAGACAATAGAATCATTGTGCCTCCAAAACATCTTGAGTCATTGTGCAGATCTTTCATAGTTTGATTAAGGGCTTCCAATGCACATTTGTGCGCCATTGTGCATTCATCCCAGATGATGATTTTACTTACTATTAAAACTTTGGCCATTGCCGAGTGTTTTGCAATGTTGCATATTGGTTGTTCAGTATTTTGAAGGTTTAACAGCGATTTTAATGCTTAATGAGCTATACGGCAAACTTCTACCAATGTGGCCACTATTCCAGAAGAAGCAACTGCTATTGCAATTTCGGATCTCGCACAAACAGTGGCCAAAATCAATGACATTAGGAATATTTTTTCAGTTCCACCGGGCCCACCGAGGAAAAATAAGCCACCATTTCCATCATCAATTGCCTTGATTAATGTATCGTAGACTTCCTTCTGTTGGGGGTTCAACAATTGTACATTCGTTCGAACAGATTGGTTCAAATCATGTCGATCATATTCACATTCACGTTTCCAATTCTCGATTGAAAGTGCCGTTCATACCACGATCTGGCGTTGGTATTCCAAACATGACTAATAAATTGCTGTACATGAGGTAACACATGTCTTCGATCAAGATTAAAACCTGGTTATGCATCTCCTCATTCACCTGGAGATTGAGATTCCCTGAGCACAATGATTGGGATTCTATGTAAAATGTCTTCTGACATGTCATCCTTGTATTTGTTCCACAGGTCACTTGGATTCGATGGGAAGCAAGTCGATATAATGATAGCACATAATGTGCGTATCTGACTTGGAGATGCAGAAACAATTACTTCAGCAATTGTCATGTCTCAATCAGTATCATTTTCAAGAAAATTGAGCTCTTGACATGCAGCACGAAATGTTGGGTAAAATATTCCATTAACAGTTCGAAGTGATTTAAATGATGTTGGCCTACAAACATTCACCAGCAACAACCGCAAGTAGAAGCATTCGTCATTTTTCGGATGAACTGTGTAAATGCGACCAAGAGCATCAGTAGAACGCATATCCGGATGATCAGGAACAATATTGCCTTGCTTTTGACGTTAAAATTTCTTTGATGAAGCGTTCCAAGTTTAATAACGTGGCATCTCAGAGTAGAGCAGTGTTCGTGCAAACGGATCACTTTGGCAAACCGAAATGAAACTGGTCAATGTTATCGCCAGAAGTGTATGAGCGCGTTGAGCAGCATTTGATGAAGTGAAATAAACTCGTTGACCGTTTTCCAGATGTATCGCCAAATGCACAACTGTAGGATGACGTTCATGAATGGGGAATGAGAATATACGCCAAATCGCCTCATTGCAACCCACATATCGACCAACTTGATAACGTAGTTTGAACACCAAAAACCACCATATTGCTGCGTTTCGTGACATATTTCCAGATGTATTTGATGGACTTTACTGAATTGCAATACTCTACGTTACAATGTGCATTGAATATTTTGGAAAGAAGTGGCAAATACGGAACAATCCAAGTGTTGTCAAAAACGAAATCGTGTCCTTTCACTTACTTTATGATAGTTCTCCCGTTATCATCGGGTAATCGACACCATCATTATCAGTAATAGTCTCCGCTGTAGAAATTCGTGGATAACGCTTGGAGCATTGCCTTCGGCCATGCATGGTGATTGTGGGTTGATGGCGCCACACGGTCCGTGAATCATGTTCGTAAATACAACATCATATAGATCTGGATCGGTTTCGGGATCAGGAATCTCGGCACATATTGCCATCTATTTGGTCTGGTTGAAGTTTTTCGACTAATAAAATAAGAATATGTGCATGCGGTAAGCCTCATTTTTTCCATTCAATCGAATACATCCAGCATCGAGTATCTCCAAAGACACGTTGCTTAACAATGTAGTCCAAAATCGACCGGATTTTTTTATAAAAACACGTGTGGTGATGTAGTGTCGGTCACTTAATGTTTGTCCGGGGAGCAGCAGTTGAACAATTTCTATCCATTTCGGATTGCACGTAAAAGTAATGAAGAGATCTGGACAACTGTAATGACGAACTTATGTCATTGCATCTTGCGCATATTCATGCATATGATGCGGGCTGCCAGTGTACTTCGCCGGTAGAATAGTCAATCGACCAACATTAGCTGCATCTCCTTCGGTGCTGATTGCATCGCATAAATGAATATACTCCTCAGAAAGCAGTTTGGCTTGGTTCAACCTAATGAAAGTGAGGCGCTCCATTTAAATTTTGATGTACACGTTGATACAATATTGTTGAAACAATCGACAAAATCGCAGCAAATAGTTCTCAGCATTTTGACAATCATCAAACGATATGGATAATAATTCATCGAGCCAACGTTCTTGGTAGTTTCCTCACCGCTCGATGGATTTATCGTCTTGATATTGAAGTGATATCCATCGTCTCCTTGCCAAAACATCAGTGGGTATTGCAATGTATCGTATGAACGATGTATTTCATATATTCGTTGCAGTTGTCCAGTGCCGCGACGGGTAAGCACAATATCGCAGGTTTCCAAGTCTTCACCAACATCACAATTGTGACTTCATCTATTGTTGGAGCGTTGAATTGGTGTTCATGTGATCCCGCGGGTCATTTATCCGCTCTGATCACGACTTTGTAGTCATCACTTGGCATGTGATCCAATGCAGTTTTGAACAAACGAACCAAAACATGCTGTTCATGCAGTAAATGCTGCAGATCTTGAAGAATAGCTCTTTTCATTGCAGTATTGATCGTTTGACACCGATCAAGTTGTTCCTCCATATTGCCCATGAAGTAAATTTGGAGGAATTTATGCTGTCCGTCTTCAAGCGGCTGCAATGATCCAATTCGATGGTGAATTTGGCCTTAAATCTTGAATGTCGGCTCTTCAATAATGTCGGTTCCAAATGAAGTCATCTTGAAACAACCATTGTACTTTTGAGCGTTCAATAAAAAATGATGTGATTCTGGTGTTTCGCCACGAAGCAATGAATGCAATGGCTCAGGTGGCGGAGTCAATAATGGCAATTTCACCTTGCCATTTTGACAGCACAATCCAGGAGTTTCTTTAGCAAACTTCAATGCACTGTAATGGTCGCACACCAACTGCATTGAGCCAATTTGAACAGAAGGATGCGAACTGTATTCAATTGAGCAATCGTATGCAAACACTACTCGATTCAAATCAACACTTGCAGCATTTCTTTTTGCGCGTCGATTATTATGTTGTTCATCTCTGTGATAAGCTTGACGATTTCTCATGGCCCACTACCATTTGACGTGCTGCCTCTCTTTGTACTTCTGTTTGTGAAGCACGAAGTCTTCTCGTGATACTTGTAGTTCATCTTGAGTGGATCAATTCGAAATATTCCGAAGTATAATTGCATTATGACTTCGTTGTAAAAGGTTAGATCTTCTGGGTCACAGCATTGTTACTAACACTGTAAAATAATGTTGATGCTCGCATAATTAAAAATTACAATAACAAATGAAGTAATATTCATGGAAATATCAGTTGTATTTTTGATAGTTCGATAGAAAACGATGATAATGTAATTTTTTTAAATGCCATGTTTAGACAAATATATTCTTTACAAAAACAGCTATTTTATCGAAACATTATCTGTTTATTAATTAAAAGCAGAAAATGATAAACACATGTTCCCATAAGGAATAACATGTAAACTTTAAAAGACAAAGGGGCGGAGCCTATCACATTTTCCAGGGTAAAAAGTATCTTATGTGTTAATCCAGGTAATAAACTATCCGTATGCAAAATTTCATTAAAATCCGTTCAGCCATTCTTAAGCTATAAAATTTGTAACTAACACCACTTTGTTTTATATATTAAGATATAATAAAACTAAAATACAAATGGAAAACACTTCTATTTCTATAATTTAAAGTGATTTTAATTTTAATTTTTATATATACAGTAAAACATCTGTTAACCAGCCTCGGATAAACCGGTCCTCGGATTAACCGGCCTATTTCATAGTGAACTGGTTCGATGAGAGTTTCCAAAAATAAATTGTAATTGAAACACCAAAGCGGCGGCGAGTCAAACGACTTTGTCGATAGCAGTATCCCATTGTCGGCAGCGTAAAAACACCGCGGCATTATCACCCGTCGGTATAGCAGACATACACCATCAAAAACGTTTGATGGGCCGCTTTTTTTCCATGTATCAATTTAGTATATATTATGGAAAATATAACATTTCTTTTCAGTTTTCTTCTTGTCTTTGACTGGTTATGATCTACGTATAGTATATACAGTAAATAAAAATGAGCGAGTTACAAAAACGGGATAACGGAAGCATGTGTTGGTTTCATTTGAGACGCGGTTAAATGTGTTAAAAAGACTTGACAGAGGGGAATCTGTAAAAGAGCTTTGTGACGAGTCTAACAGGAACCTCTGATTAACCGGCCAAACGGGCAACCGGCCCGGGTGTCAGTCCCGACTAGACCGGTTAAGAAGGGTCCTACTGTATATACTAATAAATATACAGTTAATGATTTAGTGCATTATTAAGTTTTTAAAGACCGAGTTCCAGGTTGATTTTTATTTTTTTACAAATTACTATTCATTTCAACTTTTGTAATGTTATTTTTCATTCCATATGAAATACTTGATTTTACTGCTTCACCAATATTTTATTTTTAATGACAGAAAAAATCATAAACAAAATTATTTTTTATGACAGTGCTTAAGACTTTTTCTAATTTTGATTTTTAAATTCAAATTCTTAAAAATGGACATAGAATTCAAATCCATTAAACTGGACATCATTTTGACACTGTTCACAAAAATGAAGAAAGACCCATTTCACCATATTAACTAGAACATCAACAAAATTTTGAAAATTGTTATAACTTAAAGGCCATAAAATAATTACCTCGACACAAATAAATTAAAATTGAATCAAATAGAAGTAACTCATTTATTAGCGTATGGGATAAAGAAAATTCTAAAAAATAAGTAGGGATGTCAGGTAGATAAAAAGAAGAAAAGTAATTTGAACAAAGGTAGACGAGTGTGTTGTAATGAAATAAGGTTAGGGTCAGTGGTCTCTTTGTATAAGAAACCACTAATATGAAAATCAGAAGTTTGTTAGGAAGAAAGAAGGAAAGGGAAATTTGGATAATAAAATCTACAGACAGAGTAATCGGCATATTGTAAATTCAAAGGGGGGAAATGTAGGGGACAATCGGCATAAACTAAATGATTAAAAACTAAAAAATGATTTGGGAAAAAAGTTTTGGTTAAGAAATTTAGTATTAAGGATAGCCTATAAGTAAATAAAAAATTTGTAGTGAATAATGATTCAGAAATAAATATTTGAAAAGTTAAATACTTAAAAAAATTTCATATTTAGGGAATAGCCTAAAAATGTAAACTAAATAAAAGTGTTGTAAATGGATACCCAAAAAGGGTAACACCTATGAACAGTAACATCTGTTCGCAAGGAGGGGTTGGTTGGATTTCGGTAGTCAACAATGTTTCATAAAAACGAAGCATAACAGACAACATTGGAAAAATCGTATAGCTGGGTGGTGTGTAATGGGTGTTAGTTTAAACTAAGTAGAGCTATTGCGTAACTGTTAATGTAAGAAAGTTCCATTATTAATTTTAATCCAATGGGAAAGTCTATCAGGTGACCAAAAGGCCACAAATAATAAAAAGTCAGTTAACAAGATGTGTCAAAGTTGATGAAACAGGTACAGTAGGGGGCTAAAATCGACGGAAGTTTTAAAATTAAAATAGGTTATTGGCTACGGATAAGATCACAATTACAATAATTCATGTAAAATGTAATAATTAAAGTCATGACATGTTTTGTAAAAAAATATTAAAGTTAAATGGTTAATTTTCTTTTGTTGTAAGATCTTAAATTTTCTACTTAAGAAAATAATAATTTGAATAATGTTAAAGTAACTAAAAATTTGTTGTCAGTTATGTTTTAACTATATTTATATAGTCTAATTGCTAGGTCAGAATATTATGTGCAAATAAAATGATTTTATATTATATATATAATGAAAAAAAATTTTTTAATAAATGCAGAGTGAGTTTTGAAGTTTGAAAGGAGATTTGAATTTTTGTAATGCACAAAATGTTTAATTAAAATCAAAGGTATGGTTGAATAAAAAACGAGAAAATATTATTTATGGAAAAGTAGTTAAGGTTGATATTGTATGATGAAGGAAACTATAGTGTATAATTAAGTATGAAGTTTAAGGTTTTTATGGAAAGAAGTAATAAGTTTTATTAGGAAGTTGTAGTAGTAGAATGATGTTTTTTTTTTAAATTAGGTTCCTGCGAATTTTACGACAAATAATGATCGGCAAAGTTTATAGCGAATGGTGTTCTGCAATTTCTACAGCGAATAATGTTTAATGACGAATCTACGAAAAAATGGTCTACGAGTCTACGAAAAAAACAAATGTTCTATGTGTTACCAGGGGACTTAAATTTAAGAAAGGCGGAACCAAAATGGTAACAATGTTTAGAAATTAAAAAAAATTAAAAGACAAAAACAAATTTAGTGATTAACAAGGCTCAAGTTTATTTAAACAAAGAAATTTCAACGTTTCAGATTTTAACATTTACATCTGAGAAAGACATCCTGAGACAAAATTATCATAAACAGCTTATGATTAAACAATCTTATAATTAGTAAAGTTATATGTCCTTAATACAAAATATTATAATTTAAATAAAAAATTTAGTCAATAGATTCTGAAAATTTATCCCCCCTTTTAGTTTATATATTTTATCGTTACAAAATTTAACAAAGACAATGAGCACAGCTTAACAATCAGCAGGATCATAATTAATCCAAAAAAAAAGATTATATGCCCTTAAATGTAAAAATTACAAAAATAAAAAAGATGAAAAGATACTGATTTTTATTCCCCCCCCTTTTAACTTTATGAAATGATAGCTTTCTAAAACAGTTACATAATATTACTTATTTTATAAATTTCTTAAATGCTATATTGGCCAATAAATATATCTATGTTTTAGCTAAAGAATTTATTATGAAATGAGTAGTTTATTTTAAAAGAAAAGAAGGAAATTTTGAATATTAAATTTTTAAATTGACGTCAATTGTTTTAATTTAGAAACTAACCTCTGGGAGGTTGTTAGGACCGAAAGTTTGCATGCAGGCTCCACCCAATAATTTTTTATATATTTTATAATTAATTACACAAGTCTACATCTAAAAGAATGTTTTTAAGAAAACATATTCGCTGAAATAAATTTTAGGCACATATACAATATGAGTTTAATTAAAGTTCTATAAAGTTAGTTTTTTTTTTTTTTTTTTTTTACATCACTTTTGTGCACATGAAACTGAAGCTATGTTGGATAAAACGTGTTTTGTTAACAGGACGAAACATGTCTAGATCTTTCGCTGTGTTTCTTCTACCAGCATATTAGCTATAGCAAAAAACATGTTTTTTAGTGTCTGTACAAAATCAGACATGTTTTAGCATTAATGTTCATTATTAAAGAAAATATCTGGTTATTTGCCAAAATTAAAGAAAATTGATTGTATGACAGAAATTTGTTAAGATTGAACTTAAAAGCTTCTTAGATGATTATAAATCTATATATATATATATTTAATTTGTTTGAAACAAAGCTTGTATAAGACTTGCAAGGATCTGCACAAGTCTGTAAAACGAAATTTTCTGATTTAGAACAGATTTCTCCAATTGTTTTATATTTGACATGTTCTATAAGATATTTCGATCGTTAAAGTTCAACATTAGTTTGCACTTATTTCACATAATTGTTCCAAACTCAAAATGTGCCTTTACAAGATTTTGTAAAGTATGTTTTAAGAAAAGTAAATTTTTATAATCATTCAGTTTCAAAAGAACATTGAATATTAAATAAAACATGTAATACATATTTTAAAGAATACATGATAATTAATAAATTATTTTAAGGCATTAACAAAATTTTAAATATGAAAAAATCTGTAAGGTTGAGTACCTGGAAAATCCTGTCGCAGTTCACGTAAGCTTGTGCCGTGTAAACGAAAATTTACTAAACATTATAGAACTAAAACGCACAAAACTTGTAGATTAACATTGCCAAAAAACTGAGGTGGAAATTTTGAAGTCCAAGAAAGAAATTTATCTCTAACGTAGCTAAATATGGATGTCAGACATTGTGTGACTACAGGTAGACTCTCATACCGGTATCAGTGAAGATAGGCTGTCTTGCCGTTGTACTTTACCCTCTAAAGTCATATGATCATTAGTTTGGGATAATCTCGCCGGGTGGCAGCATCTGTCAAGCGACGGAAGTTGGATGTGGAGAACGAGTTTATGAAATTTATTTTGCAGGATGGATTTTTAGAGTTTGAATGCTACAGCTCTCCCCCCCCGAAAGACGGAGTTAGGGTGGAGTCAGAAAAGAGGCCAGAAGGGCCTCCCGCAAAATTTTGAAAAAGGGGCAAAGGGCCAGAGGGGCCTCCAAAAGATTCTAAAGAAGGGGCCAGAAGGGCCTCCTACAAAATTTTGAAACGGGGCACTTGATAGAAACAACGCTTCATAATGCTTTTATGGTCACCACTCTAGGGTGTAGCCTCCTTCGGCACTTACTTATTAAATTTTGAAATTTCTACAGCGTCTCAGCTCTTCCCACCTATAATTGGGATAAGCCCAGGAGAGAAAGAGCTGAAGGATGACGCAAAGGTCGACATTGCTGTGCTTGAACTGACTTTGTACACTAAGGTACGTGGGGAAAAGGGGTGGAGTGGCACCTCGGGACACCAAGAGGAGGTGACCACTCCGGGGACCGGGGAGGGAAAGTGCATGGCACCAAGGACTTCAGGAAAAGGCCGGACTCAGAGGAAGCTCACATGCGGGAGGAGCAATTTTAATCCTCTGAACCGACCCTTACATTTAATTACCAAAAATAAATAAAAATAAAAGAAAAACTCCTGAAGCCTTTAAGGTCAGATCATGCTCAGCGTCGTTATTTTTAAATTCCTCTTCTCCCATACGAAGAAAAATTTAAACTATTCACGGCTCTTAACAATTTCCGTGAGAAAAAAGAATTTTGAAAGGTCTAAACAAATAATCCATTTTAAAAATAAACAAAGAAGCAGTATGAAACGTTGGGGAGTCAAAATAATTTTCTGCTGCGCAAGGCAGGGCTTGTAGTTGACTTAAGGTCTTATATGTGTATCTTTAATCATGTGCCCCAAAAAGGAATTTAAATTAATCAAAAAGGTGTAAAAAAAAATTTCATCAAAATTTTTAAGTGTTAAAAAAAAATGTACAAAAGAAAGAAGTGTAAAAAAAAAGGTGTAGCAAAAGAGATGGTGCCAAGATGAATGTATATAAAAGGTGACCCATGACAAAAAAAACCAACTCCGGTTTTCTCAACCCTAAACAAACTAAATAAGGAACCAACATGTTGACCTGCTAATAATAAAAGACGAACAACCGAATAATTTAAAGAATAGACAAACAGGCCAACCATGTTGTCCTACATACAAAACTGGGCCCCTATAAATTTGGAAAAGAAAATTTAGCACACAATGATATATTATTAAAGAGTGTTCAACATTTCAATGAATTATTTAGAAAGTGCCACCATCTGCATCAACCAGTCCACCGCCATCTTGCCTATTACTCAACATGATAAAATTTAAAAAAAATAAATAAAAATAATTTTCCTTCAAGATGACCAAAAAAAAATTCAAAAGCAAGCTCAGTGTTCTTTAACGAGTCTTCTAATCGCAGCAAATCCACTGCCATCTTAACTGTTGCTGATAATTATTAAAAAAAAAAATAATAAACCAAGTAATTTAATAAAAAAAATTTCTTTTAAGATGATGCAAAAAAAAAGAAAGAGCCAGAGAAAGACTCAAGAATTATATGTAGTGTAGTTGTTGTGTATATATGTGTGTGTGTAAGTATGAATTGATACAGACAAGCGAAAGAAAACTCGAGAAAATTTTGAAGGAAATTTTTGAATTTTTTTTGTTTTTTTTTGTTTCTAACTATTTTTGGGTTTTATTATTTATTTAAATTTTTTTTTGGAATTCCCGAATGAGCCCGCTGTCTGGATCAAATTCAGTGAATGACTAGTGTGCAGTGTATGTAAATATATATATATAAAAAAAAATATTTAAGCAGACAAAATAATAATAAAAAAAAAATTTTATCGAAATTGGTTTAGAAGTTTTGTGTAAATGTTTATAAAAATAAATAAATAATAAAAAAGAGACTATAGATTTATAGATATCTAAATATTTAAACTAAATATTAAAAAAAAAATTTCATCAGCAACAGTTGTGCAGTATTTGAAAAAGCTGCAAAACATAAAAATGAGCCTTGTTTAACAAAGATAATTTTGAATTTAAATTTAGATAGTTCCAATGCAAAATTTTGAAAATTAACTACTGTTCCAGAATTTAAATTAACAACTCTATAATTTAATTTAACCACACTAGAATCTAGAATCAACGACTTTATAATTTAGAGAAAACCACGCTCTGCTACCAGAAACATGTTACCAGGGGACTTAAATTTAAGAAAGGCGGAACCAAAATGGTAACAATGTTTAGAAATTTAAAAAAATTAAAAGACAAAAACAAATTTAGTGATTAACAAGGCTCAAGTTTATTTAAACAAAGAAATTTCAACGTTTCAGATTTTAACATTTACATCTGAGAAAGACATCCTGAGACAAAATTATCATAAACAGCTTATGATTAAACAATCTTATAATTAGTAAAGTTATATGTCCTTAATACAAAATATTATAATTTAAATAAAAAATTTAGTCAATAGATTCTGAAAATTTATCCCCCCTTTTAGTTTATATATTTTATCGTTACAAAATTTAACAAAGACAATGAGCACAGCTTAACAATCAGCAGGATCATAATTAATCCAAAAAAAAAGATTATATGCCCTTAAATGTAAAAATTACAAAAATAAAAAAGATGAAAAGATACTGATTTTTATTCCCCCCCCCTTTTAACTTTATGAAATGATAGCTTTCTAAAACAGTTACATAATATTACTTATTTTATAAATTTCTTAAATGCTATATTGGCCAATAAATATATCTATGTTTTAGCTAAAGAATTTATTATGAAATGAGTAGTTTATTTTAAAAGAAAAGAAGGAAATTTTGAATATTAAATTTTTAAATTGACGTCAATTGTTTTAATTTAGAAACTAACCTCTGGGAGGTTGTTAGGACCGAAAGTTTGCATGCAGGCTCCACCCAATAATTTTTTATATATTTTATAATTAATTACACAAGTCTACATCTAAAAGAATGTTTTTAAGAAAACATATTCGCTGAAATAAATTTTAGGCACATATACAATATGAGTTTAATTAAAGTTCTATAAAGTTAGTTTTTTTTTTTTTTTTTTTACATCACTTTTGTGCACATGAAACTGAAGCTATGTTGGATAAAACGTGTTTTGTTAACAGGACGAAACATGTCTAGATCTTTCGCTGTGTTTCTTCTACCAGCATATTAGCTATAGCAAAAAACATGTTTTTTAGTGTCTGTACAAAATCAGACATGTTTTAGCATTAATGTTCATTATTAAAGAAAATATCTGGTTATTTGCCAAAATTAAAGAAAATTGATTGTATGACAGAAATTCGTTAAGATTGAACTTAAAAGCTTCTTAGATGATTATAAATCTATATATATATATATTTAATTTGTTTGAAACAAAGCTTGTATAAGACTTGCAAGGATCTGCACAAGTCTGTAAAACGAAATTTTCTGATTTAGAACAGATTTCTCCAATTGTTTTATATTTGACATGTTCTATAAGATATTTCGATCGTTAAAGTTCAACATTAGTTTGCACTTATTTCACATAATTGTTCCAAACTCAAAATGTGCCTTTACAAGATTTTGTAAAGTATGTTTTAAGAAAAGTAAATTTTTATAATCATTCAGTTTCAAAAGAACATTGAATATTAAATAAAACATGTAATACATATTTTAAAGAATACATGATAATTAATAAATTATTTTAAGGCATTAACAAAATTTTAAATATGAAAAAATCTGTAAGGTTGAGTACCTGGAAAATCCTGTCGCAGTTCACGTAAGCTTGTGCCGTGTAAACGAAAATTTACTAAACATTATAGAACTAAAACGCACAAAACTTGTAGATTAACATTGCCAAAAAACTGAGGTGGAAATTTTGAAGTCCAAGAAAGAAATTTATCTCTAACGTAGCTAAATATGGATGTCAGACATTGTGTGACTACAGGTAGACTCTCATACCGGTATCAGTGAAGATAGGCTGTCTTGCCGTTGTAGTTTACCCTCTAAAGTCATATGATCATTAGTTTGGGATAATCTCGCCGGGTGGCAGCATCTGTCAAGCGACGGAAGTTGGATGTGGAGAACGAGTTTATGAAATTTATTTTGCAGGATGGATTTTTAGAGTTTGAATGCTACATATGGAAAAATAAATGTCTGCGAATTAAAAAAATAATTTTTGCAATGGATTTATGGGGAGTTTTTGAAGTGTGAAGTTAGTATTTTTAAAAAACTAATGGGTAATTTTAAGATGGAGGTGCTATAGTTTGATATTTTGAGTAAAGTTAGTTAGACCACAAATAGTTTTCTCAGGAAGTTGTAGTTTGCTTTGCATTTGAAATAGATAATAATTGGATAAAGTAAGATTTTTTAAATTTTTAAGGAAAAGCAATTTTAATTTTTAGTTGTCGATAAGTTTCCCTAAAATAAATTAATGTAAATATATAAAATAAAGTAAACAATAATAAATAATAAATCATGCACGCAACATAGTTAACTAATCATAATACAATAATAAGTTTTTTTAATAAGCATAGAATAATATTACATGTTAGGCTAGTTTAGCTCGGCCAAGTTAGAATCATTAGTGATAGAAGAAAGAGAATAAATGTGGACTAGCGAGTTTTGGATATTTACCAGTAGATTTAATTTGACCAAGCTGAGAAATATAGTCTGGATTTCCTGAGAGTCTATCATCTAGATAAATGACTTGCAGATGCCTATAGATTCTTCTTTATCTCTACTATCTTCGATGCCACGTAAATAAAAAACTTTGACTGTACGTTTTAAAATAAAAAATTACTTCGACTGTACGACTTTTCATAAGGGATTAATAACCTTTCGGCACTCCTCGAAACATTTCAATTGATCCTTTGTAGGTTAATCCTTCTACAATAAGCAAAATAATGATTCTTCGAATATACAAATAAAATAAAAAACTTGAACAAAAAATTTCTGAACATACATAATAAGTGAAATTTCATCAAAGCTCTATCAATAAACGATAAGCTGTCTCTTAAGTAATTATCTAATAATGTCAGAGTCCTTCATTGGAGTTATGATAAATTTGATTAAATAATAAAGGAAAACTGTCAGTTTGTAGGGGTACTTTAACGTATGAATTTTAAATGGGGCTAATAATCGGAGTACTTAAAACATTTGACATACAAAAGGGGGCTATAATACAACCACTTACTTTAGAATACCAGATGTAAGAATTTTTTTTAAATTGTAAATTAAAATCTGGAGTGAGTGTGAATAAAAATGAATGAAAGTTGTTAGTAAAACACTATGTACAATTGGTTATACTGATCACATATACTGTTTTAGGGGGTTCTGTAACATTTTACATTTTTGGGTTTTCAAGTTGGTTGTTTAGTACTTGGTTTGATGATGTACATGAGCAATATATGATGTAAGAGACTTGCGTCATATATCATATTACGATCGTAATGTTGAGATCATGTACTGATGGACAGACACTGTTCTGAAATTGGTTAATGTTATATAATCGTAAATAAATGATTTGTATGACTGAAATATATAATAAATAAGAGAAAAAAGGTAAATATTGTAAATTTTTTATAAATATTAATTCCTCTTAAGAAAGAATAATTTCCAAAAATTAGTATGAATTAAATTCAGTGCAGTGTGTATCGTGAGCCGTGGTAATGGTCAGGTTAACACTACTGGCCCAGAGATTCCACCAATAATAACATTTTGAAACCAAGCTTGAACAGAGTACTTCCTGGGAGCGTTTATTCGCTCATGATCATCCGGCGAGAGTAGTCCTGTTTTGAAGATCTCACCAACACAAGATCTTTTCATTAAACCAAAACATTTCTGTGGAATCTACAAGAATGACGCACCAAATGAGCAATATCGTTGAAAGAAACAGTTTTTAACCCTTAACGGACGGCTAACGCCTTTAAACACGGCACGACCTAATATCTAAATGTGGTTAGCGCCTTTAAACGCAAAAACACAAACACATGATTAGATGATTCCAAAAGAGTGCAGAGTGATGTTCAGTGAGTATATTTAGACAACAAAAAATATAAGCAACATCTGTGAGGTCTTATCGATCTGTGTTCTGTCGCCAGAGTAAATTAAATCTACGATCGCAAGTGTTCTCACCGCGGCTTACGCCTATAGACGCGATCTGTTTTACTGAGGTGTTCAGTGTTTATTTGAATTGTTCGCTGACTGATATCTATTCCAAAGTTTTACTTTTGTATAAGTACTTGTTTTTTGTTTGTGTTTTTATTTATTTATTTTTTTTTTTTTTTTAAATAAGTGTACTTTCTTGATATTTTTGTTTTGTTTTTTGTATAACAATAATGGCAAATCCTGATGACCCCGATTTTGATTCTTTTGTAATCAGGATGCTAAATACTTCCTTTTCAAGTATCATTGATGTGGATAACCTAGAATTAGAGGAGGTAGAAAATATAAGTCTAAACAATGTTAGTGATAGTGAAAATGAAGTAACAAGTGATGAAGAACTGTATGTTTGTCCTAGGCCTACAACAGCACCAACAACTAGACCTAGAGATGATCAATGGTATAATGTTACAAAGCCTTGTGAGTGTTTCGAAGTGTACCATACTAAAGCTTGTAATAACGTAAAAAAATTAAAGTTTGTTTGTATGTTTGAAAGACGCGGGTGAGAGAGGGGGTAGGCTGTTTAAATAACATTTTGTAATCGGTAAATTCATTTCTAAGATGAAAATAGATTTTCAAAACAATAAAATAAATAATCATGTTTAATTTTAGTATAAATTGTTTAATATAAAGTGTCTATAAATTTGAGTGAAATATAGGGAGTGTGTAGAACCTTAATAACGGTGAACCGGAAGAACTCATTTTCGGAAGTGAGACATCTCGTGGTTTTGATGAACAGGTGGAGTCCACAGCTTGGAGGGACAAGTCGTGTTTCTCGGAAGCTAGATCAGAGCTTAGAAGCACATGGCCGGGTTTTCTAATAAAAGTCTAGTTTTGGTGTGTTATGTAGAACGGTTGTTCTTTAGAGTCTAAATTGAAAATTTATAGGACAAGCATAGTTTGAGATGTTGAGAGAACAGTGTGTTAGAAATGATTATTACAAATCGCGTGTAATTTTGAAAGACAATAGACAATCACGCGAGTAATATAGAATTCGGTCGTATTGTGGACAGTTACAAAGTGAAAAGATGGACTAACAAATTAGTAGACATTCTAGACACGAACATTTTTTGCAAAGTGTAACAGAAATGCTTTCGGTAGAAATCGTTTTCCGTGGGCAGAAGAAAAGGATAATCAAACAATAGACTTCAGGTTCACCATTGTGTAAATGCATTCTGAGTCAACGAACTGGTAAAATGTGTTATTCAACACATGAACTTAATTCACTTTTTGTATAAAATTTAATGTTTATTTTCTAATTTTAAAAATTAATATTTTATATTGTTATTTTTAATAAAAAATAATTGATGTCTGTTGACATATTGCTTATCAGAAATGAGCTAAATTTAATGATAAATAACAGAGAGTTTGAATCTGTTTATTTAAAAATATTTGTTACAACATAACGTTAAATTCAATATAAAAGAAAGAAAATTTTTAATAAGTAATGTTAAAGAAGCTTTAACCATTTAAACTCATTTTTATGAATTAGTATGTGAAATGAATATGAAATTCTTTCAAATTTTTAATATCATAACTTAAACTAGTACTTGCAAGTTTTATTAAAGTAAATTCAATTTTTTCTTTATTTTCAAGTTAACACTTAAAAAAGTATAAAATAGACCTTCTTCAAAGCATAGTTATTAAAAATAAATAGGATGTCAATCATTGTAGTGTGTCATGATATACTTTATTTAATTAATGTGTATGAATATCTGATGTTTTATGTCTAATAAATGTTTATGTCAAAATTTCAGCTACAGTGTTCTCATTTCTTACCAGAATTCACTGTAAAGTACACTAATAAAAGAACTTGCGACCCTGAGGTTAAATTTAATTATATTCTTTTCTTTTCTTTTCAAAATTGATGTTAATTCATCTGGCGCCCATAAAGCTTGGCATATCTTTATAAATAATAAAATTAAGAACTCTTCAAGTTCATAATATTTACAATTATTACAAGCTAATTAGTTAGGATCAACCTGAGAATGTTTTTATTGTTATAAAAAGTGCCTGAGTATGAGTTTCTATATTGCAATATTGAAACAAGAAAAATATTTTATGTATTCAGTTTTTGACTAATTGTAAATTCTGCCAAATTTAGCTTGATTTTTCTTTAATTAGTAAAAAAATTTTTTTTTTAAGTTTAAAATTAGTTGAGTATTTTTGTGTGTACTACTTACCCCTAAGTATCTTTATTTACAAAGAACATTGAAAAAAAATTTTTTTTTTTAATTAAAATCTAAATGAGCGGTAGCCCATATTTTAAGTTCACGCTTTAAGGGTTTAAGTTGTTCTTATATAGGAACAGTAAGTATAGACGTGTGTTGTTGTATGTTTATGCGTTTGCTTACGTTAAATTATATTAAATATAATATGATTTCTTGAAAGAAGACCAGTATCAATAACGAACGATAAATACAAAGAGATTGATATCTGTTAAATTCAACAACAGAAATAATAAGAAAAAAATATTATATAAAAACTTTCTTTTTCATTAGCATAGACAAGTTAAAGTTATTACCAAAGCTAACTTTTATGAGACAAAAGAGATAATTTAATATTTGAAGTAATGTTTTGTGAACTATTGACATAAATAATATGAATCAGTCATTATTATCTTTCAATATAATTTAAAGATATTGGACAATCATAAAATTAGGAATTATTTAGACATAAGAAATTATAGACAGAATAAAACTTGAACATAAGATTTCACAAAAATTATGTTTACTTAATCAAAAGCGTTTTAACGAAAAAGTCGCCATCCTCAGTAATAAATAAGCTACAAAAACTAAACTTTAACTAACTTAAAAAGTGTTTGATTAAGTAAATGTAATTTTTGTGAGATCTTGTGTTCAAATTTTATTCTAACTAATATTATCTCACAAGTCAAGCTCAATATTTATGTAAAAGAAATTATAAGTTAAGTAATTTTAGGAGGGCCTCCATAAAATCAATTTACCATTACTATCATGCTTGATAATAAATAAATAAATATATATATATATATATATATATATATATATATATATTGTATATGTCATGTTGTATGTCATTTCAGTGTGGAAGAAGAATTACCAATTCCTATTAAATCTGAATAATTTAAACCACTTGTGATTTATTTGTGATTATAAAGTACATGTTCCTAGAAGCTCAAGATCCAAATTGAAAATTAAGTGTCTGTACTTTACAACCCAGATAAATTAACCCCAATTAGCAAAAAGTTACATTACATACTAGTACAATTTTAAGTTCGATTTTATTTTAATTTGATCACAGATAATTTTAGCAACTTAAAAAATTTCATGGCAGTTATCCTTTTATCAGCTAATTTATATCAAAGGAGTTTCTAATATTGTAAGCATGGGACATCTTCCAACCAAAATAAATAATAAATATTAAGTTTAAATAAAGTACAAGTAATATTAATGTAGTAATAATATTCAGAATAAATATTATATATAAATAAAAAAAAAGTGTAAAGTGTTCTAAAACAATGTAAAACATTGAAAGTTTAAATTTCAAACTGTGCGCGCCGATGAAATTATCCGACGTTGCACAATCCATGAATAAAGGAAGTTGAACCCTGGAGAAACTTCCCATGAGCCTGAGCGTTAGCTTGCCTAGCGTCTGGTGGAAACGTGGTTTAGAGTCTTTGTAAGAACTCAACGGGAGACAGTCACGTTATGGTGCGGTTGCGGAGACTCATTTTTTAGCAGCCTCATGGCGAAATAATCGTAATTTGGGAGTTGGAACCAAATACAAAAGATATGGACAACTTGTTTGTGAGTAAAGTGCAAAACATGTAAGAAGTAACTTTATCAATGTGATTGAGGAACGTTTTAGAACTTTAAATTTTTCTGAACAATAACTTACACATATACAATTTCTGTACTTTACATTTGAATGTTGATAACTCTTTTATTTAAATAGATATGTCTTTGTTTCTTAATGACAAAATAAAAAGAAGGTTTCCTGTTTTAATTATGTCTGGCTAAATAATTTGTGTTAACCATGTGCCATGCTATGCTAGTAACTGTAATTACGATTTGAGATTGCGATCCTGCCCCTTAGGATAATTAAAATAGTAAATTTAAATGTAGAGTTGTAAGAACGCAGACTTACAATTAAGTAGGTAATACAAAATTTGATTAAAAGCTCTTAAAGCTCATTATAAACGTTATAATATTTAAATCTTACTTTTTTGTTACAAATACATGATTCTAAGTTACTTGGATATGATTTGGTTTTATTAACATTAAATTGATTTTAAAATATTTTTAATTGATTTAAAATCACCCTTACATCAATTTGAAATTAGAAATTACTTACATAATTCTTTATTTTCTATTGATAGCGCTCTAAGTTTCACTTCACATATACCAATTACTTTTCTCAATTTCTCTTTCCTATGATTTTATATTTTAAATTTTACCTAAATGTAATCCTACATATAATCATTGAAAATATATAACTTAATATATTTTGTACTGGTTATATAAATCAAGACATAACTGCTTGCCTTCAGCTTTATCCACTCTGTTACTTCTGCATGAGTTCAATTTAAATTGTGCAACATAAAATACAATGGAAAAAATGTTCAATGAGTGAAATGCTATGCAGTTATATGAAAAATATATGTGAAAGTGAAAGCGATTTTGGGTGTTGTAGAAAAGAGTTAAGAATTGTATAAAAGGGTTGATATGGAATAAAGGATATTAAATGGGAGAGTTTGATATAATACTGAAAAAAAGTTTTAATGTGTAGAATAAGAATACAGAGATAGTAATCATTAGCTATGTAACTGGAAAGTATGTCATGAGAAGAGAACTCTATCTGGGGCTGCATTCAACTAATCCCCTCATGAACCAATCCCAGAAAGAGTCATTCATCTGGACCTATCTAGACCTATCTAGTAACATAGATTATTTCTCAGGACATCAACGAACAAATTCCAAGTACTGTAAATAAAAGAGAGTAATTAGAGAGAAGGGGGAGTGGAAACAAACACAATGTAAAAACTGACAGTGGCGTTGAAAAATGTCTCTTCGTGCCTTAGTTTTATATGCTACCTGGGTTAAAAGAATGAAGAAGAGGCTATTTGCTGAACTACTTTTGCTAGAAAATAATTTGAAATGATATCTAGCATACCAATACTTCAGATGTAAAGATGGAAGCTGTTGATCCATTTAATCCCATGTCACAATTGAAACTTCAAATAACAGTTGCCACCAGGCCACTGCAAAGTAGTTGGTATTAACAACATCAAGACTAAATCCAGAATTCGTAAGCATGAAGATGTCACCTAAATAAACAAGGTCTATGGTTAAAGCAATGGAACCAAATTGCTATCTCTGAGAATTCGCTGATAAAGTTGCAGTTTTTTAAAATGCACATATCTCTAGGACATTGAAGGACTTAATTACTGGAGTACTATAGTCTAAAGGATAAAATGACTAAACACTATCATTCTCAATAGGTTATTTCTTTTTTATCACTATATTTAATCAAATATACAAAATTATTCACACAATACAAAACTTAATTGTTTCTATGTCTTCTATACCTACTTCTATGTCTACTTTACAGAAGGACAACATTAAAAAGATTTTAATTTTAAAACTGTATTTATTAATTCTTTACCTGATTCTTTGTTTAAATTCTCCACTGTTTTCCGCAGTGGACCCAATTCTTTTTCAACTGCATCATTATGATTAGAAAGTGTAATTATTTGAGCTGCTTGCCGTTTATTTAATCTTCGTAATCTTATAATCTCGACATTGTCCATAACTCTATCTACATCATTGCCCGCTGATTCTCTATTTCTCTGAAATGATGTTGATGATTCTGCCTCCAACTCAGATATTCGTCTTTCATAGACTTCTCGCTGCCCTTTTAACTCCTGCAAAACAAAAACAAAAAATGAGAATATACTAATATTTTATTACGAGTGTTTTGAGAAAAGAATTAAAGAGGAACAACTACAGTAGACTTCCAATTGTCCGGCATTCAATGCTCTGGAACACCCAATGGTCCGGCACCATCATGAATATATAGTATCTACATACATAATGTATTTGTTTTACGTTATTACAAACGGAAACGTGCTTATACATAAGTTGTGGTTCGGCAATGCAGTAGGCCTAGTATACTTGGAAGTATACTGTGAGCTTCGGGTTTCCTTGGGTGATCTCAGTAGTCGTTTCAGACCGGTCCATTTTGCTTTGTCTCTACTGTAACTGTCAGTTCACCATTTTTTCATATCTTTGTGAAAAAAATAAACGGATCAGCTGGGTTGAAGCGGCAGACGCATTAACAAGTTTTATAACTTTTGGTGAGGCAAACTCACATTATAACTGTTCAGAAACCATTGATTTGTATGTTGTGAGAAATAACTTTTTTTAAATAATAATGATTTTAGAAAACAAAAGAACATTAGAGATTTTTTAAATGGGACTTGTAAATTTACAAATTACTGTAGGACCTTAACTAAACTCTAATATACTGTATTTCAATTAAAAGTTCCCTATAGGCATTCTGTGGTTATGTCAATGTATTGCTGTAGTTGTACATACAACCATATTTGAGCTCCTGAAAGGAAAAGTGGTATAAGTTAAAAGTTTGAATTTCCCACCCTTTTCATACTAATAAGGTTTTTTAAAGCCAATCTGTTTGATGGAAAAGTGGTATAAGTCATATTTCTTATTTAAACAATCTGTGAAGTAAGTTTCATTTAAACAATTCGGAACGTATTCAGTGAAAATATATGCAGAGAAGATATTTAAGGAATGACATTCAAACGAGGAGTGACATATATGAGATCTAGCAGACATTACAATCAACTGTAATTCAATATTCAACCATCAACTGGTAGGCCTAGAAATTCAAGAAGAAAATTGGAAATTAAAATTATTTTCCAACATGTAAAGACCATGTTTCCCACCTCAAAATTATTTCAAATTAAACAGTTCATTTAAAATGTGTCAATAAAAAATTATTAGACAGCCATGATTCGACCTCTGAAAAGAAATATCCAAATTTTAAAATACCACTTAGAAAACTTTAACATGAGAATCATAGACAAGGTACTGAAGAATCACGATGATTATATGAAAAGAAGAATTTATCGGAAGAAACTAATATTATTAATGGATATAACGGAATCTATTATATCTAAAAGGTTGTTTGGAAAAATACATATGATTCACGAGTAATTCAATATAAATTAAAAACAAAACCAAGTCTCAAACAAACATGGCTGATTTTGTATGTCTTCTTAGAAGATCAAATCAACATACACGCCTACTTTTAAAACTCGCGTTCCAATTAGCGGAAGAAATTCTAATAGATATGACATAGGATTTTCAATGCAATTTGTATTGTATTTGTATTAATTAAAATATTCAGATTATCTAGTAATATTTTAATATTCTAAAGAAGTTATTTGTTTGTTTATTGATCTAATGTAATCTATTTAGTGGTAGAGTCCCATTATTCCAAATTAAATAATTATAAACCTCAGAGAAACAATTAATATATAATTGTACGAATATTTCACTTGATACACAGACATACACACACAAAACATACACAAAAGACCATATGATTCAGGAGGTGGGCAATTCAAAGCTTGGGAACGCTACCCTTGAAGATAAGGGATTATTGTTGGCGTCTTCTGAACTGAAAGGACACTTTCTCTGATAAGAGGAATTGAAAAAGATTTTACCAAGTAATCATCGTGTTCAGTCGAATGAAACAGTACCAGAAGAACTCTTAAATAGTGCGGGTTATTTATATAGTGCGTTTTAATCAGAATCTTACCAAATACTAATGAAAATTGAAGAAATAGTGTGATAAGGTAAAAATTAAGATTTAATTGAATGTTTGAATACAGCGCTTACAATAATGGGTTAACCGGATTAGGTAGTATTTCATACTGAATAAAGTAAATTCTAAGATAAAAATAGATTTTCAAAACAACAAAATAAATAATCATGTTTAAATTTAAAATAAGTTGTTTAAAATAAAGTGTTTATAAATTTAATGTTATTTGTAGTTTTGAGTGGATTTTCCGGGGAGTATGTTGAACTTTTGTAACGGTTAACCGGAACAGCTCGCTCGCGGAAGAGAGAAAATCTCGTGGTTAGGTCAGTCTAGAATTGGGGCTTGATGCTAAAAGACCTACGAATGGTAGTTCTCCGAGTTTCTGTTCAAAAAACAGAAAATGTGTTAGGAAGTTTTAATTTTGTAAAAGACATGGTGTACTAACATTTTTAGAAGTGCTAAGACAATATTGTTTTCCATAAATAAACTTTTTAATGAAAAAGCGTGAAAACACGAAAATTTGAGTTATGTTGTGCAATCACTACCACGTGATTTTAGAAATCTCGACAAAGAACTTGTCTATAAGAAAAATAGAACTATTAAAATTATCATAAGACATTAGTAGAATATAGGACACCTGGGGTACGACAAACTAGGGCACCTGAGCACTGGGGCACTTGAGGTACAAAAGCCAATAGGCCCCTGACGTCACTTCCAGAGACGTCATAACGACGTCACTGGAGATGACGTCATTAGGGTACTAGAGACTTAGGTAACAGAATCCCCTACGTGAAACAGATGCCCTAAGTTTAGACGCAAACCAGATGTCCAAAGTACAATGTTAACTTACCCGAGATCTTTCCTCTTCGGCAGCTCGACGAAGACTAACTAAACTTAAGATATACCTAATCTATAAAGCACAATACTACGTCACAATACTACGTCACAATACTACATCACATAGCGCTATGGGACACCTGGGTTAAGACAAACTAGGGCACCTGAGCACTGGGGCACTTGAGTTACAAAAGCCAATAGGCCCCTGACGTCACTTCCAGAGACGTCATAACGACGTCACTGGAGATGACGTCATTAGGGTACTAGAGACTTAGGAAACAGAATCCCCTACGTGAAACAGATGCCCTAAGTTTAGACGCAAACCAGATGTCCAAAGTACAATGTTAACTTACCCGAGATCTTTCCTCTTCGGCAGCTCGACGAAGACTAACTAAACTTAAGATATAACCGGCCTATAAAGCACAATACTACGTCACAATACTACGTCACATAGCGCTATGGGGCACCTGAGTACAGATTGACTAGCGCTATGGGGCACCTGAGTACAGATTGATGTCGCATAGCGCTATGGGACACCTGAGTACAGATTGACGTCACATAGCGCTATGGGACACCTGGGCACAGATAGACGTCAGCTCTAGTAACGTCATTATGTCGTCTCAAAAAAGACGCCACAACGTCGTCACTGGAAATGACGTCAATGGGGAATTACTCTACGTCACAATACTACGTCACAATATTACAATACATAATAGTACATCAAACAAAATTTGTAACTTACCAGAGATCTTACCCCTTCGAAAGTTCGACGAAGACTAAAATAAAAACGAATGATACAATGATTATATAATAATACACTATAAAACCCACACTGATTGAGGCTGAGAAATAACGTACCATAACACATGTAATAAATATAATAATTAAGCGTTTATTAAAATATATATATATATACATATATATATATATAATATTAAATTTAAAAAATTAAATCCTGTAGGCCACTATCCGGGGAGGCCCCTCATCTTCCCCTCCCCAGCACCCCCAATCCAACTCTTCAATCATAAATTCAAAGACCTCCCTTTGAGGCCTGAGTGGGACCCTAGGAGGATCCTCCTTTTTCGGTTCTGAAATAAAAATTACCGAAACTATAAAGGAATGCTACGATAGTCGATAATACAACAGTAATAATACAAAAAACATAAAAAGAATAACCAACCCTGAATTTATAAATGTTTATAACGAAAATACAGCAGCGATAATAGTAATAACAAAAATAATAAACAACTCCCGAAATCATAAATGTTTGCTACGACAATTGAAAACATAACATGAACAAAAGTAACACCAAATAATAATAATACCACCTCCGAATCTGTAAATGTTTATAACGAAAAATAAAAACACTTTTGTAATAATATAACACCAAAAATAATAAAAGTTGCTTACGTGGAACAAGGTAGGTAGTTCCGTCCCAATGAAGAGGTCAACGCAATCGCTCATAGTGTCCTGCTCATCACCGAAGTTCAAACTAGACTAACCCTACATATATTGCACATATGCTAACTCCCACCTCTACAGCTAGCGTCACGCTTCCCCCACCGC
Source organism: Aphrophora alni (assembly GCA_963513935.1). Lineage (NCBI taxonomy): Eukaryota > Metazoa > Arthropoda > Insecta > Hemiptera > Aphrophoridae > Aphrophora > Aphrophora alni. Next base: position 60,327,029 of record OY740770.1, on the reverse strand, counting down.
CAGGTTTTTGAATATGCGAAATATTAACTTGACATTCAGTTGCGAGCCTAAACTGAATTAATTCATATCAATTTTAATTATGACCGACGACGAATCAGGTAAAAAGTGTAATCAGAATTTCGGCTGTAGGATATAAAAACCGCTCACTATAATAATAGACTTATTTGGCAAGTTTTATCAAAATTCACAAAAATCTATTTAAAAACGGAATTAAAAATATATTTTGAATTGAAGATAAATTAACGGACGTTCCAATAAACGAACAATCTAGCTGAGATAATATATATTTATATCTTAAAACGCCAAAATTGGGGAGAAATTTTTAATACCACATTTAAATCCTAAATTCAAATTTTTCCTATTTTAAAAACAAACAAAAAAGTACAAAATGGGAAACATCATTTGTAGCATTATTATTACGGTCTATATTAATCCTGAAAATTCCATAAAGACAAGTACAGAAAGGCGCAAAAATATAGTAAAAACCAAAACCTAGCCTATCTCTAAATTTTACCCGTATTCTAGCTTAAACAATAACTGTAAATATTGAAATCAAGTACTCACATTAAATCGTGTGAAACACTGTAAATTACTATTTACAAAATTTACCGTGAATTATCTAGTCTTCAAAAATAACAATATTATTACTTTTATTTAATTAATTATGTTGAATTAATTTTCCACAAATGACGAGATATCGTCAGATGGCCCAAAAAGTTTTAAATCTATATCAGTAACAAGATTTGGTTAAGATACAGTACTTTCGAATCACCCTATACGTAATTAGTCTTACACATGCACTATTCTCACAGTCATACAAATTTTTTGCACTAGCAAAGAACATATGGCGTTTGTCAACTACCACACGCATGCACATGTGTTCGTATGTAATAAATTACAACGTGGGAGATATGCGAAAATAAATTACAACGTGGGAGATATGCGAAAATAAATCACAACGTGGGAGACTTCCAAAAATAAATATCCGCTTACCAGCATACAAACAGACATCTGTTCACATGTAAGTGCAATGCGTTGGTCTAACAAAAACAACCGTGATATTTATAAGCTATCAGCCTCTAGTCTACATAGCTATCCCTACTATAAAAGCCTCAGTCTCGATTCCCAGTTACCATTTCAGTTTCAAGATTGCTATCAGTGATTACGTAAGTAAAATATAACAATAGTTTTTGATTTGAATCGTTACTATAATTATTTAGGATACATTGTTTTTGAAACACGATATATCCATACAGGCATGCGTGTTTGCGAACGCATATTAGTCACGGTTCTATAACTTTCAGGTAAACAAAATAATTGATTGTTTGTGAGCACATATTATATTCATGGTTCTGTAACTCCTATAACTTTTATATGAGTAAAATATTTGCCAGGATATAATTAATTGTGTGTGTGTGTGTGTGTGTGTGTGTGTGTGTGTGTGTGTGTGTGTGTGTGTGTGTGTAGGATCGTACTAGATTATCATCAGATGTACCTTTGTATAATTCGGAACAATACATGTATTCATGTGTATGGTTAGGGAAACAGGAATTTGATTTTTCTGTAACCACTTTGGTTCCAGTAGTCATCTGAGTAAGTTCAAATCTTCTTGTATATACTTTTATATTTCTATAACAACTATTCATATATATTCAAATCTTTTTGTTTACTCTATGTAAAAATTATTCATACGACTATTGATTTTCTTTCATAGTTCGATTGTCTTTACTTTTAATATATCATTTATTCATTATATAGTTATATAAGATTTATACTATTGATATATACTGTATTATACGATTATTTATTCACATTTGTAATTTATTATATACATAATTTTGATATTTATCTGTGTGTGTGCTATTGGGGGGCAAATACATTTCTATATATTACCATAGTTTACCTACAAGATATAATGGACCCTATAAACCGTATAAGTACAACGACATCCCATGTTCGAAAATATCGACTTACAGGTACGAAAACGCTTTTCAAATTTAATACTCCACCAAAACATGTTAATACCGTCGATTGGTTAAAACTGGGGTTACAAAAACTAGTTAACGAGATGAAACAAAATGGTAATGAAAATGATAGAATCGGTTTCACGTTCCAAAACGAGAGAATTCAAACACCTGGGTATATTGCATTTAGACCATTAACTGAGATTTCAGTAGATACCCTTTGGGCTGTTATCGGTAGTATAATCCAAAGTGGTTCAGTGTCAGGGTCGTGGACTGATACATTTCAATTAACATGTACAAAAGTTAACCTACCAGTAGGGTTAGGTCGTAGACGGGGTCTTTATTATAATGACTTTACTGAAGAGTGTAAATCTAGGAAGGGTGTTGTAGTTATAAACAATACAGACAATTTATGTCTACCTAGAGCCCTGGTTGTTGGTATTGCCCACGCTAAAAAAGACCCATATTACAAGACTATTATACGATACAGATGTAAAAGACAAACCACTGAAACTCAAAAACTATTAAACGATGCTAATGTAACTATTCCTGAAAGCGGTGCCGGTATTACAGAATTGAAAAAATTCCAGGATCACTTAAAAAACTACAAAATTACTGTTTATCAATATGGGGCTAGGGGCCGTGATATACTATTTGAACAACATATACCTAATGCCGAATATAAAATTAATCTATTGTACAACCAAAATCATTTCAATCTGATAACCAGTCTAACTTCAGCATTTGCGTGTGGGTACTTTTGCGAAAACTGTCACATTCCTTACAACACGATAGGTGATCATGTTTGTTCAAACGTTTGCAGCTCATGTAAGCGTTCACCACCTTGCGAAAAAGATGGTAGCGTTTCAACGTGTAACCAATGTAATAGAAATTTCCTTAATCAGACTTGTTTTAATCAGCACAAGACAACGTTGTGTAACATACTAAAATATTGTCTGAATTGTAACCGTAGTTTTAAAAAGACAAGACAACATCCGAAACATACATGTTATGAGGAATACTGTAGTGTTTGTTCAAAATATAGACCCTCCGGACATCAATGTTATATGAAAATAGATATCAAAAAACCTAAAAAGGACGGATATTTATTGATTTTTTTCGATGTAGAAACGACTCAAGATACACCATCAACCTCAAATCCCGAAGCTAGAGTTCATAAAGTCAATCTGTGTGTTTCACAACAATTTTGTAATTCGTGTCCTAATAATTGTCCGACAGAGCATGATAAGTTACACATTTTCAATACCAATCCTGTTAATCAGTTTATGGAGTATATCATGAATGTTCGGAAAAAATTTATAAATGTATGTATTATATCGCATTACGGCTCAGGTTTTGATATACAATTTATTTTAAAATATATTCTAGAGGAAACTCAATTCACACCTGAATTGATAACTAGAGGTACCAAGATAATATTACTAGAATTAGATAATGTTCGTTTTATCGATTCCATTAATTATATGCCTATGGCATTATCAAAATTACCTAAAGCTTTCGATTTACCTCCTGAAAAAAAAAGGGGTACTTTCCTCACCTTTTCAATACAAGGGAAAACCAGAACTATGTAGGACCTATGCCGTCTATTGATTTTTACAACCCTGATTCCATGTTTGACGAGAGTCGAAAAGATTTTTTAAAATGGTATAATATACAGATTCAGAACAATTACGTTTTTAATCTTCAAGTAGAACTCGTAGCTTATTGTATATCAGACGTTGATATCTTAGCTCAAGCGTGTCTTAAATTTAGACAAATGTTCTTAGATCAGTGTAATGTGGACCCTTTTTTAGAGGCCGTCATAATAGCTAGTGCATGTAATCTAGCGTTCAGACGTAATTTCTTAAAAAAGGATACAATCGGAATTTTACCTAGAAAGGGGTACAGAATGATTGATAATCAGTCATCTATCGTTTTGCAGTGGTTAACATATAAAGAGGACCAAATAGGAACACAGATAGAACACGCAGGTAGAGGTCGCGAGGTCAAAATTAATGGGGTGAGTGTCGATGGAATCTCAAATAACACTATATTTGAATTTCACGGGTGTTACTATCACGGATGCCCCGACTGTTTTCCTCTAAATCGGGATGAAGAGTTACATAACGATTCAACCGATACATTCAATTTAAGATACGAGAGAACGCAATTAAAAACACAAAGACTTGCGTCAATCGGTTACACTGTAGTCGAAATGTGGGAATGTAGATTTAGGCAGCTAAAGAAAGACAAACCTCTCGAGACTGCCTACCTAGAAAAACACCCTATACTAAATATGTTACCTCTAAACCCACGTGATGCATTTTTTGGTGGTAGAACTGGGAATACAAAATCATATCATTTATGTAAAGAAGGAGAATCCATACATTATGTGGACGTTTGTTCATTATATCCGTGGGTATGTAAGTATGGTAAATATCCTGTAGGTCACCCTGAGATTTTCATAGGTAACGAGGCTTGTAAGGCCCAAGGTCTAAACTCTGAAGGGCTCCTAAAATGCAAAATACTGCCTCCAAATAATTTATATTTACCGGTTTTACCTGTAAGAATGAACAACAAATTAATGTTTGTGCTGTGTCGAACATGTGGAGAAAATGTTAATGCGAATGAATGTTGTCATGATATTGAAGAACGTGCCCTATCGGGTACTTGGGAAATGAGTGAAATCCGTAAAGCTATACAAAAAGGTTACATTATATTGGACATGTATGAGCTTTGGGTGTACAAGATGGCTACTTTTGACAACGGAGGGCTGTTTACGGATTTTATAAACACTTTTTTAAAAATAAAACAGGAGGCATCAGGTTTTCCATCGTGGTGTGTGACAGAGCAGGATAAATGTAAATATATCGAAGACTATTTCACACATGAAAGTATTAGACTTGATTCCACTAAAATTGAAAAGAATAGCGGTCTAAGATCGCTTGCAAAATTAATGTTAAATTCATTTTGGGGCAAATTTGGGCAAAAGGAGAATCAATCTAAAGTTAGAATTATAAGGAGATCTAGTGATCTGTTTCAACTATTATGTAGCCCTTCCGTTGTAGTAACAAATGTCCAAGAAATTAATGACGAAACGTTATTTGTATCGTGGGAGTATATTGAAGAATCTGCCGACATATTACCTACTGTAAATGTCGTGTTGGCTGCGTTCACTACTAGTCAGGCGCGGCTTAAACTGTATGAACATCTTGATGCTTTAGGCCAACAAGTATTATATTTTGACACAGATAGTGTAATATATCTTTTTAAAGAGGGTAAACATAAAGTAGTTACAGGTGACTATTTAGGCGAAATGACCGATGAACTTACAGAATATGGACCAGATTCATATATCAGTGAGTTTGTCTCGGGAGGTCCCAAAACATATGGATACAAAGTCTCTACAAATACAGGTCAGACCGTTACGGTTTGTAAAATTAAAGGTTTCACACTAAATTTTAGAAATTCGCAGATACTAAACTTTGATTGTTTAAAAAGATTAGTTGACACCGGAGACGATGTTGACAGCATTAACGAACCAATTTACATAAGTGATAATCAAATTAGGAGATCCGTTATTCGTGAAGTTGTTACAATAAATGAAAAGAAAAAATTTAGTATAACAGGTGCTAAAAGAAAGAGATTTGGAGAGTATGATACAGTCCCCTATGGATACAAGACCATGCGTATTTTATAAATAACTGTGCTATTCTCTAAATTCTATCATTTACATGATGAATGTAAGACAGGCTATTGCCGCAGAGTTGCATAAACCAGCCCGTAGGCGTTACCCGACCAGAAATGTAACATTAAAAGGTATAAATGACCTGTATCAGGCTGATTTGGTCGAAATGATCCCTTATGCGAGAGAAAATAAAGGGTTCAAGTATATATTGACAATGATAAACTGTTTAACAAAATATGCTTTTGCTGTGCCGTTAAAAACAAAATCAGGCGTTGAAGTAGCTAAATGTTTAGACCCTATACTTAAAAAACATCGTATGAAACATTTGCAAACCGATCAAGGGAAAGAATTCTTCAACACTCGTGTGAAACAGTTAATGATAAAATATAACATTAATCATTACCATACATACTCTGACAAAAAAGCTTCCATAGTCGAAAGGTTAAATCGTACGTTAAAAAATCTAATGTGGCGTGAATTTACAGCTCGGGGCAGCTATGAATGGTTAACCCTTTTAAAAGAAATATTAAAATCATATAATAATACAGTGCATAGTACCATAGGAATGAAACCGTCTCACGTATTGAAAAAGCATGAGAAACTATTATTACAAAAACTAGATCGTAAAACCGTAAAAGCTATACCCAAATTTAAACTAGATGAAAAAGTTAGAATTTCCAAATTTAAAAAGACGTTCGTTAAAGGTTATTTACCTAATTGGACAAACGAGGTTTTCTCAGTTTACGCTATTGTACCGTCAAAACCTATAACTTATATTCTACAAGACTCGAAGGGGGAAATTTTAAAAGGCGGGTTTTATGGTGAAGAATTAAATAGATCAAAAATAGGTAATGTATATCTTGTAGAGAAAGTTATAAAGAAAAGAGGTGATAAGGTCCTTGTGAAATGGCTAGGGTTTGATCAGACACATAACTCATGGGTAAGTGAAAAGGAAATTGTCAAATAGGATAGGTTAGGTTACGGTTACTGTAGAGTATTAGAAAAAACTTATATAATGCTCATACAAATCAATTTAACTTCAGTATTACGTCATCATGAGGGTCGAGCACTCGTTACATACAATGAATATGACGAATTTCGACACTTTTCTCAAGAAAAAGGCTGTAAATAAAAGACACAGCTCATTACTCCCAAACACAATCAGAGCATTAATTTGCGGACCGTCAAATTGCGGTAAGACAAACGTTATATTTAACTTACTTTTTGAACCTAACGGCTTAAAATTTGCTAATGTTTACATATTTTCAAAATCCCTTCACCAACCAAAGTACAAGTTCCTGGAAAAGATTCTTGAAAATTCTGACGTCGGATACTACCCATTCACTGATAATGAATTCGTAATCCCGCCAAACGAGGCCGAACCTAATTCTATAATGATATTTGATGATATCGCTTGTGAAAAACATAACAATATACGTGCTTATTTTACTATGGGGCGTCATAATAACATTGACTCTTTCTATTTAGGTCAATCTTACAGTAATATCCCAAAACACTTGATTCGTGATAATGCAAACCTCTTAATAGTATTTAAACAGGATGATCTGAACTTACGCCACATTTACAAAGATCACGTCAATACAGACGTTTCATTTGACGAGTTTAGAAATATTTGTGCTATAGCCTGGGGGGATAATCACGGTTTTATTGTGATAGATAAAGATAGTGAAAAAGATACTGGTCGTTACAGAATTGGTTTTGACCGTTTTATTAAAGATATATAATGCGTATATTCACGTATAATGATATTCGGCCTTTTGCCAACATTTGTAAATTGCATAACCCGAAATCAAATTTATGTTCATGGTATTATACGGACAGAAAACAGTTTTGTGGAAACTATTGTAGTAGATCTGGTAGATATGGTGATATATTCAATAGAAGATGTTGGAGGCATAAAAGACGGGGTGGTCACAGTAAAAGCTTACCACCTTTAGTTATACTCATGATTACTTCGGCCGATAGGATTTACAATAGGGAAATATGGTTGAAATTTCTAAGCGAGTGTGAAAAAAACGGTGTGCCTATTGAACTTGTTATATATAACGAACATATGTTGAAAGGCACGGTGAGACACCCTCAAAATATGATTTCGAGGTTTAGACCTTTCCCCGATTTGTTCAATACAGCTGTCACCCCCTCCCACGGAGGGGTGGGGTATATGAACGCGTATTTGAATATGTTACAGTATGGAAGCTCCTTACCTTTCACTTCCAAATGTGTAGTTGTCACAGAGAGAACTATACCTATACGTGGGCCTATAGCTCTATATAGAATGGCCTTAAAGGCAAAGTGCTGTATCGACATTAGTTACAATGTAAAGTTCGGCCCTCCCCCCATCATGCCTAAACGAACCAGAGGTAAACAGTTTGAAGCTGTAAACAATAAAGCTCAAGGCTTGTTCACTGTAGAGTTTCTTAAGGAAGCCTTACCTACAGTACCTCAACAATGTGTTCATTTCGGGCTATCCTTTGACGGTATCAATTATACTGTAACTAACCAAAAATTGTTACAGTCTTGGATGAAATATACGGGCTCAAATTTGGACGAATTTTTATTATTAAACTCGTATCTGCTTAGTGAGCAAAGTGTTCAGCCTATAGCTAAACTTAAAAAGTTTATGGAGGACACACCAAAGAATGATTATCTCTTTGTAGCCGAAATAGCTCAATGGCGTGATAATCTAAAACGAACCTTTATATTTAAAAGTACGGACAAAATCGAGCACATTCCTCGTTTTGACAAGGACACGTACGGATACCTGAAAGGGTTGCAGTGGAGTGCTAACATATTGAAAGCATCAGCTGGTGATATAATAAAGTTCCTCCTGACTAGAAAACAATATCCGTGTTTCTTCAGATCTATAGAATTACCATGACGTCATCTAACCTTACAGCGGAGATATCACGGTTAAGAGAGGTTATTAAAAAAAAGTATCGGTCTATACGTCAAGGCGAAGCTTATACAGAGGTGCTGCTCAATAAACAATACAGCCCTATACTTAAAGAGTTGTCAAAAATAAAGGGGTCGCCGTCTATACCCTATGTCAAAGGCGAGGTTAAGGACGAGGTTAGGGACGTGATCAGCCCTGAGGAGAGGGGAGGGGAGGAGGAGGAGGATGAGGAGGTGGAGGAGGGGAATTTGTGGGGTTCTCCTAGTTTTATGGATACTGAAATAATTGCCGAGAGTCCGGACCAACCAGGACCCAGTGTAAGGGAACTATTGTCAACACCTGAAGGGCAAAGTACATCTGAAACTTGGGTAAACAGTAATTTCAAACATCCACTGGCACGAAAATATATGCTTATAATGATGAAAGATACCGCCAGAAGTCAAATTATAGATCACAGTTACGGGCCGAAAATCGAAGACAACTCTATGACGATCGGAAACAAGACTCTTCAGTTGTCGGACGATGGTGAAATTATAATTGACGGTATTCACTATAGTGGGACGCCCGGGTTGTACGAGTTGGTGTTTAAACGTTTACCAGATGATGAAATATATACCGATGCCGATTTACGAGCGTATAGAGATATCTGTTTGAGATCCAGTGCACACAAGAGATCATACAATCCGAACGAAGTAGTTAATCGTAACAGATCTCTAAAATATAGAAACATTATAGAGCCGTTATTCCCTTCTAAAACAATCACAGGGAGAGGATATTCATATTGGGACAACCCTAATGAACTTTGTAACCGACTACGACTCTTATTGGCCTCTATAGATGCTGGTCATACAGGGCATGCTAACGAAATAGCCTCCATCATTGAAGAACTACGGGAAGCTGGGATTATAAAAGGTTCTGGAAATAGAAAAATTAGATCATTAATAAAATGAGCGTCGACAAGTTTGGACGATACTCAGAGCTTAGTAAGACTCGTTCAGTGTCGGGGTCTAGGGTTACAGGATATGACCTTACACCTGAGGGAAACTACGACATAAGGGGCAAAATCTTAAGTAATGTAGCCAACCCTAAAACTAAAAAAGATGCCGTTAACCTAGAAACTCTAGAGAAAAATTGTCTAACTTTTAACAAAAAAATAAAAAAATATCATACAAAGGGTGTACCTTTGGGAGGTCTGGGGGTGGCCAAAGACGTTGATGATGCCGTAACGAAAGGTTATCTCGAGTCTCTAATTCCAATCAAACTTATGACCGAGTATTCTGTTAATCATAATAGGATACAAGATGTAGGCAAACCTGTGGGAAATGATGATGCTGTTAACGTTATATACGCGAAGGAAAATTTTATCGTAAAGAACGGAGAGGGCTTATTTGATGCCAGTAACTCTAGAATCATTAATGTAGAAACGCCTAGCGGTAAAGAAGATGCTGTCAACAAACAGTACGTTGACAATAGACTGCCACTAAATGACGGTCAATCATGTAATTTTGCGCAAAAAAGAGTAGCAAAAATCGGCTCTCCATTATTTATGGATGATGCGGTCAATTTAGCTTTTCTTATAAAAAATACAGTGCATTTACTCCCATTTGGAGGGATATTCAGTGCTGACAGTAAGAAAATAAGTGATTTACTTGACGGTACGTCTGATGTAGATGCAGTCAATTTGCGACAGTTGAAAAAATATATTCACGATATGTATGAATGGTTAAATACAAATGTATTACTCAAAAATCAAAAAGACGACTGTTTTAATGCCGAGGCAAAACGTATTTGTAATGTCGCTCGTGGTACTTCAGCAGCGGATGCTATTACATTCCATCAATTAGCCGAAGCTATTAAGTCTGCAGAATTCAACTTTGTTCACGGTATTGAACTTACGGAAGCTAGTTTGAAAAAATTTATTAACACGGAATTGATTCAACTTGCACGTGCCATTAAAACAAAATACAGTAAAGAAACTATTCCTAAAGAAGGGGTAAAGAACTGGAGATCGCTATGGGGCGCAGAGGATAAGGATGTAGAATAAATATCTAAACAATTTGTTGATTAAACTCATTCGTAAATATGACTTTGAACAGAGTGTTTGTCTTCTTTGTGTTTTGTCACTGTACAATTCTCGCTGAAGAATTCGGCAGTGACAGCTACAGTACAACACCTGAAACGCTAGATGTGACGCTATATGGCCGCTGTGGTTATAACGATAGTGTTAATCCGCTTGATGCCTCGAGGCTGTTTAAATGGAGTAATACTACGCTCTCATGGTACGTGTACGGTGGTGGTAACCGTGACCTAGTGAAAACTGTTCAGTACGCTTTCAATTTATGGAGTAGGCATTCTAATTTAAAGTTTTATCGGTGCAGCTCTACACCCAACATAGTCATTTCTTTTGCTGAAAGGGATCATTTGAATTTGGTTAATGGCGCTACAAAGTGTTTTAGCGATTTTGACGGTACAGGTTCGGTTCTTGCACACGCAACACTACCCACACCGACCACTATGCAATTGGAAATTCATTTCGATACGGATGAGAATTGGGACTTTAGCATGAATCGACCTTTGGATGGCCATCAATCTTTCTATACAGTCCTTTTACACGAAATCGGACACGCTCTTGGCCTACACCATTCGCCTGTTTTAAATTCCACAATGTATCGCTATTCTATTATACCTAGTAACATTGTAGACATGTATCAAATAGATCTCTCCCCAGATACAATTAACAGTATTCAACAACTATACGGTCCTAGGATAACCACTACCACTACAACAACAACAACAACAACAACTACAGCTCCCACTACCACTACCACAACAACAACAAGACGGTCAAAAAATACCATTACTACAGAGACGGCTCTTCCTGATCTATGTAGTATAAGACGTAAAGTAAATACAGTTTTAATAGCCAATAATCACATATATCTGTTTTATGGGAAATATGTATGGATAATACATCTGGATAAAGCTAAAAGAGACTTGAACATAACACCCTTAATGATAACGGACTGGCTGGATTATTTACCAACAAATTTTGACGGTGTAACCTCTGTTTATCAGGCGCCTAATAACGATATAGTTTTAGTATCAAACGTGACCGTGTATCTTATTGAATACCCAAGTTTACAGAGAAAGTATGTGTATAAACTCGATGATTGGTTGAGGAGAAAGGTTAAAAGGTTAAACGCAGTACTTAATGGTAATCAGGGTAGGACTTTGGTATTTTACGATAACACATATGTTATGAGATATGATGATTGTGCACGTCAAAGTCTGTATGAAGGCAGAATAACCGATCTTTACACTGGTCTACCAAATACTATAAGTGGCGGTTTCAGATATATAGACGGTAATCTTTACTTTTTTGGTGAAAATAACGTGTACGCATACAATGAGTTTTTAGGTTATGTGACGGGGGTTTATACTGATATATTTGATGTATTCAAAATTACATGTATGAAGGAGGAGCGTCTCAAGGACTTGTACACCTTACTATGGGATATATTTTACTCTTAATAGAACGCAACTCACCTTTTTGATCAGTATATAAATGGGTGCGAAACAAGCAACATCTATTAGACGTTGAAAGTCAAAGAGAAAAGGTTGTGGTCTTGTATCCTCGTTATTAAGTGTAGGTGATAAGGTGTTGAATAAAGCAATTGATTTATTACCCGTCGAACTACATTTACCGTCTTACAACTATTGCGGTCCAGGTACAAAACTTGCCAAACGTCTTGCTCGTGAAGATAAAGGTGTGAACCCCTTGGACGAAGCTTGTAAGGAACACGATATAGCATAAAGTAGATACGGTGATTCGGAAAGACGTAGGGGAGCTGATAAAATACTTGCTGGAAAGGCTTGGGGTAGAGTTAAAGCAGGGGACGCGTCTTTGGGTGAACGTGCCGCCGCTTTGGCTGTAGCAGCTGCAATGAAGGCTAAAACAAAATTAGGGGGTGGAAAGAGGAAAAGGGGAAAACGTACAGTACAACAACTATTGAAACAGTTAAAGGGGAAGGGTCTTTACTTGAAACCATATAAGAAAGGTGGTGGTAAGAAAAAGCGTAGGAGAGGTAAAAAAAACGTTGTTAGATTCATTACCAAATAGACCGTTAACAAATATTGATTTGGAGAAATATGTCTTGAAACTAAGAATCCCTTATTTTAGAGGTGTCTACATGAGAGACAGTCTTCCCTCGAAGCCTTTGAAAAATGAAAATGCTATTGTAAACCTAGATAGTATCAACGGTGAAGGTACACATTGGGTGTGTTATAAAAAACGAGGTAATAGTGTAGAGTATTTCGACAGTTTTGGAAATCTTAGACCGCCAAACGAGTTGACTAGGTACTTTGGTACGGGTGCTAATATCAACTATAACTATAAAAGACATCAAAGCGATAACTCAGTCGTGTGCGGACATTTGTGTCTAAAGTTTCTATCATGAGTATCGTATTAAGTGGTAATAGTTCTACAATTTCGTGTGATTTCTTTCCTCCAGTTGAGTTGGATGACGGTGAGTGGGAGGTTGGTCTCATTGACTTTGCCACTTACAATTCAATCCCTAATATAGTGGAGGGTATTAATAATAAATTTTACCTCGGCAAAGATCCAAAAGATAAAGATAGTGTTGAATTGAACATTAGTATACCTACTGGTTCATATGAAATCGAGGATATTGAAAGATATATCAGGTCACAATTGCCAGCGAAGGATGGATTATCCCTAAAACCCAACAATAATACATTGAAAGCTGAGATAAAGTGTTCTAGGCTAATTCGGTTTAAAGAGGACTCTATCGGGAAATTACTCGGTTTTAAGATCGGTGACCTTGCAGCTAATGCTAAACATGAATCTGATTTACCAGTTGGTGTAATTAAAGTGAATGTTATTCGTATAGAGTGTAATATTGTGAAGGGGTCATTTCAAAACGGTACAGAGTGTCATGTTATACACGAGTTTTACCCACAAGTACCTCCAGGGTACAAGATTGTGGACATTCCACCAACAATAATATATTTACCTGTCAAAGTAAAAACTATTCATAATATCACAGTAAGTTTAACAGATCAGATCGGTGCTCCTGTAGATTTCAGAGGGGAGACTGTGTCTGTCAGATTACACTTACGACGGAATGGGTCTCGTATTTAACGACCGTCAGTATAAAAAAGACGTCAGTATAAGTCGACCCCTAGCCGAGTTAACACGACGGAATATTCTGTTCCTTAGATCGTTAGGATTCAAGGTTAAAAATGGAACTACTGGCAATAGATAGTGCTGCGAATTACGATGACGTCATCACAGGTCTTGAATACCATTCTCACAGACCATATGCGTCCTCTACTTATGGCAATAACGATGAAATTCGTATCCCACTAAATCAACAGGATGTTATTACAGCCCCTTTTGAAAGTTTGTTACATATCAAGGGTAAATTGAGTGGAACGAAGGCTGACGGTACAGCTGCAACTGTTAAGTTTGTTAACAATGCAGTAGCGTTCTTATTCGATGACATTAGATATGAGATAGCTGCTAACGAAGTGGACCGTACGAGAAATGTCGGAATTACAAGTATAATGAAAAATCTATTATCGTTACGTGAACACGAGAAGAATAAGTTAGGTAACGCGGGATGGTTGGGTATTGGTGAAACAAAAGAGGTTGAAGAATTTACTCTCTCTGTACCATTGAAGCTGTTGATGGGGTTCTTTGAGGACTACAAGAGGATAGTAGTGAATGTGAAACAAGAACTCATACTATTACGATCAGCCACTGATTGGAATGCTATCTACAGTGACAACGCTACAGACATAAAGCTTGAGATACTCAGTATACACTGGAGAGTTCCTCACCTAACAGTAACCGATACTTTTAGATTGAAAATTTTGAAAATGATAGAACGTGACAGTCCTGTACACTTACCTTTCCGTACTTGGGAAATTTACGAATATCCAACATTGCCCCAATCGACTCAAATTTCTTGGACCGTTAAGACAGCTAATCAGTTAGAAAAACCTCGATATGTTATATTGGGGTTCCAAAAAGATAGAAAGAATAAAATAAAAGCAGATGCTACTTTGTTTGACAGTTGTAATGTTACAAATGTAAAACTGTATCTCAATTCACAATATTTCCCTTACGACAACTTGCACGGCGACGTTTCGATCATGTATGAGATGTATGCAAGATTTCTAAAATCTTATTATGGAAAGGAACCGTCTCCGTATCTCAGTTTGGACCAATTTCGGGATAAAGCTCCGATTTTTGTAATTGATTGTTCTAAACAGAATGATTCTATTAAATCAGGTCCTGTGGATGTGAGACTGGAAATTGAGGCTTCCGCAAATATACCTGCAAATACTTCAGCCTACTGTCTCATTCTACATGACTCACATATTGTATATACTCTCCTATCGGGTAACGTTAAAAAAGTTAATGTGTAATTGTTGTATACTGACATCATATATTTGGTTTCTGCGCATGCGTGGTCATTGATATATATAAAACTGTTCATGTTTGAACCTGTTCATTCAGTGAAGAGACATCATGAGTATATACGATTCGTTTCCAGGGAGTGTTTACGCATTCTTCAGGTTAGTGCCTACAGATCAAATAGAGGAATTTAATGACTTGATTGAGAAACTTTACTCGTTTGTTGGTAAAGACCCGAAAGAGTTTCACGGAGAATTGTGTGAAATATTCTATTATGATTTACATAAGGATAAAAATTATATAGTTGAATCGGAGCAAATATCTAGCCGTGTTTATGAAAATTTAACTGATAGGTATGACAGTGATCTTTGTCGGTATGCTTATGGTGATTGCGTATTGGTGGGTGGGATAGGTGTGGTTGATACTTACGGATATTTGTCCTCTTGTAAAGACTATATAAATGGTAAATTAACATACTACCAATTTGATTTTGATGACCCGAGGTTACACGATTTTCCTCTCATACTATACCATCTTGTTGGTGATGAGAAGGAACATATATTTATTGAAGAATTTGAGGATATAATTAACGGTGGAATTGTATTTGAATAGGAGGGGGGAGGCGAATAAGGGTGGGGGTAGTACATAGGGCACGAGTTTCGTTCAAATAGGTTATTTGTAGTCATGGAGTCAACGAGTACGGACGTAAATGTGAACGTCTCCACCGTGGAGGATATTGACGAGCTCGTAAAAATACCTAACTTTCAGCTCGGGGTTTTTTTAAAGACTGTACATTTTTTAAATAAAGAATGTTCAAAATTCATATCAGTTGGTTTATTTCAACATACAGGATGTGAAATCGGTGTGCTTATACATGGTGGTAAGAATTTTGTGTTTTTTACACAAGAGTTGTTTAATGAAGTATTACTACTGCTTAAAGGTTCTCACATTACTGCTGCATTAGGTGAAAAAAGTAATCGTAGATTCACCTTGAGCTACGGTGAGATTGTGGTTAAATCTATTTTTGGTATTCGTTATGTTACATTTAACGACGAGCGACGAACCTTAACCTTGAACGAATCGGAGTGGGGGGCGTTTGAAGACTCTATTCCTGTTGTGACACGTCGTATTTCTGAATTATTTTATTTTGAAAACGAAATGAAAGCATACATCAATGAGAACCTAGCCGCGGACGAGGTAGTACCTAGCAGTTTACCTGAGGCTGACAGGCTATACGACGAAATTACACTGTTTAAACATGGAGTACGCCGTGGTTGAGTTTCACGCGTTTATGGATAATGACAATAACTATATTATTAAAGAACTTGCAATTGTGAGCAATCACTTTTTTAGTGTTACTGTATTTAAACCCCCGTACAGTTTTGAGGTATTGAATAGTAAAGCTCAAAGGACAGCACGTTGGTTACAAAGACATCACCATTGTATACGGTGGGGAGAAGGAGGCGTGACTTATAATGAAGATTTAATACGTATACTGTGTAAACCTTTCGCTATTTTATATACTAAAGGGTTAGAGAAAGCAAAATTCCTAAGACGGTTCCACAGGAACGTGCTAGAGGTGGATTCGCAGTGTAAAGTCTCTGAGAGAGTAGATTTCAATTGTGTTTTATCAAAGCATAATAAAAAAGATAGTAAATGTGCATTGCGTAGTGCTAAATGTTACTATGATTGTCTAAAGAGTGTGTGTGTCTAACGGTCCCTGGCGTGGAGTTAAGTCTCCCGTAAACCGTTATGGTCCCTGGCGTGGAGTTAAGTCTCCCGTAAACCTTAAGGTCCCTGGCGTGGAGTTAAGTCTCCCGTAAACCTTTGAATGTCATAGTAATACATAGCACGGCTATGCACAAAAAAATTTAAAAAAGTTAAATACAAAAAAACAAAAGTAAAAATACAAAAAAAATAAAAAAAGTAAAAATACAAAAAAATAAAAAAGTAAAAATACAAAAATAATTTGGGGGCCGCATTTTGTAATGGAGTGGCGGTCACAGGAAATAGCGTTGGTTTGGAGCTATTTCCACAAGAGGTAAGCCTTCTGCTTACCCCGGCTTGTAATGTGGGCTCTGATACGGCTTTACTGTACCAGATGACGGTTCCAACCCCGTAGAACACAGAGGACAAGTTGTTTAGTATTTTTATACTAACAAATTACTTTCTGATTTTTCAGATAATGGAGATGTATCTTTGCAAGACTTTGGAGACTTACGTGTGCTGCGGTAACGCCTGTAAGGCTATATCCGTAAAAGATCTGGTGTTTTATAGTGTATTATTATATAATCATTGTATCGTTCGTTTTTATTTTAGTCTTCGTCGAGATGTCGAGGTGGACGGATCTCGGGTAAGTTACAAATTTTGTTTGATGTACTATTATGTATTGTAATATTGTGTGATGTAGGGGGTTAGGTGACGCAGCATAGTAACATAGAGTAATTCCCCAATGACGTCATTTCCAGTGACGACGTTGTGACGTCTTTTTTGAGACGTCATAATGACGTTACTAGAGCTGACGTCTATCTGTGCCCAGGTGTCCCATAGCGCTATGTGACGTCAATCTGTACTCAGGTGTCCCATAGCGCTATGCGACATCAATCTGTACTCAGGTGCCCCATAGCGCTAGTCAATCTGTACTCAGGTGCCCCATAGCGCTATGTGACGTAGTATTGTGACGTAGTATTGTGCTTTATAGGCCGGTTATATCTTAAGTTTAGTTAGTCTTCGTCGAGCTGCCGAAGAGGAAAGATCTCGGGTAAGTTAACATTGTACTTTGGACATCTGGTTTGCGTCTAAACTTAGGGCATCTGTTTCACGTAGGGGATTCTGTTTCCTAAGTCTCTAGTACCCTAATGATGTCATCTCCAGTGACGTCGTTATGACGTCTCTGGAAGTGACGTCAGGGGCCTATTGGCTTTTGTAACTCAAGTGCCCCAGTGCTCAGGTGCCCTAGTTTGTCTTAACCCAGGTGCCCCATAGCGCTATGTGACGTAGTATTGTGACGTAGTATTGTGACGTAGTATTGTACTTTATAGATTAGGTATATCTTAAGTTTAGTTAGTCTTCGTCGAGCTGCTGAAGAGGAAAGATCTCGGGTAAGTTAACATTGTACTTTGGACATCTGGTTTGCGTCTAAACTTAGGGCACCTGTTTCACATAGGGCATTCTGTTACCTAAGTCTCTAGTACCCTAATGACGTCATCTCCAGTGACGTCGTTATGACGTCTCTGGAAGTGACGTCAGGGGCCTAATGGCTTTTGTACCTCAAGTGCCCCAGTGCTCAGGTGCCCTAGTTTGTCGTACCCCAGGTGTCCTATATTCTACTGACATTAATATTAGTTTTGATACAGGTACAATAAAATAAAAATAAATCTCGTAAGACATGAACTAAAGACATTTCTTTTGAACAATGGACAAAGCATCTCTGCAGAATCAGCACGCAGTCACATGGAAGGAAACCAATCATCTTTCGAGGGAAAGTGCTTTTTAAATAAAAAACATAACGTGATTTGGTATAACACGTTTAGACTTTCATTATTTAACCATATATATGTATTTTGAACAATTTAGACTTTTTTACTTTCAAGATATATGTTTGATATTGCTAAATTATGTATTTCATCAATAATATGCAATGTTTCTTTTTTCTTTTATTGTGGAGTCTTAAAGTATAACAATATGCAAAATAGAGTTTTTTTTTATATAATTAATCAATTAATTTTTAATTTCGGTAAAAATTATATTTTTACTAATTAAAATATTTACCAAAAGAAGTAAAGTAAAAACTTTTTCATTTTTTTTAGAGTTGCAACTAAATAATACAAATTTATTAATATAATTTGACTAAATTCTTTTTCTTTGGAGATCAAAGTAATGATAATAATATTGATAGGATGTAAGATATCTTATATGAATTTTTCTTTTGATTTTTGTTACATGAATTTAATGTGTTTTATGTTTAATAAATGTTTATGTCAAAATTTCAGCTGCAAGTGTATTCATTTCTATTCCAGAAACCACTGTATAGTACACTTGTAAAAGAACTTACGACCCTGAGGTTACATTCATTAAATTCATTTCTTTTCTAAATTGGTAAGCTGAGGCTACCTGGCGCCCATAAATTGCTGAGCAAATCTTTAAAAAATAATAATATTAAATTCATTTTCAATTTTTTTGTAACCCGATTATATGAACTCTTCAAGTTAATCATTTGATCATTTTACTATAGTTACAATAGTTGAGTGAAATCAAACCATATTTACTTATCCTATTTATACTTAATTGATAGAGGCAATTCTTAATCCTTGCTCAGAAGGATTTTCAGATGTACGAGGAGTTAATTACTTGAAAATATAACATTTAAACTTGATATTGACAATTGAATTTCAATTCAGACTCCTAAAATAAAATAGACATTTCATTGATACTTAAATACACACAATTCCTTTTTGTTGTAAAATTTTTTGTTGTAATTTTTACAAAAATTATTTTAAATTAAACAATACAAACAAAACCAAACCTAACTGAACCTATTCGTATCTAACAACAAAACCTAACTGAAAACATTTTTTTTTTCTCTTTGGAATAATTTTCAAAGGACGGAAAAATATTACAAAAAAATTTACTATTCCGCCTAGGCCTATCTGGAACTCAGGAGATTGTAATCACTAATGTGTGTCATAATTCATTATAGTTTAAAACTAATTAGCTTTCCAAATATTTTCTATCTGAAGAATGTTGTCCATTCGTTGAACAAAACAATATTTATTTTTCTTTGTTTTAGGAAAGACAGATGACTTTATGGACAATTCAACAGAAAATGATAATGATCAGGATGTCAATAATGGTTTGGAGAATAGTTATGACAGTTATGTTGGTAATAGAAAAAGAAATAGAACATCTAGGAAACCAGTAAGATAGCTTTCTACTATAGAGCAACCTAAGAACTAAAAAGGAACTTGGATGAGGCATATACTACAGCTAAAGGTAAATTATTATTTAACAACTCGCCTTTTTTGTGAAGAAAGAGATGCAGTGAAAAAGTCAATGTGGATGAAAGAAAGAATTTGTTTGAAAGTTTTTATAAAATTGGTTCATTCCAAGCTCAGAATGCATATTTAAGTGGACTGTGGCATCAGATGAAGCCAACAGTACACCGTCCAAGAAATGGAAATAAAAGTAGGCAGACAAGTGTTAAATATTTCCTGCCAAACTATCGGAAACAAACATTAATGTTTGCAAGACATTTTTTCTCGATACCTTTCAGATATCTAACGGCCAATTTCACAGACTTCAAACAAAATCCAGACAAGGCAAGGAACTTGGTTGTGACATGAGAGGAAAGAAGTCGTCTGTAAATAAAATATCTGATGAAAAAATGAATATTGTTCGAAACCATTTGACATCATTCCCAAGCTACGAATCACACTACTCAATGGCGCTTATCCCTAATAGGCGGTATCTGTCCCCCGATCTAAACATTTGTGTAATGTGCAAACTTTATGTAGAACATTGCATTACCACACTCTGCATAAAGACACGTGCAAGAAATGCGACATCTATAAGATGAACTTAAGTGCTTCAAACGATGAAGAGAAAAAAAAGTTTCAAATTGATCATTAGTTCTACTTACGCCAAGCCGAATTAGCACGTGAGTCACTAAACAAAATTAAAGAACAATTCAAAGAGGGAGGCAAAAAAAGTTATATTCATTTATGTTTGATCTACAAAAAGCTTTGCCATTTCCAACTTTATCATCTTCTGTTGCTTACTATAAGCGGAATATGTAAGTATACAACCTTGGATGCCATTAGCTTTCTTCAGGCATCGGGTACATGTATGCCTGGGATGAAACTGTTTGTGCTCAAGGTACCAAGGAAATTATTTCTTGTGTCTTACAATATATAGCACAGAGAGTTTACAGTGATGTTAAGCATGTTGTATGTTTAGTGACAGTTGCAGAGGCCAAAACCGAAGCATAAAAACCGTGTTGGCATGTATGAATTTCATCCAAAAAAAGAGCATAACATTAAAGTAATTGATCACATGTTTATGACAAGTGGACACTCATTTCTACCGAACAATTCGGACTTCAACCCAATTAGAGTATATGCTAAAGGCAAATGTACATACCCGAGAACTGGTACTCAGCCATTATTAAAATAAGAAGAAAAAAAAACCCTACAATTTGAAAATAATGACGAGGGAAGAAATGATTTCAGTAAAACAATTGTAAAATTTAATCACAAAAAGAAGAGTCAATAATGAGAAGCACACTGTTTCATGGCTTCGTATTCAATGGTTACGGTACAAATAAGACAGGCCCCTGGAAATTTTTTTAAAAGAAACTTTGAATGAAGATCTTCCATTTGATAGCATAAATATAGAATCTGCAAGAAAAGGAAAACATGTAAAAGAATTGGGACACATTATACTGGTGACTTTGCACAAAGGACCATGAGTAGTAAAAGACGTGAAGAAGAAAGACATGTTGGAGTTATTAAAATTCATTTTGTCTACAGTTGTTGACAAAGTGGCATTTTGTTCATTTAAATTAGTTTGCAAAACAGCTGATATCTCAACAGTTTTACTTTGCCCACTACTTTGCACACTCCGAATGGCAACCGAACAAAACGAAATTTAGGTTACGTTTATTTAAATTGATTTATAATATACAGGAAATGTCCCGTATGTAGGTTAGATTAATTCTTTCATGTAAATAACATAAATAAACAACAAAACAACGTTTTAAAGTTGAAAAGGGAGGTAATTATTCATTAAGATGATTGAAAGTGTATGTACACGGAGAGTATTTTTCGTTTGCCGAGTTTTGAAGTTGGCAATCCCGTTTCCTCAACAATACACCTAAGTTATTTGTAATATTCATAAATAACCTCAGTTTTGACGTGAGAACTTTTACTCATTGGAGCACATATTTTATTTGTAGGTATGTTATTATTTGTCACAAAATAACAACTGTAGACAAAGTATAATGTGCAATTCGTGAGCAAAGTGTCTTTTTTAAACCCGATAAAATTGACGCACTCGGCAAGCCTCGTGCGTCAACATTTTTCTCTTGTTTAAAAAAAAGCCACTTTGCCCACTAGTTGCACAAATAACTATTTTCTTTGAAATAAAACAACTTAAAGAAGTCAACTTTGATATTTTAAAAACATTAATGTTTTACTTGCTAAATTTCATACCTGTATTTTATATTTTGTAACATTTATTAATACATTTTGATTGTAAAATACAAAGTGTCCAAGTATCACTTTATACACTAACCTAAATAATTTAACCTAAATAATTTCAAATGGTATAAGTTACTTTATGTGGCGATCTTTTAAAAATTAAGGACACATCATGAAATTTTAAATAATAACTACTTTTAATAACTAATTCTGATAACATATTACGTGGGTAAAATTGATTAATACAGGAACTAGTCTACTAGAAGCATTTATTTCTCAAAAAAAGTTAAAAATATACTGTACAATAAAAAATAAGTTTTGTTCTATACTTTACAGTATTTTTTTTTAGTTGAAACATTTATCCTTATGTTCCTGGTAAAAGATACAGTATTTGCTCTCTAACATCATGTTGCACCGGTATTCACTGTATGAATTAAGATTCAGTGATCACGCAAGGAACCGCCCGATAATCCAGCATTTCCGGTAATCCAGTAATAAAGTAGTCCAGAATGTGCCGGATTATCGGAAGTCTACTGTAATTCATACAACATGCTCAACCCATAAAATTATTCATATTTGCACATTTTTCTCAACTCATAAACTTTAATCAAAGATTAATAATTTATAAAAGTTAAATTTTTAAAGTCATTAATCAATTGCAGTGGATTGTCACAGTATACAAAATATTTAGCATGCTTCTTCAAAAAGTCTTATTCTTGTACATATTAATA
The DNA here is from genome assembly GCA_963513935.1 of Aphrophora alni. Lineage (NCBI taxonomy): Eukaryota > Metazoa > Arthropoda > Insecta > Hemiptera > Aphrophoridae > Aphrophora > Aphrophora alni. The sequence goes on along the minus strand of OY740770.1, from coordinate 60,304,094 downwards.
ATAATAAAATTGATATCTCATATAATTCTTGCAAATTACTACCATTGTAACTATAACAAGCAAGATATGAAACAGCAAATATCAAACATACCACAAAACCTAAAGAATTGAGAAGGATTAACATATATAACCAAAAGATTGATTCCAATTAATGAAAACTAATGTACTGTCATTAAAACTAATGCCATGTAAGACTCTTTTAAAAAAACTAAATTTGTTCATGTTTCTATCTATATATCTATGAGACTCTTTGAATTATTCATAGAAATGAATATTTACATTTAGATAAATTTTAAAACATAAGTATAATATAGAAACAAAGATCTAGTACCTTATTCAGTTCACAGATAGGTGCTTATTATAGTTAGATAAACTTCTGAGAAGCTTGCCTTTTACTAAATTTTCCAAACACATTTGACAATTTTTACTAAGGAAAGTTTACTACTGGTTACTGGGTATCTAAATTTGGAGAGGAGTCATTTTTTAACTGAACTGGTCATTTATTTCATTCTGTATGATTTCCTTAACCTATTTTTTTTTTATTTATTTATTTATTTTTTTTTTTGTCATTATTACATTTATTAACATCTATTCTAGTTTATTGTGTTTTAATAAATTATTTCTTCTTCTTGATATAAATTGCCAGCACTTAGTGGTCCCTACGATTTGGTGTCTTCTGAAAACATTTTTTTTTTTTTTTTTTTTTTTTTTAATTGTTAAGTAGTTACATTTGTTTTTGTATAATTTGAATTTTTGTGTAGGCCTAGCTATTTATTATACTGTTGGCAACTCATTTATTTTTATAGGTCTGTTATTAGAACAACAACAAAGCTGTCAAATTAAAGAAGATAACGAATAAAATGAAATGATAATCTTGTTCTATTACAAAAAACCATTTTAGCTGACATGGTAAACCCATGAATTACCTCATTTTAATTATCCTGCAGCATTTACCTTTTATCTTAGTTTTAAAAATTGGAAATCCAAGATATTATATATATATAAGTTCCTAAAAGTATTATATTGGAAATAAAAGTTTTGGCAGTACTTTTCAATATTTTTATGAAATCCACTTGACATTGTTCTTATTACACATAAATCTCAAATACCACATATTTTGAGAAATATAAGAAAATGAATATTTAAAACTGCCATCATTTTGAGACTTTATACTGATGGCTGATGTATAACAAATATTTCCCAAGATATTTTAAAAAGCAACCTATTTGATCAACAATAAGCAAGAACTTACAGACCAGTAAATAAAAAACTGTAAATACCTGTAACCCCAAATAAAATCCGAGTCATGAAAACAAATTTTGGAGGGGGGATTGTGAATGTTAAGATGATGTTAAACAGAATAGAGAAAACATTAAGGTAATTTTCAAATATATATTTTAATATATATACTTAAACAGTTTTATATGACTACAAAATTATTTATTATTATGCATACATATTTACTTCAACAAATTACCTGTTCCAATTCTCTGATTCTGTATTTTAACTGTTCAATTTCACTTCTTCCTAGAAATTCCTTATTGTTTTCTTCTGGTATTGGTTTTAAATCTTTCTCAGGTCTGTACAAAACAATGAAGAGAATAAATTATTAAATGATTATTAAACAATCACTTAACAGGTAATACTAACTATTACATATTTAAATAATACACAACTCTTATTGATTTACATTTTAGTCGGGATATTTGAGCTTGCCTTTATAATATCAAAAAAAAAAAAATCTTAAGCTAGTAACGTTCTACATTTTTGGGTTTCATTTTGGGTTAATGCTTCGTTCAATGTATGAGGTGTAACAAGATATGACGTAAGAGACTCACGTTATACTTGTATTTCGATCGTATATTAAAATCACATATGAATGAATGGACAATGTTCCAAATTTGGTTAATGTTGCAGAACCGTAAATAAATAAGTTGTATAAATGAAATTTGTTAACCCTTTAGCTGAGACTCGACACAATTTCGGGTCGAGTGTTGACGCATGGTTTAGTTCACCGACTCTAAAACACATATTTTGCAATTCAACATTTCGCCCACTTAGAATCATCCTGTCGCAATAAAAAAAATAGTGTTGGAAAGCTAATGTTCCGTAGATACAATATCATGCAAAAATAAAAATAAAAAATACCACTAAACGTTATAAATATTAATCCAAAAATTGCTGAAGTTTGCATATTTTTGATACGTAACGTCAAAGATTTCAACTGTGAGGTTGTAAGTAAAAACGACGCCATTTTTTCTCGTATGTTCACAAATCTATTTTTCTGTCAAACAGGTCGACCAAAACACTGTTCTGTAGATCACATCTTTCTCTTCCTAACTGTGGTTTACAAATTGTTCTATGTGTCATAGATTGTGAGATATTTCTACTTGACTAAAGTAGTAACCTAACAGAACAAATTTCACTTGGCATTCGGTGCAGTTTGCTAAATAAGATAATCAATTATTCAATCGATATTTTGTAACCGATCTTTACAGTATGTTGTAGAGAAAATTTCATTCTACAAGTTGGTATTACTTGATATAGGCTACAGTTACTTTCAGGTTCTTGTTTTTAACTCGGAATATAGCCAAGTTTGTGCATAAAATGACGTGTGAAAGCCGTAGCGCTTTGGACTTGTGATTATATTTCTGTTATTCTGAAGGTTTATTTTTTTAATTTATTATGAATTGTGTATAAAAATTACAATATCAGTATTATTGTTTGTAGAATTTATTGGTCTGAGTGAATGTTATTGTCAGACTTCAAACATTGAGGCTATCTAGAGATAGAGGTTATGTTGTAAATTGGTCTTCCTTCATGCAAATTTGTAGCAAAACACATTGTGTTTACTAATAAAAATAATTTTGTCTAATGAACATTTTATAAATTGATTATGTTTTTTTATAGAAATGCAAAATGTCTATAAATTTATATAGGCCTATCTATAAATAGACATAGGTTATGATATATCTGGTGTAAATAATTTTGTCTAATTAAAATTTTATAAATTGATTATGTTTTTACCAAAATGTTTATAAATTTATACAGGCCTATCTATCTATATATATATATATATATATATATATATATATATATATATATTATTGGTTTATATAACTATTTCTGTGGAATTTTGCCTCCGTTACTTTCCAATTTTTTGCTATTTGACATAACTCCAAATTTTTTACATCTAAAAGTTTTTGCATTACACACACATAAAATCTATGTATCTTTGTGAGAACATAGGTAATAAAAACGTGGGTTTTGAATAATAATTATATTTTTAGTGAATTTTTGAAATAGTTACCAAATATTCACTTTTTACGTAAAAATGAACCATGTATAATGAAAATTTTATAAATTGATATTTCTTTTTAGCTTTTATCCACAAATATATTACAAATCTCTAGTAATACTTCAAAAAATTTGTATGGTGTACATTACCATTTCTGTGAAATTCTTCCCTCCGTTACTTTCTGATTTTTTCTATTTGACATAATAACTCCAAATTTTTACATCTAACATTTTTTTTCACTACACAGCTAAATTCTATGCACCTTTCTGAATGTAATGATATATAGAAGTTGTGTATAAAATATATATTACTATTTTTGGTGAATTTTTGAAGAAAAAAGTATCAATTTACCTTTTTTGTAATTTTTTTTTTGAAATGTAACAAATTAATTTTTTTCTAAATATATTCACAAATATTACACAAAAGTTTTGTATATCTTGGAAAAAGGTGGTAAGCTATTGATTTTAGATGATGGTTTAAGGTTTTTCTGAAAAGTGTTAACTTCATTTTTTGACATCTAACATACTTACTCCAAAACCGTTTCAAAAAAAAAATTATCACATAGATGAATTCTATGCATCTTTCTGAGAAAAATGATGTCTTATAAGTTAGGTTTTGTATAAAAATAATATTTTTTATGAATTTTTTAAGAAAACAAAACCTTTAACATCTGCTGGTTGCAGGGTTAAATAATTGAATATTAAGGTATAATTAACACATAATTGTAAACTTTGCTTTTATAAAATATTAGAATTAAGAAATCATTAGACACGTCCCAAATAAATTCAGTGCAGTGTTGTGAGCCGATATATTCCATCAAATTGGTTCTGATTGGCCCATAATTCCCACCAATAATAATATTTCTTGAACTGAAAGGAAACAGTGTTGGCATTGGAATAGTTTTGAGAGCCTGTTGGTGGCTCTCTCTCCAACACGAGATCTTCTCATTAACCAGAATGGTTCTTCGGAAACAACAAAAACAACACAACAAATGACCATTTTAACTTTAAAACAGTTTTGAATTATTCTTGATTAGCGTCTGTGGTATAAATCACCTAAAACATCTGTATAATATATTAAACATAAAATATTTGAAAGTAATTTTAAATATACTAACTAAAAGAAATTAATAGATTTATATTTCAATTTATCAATATACAACGAGAAATTTAATATATCTATGTCATTGGACAACTTTTGTGTGTTCCCTGTAGACGAAATGGGTTAAATTTTGTACAAACATTGACTATTTGCTAAATTAAGGACCCATTATTAACGATTAAAATAAATGTGAAAAGACTTTAACATTATATTTTAGAAATTAATGTTAGACTAAGTTATAGTATGTAAGTTTATAAAGTTTATATATATATATATATATATATATATATATATATGTGTGTGTGTGTGTGTGTGTGTGTGTGTGTGTGTGTGTGTGTGTGTTATTTCAGGAGCGCCTCCAATTAAATTCATGTTTTTCGATTATGTTAAATGATAAATAACTAGCAATCAGTATGTGTGTGTACTTTCAGGAAAGACTAAAGTATTAAATTTGTGTCTTTTTAAAATTTACGATCCCAAGTTTATCAAATATTACAAGTGTCTGTGCTTATCACAGAATGGCGCCTAATAAATTCCAATAAGTAAAATTTAATTCACCAAAGTTAGAAAAGTTACATGCAGTAGCAGTATGGTTATTGAACAGTATACACTCCATTGAAACAAATGTTTCAATACAGGTGACAAGACATTGCTACTTGTATATTAATTAATATGCACCTCAAACTTACGTTAATTCAATTCGATTTCTAGTCGGAGAAATAGCCGCTTCTTTTGCATTTGCTGCTCCATGGACACGAGCATGCATCCGACTGTGATTTTGTAACTGTTGAGTCAACACATTTACCTGAAAATTTAGTGAATTTTTTATTATAAACCTTTTCATAATGTAGACTTCTGATAAGCTGCATCCATTATAAAGAAATGTAGGGAGAGTTATAAATGATAAATTCCATTTATGAGCTCCCATATTAGTTTTACAACATAGAGATCAAAAAATTATGCCCATCACTTATTCTATTTCATGTAAATTCTGTTTCCTGTGTTACATTTACTTCTCATTGCATGAGATAGTGATTCGTCTTCATTACACATACAATATTATTATTATTTTTTATACATCTCTTCAGTTTGCACAACCTGCTAATTTTACAATTTTGTTGTAAATATTTTAATTTTGCACAAAATATTTTTCTAGATATAAAATTAAGTAGCCTACATAATGATTGTGGTTAAGATTTTATTTTACAATTAATTTTGTCCATTACATTTGAACTGAAATTTTCAGGATATGGCTCACAATTATTTAAGAATATTTAAAGGCACAACTCATTTAAAGAATAATTCAGCATATTTGTAACTAATCATTTGAACTTGACTTTAAGAAAATAATTTTAGTATGGTTAAACATAAAGAACCTGGCCATTACCATTGCACATTCAAACAATTCAAACTAGATTATCAATTTATTACGAAAAATAATTAATTAAATATTCAGATGAGAAATCATTAATTTTACTAAAGTATAATTGTGGTAATTATCGTACCTTCTATAATATGTAGAGAAACGTTTACTTACAAATAATCCTACACTTATAGCAACTATATGGGTATTTCTGTTACAGTGGAATTTGTAACAGAAACCAATACTGTCACTAGTATTTTTAGTTTTAACTATAGTATCAATTATATATAATTTCAATTTCTTACTTTTGCTTGTAATGTTCTATTCTGCTGTTGAAGATTATTGATAAAATCATCATCACAATGTGGTATAACTTTTCCTTCTCGCTTATCAATGCGCTCTTGCCTTTGTGCCTGAGTATTCAAACTACAACAACAAATGACAATTTTAGTAGCAATAACAAAAACAAATGGTTTGTCAAATAAAATTATTAAACTAAGTAACAATAAAAGTAATCAATTTAGTGTCATACTGTTAATATGTCATAAATTATACTTATATTAGGTCAGGAGATTAGGTTTAGAAGTAGAATCAGGAATGTTGATAGTTATTTAATTAGGTTCTTAAAAATAACATTGCAGTTTTACACTAGCTCACCGTTGAACTTGTTTTCTTAATTCATTCATTAACCTCTTTAGGCTAACATTTTCATTAGTCACAACAATATATCTGTCTTCTAATTCGTCTCTTTGAAGCTTAGCTACAACAAATCTGTCTGTTTGTGCTGTAACATAAAACACGGATCAAATAAAAAAAAAAAAGATAAAAGCAAACATCGACAAAAGATAGCATATAATATTAGTTAACACATCAAAAAATTAATTATTTTCAAAATGTTTTTTATCAAATATACCTACGTTACATCGTCAAACGACAATCAATATTGTAAACAAAACACTATGGAAGAAACAAAATACAAATGTTTCCAGAATTTTTTAATTTTATAATTAATTATTCCACTGCTTGTTGAGAGATCAGCTTCTCTGACACTAAACTCAATGTTGTACCATTGATAAAAGCATTAAAAGGATACGAATTCACTAACTAGATTTATATTTAATTGTGTCATACAATTCATTTAATTTTTCTGCCAGTTTTTTCCCCCCTTGAAGATAACATTTTAAAAATCTAACTTGAATCCTGAAATCAATATTGAATAATAATAATATTAATATATAATTTAAATGCTTTAAATTCTAGCAAACACAAATTCACAGATTTAAAACATATTTTTCCATTACAAAAGTGTTTAGAAAAATGCATATTTTGTTACGTAAAACAGAAGATCGTAGTTATAGATGACTTACTGTTCAAAGTACTTACTGTAGTTATTGATAGGCAGCAAAGAAAGTTCATGGCCTATCTGTCTAATACTAATAAAACAGATGAATTTGGTTGCAATTACCAGGAAAACTATCAGTATTGAGCAAATATCCAATTAATTATTGATACAAATAATTATAGGCCCATGCGATTAAAAAAAAAAATTAAGTTAAATATAAAATAACACAATACTCACCATTATATTTTACATGTGAAAAACACATCAATCTATTTCAGTTTACATTGTGCAAATGGTAAAATCAATTTCCCTCAATACAACATCCCTGAGGAACCAATGAAACTTGATATTGGAAATGATGAAATGTCAAACAACTTTAGAGCTAACATAACAATGGTAATATAACAATGCTCTGTGATTTGTTTCTTTTGGTGCCAATATGCATTGCTTCCTGGTCATGGGCCCATACTGTTTCAATATACTTGGAGTTGTACTGCACCTAATTTCACCCTTATATGCTGAAAATAGTATAAAGTAGATCATATAGGCAGTAGTGTATCCTAGACTTTAAGGAGGCCAATGAAACAGGCTTGCAAAACCTTCAAATACTAACTTAGGAGTAGACGTACTTGATATTTTAAACCGGGTATTATAGCAGTACAACCCTTATATTATATCTATTATATATTTGCGAAATACCACTCACTGACTGACTGACATATAATAACTATATCTCACAAAATATACGACCTAGAATTATCAAATTTGGCATAAAGGTTCCCTATATGGTGTAGATGTGCAATAAGACGGGGTTTTACAAAATTCGAAATTTAAGGGGGTTTACTATTTCCAGTAAAATTCGCCAATGTAAGCCTTTATATTTTGGTCTGTATAAGCTGAACCAATGCTCGGATCTTAAATCTGATGAAAAATCGTTAGTGTGGAATTAAATTATCTACAACTTTTGTATTTAACATTTTTTTCTATCTCAAACGGTTTTTGAGTAATATCGGTTTAAAGTTAAAACTGTGAAAATTTACTTTCCTCCAGTTTGCGTCTCAAAACAAGGCAGTTTCCAGTTAACCATGATTACCAAACTTTTTATTTCATTGAAAAGCAATATATTTTACATAATAAAAATACATAAAGTAATAAGAAGCGGTTAAAAACATATTCTATGAGTGCTTTAAGTACGGAATTTATTACATTTTAGGAGTTATTGCTAATGCTATTACTTCCAAAATACGTACCGAATAAAAACCGTAACCTCATAAAAATATTGGAAATTTCCTATTCTAAAACTTTATTTTTAGTATGAGTTACCATTAGCCAAACTGTAGTTATGATGAGTCAAATAGTGATAGTTTTCGTTAAAAGTTAATACAGGGTGAAATTCGCGTTTTACTGCTTCCAACTATGGTGCTTACCAATTTTCTACGACATAAAAAAACTTTTTATATGATGAAAGGGAAGTTTTTTACATGAAAAAATCTTATTAAATAATTATTTCTATGACAAAAAAACTTTTTAGGCCTATATGGTGAAAGGGAAGTTTTTTACATAAAAAAAAAACTTATTAAATAATTACAAAGAGATGAAAATTAATTTTAAAAAAGCTTAAAATACAAACTTTTAACCACATTTAATGCAAGGAATTTAGTTGTATTTAGAAAGATTTAGTATATGTGTAACTTTCAAAATATTTTGCGTTTTGATAATTTATTCTGACAAATTATACGCCATGGAATTTAAAACTAAAGCCGGGAAGAGTTCATATTCTTTGTCGAATAAATATGACTACCAAACTTATTACTGAACCTAAGAAAAGCGCACTATGTTTTATATAGGAAAACAAAAACCTTAAATGTGGATGGTTGGAAAAAAAAATCATTTCTGTTGAATTTGATCCTGGCCAGGGTACGAATGGAAAGAAACATTGCAATATCCGTGGCTTCGTCAGACATTGCAGCAACATTGTTGGAAGGAGGAAACACAGCTCATTCTGCCTTAAAACTTCCCATTAATCTAAATCATACTGAGATTCCACTTTGCAACATACAAAATAAACAAAGTGATTCAGCCAAGGTCCTTAAAGATTGCAAGTTGATAATTTGGGATGAGTGCACTATGGCCCATAAGGGTGAATTGAGGCATTGAAACAGAACTTTGCAAGACATTAGAAGTAATGCAAATCTGATGGGTGGAGTCACACTTCTAATGGCTGGAGACTTCAGACAGACTTTGCCTGTCGTACCTAAAGGCACACGAGCTGACGAGGTTAAAGCCTGTGTGAAGAGTTCTGTCCTGTGGTCTCAAATCCAAATTCATGACGCTTAAAGTAAACATGTGGGTGCATCTGCAAGGTGGTTTAGGGGCAGAGGAGTTCTCAAGTTTACTTTTACAAATCGGCAATGGAAATCTACCCGAAGAAGAAGGCAAAGTCGAAAAATTCTATGAGCATGGTTTTTGTTGCACTTCTGACCTGCCATGCTTTTTTCGGTCTTGACGATCGTGGACTTTTCCACTGTGACAACTGCTGTTTTGTTTCTGGATAATAGCCATAAAACCAGCTTTCATTACTGGTTATGAACCTAGAGATGAAGGATTTACTTTATTCGTGATTTACTTTATCTGTGATTTACTTTATCTGTGATTTACTTTATCTGTGATTTACTTTATCGTGATTTACTTTATTCGTGATTTACTTTATTTGTGACTTACTTTATTTGTGATTTACTTTATTCGTGATTTACTTTATTTGTGATTTACGTCATTTGAGAACTGTTGTAGTTTCAAATATCGCCACATCCAGCATTTTTCAGAAACCATTTATAGGAAAAAAGCTATTGTCGCACAGCTTCTTTATAACCAAATTGGCACGTAGTCCAGTAGGGGGGAGGGGGTTACTGCAGTCGTCGTGAAACATTTCAGCCTCACATTGATCTTTGTCTACATCAATCTAAAATTATTTTATATAGGAGACAATATAAAAAAGTGTAAGCATTTCTTTAAGGTAGGTTGTGTATTAAACATACATAGAGAATTAGGTATATTGGAGATTGTGAACAAATGAACTTAACATTGTCTGAGATGAAGTTTAAGTGTTAAAGAATTTGGATGTGAGTATCACTGAAGAGTCAGATCTAAAATATTTGTGAAGTAATACATATTACAAGATTAAAAATATTTTAGGATGAACAGATCCAACAATATGTAATATTCATAATAAGGAATTCAATGTTGAGTTGACAGACTTATGCAACCTTGTCTATGTCAGAAACTAAGACAGCTGTTATGTCAGCTGAACTGTATTACGTGTAAGTCTACATATTAAGTGTTTAAATTAATAAAGAAATAAAGATAGGGATAGGAAACTGTTAGTTTATTTATTATTTGTATGTTATTTATTTGTATATTATTTGTTTGTTGTTTGTTATGTTAAAAATGGGCAGGTTTATCATATGACATCGGGTCGATGTCTCGTGGGCACCGGTGATGTTAGGAATATATTTAATTATTTAAAATTATTAATGTAATAATCATACAATACTCAGAATGGCCCAACTATTGTGAAAGAATTGAAAAAGTGTTGAAATGCTTGACTTGCAACGAAAGTAGAGCACCAGAAGCAACGAGAGATATATAAGCAGCCGCCACAATGTGGAGGGGATCTTTTGGAGCTTGGAAGATACCGGCCGCGTCGCGAGCCGTGGTGGAAGATAGCCCAGGGAGCTTGATTTTTGGATGGAAGGACAAAAGGAATTGTCTGAATTTGAAACTCTACAAAGGTGAGCAAGCATTGATATATGGAGGCACTTGTAATATCAGTAATTTCAATTAACAAAAGTAACAATAGTTGGAATACTTCTGGGCGTTGAGTGATGAATATTTACTTTTGAATATTGTAGATATGATCGTGGATATCTATATTAGAGATTGTAATGTGTTTTGATTCCACTATTTTATCATTGTGTATTGCTTTTTTTGTATTGTACTTAATTGTAAGTAAGATAGATATAAATTCAGGTTAATAATAAAGATTAATTAGTATACTGAACCACTGATTTTAATGAAAAAAAAAGAACCCAGGCAGTTTAGAGAAGCTGTTCCTAACAAGACCCACATAAATCAAACTCCATTGTTCAATCTCACCGCTGTCAACAATATCGCCATTCAAAGAACAACAGCATGAGGCTCTACAGGTGTGTTAAATGTGGAGAAGATCATAAAACTTGAGTGCTGAAAAATATACAGGAACTCACCTGCTAAGTGCGTCTTATGCTTATGCGATCACCAGGCGAACTATAAAGGTTGTCAGATATACAAGGAGATTTAAGCAAGAAGAATCAAGTATCCTATTGCAAAAGCGACTAAAAAAACTTCCGCTATTCCACTTATTCAGTCTAATCAAATAGGAAGTTCTCGCAAAACATATGCAGAGGCCACAAATGAATCTTTGTTGGAAGAAAACTCCAACTTTGCTAACCGTCAACAATCCAGTAATGCGATTGAAAATATCCTTCAGCAAAGTGAATACACAAAACTGCTACTTCAAGAAATAAGTACAATATTGGGTCTTATTACAACAAACTTTAGTTAATAAAATGGATAAATGACATCGCTATGAATTATTGCATGGTTACATCAATTACATGAGTCAAATTACATCAATGGTTTGGCTCCAAATAGGCATGTATTAGTCTCCATCATTGATAATAACAAACTGGATGTTATTCTGATTTTCGAGTCACATGTTACCATGCAGAGTTGCATTAATGTGCCAGGATACTGCACATATCTCACTCCTCATCCAGATGTTAGAGCTCACGTTGGTTCAGCGATTGTGGTTAAAAAATCTCTGAATCACCATGTATTGGAACCCCTTAAAAGTGCATACCTTAAAGCTACTACTGTTGAGAAGGAAGATCATGCTGGTGCTATCACTCTCACAGTGAATTATTGTCCACCTAAACACAAAATAAATGAGATTACGTTCACTAACTACTTTAAAACTCTTGGTAATCGCTTCATAGCTGTTGATGACTGGAATGCGAAACACTTCTATTGGAGTTCACGAACTCATGATCGAGAGTTGAAGCTGAGTGTTGATGTAACCATCTACTTGCCCTGATGACAGGAGACCCTTCTTACTGGTCTACAGAGCTGGAAAAGATACCAGACTTGTTGGATTTCTTCATAACAAAAAATATCTCTCATTTGTATACTTCCATTGAGTCTAGTCTTGATGGTTCATCTAACCACTTGCCTGTCTTTCTTACTGTCGATACCATGATACTGACCTGTAAGAGCAGAAATGAGTCGATACATAATTTTAGAACTGATTGGGATTCCTACAGGGATTATCTAGAGGAAAATTTAAACTTCAATGTTTCTTTAAAAGATGCAGATGACGTTGACCAGGCCTTTACAAGGACATTACCAATCTTATCCAAGTTGCTGCATGGATTAATACACCTGAGTTGAGAAGTAAGAATCCTCGTTCTACGATAATTAAGGGAAAGATTAAGGGAACATGTCAATTACAACAATTTGGCAGCAATCACATCATCCCTTTGATAAAACAATGTTAAATCATGCGACCAATGAACCGAAAGAGTTGCTTGCAGAATCTGAAAATGAAACTCTCAGAGATAAACTGGAACAATTGTCATCCACAGTTACTGGCCATTATTCCTTGTGAAAGGTCTTATAAGAAATAACAACAGTGTTCCCTCCTATCCGACCAGAAAATTCTTGGGCATGCTCTGATGCCGAGAAAGCTGAAACCTTTGCTTTCATCTTTCTTCAGTTTACAGACCAAATGATTCTGCTGACGTTATAGATTCTGAAATCGATTCTATCCTCAACCAAGATTTGCAGCTGTGCCTCCCAATAAAACCCACCACTCCTAAAGAACTTAGTATGATGGTAGCTGTATTGGAGGAGAAAAGGGCCCCAGTTCCCTGATTACCCCAAAACTGTTAAAAGAACTTCCTAGAAAATGGTTGGTCTTCCTAACATATATTTTAACTCGATCTTTAGGCTTTCTCACTTTCCATCAATCTGGAAGATCTCACATATAATCATGATCTTTACAGCTGGCAAGCCAGCCAATGAATCTAAATCATATCGCCCCATTAGTCTCACTCTTGTTCTGTCTAAGCTGTGGGAAAAAATATTCTTGTCAAGACTTAATTTGAGTCTTGAAGAATCTCACATAATCCCATAACATCAGTTTGAATTTCGTAAGCATCATTCTAAAGTTGATCAGGCGCAAGAGTTTAGCAAACAGTCAGACAGGCCTTAGAGAAAAAGGAATATTGCTCACCTTTGATAAGCTTTGCAAAGTGTTTGATAGAGTTTGGTACAAGGGCTTGCTGTGCAAGATCAAAATCTTTCTACCCCATTCGATGTTCCACATTCTAGCTTCATACTTGTCTGAGAGAGCTTTCCAGGTAAAGCAAGGGGATGCTAGGTCCACTATCTATTAATACTCAGCAGGTGTTCCACAGGGATCAGTTCTTAGTCCTTTGCTATACAATATATTCACGTGTGATATGCCACAGTTACCAGATATCACAGTTGCAAAATATGCAGATGATGCTGCTTTCCAGTTGAAGCAAGTAGCCGACTACAAGAACAGTTGGATATCACTAATGTCTGGTTAACAAAGTGGTGAATAAAAGCCAGTGCTTCTAAGTCTCAGCTTTGATTAGCGGAGAGGCTTCTCTGCATCAGTTAAGCTGGGTGATGATGTTCTGCCACATTCCACATGTGGTAAGTATCCGGGATTTCACTTTGAATACCGTTTAAGTTGGAAAGAGCATATTAAGAATAAAAGAAGTGCAATTAACAGTCAGTTCAGAAATCTACTCTGACTCCTGGGTAAACAATCTGCCCTTTCACTCGATAACAAGCTGCTGGTTTATTGATCAATTTTAAAACTTATTTGGACTTATGGCATTCAACTTAGGGCCACTGGAACCAATTTCAATATCCAAAGCATGCAGAGGGTCCAAAATAAAATTCTAAGGGTCATGGTGGATGCACCATGGTATACTCGCAACTCAGCTTCACGACTACTTGCAAATGCTAACTATCCAGGAAGAGATTGTTCATTACAAATGGAGCCATAAGAGTCCATTTGGGCCACCCTAATAGTCTTGCCAATGTGTTGCTGACATCATATGGTCAGAAGACTGAAACGAGAGACTGTGCTGTTGAAAGACTGAAGTGTTTAATTGGGGAGGATAGGGCAGTGGCACTCTTGCTCCATAATGTCACTTATTTCTGTCCTAACAAATATAATTATAGTTTGTGACTGATTGTAGATTTAATTAGAAATAAATAATAATACATTAATAACTTAACAGCGAGTGAACTATATCGTTTTTCTACAAGTTCCGATTATGAACAATTTTCGACACATAATAAAAATATACTATCAGAGAATGAATCAACTAATCAGTCTGAATCTGAAGAAGAAACAAACCATATCGAGACGATTTCAGTAAATTCTACTATCTTAAAAAATAATACAACAAATGGGAATGTTCTCTGGGATAGTGATGCAAGCAAATAAATAATTTTTCTTTTAATAAACGAAATGGCCTACTTATACTTTATCCTAGGTAACAGACCATTTGATTATTTCTCACTCCTAGTTGACAATGTTTTCCTTGAGTCCATAGTGAAATATACAAACAAATATGCAGAGAAATTACATATTTCAGGATAACCTAAACGTCATTCATGAATAAATAAATGGAAGGATTTAACTGTAGATGAATTTAAAGTGTTTTTAGGACTAATTTTGCATAATTTAAATTACAAATTTCACAACCTATTACAAATTAAGAGATACATTTTTTTAGTTATGTTCTTTGTTTACATCATGCTGCTGAAATTTTGTATTTTGAGAACAAAAATATTATTTCATGACAAGATTAGTTTGTCTCGGGTTTATTAAGTGGCTTTTTTTTACTCTATTTACGATGCAAAATTATTATTTAAATTGGCATTACAAATTGCTATGTAGGCTATATTAATAATGGGAAATGATACTGAAAGTATCTTGCATACTCTCTTATGAAATGATACCACATCAAAGATATGTTAATTTCTCATGTGAAACTAAATAAAAGTAATTTAATTTCAAATCTCAGTATGGTTCAAATCTGATTTTTGTAGTACATTATAATGTAAATATACAATGAAGTACTACTGTTAAAAAGAAGAATCTTAATGTATATGTATTTATTAATGGAGACAGAAATTGGTCAAGAGTATTAAGTGTACGAGCCAATGTTGTCTACAGAAAAGTATTTAAACAACAGTTTTAAAGAATTCCAAAATGTACTTTTCCAACAATTAGAATCACTTAAAAACATTGACCAAAACTTGTGGAAAATTTGAAATCAAAAGTTACTCCAATTTTCACAACACACAAAAACTCCAACAAAATAATGTTTCAATGACTAAAACACCATCTTTAGTCGCTACTTTTTTATATCATTTCTAATTATTAATATAGCCTACATAGCAATTTGTAATGCCAATTTAAATAACCAATGCTCATGCGTTGTCGCCGCTGAACTCGACGATTGCTCTATATAATGCTCATATAATGCTCATAGGGTGGATGTTTCCTGGGGTTTGTCAAGGTTTAGTAGGGAAACTTTGGCTGTATTAAACCAACTTTGGTTTTAGATTTGCAAGTTTTGGTGGAAATCAACAATTGTAAAATGTTAGTTTTTATGTTTTTACTTATTTTTTTAGTATATATGGTTTTAAATTAGTATATTTGTAATTGTGTATTTGGTTGTTGTACTTTTACTTTTACTTTTACTATAGTTTAGGCAGACTTAGGTATTTTGTTATATGTGGCACCCCAGTAATTGGGTTTTAACCTGTTGGGGCTGCTTTTGCAACATAATTAATTTTGTATTTTATTTGTTGTAAAAATTGTTGTTGTTGCAATAAATTTTTTCTATTCTATTCTATTCTACTTGTATGCAAATCTTGTGCAACGAAAAAAAGGAGAGGTTAGCCTCTTAAATCAAACAGATAGTAACAGTGAAGCAATATAATCACGCCTCTAATTCTGGTAATTTTGAAACCATTTACAGAAATTCTATTTAATAACTGGAATATAAGTTGGTAAAAATTAACTTTTATCAAATTTTATAAAACGTAGAGTAAACCTAGATAATGAAAAATTATAAACTTAGAAGTGTTATTTATTTGTACTTTATTTATCACTTCTCTTTTATGTATAGTCCAATAATAACTTACCTGTATCACAGTATGGTGGTACACACTTTTGATGATAAGGAGAACCTACACGACAATCCTTTAATTCTTCAGACTTTGCCGTAGAATCTGCCATCCTAATCAAATATCAAAGAAAACAACCCATTATTATTATTTGTAGAATGGGGAGTTTAAAATAATTACAATTATTCCAAAACATGTGAACTAATGAAGTTATTAAAATGTTTTAATACTGAGTAAAAATAACAATAGAATTTTATTGAAAAAGTACTGCATAATTATAAACACATGAAATTACAAAAAAAATAATAATATTAGCCTACACATATAAAGTAAGGAAAATACACAGGGTTTTAACCCGTCTTTGTTTGAATGGTGTTTGTTGCATTGATCTTTTTGAGAAATATTGAAACAACTAGGATCAATATTGAAACAACAAAAATATTATAAATAATTGCAAAACTCATTAAAATTCAGTTACTCAAAATAAATAAAAGTGTAAACAAATCAAATAAAATAATTGTTCTAGTAAATTTTCAACTTCCAAATGCAAGTAATTGAGTTTTATATAATATGAAATTGACTTAATTATAACAAACCCAAGTTGTATCTAAGTAGTATATTACAGATGCAAATAATAATAAATTAGTTTTATTACAGTAACAATGTAGGCTAGTTATGACAATAATTAAATCCAATGAGAAAGTTTATTATGCCTACAACAGTTGAATGTCTAATTAACTAATCCTTCTGAATCTACATTTTCTTTAATATAGTTTACACAAACTGAAGTGGTGTATTACTTATCCAAGTGTTACATGTGACACAAATAGTTTTTCACTTTTTGTGTCACAAAATTCATCTGAGGATTACATTTTACCTCGCTGGATGTACTTGTTCCAGAATGTGTTTCCCTCTGATTTCAAAGCTATGTAACCCTTTTCTTTATATCTCCAAATCTTGTTGAGGAATTGATCTTGTTTTAGATTTTTCAAGAAATCTCTTCACTCCATATTAGTCTAAGTTGCTGAATTAAACAATATGTTTGAGTTTATTCCACCAATGTAGAAATTGAAAATAATAATGTAACTGTACGAGTTTTTTATTGCATCAACAACATCAACTCCATCTTTTGTACATTGTAAATGTCAAAATCTCTGGAATCGCCTGAACTGGGATCAATGTTCTTTGCTTCAGGTAAAATTTACAAACACTGCTATTTACGGATCAATCCTTTGTATTTTTTGAAAACTATTAGTAATTGTGTTTTGTTTATACTGATGACCGACGGTACTTGATAGAATTCCAAGTTATACAAATAAAACAAACACAAATTCTTTAGTTAAATTGTACAATTTATTGGTCTAGCCAACCATGGTTTTGCCAGTTATGGCATTGACGAGGCTTATACAAAGACTAAATAATATAAGAAGAATTGAACAAACCTTTGAGACCAAGCCCACAAGTCATGTTACAAGGTAATGGAACCTGTAGCCGGGAAACCCAGTGAGTCATAAAGTATTTTTAAATTGTAGCTGGGTTTCCCGGCTACAGGTTCCATTACCTTGTAACAGGATTCGTGTGCTTGGTCTCAAAGGTTTGTACAATTCTTCTTAGGTTATTTAATCTTTGTAAGCCTTGTCAATGCCTCAACTGGCGAAACCATGGTCGGCTAGACCAATAAAATGTAGAATTTAACTAAAGAATTTGTGTGTTTTATTTGTATAATTGCGTTGTCCAATTTGATCATGCAAATATCAGTCAATGTTCATCTACAAGACAATCAGCTATAAAGACTAACATAAGATCATTATCAACTGTTACACTTCAGTCGGTTCTTATGGCAAGTTATCAATCTTAAAAAAGTCATTGTTTAATTTATTGCTTTGTTCAAAAAGTAATGGTAGCTCCTTATCAGAATAGATTTCAAGTTTGATAGTATATTTATTTTTATATACATAGGGCCACTAAATATGATAAGACTTGTAATACGTATTTTAAAAAAAAAAGTAATTAGGCTATATGCCTAATATTTTTACAAAATATACATAAATATGTCTATACTATTTATTGCCAAAAAGGACAAAACTTGTCAAACATTTCATCCACTTGGTGAAAAAGTATTTGTGCAACAAAGGGGTCAAATATAGGATGGATATTTTAGTGAGTTTGTCAACTTCTAGCCAAACTTGATGGTCAACACTGTCATCAAAGGTAGCTCTTAATTTTAAACATTTCTCGCTCATATTACACACTTGAATATTTCTTTGTCAGTGGTGAGATGATTGTAGTACACTGACAAGAACTAATGAGCCAAGTAATGTCTTAACCCTGGATTTGGCACATGTTAATTTGTTTTTAAATTCTTCGTTTGTTTAAAAATTAATAAAATATATTAATATATAACAAAACCTAACTTATAAGACATCATTTTTCTCAGAAAGATGCATAGAATTTATCTATGTAATAAAAAAAAAAATTTTTGAAACGGTTTTGGAGTAAGTATGTTACATGTCAAAAAAATCATGTTATCATTTTTCAGAAATACCTATATCAAACAAAATCAAAAGCTTACAACCTTTTTCTAAGATGTACAAAATTTTAGTGATATATTTGTGAATACATTTCGGAAAAAATATATCAAAATTTGTTACATTTTGAATATTTAAAAAATTGTTTTACAAAAAAAGAGGAATGGTCCAGCTTATTTTCAATAAATCACCAAAAATTGTAATATTTATGGAAAACCAACTTCTAAATATAATTATGTTCAGAAATGTGCATAGAATTTAGTAGTGTAATTTAAAAAAAATTTGAAAAATAATTTTGGAGTCAGTATTACAAAGAACAAAAAAAAACACGAAAATCAAAGGCCAAATTTCACTTCAAAGTCCAATTGAGCGTAGAAAATCTATTTTTACATTTTTTACGAGTATTACAAAAGTTTTCTAGTATAAATATGAATAACAATTGGTAAAAAAAAAAATCAAATTCTAATATTTTCAAAATAAAATAACCATTTACCTGTAATAAGTTATAAATGCAAGTCTTACGCACTAACGCCTTGGTAGTAATGTTTTGTACACCTAAATCAACATTCACTAGATTTCACTATAACAATAAGACACAATAGATTCTACAAAGAATAACACATATATAAACTTATATAATACACTTTTATAATCAATCAAAACACTCGATTTATCACAACAAATATGTCGAAAATGAACACAAACGTATAACATATTACTTTACTTATATGTTATAAAATATTTTATCTTTATTATAAAATCCGAAATAGTGAAGTTACTTTATTAAAATTTATTTGAAATATCTACAACTAGTCTTCAACTACTACTAAATAAGTTGACAATAATGCAGATAATTTCAGTTATATAAATTCATTTGTTTATTCATTTAAATTATAAATATTTTCTTTTAGTAAATTATTTCTTGTTAAACATTAATAATATTTGCTTTTGAGTTCTTTTAATAACACAACAAGGTTAGATTGTCTTTAATTACAAAGTTAAATTATTCCAGGCTAGCTCTAGGTTTGGGTTCATTACATATATCTTTATCATAGAATTACAAAGTTCTTTTATAAATATTAGTAATTAATATTTATTATTTTCTCGGGGCAGGCACTCGACCAGACATGAACAAACTGTTTTTAACGCATTTTGTGAAGTTACAGTTAAGAAAAATTGAGATTTAGGATCGGTGTTCTTTTTTGAAATAGGCTTATGAATTGTAAAATTTGTTAAAGTTTATTTTCAATATTAAGAGTTTCTGGACTTTATTATGTTTAAATTTACAGAGGATACCACTCTCTGTGTGATTTAGCACTGAATTTACCACTGTTTATACTGTTTTAACATACTAAAACTTGACGGCATCACTTTTAAAATTACGAACAGAAATTTTCATCTTTGGGCTCTGAAGTCTTGGATTGGAATGAATTTTTGGCTTCGGTTTTTGAATTGAATTGTTGCCGCGGTTCCCAGCATGCACTGTTCTTCCGTTCCCTTGGTTACTCAAATAATATTCTTTCGCCTTGTACAATTTGATGTTCCTGACTTGAATAAATTATAATTTTGATATTACTTTATGTCTTTTTTGCCTTTGGTCTCGTGATAATATTTATTCATATTTACATTGCCGATTCTTAAATGAGTTTACTGATTTTATTGTTAATTGTATAATTTCCCGTTCCAACAGAATGACGTACTTATATCTATGACTCAAGTAGTCCTAGTTCTAATTCTAATTATATAACATTTGGGTCTTACGGTTACTATTTATGTTCTTAAATTTACTTTAAGGATTATTTTACTATTCTAACAGATATTGTGACTTATTATTTATTTTTATTTGATTTTATTAATTTCGATTGTGATAGTCGTTTCTTTGATCTAGTTGTACTAACAAAAACATGGCGTTCATAGGGAATGCGTTTTACCTTCATATATTGTATATGCTATCTTCTGATGATTAAAATAAAAAATAGTTGTTTACTGAGGCTATATATATATATGTGTGTAGTGCTTATATTAATTTATGGTGTAGTGTTTGTGATAGTATTATGGAATTGGTTTCAATGTGTTTGTTTAGATGTGAGGTTATAGGTTTTCATGTTACAAGGCTCTGTCTAGGCTTTATTCTATATTTGAGAATTATATTTGATAATATCCATTTCTATATGGATTTGGGTGAATTCTTGGGGTGTGAATTGGTTTTGACATAGTTAATTTAGTTATTGATGATGTTTTTCCTTGTGTATTACTTTCGTAAATTGTTTAGGCCTATCAGCTGATATTTTAGTGTCGGTTTCTTGGTTGGCTTTATGGGTCATTGAACTTTGCTTTGTTTTGGTGTCGTTTATTTTAGGCTAACTTTTTATGATGGAATTTGTGACGTTATAAATGCCCTTTAAATTTGTTTTTGTGAAGTTTACTGAACAATAAATAAATTTATAACTAACAAATTACATTGTAAAATAACATATATAACATAATATAACATAACATAACATACATTGAACACTTATTCTTATGGAATTATAGGTTATCCTTACTTATTTTATCAGTTGATTTTGAATTGGTTTAACAAATTGAATAAAATTAACAATTGGATCATATGGATCTTATTCTCATATTAGGCTACATATACCTAATTAATTGATATTTTATATCATAATTCATGGTTCATGGGGTTATACATAGTTTATCATTTAATTTGGGTAACACTTTATAGTTGGGGACACATGTTTTATCATTGGGGTGGGAAACATATAATTGTCATATGACATATAGTTCATACTAAGGAATGTCCATTGGACATGGGGAATACACATTTCGGGGACACTTTTACATAAATACATATTTTGTGATACTGTTCATTTTTATTTCACTGTTTTTATATGGGTTCACTATTCATGGAGATATATATATATTTTAACATATAAATATTTGTGATAATTCACTGTTTATGGGGGGAATAAGTTGTGTGGGTTGTGGGAAAAATACTGTTTATGAGGGACCATTTTGTTTGTAGTAAAAACACATTGTTGATGGGGAACATACATATAGATAGTCACATTTTTTTATATTTAAGCACTTTGTTTATGGGGAATATACATATATATAGGGAATTATATATAAATGGATAGTCACATTGTTTATGGTGAACACATGTTTTATAGGGGACACTTGTTTTATATTGAAGTACATTGTTTATATCGTTGCACTTAACTTTATGTCGATTAGGTTGGTTCGTCGGAGGTCTGTACAGGCAAGGCAATTTTGTAACGACGTAGGAGATATGTGATATGGTCCATAGGTTTTTCCATTATCATCGATTAGGGAGTAAATGGCTTTTCCCATTTTCTTCAATATTTTTAATGGTCCAACATATATTGTGAACAATTTTGCTGTTTCACCATATCCCATACTGGATTGGGGAAATGACTTTACTAGTACTAAATCATTTTCCTTGAGTATCGTTATCTTATGTTTTGCATTTAATTTCTCTGCTCTTTTGGCTTGTGTGGTTTTTATTCGAGATTTTGTTAATTCTAACTTTTGTTGAATGGGGATTTGCATTTTGAAAGGGTTTTGTATTACCTCTTCCCAGAATCTGATATCACATTTGTTTAGTTGTAATTCATTAGGAGTGAAACCAGTGGTTTCATGTTGTATTTCGTTTAGGAAACTGTTTATGGTACTTATGTAGTTTGACCAACTTCTGTGATTTTGAGCACAATATGTCCTGAGACAGCGTTTGACTTCTTTTATAGGACGTTCTGCCATGTTTGATATGGGGTGGTATACTGGATTTAGTATGTGTCTTATTTGATTCTCTTCTAGTTTTTTAATCCAAATTCTACTTTTGAATTGAGTACCATGGTCAGTTAAGATTTTCTTAGGTTTTCCGTATGTGGGTATGTATTCTTTGAACATTCTGTCTATTACTGCCTGTGATGTGGCTCTCTTTAGATTGTATAATTGGACAAATTTTGTGAATGTATCCAGAATGATGAAGATATATTGGACACCACCTCGACTTTTTGGTAAAGGACCAATCAAATCGATTGCGATTAGATCTCCTTTTCCTTCAGATTTGACTCCACTAGTCTCTCCATAGAGAGGATGGTTACTGTGTTTGCATTTTTGGCAGATGTCGCAGGTTCCTATTAATTGTCTAATTTTCCTAGCCATATCTTTAAATATGAAATCCTTTTGTAAAATTTGCAGGCATTTCCTTGCTCCACAGTGTAGATAAAATTTATGGCATTCTGAGATTAAAGTATTGACAAGTGATTGGGGTATTGTAATTAACCAATTGTTGTGATGCTTCTGGTATAGTATGTCGTCATTTATTCTAAATCTATTATGTTCTGTAGTGTTTGAATTTTTAATTTGGAGATATATCTGTTTGAGAGTTGGATCGTTTTGTTGTAATTGTATTAAATTTCGAAGGTTTTCTAAAAGTTCTAAATTGTGTTCTCTTTCTAAATTTGCGACTATTAATTCTGGTGTGGTTGTCAATGAGTTCTGTTGATTCTCATCTGTTCTGACTCTGCTGAGTAGGTCAGCTATTGTGTTATCCACTCCTTTACAATGTACAATTTCAAATTGGTGATCTTGTAATGCAAGTATCCATCTAGTTAATCTACCATTTAACAATTTGCATGTTTTCAAAAATGTCAATGCTTTATGATCAGTAATGATCGTTAATTTTGCGTTTAAAATGTAATGTCTGACTTTTTGTATGCAGTAGACGACTGCTAGCAACTCCTTTTCTGTAGTGGTGTATCTGATCTCGCATTTCTTCAATGTTTTGGATATAAATAGGATAGCCCTTTTGTTGTTCTGGCTGTCAATTTGGAATAAATGTCCTCCTATCGCAAAGTCTGAACTGTCTGTTTGTAGGTAGTAGGGTTGGTTTGGCATAGGATGGTTCAATACATTTGTTTTTAGAAATAAGTTTTTAATTTCTAGGAAGTGTTTCTCTTCATTAGAAGTCCAAATAAATTTTACTTTCTTAGAAGTCAATCTCATTAAAGGTTGTACAGTTTTTGCATATTTGTCTACGAATTTGTTGTAGTAGTTGATACCTCCTAGGAACCGTTTGAGTTCTTTCCTAGTGGTGGGTGATGGAAAGTCTTGAAAACATTTAATCTTTTCTGAATCTGGTTCTAGACCAGTAGTGGTTAAATAGTACCCTAAGAAAGGAACTCTATCTCGACAAAAGATTGATTTAGACAGTTTTATTGTCATCTTTGCATCTGCAAGTTTTCTAAATACATATTCTAAGTGTTGTAAGTGTGAATTGAAATCAGGTGATATAACACATATATCATCAATGTAGACTAAAGAAAAGTTTTCTATCGTGTTCTTGAATACTTGGTCTAGTGCTCTTACTAGGGCAGCTTGTGAAGTGGATAGACCAAAAGGGGTTACAACATATTGATACACTTTGCCTCGAAATTGAAATGCTGTATACTGTCTAGATTGTGGTTCTAGCTCAATCTGCCAGTATGAAGAGGTAAGATCTAATGTAGTCAGCCAGTTGGAATTTGTAGCTTTAGCTAATAGCTCATTAATGCTTCTGTTACATTCATAGTCGGGGGTAATTAGTGCGTTTATACGTCTCATGTCTAGACATATACGGAGATCGCCAGTCTTCTTCTTGACAATTATAATAGGGTTTACAAATGGGCTGTTTGATTCCTCAATTATATTGTCCTCGAGCATGTCATTTAATTTTCTCTCTACTTCATCCTGTAAATTTATGGGTATTGGATAACTTTGGGCTCTATAATGTTCTGGATTGTCTACCCTGATATGGTGTTGGTACATGTTGCAACGTCCAGGTTTGTCTGAAAATACTATATTGTTTTGTTTAATTAGGTTGATTATTAGGTCCTTTTCTATTTTGTTGAGTTTATCGTTGTCTTTAATTAAATCGTTTATTTCACTGTTGTTGTTATTATTATGATTTTGAGTTTGATTATTGTTATTTATTCTATATTCATTGTCGTCGTATTTTATTATTTTGCATCCTGCTGACTCATTACTTTTGCTATCGAACTTCATTATTAATATTCTATTATCCTTACTCATTATAGTAATTGTATTAATCTTGAAATTTATTTCCATTTTTAGCATACGTATTGCGTCTATTCCCATTATGCAATCTTTAATAAGGTTGGGGACAATTATACATTGGATATCAAACTCGATATGTTTTATTTGGGCTTTTAATAGCACAATGTGTGAAATTCGTTTCGATTTATTGTTCAACGCAGTGGTGATGAATGTGTTACTCACTGGCAACTGTTCAAAATGACCTAAATTGTTCTTGTTTACCTGGAACCAGTTATCAGAAATACAGGATATACTGCTTCCCGTATCTACTAACGTATTTGTGGATATACCATTTAAATTTATAGTTATTTCTGGACACTTACAGTTGGTTTGATCTGGACTATTGTCATTGTCTTCATTTAATAGAAATTCTCTATCGTAATAAAGGTTTGAGATGTTGTAATCATTATAGTATGATTTGGTTTCTTTTTGTGGCTCTGTTCCGATTTTTGTAAAATTTGTTGGCACTGACTTAGTGTTCAGGTTTTTCTCGCAGATATCTCTCGCTTTTGCCTGTACAGCCTTGGTTGTTATTCGAAGTTTGGTCTAGGCCAGTGCGTTGGAGTTTAACTCTTGGTTACATTCCTCCTGAGGCACTTGTATTGGTTTCTCTAGTGTCGGTGGTTTAGTATTCATTGCTATAGCTTGACATATCATTCTTTGCTCGTTTGTAGGATACCTAACCTCTCTTCGCTCTTGGTATGGGCCTTTTTGTTGATAATATCGTTCTTGGTCTTGTTGTGGTTGTCTGTATTTGAACTCAGTCCTTATGGGTTCTGGTTGTCTATCGTAGTTGGTTTTCTGGTTATAGTTTCGGTTTTGATTATAATTGTTTGTATGATGTTGGCCATAACCGTTGGTGGGCCTCTGATTGGGTCTGTAGCTATTTTGATTTTTATAAGGGTGTTCTCTGTTCTTTCTGAACTCGTTTTGGGATTGATAATTCCTAAAGGGTGGTTTTTGTGGTTGGTTGTAGTTAGTATTTGTTTGGTAATGTCTAAATGGTCTGTTGTTGGTGGGATTTTGTGTTCCTCTCGGGCTTGTATTATTACGTCTCCTAATTTCCGAGTTTGCCTCTTCCGTATCTTCTCTTTGTAGAAGGTCAGCAAATTCCTTTATTGTACTTATATTCTGTACTCTTTGCGCATCCTGTATGCGTTGGTCAAAATGTTCTACTAGGGTTGCGATGATGTCTTCCTCCGGTGGTTGGGGAGTCATCGACTTCATTGTTAACACCCTGTCAATGAAGTATTCACTTCGAGTGAGTTTTCCTCCTAAACGATATTGTTCGAGTTCAAGTTTTTGCCTAATTCCTTTTTGAACATCCCTATTCCAAAACTTGGATAGGAATTCTTCGCAGAATTGCTGGAAATTTGTAGTATCGCCTTTTATTAATTGCCACCACCGAGCAGCACTACCCTCTAAACTGTTGTCGATTATGTCGAATAGACAGTCTCTGTTGTATCCGATCTGGTTGATTTGTCGACAAGTTAACCTCTCGTAGTATCTTGTTAATCTATCCAGATAATCATTTGGATTATTCTGTCTTCCGTTAAATTTAGGAAGTATCGGATTAGTTAAATTGTTGATTTCTTGACTATTACCTCCACAAGTTACGTTTATATGGGATGGTATGGCATTTTCGATATTTGATTTCGGTAGTTCAGCAATCATAGCTTTTACCTCATGGATCACATTATTTTTATTTTGTAACAATTGCTTCTCAATTGTGGCCTTCTGTAGGTCTAGGGACTCATTTAAACTCTGACTATTGATTGTGGAATCTAATCTACTTTCTAGGTTGTCTATTCTTTGGTTGTTCTCTGTCACAGCTTGCTCCATTTCAATTAATTTATCTGTAAATTGAGTTTCTACTATAGCTATCTGTATTGCCAAACATTCCTTTAAATTAGTAATTTCTTTCTGGACTATTTCAAAATTTTCCTTCAAATTGGATTCATTTTGAATCATTTTTAATTCTAGTTTTTCCTGATTTTGTTTAAATTTATGGTCGATGTTAATCTGTAGATTGTTAATTAACAGCGTCATTTGTTCTAATAACGTAGGGACATTTGGTTCTGTATCTTGGACACTACTAGCACTACTCTGCTCCATAACCTCTATTTGGTTAGGCCTAACATTTAGTTCAGTGTCATTGGCATCAATAGTCTCTCTAAAGGTTTTCAATTTCCCTTCCTTGGCTTTTCCGGTGGGATTAATTTTAGGCCTAAGGTTATATTTGCTACTTTCTTCTTGGTTAGCGTCCATTTTAA
This sequence comes from Aphrophora alni, assembly GCA_963513935.1. Taxonomy (NCBI): domain Eukaryota; kingdom Metazoa; phylum Arthropoda; class Insecta; order Hemiptera; family Aphrophoridae; genus Aphrophora; species Aphrophora alni. The sequence goes on along the minus strand of OY740770.1, from coordinate 60,276,793 downwards.
ATTATTATTTTTGATTTTGGTATATGTTTTTGAGTTTAAATAGATAAATTACTAAATTGAAATTAGGCTAATCTTAATTCTAATACATATCTTATTCTAGGCTATTAAATTTGTTCAATCTTATAATTAAAGTTGAATGAATCCTTATTTCTAAATTGTTGTCTTAAATTTAATTTCAATTTACTTATATAATATATTTACTTAACCTAAGTCATTCTGTTGAATTCTCAGTTTGTTCATGCCCTAATCGTTGCGGCGCCATTTATAACATATTACTTTACTTATATGTTATAAAATATTTTATCTTTATTATAAAATCCGAAATAGTGAAGTTACTTTATTAAAATTTATTTGAAATATCTACAACTAGTCTTCAACTACTACTAAATAAGTTGACAATAATGCAGATAATTTCAGTTATATAAATTCATTTGTTTATTCATTTAAATTATAAATATTTTCTTTTAGTAAATTATTTCTTGTTAAACATTAATAATATTTGCTTTTGAGTTCTTTTAATAACACAACAAGGTTAGATTGTCTTTAATTACAAAGTTAAATTATTCCAGGCTAGCTCTAGGTTTGGGTTCATTACATATATCTTTATCATAGAATTACAAAGTTCTTTTATAAATATTAGTAATTAATATTTATTATTTTCTCGGGGCAGGCACTCGACCAGACATGAACAAACTGTTTTTAACGCATTTTGTGAAGTTACAGTTAAGAAAAATTGAGATTTAGGATCGGTGTTCTTTTTTGAAATAGGCTTATGAATTGTAAAATTTGTTAAAGTTTATTTTCAATATTAAGAGTTTCTGGACTTTATTATGTTTAAATTTACAGAGGATACCACTCTCTGTGTGATTTAGCACTGAATTTACTACTGTTTATACTGTTTTAACATACTAAAACTTGACGGCATCACTTTTAAAATTACGAACAGAAATTTTCATCTTTGGGCTCTGAAGTCTTGGATTGGAATGAATTTTTGGCTTCGGTTTTTGAATTGAATTGTTGCCGCGGTTCCCAGCATGCACTGTTCTTCCGTTCCCTTGGTTACTCAAATAATATTCTTTCGCCTTGTACAATTTGATGTTCCTGACTTGAATAAATTATAATTTTGATATTACTTTATGTCTTTTTTGCCTTTGGTCTCGTGATAATATTTATTCATATTTACATTGCCGATTCTTAAATGAGTTTACTGATTTTATTGTTAATTGTATAATTTCCCGTTCCAACAGAATGACGTACTTATATCTATGACTCAAGTAGTCCTAGTTCTAATTCTAATTATATAACATTTGGGTCTTACGGTTACTATTTATGTTCTTAAATTTACTTTAAGGATTATTTTACTATTCTAACAGATATTGTGACTTATTATTTATTTTTATTTGATTTTATTAATTTCGATTGTGATAGTCGTTTCTTTGATCTAGTTGTACTAACAAAAACATGGCGTTCATAGGGAATGCGTTTTACCTTCATATATTGTATATGCTATCTTCTGATGATTAAAATAAAAAATAGTTGTTTACTGAGGCTATATATATATATATATGTGTAGTGCTTATATTAATTTATGGTGTAGTGTTTGTGATAGTATTATGGAATTGGTTTCAATGTGTTTGTTTAGATGTGAGGTTATAGGTTTTCATGTTACAAGGCTCTGTCTAGGCTTTATTCTATATTTGAGAATTATATTTGATAATATCCATTTCTATATGGATTTGGGTGAATTCTTGGGGTGTGAATTGGTTTTGACATAGTTAATTTAGTTATTGATGATGTTTTTCCTTGTGTATTACTTTCGTAAATTGTTTAGGCCTATCAGCTGATATTTTAGTGCCGGTTTCTTGGTTGGCTTTATGGGTCATTGAACTTTGCTTTGTTTTGGTGTCGTTTATTTTAGGCTAACTTTTTATGATGGAATTTGTGACGTTATAAATGCGCGCCATATTGGTTTGGCTCGCAACGTACACTTTGAAACTCAGTTCTAAATCCTACACATGACTGACTAAAACTTGATGGTTTATATCATTGGAAAGGTCTGTATTTTGTCTATACAAAGAGATAAACATCTGTCAGCTAGGGGAGATATAAATCTATTTATAGACTAAAGAAGAAAGGATGTGGGTCACAGATTTATTAGCCGTCGAGTGATGGTATCTGCCGGGGAAAACGTGAACTTCCAATAATTATTGAATTTTGTCTAAATGTAGCAAGATAATCAAATTTCATAACTCTAAAAGCTTGAAATATGAGCTTTTCAATGGTGTATAATTCATGTTTCTAAGAATTCATTTACTAGGGTAAAGTGGACTTGAAGAAAACAACTTTTTTTTTGCTCTAAAAATGTTTTTTTGTGTTGACCACAATCTAAAATGAAAACGATTTGTCTTTCTGACATGTGGCGAACTCTGTTGGATAGGTAAAGATTTGTACTTAGAACAGTATAATTTTCAAGGAAAATGGTTGATAAACGAATACCTTCACAAAGTGCTAAAGGAAGACTCCATTTTGTTTCCTTTGCCAACCGTCATGTTTCTGTCTAAAACACGCCAAACTTTACCAATTAATTAAATATTTTTATAGCGTTTTATGAACTTTTGATTACATGTATATGCATCTACGAAACGTCAGCTTTACAATGGTATAACATTTATTTCGATAGGATGGTTTTAAGTAACCCTAGTGACGCGTTGCAAAATCAGAGTTTTTACAGTGGTCTGTCTGGTTCAGTTGCCGTCATCGACTCATTTTGAGTCGTATGCCACTGAATGAGTTAAGCTCATTAACCTTTGTAGGCATTGAATCTCGTTCTTGACTTAAGTTATCATTTACAGCTCCAGTCCACTAATTTGTATATTGAGCAATTCATTCAATTTCAAAATAACCTTCTAGAGAAGATCTTTCACTGTAAGATTGGGAGATTTAAAATTACAAGTTTTTCTTATTTTTTATATATGCTTTACAATTACCGGTATGGTTTTATTTATCTTATTTTATTTGTAATTTAAGATTTACGGTTTTAAATTCAGGATGTATTATTTAATGAGTATGATTTCTTTCTCTCGGGTCTTTGGGTACAGGTCTCAAAATGCATTTATATTGAAAAACAGCTTACAATTACCATATATCTTTAGTATAAACTAACTACAAACATACCAATTAATGATGTTCAAATATGTCCAAAATGTCAACAAAAAAAAATTAAACGTCTTTCTATGATGATTGTGATAAATTTTTCTAGTTAAATTGTTCAATATGAATTTCACTTTATTATTTAAGGATATTTACGTTACCAAATTAAAATTCTTCAATGTTGAAAGTCTAGTGAAAGTATTGTACAATGGATATTACCTTTCTCATGATGTAAATGAAAGAAATTACTGTATTGATTTTACTGTATACAAACAGTTTATTTCTCCAAATTGTTCACACATTTTTTTAACACTCGACTATTTAGTCTCAACCACTACCCCATTTAAATTTTCTAAATTTTATATAATTTTGACTTTGATACTGGAACTCTGAATAACACATCTACCTCAACTGGATGCTTACAATGGCCACAGTGGGAGTTCTTTTCCAATCTTGTTTAGGTTGGTTTGGGTTTCAATAGCCATAGTTTTTTCTTATTCACATTCTATTTCATCTCTTGGTGCTGGATTCTTAGACACTGACACATATACACATTACTTTTTACGGTTTCAGATAATTATCTCTATTAAAATGGCTCTAAATTGCTAATAGAATGTTTCTTATACATTAATTCAATTTACTACCAATTCTAATTTACAATGTTGTATTTAAATTTTATAATTCAGTAATTGAAGTTTTTTTTTTTTTTATGCAGATTTGTAAACTTTCCCTCCATTTGGTTTCTATCTCAGTGGGTGGAGTTTAGTATACACCGGTATGCTTGGTACACCTAACATGGTAGCACATCAAGCGGCTTCCTCTTTTAGAATATCAAAGCAAACTTGTCTTCACTAAATTTTAAGCTGATTCTAAAAGTCAAATTAATTTTTATGTTATATAAACCTACTTAATTCGCTACTTTTGACTTCTTAAGGTGATTACAATGCCCTTTCCATTTTAATATAAAAATACTCATATATTTATATAAAATATGTTTACAACATGCTATTTCTGGTCTCACAAGGTTTATATTTAATTGTTTTTATTGTTATCTTAGTTATCATTTATATTTTTATTTATTTATAACTCAAACTCTATTTTAAAACAATTTTACTTTACGTTTTTCTACCTTTCCAATTATTATTATAATGTATGATCAGCTAGACTCTATAACCATAAAGTTGCAATTTCTAGGCTTTTAATGTTTATTCTAATTCTCTGTGAATTCTTCATTTTCCATGTAATTATTTAACTAAATTACAATAAAATTATTTATTATCAAGATTTAATTCTAACTCTTCAGTCCTATTATAATATATAAAATTTGTTTACAAAGATTGCTACCGGTATTTTTTGCGATTTTTTTTTTTTAATCATGCTGTACATATATTATTTCTTAATAATAAAATAAGTTTTCAATGCAGAGCCAACTTTTATACAGAGTTATCATAAAAGACTGGTGGGGTTTTGAACATGATTTAAATAAAAACAGAATTACTTAGAGCTGATGTTATTAATTTATCTAAATCGTCCTCTGAAACAGTTTTTTTTTACATAACTAATCTATTTCGATATGTGCAAATGTCCAATCGATAATCAAGTTCTGCCCAAATGTTAGTTAACATGTCTTTGTTAACGGTTGTCATTGCTTAAAGGATTTATGTTCATGTTGCGAATTTTTTCTCGATAAACAATGTTTTTGTTGTGTACCCCCCAAGAAGAAATCGCGAGGTGTCAGGTCTGGACTCCTTAGAGGCCAGCGTATAGGTCCTTGCCGGCCTATCCATTGGTGTCCAAACTTTTCCTGCAAAATGTCTGTGACAAATGCACTAAAGTGCAGGGGGTGCACCATCTTGTTGGAAATGAAGTTGAATGTTTTTGAGTTCATCCAGCTGAGGAAAACAATAATTTATTAACATATCGTGATACACAATTCCATTAATTGTCTTTTCAGGAAAGAAGAAAGGCCCGATCACATGATTTTTCATCACACCACACCAAACTAACTTTAGGCGAGTCGCATACTTTCTCAAAAATTGTATGCGGGTTTTCACATCCCCATATGTGTGAATTATATCTGTTAACAGACACATTGATATGGAATGTAGCTTCGTCTGAAAAAAATATATCATCTAAAAATGATTGGTTTTCATCAATCTTGTTCAACATTTCAACAGCGAAATTAAAATGTTTGCACCATCATCAGGTTTCAATTCCTGCAATAACTGGATTTTATATGCATGTAATTTCAGTCTGTTATGTAAAACTTTGTGGATTGTTGTTTTTGGAATACCTAACTCTAGGCTTCGTCAAGGTGTTGATTTCTAAGGACTTCTGATTGCAGATTGTCTAATAAGTTCAACTTTTTCGTCTGATATTTGGAATGCTAGATGATTTCTGCTTTTGAACTGATCCAGTTTTTTCGAATTGATTGAATCAACGTCGTACTTTATTTTCAAGTGGTGAATATTTTCTGTATTCGCATCGAAATGTACATTGAACTGAAATTACAGACTTGAATTCAGCCAGGAACCAAACAAACTTTGCTTTTTATTTATTAGAGAACATAATAAGTTCTCCTCACAGAACACTCCGGAAAACACAAAAGACACTACTATAACAATACAAAAACTAATATTAAGGTTACAACAGCTCTTAAACAAACTTTTGGGTTATAGGCTATCAGCTATAGGCTACCAATACAACACCACAAAATTTCTCTACTGTCTTAGTATGAATTAATGAAACCCCACCATTCTTTTATATTAACCCGTTCTTTTATAGGTTTAGATATGCTTTAACATTTAGATACACTCTTACTCTTGCCAACGGCCATACCATATTGAAAAGTCAAGATACAGTGAGCGTGGTTAGTACTTGGATAGGTGACCGCTTGGGAACACCACATGTTGGAACAATTTCTTCTTTTTCCAAAATTTCAGTTGGGGTTAGATAAATATTTATGTATCGTACATAAATACAGGTCTGGCCAGGTGGCCATATATATATGGGCACTATCATTATCGTGCAAATACTGGTCTGGTCACTTGGCTCTACATTATATCTGGACAAACCTGCTCTTAGTCATAGTAATGATATAATGTATATGTATAAACACATACGCTATTCCAATTCCTATGAATGTGAGGCATTGTCATATTGTCATTATGCTCTAACCTAAAACTGCATTGAATTTTGTAATTTTTAAATCTTGATTTTTCGGTAAAAAGTTAGCTCCGCATTGAAAACTTACTTAATTATTGAGAAATAAGGTATTCAGAACATGATTAAAAAATAAAATCACCAAAAATACCAGTAGCAATCTTTCTAAACAATTACCTAAAATATTCCTTAACCTATAAATTAGTTCTACTCCATTAAATGCAATTACACAAATTAAAATTTTAAGCCAATTTAAGAGATACTTTTAGAGTTCAGTAAAATAAATATTGGTGTCCTACTTACTTGAAAAGGTGACTGCAAATTTTTGGTTATGTTGTGTGGTTTAATATGCTGGCTTAAAAAATTCAAGTAAAACTAAATGAAGATTTCATGTAGTTTGAAATTTTAATATTAAACAAACAAAAAATAGGTTAATAACAATTTTACAATAAATTTAATGTAACTAACACCACACAATATATTTACAAACTTAACACTATTCCTATTCCACTTTATTTATTTACTTTTACTATCCACCTGCAATGAATCCATGGCAACAGAACATCAATGTTACCTTGATTACTTATTATATACGTCATTAAATCTTAATAAACCGAAGTATTATACATATTATTCTTGACTTATAATACACGGTAGGAAATTTTTAACGTAAATGACAGTCAGGGATGAAGTCGAAGTGGAGTGTAGGGAAGACTGAAGACTTGCCTCCACATTCCACAAGTGGTAACACGGAAACACGCCTTGTTTCCATGCTAATACTTCTCCTATTTACTCCAACACCATTTTCCTCTAAGTTGACTCAAACCCATATACAGTATATAGTACGTTACAAGCCATTGTATTTAGGTCAGCAGATAGTGGAAGTGGATTGAAGTCTGCATCGTTTTTAGTGTTAAATCGCCAATTGATCACACATTCCTTACCCCACATTCAAGTCGTCACTCCACAAAATTCGAGGAAAGTAGCTGTGCTCGCGAATTAGGCTTACCGGGCGAATTAGGCCACCAATGGCCAATACATCAACAAAAAAACAAGTACTAAACCCTTATCTATAACTTAAGAGATAGAAAAAGAATGAACAAGAAGTAAACCAAATTGTCCTTTATGCCGGCTATATTTAAGAGGTTCATTAGTAATTTTAGGCGGTAGTTGCAATAAGACCCGCTTCTCTAAAACCTCGTTTAGAGAAAAATTAGTGTGAAGTGTGAAGATTTTATGGGTTCCACAAAATTGTAGTCATGGGCGTCATCGCCGGGAGGACGGGGGGGACGCGTCCCCCTCAATATTTGAGATGTAAAAATATTTTTGCTGAAAACGAATGATTTACTTAAAACTGTAAAAGGTAAACATCGGGCTTTGTCTTTACTAGGGTTTTTAACATTACATTTCTGTTACAAACGCATAAATAAATGCATAAGAACGATGTTTTGAGAAGATTAATTTTAAAAAATTTCCATACCCCCAGACCCCCGACATATGTCCCCCCCAATAATGAACTGGTGATGACGCCCATGATTGTAGTTATCAAAACTTAATCTTATTCTACAGCTCCTGCTTATAAATTTTTGAAATGCTGTTTGCAGTAATAATTTAACTATCATATGTTATTATCGTTTTAATGATATGGTGCTTGGGTCCATTTTGCATAGATCTGAATTGGAACTGGCTCTTTTTTTCTTTTTTTTCTTCAGAGAACCGTATTTCATTTCATTATAATAAAATTATTAATATTAGCATTGCTATCACACTTGAAATTCATAAATAATTCATTGTTTAACGATTTAAAAGATACACCTCTAAACACCATTTAAATCCCTTAATACTTATGCGAGTAGTTAACTTGAATCAAAAAAAGAGAAACTGGGTCAAAATAACGGATGAATATAGGTCATATTCTTACATAACTTTATTATTGAAATATAAGTAACATTTTAAAACATTTTTAAATATCTCATTTAAATGAGACAGTTAACAAATTATAAAACATTATGAAATTACAAAACTTAAAGTTTCATTTATTTGTAAAATTTTTACATATTACTGTGTATCAATACTGAATAATAAAATATTGATGAAAGTTACATAGTGAGATTCCTCACCACTCTTTTCACAGGTAACATCAATATTTATTTAATTAAGCGGCTTTTGTACTGAAGTAAGCTCTTCGTGTGGCTTTTGTATTGTAACATGTTTCTCGGGTATGGTATTAGGAAGACTTGTAACTTGAAATAAGTAAAAAATAAAACTATTGATTCTCAACACAAACAAATGGCATCAACGATATCTCATCAACAATTTTGTAAGAATTGAATGGTTCTTTAATTGCAGGAAAAATTAGTCAACCAATCAGGATACTTTTTATAAATCGGAAAGGTTGTTAAGCTTCAGTGTATGTGCTTGAGCAAGCCAGTGTTCTACTTGGTTGACATTTTATGATTACAGTATATACTTTTGGGATCTAAATTTATAAATTGTTCGTACCATGTTTATAATAATATATATTCGGCCTGAAAGCTTTCTACCAGTTGTATACAGTCTTTGGGCTTGAAATAAAGTAGAAGGTGATGGGTTTTGTCGTCATGTTGCAATATTATCCAACTAAGACTTAACTGTTTCTATAACAGCTTTCTTTTAAATATTTGAGTTCATAAGACAAATATTTTGGTCACACTGCCCCAAAGAAATGACCTGCTCGGGAACATTTGCGTTACTAGAACAATGTATGTCTTAACCAATAAAGAACAAAACTGTATCAAGGTCATGTTTTTGTTTTGACCACTGGCTACATGAGATATTAAGACTATTTCTTTTACATTTTAGTGCTTATCCATTACTTTGAAAAGGCAATCGAAAACAAATAACACAATTGACTTGCTGCCTTTCTTGGCTTGGGAAAATGTATAGAAAAATGAGGTGTCGCTATTGGAGTTATACGCGTTAAAAACATAGAATCAAATCATTCTTTTAGAAAATTGTTTGTAATGTTTAGTTTGGAGGGAGGTAGATTTGTCTATATTCAAAATCTAAGAATAATTAAATTGATTACTTTTGTATATTTTATAAAGTCATTCTCCATCTTCATGTTTTTTAACCCTGTTCTAATGAACATTGTAATGATGAATACAGTATATTCATCATTTGGGTGTGTCTCCAATTTCTTTTAACATTCTGTGCAGAAGTCAAATAAATTGGTTCTAGGTTTTTAACTGTGAAGTTTGTTTCCATAATATAGAGTTTGAAATAGGTTTTATAAGTCATTTTCAGAAGGTATCCAGTTTCAACTTTTTAAAAACTCAGAAAAGTTATTGTGCAATCCATTCATATTTATTCGTTCTTAAAGTACAGGCAGTTAACTTTTGGATGGCAATAATGGCTGGTACTATAAAGAATGCTTTGTAAATGTTTTAAAACCAGTTCCTAGGCATAGTTTACAAAATTATTGGGTCTGTTCATTTAAAATCATAGTCTCTGTTCTTTAAACATTGTTCCTGAAATTACCTTTCCTTGTACACAAAGAAACCTTTAAACACATACTTGCATACTTGAAATAGTTTTTTCCAAATTTACCTTACACATCGACATTAATACTTTCTCATTTTATTCCGTATTTCCAATAATTGGATCTTTAACTTTGGGTTTAACAATTGTACGTTTCCTATCGTATTAACAGATATGCTATTATAACTAATAAAATGACAGTTTATCATAAACTAATAAATGAGTTATCTTGAATTGATTTTTCTTTCTCACCCTAAAATTTATCAAATAGGTATCTTTTGTTTTTGGCCGATATTCCACTGAAACCGTTTTTGTTGCAAACTTGCAACACCAACTAACAGAAGGTTTTACCTGGAAGTGGTTTTACCACATAGATGATATATAACCATTTCAAAAGAGTCTGTGGCTTTCCAATATTATGAGCCACCTTATTTATTTACACTTTTCTTTTACCTCCTTTCTCCTTAGAAGTGCTAAAAACAGTATTTTACTTCTAAGCATTGTTTAACCAATTAAAACTAAAAGAAATTATTTTATTACATGACCACACTATCTGCTGAACAAAATCACAAACAATATTTCTCCTGCTTATCTATACAAAAGTCCTAAATATCTCTTTCTTTAATGAGATTTAATAAAATAACGTACTTGAAACTCAGCAATGTAACTTTGCAGGTATACCAATAATATTTTTTTAAAATAAAACTATCTCCTGAAAAAGTATCTATCTTAGATATCCCCTTAATTAGTGTAGTAATGTAATGTGCAATAATAATAACTCATACATGAAATGGTACTAGGGGAAATATAATATTTTCTAAATGAATTAAACATCAGTTCACAAATGTAATTTTATAATGTTACAACTAATAATTAAACATTGTCGAACAATATGGCTGTAGCAGAAACGGAAAACTGAGTATCGCTTACATTTGAGCCGGTGAGAATGAAAGTGCAAAGTGGCCCAAGGCCCAAGTCCACCGGCTGTGGAAATCTAGGTAAAGACAGTTTAATAATCTACAACATCTGTTCTGTTTAGAATGAAAACACATTAAGTCCATAGTTCACTTATTGGCCACCAGGAGCAGCACGAAATTTTTACTTTCAATAATTAAAACCTTGCACTGTTGAGTATGACAGTGCAGTAAGTCCATTAGTGATAGATGCTCATTGTTTACGTTTGATTGGTGAAGTAAATAGCTGTTTTCTGTTGTTTAAGTAAATGATAGCATATTTTTAATAAACTGTAAATGAAATGTAAGAATTAGTATAGGTGTTTTAGTGTTAAACATGGCTTAAAATACAAATAATACAACTCTTACTCTAGAAGTTATGTTTTGAAGTTAGACCTGTAGTTACAATGCTAGAAAATAAAAGTGTGTTCTTCTATTATTGTTTATAACTCTCATCATGTCCATAGAACCTCAAGTAAGTGATTCAGATTCCTTAAGCTTTACTGATGATGTTGATAAGGACCTGGAATATAATATACGGTAACTGACAATTCTATTCCTAGACAATATGGCTTTCTTAGAGCTGGACATCACAGTCATCACAGTAGCCTTATATCGTACACAAGTTCTGAGTCAGTTTCGTCTTCTGACTCAGAGGCTTAGCTCTTTTGGCCCGATTAACCAAAAAAAATCTAGGAAACGTACTAGAAATCCAACGAGCACAAGCAGTATGTTGCAAAAATTTGCCGTAACTCTGGAAAACGTTATGTTAACAAAAAGGAAATATTTGTGAGGGGAAAGTGTTTCTTAACGTTCCTCGTAAGTGTAGGATGAAGTGTGACGAAAAAATATCCAGTGATGACAGGAAGGTTATGTTTGATGTATTTTGGAGTATGGCTGATTTTGGTAAGCAAAATTGTGTTATTTTTGGTTTGGTACAAAAGAGCGAAGTGAAAAGGAGGTGACAAGGGAAAGAAGAAGGCTTGTTAAGGAAAGGATCAAATAAATATTTTTTTGAAAATGGAGACAGTTATCAATTTAAGTTTGCCAAAAATTCTTTTAAAAAACATTTCCCATTTCTGAAGGAAGAGTTCACCGAGCTCAGGCTAAATTGGAACAAAATAAATCCCCAGGGAAAGACCTTCGTCGTGCTAAAGGTTGTAGTTCCAGAAAAGTATCTGATAAAGATATTAAGTACATCATAGAACACATTAATTCATTTCCGGCTTACGTCAGCCATTACACAAGGAAACACAATGAAAACCGAAAATATCTCAGTGATTCTCTTAACATCAGAAAAATGTTTTCTTTGTATGAGGAAAAATGTCTAGCCGAAGGCAGGGCCCCACAGAAAGAGCATTATTATTGCTACATTTTTAATACGAAATTTATTTACATTTTTTCATACCTAAAAAAGACACATGTAAAAGATGTGATATCTTTAAAATTAAAATTAATAATCCTGAGCTGATTACAGAAGAAAAAAGTAAAATAAAATGTGACCATGAACTTCATCTTAGAAAAGCAGAGCTAGCTAGAGAGTACATGAAAAAAGACACTTGAAGAATCTAAAATGAACACTGACACTTATACATGCACTATAGATTTGCAAAAAGCTCTGCCCTTCTCTGTATTGGCCGTATCAGACGCTTATTATAAGAGGCACCTTTTTGGTTACAATTTGGGTGTACATGACCTCCAAAAAGATACAAGTTACTTCTATACAATTGGGACGAGACAATGGCTGGAAGAGGATTGAAGAAATATCGTCTTGTATGATAAAATACTTGCAAATTCATGCTCGCAATAAAAAAAAAGGTTACTATTTACAGTGGCACATGCACAGGTCAAAACCGGAACATAAAAATGTCCCTAGCACTTATGAAATTTCTCCAAAATGAAACAACTGAAATTGAGATTATGGATCAAAAGTTTCTAGTATCCGGCCATTCCTTTTTGCTTAATGATTCAGATTTCGGGTCTGTTAAACTAGCGGCAAAGGGAAAAACATTTTATCTTCCCCAACAGTGGCATGACATCATGACAACTTGTAGAAGGAAGAAAAAGTTTGTTGTCTGTCAAATGAGTAGCAATGAATTCTTCTCTACTGAGAATTTACAAAAAAATATTACCAGAAGGAAAGTAAACACCCAGAAGCTTCCTGTAAATTGGCTTAAAATACAATGCATAAGGCTTGAGAATGGTTGTTCTTTTGAAATAAAATACAAGGAAACTTTGCTAAAAATGATGGATTTTCAAACTTTGGATATTACTCCGAGCAAAAAAAAGGGTAGACCAATGATGTCACCGAAATCTTTGCCACAAGATTTGTTGTACCAAAGTAAGAGGCCAGTTAGTGTGTTAAAAAAAAGACCTGCGTGATCTCCTACAATTTATACCACCAGTCTACCATGAATTTATTTAATAATTTAAGAACAGTGGTATGTCAAGATGATGACATTGGACCATTCATTGACATAGAAGTAGTTGAAAACTAAGGTTAAAGCGGGACTTTTTTTTTAAAAAATAGTATGTTTTTTATTGATTTCATAATTTTATTGAAAGTCAATTTCTTGTTTAAATTTTATCAATTTAATGTCATTTTTAATATTTAAATATTATACTTTAAATAAACCTCCTAATGTTGTATTAAAAGTTTTGGTGTAGTTTAATTATACCCCAGATACGTTGAGAATGACAGTGAAGTAAGTCACATTAAAAAAAAAAAAAAAAACACCATTCTGATAAGCAACATTAGTTTTGTTCTATTCAATAAAAATAATAACATACCTATATAAAAACTGAATTTTTATTAACTCCATTTTTTTACAGTGATAAACACTAAATCAGCTGTATCTCAAAACTGTAGAAATAATTGGACTTACGCCACTTTCATTCTCACCGGCTCATTTAGTAGTGATATTAAAATATATTGGCAACTAAACATCTCTAATTGAATGGTGCGAATTATTCTCTCAGCAAAGCGTTGGAATTATTTTTCTTAGCTTGAAAAACGGTTTCCAATAAAACAAAATTCATTTCAGCTTTATTTATCTTAATACTCACTATTTAAAATGAAATACAGTACAACCATAAATTAGAATAAACATTCACGATTACTTCGTTTCTATTTCATGAACGTAGGAATTAAAATAGTTCATCTCTAGTCCCGTGGTCTGTATCTTCACAATCTTCAGGTATTGTCCAGTCTGTCTGTATCTATGGTCCAGATTGTTTGATGTTTGGTGTCAGCTGACTAGTAGAGCGCCAAATGTGGCGAATGCAGTCTTGTAATTTCTTGTTTATTTATTACTATTTATAATTATTTGTTGAACGTTTAAAATCTATATGTTAAATATTATTAAAGTTGTATAGAATTCAAAAATATTGGTGAAATAAAATGACTCTATTACCAAAAGAATCTGGTCATGCTATATCCAAGTTATCAACGAATGTAATCCTACAAAGTAATGGTATTGAAAGGTTATCTGAAAAGGTTGTAAATTTGTTCAGATAAAAATTATATTTAATTCTCATTCATTTTTTTTTCTGTAGGCCTTTTAACATAATTGAAGGCAAAGTATTATATAATATTATTATATTTCCAATTTCAAGCCTAACTCTATGTTATATATAATTATGTATAATGTATAATAAATACTGTATCTGTTAACAGTTTATAGGTTTAGCAGTATAATATGCTTATAAGGAGGAAGCTTTAACAGTGTTATGAAAAAATAAATTATATCCTAAGTTTCGACTGGTTTATAAAAGTAACTTGTATTTTATAAAGCAGAACAGCTCCTAAAATTCATTTGGAGTTGGAAAGATCTTCCCCAGTTATCTCCAAAATACTAACTGTCTATAAGATGTAACCCACTTCTAAGAAGCTCTATTATATACCTATTTTTTTAAAAAATTCACAATGAACTATGCAATAAAACCACTCCAATATACCGAATAGGCTTACTGTTCAACAAAATAGTCAGAGGTAATCATTTAGTTATTCATCTCTAAATAACTGTTTAACTTTCATTTTTATTAATATCATTAATTGAATTGTAACTAATTTTAAGATATTTTGAATTAAAGTAGTATAGAATAGAAAATTTGCTTTATTCAAAACATTGCCTTATTAAAGTAAAGTTAACATAACATGTTTTTAACAGTAACCGGTTATTATGTAGTGTACCTCTCTCCTCATTTTAGAAGCTAAAAATCACCCAAACTTAAATTATTTACCTTGTTTGTCATTAATCAGATTTTATTTTTCAAGTCTCAAAATTCATTAATATTGTAGAAAATGATACTTTTAGACACAATGAATCAAGTCTTATTTGGGTTATTACTTATGTGTATGTTAGTCAGGTTAGAGATTTCAGTGCTCGAATGTTCATGTAATAACTACATGAATCAAGTTAGTGACTGTTTATGTTATAATATGCTATAGATTACATTAGTGTCATATGGTAATTGTTTATAAAGAAAGTTACTGCTTTTTTTAACATGTTCTACATACCTTATTTCTTAATAATAAAATAAGTTTTCATCGAGGAGCTAATTTTTTTCATCGAATAATCGCAATTTAAAATTTAGGCATACAGAATTCAATGCATTTATACGTCACCAAAGCCAAGCAACATCGAACGCGGTTAGTACTTAGATGGGTGGCCGCTTGGGAAATATCACACAATATATTTTTTTAAACAAATTACGCAGGTAAGGTGTCTGTATATATATAGCCACCTTACTTCAACTTGTAAGGTAAAAATTCGTGTACATACCTATTTTAACGCGTAATTCTTCACTTAATGGACCTTAACCTAGAAAAGTTGAAATTATGATTTTTTTTTTGTGAAAGAATTTGCTCCGTGTTGAAAACTTATTTCATTATTAAGAAATAAAGTATGTAGAACATGATAACTATTAATGTCTTTACTAGGTCTGGAAAGGTAACTAACATAATAAAAATAATAAAACTATTTCTGGAAAAAGGACCTATCACATTTAGCAATAATAACTTACTCATGAAATGATTCTAGGGGGAAATGTAATATTTTCTAAATGAATTAAGCATCAGTTCATAAATGTAATCTTATAATTTTACAACGAAAATTAAACATTATCAAACAATATGACTGTAGCAGAAACGGAAAACGTTATGAGTATGGTATTGTTTACATTTAGTAACTTGATATTAAATATTTGCAACTAAAAAATCTCTAATTGAATGGTACTAAGTTTATTATTTTCTCAGCATAGCCCAGATCTGTTTCCTTTATTAGGCCTGTCTAGATAACTATATATATTTATATATATACCTGCCCAAACCGGTGTTTCATTATTCTTAAATTAACAATGTTCTAATATTAGGGTGGCGCAATGTACTTTGCTTCTTGTAAACCATACGCAAATGTTGGTTTCTTACTTCATACATCTGTTCCCACTGACACTATTCTGATTTTCATGAGAAATATTGATACTAATAATGAGACTTGAAAATTGTCTAGCATGGTCAAATAATATCTGATTTATGACAGACAAAGTAAATAGTCTAAGATTGCATGATTTATAACAACTAAAATGTGGAGAGAGGTATACTATATAAATACCAAATAACCTACAGCTGTCTGTTAGGTTGACATTTCTAAAATATTATACAATAAATGTACATACCATTACAAATACATTTATACAATTATATAACTCAAAATAAAAATCCCAAATTGTGTGTATGTGTATAAATGTATTTGTAATGGTGGGTATGCTATATATAAAATTTTATAAATGTCAACCTAGAAAACGTACTGGACATTGTTAGAAATATGTTATAAGGTGAAAACGTTACTCTAATAAGGTAATGTTTGAATAATGGATAATATGTTCTATTCTATTAAATTAAAATATTGTATTATACTATTTTTATTAGTTTCACTTACCTCAGTATAATTATTCAAGTCTCTCTACTTTTCCGGTGGTTGGTGTTTTTTTTTAATCAGGTCCTCAATCAATACCAACAAATGATCAAATGTTTTTATGCTAATCTGACAAAAATTATAAAACTTGTTTCCATCATATCTTAGTTCAGCAATGAAACCTACGTATATCTCTTTTCGCAGTAATGCATCCAGCAGATTCGATTATTTTCTTCTTGTAAACTTTGGATAATATACCACACAAATAATAGCTGTCTCTGGATTGTTCAAATTGTCTTAACCAGTGTATTTTTAAAAGAGACTATTATTAAGTTTATATTGTCATTAAGTTTGTCAAAAGACATGTTGTCCACTTTAGTATGCGACTGGCCTTAGACTATATATAGGGAATATAGGGAAGTAGCATATTTAAGACATGTAAAATAATGTCATCAATTTAAATTTAACCCTGCATAAACTTTGATGGACTATATAACAAGATATTATAGCACCTCTATTAATTTCGCCACACACTCAAAACATTCTCAACAAACAGCTTTTGCAAACATTAACAATAGTTTATATAAAAGTTATAGATTTCCCATCTTGTGTTTAACATAGATTAAATGTAGCAACCATAAAATTTGTAAATTTGTATAAAAAAGATTCAGTTAGTTTAATTTTTATCTTATATTTTATTATAAAGTTTGATGAAACTCAGATTTTCAGGTGTTTTAAGGGAGACTTTGGATATAAATTTGTTACTATTTTCTATCTAACTTAGTCCAAAATAAATATTTAATTATTTCTGACTAATAACAAAAAAATGTTAGCGATTTTGATGATTTACCTGCATTTAACAAATTATTGTCAAAATTGGAAATAGATAATTTTTTACTTTAAAGAAAGTTTTTTCTTAATACATTTTGTATGCCGATGTATCGACTTCTGGTTTGAAATTGAGGTTTTGCTGGTAATTAACAATTAATTATTTTACATTTTTCTATACCAGATAATTGATGGTGAAATAGTGTTTAACTCAATGCAACGGGTTTATATTGTGCTGTCCTCCATTTTTTCCGTATTGGTTTAGCAAATAACTTTCATATTTGATCCGGATAATTAGTAAAAAATGTTGAATCTAACTTTTAGAAGTGGACATCATTCATTGATTGTGCTAGTTAATTTTCTTAATGAGATATTATCTACAGGGCCCATGTTATTGTTTGTGATATCAATATGCAGTATAAATGTTTTTTCTTGTTTCTTAATATTTTTAACACATTCATTAAGGATTAATGTTATTTTACATTTACTAACTAGATTGTTTAACATATCATTTTATATTTTAAATATAAATTTCTTGTAAAAATAAAAAATGGTATATGTGTAGCTTTCCTACTATTTACTGAAGGAAAATGTGTGGTTATATTTCTTAACTTTATTTTTACTATATTAGATTATAACATACAGATGTTATTATCATTTTAGATAATTGATGGACTTATATCAGGTAAAATATCCAGTTCAATATTTTCCAGTGTTGATTGCCATCCTAAGCCAAGCAAAGACGCTATTGACTGGATATTTGTTGTAGATACTTTAAACTTTTGTTTCTGGTCTGAAATTGGAAAATCATGGGAGGTTACATGGCATTGCAAAACTTATACTGGCTACTTCGCCCTTTGTGCAGCAATTAATAGAGCAATCGAGGTAAGTTTTACATATAGTGGATAGACTCAATTTAAGTCTAAACACATAAGTATGCCCTAATATAGAGTTAAAATTAATATATTTTATTTAATCTCATTCTTAAATATAATTATTAAATTTCAGACTTTATTATAAATATACTACTTACAACATGAATATTTGATTATTTTATCCATTTCTTCTTAATAAAATAACTTCTCTTTGTGAAAAAGAATGCCCTTCCTATATATTTAGAGATGATGATGTGACCTTCTCCACTTCTTTTGACCAGCTGGAAGCTCCGGCTGGCTGGAGACCGCGTACACTTTAGCCGAATCTTGCCAGGATGGGCCAAGGAGTCGGGTTAGGACGCTAATGAACGCACACAACGCAAGTGAAATTAAATGTTATATTTTATTTACTGCCGAATTAAAAGATTACAGAATTATTAGAATTTATAAAAAAGACATAACGGCAAGATAAAGCCTTAATAGTGGCCGAAAAACATACCATTTAATTTAGCTAGCACGTGGCCGAAAATGGACTGACCTGACCTCGTCCCGTAGTGGTCTTTCTTCTCGCAGCTCTCAGAACAGACTCCTGCTCGGCTCGCTGGTTCAAGCCCTCCACTCCTCGTCTCTCCCCCCCTCTACGTGATATTGCACTGCTCATCAAAATCGCTATTGCCAATTCATATTTTATTATTTAGAATTCCTTTACATCCTAATTTATGCTTATTATAGTTTTGGTTTGGTGGGCTCCTTGGCTGGGCCACAATGACATGCCCTTTGAGGTTCCTTAATTATAGTTTCAGAAACACCGTTTTAGTATAGGGAATGTTATTTATTTAGTTACTTTTCAAACTAACTGTGTCATGTTCTATTTATATTTGTGACAATAAAAGACTAAAAAATAACAGGAATATATCTTAAAATCTGTAATGAAAGTTACATATAACTTAAGAAAAAATATGAATGAAAAAACCTAATATAATATACTAAAATAAGTTCTTCATAGAAATTTCTGTGAAGTGCAAAATTTTATGGAAATGTTTTGTTACCAGCCGACTGAAATTAAAAAAATTGTGGAACCTACTGGTAAACATGTTTAAAAAAAAAAGAAAAGCAAATTTCATTAACAAATGCCAAAATTTATTTAGGTTAAATTTACTGCTGAATTAGATTTGACCATTCACAAAATAATTGGTCAAAAAAAGAAAATTACAAACATTTTAGATTTTTAGTAAAAGGAATTTATGTAAAGAATTTAAGTTTTTTGAATATATATATATAAAGGTCAAAATTGTATGTTACAGTTAACAAGCCTTTGTGTCATTTAATACTCAGTTTACACATACATATACAGATAGAGAAATACATTTTAAAAACTAGATGATCATATACTATTTTCTATTTTTAAAAAAAAGAACAAATTTATTATATATATAGAAATTAATTTTGTTTTAAAATATTGAAGTCAATATGTTTTATTTTTAATTTTTTTTTTATTTTGAAAAATAACCCCTTTGGGGTCGTTAAAGCCGAAAGATTTTGCATGCAGCACCACCCATATTTTGTTTGATTATAAATTAGTACACATAGTTTTACATATATAAAAAAAAAGACACATTATCATACAGAGCTCTGTTCCAAAAGTTATTTTTCATTAAAGAATAATTTCACAATTCAAGTTCCTTTTTCTTTTCCTTTTTTAAACAACTGTTATTTTTTTTTCTAAAGTTTTATATTTCTTTATTTCATACATGTGCAGATGATGTGGTGCACTTAGATAAAGTTGAAACTAAGTTTTAAACCTGTCTGGAATTGCGAACTTAGAGCAATCTCGCAACAAGCTCGAGCAATCTCGAAACAATCTCCAAACAATCTCCAACAATCTCCGACCAGCTTTTGCTAAGCAAAAAAAAAAGCAAGTCGAATAGAGATTTAGACAAACTCGTACAGGTTGTTCGACAAGTCCTTATAATGAAAAAATGATTCTTTAAATTCAAATAAGATGAAAAGGAAAGTTATCAGAATTACAAAATGTCCAAAAAGATTATAAATAAGTTTTTCTTTGATATTAATAAAGAATCTAATATATATATATATATATATCTCGATCTTTGTTTGAGATAAAGAATTGTAACAACAGTTAGAAAATTTTTTAAAACAAAGATTCTAATTAAGAAAAACATTTGTCTACCTAATACTTTGATACTATTTAATACTTAATACTTTGACTATTTAAGTTTATAATTAGTTTTGTAAATTGTTTCTTTTTGAAAGAAAGAAGGTTATTCTATTTTTTTTTTACAAGACATTGGCTTTCAATAAAAATTTCTGAACAATTAAAAGGAAAATAATCCTAGTTAAATTATTTTAACGAAACATACATCAGTAATCAAACTTAAAATATTAACAGTCTTATAATATGGTCAAATCTAAAATAGAATACCTGGAACTTGTTGAAAAATGCTGAAAAAGGTTGAAAAATGAAGCATGTGCCTGACGATCGTTGCACTATGTAATTTATATGTAAAAAAAGAAAACTCACAAGAACTAATATGATTGAAGGTGACATTTATAATTTAGAAAAGAAGCACTGATGATTTTGTCTTGATGAAACATATTTTCCTTTTATTTTGAGATTACATGATCAAAACTTCTGTGTGACAACGTGACCTTGCTACCGCTGACTACAAGCCTGCTTAACTGTAAAAACGAGTTCAATTGTCATGTGATGTTGGATTAGAATATTCCCCGCCAGGTTTCAGCACTGGCTTGCATGACCCTGAGACGGAGTTAGGGGTGGGAAGTAGAATTATCGATAAGTGAGGTGCAGATTAATATTGAAGTCTGAATGACGTTACAGTTTTCTTCATAAAATATGTGTAAACTTTATTACTAATTGATGTTTATTATTATTAGTTTGATTTAATTTATTTTATCAGTTTGTATTATGCTGATATAAATGTTGTTACTATATTTCTTGTGTAAGAGTAATAATTGTAATTTGTAATTCCCTCCTAATTAATTTGCAGGAATTTTTAACATTATATGTTACCGGCAAACCCAGTTTTAGGGCAAACTAGTTTGTCCTAAAATTAAAACCTAGCTTTATACCCTAACTTTTATTATTTAAATCCATATTGGTTTCTAACTGATTTATTTCATAAGTCTATTTGAATATGTAACATAACCTAACCTATTTGCAGGTTTTTTGGTAAACAAAAAATGTAGATTAGATTAGTGGTAGCAAGAATCACCACAAATATATCAAAAACCTCACAAATAGTTTAGGTTAGGTCCGGTTATGTTACAAATATTCAAATAGACTCATGAAAATAATTCAGTTTAAAACCAATATTGATATAAATATTAAAAGTTATAAAAGCTTTGTTCAGTGATAAAATACTTAAATAGTAAATATGGGATCAATACTAGGAAACAATTCTACTAAAGAATATTACTATTTACAAAATTTCTTTTTGAACATTTACTTACATAATTCGATTGATTTATTTTTGTTTTTAATTGTTTACATTACGATTACAAATGTTTTGTGTTTAAACAGGAAGGAATACCTATGACAAATCCAAAATTTTATTCACAATTAACACTCAAAGAGTTACAGCACGTCTTGCGTGGAGATAATGGAATGTTGCCTATGCTAGTTAAAGAAAGACTGGATTGCCTACATGAAGTGGGTTCAGCACTATTGGAGAAATATGAAGGTATTTGTTTATATAATTACCATTTACATTAATACCTTTTTTGTGGAAGAATATTCTTGAAATATTTATTATGTCAGAGAGAATAGGTTTTTATTTTGTTAAGGTTTCTAAACATATTTTCCATGGTTTAATTAGTAACTAGCTGATATTCACATAGAATATGTATGTCACTCTAATGTAAGTTGTTAGTGGCAGCCCTTACAATATATTTTGTAAATTCAGGCCATAATATAAATATTATTCTTACTTAAACTTAAATTTATTTTGAAAATATGTTTGTATACTAGTGCACATTTACAGCATTGTAGTTTTTCATATTTCAAAGAGACATACACTTGCTTTGTTGAAGTTAGTTATTCCGCTCTGGCTGGGGTCTTAACTATTCGTGTTTAAACAGGACCTCTATATTCTTTGTTCATACCATTTGGCATGGTAGAAGTCGTTTATATATTATAAAGTTTGTATTCCCAGGCATAGAATTTAGTTGTTCATTTTTGAATAAGCCTACTAATGCTTTCCTCACACCAATAACTGCATTGACAGGCTTTATAGAATAGAATAGAAAAAGTACTTTATTTTGACATGTATTCTATACAAAACATAAAATAAATTCACAATTAATTAATTATAGGAGATAAAATAAACTAATAATATTCTTACTTTATACAGTACTTTACAGCAATGGTCTTTTTGACCGTCAGCTGGGTTGGCATAAATAAAACAATATTGTTAAAAATTACACTATGAGTCACATATATTTACACATATAGACCTGTGTATATAACCATCCGTCCATCAGCGCACCCATAAATAATCATATAATCATACAAAATATTCAATATACATGACTACAGAATTAATTAATTTGGTACCAGCTATACAATTAACATTACTTACATATATAAATAGATTTACAGTAATCCTTCCAAGAATTTAGGTGTAAACCCCCCCCCCCCCCAACCAAATTTTTGTTAACTGTTACAGTTAAAAATAAATTCATTTATTAATTCCCATCTAAATTTCCATGCAATCTTCATGAATTTACCCAATCTCCACCAATTTCTCCCATTTAATAAAAGTTCAAATTCTCCCTATTTAAACTGCGTTTGAAAAAGCACAAATTTACCATTACGTTAAAGCGAGCAATAAAATGGTAAACTGTCTCGTTTTCATTTATGTTGCATAAGGAGCATAACCATATTTTATCGTTACACCATGGTTTATAATTTAAGTCAACAAGTTCCGCCTTTGCTTTGATGATCCAATTTATTGTTTGTATATCATATTTATCAAATAAAACAAGTTTACTGCCGAGTTGAAAGTCAAGGTCCCGGTACTGTTTGTGATGTCGCATTTCTTGCCCTCTGTAAACATTCTCGATAAACGATTTAAAGTTTTTATTTGCCTCTAAATATGCGACTTTAACCATAGTTGAATTTGTTTTGCGAAACAGCTTTAAGAGTTTAAAGGCTCGCTGCCTTGATACCAGACATTGAAATCAAATCATTGTTGTTTTTTGTTTACCGTAGTGTTATTGTTTGTACTCGGTTTAAAGTGGGCTGCTTGTCTGATACAACAAATCATTCTATTGACATTTATCTGGTTACCATTCAAGACATCAAAGGTTGACATATCCTTATCTATGTTTTTACCGAACAAGACGTTATCTGAATTAGTCCATTTTAATCTTGGCAACAATGATAGCATACAATCCCCACCCCTTTGGCTCTCTGCAAGTCTACCAATTATAACTTACACAAATAAGGAGATGATCCGATCCTGCATGACTTATAACCTCAAAATCATTTACTATTTCTAAACAACTCACTGATACAACCGCAAAGTCAATTACAGAATTACCCATCTTCCGAATAAAAGTAAATTCTCCTTCAGCATCATTTTGCGTTCTGCCATTCAAAACCACTAATCCAAAATTAAGTAATAATTCTAGAAGTTTACGCCCCCTTGTATTTAATATCCTGTTTTTCTATTTTCTGACCTCTCTAATTGTACTAGTTACATTAATATGATTATACATATCAAAATTATTTTGTTCGTTAGATATTCGGCTATTAAAATCTCAAATTATTATTAAATTTTGCTCTGAATTTGAATTAATAAAATTACACAAATTTTCAAAGCTGTTTTCCCATTTGTTATAATTTAAATAAATTGGCAAAACTGACAAGGACTCATTATTATTGCAGTTTTTAATTTCAATTAATTTTATGTTACATTTGCATACGAAACTAACTTCTTTGGTAAAGGATGACTGTAAATTTACACAACAAATAATACCTGCTATTGCCCCCCAAAATTAGAATTTCTTTCAGCAAAACTAAAAAATCGATTTTAAATTAGGAAGACTCTTAACAATAAACTCTTCATCATGTTCAGATATAAATGTTTCTAATAACAAAATTAAATCATACTTATTTAGTAAATGAAAAAAGGAATCTTCACCAACCTTGGCTCTTAGTGCACAAACATTATAAGACAATATTTTAAAATTGCTAACTATCTGAAGCACTATATTGTCCAGCTCCTTGTCAGCTGTTTGAGAACATTGTCCTGAGAAATTGGTGTTTATTCCCTAAGAAGATGTAGAAGTTGTCTTCACTCCTTTCTCGTCCGTCTGTCCTGGTTGCAGCTTCCCTGGACCGTTCTTTCTCAACTCTGCTATGCGCGATGAGAAACCGTGGTTGAATAGATCCTTCAGCTTCGTTATTCCATCCGTTCGGCCGGCCATCATTGTGTTGTCCTCCCAGGTGAATTTGACACCTTCTATTCTAATGTGATAAAAAACTAATGGCATACGACGTCTTCCCAACTCCTTTTCTATCTCCCGTCGGACTGCAGCAAGGTAGGCTCGCTTTAATCTAACATCCTGTGTGTACTTCCGATGTACAACATAAGATGTTCCCTTTAACTTACTTACATTGGACATGATCCAACCAATATGACAGGCCTTATAGTAATTTATTTTTAAAATGGTCTCCAGTCTCTGTGCACAAGCCCTGATGGGCATAGAGTAGTTAATATTTAAATGGGTCTAATTGGCTTCGCTCATAGAGTAACTTGACTATCACAGTAAAAGTGTGTTTTTAAAAAAAATATCACTGCTCTTATTAGGATTGTCCGGTCTTTGTAGTACTTTAGAAATATAAAGGCTCTACTCATGTAGAGTAATTAATTAATTCATCTCTGGTGGGACTTTTGCTTGCGCTTTACTGGTGCGCTTTACTTGCTTTGTGGTATTATATTCAATACAGATTTCCACTCACTTCACCCATGATGGCAACTTGATCACATTATTTCTTCTATACTATGTAATCCAATAATGAACAAGACAACTGCAATTCAAGTGTTACGGATTATAGCTATATTTTCCAGTACACTGAACATATTATATGTACAGTGTGTAAAAAAAGTATGGAAACTGCTGGATTCTCTAGGAAAGATAGAAATAAGAGTACAGTAATCCATCAATATTAGCAGGGGATATGTTCCGAAAAAGTACTGCGAAGAACAAAACAGCGAATAGTGAAAAATCAAATCTTTATCGGAAAAGGGAGGTTATATTCATGATATACTGTATAGAACATTTTAAAACATTATGTACTGTACTAATACAGTACCTATACGTAATTAATTTACATAAGATATACTACACTCATCAAGACCTCTGAATGGCAACTGAACTGGCGACAAATGTATTCCTGACATGGGTAAAACCCTAATGTGTTGTTATTGTACTAATGGGCAAAGTTCAACTGATAAGGGAAAACAAACAATCTTTCGTTTAAACATTCCAATGTTAAAGTAGGAATATCAACCTGTTGAATTTACTCTTCTAGGTAATAAATTACTAAACCGATTCAAGACTTTTCAGCACCTCAAAATTTCAAATTCAAGCCATCTTTGAATGGCTGCCATTTCCGGCTCGGTTGTCCGTTTGAAGTCGGATTTGTGGCATTGTACTCTGCTAATAAAGACCTTTAATTTGATGTACAACTCAACCTATGCTCTCGTTAAAGATTTTCTTCCGACTCATTGTGGGCTGTCCCCTATTAGAGGTTAAGGGTCAAATAGAACTCTAAAAAATAGCTTTATAGCTCCAACACTGATTTCTGGGCGTTTCTTTTGAAACTTGTACTGAGTAAACATTTTCCAGCTATCTTTAACACTCAATGCCATAGTAACTTTCATAAACTTTAAAACACCGCCATTTTGTTTAGGGTGAACCTTTTGAAGTCGGATTTGCGGCATTGTATTCTACTAAATTAGACCTTTAATTTGATCTACAACTCAACCCACGCTCTCATTTAAGATTTTCTTCTGACTCCTAGTGGGCCGCCCCGCCGAAGTGGTAGCGGCTCATTGAAATTGTGGTAAAATAGTGTTTTATGCCCAGTAACAGTGTACCAAGTTATATAGTTCCATCTGTTACGGTTAAAATTTATTTAACCCGTTCCGGGACTTTTCACCACCCCCGTATATATATGTATACAGTAGAACCCCTCTTAACCGGTCTAGTCGAGACTGACACCCGGGCCGGTTGCCCGTTTGGCCGGTTAATCCGAGGTTCCCGTGAAAAAGAAAGCGTTCGTGAAAAGATTTTCGTTCAAAGAAAGCTTATTTAATCAGGTAGCGCTAAGAATTATGCAATTAAGATGTTATTGCAACTCATTTTATTGTACATAAATTTATCGTATATATATAATATATATATATATATATATATATATATATAATATTATGTATATTATACATCAAACATGAAAAAATTAAACACTACAAAGCTTTTTTACAGATTCCCCTCTGTCAAGTCTTTTGACACATTTAACTGCGTCTCAAACGAAACCAAAACACGCTTCCGTTTTCGTAACTCGCTCATTTTTATTTACTGTATATACTGTACGTAGATCATAACCAGTCAAAGACAAGAAGAAAACTGAAAAGAAATGTTATATTTTCCATAATGTATACTAAATTGATTCGTGGGAAAAAAGCGGCCCATCAAACGATTTTGTAGGTGTATGTCTGCTATACCGACGGGTGCCAATGCCGCGGTGTATAAGTGATAATTATAGGCTACACATTGCTCCTCAATTTTTTGATAAATTATTAAAAACAATTATTATGGTTGAAAACTTTTGAAAGAAAAAATTAGTTAAAAAAAAATTGAACCAAAAATCCTGAGTTGTAGAGTATAAACTTTGGATGTCCTTTGATTTTGATTTTTTGTAATGCACACAAGTTTAGTTTATTAATCTTCACATTTCACCAAAATGTGGTGATTTCAAATTCACCACCTGTAATTTACGCCTGGAGAAATGGCTTATAATGTGAATACACTGTGTACGAGCCAAGATGATAAACATTCCAGACTGACAAACAATTGTGCCAACACAGTGTACTGTGAGCGTCAGGATAGATCAGTTATGTTTTCGGTGTTTTCTTGGTTTTCTCTGTTTCTCCCAAAAATGGAAGGCTATCTCCGCTTTAGTGATCCTGAGGTATCGCCATTAATTAGCAAACACTCTAATTTCCTGAAATAATTATTTAATTGTAGCCTATGTATAAGTCAAAGAATGGCTTCCTAATATGTAACATGTTGGACCACCGTTTTCTCCTAAACTATTAAATATAATGTGTATTAGATATCAGTTTCTATTTTCTTTCCTTTCTACTTTTCATCATTCATAACTAGCATTTATTTTGGCATTTCCCATAATTCGTAACCTATAAATTGTCCCCTGGTGTAATACTTTTTCATGGGGCCAAAGTAAGGCAAAGATGCTTCTTCTTCTATGATATATCCCTACATATGACGCTGTGGTGTACCTAATTATACAAAATTATTAGGTATAATGTGCAATGTTGTAATTTGTATTTTGTATTAGTGTTTATCAAAGATGGCTATTATTATTAATTAGGTTGATATTTGTAAGTTGCTCCGGCTTACAACTTGAATTTGTTTTAAGTTATGCAAACACTAAGGGCAATTTGGAAGAAACAATGAAACAACTTAATTTTATAAGATAGGCGTCATCTTGGACTGGACGCCATCTTGCAAGCATGTGAGTCTACTTTCTTTTTGCAATTACTTCTGTCTTTATTTATTCTATTTTAAAGTGATTCTACTATTATATGAAAGGTCAAGGTTCAGTCTCTGATCTGTACTTACCGGTTGCTTTGATGTGGCACGGGACAGTGGTTTACACAGAATGAAACTAGCCAGCCATGTGTGTTAATTGAAACCTTTCTTTTTAATTGCTGACGATTTGTGAATTACAAACATTTAAATGGATAACTTTTACAACTGAAGTTAATTAATATAAATTTAGGTCTTAATCTATCATTTTTGCAATATTAAAAATATACAAAGTTCTCTACAACTGTTCATCTTAAAATGTTTTTAAATTTAGATTACTCATTTTGCTCATGTGATTATGTAGATATTTGTTCATATTTATTCACGTAATACTTATAAACACAATTACTTCACCACCATTGCCTTAAAGTCACTTTACAACACTTCTTCTTAAGATGTAATTACTTAAACCGCTCCATAGCTAACGCAAGACTTGTGTCTAACTCTGCTGACTTCTCTCATTAGACTAGTGAAGCCAAGCGTTCTTCTTGCTTGCAGGTAACGCTAACACAAAGCATCATGAGATACATGTCACGTGATAATTCTGTTTTGACGTAGACCCGTAGTTTTTAAGTTGCTTTGCCTTTCTCAATACTATCCTAGAGGGTATCATTTATTCAACCAACGCGCGCAATTTGAGTTCAAATCTTATTCACTGTATTCGTAATTCATTGTCTTTGAGTAATCTTGAAATTTAAATGACAGTTTCTTATTTATATACATATCAACATCCTTATATTTATTATTTATTATTGGTTGGAGGATGTCCCATGCTTACATATTGAGACAATGGATGAGAGTGACCATTTGCATGAACAGTTCAACCAGGGGTGATATAACATGTTTAACCTTACTATGAGCCTGCTTCCAAATTATATAAAGTCCGTGATTAAATAGTTAAGTCCCTTCTTCATTTTTAAAAATTCTTTTTCGTCACTATATTTTTTAACCTCCTTAAACTTTTTTTTGAAATTAGTTTGTTTTTGAAATTAGTTTGTTTGTAAAGTTTGTTAAATCTTTTATACTGGGTAAGTAATTTGACCTTTTTCATCAAATTGAAGTCTTTTTTCTACGTTGTCTATAAAAAGGGGTAATTCAATTTATATAGCTTATTATTTCTTCATAGACAGGCTGTTATTTTTAAAGCACACAGGATAGGTTGGGTTATCCTAGTATAGTCGAATTTTTCTCTCTTTTTTGTTTCTTTATCATATTATTTCTGCCTCCCCATTAAGAAAGGTTCAATCATTATCTGTTTTGCTTAAATAATATTCAATAATAGTGCCTTTTATCAATTAATATAAAAATAAATTGTTTACAGGTTAGCTAAGGAACAAATTATCCTTAACAAACAAAATGTATAATAAAATATTATATACCCTGCAAAAAAGAAATAAAAAAAGGATAAAACTATTAATTATTGTATTCCTAAATAAAAAATTGTATTCTGTGTATGAGAAGTTTTTTATTATTTAAGAATACAATAATTAATAATGATTCTATATATTTACTTAACATTAATAATATTTGTTCTTACCATTTCAGCTTCCACATATCCAACAATAGCCCTTTTGTCATCAGCTATTATTATATTCTGAATTTTTATGGTCAGTCAAATGTAATCTCAACTTTGTTAAATTACACTAAATCGAACAATAATTTTTTTTTATTCATTAACCAAACACTGATTATTTAAAAAAATAAATAATACCTACACATTAATTTCCTTTATCCTTCAAATCTCAAATTACAAAAAATATACCTATATATATATTTTAATATTATTAATCAATTGTTGTTTTATTATTTTGAATTAATTGTGGCACTTTTCGGACTCACTAATTCTTTTAATCCATTTTAAAATTTATTTTTGACCTCTCCCCCATCTTTTTCTAACTCAACTCTTTTCTTTTTAGTTAGTTTTATCAACCTACACTAAACTCAACTAGACTTTTTTTTATGAACTAAGTTTGATCCATTCCATGTTTTTTATATTGTGTCAAAGATAATATTCTCTATTTTATATGTGTATATTTTAACAAATATTTGAATGTTATTTATTATTCATTACAGGATTTATATGTACTTCTATGAATGTATATATAGGTTTTGTTTTGATATATTTTGTTGTTGTTCTCCTTTCAGATAGTCCATGTGGGACAAATATCCCACATGATAGACCTACCATTACTAGACAAATATCCTCCGCCCCATTTTTTTTATAACTTTAACCAAAATATGATTACAATTTTTGTTTACAACAATAATAAAATACACCCAAGTTTATAGTCTATATATGTAGAATAAATCTCTGCTGACGATATCACTTGTTATCAGTGGTCAAACAGAGAAGTAAACACATGTTATTTAACCTAGCAACCACAAGGGAGATATTCGCCATAATTTAGTTAACTGATCCCAGGTTTGCCGGGATAATAAACAGATCCTCCAACAAAAAAGGAATTGAATAACTTGCCAGATAAAAAATCCAAAACACCCCCAGTCATTGTAGGTATTGTGACTATTCTCTCAACTCAGAACCTGATCGATAGCAGCTAGTGATATTAAATATAAATTTCTATTTTCTTTCCCTTCTACTTTTTCATTATTCATTACTAGCATTTATTTTGTCATTTCCCATAATTCATAACTCTTTTGTCTCCTGGTCCAAGTCTTTTTCATGGGGCCACAGTAAGGCTAAGGTACTTTTTCTCATAGGATGTACCTCTACATATGGTGCTGTAGTGTACTTAATTATACAGAATTATTAAGTATAATGTGTAATGACATGATTTATATTTTGTATAAGTGTTTATCACAGCTGCTGGCTAGTATCTTTAATTAGGTTGGTTTTGAGATAATAGCTAAGTGTGACCATATGCATGAACGATTCGATCTGTGGGTGATTCAACATGTTTAACCTTACTATGAACACGCTTCCAAATTAAATCAAGTTGATAGTTGATTCCCCTTATAGATAATTCCCCTCTGATTACCTCAAAGTACCACATTTTCCTCGCAAATTTTTTAAAATTAATTGGAATAGTCACTTTTGAAAAATTATGTCTTTTATAAAAGCCCCATGGCCGATTTTTTATTATTTTTTACTGATAACACACATACAGTACTACCTCGTTCAACCGGATGTCTGGATTATCCGGATCGATCCGGAACGAAAAATAAAAAAATTAATGTTGATAAAAATGTGATTTCCTGATGTTGAGGTAGTAGGGCGGGTTGTTGATGCGCTGGGAAGAGAAAGTTTAGGAGCAATGACCTCCGTGCCACCCCCTACCCCGACGTGGCGCGACAGTGACCAGTGACCTTGTCTATTGTCTATGCTGGCGGGTAGTCTATCACGTGCTAGCGACCGGAATACATCATTACCATATCGTGCTGTGCAGTGTTTAGTTTCTTTACATTTTGGATCGGATACGGTTAATAGTACAGTATTTTATTTGTGTGTTAGCGTTTGTGCGTGGAAATGGCGACGAAACGAAAACGTAATGTGCTTACAATGGCGCAAAAGTTAGACGCATTGCATCGTATAGACAGGGGCGAATCTTTAAATAAACTTGTTGCAGAACTCGGCGTAGGGACATCAACTGTGTCAGATTGGAAAAAAAATCGTAAAAATATTGTAGACTTTAGCTTCAAAATGATCGCTAAAGACAGTTTAGAGGGTAGAGAATCTATAAAAAATGCAAAAAATCAATCGTTGGACGAGGCATTATTTATGTAGTTTAGTGCTCAGCGAGAACATGGTGTTCCGATTTATGGACCGATATTTTCCTGAAAAAACGGCAAGCCTAAACAAAAAATTACCAAATTCTGATCCAAATTTTACAGCTAGCCAGGGATGGCTAGAGCAGTTCAAAAATCGGCATGGTATAAGACAATTATCTGTGACTGGTGAAAGCCTGTCTAGTGATTAGGCGGCAAGTGAAAAGTTTAAGGAAACTTTTCAACGAATTATTTCGTCTGAAAAACGTTCTCCTGACCAGATTTACAATGCTGACGAAACAGGACTCTTTTACCGTATTTTACCGAGTAAAACCTTAGCTTGTAAACTGATGAGGCAGCCAAGGGCTACAAAAAGAGCAAGGATCGCCTAACTGCTATGGTTTGTAGCAATGCTTCTGGAAACCACAAAATTCCCTTAGTAATAATTGGCAAGGCAAAAAATCTTCGAGCACTTAAAAATGTAAATTGTGCATCCTTGCCTGGGGTTTATCTAAATAAAAAAAGTGCGTGGGTGGACAGCTTTATTTTTAAAAAGTGGTTCTTTGAAAATTTCGTCCCAGATGTAAAAAAAATTTCTCAAAGAAAAAAAAACTGCCAGAAAAAAGCGATTTTGTTTCTTGACAATGCGCCATCTCATCCTGCAGAAGAAGATCTCATCAGCGGGGATATTAAAGTTAAATTTCTCCCCCCAAATGTGACTCCAATTTTGCAACCTATGGATCAGGGTGTGTTGGAAAGTATCAAGCGTGTTTATCACAGGGAACTTTTAAGCAAATTAATTGAAGAAGAAGGTGAACAAAGCGTGATTGATTTTTTTAAATCTGTAAATGTCAAAGACATGATTTATATGATTGCAGACGCTTGGGATCATGTTCCAAAAAGTGCTCTACAAAAGTCTTGGAAGAAATTGTGGCCAAACATATGCAATATAATTGAAGAAATCAACCCTACCACTCCACAAATAAGTGAATCAAATGAAACCACTGTCACTACAGAGCAATTGTTAGGCTTGTTTGCAAGAATTGATGGTTGTTCCGATGTTGATATCAACGATGTCAATGATTGATTAGCAGACAACAACGAAGGAGGTTATGGAGTCATGGCAGATGAAGAGATAATTGTAATGTGTATATCTACACAGGGAGCAGATGACAGCGAGAGCGAGGAAGAGGGAGACAGCACATGGCTGGAGATGACGCACGCGGACGCGACGACACAGCTGGACAACATCGTGGTGTCACACCAAATTAAAACAGAGGAAGATAAATGACTTTTTTGTAAATAACAACTATACCCTGTGTAAATTAAAAGCATGTGTAAATATTTCAGGATTGTAAATAAAATGTTTTTCATGATTTACAGTATTGTGTAAATTGATTGACTGTGTAAATATTGTGTTTTTTCATGACCAAAAGGAAATTATAAATGGTAAGTTATCATTTTATATTTTGTTTTATTTATCTTTCTATAATTCCGGATTATCCGAATTTTTGATTAACCGGATCACTTCTGGTCCCAATTA
Source organism: Aphrophora alni (assembly GCA_963513935.1). Taxonomy (NCBI): domain Eukaryota; kingdom Metazoa; phylum Arthropoda; class Insecta; order Hemiptera; family Aphrophoridae; genus Aphrophora; species Aphrophora alni. The sequence goes on along the minus strand of OY740770.1, from coordinate 60,243,246 downwards.
GTCCGGATAAACGAGGTTGTACTGTATTTGTATTTCTGAAGATATGGCGACCAGTAAATTTTGGTCGTATCCTTTGTGGCTAGACTTGATTAAAATCATTAGAACTGATTTCGAGAATGTTGTAATTGTGTGTGTTTTTTATAGCGGTCATTACAGTATTAATTTGATTAAATTGGTCTATGCTTTTGGACTGTATTGCACAGACGATAGAAAATGACAGACTGACCTCTTCCAAATATTTTTTTGAACTCAAAGGACCTCAAATAGATATATCCGTAAACACATAACAACAATTTTTTCACACGTCACATAACTTTCTCTACATACGTATAATATGTTAAAAAGTAAAAACTTTAGAGGTCCATTTTCTCTTTAATATGTAGATAAACTATTGGGTTGTAGTTGCCTAGACTATACGATATTGTACCGTGTTAATTTCTTATTTTACTCTTATGTTTGATTTTTTTTTTTTGCCAAATAGGATAATTATTTTAAAATTAAATCAAATCACTTTTACTAGTTTTAATCTTTCTACTGATTATTTTTTGTGTATTGTTAGGAATTAAGCAAGTATTAATGACAAGGTTATATAGTTAAGCTTGAATTATTCTAAGTCCTCACAGTATTCTTATAGAGAATAAACCATTGTTCTGACAAGATGTAAAACGTTAGGAAACCGCTGAGCTTGCAACCATCAAATATGTCATATATCACTGAAGATATAGAAGCCAAGGCTTGGAGGAAATCGAGGTCAATTGATCAGCGGGTGGATTGGACATAGGTAGTGGAGCTGCCGGAATAAAGCGAAACAGTCGAACATTGTCAAAGTGCCTTTGTTGTCTGAGTTCTTACGAACATAATCCGGGCAGTTAAACTCCAGTAACAGAGGTGAGGAAGCTTCATGTATGATTTGTTTAATTATTGAACCCGTATAGGCAAATTCTATATTAACATTCTATAGAAATTTGATTCAATTTCTAGTCATAATAATTTTTATAGTTATGGGTTAGAAATATTGAAACCACCACATTCAACAATGCAATATATTTATATAATTTTGTATGGACAGGAGACAGGCTTACCTTGGAAAATGGTCCTTGGTATTACCTAATAGTACATAAGTAAGAAAACGCACAAAAAACACTAACGTTTTGAAATATTTCGTAAACACTGTTCACTTTCTCAATCAGTAGAGTTAAGAGTTCTTCTGATTTATATATATAAATTAGTAGTGATTGTTAACTTAAAACATTAAATAAATGAAATAGAAAACTACAAAATGACAAAGATAAAAATTTGTTTTGTTAATATAATTAAAACTAAATTGAAATTCGCAGACAAAAATAAACAAAAACATTGAAATTAAATATTAGATTGAGAAATTATTTAGAATAATGTCTTTAAAAGTTCATTCTCATGGTTAGCAGTAACCATCAGATCGCTTTCAAAAAAACATTTCTATACGTGACCCTAGTACTGAAAAACCCTTTGCTCAGCGAACGTACCATCCAACGATGTCTTGCTGCTATTATTTGTCAACCAAGGTTTCTGCACAAAAGTGTACAGTTAATGCTAGAACAGGCCCCATTACCTAGTGACGGAGAATGAGATGTTATTTTATCATTCGATGAAATGAATGTAGAAAGAAAAATCTCTTGCGCTGCTGTTGACGATTGTTTTAGAGGGCCTCACAAAACAAGTCAAGTTTTAATGGCAAGAAGTTTACTAGGAAAATGAAAACAACCTTTGTTTTATGACTCTGATACATCTATCACTAAAGACCTATTGTCGGTAGAGGCAAGTGGTTCTAACATACGAGGTTTTGTTTGTGACATGGATCCAAGTGTTCGCAGATTATTTTCAAAACTATCTATAAGAGAACATACTTTGCTAATCCCAGTTATAAATGAAAGTTTGGGTATTTTTCGATATTCCTCATGCCTTAAAACTGCTTAGAAACTATCTTATTGATCAAGGATATATATATATATATATATATATATATATATATATATATCCTATATAATGGGAAAACTGTCACCATAGAAGTTTTTCAAAAATTAATAAAAAAGAACCTTCAATATTGTTATAAAGTGAATAGTTCACATTTTAATGTTCTAGGAAGCGAACACCAGAACGTGAGAAAAGCTGCGGAATTGCTATCAAAACAGTATTGAAAGCTATAAAATATCACTTTCCTGACACTTTACGTTCAAAATGTCAAAAATATGATAAAAAGTGGATATGGACTTTACCCAAATATTCAAGAGGAAGCACTACAAAATTTATAAATAAATTAAGCTTGACTTATGAGATAATATTAATAGTCTAAAACTCGAACACAAGATCTCACAAAAATTACATTTTGTAAATTATGTCCTCATGAATCACTGAGGATGGCGAAGTTATCGTTGAAGTGCATTTGATTAAGTAAATGTAATTTTTGTGAGATCTCGTGTTCAAGTTTTAGTCTAACTACAAAATTTATATGAGTTATGCAGAACTGTAAGAGTTAATAAACCAGAAAAAGAAAAAAAATATGGAGAGAAAAATAAAAACGGAAAAATCTCTTCTTCCGTTCCAGAAAGGATTTTTAATTTCAATTCAAAGTGTCAGGGAACTATTTAAAGAACTTATGGCTAATGGATATACTTTTGTAATGATTTCGAGGTTGAACCAAGACATTCTTGAGAGTTCCTTTTCCCAGATTAGAGGACTATGCCTATTTTACGACCATCCAACTCCTATAACAGTAATGCAGAGGATAAAATCTACATTGCTGGGTAAAAACACCCCAGTGCTATTTACTTCTGGTGCAACTTACAGAATGAAAATGATGATGAAATCGAAAACATACTGCTAACTGCGCACATGATAACCACTGCAAAGGATAGTGTCCAAAATTTTCAATCCCATGGCAACAGTGCAACTCTGGAAGAAGATGTGACAGATTTCATGCATTCACTTTAGCCTAGTGACAAGATCAAGTTACAAGAAAAAATTGAAGAAACAGATCTCTTGGAAATTTTGTTTACATAGCATACAGAGTGCATACTAAACAGTGAAGAAAATAATATTTGTTACGGTAGCTCCACTAGTGATATTAAAAAATATGACTGGCTGTCGGTTCTTTCCAGAGGAAGACTTATGAGACCTACAAAAGAGTGGAAAATGTTATGGAACAATTTTCAGAAATAATAATTAAAAAATTTCGAGGCATCAGTGAATTCGCGCTACGGTGTTATGCTAGAAGCAGGTCATTCATCAGGATGAAATCTTTAAATAATTAAAAAAGACATTGTAGTGCTAGCTCCAAGAAAATAACCAAAAAATTAAAGAAGCCAGAAGCGTAGGAAACACTTATTCTTAACAATTAGTTATCAACTTTTATTATTATTTTTTTTTATGATTAATTATTAGTTTGAATGTAGAAAATATATCATTAATTAACTACAGAAAATGAATGACGTAATCATAGTATTGGTTCATTTCCACATAAATAGTAAAATAGAATTTATATTACGCTCTGTTTGATTGTAAGTTAATAAGTTTCATTAAAAATTATTGTTATATTATTAATTTTAATCATAATGTGATGTAATACATATTAAAGCTGTAATTAATGACTATACAACAGACAATAGCAGAATTGTTTATTTAAAAATAAGTTTAGTATTCAACTCGTTGGAGTTACTATAACTAGAGTGGTGCGTGTGACGTAAACAACAGCAGACGACATGCGCGTAGCATCTATCGTGTCTCTCTAGTTTCCGTGGTTCAGCCTATACAGGTTCAATAATTAAACAAATAATATGATAAGCTTGCTCACCTCTGTTCCTGGAGCTTAACCATGACCGGACTACGAGCCTTTGTGATCCTTGGTTCCCTGTAAACTATTTTCCTGAAGAAATTATCAGTGTCGGCAGAACCCTGACAGAAGAAATAATGTTCGACTGTCTTGCTTTATTTCAGCAGCTCCTCTGGCTATGTCCAAACCAGCTGCTGATCGACTGACCTTGATTTCCTCCAAGCCTTGGCTTATATATCTTCAATTGATTCATGACACTTTTGATGGTTGCAAGCTCAGCGGTTTCCTAACTTTTTACATCTTGTCACAACAATTGTTTACCTTCTGTTAACTAACATGGGGACTTACATAAATTTAAGCTTAACTATATAACATAATCCATAATATTAGTTTAATTCCTAACATTATTAAACATAATTGTTTCAAAATTATATCATATCCCTATTTACGTTTCAAATTGTAAATTTTACATTTCTTCATTAGTGTTTAGGTTATATTAAAATAAGCAATGAGCTTGTAAAACTGTACGTGAACATTAATATGATTTCATATTTAAGTAACTAACCAAATTTGTTTCTTTATGATGAGTAAAACTAGTTGTGAAACAAACAACCATTGTGGATTATAGCAGTATTGTTTATTTCTATTATCTTATTATTGTAATTAAACAAATGAAACAGGCAGAGAATATGGATACAATATCAGATTTATTATCTGCAGGGAACTAACTTACTTGGTTCACAATAGATTAAAAACATTTGTTAATATAAAGTTATATTATATGTTAAGAAATATTGTGACGGGCCCCTTTCTACTGACTCTGACTTATTAGAATTCCAGGGCGATGGCGTGTCTCTGGTTGTCTGTTGAGGTCCTTATGCACTCATTGCTGTGCGTTCAAACGTTTGTCAGGAGGTCGAAATGGCAGGCGGCGTAAGTCCCTTGAAATTAGCTCGGGTGAGAAATTAAAGGTAAACCGTTTATAATTAATTAAACTATCTTTTATTACCTTATTTTACCTTACATATGCTCTACTAACTCGGGCTACATACTTTGGGGGATAAAAGCAAGAACACAGAGGTCTGGTTCTACTCACGTTTCTAGCCAGACTCTATTCCTTCAGGTCTGTTGCAAAAGCATCAGCCTCAAAACGTCCCCCCCCTTCTTTTCTAAAATCATGACTGCTGCATTTCCCAATATACCCTGTTCAGTGTATAAAGAGCCTTGTTGTACTTTCCTGTTATTATATAAATGTATGTTATAATATTATATAATATTCATAAATGTTTAGGTGTTTGTATAAGATGCAGAGTATCTGTCACATCACCCCCCCCCCTCAACAAAGTTGGTCCATCGACTTATGTTAAACCTTGGCAACAAGAGTTTTCCCTTGTTACTGCTTTCAAATGCCCAAATAACATATTTGGCTTGTATGATACACCTTTGATATGGCTTTGATATGTAACCATTGTGACACATATCATTTATCATTGATATTCTTAATTACTAAATGAATGATTGGTGAGTGAAAATATGAAGTGACTTTTATGATCTAAGGAATATTCATCTTTACCATTAACCTTCCTTATTTATTTTGTCTTTTCTTTAGTTCGAAATATCATTTATTTAAAATGTAGAAGAAGGTGTATTGTATTTAGAATTTATTAATGTTCAAAAGGAAATTATAAGTTCAACATGGAATAGTTTACTCACCAACTTACTTTCATTTCATAGTTACCAAATGACTAAATATTTTCTTCCTGTATTTTAATTAATTTTCTGTTTGTTTATGGATACATTTATACACTTTAAAAGGCTCGAACATAAATTATCTCAACTGCCTTGGGCTTTGGTACTCTAGTTCCAAATCCTTTTTCCCTCATTCTTATACAACCCCCCCCCACCTGCTTGAATCATTGTTATTATATCTTCTTCTTCCCAGTTATTCGCTTTACTTCACTGCACTGAACATGTTATTTTCTTACACTAAATGATTGAAATGGCTTATGCTATGAAATGGGCTTGTGATGGATTTCTTTCCCCATGGCTGTTTTGTGTGAGGTCAGGGCTTGAAATTTATGGTATGATACTGTGAGGTGACTTTTAATGTTTATTTACAAAGGTGAATGTCAATACCATTACATTTCTTTACTTTTTCCCCTTATAACATGTTTGACTTGCACATAGTAAAAGCCTCAAATTAAAAAAAATAAGTAGATTAATTTATGTGATTTTAACAACAAAGATTAATCATTTAGTTAACCAAGAAAATGTTTTCAGGGTCATTTGTGAATTGTGTTGAAGTATGTAATAAATCTGCACAGAACTTGCTCTGCCTTATCGTAACAGAATTCCCATGCTTTCGAGATGAAGCAGGTTATCGAGGAAAGAGAGGTAGGTAGGCCTAAGTAAATGAACACTTCTAGATGATGTTATTTTAAATTATACTGTACAGTGACTAACAGAAATATGGATCAACGATAACCTGTGTTCCCTGTAATAGACTTATCACCAACTATCAACCAATGCGTCTGGCAGTTTTTGTTGAAAAACTAAATTTTTTCACTGTCAGCAATTTTTTTATGTAAACATTACTGTATCAGGGAGTCCACTCGTCTTGAAAAGCGGGAATTATGCTTGAATTTTATAACTTCGGGAGAAAACCTTGAATTATGTTTGAATTTTGAACAGCTGTCGGGAATTTCCTTCTCTAGATGAGAGAAATCCTGTCTTGACTCTCTCCCTAGCTTTAGAACTTTTCATTTACCTGATCAGCACAGTGCTTTGCTTCATAGAGCGATGCACCAAATAAGCAGTATCAGAAAGACAGTTTTTAGTTAAATATAAATAAATTTATTGCTATCGTCCTTATTATGAGGCGCATAAGTTATACTTAAAAACTTATAATTTATTCAGCTTGGAATTTTCAAGATACAGACAATTAGATTAAATAAATCTTTTCACAAAAAACTATAATTCATTAATTTCTGAATATTAATTACAAAATAACTTTTGAGGGGTGAAAGTCATACAAATTAAAGATTTGAGTTTTGTGTTTGGAACATTGTTAACACATAATTAAGATTCAAGGAAAGACAGAAAACTGGGTGAAGTTAAATTGTATTCCCCCCCAAAACAGTCACTTGTAGTGACCCCTTTTTAGTTCATAATATGAACACTCACTATATGTGTTAATTATTACTTATAAGAATATTTTATGTGTATTGAGAATATAAACATTTGATTATGTACGTATTTCAGTAGGGTTTCCATACCACTAAAATTATTGTTAGTAAGAATTTCTGTACGTTTCAAGAAGTACTTCCATATGTTAGTTCTTAGTAAATTTATACATAAATGTATTTCAGCGAAGTTTTTATTTAAGAATAAGTGTCTGTTATTTCTCACAGAATGGTGTCCATTTAATCAATTAAAATTTAAAAAACAAAAATATAAGTAAGCGAAAGTAAGAAAAACATCAGATGTACAAAATAAATAAATATATATTAATAAAATAAAACGCAGATATGAAATTGGTTATTGTTCAAACTCAATTTTCTTCTTTTTACCCTTCTCTGTAGTTGTCTATAATATAGTATTAATTAAATTAAATTCTACAATAAAATTAATGTCTTATTTCTTCTTTGGAGATCTCTGAGAGTCCAACCATAGGAAAAATCATTAGAACAACAAATTATACATAGTTTAAGAAATAAAACACATCCATTGATGACTAAAATGGAAAAGAACAATAATAAATAAATGTATAAATAATTCAATAAAACACAAATACACGAAATTGATGATTGTGTGGGCTAGATTTTCTTCTTCATTTTTTATCTTTTTTTTCCAATTATATATCGTTTTTTATAGTGTTTGATTCTTTATTAGCGTAATAAAAGTGTAAATTAATGAATTTAAAAAATAAATTTCTACAATAAAAATTAATATCTTTCCTCTTCTTTGTGGTCCATTCTAAAGCACAAAATATTATTATGATTATTTATTTGCATCATTTATAGCATACATAGTGCAGCAGTGCTGCGGTAAACATTTGACTTGTCATACAATACAAAACTTACTCACAACACACAATACAAATACACAATATACAATACAACAAATACACAAGATAGAAATTTTATAAAATACAAACAAATTAAGACACAGTGAACCATGTATACATGTTATCTCATATTAATCAATTATTTGAGTCGTCATCCTAAATACAAAATGCATACCAGGCAGCCAGAGGTTATGAGCTGAGCTACTCCTCCACTGAGTAAAAAGCATTCCTCAAGAGGTATCCTCTGAGTGATCCGCGAAAATTCTTGAAACAACTTTGTTTGTTTTATATTTTTCGGAAGTTTATTAAAGGTTAATAAAAAATTAAAAAATAATATGAATAGTAGACTTAATAATCTATCCATAGTGAAACATAATCAGTCCTGCATGCTCTTGTAAAGGCTTATGATAAAGACTCATGATCATAATAAAATAGAGTAAAAATTTGTAACTAGAAAAAATATTCAACTTCTTACCTTAATGTACGTGTGTGTAGGTATTGTTCTGAACCACCAGATATGGTACTATTATTCCAAATTGATTAATGGAGCTCCGAATAGTCCTACCTTCCCCATATTTTTTAAAATTTATTTAAAATGCATGTGCCTTTTTTTCAGGATCTGTCTTTTGCAAGAGCTTTTGATCTGGTATTTTTACAGGTTATTTATTTGAATTGTAATTGTAATAATATAAAAAATGAGAGCTGACTTTACTTTAAATACAAATGTTTACTGATTTAAGTTGGGCGCCATGGTAATTATGTAATTACCAAATATTTAATTTTGATTATTAATTTCTTACGGGGCGTGAATTCTTTTAAAAAAGTGTACTAAATGAAATACTGGATGGAAAGTAGAAGTCTTTTTATACTGAAACTAACATATTATTTATTAAAACAAACATATTGTAACTAATACAAACATATAAAACATAAATATCAATAGATAAATACCTTAAATCATATCAAATGTCATTTTCTAAAAGATTATTAAACAAAAGAATCTAATTTTAATTATAATTCATTAAAATAAGAGCTTGGTCCAATTGAAACAAGATTATTTCAAACTCTTATATAACAATTTGCCTTCAAAAAGTAAAATTAATTTCGTTCATGGCTTCTATTGTTAAAAAAAAATTAAATTTTAATTTTAATCCAAATAAATAAAAAAATTATGCATTCCAATTTATCATAATTGCTCTTGAAACAGTGTATTATAAACCTCAAACAATTAGAGCATAATTATAAAAATTAAAAGTTTATAGAAGTCTACAGATACATAACCCTAGAACCGGCAATGTTAATTTGTTTTTAAATTCTTCGTTTGTTTAAAAATTAATAAAATATATTATTTTTATACAAAACCTAACTTATAAGACATCATTTTTCTCAGAAAGATGCATAGATTTCATCTATGTAATAATTTTTTTTTTTGAAACAGTTTTGGAGTAAGTATGTTACATGTCAAAAAATGATGTTATCATTTTTCAGAAAAACCTGTATCATCCAAAATCAATAGCTTACCACCTTTTTCTAAAATATACAAAAGTTTTGTGTAATATTTGTGAATATATTTAGAAAAAAATAAAAATATTTAGTTACATTTTCAAAATAAAAAAAAAAAAAAATTAAGAAAAATGGTAAAATGGTCTTTTTCTTTTCAAAAATTTACCAAAAATAGTAATATATATTTTATACCCAAGTTCTATATATCATTATATTCAGAAAGGTGCATAGAATTTAGGTGTGTAGTGAAAAAAAATGTTAGATGTAAAACATTTGGAGTTTTTTGGTCAAATACCAAAAAATCTTAGAGTAACGGAGAGAATAATTTCACAGAAATGGTAATGTACACCATTCAAATAGATTTTTTGGAATTTTTTCAACAATTACTAGAGATTTGTAATATATTTGTGAATATATTTAGAGGAAAAAAAATTGTTGCATTTTCAAAATAAAAAACCATTTTTTACGATAAAAGGTAAAATGGTCTTTTTATTTTCAAAAATGTACCAAAAATAGTAATATATATTTTATACCCAAGTTCTATATATCATTATATTCAGAAAGGTGCATAGAATTTAGTTGTGTAGTGATAAAATTATTAGATGGTAACATTTTGGAATTATTATGTACGGAATCAACAAATTTACCCTATAACCGAGGAAAAATTCCACAGAAATAGGTATATAAACCATATAAAATTTTTTTTTTAGAATTTTTTCAATATATACAAAAGTTTTGCAATATAGTTGTGAATAAATGTTGGTAAAAGTTCAAATCAATTTATACAATTTTTATAAGGTAATATCTATGTTTATATAAAAACAAGTGGTAAGACAAGGTTAGGTCATTTGCCTGGATGCCATTATTTATATTTTGAATAAAAGTACAACACTTGATAGGGCTAGAAAAAAATACCGATAATATGATAAATCACTCCGAAAACACACTCTACGAACAATACCACATTTATTACAACTTGTATATACAACTTATAAATAAATAATTTCATACAAATCTACCTTCACAATAGCCTAGGCGTTGAGGTTAGGCTACGCTAGGCCTGTGAAAAAAAACTAATAATATGAAATATCACTTTAATAAATACATTCTACAAACATTGACACATTTATTATAAGTTGTATATACATGTATTAATTATGTATATACATATTATAATAAATAAATGGCTTCTTGAAACAATAAATTCACAAAACACATGGCTAGACTAGGCCTGTAAAATACCTCGATAATATGAATTATCACTCAAATAAATACACTCTACAAACATTGACACATTTATTTTAAGTTGTATAAACAAATTAAAATTAAAAAATTGCTTCATGAAACTATATTCACTATAAAAACACAAGCGGTGTTACATTTACAACTTTCCATCGGCAAAAGGGTTGGTCGAACTAACAAAATGCCGTATTTTAGGTTTTCTAATGTACCACAGACTTTGTATTTTTTCTTCTACAGATGTGTTTCAAATACAAGGTTAAACATTGAAACCTCCTCTTTACAGTTATATCAAAAACGACAAGATTGTATAAAAATAAAGATCGGATTCTTCAAGACTGTCTAGACACTGAATATCACAAACCGGTCTGAAAGTTCAGAAGATCATTTCGTAGAATGGACATAACTCATAACCTATATAACTTAGGATAATTTCGACTTCATAGTTCGAAAGAGAAAGAAAAATACTATATAATATTGTCAACTTGTAACATTTGGACGAGTTTTACCATTTCGTGAAATTATGTGAACAGAGAGAACAGATTTGTCTACATATTCCTGGTCACGCAAGTGCCGCGATCTAGCGAAAAACTTCAGCGACTTTATCGAGTTCTAAAAAATAGAGTTTTCGTGTGATGGATTTTGCTAAACTTGGTTATGAAAGATTGAAACATTACCTTTACAATGGTATATTATACATTTTGATAAAATAATATCTACTAGGTTAAAAGTTGAATTGCAAAAAATGTAATTTTTAGCGTTTAAAATAGCGTTAAAATTCTTGATTTTGTTTAATTTTTATATAATAAAAACTATATTGCATGGAAACATTTGAAAAGCACAGATTGGAAGAGAAAGATGCGACAAGGAAACTGGTTAAACCAACGACGAATTGCTTTATCATCGGGCGAATTTTAACCTTGATACATAACTCCAAACTGACGCTACACACTAACAATCGATTTAAATTCTACATACCACAGAACACACTGTGCCTTCTGTTGCACCGTAAACATCGTACTCGCGGTTGGCGTCAGGCGCGTGAGTCACAATGGTGGCCTGCCACCGCGCAGATGTTCTGCATATGCCAAGGTCAACGCTTCCTTCTATGCTACACGGAAAACAAAACTTTGTTCTTTTTTCTTCTATTTGACATTTAAATCGTTTAGTTATCTTGAATAGTCCCCAAGCAACGACCATTTGAAATCCTGGCATTCTTTATCGGAGACCCTTGTATATATATATTAGATATAAGAAAATTTATTATTAATTATTACAAATACAAAATTAAATAGAAATTTGGAAATATATATAAATTAAGTGCACAAAAATAATTGGATATGTATAAAAGACTGTATATGACTTTGAACACAGAAGTATAAACTAATCTCTATGTTGACCCTTTGTTGAAGAAATATGAAAAGGAATGGTTTTTTTTATAAAAGATTTGAAAACATTTAATTACCTGCGGATGAAATTGAATGATTTATAAGAGAAAATGAGCGAATAAGGTATATTTGATAAAGGAGAATACAAAATATATTGCAAAGAATAAATACTAATAAAATATATAAGGCAGGAAAGTATTAGAAACATGGTAACTTGTAAAAATCAGAATCTTCAAGACAAGGTAAAATAATAGCCTAATAAAACTTTTCAAAGAAACTTATTAAAGAACTTAAACAATATTTTAATCTTAAATAAAACTGATATAATAGTAAAACTAGCTTATATACATAAACCAATATAAGATTTAGAACTGTAATATATTTTTGGTTATTAAGATAGAAAATTTTGTAACATTAAAACCCACAAATTTTGGCCCGAGAGAGAGAGAGAGAGAGAGAGAGAGAGAGAGAGAGAGAGAGAGAGAGAGAGAGAGAGAGAGAGAGAGAGAGAGAGAGAGAGAGAGCGAGAGAGAGAGAGAATTCTCATAATTAATATTAAAATTGAATTAAGATTTGTAATTATTAAATTTATTGAATAATTCTAATTTGTAAAAATTATAAAATATGAAATTTTGATGAATGAATAAATTTGCTACTTGTTAACTTCCTTTTTGTATTATTTAATAGATTATAGTACTTTAAATAGAACTTTACAATTCAATTCTATTCGTCATTTTATTTTCACCACTAGAAAAAAATATTATAGTGTTGTAACCTTTGTTTCAGTTTCATTTTACAAGAGAGCACAAATTGTGATTGGAGATCTGTGGTTACTTTTTGAAGGGAAATCCTATGGAGAATTTTCTGATTTTGATACAATAACTATGTTTGCAGATTACAGGCAAGTTAATTGGAGAAGTATTATAAATATTGTTTCCCTATTTGAAGACTGTTATATATAAAAACCTTATTAACGTTATTTGAACTACCATTTAACTAATTTTTCAATGTTTCCTATCAAATGCTTATAAGAATTATATAAATAAAAATTTAATAGGGGACATAGCCTATTAGTTTAGATTATGTATGGATAGGAGATGCAGGCTTACCTTGGAAAGTAGTCCTTGGTGTTACATAATAGTACAAGAGTAAGAAAATATACACAAAACAAAACTAGTTTTATATTCATATTTTTGTCGTAGAATCAATTTATATAGTATGGATTTATTTTATATTTAGAAGTCTTTAGTGTTCAAATATATATATAATTTTTATATGATTTGACCTTATTTCATTATTTATCAATCATTATACATAAATGAAATTTCCATCATCATAAAACTTGATTCATTTGTATTGGTCTCATTGCCAGTTATATTTTCTTTTTTTCTTTCTTTCTTTCATTTATGTATTTTTTGTAGGGTTCCTCAAGTACTTGTTCATTTTGGAGTTCTGAAATACAGTGATGAGCTTTATAAAAGGCTTGAATCAGGTATGAACAACTATTAGTAATTTGATTATCTATTACGTAATATTACAAGGATTTTAAGATATTTTTATTTCTACAAATGTTTATTAATAAATGAATATGTGAGATATTTAAACTAACATATGAATCAATTCCAAATGATGTTTAAAATAACATAATCTAAATGAGGAATCTCAGGTACTCCATTCAAACAAAACGAACTCTATGAACTCTGGCAGCAAAAATTGCAAACAGACAATCCATCAAATTACCTAAATTTAAATAATACTAGATTTACGATAAGAAAATTACAAATAAAATTATTTCCAAGTATTAAATCTCAATAAACCCACATCAAAACTAATCTAAGCAATTCAAGTAATCCAGGAAAATTATCCAAAATTGAAGAAAAAAACTGTTGCAGAAAAATATTTACCTTTAAAAATTAGTATGAAACCATCTAATGTTAGAAATCAGATGTGTCTACTACTTTCTCTTAAAGAACCGAAAGTCAATAGAGAAAACGAATAAGTGGAATCCATTATATTAACCTGAATCTAATGCACAAAGAATCCCTTTTGCATAATTAACTATCGAGTACAAATAACTAGTAAGAAGGCTAAGAGCTATGTTATTTGTTATCTTAAATATAGGTGATGTTCGTGTTGCATCCGTCATCTACAAAATTTGCCCCGCCCAACTACTAACTCAATCGCTGATTGGTTATTAGCTGCTAAGGAATTTCTAATGTATATCTTTGAATATTGCAATAGAATAATTATGTAAATTTATGTTTTAAACTTGTGACTATAAAAGAGAAGCTATTTTGTTTCTTTAGTATAATATGTTTTATTATTTTCAATTAACATATTCCCCAAATTTATGTTTTCAAACTATTTAAATGCAAAATAGAATCTGTCCAGTATCCTTACAATTGCCACATATCAACACCGATACCAGTGAAGAAAGTGCGATCTAGATAGTGGGACTTTAAAAACTTCCAAGACACAGATTTGAGAAAAAATGTGAAGTAGGATTGTTAGAGAAGGCCACCCAAAGATTAGACGCATCCTAATATTGAAGAAATTTAAATCCAATTTTGGCCCGGAAAATCCTCGGACATCACATCATGAAGTATATCCAGAAGAAAATATAAATAGTGCGGGTATAAAAAGTAGTGTTTAAAAGACAATTCCCAATATATAAGAAGAGATATAGCGAAACAAAAATTAACAAATCTGGTGAGATCATTCCCGTTTTATTTATCTATAATCAACCATCTTTTCCTGTACTTAACTCCCAATACTGGACAAACTATCTTAAACATAAAAAGACAGGAAGTAATAATATCTTCTTTGCATAATTGAACCTTATAATTGTATTGATTGACTGTGAATTTGAATATTAATATTTCCATTTTATGTCTTGTATATATAAATGACAATATATATACCCCTACTACCTTATTTAAAATAAACTATGGCTAAAGCTAATTTGACTTTTACTAATTCTAGTCATAGTCCATGTTTAATTCTTATGTGTTTCTTACACCCCATATTTGGGAAAAGTCGGCATCATCCCCTCCCTGATTTTAAGATTTGTTTTGTGCATACACTTATCTAGTTATGTAAGAATAACTGATAGAGACAGTCATTTTAGGATTTTTGAACAGCCATGGGCAAATAATTGATCATTTACTCGTACTTACGAACTAATAATTATTGTTATAAGGAATAGTAAGATAATTAAATTTCAATCTAGTAACAGGAGGATAATTTCAATAATCTAATGAGATTTAATTATTTTAATTCAATCAGCCATATAGTGATTATATTGATTTGTGTTAGATATTACATGGACTTAAATCATTTTCTCATTTATGAAAAAAAAAAAAAAAAAAAAAAAAATGTAATTTTGTATTGTTATATCTATGAATTTTGAATAATTGTTAATTGCTATTTTCTGTAAATTTAAGTTCGTGTTCAATCTACTGAATCTAGTTCATAATAAACTAACTCAAATTTGTCTATCCTTATGTTTTGTTTTGATTGAAATACATTTTCATATTTTACTTGTTTTTGTATTCAAATTAGATTTTCTCAATTTAATTTATGATTTTGTACCATTCATTCTACACCAACGTTGTGGCTATAAGTTAGTAAGATAAAATTTGTTGACAATTATCATCCCCTTTCCCCATTATGTGTTTTACATATTAATATAATTTGGACAAGTTATATATCTTTAGAATTACTATTTTTGATTGGTATGTTTTTCGTTAATAAATTATTTTATTATTGCAGAAGTGCCTTTAGAAAATGGATCCGAGGAGGAAATCGAAATTCGTGGCTGCTCAATAGAAGCTGTTGAACTGGTGAAGGAAAATGTAGCACAAATTATGAAACAAAGAAATTTGTCGTTGCTTTGCAATTCCGTGCTGATTGATAACTTTTTGTGGACATATAGGCGAGAGCACCGAAAAGAACATGACAGCATTCCTTTCCATAGAGTGATATCTATATATTATTAAATAAATTTAAGGGTTTCAATTGTTGTTTAGTTTTACTGTAACTGTTATTTCTTTTTTGTAATATTATCTATTTTTATCCTCTACCAGGCATTTCCTATGATTAATAAACATTATTATAGTAACATTTGTTTTGCATGGATGGATCAAATTGTTTACTGTATACTGGATTGATGGGTGTTTTCCAGTAGTTGAATACCTTAAAAAAATCACAATATTCATAGCTCCCTTCATTCAAAGTTGGGATTCAAAACCATCAAATATTGTAATCCTTAAATTTTAACTTTAACTTGGATACTAAAGAAATGGTTGTTTTAAGATTTGAAATATGAAAATAAACCTTATGAAATATGAAGATAAAACTGTGACTGAGCTTCTAAAAGTTGTACATTATCTGGTAAAAACTGGGATGAGTTGATTCGGAGTAGTGAAACTAAATGATGGTCAGTCAATCGGTTTCTAACACTGTTTTTGAGAAGCTTCATAGTAGAAAACACCTGTTCACAGATGTAGGAAGATGCAAACATCACAATTATCTTCTGAGTGTGAGATTTAAGGTTTGGGAAACTTTATTTTGACAGAGCCTTGTAGAACTCAGTTTTAGAAACATTGAGAAATAGTTGCTTCAATTCAGTGTTACATTGCAACTCAATTAATTTGAGCTGCTATTCTGGTTTGACTGATTCACTATCCATATTAAATGGCATGCTAAAAATGTCCAGGTCCTGTTAGATAACTTTGAAGTCTTGGAATCTTCGTTCAAATTCTTCATGAAGACATTTCACGCTTTTCTCATAGCTCTTAAGTTTGTCTTCCCTAACTGCAGTAGTTTTTAGTTTTGGAAAATGAGTAAAGTTTTTCTTGACTATTGCATTTTGAAATCCCTGATATGACCCCAAATATCATGGATTAATTTATCTTCCCTGGAGTTTAAGGTTCAACTTATTGATGTGACTGATAAGATCTGTAAAAAATGCAAAGTCCGAAAGTATCTTTCAAATGTTCACACTTATCCATTCCTTTTTCTCATATAATGGAGATTATTTCGTTTTTTTAGATCCCAAACTCGTTCGAAAACCTGTCCTGCATTGAGCTACCTTACTTTAGTGTTGTAAAATACATCAGAATATTCAGTCTGCAATGAGTCAAGAAACTCTCGAAATTGTCTATGATTGAGTGCTCGTGAATGAATGCTATTAACAAGCTTAATAACAACATCAAGCAAATGTTTCATGTCTAGAGCAGATTTACACAGAGCTTCTTGATGTATTACACAATGAAGAAACACAACTTCGTTCCCAGGAAATGATTCTTTAAATTTTTGTATAAAAATAGATTTCGTCCCTGTCATATTCGGTGCTTTATCAGTAGCATTTGTATGTTGGTCAAATATTGGTCAAAGGAACTTTCAAAGATGTGATAGTTTCTTGAAAAATATCTGATCCTTTTGTTGTTTCTTTTAATGAACATATGCAAGCTAATTCTTCAGTAACACAAAAGTTGTTTGTCAATACCTCATAAATATCTATAACTGAGCTATCAGTTATGTCAATACTTTCATCGCACAGAATTTATAATTTTATTTTATTTTATATATTATTTAATATAATTTTATTTATATAAAACTCAGCAAAAACAGAATTTATACTCGCTTATCTTTGGCTCTAATTGTGAGATAATCTGGTTTTCAATCCTAGAAGTAATTGTTTTTCGAGACAAACTTACTATATCAAAATCCTTTGTTTTGTCAGGACACAAAATGTGACCTACTTGGAGCATACAAGTTTTCACAAATTTTCCATCAGAAAATGCTTTGTTACTTTTTGCAATATTGTATGCTGCAACGTAACTGGCATGTGTACCTAGTTTTTGAGAGCAGCTTTGTTTTTTTTTTTTTTTTTAATATTTTGCTGACCTGGCAGATTATTACATAGCCTTCCTGCTTTTTGCTTCCATTCTTCTTCAGTCCTAGTTTCATAAGTGGCATTGTTATGTTTTGTCATGAGAGGTTGGATTTCTGGAATACGGCTACAGTTTTATTGCAAATGAGGCACTCAGGTTTATCCTTAATAGGCGTGAAAAAGTATTTCCAAGTCCACTCATCTTTAAAAAATCAACTTTTCGCTTTTTACTTGAAATTGTAATGATCAAAAATGTCAAAAAAACACTACCAACAAAGCAAAACTATAGAAACACAAACCAGACACAGCCGCAGGGTGACTTGATACTGACTACGTGACTGAACTACATTGACTTTGAGAACAGACGAATCAAAAATAGTAACACCCGATTCATTCCGAACTTAGCCAAGCAACACATGCATTGTACTCCACATCGCCATGCTACCAATCTACAGACATCTACTACGCCTACGCGAGGTTGCATACAAACTCAGTTGATAATACCGTACTTAAACACAATAAGAAAGAAACAGTTATTCTATTCTAGCTATGCAGAAGATACATTTTGTCCTATGTGCATTTGTAGGGGTTATTCAAAAACATGTCATGGGCCAAATTGACTAGCCCGAAGGGCCGCCCATAGGTCGTACTTTGCCCATGACTAGTCTAGACCCAATGCTTCGTCTTATGACTCACCCGTAATGTGTTGTTTTACTGCTACTGTACTTTTTAGTAAACTTTGTGAGTGAGAGTCAGTGTCATTATGAGTGGAAACCATGTTGTTTTATCTTTAAATTAAAAATGGGAAGCTATTAAACAATTAGAGGGAGGTGAGTCGATAACAAAAGTGTCATATGGTTTTCTAGGTGTTAGTGAACTGACTGTCAGAAATTGAAAAGTGGGTGTCCCAATGATCATCAAATAAAGAGGAGGGGAGAAAATAAATGAAAAACAGTGAACATGAAAGAACTTCAGAGTAACTATTTTTATGGTTTAGGCAAATTATAGGGGGAAAAGGTTCAGTGTTAGGTACAATGCTTCAGGCTATAGCTTTAGAATTTTTCGCTTAACTAAAAGAAGAGGAGTTTACAGTTAGCTTAGATTGGCTTAAGTGTTGAAAAAAAGATATGGTGTGCACCAATTGAATGTAACAGGTGAAATTTTATCATTCTATTTAAAAGAATTGGCTTGATGAAAGTATTAAATGAAGAGGGGTTAATTTTGCAGCAAGTGTATAACTGTAATGAAACTGGTTTGTGGTTTAAGATATTATCAAACAAAGCACTGGCTTCAAAAGAAAAGAGTTGTGCTCCAGTATATAAACAGAGCGAAAAGCAACTAACAGTTTTATCCTGGTGATCGCAAGCTGAAGCTGTTATTTTTGGAAAGCCAAGGGTTTAAAAAAATATTATCATACAAACACTCGCTGTGTAATTAAACAAATAGTGCTTGGATGGCCAGTAAAATTATTTCCACAATGATTTTGTACTTAATGTTAAAAAGATTTTTGATGAAAACAATCTCCCTCATAAAGCATTACTATTTATAGAAAATCCTCTAAACCATCTAGATGACACTTTAGTTAGTGGCAATTTCCATGCATATCGGTCATTTCACCACTTGACCAGGGTCTATTGGAAAATGTTGAACATAACTACCTCCACCATCTTCTTAAAAACTGAACAAACTGTTGTACAAATTTTGAAAATGGTAAATTTGAAAGATATAGTGTATTGACTGTTAGTACCTAGGGAAGAAGTTAAGCAAACAACTCTTGGGAAAACATTTCACCTAAAGATGGTTTAGATATCTGTGATGATAGTGAACTATACAATTTAAATGACCCTTTCATTGAAATTATAAAGTTTTTAGAATCATATTTTAGAGTTAGGTAATAAAGAATGAGAAAAATTGTATTTATAGCACACAAAAATGAACAACAAACTTCTATAAAATATCAGAACTTTTTTAAACTACAACACTTGCAATAGTTTTAAAGATAAATCTTTATCAACAAAACATAATAAATATACGCAAAACATAACCTGAAATGCAATTAACTTGGCTCAGTGTCAGTAATCTTAGCATAGAAAATGGCTATCTCTGATAATAACAAAACAAATAAGATTCTGTAGTACACTACAAACAAAAAATATTTACACCACAGATCTCTCTAAACTATATACCAAAATAAAGTTCTTAACTTTGTATTTCCAACAATATGAAAAATGTCAGAAAAATCGATATTTGAATAAATGGCGATTATTTCAAAAAGCACTGGCGAGATTAATTTTGATATGACATTTTAAAATGTGTATCTCACTAACTATGAGATCAACAACAATTTGAAAGGCACTATATATGTTGAAAGAGAAAGAAAAGTATAAATACTATAAAATAATATATTTTCAGAGTAGTTTGACAAAAATGTGTACATGTTACAAATATAATATAATTTTCCCTTCTGCTTCGACAATTGTTGCCACATATATTGCTAACAACAAAATACAGTAACTTAGTAACTTTAGTGATTTATTAAATTATTTTTATTAAGATTTATGAACTTTTGGTTATAAGAATTTAAACGTATGGATCAATGGTACTAATTAATTATTGTGATCAAGTGATTTTAGTAGGTGAAATATTGAGTTGTAAACAAAGTAATTCTACATTGTCGATAGCCACTAGAGAATGAAAGTATATGACAATGCAGTGTCGATAGCCAGTTCCTGGATTTTAATAGGAAGGGATTCTTGTATACATGATTTCACATTGTTTTTTAATGTTGAATCCAATACTTGTGTTTAATAATAAGTCTTTTGTTTATTTTTAAAGTGTGATTTGAACCCCCAGCTGGTCTTGTGTTTAGTGATTTTACTTCATGTGTGAAATGATTTGGGTTCAATCCCTTGTAGGCACTCCAACTGTTATTTAATTGGCCCAGCATTGTAAGAAAAATTGGGAAGCTATAATTAATAATTGATAGTAAACTCTAGTTTAAAAAGCTAGATCAACAGTGATGAGAATTTCAATGTATAACAACAGATTACCTAAAGTCAACATGATGACTCTAACAATTGTTTTGATGACTCCTCATGATGTTGTCATTTAAAGATGGATGCATTTCACATTTCAAACCGTGGTAGTGTTCAAACCCAACAATTGAATCGCTTAATGAACCAATAGGTATTTATGAACCTATTAATCTGTTGGTATTTACTTAATTTATTTTCTCAGGATACTCATATAAGTGAAATTGATATGGGTTATTTTAATATTTTCATACCACTACTGTATTTTTAGAATAGGGTGGAAATAAAGAAATGATGTAAAAAAATAATTTTTAGTCACGCCCAACTTAAAGGTTAGTTATGTACTTACTGTAGACTAGTAAATTAATAAAGAATTTGAATATTTGCTTTTATGTTATTAGAAGTTATCAGGGTTTTTGTTAATTAATATTCTACCTATCAATATATAAAGCAGAAATGATACACTTGGCAAATCAAATAATGTGTTCCATTTTCAACATTCATATTGTGCATTTTTTTCATATGTGGAGTTTTGTGTCCCAAAATGTGTTTATGAATAATAGCTAGAAAGTAAACAATTAGTGAGCATACTAATACATAAAGGGTAATAGACCATGGAGTACTATGAATTAATATAATTGTGAAGAAGATTTTTTTGAGATAATAGGTGAGTTTTTGTATTTTAAAAGTAATGATGTAATTTGAGATATTTGTGAAATAACTAATGCAGTTTTGAAGAATTAATAGAATTATGAGAGCATCTTGTCCTAGCAAAGCAAACGAGTTTAGAATTTTTAAAAAGGGAGGGTAATAAAGAATAATAGTTAATGTACTGAGATTTTAAGATAAATAATAATATAGGTTTGAAATTAACAAATGAATGTAATTTGGGTGGGGTTAAATAATTATTAAGTGATAAAACATAATAATAAATTATAATTAAGAGATTTTGAATTCATAAATAAGAAGAGATGAAAAATGTTAATGTTAAAAAAGTAAAGTAATAAATAAAAGTTTTATGATGTAACTTAAGTTAAACTATTAGAAAAAGTAAGGTAGAGATTAAAATTATCTTAGCAATGGATATTGCACATGGGAACGGAAGTCTAGGTCAGCAGATTTCCTGGCGGAACTAAGTCAATAGACAAGGTTTGATTGACGTATAGGTCAACAGGATAAAGTTGATGGAAAGTTTTTTATTGACAGATGTAGGATAAGAATTTGATGAGGGTTTGTTGATGACTAGGAATAAGCCTTAGCAATAAGTGTATTTGTTGATTAGAGATAAGTGATTGATTAGGATATACAAATGAATAGTTTTAATAAAGAAACAGATTACGTAATAAGGTAAAGGTTAGAATAAGAGAGAATATTTCTTATTTTAGAGTTTTGTTTAAAATAAAAAGATATTCTTAGCTACTGAAACTCTTTAGTTTGGAAATCTATTGAATCGGTGTTGAAAATTTTGTAGTTTATTAAAATTTTTCTTTTAGTGTGAAAATTTGTGCTCTAATATGTTATATATATAGCATAAATTTGGTGGGGTTTCTGTAATACCTAAAAAGTGTTGATTTAAATTGAATAATGAAAAATACCCGGGAATCGATATAGATAAATTGGGAGGGGGAAAACATAAGTCAAAGGCATGACTAATAATAATTTAAAATAAAGAAAATTAAATTAACTAGATTTCCAAACTAAAATAAATAACAATGTGTAAAATATTAGCTGTAATTAATAAATTAATTAAATAGATTGTGTTTGTTATAAAATTAATCAAAAAAGACTTGTTGTCAAGTGAGAAATATGAACAGTGTATGCAATAAGTTGCGAGAAATTTTATCACGGGCGTCAGCAGGAATTGAAGGACAATCCTTGTAGCCACGACTGTGAACCCCTAGACCACAGGATATAGAAATTCACCATGCGTTCGGCAGTCTTAGGAAGGAGCTTGGAGGTGATGGTTGTGTTAAAAAGTCTTGTTTGAGGAGTTAAGATGGTTAGACGTGTTTTAAGAGAGTCGGAGTCCAGAGTTGGAAAGGACAATGGTAGTCTAAAGTCTTGATTTGATTTTGAAGTGTTTAAAACATATTAATTTGTGCCGAACTAATAAAAATGCAGAGTAATCTGAACATTATAGTCGAGTGTGTTAAATGGTATTAGATTTGTTAGAATAGACAAAGTGTTTAATACGTGTAACGTGTTTCGCGCAAAGACAAAAGATAATTACCGCGTAGCGTATTAAAAAATGTGTCAGAAGATGAACAATCGTAAAAGATTTAATGAACTATAAAATTAATAAACATTTTAAAAAACACGGACATAGTTTGAATGCACTTAACAAACTTAAAAATGTGCGACTACTACGACGTAGACAGCCAGATATCACGTGTTCTTCATAGAGGAGAATCCTCAGTCAAAGACGGTAATTTAGTGTTATTAAACGCTGAACACAAAATATCATGCCTATAGATGTAAAAGTTTTTATGTGTAATGTTTTGTTCATGAAAAATTTAATATTTAAAGAAGTCATTTATGTTTTTGGAGAAAGAAGAATTTTAATAAAGTAAATTTAATGATAAAGAAGCAGATAATTTGAATCTTTTGATTTTTAGAAACTATATTTATAACAGTTGCAACTTTAAGATTAATTCAAAATTTAAAAATAGACCTTCTTCAAAGGTATCAATATTTCAAGTCAGTTAGGATGTTAGCTATAGTCAATCTATTTGATTTTTTATTGTGATGATAAATGTCATGTATTAATATTCTGTCAATAAATCCATGTTAAGTTTCAGCAAAAAGAAGGATTATTCATTTAACCAGAAAATTCACTCTAAGTACCCTTACAAAAGAACTTACACTTTGAGATTTTAAAATAAATTAACTTCATTTTTTCTAAATTGACGAGAAATCGTCTGGCGCCCTTTAGCTGAACAAAATTTTAATAAAATAACTTAATTAAAATAAAAAACCTACAGTTTTTCAATTATTACAAATTATTTTATAGCCACACTTGCTCTCTGTTCTTGATACCTCATGATATGAAATAACAATCTTGAAAGTTATATGAAAAATACTAAAAATCGGGATTATAAAAAAAACGTTTTTATATCATTTAGCTCAGCCTACAAAGTACTTATAATTTCTTGGAGGATCAATAAATCATATAGTAGCACATTACTTAATGGAAATCGACAGTTATTTGAATTATTTCAGATTCTAACAAGTATGAGAGTTTTGGCATTAGTCAAAACCAATGACTAGGTACCTACACTGTTGATAGGATTGTAGGGAGCCTCATTGTTTCAATGGTTATTGTTATTATAGTGCATATGATTTTGTTATAAGAATTGTTATAGTATGTTGTAATTTTTTATGATCATTTGAGTATATATTACAGTAAATGTACCTATTGTGTTTATGGTGAGTCGTATACAATGACATTATTAACTCTGAGATTTTTAGTCAAATAAATAAATAATAATTATTGTTGACAGTTAATAAATAAATCTTATGTTATGAATTTTGTAATTAAGATATAAAATTTAAAGTTTAAATCTCTTTTTATAGCTTATGTTCTAAATTATTAAACATATTAAATTTTTTTTTCCCTTTTTTGTTATTGCTACGTGTTATTTAATCACAAATAGTGTAATCACAAAATTGCTGAAAACAAATAGTGTACATTTTCAGTTTTGTAATCTTGGTTTGAATAGAAAATAAGTTTGACTCAAGGCAGTGGACAGGAAATGTATTCTGTTTTTGAATAAAATAAATATATAAAGTAATTAGTACTAAATCAGAGAAATTTGTTAAAAGTATGTTAATAATAAAAATGTATGTAATGTTAGTTATAAGAAAAATGTGGCATCAGCAATGTATGTAAAAGTGGGGAGACTGTTACCAACCAGGACCAGCTCAGTGAGAAATATACTTTTAAAGAGTTAGGGTGTTGTTTCGAGTATGACGCGTTAGACAAAGCAGTACCGTAAAAAAAAGAAAATGTTGTCAAAATGATTAGAATTTCTATTTAAAGCATTATGTGAGTAATAATTTAATTTTAAATAAGTGAGAAAAAAACTTTCAGAGTGAGAAGGCGTGGTTTTCAAAATGAAAAAGTAGACAAAGCCATATCGCGGAAGGAGAAAAATGTTTCCGATAGGATAAACCTTCGAGTTTAAAGAAAAACTCTATGACTTAATAATTTTGTTTTGATTAAAAGTGAAAGTAAACAATTATGATTATTTTAAAAGTGAAATGTAAAGCTGAAAAAGTTATTTTTCTTAAGAGAGACAGGATATGTGTTCGAATGACGCCACGTGGATCGAATGAGGAAGTAGTTTGAAATAATTGAAAGTTTAAAGTAAAATATACAATTTAACTTCAATGTATAATTGCATGCTTGGTATAACATGGACAAATTATGTTTTACAAAAAAATTTAAACATAAAAGAATAAATAGAACTTGCAGTTCTTTGATGAAACTTGGATAATATGTTTGCAGAATTACCATGTGGTTTTTAACAAAGAAAATATTTTATTTGAAGATAATGATTAAAAATTTTAATAATAAATATATATTGGGTCTGCGTCGGACCAGACGGTGGAAGTTATCCTTCTTTGGCCTGACCAGCGCACTGCAAAACCTCTATACACGAAATTAGATCGAATAATCAGACCGTTGAAATTTGGCCAAAAATTGGTCATGTTGGACCAGTCAATGTGAATTCTGGAATTCCGACCCCGAATTCATGACCAGCGTATTAGAAAACCCCCCATACCCAAATTCGGAACGATTAAGCAGAACGTTGAATTTTGAGAACATCGGGAAATGAAAATGCGGCCAAAAGTGAAGTCACGCCTCTGCATTTTCAAACATCGAAAACTGCAATTGACTCCATGCACTTTTGTCTGCATCTCTATGGAGGCAGCGGTGATATACTGTTCTACTTTATGATGAGTTAAATTATATTCTGGTATTTTAACAGAATGGTTAGTGTGATGTATATTTAATGGTTAGTACTAACAGAATGGTTAGTGTGATATATTTCGGAAATATTGGGAATCATGATTTGGTAAAAGACTTGCTAAGCTTGATTTTTGCTATTCGAACGCTGTGGGTAAATTTCTATATGGTTCTGGGTTTTAAACAAATAAATGCATGTAAATAGTTTGGCCTATAATGGTGAACGGCAAATACGTAGGCTTGTTTGAATTTTTAAAATGTCGTAAGAAAGTGTTGTTCTGGCTTGTATTTAATTTTCTTGTATAGGTGTATGTTTTATGTTTAATTAGAGGTTGGTTTGGAGTTTTGTACGTGGTGAAGTAATTTTAATTTCTCATTTTTAAACGGCATGGATCTTAATCTAATTTGAGGCCAAAACAGTTGTTTCATCACTCCGCTAGGTAGCGCTAGGTCTCGTATTCGGTTAGTAAATATTCCAGGTTGGAATAAACAGCTGGTTTTGTTTTGCATCAAATGCATTCGTTATTTATCAAATTGGAAATACTGTTATCATGAAATGCTATAGACTGATACTAGTAGAGTTTATTCAAAACAGAGCTAGGCTAGGCAAAGTTGATTAAGATTTTTACTGCCCGCCTGATTTATGGCCTACTGACATTGTCGTAAATTAATATTACACTATAAGATCGTCGATTTTTCTCAGTTTTAGCGTGGCACGGTTTCTTGACCAACACCCCATCCCAACGAGCGCAAAGAAGTATAACTTCAAAAACATTCATTAGTTGATTTGTTAGATTATATGATTTAAAAAATAAAATATAAGTATTTAATAAAAGGAGATTTTGTAATCTAAAAATATTTTGTGTGTCTGTATGTTTTTTCAGCAAGAAATTAATACCAAATATTAAATCTGGTATTTAGAAAGAAAAAAATGTAATTTGATTCTGATTAGAAGTACATTTTCCTAAAGAAGCCACAATAACAAAATTTTAATGAAGTGTCTGTGCTTACAATCACAGAATGTCATTACAAAATTAAAGTAAATTCAAAAGTCAAATCCAAGAAAATTAATGAAAAACAAACACAATATTTAGTAAATTCTACAATTTATTTGAGTCTTGCCGACCATGGTTTCGCCAACAACGGCATTTACAAGGCAGCTTAACAAAGACTAAGGAAAAATATAGAAACTAACATATTATTACTACAAAAGGAAGAACAGTTACTTAGCTAGGGTGAGGCGGGGCGGGGGGGGGGGAGCAAGGGAATACAATTCCCTTGCTCCCCCCCGCCCCGCCTCACCCTAGCTAAGTAACTGTTCTTCCTTTTGTAGTAATAATATGTTAGTTTCTATATTTTTCCTTAGTCTTTGTTAAGCTGCCTTGTAAATGCCGTTGTTGGCGAAACCATGGTCGGCAAGACTCAAATAAATTGTAGAATTTACTAAATATTGTGTTTGTTTTTCATTAAAATGGAGTTCTACCAAGTACCATCGGTCAATAGTGTAAATCGTAACCAAGAAAATTAAATTAAAATTGTTATACAGTGTGATGGTTGATTTAAAATTTTTAAGATGATGGTTTAAAAAATATGTTTTTGGATAGACAGATAGTGCTCACTGTAGTTGTGGATTACATTGGGCAAATAAGTGATCTAGATTGATATGTATTGAGCGTGGACAAACTAGCAGTGTCTTCATATGTCAATATATTCTGGTGTAAATGACAGTTTTTGATTACCGGTATGGTTAGTATATTAGTAGCACATGGCATTATGATCTAAAACTTATTCAAAATATTGTTATAATGAAGTGACTCAGGCGAATAAAACCAGCTGGAAATACTTCTATAGAATATTTATTGAATTTCACCAATAATAATAATGACTATATATTATCTTTGGCACTTAAAATTAAAACAAATATACATATAAAACAAATAATACCAACCTACCTTGAGCAAAGCAATGCATGGCGAAATACTGGCATTATATTTAACACTTACATATGTGATGTATTCTTATGGAATAATATTACAAAAATATACATAAAATACCTACAATATTTTAAAGAAAGAGTATTGAAGAGAGAAAAAACTGTTCCTTATATTATAATAGACATATTAGAAGAGTATATTTGTCTTTCATAACAATAAAGAGTAAAAGATTACTTTTTATCTAGATTAAAATGATAAATATGATTATTTTCATGATGTATCAAAATAAATAATTGATCAAAATTAATAGTGCTATCTGTTATTTAGCTGTTTCTTTTCCCAAAATACAATATTATCATGGAGTTTGTGCCGTACTGCAGTTGCGGGGGTTGGTGATACTGTGCCACTATCATCAGATATTTGACCAGAATTATCTAAATCTTTGTCATGAATACCAAGTTTGGATGCAGCTGTTGTACCTCCACGCAAACCGTCACGAAATTCTCGTGAAATACTTCTTGCTGTAAGGCTATGAACCTGGGGAACATAATAACACATTATAGTACAAAGGTAGGTAAATATTAAAACACAATTTCTTTCTATTCAATACACTGAAATTTTACAAATTAATATAAACTTCAGAATGTTTTGAGTTTTGTTTTATGTTTAATCAGGACTATTAAACAATAATTTATGCCACCATAGAATTTATTTATGTACAACATGATAATTTTATTATATGTAAATAAGATATTGTGAGATAACAGTTAAATAAAATAACAAGAACTTATAAATAAATAATACAAACCTTGTTGAAAAAGGTTTAACTTGAAATTAAATATATTATACAATATATTTGCACATATGCATAAAACACTATAGGGTTTACAACAAACTATATGGGTGTGTTATAATCCATTACAGAGTATTATTACAATACTGAGTATCCATTACAAGTATTATATCCATTACTGAAATATTTGGAGAGAATCATTTTCGCTTAGCTAGAAACACATTTTTGTTATGTTGTGTTTTTGCGTATAATTATGTGATTTAGCTTATGACGTATGATAAAAGGTATGTGTGTATGAGTACTTACTTATTTCTTATTAAGTGCATCCAGCCTCAATGCTGATTTCACAAAATTTTCCATACATGTGAGCATTATGTTTTTATTTTTGAACTTGTGCAGACCCCTGGTGCTAAGTTTTTTTTTTTATAATTTAGTCACTTTTATATGTTTTTAAAATAATAATATACAAATTTTAGTCATACAATTTATTTATGTAGTTTAATTTTATATATTAAAAATATCCAAACCTAACCTGAACAAACTTGATTTTTTGTTATTGTTTTCCAAGTTTTTCACAAATATATTATAATAGTAAACTTAAAAACTCTCACATTATAACTAAACATAGTAAATAATAAAAAAAAGACACAAATTAATAATAATAACCTGTTTTGTATTGTAACCTAACATGTTTCATTTAGGTTCAGTTGCGGGGTTACGATTTCAATATCGTCACTATCGTCAGATTCACATTCACTATCACTACTTATTTCATCATTTGATTCTTCGTTTCCATAATATTCAAATAAAATGCGTTCAATACTACCATCTCTAACACGGCTTGGATCCATTTATACTTTTACGCTAACACAAACAACAAACAAAACAACTATGAAAGTAGGCCACACACCATATTACTGAAAAGTCATATGTTTTTAGCCTTATAAATTTCTTGTATATTCGTGGACATAGAAGTAAAAATATAGAGGTGAATTTAATTGAACAGTGTGTCAATAGGTAGCAGCACTAAACAGACTACTTGTATTATAAACCGTACAAAAACGGAGATAGCACATGAGAATACAAAGTAGACCGTTTATAAACGGGCGTAGCGCTCAACACTGTCACTGCTGTGCCCGTTTATATACGGGCATAGCAGCTAAAAGGTTAAAATATATCTCAGTTGTTTTTCTATAATCAAGTAATCACTATGAGTACATTCTCTGTGCTCAAAGCTTTCATTTTTCTGTACGCATTTGATACATTTGTTTGTTGAAACAGTACAAATACTCCTGGGTGACAATGTAGTGTCCAGTTCTGGTGCGGGAGATGAAAGTTTTGGTTTGTCTGTTGTGGGTTTTGTATATTTCCAGGTTATTTGGATTATTTAGTAGGTTGAAAAGGTTTCTGCCAGGTGTATTATTATTCCACTTGTTGATCCATTTTTGATGGAAAGAATGCTTTGCTTTCTGAATTATTGTGGTTAGAATAGGTATGTGTAGTAGTTTTGGATGTATATGAAAAGTGGTTCTAGTTATTTTGTCAGCTTCTTCATTATCTTGTATGTCTCTGTGAACAGGACTCCAGTGAAAGTGAATGGTTTTAGATTTTGAAATGTACTGAAGTTGGCTGTATACAGCTTGTGTATAGTAAAAGCAAAAAGATTGTACACATTCATTTGTCCAGAGGGCTAATTTGATTATGTAAGGATGCAAAACTGTTCTTTAGGTAATTTGTGTCAATATTGGAGAATAGCAAAGATTCCCAGTTGATTAGTCTCCATGCTTCCTTATTGACAGAACAGGCATAGAAATTGTATTTCATTACTGTTATGTAGACACCTGATCCCGATTAAGAATTTTTTTGGATTGTGTGACCCATCAGCAGATATTTATAGAAAATTTTGGTGTTAGATTATTTCCAGCATAGCTCATGTTAAATATGATGAACTGTCTAGTTTGGTTAATCTGACTGCTATGTTTGTATTATATATAGGAGTTGACCAGATCCAGCATGGTGTTGGATTGACAGGAGGATTTTCTAGAGGTGTATTAGTGTAATGGCTATGGCTGAGTAAATGGGTTTTAGCTCTGAATGACTGTTTGTTTGAGTTATATGTGGGGTTCAAGAGACTAGAAAGGTTATGTGCAATTAGGGAATTGTTTTGAGATATTTTAGTTAGGTTCGTTTTCAAGATATAGAAATAGTAGTTGGATAATAAGTTCCCTTTGCATACCACTGTTCGGTGTGGTTTTGGGGCATCCAAGGCAGATTCTTAGTCCTATATTCTGGATTGTTTCTAAATGCCGTGGATGCGTTTTGGCTGCATCATTCCAAATCTCACAACCATATTATGTAATTTTGGGTCGGATGTAACTTTCTCAAAGTCATGGTATCCACAGCCCATGTATTGTTGGTCCAAATTTAAAGTACGTTGAATCTGGGAAGAATTTGGTCAGTGATTTAGGAGTTTGCAATTTCCAAAGAAGATTTCCATCTAGTGTTATGCCCTGAACTTTAGGATTAAAATTATGTCTTAGTGCTTAACCATCTATTGAGGTAAAAGTTTATAAATTTATGTCTTCTTATGAAAACAGTGTAAAGTGTTTTGAAGGAATACATTCCATGGACGTAATATTATGTTACTATATGGTGCCTTCCTATTATAGTTTCTAGTTGAAAATTCTTCAATTTGAAACTCATTGTGTTTGTATCCAAGTCAATCTTTTTTATATAATAAAAGAACAATATCGTCCGTCTATGTGACTTTTTTAATAATAAAGTAGTTACTTTAATAATAATAAGTAGTTACTTTACTTTAATAATAAAGTAACTACTTTATTATTGAAAAAGTCACATAGACGGACATTATTGTTCTTTTATTATCTTCAATTTGAATCCAGCTGTTCCAGGTTGAAAAATCATGTTGACCAATGTCTTGTCAGAATGGTTCAGCGGTTCGTGAATTAGGCATAAAGTCAAGAAGCAACACAGTATTTAACCAAGACAATTTAGTTTATTCTAATTCATTTTATTTATAAAATATTATCATTTTATCGGCCAACTAATAATGCATGGTTACTAATAATCCAACAATAGTGAAATGTAGTTCTTGTTCAAAATATGTAAGATAACAAATTATAGTCAAGTTAAATTTATGTACTTTTATAGTTCCATATACAAATGTTGAAACAATTATACCATTTTTTAAAGAAATAGTTCTATTCTTTAATAGAAAAATAACACATAAATCTTACTCACAAAATATAGAACATAGACTATTTAACGACAAACTTATTACATATAATCTGATGGGGGGGGGGGGGAGGGGAAATCAAAACTATAGAAGATCTCAATAATAGAAGGATCAGTAACTGGAAAGATTAATTATTATTAAGCAAAGGGGAACTAACTAAGTAAGTTGGTAGAAATAATTAAATATTCCTAAAGAGTAAACATCTTTATATAACTTAACAATATTTTTAGGATTGTAAATGGAATATAAAATGTTAACAAAATCATCAAGGTAAACAAATGGCAGTGTTACCCACCATACGTTACAAATTAGTAAATAAAAGAAATTGAGGTCAAATGTATGTACATTATAAAATTATATATTATATAACGTATAATGTTTTTTAACAAGATTATTTATTTCACAATATTACTTTAAAATTATTAATTTACAAAATGAATAACCTACTCTTAGCCCTCCAACTGGCATTCGATAAAGGAATGTAACAAAAATTCGTTTCTGTGATAGCATTCGGACATTCAACAACTGTGACAACCACATTGTTGTAAAATCACACTTTTGACAAATCAAAATTTTGCCCACTACAAATCACCCTATCACAATAATCCAAGTACCATTGTAAACCTAATGATACTAAAATTACCTAAGGTACTTACAAATTCTTATAACCAAAAATTCATAAATCGTAATAAAAATAACTTAATAAATAACAAAATTTACATGAAAGCTGTATTTCATCGCTAGCAGTTATAAACGTGACAACGGTTGTCGAACCAGAAGAAAAAAATTAAATCATATTTGTCTATTTTTCATAAGTCCACATTTCTGTTAAACTAATCCAAAGGTATAGTTGGCATTTTATAGTGCTTTTCTTTCTCTTTTCAATGGTGCCTTCCAAATTATTGCCACTCCCATGGTTGGTGAGATACAGACATTTAAAAAATGTCATTGCTAAAATGATTCATGCCTATTGCATTTGCGACAACCACACTCGATCTCAAAAATTGATTAGTAATATTTACGTTTTTTTGATGATATTTATATCATTTAAAAGAGGAAGTTCAGAGCTTTCGATTGGTGTATTATTTCCTTTGATGAGAATACTTTATTTTTACTGTAATTTTCTTAAAAGTCGAGCTTCACTATTGTATTCACAACTATATTACAATTTTCTGGCATTTTGGCTTTGGCTATTACACATTTTGTTATTCTTGACACACTAACTCCAAAATTTTTACTTCCAAAATTTTCTTTAATATGGTATAGATGAATTTTATACCTCTTTCTAAGAAAAATGATTTATAACAAGTTGGGTTTTGAATAATATTACTAATATTTTTGGTAAACTTTTTAAAATAAGCCTAACTTTTAACCTATTTTTCATTAAAATTGATTTTTCAAAAATAACTTTTCGAAAATTACATATTCTTTTATCAATTTTTATTCACAAATGAATTTCAAAATTTTTGTATATCTTGAAAAAAATCTTGTATTATATATATATATATATGTGCATTTTTGACATTTTAGCTTTGTTTACTTGCAGTTTTTTTCATTTCTGACATACTAACTCCAAAATATTTACTTTAAACTTTTTCTTCATTACATAGATGAATTCTTTAGACAGTTCTGAAAAAAATGATAAATGTAAAAGTTGGGTTTCGAATAATATTATATTTTGTGATTTTTTATAAAAACTATTAAAAAAAGGAACAAAACAACATGCCATTCTGGAAATTTCTACTTAAATTTTTTTGGTTTAGTGGTGGATAGTGAATTAAAAATATGTTATTTATATTTTTTATGTTAATCAAAATTTTTTCATTGACAGTTTGTTCTTATGGCCTTTATTGAATTGAGGAGAAAATATAATTTCCGTTGGTTAATTTTGGCTAGATATAATCTGGATGAAAGGTGAATTTATAATGTTGAATCGATTCCATGGAGAGATAAACAAAGATTATATGTTCCACTCATCAATGTTTCTAAGCTCGACTATTATATTTTAGTTATTTAACTGTTTTTTAAATTTTATTATTATTATTATTATTTTTAATTGAAATAATTAATTCAATACTTCATCTTCCTGGATCTATAATGATGATTTTGCCTCTGCATGTTTTGGATACGTCATAAAACCATTTTTTTCTTGACCATGTAGATTTCCTTTTCCTCCCAAGTGATAATTCTTCTTTCTCTCTTCTTTTAATTCGTGACATATAATTGTGAATTCTATTACTGTTCATGTTGCTCAAATTACATTATATGGAGATACAAAATATGATTCATATTTATATCTACTGTGATATGGGCTTTGATGAGATGGCTTATGTTTTTGCTTGATAATAATGAATATGTTAAATTAGGTGTTCTTTTATAAATTTATCCTATTTATTAAATCAAACATTATGTTAGCTTGAAACTGTGTTTGATCATTCAATATATTTCCTTTGTCCCTTATGACAGTTGGTCAAGTTTAGAGTAAGATACTCTTTCCGGATGTATATTCCGAGTAAACTGGGAAAGTATGGCCTTAAGTTTGTGCAAAAACAATATATACTGTTATTTTATAAGTTTATGTGGGAAAGCAGCTGGAAGGACCTTTCAAGCTGTCACAATCTGCAATGGAGGTAACCACAAGAATATGTAAGCCCATTGCAGGAATTAATCGGAACATAACCACCGATAACTGGTTCTCCTCAATCCTCCTTTGTGTAACAAAAACAGTAATAGAAACCACAAATATATGTCACGAGTGAAAAAGAGAGAGAATGAAAAACATTGGAAGAAAACAAAGTCTCTTAGCGAAGAAAAAAAGGGTTTTGGGACCTTCTATTCAAAACATCCAAAGAGAATGTATTTCATTGTTAGAGTTCTAGTAAGATTAATTGTTTTAAGTTATTGTTTTAAGACCGAGATAAACCCTTTCAGTGCCAAAGTCCTGTTTAACCGGACGTTTAAAAATATGCAAGAAGTGCCAACGTCCGCTTGGACCGGACGTTTAAAAATGTGCGAGAAATGCCAACGTCCGATTGCGCCGGACGTTAGTTAAACAAATCATAACAAATCGAAAAATGATATTTTTGTAAATATTTTATATCAATCTGCTTAGAAAGAATAGTTCTTTGTTTCACAGTATACTAAATCAATGAAAGATCGATAATGAGAGTGATAATTCAATCGAGTTGGCTGTGCATTGTCAAGTCAGCTGCTTCACAATTATTCTTTGCGCTTGCAATGGTTGTTTTGTTTAGTTTCAAATTCTGTGCACAGGTTATGTTTGATTGTTTTGTATTTATGTAAATATATGTAATAATGGATCGATCAAGATCGCCCTTGAGTGAGAATACAGTGAGAAACTTAGTGGAGGAAGAATATCTTGAGGATAATTTTGTGTCTGATATTTCTGTATCTGAAAGTGTTGTGATAAGGTAAAAATTAAGGTTTGATTAAATGTTTGAATAAAGCGGGTGCAATGGTGGGAGTAACCGGATTAGGTAATATTTCGTACTAAATAAAGTAAATTCTAAGATAAAAAAAAAAAAATAGATTTTCAAATCAACAAAATAAATAATCATGTTTAAATTCAAAATAAATTGTTTAAATAAAGTGTTTATTAAATTTGTGTTATGTATGGTTTTGAGTGGACCTTGTCGGGGAGTGTGTTTGGCTATTACAATTGTTTAACCGGGAGAAGCATGCTCGCAGAAGCGAGGGAACGTAGGAACTACCAGTTGAGTTTTGGGGCTAATAGCCGACAGACCTATGTTAAGTTGTGCGATGAACTTTATGTCGAAAGACAGAAAATGGTTTCGGAAGTAGTAAATTTGTTTTATTAATGGTTAAAGGACATTTGTAAAAGTTGTAAAGACAGTATTGTGTTTTTTAGAATCGAAAGTATCTAAAATTTTGAAAATCGAACTATGTTGTGCAATCTCATGCACGTGGTTTCAAAAGACGAACAATGAACATTTGTGCTAACTCATTATGTGAAATGAGTTTCAAGTATTACGACACGAACATTATTCGAGAATACAGGTGTATTCAACAGTATTTCAACGCTACAACTACGTTTTAAGGAGCAATGGTCCTTAAAAGACAAAGGGTTTCGACAGTTTGGTAAAATCATGTACCACATGTTTTATTTCAATTATGTAAATTTCTATAATATGTTATATGTATTTTTCTTTGTATTTAGTATGAGTAAATTTGATCAATTTCATTAAAAAGGCTATATTAGTCCAGATATCATTTAGATAACAGACAAAGTTAATTTTTTATTTTATATATCTTTTGTACTCAAGAAAAAAGAGTAAAGTTGTCACATTTAAGTTCTTAACTTCAGTAAAGTAACTTAATACTTGCAAGTTTCAATTCTTATTAATACAATTTTTAAGTAAAGTCAATTTTTGACAAAAGAAATGATAGACCTTCTTCAAAGGCACTAAAATTCATAATCTACTAGGATGTTAATGGTAATTGATGTTTATGATATTTTATTCTTAATGTATGTTCACATTGATCATAAATATGTTTAATAAATTTTTATGTCAAAATTTCAGTTCAAGTGTTATTCATTTATAACCAAGAGTCACTGTAGAGTACACAGATAAAAGAACTAGCGACCCTGAGATTAAATTCATTTTTAATATTAAATTTGACGAAAGTCTGGCACCCTTATAGCTGAGCAAACATTTTGATTAAATAATAAACTCTTAAAGTCATTTTTCAATTAAAGTAACGTAAACACATGAACTCTTCAAGTTCCTCCACTTTTTGAAATTTTACAGTGTTAGTGATAGTGACAAATTGTAACATAGTAAAATAATGGGGTTAAAACAAGCGACGTGATTGGCTATTCAGAAGTAGGTCGAGGATTCTGATTGGTCGTAGCGTATGCAATTGTGGTAAAATTAAGTAAGGAAAGCTGTAAATTATTAACAAAAAGCATTCAAGAAAATAATTTTGTACATTAAATAGTCTTAGTATGATTGTATAATGAATGTTTTATTGGAAAACCATATAAATGTGATTTTTAATAATCAATGATAAAATGATGTGTCAAGGACTTTTTGGAGGAAACGCGTCACGAAAAATCTCGTGGTTTCAAGCAGTCTAAGCTAGAAATTAGACGTGGTAGGATGTGTACTTTTAGAGTCTGAGCATGGAGTTTGACGAGGTTAGACCTATTAAGAATTTGTTTAAAGTGATTTTTGATAATGTAGTGAGAAACGTTAAAAAAGAGGGAATGACTGTTTTAAGTGATAATATCCTATTTGGACAGAATTGAAAAGTTAATGTGGACAATAGACTCATGTAATTTGAAGGGTAATGTTGTGAACATTTTAATTAACAAAAAACGTAAAAAAATAGTGAGACAAATACTTTAAATGAACTTTTATATTTAATAATCAATATTACAAGAACAAAGAACTCTTAAGACAATAGAACCTGTCGGACTAGATAGAAAAAACTATTATTCTATACGCGTGTACTAAAGAAACTGTATACCGCGTGGTGAAATGAGTTCACAAAGACAGAACGTTTTAATAGGCTATTCTTAGACATTCTTAGACTATTTGAAGAAACAACTTCTGGACAATGGAGGACCAATAAGGAGCCATAGGACTTCGAATTGCTGGACATCAGTATTTCCTCGTTTTCAGACATTATAACTTCATTTTGTTGTAATGAAAATATATAAAGCCGTCTGTTTTATATTTATTACAATTGACGCACCAACTGTGGGGCGATTATTATATAAAGTAGTTTCCCCGTCAGTTTTATATATATTACAAAATGTATTATTGAACATAAGTGCTAAATCCCTTTCATGGTCGCATGTTAAATTTCTTCGTTTGTTTAAAAATTAATAAAAAAAATATTATTTGTATACAAAACCTAACTTATAAGACAACGTTTTTCTCAGAAAGATGCATAGAATTCATTTATGTAATAAAAAAAAAGTTTTGAAACGGTTTTGGAGTAAGTATGTTACATGTCAAAAACGAAGTTACCATATTTCAGGAAAAACCTGTATATTCCAAAATCAATAGCTTACTACCCATTTCTAAGATATACACAATTTTTGTGTATTATTTGTGAATATATTTAGGAAAAACTAATAATAAATTTGTTACATTTTAAAAATTTTAAAAAATAGTTTACGAAATTAGGTAATTAGATCACTTTTTTTTTCTTTTTCAAAAAATCACTAAAAACAGTAATATTATCTTATACAAAAGTTCTATATCTCATTATGTTCAGAAAGGTGCATAGAATGTAGGTGTGTAGTGAAAAAAAAAATGTTAGATGTATCACATTTGGAGTTTTTTGGTCAAATACCAAAAAATCGAAGAGTAACGGAGCAGAAATTTTACAGAAATGGTAATGAATAACATACTAATAGATTTTTGGAATTTATTCAGCCATTACTTGAGATTTGTAATATATTTGTGAATATATTTAGGGTGAAAAAATAATAATATGTTACATTTTCTAAATAAAAACAACGAGTTTGACTAAAAAGTGATACTCTGACGGTTGAGGTTAGGTTTGTAACCTCCACAATTTAGCCTCACTAGTACCAATCTGAAGATAGGCCAAAGACAAAATCATTAGATTTAACTAAGAAAATATATACTTTACAAAGAATAACACACATATTCACTTTTATAATCATATAAAACACTAAATATAAGACAATGTGCATATAGGCTAGACATACAATATTGGCCTAGGTTATCCCAAATAAGAACGTTCAAAAACTAAACTATCACTCAAAAACATAAACTTTAGATATAAAAACACATATATTGTAACTTGTATACACAATTTATATACACAAACCTTCAAAATAACAAATATCTAACCCCAAAACAATATGTGCCACGTCTTTTATTACAGTATTTTACGTCACACATTTGCTTTGTTTGGACATCAATACAAAGGCTTCTTAGTAAGTATTTGTCAACATCAAGTGGTACCAACTTATAGAATTGAATTTCCCCTACAACTTAGTGTAAAGAAAAATAATTTTAAAACCATAGAGAAATGCCAACCGAATGCCAACTGAATTTCGTCTCGTCAAGTTTGTTCTACGTTCAAGTAGGAATATCTCTGGATCTATGAGACGCAGAAAAATTTTTAATCTACGGTTAGAAAGAGAAACATGTGATCTATAGAACAGTGTTTTAGTTGACTTAAATGACAGAAAAATAGAGTTGTAATGATATCGGGAAAATGGCTTCATGTCTTACGGAAAGGCGCAGAGTTGATTTTTACGATTTTACGCTACAAAAATATGTGAACTTCACCAATTTTTGGAATATTATTTATAACATTTTGTGGTATTTTTTTTGCATGATTATGCATTTACGGAACATTAGCTTTCCAACGGTATTTTATTTATTGCGATGGGACAATTTTAAGTGGGCGTAACGTTGAATTGCAAAATACATGTTTTATAGACGGTGCCTAAGTTGAACAGGGCTCTGGGTCGATTCTGGGCTCGATAACCGTACGAGGGTTTTAACATTTTTTTTTTTTTATAACTTAATTATAAATATTTTTGTTTAAATAGTGCTTAAGTGGTTTAATTCATAATTATTCTTTTACTAGTTTGTTATTTTTGTTTGATGTGCTAAATATTTTTGAAATATAAGTTATTTACTACTTATACTAGAGATTCCGAGAAAACATTAAAACGTTCTTATTTCGAAAAAGTAGCATAAGTTTTTTATTTATAAAGATATTGGCCCAAAATTTTGAACACTAGTATAGAACAAAATGTGTCTTAAAGTGATGTGCAAGTTTTTAAGTTATATTTTTTATCTCCATCTATTTTCATCATAAAAACTGTAAATTTTATCAAAACTTTTTGTTAAGGTAAGCAATTTTATTTTTTCTAAATTTTTTGGTATATTATGAATGTGTTTAGAGTAGTAGACGACATTGTTTATAGATCTATTAGAAGAAAAACAAAACAAAAATCATGATGATATCTTTTTAAATAACAAAAATACAGCTTTTTAAAAAATCCTTACAAATTCGCTAAAAACAGGTCGGCACTTTTGGATACACTATGGGAGAAAATGCCTGGCACTTTTGGTTAGTGCATACAAAAAAATGCATGGCACTGAAAGGGTTAAGAGTAGGCTACTCATTTTGTATAATTTGTTATTGAATAATTAAAAAAAAAAAAAATCCTGTTAAAACACATTACTCATTGTATGATATATAATTTTTTTACATACATTTTACCTCAATTTCTTTTATTTACTTATTCGTAACTAATGGTGGCTAACACTGACACCAGTTTTTTTTTTCCTTTTCTTTTTTCTCCATGATCTGTGTTAACTAAACTGGTTAATGGATATATTATCAATACAGTTGTGTCATGCTGTAATTAGTATCTGTTTGGATTTTATATATTTATTTGTTTTGCATATGTATAAATTTGTTGTAAGAAATTATAAGCAATACAAAAAGTTATTTTATCTTCGTTACCTTTAGTTCCATTTAGCACACTAAAC
This sequence comes from Aphrophora alni, assembly GCA_963513935.1. Lineage (NCBI taxonomy): Eukaryota > Metazoa > Arthropoda > Insecta > Hemiptera > Aphrophoridae > Aphrophora > Aphrophora alni. Next base: position 60,202,828 of record OY740770.1, on the reverse strand, counting down.
CAAAAACAAATATATTAAGATTAGTTTCTTTTTCCTTTTTTTTTGTGTAATGAAACAAATTTATGTGTAAGTTTTAATATTTTTTAATTATAATTACCTGTCGTAGAGGAGAGTGTACCTTCATATCTTGTTGCTTAGTTTTTTCAACCAATGGAGATATTGGTCTTGGTATCTGTTAAGACAAAATAACATTGGATTAATTAAATAAAACAATAGAGCACAATAATAATTTCATTGACAAGTCAATTAGTGGAATCAGAAGGCCAAAAAAACCATCTCTATAATCAAAAATATAATTTTAATTAATGAAGACATCTAATATAATGAGTAATAAATTATTTATATTACCTTTATAGTTCCGTCATGTGACTTTGCGTTTGTTTTAATTACAAAGACGCGTTTCGGAGTCGTAGCTCTATCTTCAGGTATTTCACCCCGTAGAGGTAGTTAAAACATTAAATATAACAAAAACATTAACACTATACACACAAATAAATAAATACACGTATACGTTGATTTTAACATTTTCTTACATGCGCACGGTTTCATAGTTCGCGAACTACTGGCATCACGGTGAGGCCAAGGTTATCTGACTATGGGTTGGTCATATCAGTTTATTTATAACTCATTGCCGTCTCAAATAATGCATTTGATTGGAAAGATAATTTTTCATTGAGAATATCGTTTGGTGATTGTTTAAATGATTTGTAAATTTCATATTCTTCAATGGCATTCATCATTGGTCCTTTTTTAATGATGTGGAGAGGTGTCAGGTTAGATTCAAAGTTTGTATACAAATGCTTGTTACCGATAATGTGTTGTGCAAAACTTGATCTATTAGCGTACAGGCTATTATTGGGCAAGTGTTCTTTGTTTCTATCCATGAATGATCTGCCTGTCTGTCTGATGTAAAAACAATCGCAGTCGTCACACGCTATTTTATAGATGCCTGACTTCTTCTCTGTTGGAATTTCCTGTTTCTTACGCAAAATGTTTTGTACATTATTATTAGTTCGATGTGTGACAATGATGTTATGTTTTTGGAGTGCATTTTTTAGGATGGAGGGCATTATTTCAGTATAATCGGTAGCAACATATTTCTTTTTGTCCACTCTAGTCTGTATAGTGTTATATATTTTCGTCAATTTTGCCTTCCTATGCCTTTCTAATAATTTGTCGACCATTTGGCTTCTATATCCATTTGCCTGTGCGATATATTTAATGACGTTTAACTCTTCTTTGAAATCCGTTTCATTGAGTGGTATGGACACAAGACGGTGTATAAAACTGTTATAGGCCGCCATTTTTTGTGTAAATGGGTGGTATGACTGAATGGATAGTTACATCTGATGTAGTTATTTTCCTGAATATTTTGTATTTGCATTTATCGTTGGTTTTTGTTACAGTAACATCTAGGAAATTAATTTTGTTGTCTACTTCTGTTTCCATTGTAAATTGTATCTTTTGGTTGATGGAGTTCAAATATTTCTTGAGGTTATTTGCTTGTCTTAAGGTGCCATTGAACATAATGAACGTGTCATCAACATATCTTGCGTAAAAAATTATTTCCTTATTATATTTGTTAAATTTAGATAGTAAATATTTGTTTTCAAAGTTATTTAGATAAATATCAGCCAACAAAGGCGACCACATAGCTAGGCCTTCGTTCTGCGTTTAAAAACGATTGCAAAAAGTAAAATAATTTTGTTTCAAAACCACATTGATTAATAGAAGTAATTCCTGTATTTCCTTATGTCCTAGTTTGTTAGAGTCTGTTAGGCAGTCTTTTAAAATAGATAATGTCTCCTGTATTGGTACATTGGTATATAAATTTACAATATCTAAGGATATCATTTTATAAAGTGGTAAAAGTTTTATATTGTTAGTTTTGTTTACAAAATCTATGGTGTTTTTAATGCTGTAGTTGTTCTTAATTATAATGTTACTCTTAATAATTCTCTCCAATTTCTTAGCCACTTTGTAACTTGGGGCGTTACTATAATTTATTAGAGGTCGAACGGGACAGTTTTGTTTATGAATTTTTGGTAATCCATTGAACAGAGGTGCAGAAGCTATTATAGGTTTCAGAAACCGACGCGTAACATCATTAAAGAGCATGGTACACTTATTAATAGTGCTATTTAATTCTTTTACATAGTTCTTAGTTGGGTCTTTATTAATCTGTTCGATATCATTGTCACGGAAGAATTCATACGCTTTTTGGTTGTATTCGTCAGTTTTCATTACTACTAAAGTATTACCCTTATCGGCCTTTGTTACCATGGCATTATGTTTTTCTAATTTGTATTTAATATTTTTCAAATTGCTGATGTCATCTGAGTAACAGGTTCTCACATTATTGTGTCTTTCTTTCTTTTTTAAAGTGTTAATTAGTTTGTTATTAATAAGAATTCTCATTTCGTTCTGTAGTTGTGGAGTGGGTAAAGTTTTGATAGCAGTTTCAGCATTGACTACTTCCTTCACTAATTGATGTTTGTTGAAAGAAGGTATATTGTACTTAAGACTAGAGTGGGCAAAAAGAAATATGTTGCTACCGATTATACTGAAATAATGCCCTCCATCCTAAAAAATGCACTCCAAAAACATAACATCATTGTCACACACCGAACTAATAATAATGTACAAAACATTTTGCGTAAAAAACAGGAAATTCCAACAGAGAAGAAGTCAGGCATCTATAAAATAGCGTGTGACGACTGCAATTGTTTTTAAATCGGACAGACAGGCAAATCATTCATGGATAGATACAAAAAACACTTGCCCAATAATAGCCTGTACGCTAATAGATCAAGTTTTGCACAACACATTATCGATAACAAGCATTTGTATACAAACTTTGAATCTAACCTGACACCTCTCCACATCATTAAAAAAGGACCAATGATGAATGCCATTGAAGAATATGAAATTTACAAATCATTTAAACAATCACCAAACGATATTCTCAATGAAAAATTATCTTTCCAATTAAACGCATTATTTGAGACGGAAATGAGTTATAAATAAACTGATATGACCAACCCATAGTCAGATAACCTTGGCCTCACCGTGATGCCAGTAGTTCGCGAACTATGAAACCGTGCGCATGTAAGAAAATGTTAAAATCAACGTATACGTGTATTTATTTATTTGTGTGTACAGTGTTAATGTTTTTGTTATGTTTAATGTTTTAACGACCTCTACGAGGTGAAATAACTGAAGATGGAGCTACGACTCCGAAACGCGTCTTTGTAATTAAGACAAACGCAAAGTCACATGACGGAACTATAAAGGTAATATAAATAATTTATTACTCAATATATTATACAAAGTGACTTGGACACCAAACAATGAACATTAAAATGAAGAAATCTCTCCATTTTGTCTCTATTGTATTTAATCATATTATTTTCAAATCAATAGTTTGTGTAGGTATTGCCAATATTCTTAATTGAGAATAGATTTGTGCACCCATGCATGTTAAAAAATATATAACTTTAATAGAATCTGGTATATTATGTATAGTAGATAAAAAACATTAAAATCTTTCTAAATAATAATCAAAATTATCCAAATTTTCTGGATTCAATTTCTCAAATTGTGGCAATGATAATCGATTATAATCCTGGAACTGGTTAACGTCGATAATCGATGGTCAAACTTTGTTGCTGTGGTGGTATGTGTCGATTATCGACATTTAAAATACGGATCACACCATTGCATTGAATAATAATTAAATATTGGTCCATCCAAGTAAATTTAAATTCGTTGTAAAGCTAAAATTCCATACAACCACGTTCTGTAATTTTCTAAAAACTAATTCATGGTAAAACTTAACATAAAAAAGATGTAATTTAGATGGCAACGACTGCGACGTAATTTTTTATCTGTGTATCAACTGTCCCAGCTGTTTTGTGTTGTAACAATAGCTTGTATACTAACCTCGTGTCCTCTATTTTATGTGTAAAATTCAATTTGATAAGTTTTATATTTACAATAATGTGTTTAGTGTGATAATAAAATAGTAGTGTTTTTCAAGGTCAATAAATTTGTTGTTTTTAACAATGAAAAGACACAGTTATAGAGATCGTTTCAGTGATTTGAGTAATTGCTTTAGTTAGTGACATTGATTCAGATACTGAACGATATTAACGTTGAAATTTTAAATATTTACAGAAATAATCTCAATGTTAATGTCAGTGATATATCGGGCGTAGGAAGTGAAATATATCACCTACTGCATCTTTGCTAGACTTTTCATCTGGTAGTGGAAAGGAATATGTGCCTAATAAAAATGCCATAGATTCAGATGATTCTTTTCAAAATGTTAATGATATTTTACCCCTTTCTGATTTAGCTAATATTTATTTATCTGATAATGATGTAGATATAAATTATGATATTACAGAGCATGTTACTAGGTCTACAACCCCAATGAGAACTAGTAATAATATTCAGGATAATCCAGTAGCCTATAGGTTAGAGTGTATCCACCTGAAAAACGCAAAGATATTTCTAAAAAATTCAAGGTTCGCAATCCAAATCCTTGTGAATTACCAAACAAAAATACTCTAATTGATTATTTTAACATTTATTTTAGTCCTGGACTGTTACATACATTGACAAGGGAGACCAATCCTTATGCTAATTCTCTATTTGAATTTTTTTTAAAATTCCACTGTAATAAAAAAAACTAATAATAAAATCTAGTGGTCCAATGGAAGGCAGTACCGCTACAATTCAATGTTCTGAAACACAGATCCCTGGCCTTATTTATATTAACACAATTAGTTTTAGAGATCCTAAAGAAAAGTTAATAGTTCCAATATTTCTAGAAGATAAAATTACACATTTTGAACTTGATACTGGTGCAACTTAACTCTTTTATGAGCAAGCATAATTTTGAATACTTGAAGATAAATGTTCTTTTAAAATCCTGTAATATTATTTTGCAAAAGGACACTATTTTGACAGGTATTTTGTTTCGGTAAATGTGGGTTATGAAGATCAAACTTTTAAAGGTAATTTGTATCTGGTTGATGGCAATTTTGATACCTACTGTGTTAGGAAGAGATTGGTTTTTCAAAATTTAATTTAATTTGGCTGAAATTAAGAATGTAAATTCTGATTATATTTCGTCATATGAACTAAAATCAGCAATTAAAACCCTCCACACGTCAACTGACCCTATACGACCCATCTGTCATTGCAATTCAACATATTTTGCAATTTAACTTTTCGCCCACTTAGAATTGTCCTATCGCAATAAATAAAATACCGTTGGAAAGCTAATGTTCCGTAGATGCATAATCATGCAACAAAAAAAAAATAATAACAACTACAAAACGTTATAAATAATATTCCAAAAATTGGCGAAGTTCGCATATTTTTGATACGTAACGTCAAAGCTTTCAACTGTGCAGTTTTTAGTAAAAGCGACGCCATTTTTTTCTCATATGATCACAAATCTATTTTTCTGTCAAACAGGTTGACCAAAACACTGTTCCGTAGATCACATCTTTCTGTTTCCATCTGTGGTTTACAAATTGTTCTGTGTGTCATAGATCGCGAGATATTTCGTCTAACCAAAGAAGTACCAAACGGAAGGAATTTCCATTGGCATTCGGTGCATTTTACAAAATAAGATAATCGATTATTCAATCAATATTTTGTAACCGATCTTTATAGTATGTTGTAGAGAAAATTTCATTCTACAAGTTGGTATTACTTGATATAGCCTATCCTACAGTTATTTACAGGATCTTGTTTTTAACTCGGAATATACCCAAGTTTGTGACTTAAATTTACATGGAAAGGCGAGGCGCTTTGTTTTGCGATTATATATTACTTGTGTTATTCTGAAGGTTTGTGTATACAAATTGTGTACACAAGTTACAATATATGTGTTTTTATTTCTATAGTTTATTTTTTTGAGTGAAGTTCTAGTTTTTGAATGGTTTATATTTGGGCTAACCTAGAAAAGTTACAAGCCTAAGCCTAAAAGCAAATTTTCTTATATGTAGTGTTTTATTTGATTATACAACTGTATATGTGTGTTATTCTTTGTAAAGTTTATTGTTTTAGTGAAATCTAGTGATTTTGCCTTAGGCCTTAGCTTTAGATTGTTACTAGTTAGGCCTAAATTGTCGAGGTTACAAACCTAACCTCACTTTGTCGATTACCACTTTTTCCAGGGAAAAAAAAATTCTATTTTGAAAATTTTAGAATTTGATTTTTTTTTTTACAATTTTTATTCACATTTATACTAGAAAACGTTTGTAATACTTGAAAAAAATGTAAAACAAAATTTTCTATGTTCAATTGGACTTTGAAGTGAAATTTAGCCTTCGATTTTTGTGTGTTTTTTTTGTTCTTTGCCATACTGACTCCAAAATTATTTTTCAAACTTTTGTTTCATTACACTACTAAATTCTATGAACCTTTCTGAATATAATGATATATAGAAGTTGGTTTTCCAATAATATTACAATTTTTGGTGAATTTTTGAAAATACATTCAACAAATTCCCTTTTTTCGTAAAGCAATTTCTGTATTTTTGAAAATGTAACAATTCCCCCCCCGTAACTATATTGACAAATATATTACAAATCTCTAGTAATAGTTGAAAAAATTCCAAATTTTTTTTTATGGTGTACATTACCATTTCTGTGAAATTCTTCCCTCCGTTACTTTCCGATTTTTGGCTATTTGACATTATAACTCTAAATTTTTTACATTTAACTTTTTTTCACTACACAGCTAAATTCTATGCACTTTTCTGAATATAATGATATATAGAAGTTGTGTTTTCCATAAATGTAACTATTTTTGGTGAATTATTGAAAATAAGCCTAACAAAACCCCTTTTTGCGTAAAATTATTATTATTTTTTTTAATGTAACAAATTTATTTTATTTTTTCTAAATATATTCACAAATATTACACAAAACTTTTGTAAATCTTGGAAAAAGGTAGTAAGCTATTGATTTTGGATGATATTGGTTTTTCTGAAAAATGTTAACTTCATTTTTTGACATCAAACATACTTACTCCAAAATCGTTTCAAAAAAAATATATTACATAGATGAATTCTATGCATCTTTCTGAGAAATATGATGTCTTATAAGTTAGGTTTTGTATAAAAATAATATTTTTTTATTAATTTTTAAACAAACGAAGAAAATTAACAGACAGTTGGATGGTTAAAAAGTTGACATTAATATGATGATGTTTTCTCTAAAAATGCTGAATGTTTGAAAGGTTTCTAAGTTGAAACTTATGTAAAACCTAATACAAAGCATATTTTTTATAAAACTAGAAACAACTGTACCATATGCAATTGTTGATAGGTAAAATAAGAAATCAATAGTTTGGAGTCTTTTGGAATCATAACTAAGACTACATTTTCAGAATGGGCTTCACCCATTGTAAAACCATGTGGTGAAATTTGCTTATGTGGAGATTTATAAAGTCACTGTAAATTAGCACATAATTCCAAGTGAACATCCAATTCCAAATATAGAAGAGATTTTATACAAAATGGGAAGTTTCAGAATGGATATCAGAATTGGTTACTATAAATACACCTCAAGTTTTGTACTGAGTAAAATGTTTAATGTATGGCATTGCTAATATGCTTAGTGAATGTCAAAAATCCATGGAAACTATTTTTAGTAAATTAGAAGGATTACCAGTTTTTATGATGATAATAAATTCTTCTCCTGATAAAAGACACATTTAATGAGGATAGAAGAATTCCTAAAAACCTGTAAGGATTATTGACTATGATTGAATTGTGATACACGTGAAGTACTGTGTTAATAAATAAGTTCTTAATGTTTCAATATTGATTGGAACAGAATACATATAACAACAAAGAAAATTGATACAAATTTGAGATTGCCACTCAAATCATTTTTAGGTTTCGTGACAGGTTATAGTAAATTTATTAAGAACATGTCTACTCTGGTTGCACCAATGTACAAACTACTGCATAAAGGTGTGAAATTTGAATTGAATAAAGTATGTAATAAGAGTTTTCAAGAAATCAAGAAAGAGATTGTTTCAAATAATTTTTTAGTTCTTTTCGATCCTGCAAAACCACTTATTTTAGGTACGGATGTATTGTCCTATGGTATTGGAGCTTTATTATCTCATAGTTTTCCAGATGGATAAAGACCTATATGTTTAATTTCTAGAAGCTAGTCATACCTGAAACTAAATATAGTAAAATCAATAAAGATGCATTGGCAATTTATTGGGGGTTGAAGAAATTTTCCAACTATTTATATATGAACAAATTTATTCTGATCACAGATCCCGAAACTGCTAGAATATTATGTGAACTTTTAGAAACTAATGAAGGAAAATCATAGGATATTCTCAATTTACAGTGGAAAAAGGATATATTATGAGAGGCATAACATTTTATATAACTAATTGTTTTCAATCTGCAGTTCAATAACTACATCAAGGACATTTTGGTATAACAAAAATGAAATCCCTTGCAAGAAGATAGCTTTACTAATGTTTCAGAGAAATTTACTATCAAGACTTGATCTAATGCTGTCTAATATAAAATATAAAGTTAAAGAAACACAAAAGATTTGAGAATGAAAACAAAAAAGACTAATATAAGTTTTGATTAGGGTGATAATGTATGTGGTAATTCTAAAAGCTTTAGTTAAAGAAAATGAAGCTACTTTAAAAAGAAAAAATTATATGAACTTGAAGAGTTCTTACTTTATTTATTCAATTGGTGAAAATTTGAATTTAACAGTAGTAATTTAATAATTATTGGGCGCCAGACCCAATGGTCGGTATTTAACAAAAAAAATGAATTTATTAGGTTTATTATCTCTGGGGTCGAAAGTTCTTTTAAAAGTGTACTTACAGTGAAATCTGGTATGTAATGAAAACACTTTGACTGAAATATTAACATAAATTTATTAAAACAAAGAATTAGTACATTGACAATTATTAACTTAAAATTCATAAATTTTCTAAGTTATACATCCTAACATTAATTATTATTATTACCTTTTAAGAAGGTCAAAATTTTGAATCCTGAATTTACTTTTTTACGTTACGACTTGGAAATTTATTTATTAAATGAACAGATTAAAGTTATTAAATGTAATGTTTGTTTTAATAGTAATGTTTGTATTATTTTTAAATTACTTTTATAAAAAATTCATGTCAGTAGACTTTTATGATTCTTAAAACAAAATAATTATTTAAAAATATCAAATTTACAAAAAATAGTACATTAAATATAATAAGCTTTACATAGTTACACAATATGAGTTTCAGTGTTATTTAACACTGGTTACCGTCTTTTGTTGAAAGAAGTTCGTTGATTATGTGCACGTGCTGAGTTGTCCATCGATGTTGTATCAATCGTGGATTTCAAGCCTTCCATTATTCGACAAATGTCCGTATTAAGAATGTTTATTAATCTTTTAGTCCATTTTAATACTTCACGATTGTTCACGCTCACAAAACATAGACCACTTTCAATATTTAAATGTATTTAGGTACAATACGCATTGTTCTATTTTGTACCGGAAAAAGTAATTGTCTCTGTTATCTCTATTTTCATAACACGTTATTTTCACTAAAATGTTCTAAAACTTCTTTTAGACAAAAAGCAACGTCTCTCACTTTCTTACGTGTCTTAATATGACTCTACATTGTCAATTTTTATTACATTTTGAAAAAGTTTCTGACCGCTCTGAAAACACCCGGTCTCTCCAGACTCTGGGCTTCGACTGACTCCAAAGCCACGAGATATATTTCTCCCGGAAGCGTCTTTTGCTTTGCTGTTACCACTTTGCTGTTACAACAACTTTACATACCCTTATTTTTCACACAAATTAATAAACACTCCTTATTAGATAAATTATACTAAGATTAAACATGGTCATTTATTTTCTAGTCTTGAAAATCTATTTTTCTTTTTAAAAGTGAGTTTACTAAATACAATTTATGACTTAGACAACCTACCTCTGTCTACTAACCCGCGGATTTTAAACCTATTATAGATTTTAACTTTTCACATTACTACAAAAACCCCGCAAAGATTTGTATTACAATACAAGTATTGTAGTACAAATCTTCTATATATATAAAAAATTCAATTAAAAAAATTAAAAAAATAAAAAAATCTTAAATTTTCAATAGATTTTCAAACTTTTTATTTCAGTAGCTAAGGACATAAGAATACATTAAATGTATGTGTTATAGGAAAGATTCTCTTTTAAATAATGAAAAAAAATTTACTTGCTAAATACCCTACTTTATTATCCTAACTATTTATTGAGTTATCATGACTCATCTATTCACAAAAAAAAGATAAATCAATTAGCGCTACACCTTATCTCTATTGACCAAAGAAAACCCATCATCAGCTTTTGTATCAACATCCGTTGATTAAAAGCTTTCCAATCAATATTTTTTGTTGACAGGATATGCCACTCAAACCTTATCTTGCAGACATCCATCTGTATACTTTTCTCACGTCTCACCCTTTGCCAAGACACAATATTCTACGTCTCTTTTGAAAATCTACTTTTAATTCTAACTATTCATCTGAATACTTCTTTCATCTCAATATAATCAAAAATTAAAACTTCTCATTATTATTTAACATCATTACAAAATTACTCAATTATTACTTAAAATCACTTCAAATTACATTAAATCTTTTCAATTCTAATCTTACATTATTATTTATTTTAACTTAAATCCAATTATTATTTATTTTTTATCAAATTCTCAATTATTCTTTGTTTTGCTGGGATAAAATGTTCATTACTGATTTTAACAATTACTAAAACTCTTTACTTTTACTAGTACCCAAAAATATGACATCATTATCATCAAAAAAAATTAGCTTACAAAACTCATCTTATCTATTTCAAAATTACCTCTTTACAACTGTATTATTCTTTAGTACCTTATCTTAAAAATTCCTTCTATCTTAAATCTTCCATATTCTAATAATTAAAGTTGCATTAATTCCTCAAAAAACAAACTCTTCATTATTTATTTATGCAGTCCACGTGCATTACCTACATATCATTATATAAAAAACCTCATTATTTCATCGTAGCTTCCTTTAAAAAACATAATTATCGTCGTATATTCGTAGAATTCCTTAAACCTCTTCTTCCTTCATAAAATCGTCGTATTCTTCCTTATTTTATCGCAGAACTCAAAAACCTCTTAAAAAATTAAAAATTACTATTAATGCAACCAACTACTATTTTTATAAAAGCTTCTCAACAGAACAACTTCATATTTTAAATACCACTTTACTTAACACTTCTGTAAAGTCATCATCTTCATATAAAAACTCAAAAAATCTCTCATTTAAACTACTTTACATAAAAAACTCCTTAATTATCTATTACTTGGATACAAAAACTTTATTACAAAAAAAATTTTACATTGTTTCCCAGCTAAACACCTTATTTCATCAAAATCATGAAACACTTTTATCAAATAACTTCTTAAAATCATCTATTATTTCAAATTCCATTATCATTTATTTAAAAAACGTTACTTATTTATCTTTTCTATAAAACTCATTGAAATTTCTCTAATTATTATTATTTTACTATATTTTTTTCCTTTAAAAACAAAATATTAACATCTTTTATTCATTATCTATTTTAAATAAAAAAAAAAAAACATAAAAATTCTATTATATTTGTCTTGACAATTCCTTACATAAATTTCTTAAACTTTTCACAAGCTACTCTTCCTCAAACCATTAGTCACTTATAACTAACAATCTTATTATATCAAATTACTAACTAATCCTTATTATTTGCTAACATCGTGATTCAAATTATCATTTTATAAACTAACATCAAGTTACATATTCTAATCAGCTAATATATTTACTTTTTTACAAAACTTTTCGATTTATTACATACGTACTCCTTTTCTGTCACGTCCGGTTTAATCTTGTATATACAGATTGATCATTTCTGTATATCCTACAATTTATTTTCTTTCATCATCGATCTAATGTTTATTACATGAAATTTTTATGTAATAATGTCACCATTATTTATGCATTCTTACCTCCTCCCTCTCCTACTTACAATCCTTCTGACTGTTCTAATATTTTACATGTATCCTTCTGATTACACTGTGAACTCTAACACAAAGTAACATGTTATGAGTTTAAAATGTGCAGTGGTTGAAATGCGATATCTCTACTCGATTCAAGATAACGCCCACTACATACTCCAACTCCACAACACGTCCCTTGTGCAGTTCTAGATTGCCTCATTCATGTGAATAAAACAATCCTTCTACTACATAAACGCCTTTCCAACCTCCCATCTGTTTATGTTTTTAAAATGCATGTACGCCAAAAAAAAAATTTTAATTCATAAAAAATTTCATCAAAATCGGTTCACCCGAAGTTGAAATGTTGTTTCTTTATCCGGCGGTAACCCTATTGTCGCCTATCTACCACCTATACGTCGCTCGCCTTCCATATTCTAATAATTATGTAAAGATTCTTCTTCAAAACTCATTATTTAAATTATTTAAAGTTTTCAACTACAAATTATCCTTTATTTTATTAAATTATCTTCAACACATGTCTCTCAATTAAATATTCTATCCTATTTAGCCCATTTTTCACTTAAAGTTTACTTAAATTCTCTAAAGAAAGAAAAATATTATATCTTACAATTATTTGTGATTTATTTTAGAACATGAATATCTTTACACCCTATATTATTTTAGTCTCCATAGCAGACATTCAAGAATGCAGGCGCTATCACTGGAAATATAAACATTTCCTCCTCGGTGACGCAATCTTTCGTCCGTCTACTGATAACTAACTTCCAGCTTGATATAAAAATCTTTCTCCATCATCGCATTTATTCAATATTAAATCCACCTATTTAATATTGAATATTATTTCTTCAATATAGTACTGATGACTCACATCTAAAGCCATACAACTTTCCTTCTAACCAAACCACTTATCTATCACGTCTGATTTTATTTCTTTTACAAACACGCAGAGGTATTTATTGATAACCAGCGTCTTTGATTAAACTACTTATGAGAACCTTTCACTAAAACTTATAACATTTCATCTTAACCTACATAATTGATTATAACATACATAGATTATTTATACACATGTTCCAATTATTATTTGTAAAACTTAAACTTATTCATTATCAAAACTTTACTTATTAATATTATTATTCCAATCTAGTCCGTATTTTATTAAAATGACTTTACATTATTACTTGGTGGTCGTTCCAAAAACTTTACAATAAACGCAGTTATATTAATTTGTTTCTTTCTGTGATTACCCGATTGGTGAAATAGTTTGAAATACATGATTTGTTTTGTTGAAACACTTCTAATGTTAAATATCTCTGTCCACAAGGACAGTTTGTCTAGCCTAATCATCACAATAGAACCTTTCCTAACAAAAGATTCCCCTTTGTTATTGTCTCGTAGTATTGACAAAACACTTTTCTCTTTCTCTCTTACTGACATCACTATACCTCCCTTTCTCTCAAACATCTCAGAATCCCTTGACCTGCATTTGTCAGCTGTCAGCTTGGAAATTCTCACCCCACCAGTTCTATATACTATTACAAAGTCTTCTTTTGTACATACACCTTCATATTTACTTTCAAAATTACTTTTTTCACAAGAGCTTTTAATTTCTTGCTCTTGAACTTGAAAGATACTCTTAAATTTTAGTATTACATAATTTTCAAAGCTTACTGTTCTACAATACACCCGCTTTTTTACATGAACAACTGATTCCTTTGTTATTTGATTATTTACTTTTACTTTGTTTTTTGAATTATTTATATTACATACAACCCCACAAGTCTTATTAAATTCAACATTTTTCTTAATTTCTAACTTTTCCTTGTTACAAATCCCATTGTTTACTTGTTTAAAAACATAATCATTTACATAATTTTATTATCCTCTATTATTATTAAGTCATCTGAAATCTTTTTTGCTTCATTAAAATTGGTAATTTCAACTTTACCTATTATTTGATCTAAATCGTTATCTATATTATTTATATCCTTTATTAAAACATCTTCTACATTATTAATCTGTTCAAATTCTACTTTTTTCTCACAATAGCTTAATTCAAATTCTACTTTATTGTTAATCTCCATTACCTTAATTCCCATTTGTTTATTTTCCCATTTAAAATTGTGTTCTAATTTTACACAATCTGGTTTTAATTCAACCCTAATTTCTTCAAATTTTTTACACATTGCTTCTTTAAAATCTAACTTGTCCTGTCTTAACTCTAATTTGCTTTGTTTTAAGTCATTATCTATCTTATCCAATTTTACATTATTTTGTTCGAGTTTAACATTAAAATTCTCCAATTTTGCATTAATTCCAGCTTATTTTGATCAAATTTGTTACTTATTTCTTTTAATTCTAAATTATTTTGGTCAAATTTAGTATTAAACTCTAAGCTATTTTGTTCCAATTTATTAGTAAAATCTTCAAACTTATTGTCTAAATCTTGCTTTAGTTCTACATTGTTTTGTTTTAATTCTAAACTATTTTGGTCAAATTTAATATTTAAATCTTGCTTTAATTCCTGTTTTAGTTCTAAATTATTTTGCTGCATTTTTTCCATCATTACTTCTAACATACTTTTAATATCTAAATTCTGATCATTATTTTCCACACTCTTATTTACTTTATCTTGTTCAATTATCCTAACCTGTTCAACCCTTAGATTATTATTATTAGTACCCTCCATTTTTAATTATTATTATTATTTACCTTGAGTTTTAAATTTAAATTTTCGTTACCAAAATCATTATTCTAACCTGTTTATTTTATATAAAAATTTTTTTTGAAAGAGAATATTTCCTATTCTAAATGTCCTTACCTTTATAACTATTCTCATTACACCAATTTCACTGTTTTTTCGACTTATATTCTTATATTTTTTAATACAAGAATACAGCCCCTAAGTTGAGCGACACTTGTGGTAATTCAAAAAGACTAGTTAAAGAAAATGAAGCTACTTTAAAAAGAAAAAATTATATTTACTTGAAGAGTTCTTACTTTATTTATTTAATTGATGAAAATTTGAATTTAACAGTAGTAATTTAATAATTATTGGGCGCCAGACCTAATGGTCGTTATTTATCAAAAAAAAATGAATTTATTAAGTTTATTATCTCTGGGGTCGAAAGTTCTTTTAAAAGTGTACTTACAGTAAAATCTGGTATGTAATGAAAACACTTTGACTGAAATATTAACATAAATTTATTAAAACAAAGAATTAGTACATTGACAATTATTAACTTAAAATTCATAAATTTTCTAAGTTATACATCCTAACATTAATTATTATTATTACCTTTTAAGAAGGTCAAAATTTTGAATCCTGAATTTACTTTTTTACGTTACGACTTGGAAATTTATTTATTAAATGAACAGATTAAAGTTATTAAATGTAATGTTTGTTTTAATAGTAATGTTTGTATTATTTTTAAATTACTTTTATAAAAAATTCATGTCAGTAGACTTTTATGATTCTTAAAACAAAATAATTATTTAAAAATATCAAATTTACAAAAAATAGTACATTAAATATAATAAGCTTTACATAGTTACACAATATGAGTTTCAGTGTTATTTAACACTGGTTACCGTCTTTTGTTGAAAGAAGTTCGTTGATTATGTGCACGTGCTGAGTTGTCCATCGATGTTGTATCAATCGTGGATTTCAAGCCTTCCATTATTCGACAAATGTCCGTATTAAGAATGTTTATTAATCTTTTAGTCCATTTTAATACTTCACGATTGTTCACGCTCACAAAACATAGACCACTTTCAATATTTAAATGTATTTAGGTACAATACGCATTGTTCTATTTTGTACCGGAAAAAGTAATTGTCTCTGTTATCTCTATTTTCATAACACGTTATTTTCACTAAAATGTTCTAAAACTTCTTTTAGACAAAAAGCAACGTCTCTCACTTTCTTACGTGTCTTAATATGACTCTACATTGTCAATTTTTATTACATTTTGAAAAAGTTTCTGACCGCTCTGAAAACACCTGGTCTCTCCAGACTCTGGGCTTCGACTGACTCCAAAGCCACGAGATATATTTCTCCCGGAAGCGTCTTTTGCTTTGCTGTTACCACTTTGCTGTTACAACAACTTTACATACCCTTATTTTTCACACAAATTAATAAACACTCCTTATTAGATAAATTATACTAAGATTAAACATGGTCATTTATTTTCTAGTCTTGAAAATCTATTTTTCTTTTTAAAAGTGAGTTTACTAAATACAATTTATGACTTAGACAACCTACCTCTGTCTACTAACCCGCGGATTTTCCCCCTATTATAGATTTTAACTTTTCACATTACTACATGTATTTATCAGAATGTTTGATAAAGTAAATAAATGGGAGCAATGAAATATTGTAGAAGGATTGGGAAATATTATATATAAAGTAAAAAGTAAAGGTTTAATTTATGCAAGACATGCTAATGAAATGTTGCGTTTTGTTATGTCACCTAAATTTTTAAAACTGTTGGATCTGATAAGGAAAGGAGTATCATCTCAAATACTGACAAAACAAGTGAAGATGAGTCATCTAGTTTTGAATATGTCGTTAATGAAGGACAGAACAATATATATGATGTAACATTGTGAATTTTGAGTTTTACTGATTTGTAAAGAAAGAGCGTGTGTTTGAACAGGGGAAAGCTGAACATAAGTTCAATGGGGCGTACGTATATGCGGAGAAACGACAGGCGGGAAACGGAACAAAAAATAGTCCGTCCAATTATCATTTATAACTTAAAAAAGGACAAAATTTGAAAAGATATAAATGATGAGAAATAATCAGAGAAACATATACTATGTTTAGATATAAGTAGAATGATAAGAATTATTGTAATTAAACAAAATGTAAATCACGTGCTTGTACCATACAAGACGTGAGCATAGTAGGACATTGCATGAGTCTACAGAGTTCCATCGTAAGAGAGAGTCTCCCAGAATGGCAAGTGTTAATTCATAGACAGAAAAAAGTATAATAATGAAGTGATAACTGTTTGTAAAGTAAATTGTTTTGATAATTAATGTTAGTACTGCCGACTAACATTGTTGATTCATGAAAGTATGGAGTAAAATTATTTAAAAAATTTGCATAATGTGAGACCACGTGTCTGTAACTAGAAAACTAGGCTTAGTTCTCAATATAAGCCGAAAATAAAGTGTTCTGTACGAATGTAACATAATAAACAATGCTCGAAGATATTGGACTGGTGATTTTTGACCATAAAAAAGTGAGTGAAATCATAAAGAAGAATCAAAATGGTGCATGAAATTGAGCTCCCTTTAAGACAGGTCGCCGTTTTTAAGTATTAATATAAAAAGTAATAAGATGATGTTTCAGTGCAATTGAGTGACTTCTTCTTAGTGAAAATATCTGCTTCATCATGATTTAGTATATGGTAAAAGCACGATACAAAGTATGTATGTACTATGTTAAGAAAATGATTGATAAATATCCATAGGTTTCAACATACCTTTGATTTTTTTTATCATACTCTATTAGTTTCATGTCTGTCTATAATATTCTGTTTTAAAAATTATCATGATAAATAAAGATATATAATTTTGCTTATTGTGAAGATTAAAATTTGATTTGAAATTTATGTAGTTATAGTCATAAATGAATTTGATTTTAGTTTTGAAGTTCAAGTCTTATGATAAGAGTTTGAAATATTCTATTTCATCTTAGATCATGTATCTTAGATCTCATATTTTATGTAATCATAAATATAAAAAAAACCTTTTGTTAATAGTTCTTTGAAAGTGACATTTGATGTATTAAAAATTCTTTAATTCTTTAAAAATACTTATCCCCCCAATGAAATTTGTAATTTAGATATGTGTTGATTATAATTTGTTTGTTCAAATAAACAAGATGTTCCTTTCAGTATAAAATACTTCTACTTTCCATCCATAATTTCATCAAGTACACTTTTTTTAAAGAATTCAAGCCCCATTAGAAATTAACAATCAAAAGTAAATATTGGGTAATTATGAAATTGCCATGGCGCCCAACTTAAATCGATAAACATTAGTATAAAGTAAAGTTAGCTTAATTTTTTTAAATTAACACAATCATCGCACAAGGTGTGACATTTTTATTTAAAGTAAAATTTCCTTCATTTTTAAATTATTGCAATTGTCGCTCAACGTGTGGCAATTTGTATGTAAATTAGCTTTCCACATTTTTTAAATTATTACAATGAAGGCCAAAGTAAAATAGAAAAGGAAGATAACATGTCAACGGAACTAAAAGAAATTTGACGTCAAGGCGAAGTACAAGTTTTACGTTTTAAAAGACAACAATATGATTTTCTCCATAGGGGAAGGGTGTTGTATCTCTTTGTAATTATAGTAGAAATGACCTCTTTGATGTATATATATAAAGAAAAGAAAACATTTGATTTAATTGTTACAGTTTTGGTATATATATATTGCAATGCTTTAATACGAAAAAAAAAAATGTGTTTTCTTCTAAAAAGAAAGTTAATTCTGTTATTTATAACAGTTGAACTATTGCTTTATTTATAAAAACCTAAATGAAAGACATAGTATGATAAAAATCTTATTATTATGATATATATCTTACTATGTGATGGATATCTTTAAAAAATGGTAAAGATATCCATGTATTTTAAAGTTATTTTATGATGTTATAAGTACAATGTTATCTAGAAAATAGTGGAAATATAGTTTAAACCGATGGTGTCTATAAAGAAATACACCAACAAATGAAATCGGAGGATGGAGGGCTAATGGTATAATTTATAATCAAGAATGTAATTTATAATGCACATCAAAACAGTATTTTTAAAAAAGTGAATTGATATTTTTAAAGTGCAAGATTACCTTTTCCCAGATAAAACCAGAAAAACTAAATTTGTATCAACATTGCTAGTCAGGAGTGTCCTACACTTAAAAGATTTATATACTTAAAAGATTTTGTATATTTTTTTATTTACTGAATTTGCTCAAAATATATAATTTAAAAAAAAACAATTTTAAGAATTTCTTAGAATAACAATTAATGTAAAAATGAACATAAAAGCTCAAAATAATGGACCTATGTATGAAATAAATACTTAATATGTAGGCCTATATACAACTTTGAATTTAATATAAAGTAATATTATTTTCACATGTCTTTGTTAAGCTGCCTTGTAAATGCCATTGTTGGCGAAACCATGGTCGGCAAGACTCAATTAAATTGTAGAATTTACTAAATAATATTGTGTTTGTTTTTTCATTATGTGTGATCTACTGGTGATAGTTTAACCCTACCCTAGCCATCTGCTGACCTGAAAGATGACTTTAGATATATGCAACATATAAATATATATTGGCTTGATTGAGTCAACTAAGAGGAAAATCCTAGTAGAGTGGATGGCAGAACATAGTATAGACTGATTAGTTTTACTATGGAAACGGAGGCGTAGTACCGTTAATCAGGACAAGTCTTCCTCATACTCTACTTCATCTCTTGCTGGCATTTAAGTCATCTGCCTGCAGTAGTGAATAAAATTAGAATCAAGATGTTGTAATGAATAAATAAATGAGCCAGACAACTTTTAGCATATACAAACAGTTACAAGTACTGTAATAAAACTAAATTCAGGATTGATCATATTATAAATTTGAAGTATTCAACTTATATTTGGATTATGTAAAAATAAAATGGGATTGCTTTATTTTAGGAATGATAACATGATAAACAACAATAAAATATGTAGGTATTTATAACTTAACAAATCAAATGTACCTTTTCCATTTCTTCTAACATAGAGAACTGTTTGGCAAGTTCTTTAACAGAAGGCAGTGCTATGTGGTCATCATCTACAGCTACAGCTGGCGGTTCTAGCCATGTTGATATAGATTCTTGTTCATGTTGTATGACCGCTGTTGTTTGTGTCTGTACACTAGGTTTTGATTTTGGAACTGTTGTGATTATCCCAGAAGGCCATCTAGCTACTTCAACTTCAACTCTCACAGAAACCTAAAAAGACAAGCGAGTTTTTGTGTATACTTTGAACAAAAAAAAAAACATAATTGGTTCATAAAACTAAATGTTAATTAAATATTTCTTTGGAGTAATGACCAAATAATAATGACTTATTATAAATCATGTCTTAGAAAAAATACTTGTGTTCATATAATTCATTATGTGTTAGGAAAGTATAGCATACAACAGCTTCAGGAAAAATTATTACTTCAAACCAAATCCAAAAAATTTCATAACAAATTTAAATAATTAAATAGAATTAAAGACTGTATAATGTTTTCACCAGATAAGTAAGAGTTTCATGTAACATTGAGTATTATAACAGGAAATACTACTGTAAAATAAAATAATAATAATAAAACAATAGTCAACAAATTCCTTGAATTTAGAATTTCATTGCAATTGAGCTATCATGCTGAATTAGTTGGTGTAAAACCAAATACAGTAGAACCCCATTAATCCAGAATTCACTTAATCTGCCTAAAAATAATACTAATAATAAAAATTGCTGATGACAACATAAATTGCTAGCATGTAACTCCACTCTATGGAGTAGTGGCATTGTTGATCTCCACCCGCCTTCACTATCACTCCTCGAGGCCTTTTCTATTTTGTAAATCTTAGAAAAAAGGTGGTAAGCTATTGATTTTGGATGATACAGGTTTTTATGAAAAATGATAACTTTGTTTTTTGACATGTAACATACTTACTCCAAAACCGTTTCAAATTTTTTATTTTTATTACATAGATGAATTCTATGCATCTTTCTGAGAAAAATGATGTATTATAAGATAGGTTTTGTATAAAATTAATATGTTTTATTAATTTTTAAGCAAACGAAGAATTTAAAAACAAATTAACATTGGCGGTTCTAGGGTTAACCCTGAAAGTGGCAGATGCTGAAACAGCAAGCTTTGAAACGTGTCTGGACAGGTTCTCGTGTCAAAGTATACAGATTGTTGAAGTATCGAGAGGCGAAGTATCAAAGGTTTACTGTATTACAAAAATTATAGTTGTGGTATAATTTAGGTCAATATTAAATTTTCAAAATAGTGATGTCTTAAAATTTCAATGTTGAAGTCTTGTGTTTATAAAATTAAACAATATTAGTATACCATAGATAAAATCATTTGAGACTGTAATAAAAACACAAAAATATAATTTCAGTGCAAAAATAAGTGGGTGGGTAACCTGCTGTCTTCCTTCTTCTATTATTGGCTGTGGAGATGACGTAGGAGCTGGTTTTGGTTTTCCCTTAGGTAAAGTTCCTTCAATCTCAATTTCTTCCTGTAAGCATTTTCAACAATAGTTTAAAGAAAACAGATTATTTGTGTTCATTTAGAAATTAATGTTTCTGCATATATATATACATAAAGTAATATCATCATTTGAAATATTTAAGTACTCAAAATTGATTGGCAATACTTGTTTTTTTTCTGTAGAATCCAATGTAGTTTTAGAAAATGTTACTTGAAGGTGAAATGGAACTAAACATGAAAAAAAAGTGGAATCAGTTTCATATTGATAATAAATATAATTAAAACAAGTTAATTAAAGTAAAGAAAGAGCTCACAAGTAAATGTATTAAGCAACAAGACATTGATAATTAATCTACAGCAGAGTAAGTTATAAACATCAGTTTTAATGTACTTCAGGAAACCTTTAACCTCTGTACTAGCTCAGTAATTGGTGCTTAACAAAATTCAACACATTCGTTTTGTGCAATGGTGCAAACATAACTTAAATATTAAAATAATAACAAATTGAGAACAGCGTAAAACAAAATATACTGTATAGTCTGATTTTCTAAGAATGATCCTGGCAGAGTGGCCACAAGGCTATCTAATTCTTCGTAAAAACTTACTACTTGAATTGTTTCTCAAAATGTTATAAAAGCATCAATAAATTACCAACTGGATAAATAAATAACCTTGTGTAAAATCAAGAAAATATTTATCTCATCTTAAAAATTCACAGTCAACAGGTATGTGTTTACACAGTTTTTAATTAAAACAACTCAGTTCACAATATTAAACTCATTGAAACATAAAGAAAAAACTCTTATTAAAGTAAAGTTAAAGTTAGGTTATATTAATTTTTTTCTAACCATCTGCTAAATATGTAAATAATGGCTTAAAATTAAAAATGCCTCATATAACCAACAATACTATTTGTAACTTTGGTTTACTTTTTTACACAGTTACACAAAATACTTACTTACTTACTTCATTAAGTAGGGTTGTCGAAAAGATAAAACATGATTTTGCGGGAACAAGTGCTCAAAGCCGAAATACAACAGAGCAGTGAAAATAGAGCAGACAATGCCTCCAAGTTTTATATTGTTTATTGTAAAGTTAAACAATTTATAATTTTCACACTGCTTTCAATAATTATTATACACAGCTGGATTTTCTTGTGAGTGAACAGAATTTGAAAATTTTGTTAACATGAAACGTTATTATAATATAAATGTTATTTGTTTACAAGAAATGTAGACTAAGGGACCTTAGTAGTTGATAACAATATTAACTCTGTAAAGTACTTACAAATTACTCCTATGAAAAATGCCTTCATAATGTTAAATTATTGCACATTACTACGCTTACACATTATGCTATGCACATTAAATAGTTGTTAAGTTACTATGCTTACTCATTTATTTAATATTCTTTAAAAATGGAAGCTCCCTGCATCCTTCCATTTCATTGCTGCTTTCACTTTCACTGTCTTGTTCGTTTTCCTCACTGCTACTAGAGCTGCCACTACTGTCACCAAGGTGGATTATCATTTCTTCTACAGCTTCCTCTAATAATCCCTCATTTTCCCAAGCTAATATTTATAACTTTTTCTTTGTGGTCTACTACTTTTTTCCACACAGCTGATGTAACACTATTCATTGGCTGCTTGGTCAAGTTTTCTACTTCAGTTATGGTTAACATTTTATTGTTTTCATATTGTGAACTGAGTTACTTTAATTTAAAACTGAGTTTTTGACACATACATATTTACTGTAAATTTTTGAGATGAGATAAATTTTTTTATATATTTTACACTAGGGAAGTACAATAACTAAGGATCCCATTTCAATTAATTGCTAATTTATTGATTCTTTTATAATGTTTTGAGAAACATTGTAAGTAACTTTTTACCAAGAATTAGGTAGGTAGGCGTGCGGATGCTCCGCCAGGGACATTATTTTTAAAATAAGACTATAGAAACAATAGTTTTGTAGGTTGCTAGAAACTCAAATTTGGTTTTCTGGTGATACATACCATTTTTGTTGTATAATGCAAGTAAAAGATCACATGTTTGACAACATACTCTCAATTCTGAAATATAAAATGGTATACAAAGACGCACAACCATGTCACAATTTTCCACATTCACATGCAATACTTTCTTTATGAGTTAAACATATATATATATATATATATATATATATATTTTTTTTTTTTTATTTATCCCAACTCTTTCTGGATTTGATACAACTTAATTCATTTATACAAGTGTTGTAGGCTATGTCATGCAAATGTTTACTATTTGTATTGTTCCACAAAATAGTTTGTGGACAATCTGACAAAATATTTTGTCTCAAATTAGAAACATACAAATCAAGTATTACCAAACTTACCAGTTTGTAATTCCCATAATTTACTTCAGAGGGGAGGGGGAGGAATCATCTACCATTTTTTTTATTGTTGCTTAATATTCATATATTATGCTAGTAAAACTAATGAGTCTATGAATCCATTGTAACAAAAGGAAAAGATTCGTAGTTTAACACGTTAGCTGCCGAGGCCTAATACAATACTCTTGCCTGGAGTGCCACGATTACCAAATTATTTTTCCATTATTATTTTTGCATCTACCTTTGCAAAATAATATACGGCAATAGTATTTACTAATTTTATTTACATTTATGCATATATAGTTTCGAGACCGATCGGACCAAAATGCAATTTTTCGGCTTTAATTTTAGTTGTAGTATAACGTATAGGTCCGGTCGGACCGAGGCAATTTTCATGTTAAAAAAATCTAAACAGGCTATTTCATTTCTTTATGTTGGCAACACTCACTATTTTATTTGTCTAATACTTATTTTATAAATACATATTTTCATTTTACAACTGTATTCTGTGTGAATTATTCATTACTAAACCAAAATGTTTTTGTAAAATTTTTAATCGGTCCGATCGTGCCGACAAAAAAGTGAAAATATCCACCAACTTTATTATTATATTGAGTAACCATGGTGACGGTTATTAAAGCCTACAATGTACTACGTCTAACGCACCTCTTTACCCAATCCAGAGAATACCAAAATTGGCCGATTATAAAGTTGCTGCACTATCGAACTGTGAGCCACAAAACAAAACATTACGTCAGTGACTTTATCGGTCCGATTGTGCCGAAATGCTGCATGTACATTCACCTTAGTTTTGGTCTGCTTGGACCGATATGGCAGCTAACGTGTTAAACAATTAAGAGGGATTTCACAACGACAAAATACTCAAACCTCTCATCTATCATGATGGTTTAAACTTACTAGAGATGTTCAAGAGTTTGAAGGGACGTTGGTGTGATCTATTTTCCACTTACTAAAGTATAATATTCTTCAACATAATTTACAGTATCAAATTTATTTTAAATAAGTCAGGCTTTAGCTAATTTAATTTTAAACTATAGTAATTTTAAAATAATATTATTTTTCTCATGGAAATACAATCCTGAGACCAAATATTTAAGACTAATATATAATATATAGTAAATTTTAAAATAAATTCATGTTCAGTGAGTACAACTTAAATTACAAAGTTTCTCTTAGGTCATCATTCATGTCACTCTCATAAAGATCAGTAAAGCTCAAAAAGATCTATGATATCCAATTTAAGAATTTCTGATGAGGCCATTGAAGACAGTCCCCCCCTCCCAAAAGATATAACAAGTTCAGGCTTTTTACTTCATTTATATTCAAATGTATTCCTCTTCTGCTTATTATAGTCTTTAAAGGACAAATGGGGTGAGAAAACAGGGAATTGCAATTAGTGTTTAAGTTAATAAAAGTTTGCATTTGTTTAAATTCACAAACTGTCCCATTAATTATTCATTTACTCATCACTGATTAGTTTTCCAGAAAAATTAGACATATTTTTCATTTGGTATAAAAACTGTTGGTAGATATAATATTACCTACTGAAGAAATTTGACTTAAATCAATAATTTAAACTACCTTTGGCTGTATCATAGCCTATAAAATTTTAATTAAATTAACAAGTGTTCAATATAATAGATGCTTTATAAAGATTTCAAGTACATTCTATTTAAAGTTGGAAAAGCAGCCAAACTGATCAGAATGAAAAGTAAAATTAAAACAGAAAATTATTACAATAGCTGAAGCTACAAAAGTAAACACAATTCAGTTTGGTTCTATAAATTAACAGGAGTGTAATGTATGACTAATAGTATACTTCTGGGTGTTATAGTTCTTATAGTTATTGTGCTCTGAAATAATTCAAATAATTTACAAAAGATATGACATTCTATGATAAGAGATAGGCATGCAAGCAAATAATAACAAGATCACAAACAAATACAGACAGTCAAGAATGGTTTATTTTCACAAATAAGATATATACACAAGAAGGTATCACAATTACTAAAGACAAGGTTTACGTTAGAAACATACATTGGGTTATATTAAATTACAAAGAAAGACTGATATTTACTTTAAGCAAAAAGAGTGTACATCAGTTTACTAGCTTTATACTATAAAATTTAAGCAATATTTATTTTAATTAATTTTACCTCTAACATTGTGTTAGCTTTTCTTATATAAATGTACATTATTGTGTCTACATTTTATCAGAATAAATAAAAATAATTGCATGTAAATGCACAGGGCATGCAATGGTTATATTCCTACTGTACATTAATACTGGTTTGTTTATTGCTGGAAATATCTTGCAAACAATGAGCTCTTTCATATAAACATCTTATAGCTTGGAACAATTAGATTAATATTTTGGAATCAGTTTAAAAAGCCACAATTTTTTATGAACCCTTTTGGATAAAAATAATATTTAGATGAAAGTCTAAAAATATTACCATAATATCATAATTTAAAAAATTAGTCATTTAAAAATTACCGCTTTTGTTTTATTACATTAGAAAATGACTTTCCATATTTTTTAAGTTTTCCTAAATTTATTATTTTATTATTTTTGGAAAATACAAATATACCAGTGCGAGTAGCTAATTATTTTTTAAATAACAAGTATATAGAGATAAGTAATATATTTTACTTATTTAAAATAATTAAATGATAAATAATATTTTTTCATTAAATAAACTTTTCAAATATTGTATTTAATAAGGCATACACATTTGTTGGTTTATTAAATTAGCAAATATTATGTAATATCACTTTTCATTTTCCACCAAATAGAATTTTTGTCTAAATTTATTGTCTCATTCTTTAAATACCGGTACTGTTAATAATTATTTTCAATAAGAATTTTCATTTTGCAATTTAAACACATCTTGCTAAGACACATAGTGCAAGTAGATGTAGCCTATTTGTATGCAAAAGTCTAGCTCTCCTGCAACCACAAGCTAGACTACATCTAGTTTTTCAATTACAAACATCATTTTTAGTATATTTTCAGTAACTGGTTGTTGATACATTAGGATTCCAACTAAGATTTAAAGAGCTTTCAGCCCCAATTTTTCAATGACATACCTAGCTCAATAGTTATAGACTGATTAATTTTAATATTTTTTCTCCTCAGACTAAATTTTTACTACAAATAAAGCTGTCATCAATTTCATTTTCATTGTCAACTGTGTCTTCCCTTATACAAAGATTATTTGTAAGAAATACTTGTACTTAAATTTAATAATTTACCTTGCATTTTAAAATATTAATTTAAAGAAGCTAACAATACTTTTCTAATGATAATTAGACAACATAAATTAGGAAATACAGAGGAAACTAAACAACCAAACAAAGCATGCCACCATGGAAGAAACAGGCATTGTACGGAATTTCAGCCAACACTTGCCTTAGTAAAGAAGTCTATATTATCACCTTCAGTCCGCTATCTCAAAACAAATAATTGTTATCCCATTTTCATAATCAGTGACCCCAAAACCCCAATTATATACAGAAACCCCTAATATGTTTCAGAAATAAGAGAAATAAATCTTTTTTTTTAAATTAAAAAAATACAAATAGTCAATTTTTCGAGTTTTCAGAAGTAATAAAAGAAAGCAGTAACTTATAAATTCTAGACTTTCATCTAAATATTATTTATAATCAAATAAAAAAGATTTCATCGAAATTGATGCTTCTTAAACCAGTTCCGAAATAAAGCAGTTTTCAACACTAATTGCACTGTACTATTAGCTTGAGTCTGCGGTATAGAGCATCTACTTAGTCATGCATAAACAAATAACTTGACACAGGAAGTAAGAATATAATTTGTAATTAATTTAAACAATTATTATAAAACTATAATAATATTTTATAGTTGTATTTCTTGCACTATAAAAGTCAAAATTATAAATGTAAATGGTGATGAATTATAAATTATGAAGAAAACTGTAAATGGCGAAAAAGATTTAAATAGGAAAGATTTTATTATTGAGGCAAAGATTGATAAAGAGAATACCTAAAGGTGAAACAAGTAGAGAAGTCATGAGTAGTTCAATTTGGTGTTTTGAGTATTAGTCAACATTATGTTATAAAGAATATTATATTTTAGCATCTACATATCAATTAGTAAAGAACTTTATTTAGGTACCAGAGTAAATTAATTACATTTACAATTTTTTCAGATTTGAATTAATTTAACTATGGAGCTTTTAGATGTGTAGAGTTATTATTGTCAAAATGTATAGGGTTTTAAGTTATGTGTTTCATATTCTTAGTGCCAAAAAACTAACAGCTTTGTTCTTCATCTTGAATTGGAATAGATGAGTTTATTAGGATAAAGTTTCTAGAAAACAACATTTGAATGTTTCATTGAGTTATTTTTGATGGATTGTAAATATCAGTATTTTGAAAATTAATTTTTTAAAAGTATTTCTTTAACACAGTCAAATGATTAACTAACCTTGTTTGAAAGAGTGTAGTATAAAGAAACAACACAAACTGAACTAAAGTTTTTTTCAAATAAGTAACAATATGAAAATGTTCAATTTACTTTTTTAATTTATAGAAAAAAGTGGGGATTTTTATTATTTGTAATGGCAAAGGAACTATTAATTTTAACAAAAATTAGGAACTAGGTAATCAAAATATAGTGGATTCAGTTTTGTTTTGAAAGTTAATAGAAGAAGATAATGTAAACTCACACTCTTCATGGAAAACAAGGCATTTTACACCACAAAATTCATGGATTGTAATGAAATCTTCCCCGTTTATTTTTTATTTCTTCTTATTTTTTTATGAGAATAGTGAGTGCCTAGTATACTATCCTGCAATGAAATAAGTTTTACTACGTAATACTTACTAACAAACTGTGATTGGGCAACTGTTTCCACATTTTTTATCAGTTGATATAGTTTCCCTAATTTTCAATAACTAATTGTCCATCTTTTGAATGCTTCTCAGGATATTTCATTATAATTTGTCTTGTTCCCCGCCCTTTTAACAAGCAGTCGTCACAGAACAATCATTCCATTTTATAGTTTCTCACATAATTGAAATAGGAACAATGTTCACAATATTCAACATAGTAAGCCTTGAATATTCAACATAACAGTCTTGTAAAAAGGTACAGCGTCATTGACAAAGAGGATGTCTAGAGACAATGCTGGTTTTGTTGGAGGTACAATAAATAATACTTCATGGAAAGACATAAAGTACAGCTGCTGCAAAAAATTTCAGGATAGCCTGAATGTAAAAAATAATTTTTCAATATTATGGAAAAAAAAGGGAAAAAATATAGTGTTATTTGTGAACTGTCAAAAAACTCAATAATCATTCATGGCATCGACTCAAACTAATGACCATTTTACAATTAAACTTTATCCTTCTAAGTTCATCCCTTCAGATTCAGTATGAAAAATAAAGTTTTTTGTCACTTAGTATGTAGACCTATTTATAATTAGTACATTACTTAGTAATGACGTGCAGCTTGAGAGCAACAAATTTTAAGACTTCCTTCTGTAAAAAGTATTTAAAAACAGTTTCTATGATTAATTAATCTTGTCTTGACTGCTATGTCTTTGGCATTGTGAAACACTAAAATAAACATACAACATATTTACTTTAGAAGAAAAGAAATGGAAACTCACAAAAATATTGTTTAAAACTTTTGTTTATAATTTTATATTGATATGTTAAAAATATAAATTTTGTATTATTGGATTGAATTTAGTTAATTCAAAACCAAGTTATTTAATTTAAGAAGTATAATAAATAGATTCCCAGAGGATATTAATGGTAACTCTTACATAAATGTTCTTAATTTGTACTACTAAAATCATTGTTAACTAATTATTCATCATATTTGAAAATCAAATATAATTATATTATTATTAGTAAGTACATAATTTTTAACTTAAAAATACCGATTAATATTGTTTTAATATTTACACATATTATAGGATAGTTATGTTTACTAAATACATAGTTTAAAAACAATGATCAATTAAAAGGTATCTCGTTGTTTAAATGAGATTCATCGAGTAAATTAATCACCCAAACTTTTTAATAAATAAATATTGAAATAAAATCTTTAAATTAATCAAGATTCTCTATTAACAGAATAATGCCCATTTTATCACAAGTTAACCACTACCATAAAAATGCAGAGGCTGTTGTTTTATCCAACCTCAGACTACCACCCAATCTTTCTTTTTTATCTGAAGATTTTATCCGTAAACTACTTTGTTTTCTTAGATTTCTTAAACTAAGGAAGCTTTTCTCAACCATTTCTGGTTCTGAAGGAGGAGCCAATCTATCTCCAATCGTCGATGAATTAATTGAGTCAATTGAACTAGCATATCCCGATTCCGAATAACTTCTTCGTTGATTTACTTTGGTACAAATAAGTGTATCTTTATAGTCATTAGGTTCTTCAAATAGAGGATTCATCTTAAACTGAGGACTGGCACCACTTGCTCGTAAAGTTACGTGCATCAAATCCCCCCGTAAAAAAGATTCTTCCAGACCCATATCACTCACCTCTTTCTCTGCTTTCACATTAATGTAGTAATCTCGAACATATCTGAAAATAAGATATAAGAAAACATGTATAAACTAGTGATCTAATAAAAGTATATTATTAACTCTAAACATATTATTTTATAAATTGGATGTTTTAAGTAGTTTTGATTATTCTGAATACATATTAATGGTTAGAAACTGGACTGTGATTGTGTATGACATGTAAAATCCATGTGTTTTCCATGATGGTCCTGCTTTTGTGTGTTTTATAGTAGTTTCTAGTGTGTGATGGTGGTCAAACGGGTGTTGATGTGATCCCTATATGTTGGAATTTGAATGTGGGACATGTTTTTTATTTTGAATGGTTGGTGTAGTATAATCTTTGTTTAAAAAGATAAAAAACCGATAATAGTTTTGCATGATTTTCTTCTCTGATTTTATTAAATTAGTATTGATATTGAACTCTGGATCTGGACTGAGTAGAGATAACAATCCAAGGTCTTCAAAACTACTGCAGGTTTACTTTTAATGCATAACTTGAGTAAATATTTGCTTATACAATAAACTGTATATATGGGGCCCAGTTTGTTTTCCCTTCTCTAGAAATAGATAATTTGTGGTACACACTGTTTTCTTTGGTTAGCTTTAAATATAAAATATGTATTGTTTATTTTAAATAACTAAATTATGGTAAATGAAATGACAAACTATCTTTGTGGAAACTGTTGTAAAGGTGTGGGAAAGGGAAGTCAAGGAGTATTATATAGGGGTAATTGTTCGGTATGGTTCCACAGAAAATGGACAGACTTAAAATATCAAAGAATTCAACAATCTACCAAAGTCAGTCAGGGGTTTAATGGTTCTGTGATTCTTGGTCATTGTTGACACAGGATGATAAAGTTGCTTCTTCCATAGAAGATATTGAAACTGAAGAACTTCAACAGAAGGAGCAATTACTTGAAGAGGTTGAAAAGTTAAACTTGTTGCTGAAAACCTTAGATGATGATGGTGATGATCTGACTAAACCAAGGACAGAAGTTAATCAACTTAAAATCAGAAATGGAGTTTTGGTAAAAATTGTTATTGAAAAGGAAAAAAAATTAATAAAACTTGAAAGTAAAATTAATCATTTAAATCAAGACAGGAATAATAGGCCTAGACCAAAAAGTGATTGGTCTGAGGTAAAACCGTGAGCAAGATTACTGGTAAACACTCCAAAAAACAAAATAGAGATAAACTCTGGAAAACTAAATACAGTGCCAAGGTGTCAAATAGATAATAGGCTTGCAGTGTTGTTAAACTTAGAGGGAGGTGAAGCAAAAGATTTTATTGATTTTAATAAAGATGGTAACTGTGTAGGACGATCCGAAGTTTAAAAAGTACTGAATTCACACACAAATGTAAATAAAAGAAATACTAAAAAAATAAACCTGGAACAAATTCTTATTCTTGGGGATAGTCATAGCAGATAATATGGTTAACTATTAAATGTGAAATAATACAAAAATAAAAAGTGACTACTAGTTTTGTGAAATGCTTATTCAATAGTTGGGTGTCATTTGTAATTCTTTATTACAAAAATAAATAAATAAAAAGTTTAATTATAAAATTTATAACTCTAACAAAATATCTCAGAGGTCCTGAATTCTTTGGAAAAAAGTGTATGTAGTAGAATACTGGATAAAACACAAAAAGTCTTTTTATTCTGAAATGCACATTTTATTATTAAAACATCATAATGTAACACAAGAATACATATATATATATATATATATATATATATATATATATATATATATATATATATCAGATAATACCTGTAAAAAATTGAATTACATATAAACAACCTACATATTTTATATTTTAAAAGATTAAGTTCAAAAGAATTTAGTTTGTTAGGTTTATTTATGGTTGCAACCTATTTATTAAATTGAAAAAAATATATATATTATTGAAAAATTAATATTAGTTTTACTTTATCTTATTAATTTTATAAAAAACTTCATTTCTTTTATAAATTCAAATCCAAAAATATCAAAATTTGATAAATTTGATTATCAAAGAAAATCTTTTACTTATTTAAAGATTTTGAAAATTACATTGGAAAAACATATTATGTCTTCTTATAGAAAACATCACACAAAACTACAACATATTATTAAAACTTCAATAAAAATCACAAAATACAAATCATTTATATATTATAGTTTATATAAAGAATAAGTTTATGGATGTTATACCAAGACATGCGTTATTGTTTTAGATAAATTTCAATTAAAACATCTTTTCCTTGTTGCAGTCACATGGCGTCATTTCACGGTAATACATCTATTGTTTTAAAAATTAACCTTTTAAGTTCTAGACTTCACTTATAAGAACGTATCAATTGTTCACTTCATTATTAGTTCAAATTAACATACTCAAATTGTCTTGTTTTACATTAAAAACACAAAAACGTAGTCTTTATTATACACGTTTTTTCGGGTTGCGTCATGCACATTGTTCATTGCACAATATTACCAAATCAAATATTTTTCACTTCTGAAAGTTTATTTTTACTCAAACGAAACCAACTCACAATAGTTTATATCAGTATATTTAAACAACTCTTAGTTACTTAAGAAAACACTTTCTTTTTATACTTCCATTTCGTTAGAACGAACATGTATATCAAAGTAGGGTGATCCTGCCTTGAAGGACCTATGAATACTGAACTCTTTTTCGTTTGGCGGTTGAAAGACAGACATTCAGAAATGTTTACATTGCACTTCTCTTATGATTAAGTTTATAATTGTTTTAAATATTAAATTACATACAATAAATTTCTCTGATCATTTAGTATTAATTATTTTAATTACTTATTTAATCTTTGTTGATTTTTATTCAAAAAACAAAATACCTTTCCTGTATGATGCATTGAGTTCAACCTATACCCTATTCTATCTAATATCATCATATATCCCATTCTATTTATGATCAACGAACTAAAAATGTACACTATTATAAATGAACATTGCAGAAAAAATTTCTTATTGACTAATATATTTAAGCCTAATACAAAAATGGAACATGTGGTGAAAGATGTGAAAAGCAGTATATCTAAATTTACCAAAAAAGATCATGTAATTATTTTGGGAGACTCAAACGATTTTCATTATACCTCAGAAAATGATAAGTCTGAGAAGGTTGTGAGATGTGTGTACAAGGCCCTAAAAAGTACTTCTAAACACAAATGTTTTATTATCTATTGTTCCTTACTGCTTTAGAAAAACTAAGTTAAAATCTCTCTACAAATACAATCTGAAACTTCATTTGCTGGCATCGAAGTTTAGTCATGGTGCAGCTTTTAAATTTAACAATCAATTTACAGAAGCTGTTTCAAATCCCATGGCCTCCACATGAATTATTCTGTCAGTAAAGCAATAATGCGTTTTATAAGAAATAGTTTGTATAAGTTAAGAAACAAACGGAAACAAGTTTTTTTTTTTTTACCTGAAGTAGGGCATGTGGAGACAAGCAAAATTTTTAACATCAGTTCATATAAAAAAGATAAATGATACAATAAATAATAATACCAGGAACTGACTCACTCAATTGTGAGAATGACAGCTCTGTTATAATTAAAAGCAAACTCTTGGCTGATCAGACATGCTCTGAAATTGATCCATTCAGTACTTTTTCTGTTTTGCATCAGAATGCACAATTGACACAAACAAATTGGATGTTTTAGATTTGCTTTTGGATAGTCCTTTTGTATTTTTGTTGTTACAGAGCACATTTTCAACTTCAAAACTATAAATAACTTTAATGTGTCAAATAATTATAGCTTAGAATAATTTTTTGTGAGATCTTTTCATAAATGAGGTGTTGTAGCTTTGTTTGCAAATAAGAATTGTGAAGTGCATAAATTTCACTTTTGTGAAATAATAATTATAGAGAAGCATTTGATATAGCAGGGCTGAAATTAACTAATAGTGGGTTTATTATTATTAGCCTTTACAGAGGACCTAGTGGTGATTTAAATAATATATTTTTCTCACAATTCGAGATTCTCTTAAAGAAATTACTTATAGGCAAACTAAAATTTTTAATTGCAGGTGACCTTAAAATTGATATTTTAACTTATGAAACTGATTGTAAGAGATGTATTGAGAACGTTTAATTTATCGTGGCTGATTGATTCCTCCACTCGGGTGACTCCGACTTCAGCAACTGTTATTGATAATGTCATTACCAATATCTCAAAAAATCGGTTATCAGTAAAGTTACTGCAGTCTGGCAATTCGGATCACTATGCCCAGGAGATAGAGCTGCATGATTTTCATGAAAAAAATTAATAGTCCTACTTTTACCTGTTCTTATTATAAACCTGTTAAGGCAATATAACTCTTCTAATATAAATACATTGAAATTAATTTTACAAAATGAAGACTGGAGTATGATTAACCATTTTGAGAAAATTGATGACCACACCCTCAGAATTTTTTAGCTGTGTTAATTTTTACTTAAACATAGCTTGTTCCTTTAAGAAGAATAGATTAAGTACTAAATATATAAGTAACAAGTGGATAAAATCTGGAAATTTAAAAACAAGTCAGAATCGTATAGTGAAATA
Organism: Aphrophora alni; assembly: GCA_963513935.1. NCBI lineage: Eukaryota > Metazoa > Arthropoda > Insecta > Hemiptera > Aphrophoridae > Aphrophora > Aphrophora alni. Next base: position 60,167,917 of record OY740770.1, on the reverse strand, counting down.
AATAAAATGTAGTAAAGATTTAAGTTTTAAATTCTTCTTCTCAAACTGTAAACGAATATATAAAAGAGTTATAAGAGCTGCAAAGGCATATGAAGTTAAGAAAATAATTAAATCATCTAAAAATTTGTCAAAAACAGCTAAGAATTTAATCAAAAAAAGAAACTCCTTAAAAGCACAACATTTATCTAAAAATAGAAGGAAGCGATTGTGCAGACCCAATTATGGCAGACCTGTTAAAATCAATTCAAAAATTTCTCCATCTTGTTCAATGGAGCTTTTTCCTGGGTGTGTGGCCAAGTTAGCCACTGCAATAAGATTTCTTTAAAACTCTAAACCTTCAGGAATTGATGGGATGCACACATGTTTATTAAAAGAATGCTCAAACGAAATAATTTAGCTGTTAACTCTACTTATAAACAAATCTTTTCCTCAAGTTATATGACCTGACTCTCTTAAGTTAGCAAAAGTAATTCCAGTGTTTAAAAATAGGGACAAGCAGTAATAAGTAACTACCGTCCTATTTCTCTCCTTCCGGTAATAAGTCAATTATTTGAAAAACTTTATCTACAATTTTTAAATAAAATGAATATTGTATCTCCAAACCAATACAGTTTCAGGAAAGGTATGTCAACCAAACACAGCTATTAATTGAATTTGTTTTGTCAGCCAAAGACGGACGAAAGAATGTACTTAGTGTTTTTCTCGACCTATCTAAAGCATTCGATTGTGTTGACTTTCAAAATTTATTTTATATCTTGGAATTGTAAAGCATCAGAGGCCCCCCTCTCCAGTGGCTTAGTCATACATGACCAATAGAGTGCAGTTTGTTCAGGTTTCAAAGGGATTATCTCATCCAATTGAACTCAACTATGGAGTCCCTCAGGGATTTATTTTGGGACCAGTATTGTTCATTTTATATATGAATGACCTAAATTATCATGTTAGAGTGAGCAGTTTAATACACCATGCTGATGACACAACCCTCAGTTTATTAAAGTCGTAATTTAAATGAGTTGGATTGAGGGCATTTATACAAACAAATATAGCTTGTCAATATTTCAATGAATGCAATCTTGTAGTTAACCCCATAAAACTAAATATTTGTTATATCGATTAAAACCTATTCAGTTTGAAATCACGCCCAGTATAATGCTAAAGGACAACATGTTGGAGCCAATAGCTTCGGTAAAATACCTTAGTATCACTGTAGATAAGAAATGAACTTTGGAGGATCACATAAACGAACTGTGTAAGAATCTCAGTTCAGTGATCTTCCTCTTGAGTGTGATAGCACAGTATTGTTTATTAACACTTTTGAGGCTGATGATGAAATGAAAAAACCTACACAAATAATGGATTATAATGCTACAAAGACTGGGGTTGATATGGTTGACTTCATGTGTTCAAGAATTACTACATCCAGAAGAACAAACAGGTGGTCCATGGTTATATTTTTCCATTTACTTGATCTAGCAAGTATAAACATGTTGAGAATTTTTAAATTTAACAACCCTAACATCACAAAGAATATGAGAAGACCATACCTATATGAGTTGTCAATGTAGTTGATAAATGAAAACTTGAAGGACCGAACTAAAATAAAACACTGCCAAAAATCTGGACCAAAGAGCCAGTGAGCCTAGACTCAGCCCAACCAATAAGGAGAGGGATATGTTACATCTGCGGGTCAAAGAAGAACAACAGAACACGGCTGGAGTGCAAAGATTATTTAAAAAAATAGTATGCTAATTACATTAAATTACTTCTATTACATGTAAAATTGAAGGTAATGATAGTGATATGGATGTAGATTGAGTGGCGTGTATATTTATTACTGTATATTATGAACTGATTAACTTATTCTATTATTTTGAATTTTTAAAATTCAATTTTTTATTTTGTTCAGACATTTTTAGGTTAAGTTACTGAAATTAAAAAAAAATTAAATTACAACTTTGATTATATTTTTTAATAAAGATTTTTCTCCAAAAATGTATTTGTAATGTTATGTCATAGATCATTAGTCCTAAGTAATTCGAATCATGCACTTTCAATGAAGAACAACTCATGAAAACGATAAAAAAAACAGGCTGCCAAATTGCCGCCCACAATGTCGGAAGTATGAATTTGGTAGGTGCGAGCGGGTGAAGATTAAATATATGGTTTATGTGTAATTTTTTACAGGATGTTTTTACCAAGGGATACCTTCAAAACCTTTTTGAACAAGAACGCCAGCCACCTTTATTCTGAATCGTCATTTGGGGCCCCAGTGTTGTGTACCGGTTGCTCCAGCTTGGCTATTCTCCTGATTCTTGATGTATGTATTGTGTCATTTTGATATCCCTTGATACTACATATATGACTAATGCTAAGTTCCAAATGTCAGTTGCAATAAAGTACCTATACACGGAAACAATGTACAAACACTGAACTAACTTTCTCATATAAACACACAAAACCAAAGCTTAACACGTTCGCTACCAGATGTCGCATATATGCGGCAGCCGGGTCACTCCCACAGCCAACGAAAAAATTCATGAACTTCCCTGTAGACTGGTCCTAATGGTTGTGACCGTCGCCACATACCACGAATAAAATTTGTTCAAAATTAGTATGTCCAGTGACGTCAGCGATAGTCCTAGCTACAGACTAAGCGCCGCATATATGTGGCGGACTATCCTGTAGACCGTGCTTAAACGATCTAACCTTCAAAATAGATTGTTGCGAAGAAATTTCTCATTTAGTATCAAGAAATCAACGCCGCAGATCTGCGGCGGCAGTCTATTTTAATGAGCCCAGCCGCCGCAGATCTGCGGCGTTGGGATAGGAGTAGGACACAACCGCAGCAAAATTGCGGCGGCAGTCTGTGGTTACGATTTTTTTTTAACATTGTGGTAGCGAACGTGTTAAGCAAACAATAAGTATTTTGGTTTATATACCTTGTCAAAAGTGGTTAAATTTCTTAATTATTGTTACAGCTGTTTTGCCTTAACAGAACGCAACCTCAGGCATGACACATTTAACACAAAAACACATTCATTACATGGATATATATATATATAATATATATATATATATATATATATATATATATATATATATACACACATACACATATGAAATTACATACCAGGTTGGTATTTGTTAATGTTAGATAAAAATTAGTTTGTTGATGTGGCCACATCCTTCCACTTCTAGTATAATTGGGCAACTCTTAACACGTTCACTGCGGATGACGTGCATGATCATCACTTGTTTCCAAAGCTATATGCGTATGACGCACTTGTGCGTTGTTATCAGTAAACTGGTTCTAGCTAAATCCTGACCTTATCAGTTAACCAATGGTGTTCTTTCACTTCGTGCGTATCCAAAAACAGTGTGTGCTATCTTCCTGTCGGTTTCGTTTTTAATTTCCAATAATATTTGTTCTTGAACGAGTAATAAAAATGGCTGATCCAACACCTGGACCTTCTCGTGATAGTACGTTTATACAATAAGTGAAATAGATAGATTTAACCAATCTGACTCAGAATCTGAAGCTTATAGTAGTGGGGACAGTTATAGAGAAAGTGAAAGTGATTTATCTTCTGGTGCCAAAATTGAGTTCGAGAGTGGAGAGGATTCATCTCTTCCAACTGAATCTAACCCGTCTCTTGTGGTATGGATTGATAATCCTGATTTGATGAAAACATATGTATTCTCACAACCTCGTGGAATGTGGGTTCCACTACCTGGTAGTAATAAGCCATTAGATTACTTTCAATTATTAGTTGACAATGTTTTTGTTGAATCTGTTGTTAGAAAAACAAATCGGTATGCCGAACAACAGTATTCCATTGTTTTTATCAACAGAAACTAAAAAGAATTTACGGATATGTCAGTGGAAAGATGTAACTATTACCGAATTGAACACTTTTATCGGATTTCTTCTCCACACAGGAAATGTAAAAATGCCTAGGTTACAAGATTATTGGCGTAAAGATAAGCTGTTCAAAACCTGTTTTGGAGAATACATGACTCGTGACAGATTTTTACTAATCTTGCGTTGCTTACATTTTTCCAAAAATGATCCTAATAACACTGACAGATTACTTAAAATAAGACCAATTATTGATTATTTTAATAATTAAATGTTATGTGTGTACAGCCCAGGTAAGGAATTATCTCTTGATGAAGTTATTTCTTCTCTAAATCACATGAACGCGTATGTGAGTCATCCGCATATAACAGAAAACTGGATGCTATATGCTAATGACGCACAAGTGCGTCAATTTTTTTCCCCGTGAAATATGTTAAAAAAATTATATATTCTAGCTTTGTTTAATTATATTATAGTAAGCTTAGTTATATACTAAATGGAATGAGTTTTTCATTTTTACATATCAGCACCTGTGCAAAGATCGTTTTTCACATCAGCAGTGAACGTGTTAACTGAGGATGCCTTCTGCTAAGGTAAAAGAGCTGTAGCAATAATTAAGAAACTTATGTACTTTTGACAAGGTATGTAAATCAATTGTATTAGAAGTGGAAAGATGTGGCAACATCGTTTTTATCTAACATTAACAAATGCCAACCTGGTATCCAATTTCATATGTGTATGTATAAATAAATGTGTATAGTCAATGTGTTTTTGAGCACGTGTGCCACTCCAAGGATGTCTTCTGTTAAGGCGAAACAGCAGTAGTAATAATTAAGAAAATTAACTACTTTTGACAAGGTATGTAAACCAATTTAAATTGTAGTTCGAAAGGCAATATGGGGAAAAAATAATACAAAATATTTGCATTATAACCCTGAAAATTTTTAAACCATGTAATCCCCAATTTTTAACTTCAGCTTTGACATGAAAGAAATATTTGCTTTGAGATTTGAAACATGAAAATAAACAGGGAATTTTATGATTGGTCTAAAGAAAATACAACGTAAGTCAAATTAATGACTGTAAATAATATTTGAGACAAGGGGGAATAAAAAATTTAAATATATTTCCAAAATATAAATTTAAGGCAGAAAATGTTAGTTATAAGGTATAATAAATTTTGAAGTGAGATATTGTATTGTGAAAATAGACAAGGCTTGTCGTCAAGCAAATGATTTGGACAGTGTCCGTGGGACCAGAAATATGAACGTATTGAGATTTGCTGAATAAGTAGATCTGAAAAAAGGACGCTTAGTTGTGATGCTAGGAGTTAGTTGGCAGTTGGTCAGGAACGTTCGAGGGATTAAGATGTAGTTTAAGGCAGTTGGAAGGGAACATTTGAAGTGAGTAGATGTGTTTAAAAGAGTTAGAAGGGAACGTCTGAGATGGTAAGATGTATTTTTGATAGGAAATAGTTGAGAACAATGTAGTTATGTTTGAGTGATTTTTTGAACTTGAGAACAATTTAATTAATGTCTAATAGTTGGGAGAGGGAGATTGAGACGATTGGACATATTTTAAGTCTCAAGACAGTGAACGTTTATAAATATGGTGAGAACAATGGATTCCACGTGTCCGAAAAAAAGTGAGATGATTAAATCGGGAAATATAGACAAAACCGCAATGTGTTAATAGAGAACAGTTTGAGATAAAACGCTAATTAGATATTTTGTTGTTAGAATAACAGAAAATGAACTTTGTAAAACGAAAAGGTGAATTGAAGACTGTAATACCTAAAAAAGTCAGCGGGAAATGAAAAGACAATCCTTTAAGCAGGCTATGTGAACCCTGTAGTAGCCGGATATGAGAAAAGCACCATGCGTTTTGCCAGTCTGAATAGAGGTGTTGAGATGGTTAGATGTGTTTTAACAGTCTTGTGGAGAGCTTAGTAGAGCATGGTTGTGTTTTGTAAAGTCTGAGTTTGGAGCCTAGTGTGGTCGGACCTATAACAGTTTGTATGAAAATGTTTCATTTTGAGTCTAGTTTGGAGTGTTATGAAATATATTTGTCGAGTTGAATTTAGTTCAAAGACTTTTAGCGGAAAGAATGGACATAGTGTGTTAAAATCGCTGTTTGAACAATAAAACTGGCTAGATGTTTTCACGTGAACAGACAATTAATATTTAGCGTGTGTTATGACAATGCGATTGAACAACGAACAGTTACAAATCGTGAGATCGTATAGAGTATTAATGGACTTTCTTCTTACAGACCTTCGTAAGGTGCACAGACAATCTCATCAGGGACAGAACGACCACATCGCTGAGGGCGACAAGGAACACGTTAAGTTATATGCTATGTGAAAATGTTCTGGTAACTTGTGTTAAATAACACACACATTTATTCTGTTGTGATATAAAAATTTAATATGTTTAGTTTTTTAATTCTATAATATAACTTTGACTTGTAGAAAATAGTAATTTCTTTTTATAACTATGACTAATGGCTGTCTAATGACACTTTTATCCTTATTCAAGGAAAGTAAAATTTATATAAAAAGAAAAGTAAATGCTTTCATTTGATTTTATATTCATAAAATCGTTTAATTAAAATTTTGTTGCAACAAAGTAAATTTTAAATTCATGAAACAATAAATCAGTTCTCCTTCAGAGACAAATAAATAAAAAGATAAATTAAATTAATTAAAATAATATTCATGTTTATTTTCAGGATATGTCTATATAAAAATGTCACTGTATAAAAATAATTTGTTTTTAATAAATGTATGTTAAAATAAAATTTCAGTTCAAGTGTTACTCATTTCATTAACCAGAAATCACTGAAAGTACATGTAGAAAGAAACCACGCCCTGAGAGTAATATAATTAAATTCATGTTCTAAATGGATGTTAATACATCTGGCGCCCTTTAGCTGAGCAAAATTTCAATAAAAAAAAAATTAAAAAAACTTTAATAAAAATAAAATCTTTTTTTTTTATCTTAAGTAATAATTTCTTTAAAATAACCGTTGGTTATTTTACAATTATTACAAGACGTCTGCGTCTAAACAAGGGACAAAGCGACTTCCACAAGGCTGTAAGGAGCTCCGGCGAACGAAGCGAATCATCTTCGAGGAAATGTGTTTTTAACTAAAAAACAACGTGATTGGTATCCACGTCAAGACTTTTATTTCTAAAATTATGTTTGTATCTGAAATGATTTAAATATTTCAATGTTAAGTTATAAGTTTGATTTGACAATTTAAGTTTTAATATACAAGACCATGTCTTGTATTCTAAATAAAAAAAATAATTAAAATTAAAATAAAGTATTTTTCTAATAGCTGAATTAATAAAACATGACCTATTTTCAAAGCTTATAATTCTTAGCTATATAAACTTCATTTAAATAAATTTAAAGCCCATTTAATTTTTTGAGTTGCAACTAAAATCTAAATTCAGTAATTAATTTTAGTTTGACTTTTCTATATTATTATTATTTGAATGATTCAACAATTGCTAGGATGTACTAAGTTAAGATTTAGCATATGAATGTTTAATAATATGACAAATTGATGATAAATTTGTGTAATTGTTTAAAAAATTGAGTTTAATAAAGAATGTTTAGTTTCAGGAAAACAAATAAGGATTTCTTATTTACTGTAAACCACTGATAGTACACTCTTAGAAAAGAAACACGACCCTGAGAACATTTTAATTTAAAGTAAATATTTATTTTTCAAAATTGGTAAGCTTCAAGCTTCCTGGCGCCCTTAGCTGTGCAATTTTTTCATAAATTCTTAATGTTACAAATTGTCAATTTTAAAGTTTACAAATTAGTAATTTTCACCCACATTTTTATAATATATTTACAACCAGGAGTTATCAGCCAGAAAGTATAACTGAACTATTCTTGTCATAGATATTAATTAAGGTTATCAGAGTTAAAGTTTGATGTGTTCCAATGTATTTTTAGATATGATTTAGCATAATGTTGTGTTGTTGAACTTTCACGCTTATCTGATATTGTGAGGGTAGAATTAGAAATATTTGATCTTCTAGAAATATTTTTGGTGAAGTGGTGACTAACAAATTTTATTTAGGTCTATAAGTATTTCATTATTGTAAATTTTATTATAACTATTACAACTGTTTTTGAAATGAAATTCTGTATTTTGATCTGATAGCAGCTATCACAATTTTGCACTTTTTAGACATATTGGTATAAAAATTACCATAATCAATCTAAATATTTAAGATACAGTTTATTATACAAACAGGCACACAATTAACATCATTGTAAACATTTTACAGAGCACAGACTCTAACAGATAAAGGAAGTGTGTTGTTTTATTATTATTATAAATTCTATATGTTCACAAATATAAAAAAAAGTAAAAATGAAGAGAAGCTTGACAACTTACGGTGTATAATCCTTGCTTGGTGTTTTTCCATCAATTTCCATAAGAGAAGGTTCCTTGGAAGGTGTTATTTCTGGAAACTCTCTGTAAACAAACATCAAATATAAACTCAGTTTTGATCAAAAGAGATATTCCACTGTTGTCCAGTTTCAAAACATAACAAATTACTTTTTAAAATTTAGTTTTTGGTATTATCTGAATTAATAATCTGATTTTTAGAGACAATTCTGTATATAAAGGATATTATTTTATACAAATTTACCCCGAAAGAAGAAGAAGAAATATTGTTGTATTACATAACTGTGTTTTAATACTTTGTATCCTAATACCTTTTATACCTAACACTTGTCGTACTTTGTCATGGTAGCCTGGGTATTTTAGTATTATTTGTAAAACATTCTAGTATTGTTGATATTTTGTGTTACCTAGTAACCTATATATCATTTGAAAGAGCAGAAAATACAGTTTAGTATAATATATATATATATATATATATATATATATATATATATTAATAATTATTGTACATAAAAAAATACTATAAATTTTGGAATATGGAGTAAATATAAAAATTGTGACATCCTATAAATAGTTGGCTTTATTATGTATAAATCTTAAAACTGTCAAGTAAACATAATGCTATTGAACAGTCAGGACACCACCTAGTTTTCACCTTTCTTCCAGCTTTTCCAGTTGATCCTTTAGTTTTTACTGAGCAAACTTTGGGCTGCGTTTATTTTTTCATTTGGAGGAATTTTTTCTGCAAAATGGCGAACAGTAGGTCTGTTGGTTTTGATTGTACTTAGGGTGTTTTCTTGAGCTAGAACTCCTCCGTTTTTCTCTAAAGACTTTCCAATTGATTCCGTAGCCTAAATTTATTTAAATGACATTTTTCATAAATTTTAGGGTCTCGTCATATGATATATAAATGAATTTGAATTGGACATCATGAGCAAATGGAAAAATAATTTGGAGGATCTATTTTAGAAAGAAATTTCAGGGGGGAGAAATTTTCTATAAATACGGTGGACAAGCTAAGAGAAAAAAGCTCTTGAAATTTTGAAAAGAAGGTATTATGCTGTCAGAACGAATTCTGAAAAATTGTTAGATTTTGAGACCCACTAACAGTTAGTTATTAAGTTTCTACAGGATAAAACATTTTTCAAGAGTACAGAATTCGAAACAAGTCGTAATTTTCCGGATAATAAATAGAGTGTTGGGAAAGAAGATTAATTAATTAATTAAAAAAGAAAAATAGACAATTAATTTATTAAAAATTATTGAGATTGAATGAAGATATATTTTCATAGTTACAAGTTTCATCAAAGTCATAAAAGTAGTTTCCGTTAAAGAGAGAAACGAGAATTTCAAAGACACAGAAACAAGAAATACAAGTTGTAGAGTGGAGATCGAGACTGCAAGAGAAAGACATGGTTCGTGGAAGTCACAAGGAAAGACCAATGCCAGACAACATCATTGATCATCCAACTTGAGAAGACACCAGATTTTCCCATATCTGTATCCAGCATCAACCTCTACAATATATTTATCTATTTATTTAATTCAATTTAATTATGGGTTTTACTCTCAATGGTAAATGAACACACACATGTTTACAAAGTAAACAATCAAATTAAATTTTATTATATCAAAAAAATGCAAAAAATGATCAAGAATTAGAAACAAAATATAAGTTAAATATTAATCGAAATACAAATAATTGTCTGATAAAAACACAAGTGAAAAATTGTCTTTTATATAACAATCTCAGGGTAGGTTAAGGTGCCGACCTTATCCAGTCTCCTGATCGTATTTATTAAAATTCTCAACCAATATTAGATTAAATTTTGATTATGAAAAAAATAAAATATGAAAATTTTGTTTTGGAATTTAGGAAGTTAGAAATATTTTGGGTAGATCTCACCAATTTGTTTAATTATAGTCCTGGTATTCTTATCACTTATATATTCTCTCGTCAAGCATGTAATAATGTGAAAGATTAGTTTTAATAGTAAGAAAAATTAGAGTCAGAATTCAAAGTTTGTAATAGTTGTTAAACGCGCGAGATTAAAAATACAGAGAGTGGGAGAAGCCAGTGAATAAAGCGTAGCTTTCGTCAAATTATGAAAGGGAAGTAAAATGGATTTTCAAGGCAACATAATGAATTACGATGTTTAGTGTAGGTATAAATTAAAATGTATAGATGTGTAATTTTAGTATTGTGTGATTGGGTACAAGTGTTTTCTTCTATCATTAATAATTAATAAAATGTGTAGAGAGAAAGGGGTGTGTGGACTGTGTAGAACAGCGGAAACAAATTATGGAGGAGGTTAGAGCCGGTTTCCAATTAAAAAGGAAGGAAGTAAGAAATTGCCTCATGGCAAACATCAGTCTAAGTCCAGCGATTGAAGGGACAAGATGTGTTTTCTAAAAAAGTCTAAGTCCAGCGATTGAAGGGACAAGATGTGTTTTCTAAAAAAGTCTAAGTCCAGCGTTTGGAGTGACAAGTTGTGTTTTTTAAGAAAAGTCTGAGGGAAGCGATTGAGTTGATAATGTGTTGAACAGTTGATTAGGAACGTTTAAGATGGTGAGAGGTGTTCTAAAAGGTTATGAAATCTTAATGAACAATGTAACGTTAATATGAGACGTATTTTTTATGAGAAATTTAGTAGACCGATGAAAGTGACAATTTGAACATGTGTTTGGTGATAAAACTAAGTGTATAAACATTTTAAAACATATATTCTTGCTCTTACACATTAATCCTATTGGACAAAGAACGTTTGAAATAAATAAGACTGTCGTGTGAGTCAATAGAAATTATTTCTTTAGAACAATTTAGGGAAATATCATGTCCCGGTGTTTTAATACTTTCTAGATAAGGCAGAACTATTTAAAATAATGAACAGTTTGTTAAATCCTTATAAAGGATTTTTGTATTATTGTATATCGGAAGGATGGAGACTAGACGAGCTTTGAGCACTGGAAGAACTGCAGTTTGAAGCCTTCTTTGGAATCCCAGGACATCAGGATTCATCGCAACGGATTTTTTTTATTATGTGCAGATGTCGTGGTATAGACATCATAAACAATTTATCATGTTAAAGATATATATTATGAATAGAGTGTGATTTTGCTAGATGTATGCTTGTTTTTATATTTTTGTTTAGGATAAATGCAAAATAATTAATTTCTTTAAACATATTTAAGTCTTCTTCAGAGACACAGAACATTAATTTTTTAATGATTTAAATTCTTTTGTTGCAACACTAAAATGCAAAGTATGAAATTCATAAAATTTAACTTTTTGATTCAAATTTAAAGAAGTAAATTCAGATAAAAGATTTTTAACCAGGAAAATAATATTCATGTTTGTTTTCAGGATATGTCTATGTCACTGTATAAAAATAGTTGTGTTTTTTATTTAATAAATGTTTTCTTTGTAACATTTCAGCCAAAGTGTTCTCATTTAAAACCAAAATCCACTGTGAGTACACCGATAAAAGAATTTGCGACCCTAGAGATTTTATAAATAATTAAATTCATTCTTTTTTCTAAATTGGTATGCTAAGGCAACCTGGCGCCCTAAAGTCGAGCAATTTAATAAGATAATAACAAATAAATAAGTAACTTCAGCAAAATTTTTGAATTGTCACAAATGTCGCTCAACGTGTGGCATTTTTCAATGAACAAAAGTAACTATCATATTAATCATAAATTCAGCCATAGCCATAAATTTTTAAATTATTACAATTGGGCCCAACAATGGGGCGTTTATGGTCGAAATAAACAGTGATTTTGGTAATGGGAACACTTAAAATCAAGGTAAGGACTCTCTCTATCATAATAAGAAAGATTCTTTTTTAAAAATGTTTTGTGTTAAATATAGTAAGGTAAAAATTGAGTCAGAAATTGTAAATGTTAATAATAATGATGAACAGGTAGGGTTAGGAAATCAAAATTCTATAAATAACATAGAACCATTGGAATATCAAGATGATACTTTTAAAAATTTAGAGCAGAAATTGCAAAGTAATGAGCAGACAACACAAAATAATAGTAGTAATGAATTGTTTTATCAACAGGGACAAAGTATTTTAGATCAAAATGTAGATTTAGATAGTAATGATAATAAAGTAAACAATGAGGTAGATAATACTGAAAATTTAAAAGTTAAGAAGAATGGTGGGGTTAATGATTTTGATGGAAAAGATAAGGTTTCAAGTGATTTAGTGAATAAAAATAGTAATTTGGTAAAAGAAGATCAAAATTTAAAGAAAATGGAGGGTACTAATAATAATAATAATAATCTAAGGGCTGAACAGGTTAGGGTAGATAAGAGTGGGGAAAATAATGATCAGAATAAGAAAATGGAGAGTATGTTTGAGCAATTGATGAATAAATTTGATCAGAAATTTAATCAGAGTAGGTTAGAAACAAAACAAGATAATTTAGAATTAAAGTTAGATAGTGACAAAAAATTTGAAAATATGAATAATAAATTTGATAAAAATAGCTTAGAATTTAGGCAAGATAATGATAAGAAGTTTGAATGTATAAATAATAAATTTGACCAAGTTAGATTGGAAACAAAACAAGAAAGTTTAGAGTTAAGACAAGATTTAAAACAAGAATTCAATATTAGATTTGATCAAAACAATTTGGAATTAAAAGAAATAAGTAATAAATGTGATCAGAATAAGCTAGAAATTAATGAAAAACTAGAGAATTTTAATATTAAACTTGAACAGAATAATGTTAAATTAGATAAAATAGACAATGACTTAAAACAGGCTAAATTAGAGCTAAGACAAGATAATTTAAACTTAAAAGAAGCAATGTGTAAAAAATTTGAAGAAATGAGGGTTGAATTAAAACCAAATTATGTAAAATCAGAATCGAATCTTAAATTGGAAATTAAACAAATGGAAATCAATGTAATGGAGACTAATAATAAAATAGAAATTGAAGTAAGCTATTGTGAGAAAAAAGTAGAATTTGAATGGATAAATAATGTAGAAGGTGTTTTGATAGAAAATATTAATAATTTGGATAACAATTTAGATCAAGCAGTAGCTGAAGTAGAAATTAACAGTTTTAATGAAACAAAAGAGATGTCAGATGATTTAATAATAATAGAAGACAATTGTGTGAATGATTATGTTCAAGAAATTTCTAAAATAATGAATAATGGGTTAGGTAACAAGGTAAATCTAGAAATAACAAGTAATGTTGAAGTGAATAAGTTTGGTGGGGTAGGAATAGGTATAAGTAATTTGAAAAACAAGATAAAAACAAATAATATTACGATAAAGGAATCAGCTGTTTATTTTAAAAAACAAGTATGTCATAAGAATGTAGAGTTTAAATATTATGTAATGACAAAATTTAAGAGTATCTTTCAAATTCAAGAACAGATAATTAAAAGTTTTTGTGAAAAGAGTAGCTTTGAAAATAAATATGAAAACGTATGTATTAAAGAAGTATTTGTGATGATGTATGGAAATGGTGGGGTAAGAATTCCTAAGCTGACAGCTGACAAATTTAGGTCATTAGATTCTAAGATGTTTGAGAGAAAGAGAAATGTAGTTATGTTTGTAAGGGAGAAAGAGAAAGGTATTTTGTCAATACTCCGAGACAATAACAAAGGGGAATCTTTTGTTAGGAAAGGGTCTGTTGTGATGACTAGGCTAGACAAACTGTCCATGTGGACAGAGGTATTTAACGCTAGAGATATTTACAAAAATCAAATCATGTATTTTAAAATCTTTCACCAATCGGGAAATCATCGCAAAAAACAGATAATTCATAATTGTTGTAATCAATTGAAATTTGGAACGACTGATAATAATGTAAAGACATTTTTATAAATACAAGGACTTGATTTTGAAAAATAATTAATAGAATAAGAATTTGGTTAATAAATAAGTTTAAGTTTAATAATAAATAATTAAGAGTTATGAATATTAATAATTTGTGTGTACTAATAAATTTTGTAAGCTAAATCAGAATAAATAATAATTATGAGCCAAGCGTAAAATGTTAGAAGTTTAGTTTAAGAAAGGTTTCAGTATTTGTTAGAGTAAAGACGCTGGATTATAGCAGTGAATAACTTTATATGTTTATAGAAGAAATAATATTTAGAAAACGTGACGATAACAGATTGAGTAGAAGAAAAGATTATTGGAGATGTAAGATGGTTAGTAAATAACCGAGTGTTGTTTATTCTAAGATAAATATTGACTTTACGTGTTAAGATAAAACAGATTAGTTAGAAGCAAAGATTCAGAGTAGTGTTGAAGAAATAATATTCAATATTAAATATTCAATAAAATGTGGCGAGAGAGTTGAGATTCATCTGCAGACCATATTGGAACTAAAAGGTTTTCATGTCTTATCAGTAGACAGATAAGGATTGTCTCATACCGAGGGGACTTGTTTATGCTTAAATCAAGCCTAAGATTCTATTGCGTATGACATTGAGACTGAAATACAGGGTGTTACCAAAATATTGTCCAGGAAAATAAAAAAAACTTTTGACGTATAATCGGAAATTAACTTGCGTTTTCAAATAAAAATTACTTAAATAAAGGATAATAGGTTTTAAATAAAGTAAATAAGAACAAAAGTAGATTACTTAAATAACTTTAATAGAATTAAAAGTAAATTTCTAAGTAAAGAACTTAGAATAAATTTTAAAAAATAAAATTTTCTTTTTGAATTTGAATAATAACAACTAGAAAGGATTACATAAACAGAAAATCGACGATGCTAGTGATAAGATTGAAAAAAATAAACATTATTTCAACTTCGGATGATACGATTTGAATGAAATTTTTTATGAATTTTAAAATTTTCTTCATGTAAATGCATTTAAGGAATACATGAACATTTTGGGAGGATGGCTGTGAGTTTATGTAGTAGAAAACATGTTTTATTCTTAGGAATAAAGCATGTAGACAGCATTGAAGGTGTGTTATGGTTGAAAGGTGTGATTGGGGCTTTATTCTGAACTGAGTAGGAATTTTGCATTTCAACCTTCTCACATCTGAAAAATCATAATGCAGATTTCAATGTAAGTGTCTAAAGTTGTAATCAGAAGGATACAAAGTGTAATTAAGTCGACAAGAAGTGTCGTGGATATTGGAGATAATAGGAGAAAATACAAGGGACTACTAAATAATTAAAATTTGGATAAAAAAGTAAATTTTGGAAAATGATGAGTTAAAATTTGTAAAAGTTTTGAAATTAAAATGTTTTAAGTAAAATTGAAAGTATTTTTTGATAAGATGATGGAGAATTTGTAACAACGGTTAAGACAATAATAATTTGATATAATATTACATAGAATTTCCATGTAATGAAACTTTAGACAGATGATAGAAGAAAGATAAAGTGTAGTGTATACAGAACTGATCAATCTGTATATACAAAATAAAACCGGACGAGTCAGAATTGGAGTACTTTCGTAAGAAAGATAGTAATTTTTTAAATGTATATAATAGATTAAGAGTAATAATGCTTGGCTTATATAAAAAAAAAAAAAAAAAAGTATTTGATATTTGTTTACAACAGTTAAGAATAATAAAATAAGTAATTATATGCAAAATATTGTTAGATTTAAATAATTTGAGATTTGAAAGGTGACTTGTAAAGGAATTGAGTGGTTTTCAAGAAGCATTGCTAAGATGATAATAATATTGAAGTTTTTTGTTTTTTAATAAAGAAATGGTAATAAAATGAATAATGGAGTTAAAAATGTTAAAGTTTTTTGTTTTTTAAAGAAGGAGATATAATTAATAAATAATAATATGAAGAGAATCTATGTGAGTTTTGCCAAGACAAATAATAATAAAGTTTTGTAAGTTTTTTGATGTTAAATAATGAATGAAGGAGGTTAAGTTTTTGTTTTTTAAAGGAAGGAATAGTAAATTAATAATGATAAGAGAGATTTTGATGAAATTTATAAATAAAATAAACAATTAATGATTTTTGATAAATAGTGTTTGAATTTGAAATAATAAATGATGTTGAGAAGTTATTTGATAAAGATGTCTAAAAAATTTTGATGAAATACGGTGTTAGCTGGGAAACAATGTAAATTTTATTTTTTTTTGGAGTTTTTGTATTTAAGTGGTTGATGACAAGGGAGATTTTAATGAAGTAATTTAAGTGAAAGAATTTTTGAGTTTTATATGAAGATGATGATTTTACAAAATTGTTGAGTAAAGTGGTATTTAAAATGAAGTTGTTCTGTTAAGAAACTTTTATAAAAAAGGTAGTTGGGTTGCATTAATGGTAATTTTTTAGTTTTTAAGAGGTTTTTTGAATACTACGATGAAATAAAGGAAATATGCGACGATTTTAATGAAATAAAGGAAATATGCGACGATTTTAATGAAATAAAGGGAGATTTGAGGAATTCTGCGAATAAACGACGATTATCATGATTTTTTAAAGGAAGCTACGTTGAGATAAAGAGATAAATATGAATGATAAAGAGGTGTTTTGAGGATTAATGCAACTTTGATTATTAAAATATGAAAGATAAGATGGAAATAATTTTAAGATAGGATACTGAGAGATAAAACAATTGTAAAGAGGTAATTTTGAAATAAATAGATGAGTTTTGTAAGCAATTTTATTTTTATGATAATAATGATGTTATAATTTTGGATCTAAGTAGAAGAGAGGAGTTTTTTGTAATTGTTGAATTAGTAGTTAACATTTTATCCCAGCAAGACAAAGGAGAATTGAGATTTTTAAGTAAGAATAAATAATTATTGGATTTAAACTAAAATAATATAAGATGATAATTGAAAAGTTTTAAGGTGAATTGAAGTAATGTTGAGTAATAAGTAAATAATTTTCGTAAAAATGTTAATTAATAATGAGAAGTTTTAAATTTTAATTATATGAAGTGAAAGAAATATTCAGATGAATAGTTAGAATCTTGGCAAAGAGATAGAGATTTTTTTCTTTTAGCAATCAGGAGTAGACACTCTGACGTCGCAAGATAAAAGTTGAGTGATGGACAGCTCAATGATAAGAAGTTGATGAAGGTTTTTTGATGATGGATAAGACTTGGGTATAAGTGGTTTGATTGATTATAATATGCAATTAGGTAGATTTAGTGAATCAATAGATTATAAGATGATTAATGTGAGTTAAGAGAGAATATTTCTTATTTTAAAGTTTTGTTTTTTTTTAATATGAATATTCTTAGTTTGCTGAAATTTTTTTATTTTTGGAAATCTATAGGGACCGAATTTGAAAGTTTTTTTTTTTGAAGTTAAAATTTTTTTTGTCAAATAAAAGAGAAATCTGTGTTTCAATATATATATATTGAATCACAGCTTTGATGGGGTATTTGTAATACCAAAAATGGTAATTTTAACCTAAATAACCAAAAAATGGTTATATTGAGATTTAAATATTTAAAGTAACCCGGGAAACGGTAAATGTTAAAATAAGGGAACATAAAATTAAGATATAGGTTTCCAAATTTAAATAAAATAATGTATATAGAATATTAGTCATAATTAGTAATAATAAATTAGGTAGTGTTTTGTTTCGTTAAAAATATAGACAAGAGATTTGTCAAACAAAACTATTTGAACAGTGTCTAAGTCATGCGAGACGAATATCGCAGACGTTGCAAGATTGAATGAGGAGTCCGTGCGGTAAGAAATGTGAGCCCTGTATCGCGGGAAGTGGAAAATCCACGAGGTAAAAAGATCAGTTAGAATTGGAGATCCGACGTAATAAGATGTTTTAAATCAGTCTTAGAGTTTGGAAAAATGTAGTCAAGTGTTTTAAAAAAAACAGTATTAGTTTTGAATAGAGGAGGGAGTTTTAGAACAGTTTAGTGTCAGTAGCGTGTTATATGAAAATAGATAAAAGACAATCGTATTTTCATACAAAAGACAACTATGTGTTTTGTGCCTAGACACGCTAAAATAGCGAAAGTGGGACAAGTCTTGTAAGCGTGAAAAATCGTGAAGTGTTTTATGGACTAACAGTTAATAAACAATCTAAACACGAACATTAGTCGAGTACAATGGAAGGCTCGAAAAATGTGATTGATATAACGCCGACGGACAGTTTAGCACGTGGACATCATGGAGAAATATCCTTCAACAACGGACGGGTAATCAGTGTTAATGAACACTGAAACTCAAAATTTATCTATCTATGTAAAATTTATCATATTCAATGTATTATTTTTTATAAATTTAATATCTTTTAAATAATTAATTTGTTTTTTGGAGAATCATAGAAGTCTACTGACAAAAAATTTTATTTAAAGTAAATTCAACATAATACAAACAGATAACCTTAATCTATTCATTTTAATAAATAATTTTTTCAAGTTGCAACTACAAATTTTAGAATCACAAACAAGGATTTAAGTCTCTTCAAGGCATCTTTTTAAAGTTAAAAAGATAAGGAAATTTCAAATAGAAGTAAGATATGCATTATAAATATGTATGTATAACCTTGTATAAATATTTTAATATTTTGTGTAAATAAATTATGTTCAATTATTACAAGCACAAACAAACAAAAACTATTCTTTTCTTCACTTTTCACTATTAAAAAATTCAAATTTTGTAGTCCGTCGCTGTACGCGTATATCGTCTTAGATGTTCAAAACTGGACTGTCCAAAGGACACTTTCTTCTTGCTTAGCTTCTGTTCCAAAATTTTATAAGATGGAGTATGGGGGTTCACTTATCTTAATACACGGTATGAAACGAATTCATTGTCATAATTTTATAGGTTTTTTATTTAATCCAAAAGATATGTAAAGATTTCAATTTTAATTTAGTACGATCTCGTAATATAATTATTTCTCTATATTCTTTATAACTAAAATAATTTATTTCTAAAATTTTTACATTAAATACTTGCAATACATTTGAAAAACTGACATCTTTTGTCCTAGCCAATGAAATCGCGTTATCTTCCGTGACTTCATTCGCTCCACCTCGGTTGACTGAAGTATGGTGGGCGTAGCCTTCCATCTTCCCGGTCTGCTATCTCGGCGATATTACAATCATTTTGTTATATTTGTAAATATTATTCCATTTTTATAATTTTGTAAAAATATGGAATGTTGCAATATCCCTTTGTCACTTGGAAAATTGGTTTTTATAAGCTATATTCCTAATATCGAAATGAAATAATTTAACAAAATTTAGTTATTTATTTTGATGATTTAAGGCTTGTTGAGACATTGCTCATATCTTTATTTTTCAAAATCAGGTATGACAACTTCGTTTACTCTTCGTGCATCTAGGCATAGTCTAAGTTCTCCATTTTTCTTTATAACTGGAATGATGGGATTGATGAAATGACTACTCGATCGCTCTATAACTTTTAAATTGTGCATTCATTGTATCTCTTTGTCAACTGCCTCTTGATGAATTAGTGGTACCCTTGTCCTTTAAACATTCAGTCTTCTCGTATCTCTAAATGATGTGTGTATTTGTTACATAAGCCAAGAATTTCGGAAAATATATCTTCGTATTGTTTTAATAAAATTTTCAATTGTGTTTTCTGTTTAGGCTCTAGGATTTTGTTCTCGTGTAGGGTGTTTTCAATTAAATTTAAGTGTTGATTTGGATGTTTTATGTCGGTGTTGTTCTTATTATATTTGTTTTGATTATTGTTATTTTTATTAGTTTATTAGGGACTCTTCGGTCCCCCTTTATTAGTTTGTGATCTAGATCGCGCTTAGGGCGGACGGGGCGTCGTGGTGTTGGCTGCACCTGAAGAAAGTGGGCAATGATACAGTCCCTGAATTCCAAGTAGGTAATTTTTCTTCCCAAATTCCTGTTCACAATGTAGTTACTATTCCAGAGAGCTGCGTCGAGAAGATGGAAACAAATTTTGATATACCAACGAAGTGACTTCCTTGGTGTAGTATAATATGAAATCATCTGGTCTGCCCTATCTATGCCGCTCATATTTTTGTTATATGCGATCACCATAGAGGGTTTGGTTACAATTTGACCTCTTCTGTTAGTTGTCTCTTCAGTTCCCGGTCCATGGGTTGTGGATATGGTCAAAACATTCCGCTTAACTTTCCACTTCATTACTGTGATGCTCCCTTTTTGGCGGCTTATGCATTCACCCTTCTTGAGCTTAGCATTGACAACCATCTGTGGGTTTCCAGCACGATTAGTCTGCAGAGTGCCACAACAATTTGTCTTATTTTCCATCAGGTGCTCTGTAAGGTCCACACTATTGTAAAAGTTATCAAGGTACAAAGCATGGCCTTTGCCCATGTAATCTTGCATCAAATGAGTCACAACTTCAAAGGTGTGACCTTTAACTGGATCTGATATAGTTCCTTTGCCAGTGTAGATGAGAATATTCAGAATATAACCATCTGGCGTACAGAGTTCATAAAGTTTTATGCCATATTTGTGGCGTTTATTTTTGATATATTGTCGAAATGACAATCTACCGCGCCACAGTACCATCGCTTCATCAAGAGATAAGTTTTTTCCAGGGCTGTAGGCTTCTTTGAAATTATCCAGCAAATGAACAAAACATTGTTGATTTTGTGAAGTTTGCCAGCTGTACAATCAACCTCGGGATCATAAAAACATAGGCATCTAAGGATTGCCTCAAACCTGTTCCTAGACATTGTCTTTCCAAAAATGGAATGTTCATAGAGCTCTGAGGTTGACCAGCAATGCATCATACTCGGAAAATCCAGGTTGCCCATGAGCATACATAGTCCTAAAAATTTCTTCAGTTCATCTAGTGTTATAGGTTTCCACCACCGCATGTTTGAATGTTTTGTTGTGGGAGTTCCCTGGAGGTTTAGGGCACGAACATTTATTCAAGCAACAATTTTATTCAAAAGGCTTTCGTCAAATAAACTGTTAAATGTTTCAATAGGGTCAGTTGAATTTATATGTACCTTTTCTTTTCCTATGAATTCATAGATTTCGGGCTCATTGTTTGTATCAGTCCATACGTTTTGTTGAGCCTGATACTCAGAATGAATGTTTGATACAACAAATAATACATTAGGATCATTTTCAATACTTCCTAAGTCCAAGGATTCTTCAATTATGTTTTCAAACGGAACTTCAACCTCATCATCAACCAATAGGTTTATTTGGTTAATAATCCCCAAATCTTCAATTTGTTCGAGTACATCTTCAATACCGTCTAGTAGAGGGTTATTTTGGTTTAGGCCTATGTCAAAACGGTGATCTGTAGGGTCAGAATGCTCACCATTACTAGATGAATCCTCGTGGTCATAGTCAGAGCTAGGTAGATATTCAGATTCGCCATCACTGCTAAATAAACTCACATCACTTACATCTCCATCGTCTATCACACGGTCAATCTCAGTTTCAGTCATATAATCACTCCTCTTCCTCACTTTCCGCGACCTCTGTTCGTCACCCATCTCCACAACACTCAATAAACAGTTTATAATCTCACAAACAAACTGATCACAGGGGGTTGACACAACTGAACCACAGTCTGTAAGGTTGAGAGTGATGTAAACAACAGGTTGGCCAACACTCCTCTGGAGTCAAAACAAAAAGTCCCATCCTCAGACCACGCGACATATATATGTGACAGACATTCCTGTAGCCCATTACGCAGTTATAAAGACGATCAAATACACCAATTGGCAACCAGAGCCAATTTAGTAACAATGAGCTCGAGTCACAAATATGTGACGTCGGGCTGTGGTTAGCGCCCCAAGCGTCACACATGTGTGATGTCGGTCTACACGCAAAATCAGCGTGTCACAAATACGTGACGTCGGTCTATACTGAAAGTCCAAAATTTGAGTCGGTAGCGTACGTGTTAAAGGTTTAGTTTGTTTTATAATTCAATTTTCTTAATATAAAAAAGTGTAAAATATTTTATTATATATCATATATGTATGGGTTTTATTTTCAGGAGATTTTATGTTTTGTTTAGATTAAGGTTTTGGTTTATTATAAGAGAATAAATTTTAAATAATTCTCATTATTACACTTGTTATTTTTCATTAATCAGTTTACCTAGAAAGAGCAGAGATTTTTAATTTAGTAAATTAAAAATAAATAAAAAACTTACAGAAAAGTTTCATCAAAATCAACACTTTGTTTTATGAGAAATATTGAAATTACAAGAATAATTTGCAGATAAATTGTGCTTAAGAATCTATGCTACAGAGATTTTAGTAAATAAAAAATTTAATGAAACTAAATTGTAGCTAGTAGGTTACTTACAAAAGTAAATAAAATAACTTTTTAATAAAAAGGGGGGATTCCATTGAGTTTAGGCTGCTGAACTTGGTGAGGGAAACATCCAGACCAGGCCAGAAAAATTATATAGGCTAGCATACACTTCCAGTGGTCTGTATTGTTCTTTCTGCAATAGTCAACACCTCAAAAAAGAAGAAAAAAATCAATGTCCACTACAAAAGTGTTACAAGAAGCTAAGAGGTATGCTGCGATGTAATCTGAAAACTGGTTTC
Source organism: Aphrophora alni (assembly GCA_963513935.1). NCBI lineage: Eukaryota > Metazoa > Arthropoda > Insecta > Hemiptera > Aphrophoridae > Aphrophora > Aphrophora alni. The sequence goes on along the minus strand of OY740770.1, from coordinate 60,145,137 downwards.
ATGCTAAACTAAACAAATATTGTATGCCGGTCCTGTATTATAAATATTGACTTCTGTGTATGTAGAACACTCTGGCATACAATTTTCATAAGATACAATCTGTCAACACAAAATGATAAATACCATAATGAATCTTGAAGTAAGGGAGTAAGAAATTATTTACTAACATAAATTTCCACAAGATGACTCTCTCAATTACTACAGTATTTACTCATAAACCATTAAAAAGTAAGGAGTATACAATAGATGTATTAGAAAACCTGAGCTATGAACAAAAACAACAATTGAGGCTCAATAACCAAGATCTAGGGATGTTGAAATATAGATAATCTTCCTGTAGACAATTCATGATGTTTTTTCATGCCCTAGTTGCAATTCTAGGATGTACCAAACTTCTATGAATATCTGAACTACCATTGGGGGATTGGACCCATGGTACAAAAAGAAAGCAGACAATGCTGATTCAAAGGGAAAGTACCAAAACAATAGCCCCATGTTTGTGTTTTTAATTATTATTTTGTAAAGAAAATATATTCTTCATAATATTGGCTACATTCTGCAAATTTTAGAACTACAAATAGTGTTATGTTTGTGTTTGCTTTCAATGTGCTACATTTAAAACTAAATTCAGCCATATTTTCTAGTGCGGGTCATTAAAAATTTACGGTAAATTCTGTTTGTAATCATATTCTTTAGTTCTTTCACATTTAGAACATTATTAGAATTTGTTTGATGTATTTTATAAATTTAAGAAAGTATATCTGTATTATAGTCCCAGTAAAGTATGCCAGTAAATTATATTTTCTCCTGTATGACTAAGAAAAAAATTCATAAAATTTGTATTTATACATAATGATATTCCTTACATTGTTTTTTGGAATTATTTGATAGAACATTAAATTGGAATTTTCTTTATATGTTTTATTAATTTTATAAAGTATATTTCCAATATAACAAAAATGGACCTATTAGTAAGGAACTCAAGGTCTATAAAGTTCAAGGGCTAATAAAAGAAAGATTTGGACTTACATAGAAGCTTCACTACTACTTCTTCGACTAAGATACATTCGATTTCGCTGTCTGCGTTCAATGTTTTCTCTGGAATAAGGGTTGTTTGGCAGTGGAGGAGCTTGTTGCCATTTCATGTGTTCTCTTTCAGCAATCGAACCTGTAAAATTATTAGAATTGATTTAAAAAATAAAAATTATTTGTTTTATTTTTTTATATAATAAAATATAATCTTTAATATTTATACTGTTAAGTTTTGTTCCTTTAAACTGCCTGGGTTCTTTAACATTAAACTAAAAAAAAATCAAAAAAAAAAAAAAAAAAAAATCAGTGGTTTAGTTATCTCATTAATGGTTCTTTATTATTTAATACAACATGACTATTTCTCTTAGTGCTTTTATATACTAATTAATTACAAATATTTTAATCTTCTATAATTACTAAGAATCCAGAATGACTCTAATTGTTGTAACTCTCAGATGTGATTCTACGTTATAGTTTATAATGAATTGTCTCTGAAATACGTCTCTGATTTGTCAAGGTTTATACGTAAAGTTTGCTCACCCTGCTTGGCACTCTTATGAATACAATATTTCTCAAATTTCTCTCAATGTTTATAAATAACTATTTACAAATCAACTTTCAAACACAATTCAACAAATTAACCAATTAATATAAAGAAAGTAATCCTTCACAAATTTAAAAAATAACAAAGCAACACATTAAGTAAAGATAAATTAATTGTCTATAACAAATTTTTCCAATTAACAAGTAAATCAACTATAATAATACTATCTATTAATAAAATCAACAAATAATAAAATAAAGCAATAGAGTTTTTAGTAAACAGTAAACCCATGACCGATAAGAATTCAACAAAACAACAGTAATTTTCAAATATGTTACTAATTTTTCAACTAATTTTAAAAAATGGTTAAATAACTTTTAGTAAAAATCCTTAGTATTTATCTGTTATTTTAGTAAAAACTAAAACATGGCCAATGCACCATTTGTTAGGATTGATTCCTTTAAACTACCTGGATTCTATATTTTCAATATAATCTAATGGTTCAGTACTCAATTAACACGTTGACTGCTAGCGTCCACGATCGTGGACTCGGGGGGGGGGGCGCCGTCAGGTGTGCATGTCTACGATCGTGGACGCCATTGTTTTGTTGCTTAGATTCGTCAGTGTGTCTCTAGCATTCGTGTGGTGTGGACGGCTGGTTTTGCACATGTGGGGAGCTAGTTTTCTTCCATTTTTGCGATCGTAGTTTTCAGTTCCCGTGTTTCCATGGTAACATATGTGTATATTTATATTGTTTGTTTGTAAGCAGTGTTTTTATGATAATGGATTTACCCCCGGCCCTAGTTGTATTATTTTGTGCCAGAAGAAAGTCAGACAACGAGGTTAGCCTAGATAATCAGGATCTAGATCAGGTAGCGTACAACACCAACAAGGGGGAGGACTATGACCCCTACTACGAGGCCAACCCGCCCAAATGGAGTCCGCACTACAAAATCGGGTTACAAGATATTCCCTTTACAATGGAAGAGGGTTTTGTGGTGCCATTGCCTGGAGAAAACACCGATAAGCTTCTTCAACTTACTTGTGGACATTATATTTTTGGAGGGCATTGTAGCAATAACCAACAAATATGCGCTTGAAGTGTTTTGCGGTCCAACTACTACACCCGGCTCTCTGATATCTCGCTGAAAAGATCTCACTGTTGAGGAGTTAAAAATTTATTTGGACCTAATTATTCATATGGGAATTGTACAACTCCCTAGAATACAGGATTATGCCAGTAATAAAAAAATCATACACTGTAAACACAGCCAAAATGCTACATAAAAAGCATATATAATAATTTTCCAATTATTTTCAAGATACCGGTATATATCGCTTTGTAGTTTAATTGTGAATACAAATATGTAAAAAAAATGTAATAATAGAAAACTTTAATTAAAAACATTAAATTTTTATGAAGAAAATACAAAATAGCTCAAAAGTTTTCCTATTTTCAAAATTCACTAAAAATATTTATTTAATGCAAAACCCAACTTGTTATATATCATTGTTTACAAAAATATACTTAAAATTGAATTGTTAATTTTTCTACAATGGTATTATTTTAGAGTAGAGTAATCAAGAAGGAAAAAAGTTGTCTTTACTCACAAACATTTTAACTAAAAATCACTCTCAATTTTGTATAAAATAGCAGAAAATTTTGTTTAGACTATTCAAACTTTTACAATAATTTTGAATATGAATCTGTATCATCACATATCAACAAAAAAAACATAATAAATAATTCACAATACATTACAAAGCCATAAGCTCTAAAAACAAAAATTTCCAATTCACTAAACTGTTTGATACATAGCTTGTCAAATAACCCTGTTAACTAAAGAAGAAAGGTTACCACAACATGTTTAGAATGAAGACTTGTAATGTTATATAAAAAAAAAAATAATGCCCCACTTTGTTGCGTCATTTTGTAATATATTTAAAAAAAAATTAAAATAAAATAAAAAGAGAAATACAGTACTCTTAAAGAGAGCATGTGTGATTTTTAATTATTGATTTTAATTTATAACTTATATTGAAAATTTCTAATTGGGTCATGAATTCTTTATCAGTGTACAAAATTCTTTGGAGAATCCAAAATAAAAAATACAGAATCCAATTTCTGAAATGTACATTTAATTATCATAAAACAAAATTATAAATTGTACATAATTAAGTCAAAGCATTTCCTGAAAAAACATAAATCATAACACATTTTTATATAACATCATAAATTTCTAACTCACACATACTCAATTTAAAATTGATTGTGGTTACAACTTAATTCTGAAAAAAAAGAAAGAAGGAAAAAAAAAAAAATCTGTCATCCAAATTTGCAATATACTCAAACTATTAATACAATATTCTTATACGACCAAATTTCTTTTACTAATCACTTTTTTTTTTAGCATTTTAATAATTACAATAGAATGAACTCATGAATGTCTTTTATTAAAGTTTATTATTATTATTTTTTTAAAAAAACATTACTCTCTTATTTAAAACCACATGATATCTTTGCAAACATCCTATCCAAAATTGTTAACAAACTGAAAGTTCCAGTTAGTTTTATATTTATGTATTTATAAAAAGTAATTTGAGCATTCTAACACTGAAGCTAAAATCTGCAATATACTCAAACTTTACACTGGACTCAAACTACTTCATTGTTCAACTCACATGTCCTCTTTCCTAATTTTTACTCCACTAACTTAAGGCTCTGCTCCACCTCCGCCATATTGGATTCATCTCCAATCAAGTAATTTTTTATTTAATTTTTCAGCTCTGTCTTCTGTCCCCCTCCTCTTTAAACTATTAATATGAAAACATTAAATCTAACAAAATAGACTTTTAACAAAATCCACCCACAAAGCAACTTCATGACAGTTAAACCACACAGAATGTACTGAATATACCCACAACACAGAACACACTGATATCACATTTCTCAAACTTTTATGCTCATCTAACCTGTTGCCACATTTCTCTTATATTTTATATTATATATGTTTTTAATTAACTTTCTTATAACAGATCTCTCTGATTATTTAGTACTAACTGCCTTCTTTATTTATTTAACTCTATCCATTATTTTTATTATTATTAATCTATTCTATTATATAACAGAATACCTTCCTCATTTACAGCCCTGAGTCAAACTACTTTCTCTAGTCAGACCAAGTCTACATAAGTGAAAATATACCCTATTGCAGACTTTGCTTGTACAGTACAATCCAAACCTAATATTAGTTGCACAAGAAAATGTTATAAAACAATGATGACATTGTGGATTAATTATGCAGAAAATGCAGACTTGTGAAAATTGGAACTTTTGGTTATAATGAATATGGAAATTTGAAACAAATATCTTTACAACAATACTTAAAGAATTGTGTTAGGACAATTTTTAGTGGATGAAATTTTGAATTGAAAAAAAAAAAAAAAAGAGAAGATATTTACAACTCACCTGAGTCGAAGAGCATTTTGAGAGTTAAACCATATTAATAACACAATCTTTGTTTAGTAAGAGGAAGCTTTAAATATTCTCATTGGATTTCTTTTAATCGGAGAACATTCTTTTTTGTTGGTAATGAATCATTGACTGTTATCTTTAAAAAAATAATTCTAATATATTTTGTCATTTTCATAATAACTTTGCGAGGAGTTTAAGATTTTAGCACAAATATAAAACAATAGGTAAATACAAAATTCTTACCGCATGACAATCTCATCTTTTAAACCAAAGCAAATATACAATGTTAATAATATAATAAAATATAATAATATATTCAAATAGACACCATTCAATTTTCCACTATACTATATTATAATTGAATGTATATATTTTTTTAAAATAATAATATAATCATAAATATAGTCGCAAATTTTTTATTTGTATGAAGGACTCAACACAACTAGCCATGAACAGAAGCATAGTAAGTCATTCCATTTTAATATTTACTACCTACGGCAAGACATTTAACTTCGATTAAATATTGAAATATTAAAATTTAATTAAAATAATGTATATTTATTGGGAACTTGTCGTGTAGAATTAATAATTTTAAAGCTATAATAAAATTCACTTTTGAGATGGAAAGATGTTTAACTTAAGGAACCCAGTGAGATTTAGATACATCAAGTTACACATTAATTACAAAAAATGATTAAATATTGAGAATTTTGTCACAGTGCTCCTTGGCCATTTGTATTTAAAGTATTTGCAAAATAAATACATCAGGATAAAGTATATTAAATACAAAAGTAATTTAATTATTTAAACTATATACATCTACATAATTACAGCTAAACATGAGAATAACAAACAATACAGAGTTAAAATATACTTAATATGTTGTGTGTATGTAGTTGAATATGACTGTCTTGTGCAAGCTTAATTATCATATAAATTTTATTTAAACTTTCTGTTGTTTCTTTGAACACGAATTTAGTATAATTATTTATAGTATATGTCTAATACTGTTATATGCATATATCGTGTAATTTAACTTTAATCAGCTGTAAAATACCTGAATGAAGATCAGCATAAACTGTTGTAAGATGAATTAGAGTACCACTCACAATTTAATGATTGTTCCAAGTACTAATTGTTAATAAATGAATTATGAACTACGGATAGTCAACACCTACATAAATAATAGAAAATTAAGTAACATTTTGTAGTGCCAAATTAGAGGAAAAAGAAACAATTACCTGGCAAAGGAGGTCTTTCAAGTTCACTGATATTTTCTGGTTCAAATTGAGATATTTTGTCAGTAATAGCCGATTTTTTATCAACTGTAATTGTTCTGCAAAATAAATAAATTAAATATGAATAACTATAGTATAATATTAATTTATTATACAAAAGTATAAACAGAAAAAATTAAAGCTATGAAAAATATTTATTCTGTTGTTGTAATAAAATAAATCAAGAAAAAAATATCTATGGATAGGCTTATAATTGACCAATAAATAACACCAAATTTATAATTTATTGTAATGTAAAATTTTAGAACGGTCTTACTAATTCTATGCTGTCATTATCAAATGAAAACAAATCAAGTGAGTTTTAAAGTAAAAGTTATATAATTAAAACAAACAATTTTTATTATAAACCACAACTTTATTTAAAATTTACCGACCATGGTTTTGCTAGTTACCATGAATGTAAACTACCTTGCCAATGCTGTAACTAGCGAAATCATGGTCTTTAAATTTTAAATAAAGTTGTGGTTTATACTAAAACAATTTTGTTTTAATTATTAAAATGGAATACCACTAAGCACCTACGGTCTTTAGCATAAATAGTTTTAAAGTTATATATTCACCTTGGCTTTGGAACAGGTACTGGTGAAGCACTACCTGATTCTGGTTGTAACTGGGCTACAGTTGCATAGTGTACAGTGTATTCACTGTCTTGTTGCATTTCCAGAGAACCTTCTCCTGGTAAAAAAACAAATTCAACTTCTTCAATAATTTGTAATAGTGTACATTTTCAGTTTAGTGATTTTTAATGGAATGGAGTATACATTTGACTCAAGGAAATGTATTATGTTTTTTGAATAAAATGAATAAAGAATAAAGTAAATAAAGAAAATAATTTGTAAAAAATGATCAGAGAAATTTATTATATGTATGTTAACCCTTCGCACGCTGAATAAAATTTGCCTTATTTTACCTCAACGCTGAAATAACTTTAAAAAAATTTTATTATTTTTTTTCAAAGTTAATTTTTGTTTTCGTTTTGTATGTTGTAATATTTTCTTTTTTATCCTATTATATTTTTATTTTATTACTAATATTCTCTAATACCTTATTAAACATCCTTTCAACTAAATTATATTGACTAAGATACAATAATTAGTCAGCCTCTTAGTACAAATTATTTATTCACTTTCTTTTTTACATTAAATGTTATTTCATTTTAAATGTTTAATTATTGCTTTAACTGTCCTGAATTAAATAAATATAATATATAACTCTTAATTCCGGGTTTCTGGTACGTGGCTTTATTTAAAAAACTCCTTGGTTTTCTTAATTAGTCCTAATTTATGCAAATTTCAAGGTTCTAAATATATTATTATGTTTATATTATATCTCTAAATGTCTCTATTATTAATTATTTAAAATTGTTCATTATACTTATAGTTCATGCTTATTTTACTCTCACAGTGATGGTTTCAAGTATTTTCTTTTAAATTTGGCTTGTTCAATTAGTATGGATTTTTTCTAGGCTTTACTTTTCTCACACATTCAAAGTTCAACTGTACTTTCTGAAATCCTCTTTACAACTGCTACGCATTGTTTTCATATATCGCGGCTAAAATTAGTTCTTCCTTTTTCTTCCTTATCCAATCAGAATATTCTATTTTCATCAGCTGTCTTTGCGTATTGATACTAGAGAAATTCTAGCCTCGAGCGCTAGCCTCAGTTCCGATATTTCCATACAATTTAATTAACCCAGCGACTACGCGTATCAAAAGTTCTACTATTTTTTTTTTTTATTTTTTTTTTTTTGTCCTTTAGCCTTTCACATTTATTTGTTTATGTCACTTTGTTTATTTTTTAAATCACTTTAGTTTATTGGTTGGTTCACTTCTTATCCATCTATATTAATTTATTCTAACCTTACTATTTCTATTTTACATTTAGTTGTTCTTTTGGCGCTTTTTATGTTTGTACTATGAATTCACCCAAGTTTATTTTCATCCTTATTATATCGTCACAATGTGAATGGTTAATTAAAAAAAAAATGTCATCATTGGTTTTCGGCTACATTTAAGATTTTTTATTACATACAACAAAATAGTAAAAAATTGCAAAAAAAAAAATTAGTTTTTATTAATTTTTGTAAATTGGAACAGTTATATTATGAAATAACATATAAAAAATACAAGGTAATACACAAATACAAACACGGAGGTCGTCGCCTATCAGACTAATGATATTGCGACTATAAAATAGAAGCTATAGAATGTGTGCGCCACCGGGCAATTCCAGACAAAATAGCGTCCCCCTCCACTGCCTCGAGGCGTAGAACTTTCTACAAAACGTTTTTCTATTCCTGAATAGACAGCGGACATGCCTCTGCATTCTACCGGAACTTTGGTGAACTAATTAACTAACCATAGGCTAAAATATATTTTTGCGACTTTAATCGTCATTCGTGTTTGGGTCAAAGTCTACCATTGCGGCTATACTTGTTTGCCGCGTGGGAAGGGTTAATATTTAAAACAGGTATAAATTTAGTTATGAGAAAATTGCAATGTTAACTTTTGAACACAAAGAACGAAAGCTGTTACTAACCGTAGGCATTTTAGTCCAATCTTAACATTCAAAGGGAGAGTATGTTCAGAGGATAGATATGTTTGCGGAGACAATGTGGAAAGAAAGTGTTTTCTTGAAAAACTAAGAGTTGTTTTAAAAGTACTGTTATATAATAAAGTGAATTAATTTCTATTGGCTAAAAAATAAACTTTTGAAAGTGAAAAGCCATGATTATGTAATATGGTGCAATAGAGAATGTGCATTACGTAAGCCGGAAAAATCATATAAAAAGAACAAATAACTGTTTTTGAAAAAACTAAATAACTTGAATAGAATGTTTTGAACTAACGATGAAGTAAACAATTATTACGTTCATAAAAGTGAAATAGAAAACTAAAAAAGTTAATTTTAAAACGGGAGATGAGATTTCAGTGAAACGATGCCATGTTACTTCAACCTGGAAAAGAAGTGTTTTTAATTAAAAGTTTTATGTAAAACATTTAATTTAATTTTTATGAGTGAATGCATGTCAGGTATAACCATCGATATAAATAATAATGGATCGCGCACTGCTATAAGCCACGGGTTCAACTTTCCGGTAACACACTGCTACGTGTTGTGGGTTGCACCCACAGCATTTTGCAGGCTGACAGGGCAAAAGCGCGAAAACATGTTGTTTCTAGTTATGTTTAGCAAGTCTACTTTCAACTGTTCCCCAGAATTTCTAGAAGAGGTTTTTTAATATTTAAAAGTAAATGTCCAGAAAAAACCATACCTGAAACATGTTAATTTAGTTTTTGATGCAATGAGCATAAGGAAGCAGGTTCTGTATGATCATAATGAAGGTAAAAATGTTGGATATGTAAGCTTGGGTAATGATCCTAAGTTAGATGAATACGAAACACTGGCTAGTGAGGCTTTAGTTTTTCAAATTGTCTCACTAAAGGGGCACTTTTCTTGCACAACATCCCGGGGAAGACATAACAATAACCCAAATGTAAAACAATTCCAACTGGCATTGAGAAAACTTATGTTCAGGAATAGTGTGCAGTCATCAAATCAGGGAAACTGTTTGCAGTATGTAATAGTGTACATTTTTAGTTCTTTGATTTTAAACAGAATAGAATATATACTTTAATCTTAGATAGAGTGGGTTATATGCCTAGACTTGATGAGTCAAGCAGGAAACGTATTTTGTTTTTCTTTGAATAAATTAAAAAAGACCAAATTAGAAAATAAAATGAGTAATGGAAAATGACCAGAGAAATTTATTCTATGTATTATAATAATTAGAATGATTATAAACTTTATAATTTAAAAAGTGCAGTGCAAACATTTTATATACAAAGACAAAAGATTTGGAGAATTACTGCCAACTGATTTTAGTTTAGTCTAGATAGAACCTTCAAGGTGAATGGACGTTGGCCGGACAGTCGTGTGTACTTTCAGACAATGAAAAAGTAGAAAGAAAAGAGTTTTCTTCAATAGTTATGAACTGTTTTAGTAAAAAATGTTATGTGATAAATATTCAAATACGTTTGAATCTAGAAAACGAACATTTAGACTGAATAGAACTTCAAAAGCGAGAGCGTGTCCGATTTTGAACAAAGAAAAAGTAATATTAAAAGTGTTTTCTACAATAAAAATGAACTGTTTTTGTAAATAATGTAATGTGATAAAGATTCAATCATGTTTGAATCAATTATGTACGTTCAGAGTGAAAATATTTGACTTATTAATTTTGCACATTCTGCAAATGTATGTTACCCAGAAAGTACGGATGTAAAGACTAAGTTTTATTTTGTGTTTTATCTAAAATAAAACAATTTGAACATTTAAATATCCTTTTCACAATATGAACAATTGATGACGTGTTCTCATTAGTAAGAAATGTGGACTTAAAACATTAACTTTCAATAACGGTTAGAGTGATTGTGATTAAACTACACATACAGCTACAACAAGGAAAGGAAGTGATTTTAAATAAAAAGTTTGTTTTAAATAAAGACACGTGTTTAGCATGTATAAACTACTATTTAGTAGTTTAATGACTGTGATTGTTTAATGACTTGAAAATTTGATGAATATTTTAATCTAGCACTTGTAATTTTGATTGATGTCTTATTATAAAAGACAATATGTTGTTTTGAGAGTAATATTAAGATTTTAAAACTTATAAGAGATTTTCTTTTTCATTTAAATATTTGATGAATATTGTTGCACATTAATTCAAGAATAAAGTATATTAATTTTTTATAAAATATTATTAAATTCAATCTCAATATTTCGGTTGCAACCAAAATTTAAATTTAACAAAATTAATTATTTTTTTTAAGGATTTTTTAAATAATATATATACAGGATGTATTAACAAGTAGTAAATATTTACAGGAATTTGATTTCATATATGTTTACATATTTTAATTATTTTATCTTCATAAAAATTATGTGCATTTCAGAATAAAAAAGACTTCTGTTCTTTTATCCAATGTTCTATTTAGTACACTTGTTTAAAAGAATTCACGACCCAAGAGATAGTAGAATTAAATTTTTATTTTTTAAATTAAAATTTTTTTATTAAACTATTTTTTATAATCAATACATTACAAAATGGCGCCCAACTTCATTCAATAAAAAACTTTTACTAATTATAATAAATTGTTTCAATTGTCGCACAACGTGTGGCATTTTACAAAGAGCCCTTTTTTACCATTGTTACAAGTATGACAGTGTTATACAAAGTTTTATTATGAGCTTTGCTGAGGCAGCTGAAGACATTGACATGAATATTGAAGAAAGTGAAAAACAATAAATTTGTAATTTCCAAAGTATGGTGACTACGGGATCCTACTACAAAGATAATGTATTATATTTTAAAGTGGTTTTATTGTAAGGAAGTTAGCTCGTTAAGTAAAATGTGAGGAATGTTTTAGGTTATTGACAGCTGATGAATGTAATCTATGTAGCTACACACATTTTACTGGCTTTGTTTCCAGAGGGAAGTTATTTCGAGCCTCCTCAGATTTGTTGTATGTTGTTAAGATTATGAACAACAAATATAGTTTAAATAAAAATGTTACAAATAAACTAAACACCTACAAAATCATTTTGAAGCCTGTACTGTAAGAGCATAAGCAGGATATGTTTTTACCCTCTATTCGGTAGACGACCATTTTTGAAGTCGTTCGGCGACGCATAGTTTATTCTAACGACCGGAAAACACGCATTTTGCAATTCAACATTTCGCCCACTTAGAATCGTCCTATCGCAATAAATAAAATACCGTTGGAAAGCCAATGTTCCGCAGATGCATAATCATGCAAAAAAAAAAATTACAAAACGTTATAAATAATATTCTAAAATTGCTGAAGTTTGCATAGTTTTTATGCGTAAAATCACAGATTTGAACTGAGCGGTTTTTAGTAAAAGCGACGCCATTTTTTCCCAATGATCACAAATCTATTTTTCTGTCAAACAGGTCGACCAAAACACTGTTTTGTAGATCACATCTTTCTGTTTCCATCTGTGGTTGACAAATTGTTGTATGTGTCATTGTGTCATAGATCGCAAGATATTTCTACTTGACCATAGTAGAAACCTAATGGAACAAATTTCACTTGGCATTTGGAGCAGTTTACTAAATAATATAATCGATTATTCAATCGATATTTTGTAACCAATCTTTACAGAATCTTGTAGAGGAGATTTCATTCTACAAGTTGGTATTACTTGATATATCGTAGAGTTACTTTGAGATTTTTGTTTTGAACTTGGAATGTAGTTAAAGTTTGTGACATAAATTGACACAGAAAGGCTAGGCGCTTTTGTTTTGGGATTATATATTTCTGTTTGTGATTACAAATTGTATATAAATTGTGTATACAAGTTACAATATATGTGTTTTTATTTCTAAAGTTTATTTTTTTGAGTGAAGTTCTAGTTTTTGAATAGTTTATATTTGGGATAACCTAGAGTTAAGTTATAAATCTAGGCGAAAAAGCAAATTTTCTAATTTGTAGTGTTTTATTTGATTATACAAGTGTATAAGAGTATTATAAAAGTGTATATGTGTGTTATTGTTTGTAGAGTTTATTATTTTAGTGAAATCGAGCTTTAGATAGTTACAAGTTAGGCCTAGGTTGTCGAGGTAACAAACCTAACGTAACTTCTGTCGTCCACTTTTAGGGGAAAACATTATTTTTATTTTGAAAATTTTAGTTTTTTTTTTTTATTAATTGTTATTCACATTTATACTAGAAAAAGTTTGTAATACTTGAAAAAAATGTAAAACAAAATTTTCTATGCTCAATTGGACTTTGAAGTGAAATATAGCCTTCGATTTTTGTGTTTTTTTTTTTATCTTTGCCATACTGACTCCAAACTTATTTTTCAAACTTTTTTTTTATTACACTACTAAATTCTATGAACCTTTCTGAATATAATGATATATAGAAGTTGGTTTTCCATAAATATTACAGTTTTTGGTGAATTTTTGAAAATAAGCCTAACAAAAAACCTTTTTTCGTAAAATAATTTTTTTAATTTTGAAAATGTAACAAATTAATTTTTTTTTCCAACTATATTCACAAATATTACACAAAACTTTTGTATATCTTGGGAAAAGGTGGTAAGCTATGGATTTGGGATGATACAGGTTTTTCTGGAAAATGTTAACTTCATTTTTTGACATCTAACATACTCACTTCAAAACCGTTAAAAAAAAAAAAAAAAAAAACTATTACATAGATGAATTCTATGCATCTTTCTGAGAAAAATGATGTCTTATAAGTTGGGTTTTGTTTAAAAATAACGTTTTTATGAATTTTTTAAGAAAACAAAACTTTTTACAAAACCTTTAACATTTGCCTGATCCAGGGTTAAGTCAATATTTTTTCTATATATAAAAATATAAATTGTATAATTTTAAAAGTAATATGTTTTAATATTTTCATATACATGAATCTAAATAAATTTTTTTTTGGACAAAGGATGTTTATCATAAAGATTAAAAAATTTAACTTAAATGGATTAATCCAAGATAATTTTGAACATAAGACAAAAGATGCTTATGTTGTAATTGATTTAGAAAAATAGAGTATTTTATTAAAAATTTTAAGTCTCCTAAAGACAATGATAATATGATATAAAATCTAAAATTTTCAATTTAAGATCATTTCAAAAGATAAATTTGTGTACATGTATAATTTAATATTGTTAATAAACATGTTCAGTTTCAGAAAGGTACAAAGAATTTCTCATTTACCTTAATACCATTTGGAGTACACTTATAAAAGGATTTACGACACTGAGCCTATTTTATGTTAACTAAAAATCAAAATTTAATTAGTCTAAATTGGTAAGCGTAATGCTCCCTGGCGCCCAAAAACCGAGCAACTTCTTCTTTTCTTTTTATTAAAAAATAAATTAAAAATTCAAACCCTAGTATTTTATATTACTTCACATTTTCATATTAAACTGATATTCTGGCCTCTTTGAACTGTCTGAAGCGATCAGACATGTTTATAATTTATAACATGTTTATATACTTTGTCAAAAACTTGACGAATGAGTTTCTGTTCCTGTTTTCCACAGTTTAAAACAAAATTCAACACAAACTCTCTCCTCTTTCAAATCACTCATTTTATGAATGACCGATTGCACAAACAAAAAAATTAACACTCCAACTAACAAAACACTGACGTTGTTTCTTAATAAGTGATACAGTTCCCACGGCCAACTAGAAGCTATCCAACAGTGATTCATAGATACTCTTCCCACTTACACTTTTGTATTATATCATGTATATTGCTTTAATTTTAGATTTGTATGTTTATTTTCATGTTCTATTGTTTTCATTATGTTTTAGTGTTGAATTACAACAACAAATAATGTGAAAACTCAAAATTACTGCTAAAAAGTTTGTTTAACCAGGTTTAAAATATTGTATTACAATAATTAATTATTAAAACCATAACATGATTATACTATCGACCAAAGTTAGATAGTTGGCAGAACTCAATGTTAAACGAAACACAAACACAATATTTTGTGACCGTCTCCACTTTTTTCGACCAGCTGGAAGTTCCGGCTAGCTGGAGATGCGTACACTTTAGCCGAATCTTGTCAGGATGGGCCAAGGAGTCGGGTTAGGACGCTAATGAACGCACGCAACGCAAGTTAAATTAAAAGTTATCTTTTATTTTAGCGCCAAATTATACACTCATAATTTCGAATTTATAAAAAGACATAATGGCTAGATAAAAGGCCTTATAGTGGTCGAAAAGCATACCGATTAATTTAGATAGCACGTGGCCAAACATGGACTGACCTCGTAGCGGTCTGCCATTCAACTTCTTTTTCGCGGCTCTCAAAATAGACTCTCATCTAGCTTGCTGGTTCAAGCCCTCCACCCCTCGTCTCCCCCTCTTCTATGTAATCTTGCACTGCTCAACAAAATTGCAAGTGCAAATTGATATTTTATTATTTAGAATCCCTTCCAATTACATCCTAATTTATACTTATTATAGTTTTTATTTGGTGGGCTCCTTGGCTCGGCCACAGTTTTGCAAATTATACAATTTTAATGAGGATTGCAGACCATGGTTTTTAGTGTCATGGTCGGCAAGACTCATTAAAATTGTAGAATTTACAAAATATCATGTTTGCATTTCATTAAAAAGTATAACAATAATCTAAAAGTTTTAAGGTTTTGGCTATTAATATATTTTAAAGAATCAAATTAAAATGATGTAAAAAAAGTTGTAAAAATAAACAAAAGTTGTAATATTTTTTGAAAACAAACAAATAAAATATTGAAATTCGTTAAACACCAAATAAATTCTGCCTGTACCTTATTTAAAAAGGCGGGTTATGATTTTCATTAATTAATTAATAATTGTATGGAGGTATGACACTATATAGTATACTATCTAATGAAATAAGAATGTTTATCTCAAGTTAAATATTCAAATTTACAGTATAGCTTTCTAACCAGTAATGTTCTATTCTTTTAAGGATCACCTTTGGTTAAGTGGAGTATTGTAAACTAATCATGTCATTGTTGTGTTTGATAGTTTGTTTTGATTTGTGTTATTTATATTTATTTATTTTTATTAAATTTTCATATGCATGATTATGTGTGTTTTAAATTCTGTAATGTTTTCCTAATTTATTACCACTTTAAGATCTAATTTAAATAAATAGAGATGAGATTAATATTTATATTTACTGTATTGTTATTTTTATTGCTATTGTATATTTATTTTTAAGTTTGAGTCAAGGGACGTGACATAATATTTTATACATTATGTATAAAAAAAGAAGAAGAGTAATCAAACCAAGAATCAGTCAATAAATATAATGATAACAGAAAATAAATCATTTCTTGTAAAAACAATAAAAGTACATAGTCTGTTATTTTATATAAATAATAAATTATGTATAAACATACCAGAATCAACTTGTAAAACGGGTATATCAAGATTTCTTGCTTCACTGAGATAGTTGTTAGTTGAAGTATAATCTTTTTCATCCAATACCACATCTTTAATATTTACAGGTACTTGAAGTGCTGGTACATCTTTATGAACATAATTTATCCTTTTGGTAACTGCTTCAGAATCCTGAATGCTCTGTCCAGATTTATCAAGAAATTCACTGATTTCTTGCCCAGTATCAGGAGATATTCCTCGAGCTTCTTGCATACTACTTCCATTTAATGTATTACTTGTTTCTAGAGAGGATCTTTTCAAATCTTCTCTTATGTACCCTAAAAATAATTCTCTTTGTTTGTCCAACAATTCCTGGTCTTCTATCTCTTCTTCGTATTCTGATGATTGCTTTAAATCAGTTTTAAGATCTGAAAAAACCAATAAGGATATTTTCTTATTTGTTAAGACAACATTAAATGTAAGCTGTAAGACAAAATCAAAGACTTTATAATTTTAATAATACTTCAAGGGGTGTCAATGTATTCTACAAATGAAATAATCTAGGCCAATTAAGAAAAATGCCATTTTAATGAGTCATATTTTAATACCATTTAAAAATTATAAAACTATAACATAAAAAATAACTGAAGATTTGAAATACAATTGCATCTTTTTAATTTCAATAAATAGGAGTAATTTGACATATAAAATTATATATGAATTTATTATACATAGGCTTCAACGTAATAAGAGCTTTCAATATATAAAAGTAAGTCACAAGTTTAATTTAATAATAAGTAATGAGCTCTGTTAGGAAGTAAAAAGTTGAAAGTAATTAAAATGATTATGAAAAGTATTTTTATCGAGAACTAACCATTTTAAAATTTTATTTTTGAAAAGAACAAACCCAAAATTTAGAAACCAGGGTCTTTAAGGCCCAACTAGACTAGTTTTAAAAAATAATTTGAAAACTGCTTCAGATGATTAGATTGTGGAGAAATTTGTGGGTTTGAACAAAACATGGCAATTACCCACTTTTGAATTCAATTAAAAAATTCGGACTTTGTCAGAAAAAAATTACATCCAGCCAATGAAAGAAATTGAATATATATATATATAAAAAAATAAACCTTAAAAATATGTTCTATGTCCAGAAAGGAAAAACGTAGTTGGTCACAATAGTTGATATTAAACATTATTGGACATTATTTTGAATTTTCAAGGGTTGGATAATGACAATTTTTTACTTTTATCACTACTGTATTGAAATTGTATAGTTATTATATTAAACAAAAAATAATAAAAAAATACTCACATTTTAACCACTGTCAATTTATGAAATAGTTGTTATATATACAACATTTTAATTATTTAATACATAAAGTAAAAATTCAAAAATAATTGGCTTTGTATTGCACTTACTTAAACATTATATTTTTAACCCTACTCCTCTTTTTTGGCCCAAATTAAGAAATCTGATTTCATAGTCTAAAACTAGAACACCAAAGGTAGGGATTAGAAAAACAAAACAAATATTGGTTTACCCATTTAGACAATATAGACTAATCAGAAATGTAACAGAATATAGTAATTAGGGATGAGACAATTAGCTTACTGATTAATCGTAATTATGTTTATTACGATAATTGACAATTACGATTAATCATCGATTCATACTTCTCTTACTGATTTGGGCTTAACAATTACAGTTCACCTATCCAATAAGTTTGACGGTTTATTATTATCTATTGATTAGAGTTTAATTACTGTATATACACCTCATGCCATGCGTCCATTTACTTGTGTGAATATTATCTATCAAAAGAATATTTCTGAAAAATATTATATTTATTGGTCTGAATATTGTGTAATCAATTTTAACATATTTTCAGCTCTCAGATTTATTTATAAATTTAATAAATTTTATTTAGTTATATTTTAAATAAATAATTCATATCCATCGAGAATAAGATTCACCTAGCTTTAAAGAAATGAAAACAAAATAATTGTCTCATAAATGTCATCATTTAGTAATCAATAGACTAATCATACCATAAAAATGTAATCAGTACACACGCAATATTTTCCTATGAAGGTTTTTGTAGGGCTGAAACAACACCTTCTAAATATAGGCTACATACGTTTATATTTAGGAAAGCTTTTTCTGAACCCTAAGCCAATAGCAGAATTAACCCCCTACTCTCAATACTAGGAGGGGGGATATGAAAAAGTATTGTAGAAGGAATAAGAAGAGGGAGGGAGAGAAGAGCCAACCAATGATCTCTATACTATGGGGGTGAGAGGGGGATAATATGAAAAGACAGTGTGGAAGGGTTAAGGAAAGGAGAAGTTTTGAAAGACAGCCGATAAAATTGTTCCCTTCAATTTATATTGGACAAATTTGCATGCATCTATGATATCAATTTTGGTCTACACTATAATAATATGAATATTGTATAAGTGATTTTGATGTTGATGAGAGGTTTTTTACCTTTAAAAAGTATTCAAATATATAAGACTTACCGTCGTCAATATTCTGTTTAAGACGGCCGTTTCGGCTATTCAGCCATTATCAAGTTGTAAACTAATCTGGTTTCCCTTCGTCAATTACAAACACTTATACACATTACACAAGAGCAAAATTACACGCGAAACACTTACACGTACATACGATTAAAATTGATTCATGAAACATTGTCTACGTCCTTACTGCACAGAGTCTCGTAGCTTGATGAGTCAAGCTAGAAACATATTTTGTTTTTCATTGAATAAATTTAAAAAGACCAAATTAGAAAGTAAAATGAGTAATGGAAAATGACCAGAGAAATTTATTCTATGTATTATAATAATTAGAATGATTATAAACTTTATAATTAAAAAAGTGCAGTGCAAACATTTTATATACAAAGAAGCCAAAGGATTGGTTTTTACCGCCAACTGCAATTGCTTTAGTCTGGATAGAACCTTCAAACCACTCGCGGACAAAGAAAAAGTACAAAGAACAGTGTTTTCTTCAATAGTAATGAATTATTTTAGTTAATAATGTTATGTCGTATAAATTCAGTTATGCTTGCTATCTTTAAAACGAACATTTAGATTGAATAGAACTTTTAAAGCAAGAGTGTGTCGTTTATGTAATCGTGTCCGATGTAGAACAAAGACAATGTATATTAAAAGTGTTTTCTATCATTAAACATGAACTGTTTTGATAAATAATGTTATTTGTGACAAAGATTTAATCATGTTAGAATTAATTATGAACGTTTAGAGTTAAAGTGTTTGAACTATTAATTTTGCACATTCAGCAAACGTATGATGTAATCCGGAAAGTACGGATGCAAAGACTAAGTTTTTTTGTGTTTTAACTAAAATAAAACAATTTGAACATTTAATTATTCTTTTTCACAATATGAACAATAGATGTGTTCTCAGCAATGAAATACATGGACTTAAAAAATTAACTTTCAATAACGGTTAGAGTGATTGTGATGAAACTACACATGTAGCTACAACAAGGAAAGGAAGTGTTTTTAAATAAAAAGTTTGTTTTTAATAAACACATGTGACTGGTAAAGTACGTATAAACTAATATTATATAAAATAAAATGTGATTTTTCAAATAATTTATAAATTTGTTTAATACTTGAATTTTCAACTTGTCATTTGTTTGATGTCTTATTATGTAAAGCGTAATATGTTGTTTTTAAAAATAATGTTAAGATGTTAAAACTTATGAGATATTAATTATTTTCATAGTAATTCAAGAATAATATAAATTGATTTTTCTTAATAAAAAGCATTATTGAATTCATTTTAGATAACAAGTTGCAACTAAAGTTTAAATTTAAGTAATTTAATAAAATTAAATTTTCCTTTTTGATGATTTTTTAATAAAATATTATACATGTATAAGATGTATTAATGTAAAATAATATTTACAGGAATTTGGCTTTATATATGTGTTTACATATTCTAACAATTTATTTTAATAAAATTATGTGCATTTCAGAATAAAAAGACTTCCATTCTTTTATCCAATATTCTATTTAGTACCTACACTTTTTCTAAAAAATTCACGACCCAAGAGATAGTATTCAATATTAGAGTTTTAATTTTAATTTTTTTATATATTTTTTTAATCAAAGCATTTCAAATGGCACCAAACTTAACTAGATAAATACAATTTTATAAAAATAGAGCACCCTTTTATAACTATTTTTTCAATTGTCGCACAATGTGTGGCATTTTACAAAAATAGAACCCCTATTTTTTTCAATTGTAACAATGTATGTAAAAAAAAAAGTTGCACCTTAAATAAATAAAGACTGGATACAGGATTTGGTTGACAATACTATGTTATTATGCAGTACCAGTTTAAGCTCAGTTCTCTTATCCGTTGACAAAAGTTGTTTAGTAATTGATGGTGTCAACAATCTAGTTTTGTTACAGGTGTCTGTCTCATTTGAAACAAACAAATCAATCATTCTCATTTTTTTTTGTATCTCTGTAGGCATGATGTGTTGCATCAATGAATAGACCTATTTAATAATTTATTGGATCGAGTACCGGTATCTAACTAAAATCTGTTAACTATTGAATAAAGTCTTTGTATTTTTCAGTAATAATTCAAATAACCACATATCAAAAGCATTTGTACGATTTCATGATTTCACTATCTGTTACTAAGCATTTAGCCAAAAAAGGAAAATTGGATGTTTTTGTGATAAGATGACAAAATGCAACAAACTCATTCAAGGTCATCTTGTTTCTCCCCACCTTGTTATTAAATTAGATATATTTGACTGTTGTCTCTCTATTTTTAACCATCTTTGAGTTATATGGAACAGTTTATGTATTTATTAGTCATCTTTTTTTAAAACAATACTTTTTGTATAAGACATGTCATTATTTCTAGTCACTGAAATAAGCATAAACACTTCACAATATATACAACATATAAACAATATATATCAACATTACAATTATCAAATATCATAATACTTGAACTTAACAGTTTACATACCTAAAACTCACAATATGACATGTACAATTTAGGAAAATACAACAATAATAACCATAATACTAATACATTTCCCCTATCTAAATACAACACCAATTTGGGGGGGGGGGATATTTAAAAAAAAACATTATTGAACCCCTGATGTTCCCTGTGAAGCATCTAGAACCCTATACAAAGCTAATTTTTTATTCTGAACATTCATTAAAAAAACTGTGAATTTAATAATACATTTTCCCCCAAAAACATTTCCTTTACTCTCCTTCTGAATACTAAATAGGTAGTTTCTGCTTTAATGATATCTGGGAGCTAGTTATATATTTTTACCCCCATGTAATGGGCCCCTTTCTGGCTTAAAGCAAGATGATGTTGTTTACATCACAAAGTTATTTCTTTACCTGGTATTATAATAATGATAGTGAAAATTTAGCCTAAACATCTCAGGATGTTTATATATAAATGACACACTATCCAAAATGAAAAGACATGGTAAAGGCAATATTTTACTAAACTGAAAAAAAAGCATACATGACTTTTTTTTTCTATTTTGTCCAAAAATAATTGTAAGAGCTTGTTTTTGCAACCTAAACAGAACATTAACTGTTGCTTCAGTTACTTGTTTGAAATATCTTTTTAATAACAATTATAAAATCAAAGCGATATTATTAATTAAAATATGACAATAACGTTTAAATAAAGAGGAAAGAGTGTACATTCATCTTTAATGTAAAATAATTAGTTATTTATCAGTCAATTGCTTTCAATTTATGAAGTTAACATTGATTAACTTATTGGCATCCTCTCTTCCCTCATGGCAGTAGATCACAGGACATGTCCCCAGAATCTGACATTTATTCACAACAAAACCATTTTATTCAATGTAGTGTGTCTTTAAAATACAAGCAGTATATTCGGTGTTGTCATTTTCATTATGTACCCAAAATTACGTATTTTCAAAGTATAAAAATTAGTTTTCTTCTGTCAATCAAACACCAAACAATTAGCACACATTTTCATTTTATTTTCCTATTTAATAAAATTCAAAAACAATGGTCAAGACAATATGTTTTCACTTTGACAATACTGAATTATTTCTGATTGTGAAATAAATTAAAATATTATTACAGAGTGATCGAAAAGTCATGCATATCAAAATAAATGTGTCTGTAAATAGTAGTTTAAAAAAAATTATTTCTGTCCCTTACCACAAGATATCACCACTGATATTAGCGACAACAAACCTATGGTCCATTTAAATGTGTACGGGTCACATGACGTCTGTAGTATTGCGTAGATCACAGCTTTGTAAACATGTCTTTTTCCCAAGAGCAATGACTCTACATTGTTGAACAGGTTTTTGACAATCGTTCATATGTATTTGATGTATACCAATTTTGTGTGAAATATCCCGATGTAACAGTGCCTAACAATTCAACTATAACCAGATTAATTGCTTGTTTCTGTGAAACCGAATCAGTTGCATACAATGAGAGAGCCAGGAGATCAGTCATTTCGACTAACGCTAAACTGGTAGGTTTACCTTAAAAGGAAAGGTTTATAAAAACAGATCGAACACACTGTATAAAATGAAGATGAACATATCAAAGGAGACTAACAATATCAGTGTAGACATACTCAACAAAGTAGCCACGAACAGGATAAAACAAGTTCGTGCATGTATTAATGAACAAGGCAGCCATTTTTAACATAAATTATAAAACATGTAAATGTTAGTAATAAGTATTATAATGTTATTATAAAAAAGGTTATAAAATACATTAATGTGTACATATACTGTATTACGTTTTAGATGTGCTTAACTTTTCAATCACTATTTATTACATAGATAATGAAACCAATTCCCTCTTTTTTAGTCGTGGAGTATTATCAAACAAAGCCAAGCAATTAACACTTATTATACTATAAAATATAAATACTTTATACTACTTTTACGAGAAAGTAATAGGTTTAAATTTTACTTTTTTTATGTGAGATACACATGTCTGACTGAAAGGAAATACAACTGTAAATAAGTTCAAGGGCAACTACGTAGTTCTTCACTAAATCATTTATTACGGATGCTCTTTCACTCTAATTGATATAACACTGAAGCCTATCTTATGTTACATGTCAAACATACGCATATATTTGATGCTTTATATAAACATCTTTTTATTCTAATTTGTAAAATCAATCAATATTTATTTATAATAAAAAGTTCATAAGAGGATAGAACATATATTTTTCTCTGGATCCAATCATGTATGTATATGTTTGACACAACTTGTCTGGCTGAATTATCAATATTTGTTTTGAAAGTTTGTGAAGACCTTCATATAATGTCAGTAATCATAATACATAATCATACTACATCAGTAATCACTAATCACTGATTACAATTAAGTTAAGTTAAAAACTTTATAATAAATTAATACATTTATTCCTTGTTCTACAATGTAATGGTTTAAATTAAGAAATTTAGTGAAATTAATGAGCACTCATCAATAATCGTAATCGCTAATCGCAGACTATTAAAAATAATCGTAATCGTAAGCTACAAATCTTACCATCCCTATAAGTAATATTAAAATGGGTAGGTAGTTATTTTAATTATAACTAAAAATAAAGAGACTATTCAACCATTATTGATTTTACTTAACAACAAACACTCAATGCAATAAATTATTGAATAGGTCTATTCATTGAAGCAACATATGTGTCTACAGAGATACAATAAAAATGACAATGATTGATTTGTTTGATATAAATAAGATAGACTATCTACACACCTACAACAAAAAACTCCAATCCTCCCATTCAGCCATGTAGACTAGGAAAGGGACAAGAAGGGTCTACAACTGTTCTAAAGATAAGATAATAATTGAGCTTAAACTTGTACTGAATAGCAATAGAAAGTTCTGAACCATACGCTGAATCCAGTCATTATATTTATTTTAAGGTACTACTTCTTTTTGTTACGAAAATCTGAATTGTTTATTATTATAAAACCATAATTATAACAGGAATGACTTCAAGGTGTTTAAGTATTTTAAAATTTAATTATTTTGTTTATTCTAGGCAACTTCCACATTTAAAATGTATACAATTTCCAAATTTATATTTTCAAAGATATTTGTAATGTAAATATCTACATTATATTTACATGTATATTATTACAACATTTATTTATTTTTTTTTTAAGCCGAAAACTTATCTTCAACAAAAACCATAAAAATACAATACTCTTATAGCGTAGGTAAAAATTCACATCATAGATACAATGCCATTTTGTCCAACGTAAATTCAAAGGAAGAATGTTATGTCTTTTAAAAAATGTTCTCCTTTCCTCAAATCACCACACTCTCTTTCCGTATTACCCATCTCGTAGTACCAGGATGTTCATTGCTTATGTTAGACAATTATTTTGTGTTCCTTTCTTTTAAAGCTAAGTATAATTTCCTATGGACAAATCCTCAATTATTTTCGATTTTGAAAAAATATATACAGGCGAAACTCGTTAATCCAAATATTTGTTTGCTCGAGGCGTTCGGACTGTCAAAAAGTTCGGATTACTGAGGAAATGCAAAAAAAAAAAAAAAAAAAAAATGCCAGAAATAATTTAAAAACAAATTTTATTACTGTACAATAAATTAAAAAACTACAGTACAGTACATAATAAAGTTATACAATACAATAAATAACTTTGTAATACAATAAATAACTTTACAATAAAAAGCCTTTAATCGTTTTCTGACCTGCTTTTTTGATCGACTTACGAAACGTGTCAACACGCAGTTGACGAAGGGTGAGGATCTGGTATAGTACCAATAGTGAAATGACCTGACTAGTGACTCATCTCAACTACATCCTTTATTTTGTTTATGTTTCCGTTGTTGTGACGTGGGAATTCTAAGAAATGGCAACTGAAGGCTGTTCGGAGTAGCGCGGCGTTTGGAGTACCGTGCGTGCACATTAACGAGTTCACCTGTATTTCACTAATTCTACAAAAACAATAGTTTCCTCCATTTATTTTTACAAAATATGGTCAAACAACTATCAGAATTAAATATAGTCGGTTATAAGACTTGCTGATACAGACAATTTGGAATATATCCGGTTCTAAACGGGAAGTTGAATATTGAACAGAGCCATGTGAGAAACAGTCTAGGTAGAGAATCTGAAGTGATAGGTTGTGTTGGTTGTAAGTAGGTCCTCTAAGGACAAAGCAAAATAAGTACAATGTAAAATATGTAAAGTGTTTGTAAATGACAATAATGTATTGTCTCGTTGGGTAGTATTGTGTGAAACGAACTAAGAGTATAAAACGGTTTCGTTGAAAGATCATAAAGGAAAATTCGGTTATATGGAGCTTCTAGTTGTGAAACCATGTGCTTTACACATTCGTGTATTTTGTTCAGAATAAAGACTAGAGTTATCTTATAAAGAAAAACTAATTGATCATTAATCTAATATTCTGAATACTGTTTTAACATGTGAACTATTATGATGAACTCTGAGAACGATTGATTTCACGTGTTCGGTAAAAGATGATGTAATTCGGGGCACATAGACAAAAAACTTTGTATATAAGAAAAATAGAACTATTAAAAATTTTATAAGACATTATTAATTAATTTTGATACAGGAACAATAAATAAAAATAAATCTTGTGAAACATGAACTAAAGTCGTTTTCTTTTGAACAATGGACAAAGCAACTTTGCAGAATCAGCATGCAGTCACATTGAAGGAAGCAAATCACCTCTTGAGGAAAAGTGCTTTTGAAATAAAAAATATAATGTGATTTGGTATAACACGTTTAGACTTTCATTATCTAACCATATATATGTATTTTGAATAATTTAGATTTTTTACTTTCAAGTTATATGTTTGATATTGTTAAATTATGTATTTCATCAATAAGATGCAATGTTTTTTGTTGTTCAGTTTTAAAGTATAACAATATGCTAAAGTAAAGTTATTTTTTAATAATTAATTAATTAATTTTCAATTTCATAAAAAATTATACTTTTTACTAATTAAAATATTTACCGAGAGAAATAAAGTAAAATCTCTTTCATTTTTTTTAAGAGTTGCAACTAAATAATATAAATTTATTAATATAATTTGACTAAATTCTTTTTCTTTTGAGATCTGAGTAATGATAATAATATTGATAGGATGTGATAGCATAAGACATCTTATAAGAATTTTTCCTTTGATTTTTGTTACATGCATTTAATATATTTTATGTTTAATAAATGTTTATGTCAAAATTTCAGTTGCAAGTGTTATTCATTTCTAACCAGGAATCACTGTTAGTACACAGAAAAAAGAACTCATGCCCTGAGATATAGATATGCAAATTCGTAAATTTAAATTAAGTAAAATTAAACTCATTTTTCAAAATTGGAAGCGAGAGTTTCCTGGCGCCCA
Organism: Aphrophora alni; assembly: GCA_963513935.1. Taxonomy (NCBI): domain Eukaryota; kingdom Metazoa; phylum Arthropoda; class Insecta; order Hemiptera; family Aphrophoridae; genus Aphrophora; species Aphrophora alni. The sequence goes on along the minus strand of OY740770.1, from coordinate 60,118,407 downwards.
TAATTGCTGTGCAAATTTTTAAATATAGTAATATTAAATTCATTTTATATTCTTTTTTGTAACTTAATTATATGAACTCTAAAAGCTGAATATTTCATAATTGTTACAACATGTATAAACGCACTATACAGTAATTCAATTCTATTATCAAGCGATAATTTTACTCTGACAATTTTTTTTTTAATAAAGGGTCAAACATATGTAATTAAAAGTGAGCTCTAATCGTTTAACCCGAATATGTAAAGAGAAGTATGAATCGGCGATTAATCATAATCACTGATTATCATAACAATCATGATTATGATTAATCAGTAACCTGATCGTCTCATCCCTAATATATATGACTAGACACATAGTTTTTTATACGTATGTTAAAAGGATTAGAAAAAAGAGGTGATATTAATTTAATAATAGTTACCTGATCCATCGATGAGATCCTCAAGCACACTATCACTACATTCAGACAGATCAGATGTTTCATCTGCATCAACATCACCAATTAGGGCACGGTAATCCTGACTAGGATGTGGTACTAGCATAGGTACAGGAACAGGCTGACATGTTCCAACTGCTGTCTTTAACTTTCTTCTTTGGAATAACCAATTCTCTTCCCATGAATCAACAGGATTAACCACTTCTACACCAATACTAACATTTGCTTCATCCTCATCTTCTTCTTCGTCACCTCCTGCTTCACTATCAGATGATGCACCTCTCCCTTAATGAAAGAAAATCTGATGAGAATTTCTATAAAATGTACTCCGTTTGACATAAATATGTCAAAAATAAAAAAATAACAATATTATATTAACCTGAAACTTTAATAAAGATAAATTAGGGACAAACAACATCCTGTTAAATTAAAAATAATAATTTAGAATTGTATTAGAATATACAAAATAATATCTTACCATCAATTATATCCATGCCAAATTCTGGGAAGGGAACTCTTTGCCTTTTCATGAACTTCATGCTTGACAAGAAGCGATCTATTTCTGATAAAGGAACTTCTGGTTCATCATCGCTATTGTAACGGGTAGTTACTTCTTCAATGCACTCTTCAATCTATATTTTTTAAAATTCTAAAATATATTAACTTTTATTTTATTATAAATTAATTTCAAGTCATTTACATTATTTGTTATAATAAACAAAGCTTTGTTTGGAACTAATAAGTGTTTCACTGGAAGAACTTAAAATAATTCAAAATAGCTCATACTGTATTTAACATATAGTATAAATTAGCTCATGGCAAAGTGTATTAAGCTTATTGTAGTTATTTTTATTGAATAGAGGAAGTTTGATAAAATTTTACTGGGCTTAGTTCATTTTAATTTGTTATAGACTTTATTGGCAACGATTATTGTTCTTTACTTTTTGTTGTTTTATTACACAACAAATTCGATTTAAAACATTTAATAGTGAATCTTCCTAAAATTAAAGTATAGTGATTGGGCGTTTTTGCAGTTAAAATTTTTTTTATGGTCTAAGGATTTTAGAATTGAGGCATTCAGTTCCAAAACCAGTCTTTAGTTGGTTCCTGATTTTCATTATATTTCTACATTTTGATACTACTAAAAGTCTTACATTTGGTTCCAAAATGACTGCTATACAAGAAAAAATAAACATTAAGATCTGGGTTAGGTTCCAGACATAACCTGAACTACGGTCAATTTGTTTCCAAAAGCAACTTTATCAATTAAATAAGTTTTGGGTAATGGTCAATTTGTTTCCAAAAGCAACCTTATCCATTAAAATAAGTTTTGGGTAATTATTTGATAAGTCGATGTTAAGATTATTTTATAAAATTTGTCTAATTCTTTTACTACATACCTTATTTTAAAATTGTAATATAATATTTTAACGTGGAACTCATTTTTTCACTGGAAAAATACAAATTGAAAAATAAAAATTCACGTATGCATAGGTTATGTACACATCGCAATGGTAATTCGTAAGTTCAAAAGTGACTTTTAAAACATCAAGTTTAAAACTTATTTTAACTTAAAATTTCAACTTAATCGGTTCACAGTTTAACCTGAGATATTTTGTTGACAGCATTTGTCCAAAAATGAACTAACCCGAGTTATTATGGGCAATATTTAAATAGCCATTCTCATTTGGATTGGACTGAAAAATTGCTATCAATCATAGGTTCACGTTTCTCATCATGATTGCAACACTTAACGGAAACTTGTTTACAAGTTTTTACTGTTATTCACTATGTAACGTTGGCATCACTCTCTGCCACTCTCGTATTGTTTGCATCACCATACACGTACATTCATACATTGTGCGTTTTAGATAGTTTTGTTATTTATTTTACAGTTTTGTTATAATTTTAAATAAATATTAAAATTAATTGAATATTATAATTTTTTTTAGTTACCGGTATGTGATGATTATTTACAACTGAACTCAATATAATTTCCACGAGTTATTTTGGAATAATCTAAGTACCCACAGAAAGGTTAATGACATAAAAGCTTAAAAATTATCTTAAAATTTTAATTATTTATATAAAATAAAATGCCTTTTAGAGTGTAGATAACTAATTTAATTATTATGTTACTAAAATTTACAGAAAATTAAAATGTAACGAAATAACTCGGGTTAATCCTAGACACAATTTTTATGAACCCAAAAGAGTACTATTTAAAAAAAAATTTTTTTTTTTTTAATTTATTAGTAGTACTAATAAATGTTTGTTGTAAAGTACAGAATTCAACAATAAAAAATATGACCTAAAAATGAATATTTTTACAAAAAAGGTAGACCAGGAAGCGGTTAAAAAATGAAAAAGAATATAATTTTGAAATTTTTGAATACTGTATTAATCTATAGTCTTCGGCTACATTTTAACCACTGACAGGCAAATATCACCTAATATCAAGATCTACCTTTTTTAAATATGTTAACCCTACAACTGTTCAATGCTAAAGTATTATTTTCTTAAAAAATTAATAAAAAATATTATTTTTACACAAAACCTAACTTATAAGACATCATTTTTCTTAGAAAGATGCATAGAATTCATCTATGTAATAGAAAAATTTTTTGAAAAGGTTTTAGAGTAAGTACCGGGTATGTTAGATGTCAAAAATGAAGTTATCATTTTTCAGAAAAACCTGTATCATCCAAAATCAATGGCTTACCACCTTTTTCTAAGATATACAAAAGTTTTGTATAATATTTGCGAATATATTTAGAAAATAAATTTGTTACATTTTCAAAATTTAAAAAAATGTTTAAAATGAGCATAGAAATAATTGTTTTACATTTTTTTTCAAGATTAAAAACATTTTCTAGTATAAATGTGAATAACTATTGGTAAAAAAAAATAATTCTAAAGTCTTCAAAATAAAAATAAAGTTTTCACATAAAAAGTGGTACTCGACAAGTGAGGTTAGGTTTGAAACCTCGACAATTTAGGAATAATTAGTAACTTTCTGAAGCTAGGCCTAAGAAAAAATTACTAGATTTCACTAAAATAATAAATTTTACAAAGAATAACACACATATACACTTGTATAATCAAATAAAACACTCAATATAAGAAAATTTGCTTTTAGGCCTAGGTTTACAACTTACCTCTTGGTTAGTCCAAATATAAACCATTCAAAACCTAAACTTCACTCAAAAAAATAAACTTAAACTTTAGAAATAAAAACACATATATTGTAACTTGTGTACACAATTTATATACAATTTTTATACACAAACCTTCAAAATAACAAATATCTAACCCCAAAACAATATGCGTCACGCCTTTTATATTTCAATTTATGTCACACAGTTGCGTATGTTCCGACTTCAAAACAAAAACCTGTAAGTATCTGTTGCCTATATCAAGTACTACCAGCTTGTAGAATGAAATCTCTTCTACAACATACTATAAAGATCAATTTAAAAATCGATTATCTTATTTAGTAAACTACACCGAATGCCAAGTGAATTTCGTTCCATTAGGTTTCTACTATGGTCAAGTAAAAATATCTTGCGATCTATGACACACAGAACAATTTGTAAACTACGGATAGAAAGAGAGAGATGTGATCTATAGAATAGTGTTTTGGTCGACCTGTTTGACAGAAAAATAAATTTGTAATCATATGGAAAAAAATGGCGTCGCTTTTACTAAAATCCTCTGAGTTCAAATCTTTGACGTTACGCATCAAAAATATGCAAACTTCAGCAATTTTTGGAATTATATTTATAACTTTTGTGGTTTTTTTATGTATAATTATGTATCTACGGAACATTAGCTTTCCAACACTATTTTTTTTTTATTGCGATAGGATGATTCTAAGTGAGCGAAATGTTGAATTTCAAAATACATGTTTTATAGCCAACTTGTTCGGGAGAATGGATCTTTCAGGTCTTTAACAGTTGGAGGGTAAGTTAAAAATTGAAACTCCTCATATCCGTATTGGACCTGTGGCAAGTATCCTCCACCTTGTAATAAATAATAATAATAATAAATAATAAACTAATAGAACTAAATTGGTAAGAGATGCATGGTTCATAGATTGCTGACGCAGGAGGTCTGGAGTACGAGGGGGGGGGACGCTGGATGCAAGCCGGGAGACTGGCAGTCTGGAAGTAACAGCGTCCGGTGTGAGACTCGTAAAAAGGGGGGGAATATTAGACTAGCTTTTGCCTTGCCGTAGTATAGTTTTAGGTTAGCCAGCAGAGATCTTTATGTGTTCAATAAACACCTTGAACCACAACTACCTGTTGCATCTTTGAAGCACCCATCCGCCACCAAACCATCCTGACGAAGATCGGACGCCCAAACGAAGGAGCCGGACACAGGATCGCCGGCCCAACAGCGTGGGTTCCGTCACAACTTGGTGTCAGAAGTGGTCTTCAAGACAAAAGGTAGGAAAGATTTTTCTGTATTGGCTTATTTTTTAAATAATTTTTTTTTTAAATTATAATTTTCAAGTTAAAGGAAATAAAGTTTTACATTGATAATAAAGGAAAAAATAATGCATGGTATTTTTAGAATGTTTTCTTACGCAAATGATATGCGAAAGGCTTAGCCTACGCATAAAAAGAAAGGCATAGTGTTGGTGCAATAACTGGACCAATACTACAGGACAAATCTTAAAGTTTGCGGCGGAAAATATTTATATGTTATATATTAAATTGAAATGTTTAAGTTAGTAAAAACTGAATAACATTGGGTAGCGTGTCATTTTTAACTTTAAAAAATATAATAAATTGTTAAAAAATTTGTATTAGGCCTATATAATTAGTCAATAAGAAAAAAATTAATAAATTAATAAATAAAAAATGGCAGAACAAATTCCGATCGACGGTAACGATTACTCGTTGCAAGAAGCGTTTGATCTTTTAAATAATAGACTAAAGCAAGCGGTAGAAGTTAATGAAACGTTGCAAGAAAGGTTAGCCACGGTCGAAAGTAACGAAATGGAATTTTCAAGACTAGCTAATGAAACAGTAAACTTATCAGATTTACATTTGGGTTTAGTGCCAGTGTTACCGAGTTTTGACGGGGAGAAAAGGGGAGAATCAGTTAAAGATTTTTTAGATCAAATGGCGGACATTGCATCAATTAGTAGATGGAAAGACGTGGAACTAATAAAATTAACAAAAATGAAATTGTCAGGAATTGCAAAACAATTTGTAAAAATGGACTTAGCTTGCCAACAAGCTAAAACTTTCGATGAATTTAGGGCCGCGCTAGAACCGCGATTTCAAGAAAAACTGCCCGATAGTTACATTTATGAACAACTATTGCAAACAAAACAACGTAGAGGCGAGGCTATTGAAAATTTTGCAGACAGAATAAAAGAAATTAATGAGAAATTGATTACGGTAACGGAAAATGAAGACGCTAATAAAGTTTTGCGGGCATACGCGGATCGCAGAGCGTTGGATACTTTTACTAGGGGTTTAGCAGGTGAAATAGGGAAATTAACAAAATTAAAATTTCCAAAAACGTTGCAAGAGGCCATAGCAATAGCCACTGCAATCGAAAGTATTAACATTGAATTAACAGGCGCTGTAGGCGGTACTCTAGGCACAGTAGGGACAGTAATGAAAAATGAAATTAAATGTTACAGTTGTGGAAAAAAGGGTCATTCGTATAGAGAGTGTATAACTATGAAAAATAATTATAGGGATTTTGGTGCAATAAGAGGGTATCGAGGTGCACATCAAGCGCGGCTTTTTATACCACCATCTCAGCAATACCAAAATGTACATCCCCAAAATAGTCAACCGATCTATAAAGGTTACAGCGGTAACGCAACCAGGGGTAATTGGAACTTTCGAGGAATGTATTCACAGGGTCAACGAAATAGGCCACCATTTATAAATAACGGAAATAATGACGGAAAATATCAAAATAGGGGACACAATTTTACCCGTGGAAGTTACCAAAATAGGCCACAATTCCAAATTAATGGTGGGGCTGCAACACAAGGAAACGGACATTTAAACTTCCAGGGAGTGGGACGAAGCGCCGGCACTCACTCCAACCAACAATAAATAACACTATGAAAACACATAGCTCGGCGCATAAATTAGTACCTATAAATAAAGTAAAAGGAAATTATAAAAATACTGATGTATCAATTTTAGCAAAAATTAACGGAAAATGGGGCCGAATTCTAATAGATACGGGAGCAGAAATAAGCCTTTTAAATTTGGATGTAGCTACAGAAATTGTTAAAGAACAGGACATTTTAATAACAGGAGTCACAGGAGATATTTTTAAAATAGTAGGGAGTCAGACCACTGAAGTGTTTTATACAGATTCAAATTTTATTAAAGTCAAGTTCCAAATTTGTAAATTACCACAAGAATACGCTGCTATTTTAGGAAACGATGCATTAAGACCAAATAAAGTCGTGATAGACTTAGGTGAAAGCATAGTGAAAATAAATAACGTTAAATTAATAATGATGGGATTTCGGAAAATAGAATCTAGTGTTTTAGGAAGTAAAAGTGAAACAAGTAAAACCGAAGTAATTTTAAACAAAAAGCTTTTAACAACAACAGCGGGAACAAAACCCAAATTAAGTACTAATCTACAACCAAAAATAAAAAGTAAAGTAAAATCTAATATAAAATTATTATCGACAGGTACAAAACCGTCAAAAGAAGAAATTTTGAGAAATCAGAAAGAACATTTAGTATACATAAGGGAGTTACATAAAATTTCAGAAAATATGGGAAGTGAAGTACGTAAATATAATTTATTTTGCAAAACCGATACAACCGTGCCTGCACTGAGTGAAGTGTTAGTAAAATTTACGATTAGAGGATCTAAAAATAAAAATTATAAAAACCCAAAGAATACCAAGGAATTACAAGATAGGGAGGTTTTAATAGAGCCTATAGAAAACCCGCCTTTTAACATCTTGTGCGCTAGAGCTATAGTAAGTTTAGGAGAAACAAGACAGTGTTTTTCAAAAGTAGTGAATTTATCAACAAAAGACGTGAAGTTAAAGAAAGGAACTCTATTGGCGACATTAGACACCAATACAATAACACTTGAAAATTCTTTTAAAGTAAATATGTTTTCGGAAAATCAAAAAATAGAGGAAAATTGGAAAATTTCAATAACAGAATCGGAACTATCGAAAAAATTAAGTCATTTACCTATTCCCGAAAAAACAGAGTTAATGAAAATGTTATTACAATATAAAAGTGTTTTTAGTGCAGAAAATGAAACTTTAAAAGCCATAAAAAACGTCGAGTATAGAATCGATACGGGGTCCGCTAACCCAATATACGTACCGCCACATAGGATTCCACATGCGCATAGACACATAGTACGAGAATTGATCAATGACCAGCTAAATAAAGGTATAATCGAACATAGCTACAGTCCATGGAATAGCCCATTAATAATAGTAAGGAAAAAATCATTGAATGGGGAAGTAAAATTTAGATTTTGTGTAGATTATAGGAAACTAAATGAAGTTATAACCCCAGACGTACACCCTTTACCAAAAATAAACGAGACATTGGATTTGTTGGGAGGATCCAAGTATTTTTCTGTAATAGACATGCAAGCAGGATTCCATCAAATAAAATTAACAAAGGATAGTCAGCCAAAAACTGCTTTTTCATCACCTTGGGGGCATTATTCCTATACAAGATTACCAATGGGCATAAAGGTAGGGCCATCCGCCTTTCAAAGGGTAATAAACAATGTACTTTTAGGATTAAGGGATGAAATCTGTTTAGTATATTTGGATGATGTCATTTGCTTCAGTTCAACAATGGACGAACACATTAGTTCATTAAGTAAGATTTTTGATAGATTTAAAGAGTCAAATTTAACAGTAAATTTAGAAAAATGTAAATTTGGAGTATCGGAAGTAAATTATTTGGGATTTCTTTTAAACGAACAAGGCATACGACCAGACATGAGGAAAATAGACGCAGTAAAAAACTTTCCAATACCACAAACAGTTAAAAACGTTAGACAATTTTTAGGTTTGGCAGGGTTTTATAGAAGCCATATAAAAGATTTTTCAAAAATTGCAAGACCATTGTTTGAATTAACTAAGGATAATGTAAAATTCAAATGGACACACGAGTGTCAAGAAGTTTTTGAAATTTTGAGAGACAAGTTAATACAGGCACCAATTCTAAAATATCCAGACTTTGGAAAAGAATTTGTTTTATCAACAGATGCTTCGAAAGAGGGTTTAGGGTGTGTCTTGTCGCAAGAGGTAGACGGAAAATCACACCCCATAGCATATGCTAGTAGAGTTTTACACAAAGCTGAGAAAAATTACGACGCAAGTACGCTTGAAATGTGCGGTGTTGTTTGGGGCTGCAGATTATTTAGACCATATTTGTTAGGAAGGAAATTTACAATTATAACAGATCATAAAGCCCTGTGTTACTTAGCATCTATGAAAGACCCAACGAGTCGAATCGTAAGATGGAATTTAAAATTGTCAGAATTTGATTATACAATAGTACATAAACCGGGAAAATTACACACGAACGTAGATGCATTAAGTCGAAATATACCAATAACAAATGTAAATGTAGTAAAAACACCAAAATATTTACCAATAATAGATTTAGAAGAAATTCGGAAAGCCCAAATAACAGACGAGGAGTGTCAAATCTTAAAAACACATAAAAACTATAAAACTAGCCCGGAAAAAATTATATATTTTAAATCAGGAAACGAAAAATTAATATTAATTCCAAAAGTAATGAGAGATAAGGTCATTCACTTAAACCATGATCTCATAACAGCAGGTCATGCGGCAGTAAAAAAAACGTTGGATAGAGTAAAACAAAAATTTTATTGGCCAAAAATGGAAGAAGATGTAAAAAATTATGTTAGATCATGCGTATCTTGTGCAAAAAAAGTAGATTATGGGAAGGCTAAAGCTCCTTTGGGGGATGTTTTCACAGAACCAACCCTACCTTACAGAGTAATTGCAATAGACAATGTCGGTCCATTACCACAAACGCAGGACAAAAATAAATATATATTATCGGTGGTAGACCATTTTACACGACACGCAACTTTTATACCAATTGAAAATATCACAGCGGAAGTAATAGCCGAAGAAATGATGTCAAAAGTAATTTCGTTGTATGGCATACCAGAAATTTTAATATCAGATAGAGGGTCAAATTTCACGTCCGAAATAATGAAAAATTTATGTAAATTGTTGGGAATTAAAAGAATTTTAACAACAGCCTATCATGCACAATCGAACGGCAGGTTAGAAAGAATTCATCATACAATTTGTAGAATGTTATGTCACTTTGTAAATAAAAATCAAAATAATTGGGATAAAATTCTACCATATGTCACCATGGCCTATAATAGCCAAATTCATGAAACAACAGGTTATAGCCCTTTTGAATTATTGTATGGAAGGAAAATGTGCACTCCCATGGAGTCAACACTTAAAATCACGGAAGACACGCTAATCTATGACAGTTACATAGAAAACATTAGATCACAATTAAAAGAAGCATATGAAAAAATGAAAATCCACCAATTAAGCCAATTTGAAAAACAAAGGAAAAATTATAATAAAAATACAAAACAAAATAAATATTCAGCAGGTCAGTTTGTATATTTATATACACCGGCACTAAAAAAATATAGAGTTAAAAAACTAACTAAATTGTGGAGAGGTCCTTACGTAATAATAAAAATAATTTCAAAATTTAATGTAATGCTAAAAGTTAGAAATAGAGAAATGTTGGTACATATTAATAGAATTAAACCATGTTTAGAAGTAATTAAAGGTAAACTACAACCAAAATGCCGGAAATCAAAACCATTAAATGAGTGTAATGCTAATACAGATAAGAATTCGCAAGCAGATTTAATGATAAATAACGCCGTACCAGGTACAACAGCTACGAACACTGTTAGCATAATTAATGAAGGAGTAATACCAGATATAATGGCTAATTTGCCAGGCACAAGTGATACTGTACCATTATACATTACAACACAAAATAGGCCGGTACGAATAAGAAAAAAACCATCACGGTTGCAGGATTACGACCTAAGCTAACAATAAAAAAATTGAAACTAAAAAAATAAACGTTAGTTAAGAGGATATCCGTAATAAAAGGAAATGTAATAATGCATTAGAATCTATTAAAATAGCTACATATAGTTATACGGGACCGGAATAACGCAAAAAGACATCCTGTATATGAAACGGGCGAAGCGGGTATTCATAAAAAACAGAACAAAATTTTGAAGTTAAAGGTCAACACATAATAACAGTATATTGTATTCTAAAAATAAATAAATAAAGTTAATAGATTTCGATTCGAAATAAAGAAACTAAAAACTTCTAAAGTTCATGTTAAAGAAACAAGATTTATGATTTAGAGAGCAACATTAATATAGCATCCAGGCGTCGAGCGCGGTGACGTAACCTTATCTCTTGCAGTCATACAGATTGCTGACATGGGACGAAACTTTGAGTTTAAATCAAATTTAAAACACCTTGTAAAGTAAATAAAATGAAAATACGCTAGTATAACATCAGCACATTATTTTGACCGGGAATTTTCTAAAAAAATAAAATTTAAAAAATGTTATACATACATTTTACAAACATTGTACAATTGTTTATTGAAATATCGAAAAATGGATAACATAATTAATTAACTTCGGATAAACAATTTATAAAAGGAATAAAGCAACCATAATTAAATAATATATATATATATATTTGAGGATTTTCTTTTAAAATAAATTGAAAAAATATAGATTTCTAGATTTTTTTTTTAAGTGAAAAAGGAGTCTTATAGTCTATTAAGAAAAATAAACTAAAATAATAATGATTGAGAGTATAGTGTAAGCAATAATGAATTGTTGTTTTAATTGCAGAACATAATGATTGATAATGATTTTTTTTTTCTTAAAAAAAAAAATAATAAAAAAATAAAAATGTAAATTGGGATGTACGAATGCTATTTAAAATTGTTTGATGGAACATACACTAATTTGAACGTTGTCTTACAATAGGAGAATTCCGGAAAACTCTTCTTTACATTTCAGGCACTCATGCCACATTCTATGCTATCCTCCTAAAATTTTCATACTTCTAGACATCGTGTTATTAGATTACTGTATAATCCAGATAATAAGTTTAAGTAGAACTAAACTAAGCTTAGATTTGATTTTTTTTCTTAAATAAATAAATGATCTTTTTTAGCATGAAAGATAATTGATTTTGTGAAGTTAAAATTGATAAATAAAAGAGATAAATGTTAATTAATGAATAGATGTTTATAAAATGTATAAAGGATCCATAAACAAAGAAGTTATATGGTCTATGAATAATATTGAGGATTGTTATATGAATAATATTAATAGTAATATTGTAAATGTGAAAATGTAGAGTAAATGTCTATGAGAAAATAAGTTTGAATTGGGAAACAAACGAAATAATTTTAAGCTTAGGTTAAAAGAAGGGTGGTGACATTTTGAAAATGTCACGAAAGAGGGTTCTTATAAGAACAACAGTAGGGAATTTTATGGTAGGAAACTACATAAAATGGCGAATATTATTGCAAGAAATTGCATGAAATATAAAAAAAGGAAAAATGAGTCAGTTTACTAACTGCAGGACGTAGGCAAGTGCCACAGACGCAATAAACCCCTGGGGCACTTAGCTGATTTCAAGTTTGAGGTCTTTATAAAACCCCATTAGAATAATCGAAAATGGTGAGGCGCATACCACGAAAAGTGCGACAGTATGTTAGGTCATACAAAAACAAACTTTTATAATATTAATAAATAAAAATATGTGTTATATGATAAGGCATAATTAAGCTAGAATTATATTTTGTTTATGTAAAAAATGACAAATAGAAAACCCAATCTTATTCAAGCTATATATTCAATGTATAAAAGTTCACATTTTTCATTGTCAAGGTATTTGTATTCTTGAGTGATAGAATAACAGGATGTCAGATTGGAAACACAGCAGAACATAGCTGGAAACATTGAACACGTGCAAAAATTTGCAAACTTGCATTTCATGCTGTAAGCAAAAACCTGAAGCTAAACTATTATTGGGAAGTAGCAATTCACAGTAATACAGTGAGTGTTATCAGATAGCAATCAAGTAAGGCACTAGCAAAAGAAGGGGGGGTAAGTAAGAGGAATCCTTAACAATAGAAATACCTTGATATTCTTATATTAAACTAAACAAAATTTTTAGTAATGACAGTCAATTGTATTTTTAAAATATTGAAGGTTGTAATATTGTTATTGAATTTAATAAATGCAAAACAAATTGCAAAAAACACACCGGGTGTGGTGTTTGAAAAACAAACAGATGTTTTGGTAACAAGGTCTGAATGGAACATAGTATTAGAATACAACATTTCAAAATTAATAGAAGAAAGTCTTGGTTTAGATGAGGCAGTAAAAATAGAGGAAATTTTTTTGAGAAAATTAATGCACACTACAACACAAAACCAAACTAATAATAATACTATTGAAAAACAAAACCTATTTTCGCATTACAAAGAAGAATTTGAAGACATTAAAGTTAACTTACAGGGATATCTGTCAGAAATAAAAGGGGTAATCGCGATAATTCCAGTAAAAAGAGAAAAAAGGGGATTAATGAATGCTGGGGGGAAAATGTTAAAAGTCTTATTTGGCACAATGGACAGTGATGATTTAAATTCAATAGATGGGAAATTGGGAAGGTTGTCAGACTTTGCAGGGGACATTTACCACAGTTTTGACGAACAATTGACCATAGTTAAAGACATAAACGCACACATAGTATCAAACACACACAACATACAAAAAGTAATGACTATACTAATGAATTACAAATCCACATTTTATTCAACAATAGAAGAACTTGCATCAAGGCTGAAAAATTCAATAAACTTGCTATTGGTATACTTAAAGTTAAACACAGCATTTCGACAGTTAGAACAGACAGTGACGAAGTCAAAAATAAAAATAATAGAGTTTAGGCAGGCGTTGCAATACACACACACAGGGAAGGTTAGTTCAAAACTGCTACAGCCAGACACATTTTAAAAAATATTAAGGGAAATTGAACATAACCTACCAAGCTACATACACTTACCATTTGAAGCAGAACAAGCAAATCTACACTATTTCTACGACGTATCAAGGGTACAATCTTATGCAAGGGGACACATTTTGAAATTAATAGTACAAATTCCTTTAGGTACACCAACAGACATCTTTGAACACTATAGGGTTTGGACATACCCAGTTTACGATAAAAACACACAACACTGGTTAAAATGGGAAGTGCAATACAACCACTTATTGATAAATACAGGCAGACAAAATTTGGTGGAAATGTCAGATATTCAAATTAATAAATGTAAAATGGGGCCAATGAGTATTTGTGAGTTAGATTCTAGAATAAAGGGGGATGTAAAGTCAAGTTGCATGGGACAACTGTTTCAAGGGATGGAAACAAGTTCTTGTGATAGAAAAATATATAGTAAATTACAATCACCTATATTTATAAGAATTGGAAATAATTGGTTGTACAGCACAGACAAACAAACACACATTACACTTAAATGTTATAATAATACATTAATAAATTCATCCACTATATACATTAACAGTACAGGAATTTTGGAAAACGTTGCGAATTGTGAAGTAATTGGGGACAACTTTAGACTATTAGCACACATAAATGGAAATTATTATTATAAGGGTGACCTTGAATCATTACACATTCCAAACATAAAACAAATACTATCAAAGGATGAACACATAATGTTAACATCGGATTTAAAAATAACAAACGAATCAATGATAGAACTGGAAGATATGGATAAATTTAATTCAAATGGAATAAGGTTAGATAAATTACTGCTGCACATTAAAACAAAAAAAGACTTTAATATAAAGGTAATGCAAAGAGTAAGTTGGGCACTATATGGAGTTAGTGGAATAGTGTTTATGTTATTTTCATGTTATATATATTTCAAAATAAAATGTTTAAAAAATGGTATATTGAGATGTTTCACAGATTCTAAGAAAACAGGGGACACAGTGATAAAACTCGAGCGAATCGAACCAAAACAATCACCACGGAAGGAAGTGCGAATAAGAATGGGATGAGGCCACACTACACATGGCATACATAAGTAAAAATAAAAATAAAAAAAAAAAATTATTAATGAAGTAATGGGAAATGTTTTCTTTTACAGGTTTAGAATAGATAGAATTCAAATGGGAAGATTTGAATTGCTATATAAAAGAGAAAATCATAATAAGTATTGTAGAAAGTTGCACATAACAGATGTTAAATAACAAAAATGAACATTTTTTTTTCTCGGAAAATGAAATGAAACCATAAAATTTGTTTACAAAAGGGATGAACGAGGTAACTTGTTCCAAGTGAAATGTCATAATCGCCTCACGGTTTATGATAAACTTAAGTGTTCCAAAAATTAAAAAAAAAATAAATAAAAAAAATTGCCACAAATTTAAAAAAAAAAAAAAAAAAAAAAATCACAATTGATTCACAAAAGGTTTCAGTTCATTATCCAGCCTTCATTAATCATACTTTAAACATAATGAAGAGAAACACAATGTTAAAGTCTTGTACAAAATAATTATGCTTTGAGAATGTGAATGTTCTATTAAAAAAAAAAAAAAAAAAAAAAAAAAATTTAGTTATGTGAATGTAGAAATGTTATGTTATGTAATGTTATGTATATGAATTTGTATTAATACTGGATTATTTCTATTAAATTAGAGAAAAGAGTGTGGGGAACATGAGACCATATTATTGAGACACAAAAATCCTTGTAAACTTGGAACCATGAGAGTGAAAATTGACAGCTGCAACCAACCGCCAAATTGCTGTTGGACTGCAAGTCCCGGAAAATACAACTCAGCAAACAACACTCCACGAGTACCATTTTTTTAAAAAAAATCACACACATACAAAAATTGTTAATTTTTATTATAATATTTATAAGGTTTTATGTTTAACATAATTAAGTCAACATATTGAGAATTATAAATCAATTAATAACTAAACAATTAACAATGTAACAGTTTGCTTTAGTAACATAAGAAGAGAGGGTTTAATTTTTATCAGAAAAGTAAGGGACTCTATTGAGATACATGGAATATAAATTTTAAAGTTTAATGAAATTTCAGTACTAATTTAATGACAATTTTTTTTAAATATATAAATTTGATAAGTAAATTTGAAAATTCAAGTAATTTTTAGAATTTTCAGGATCAAAAAAAAAAAAAAACACAAAATGATTATTTTTAGCAATCGAGAGATGAGGAAATGAGAAATAATAAAATTTATATTTCATAAAAATAAACACACATATTATTGTAACAATGATCAATGTAAAATCTTCAGTTTAAAAAAAAAAAAAAAAAAAAAAAAAAAAAAACTTATAAATTGATAATTAGGGGTAAATTTATTAACAATGAAAATTAGCATGATTACAGCTAGCAATACAAATACTTATGTTGTTTAATTGTTAGAATGGATTTTACAAGATGCAATGTATTTTTAGGCTAGTGATCTCTGCTGGTTTCGTAAAAATAAGTTTTAATTAGGTTTCTTATAGTCTTATAATCTTTCTTATGGATAAAGAGTTATAATCTTATGGATAAAGACAAAAAATGTTAAGCTGTTATGTCAAATTGAGATAAAATCTATGTTAGGTTATGTATGTATTAGTAAAGAAATTTTTTTTTTCACACTATAAATTTAAGTGTTCTAAAAAAAAAAAAAAAAAAAAAAAAAAAGGCAAAAGCAGACTTATAAAGGAAACATTTAAATTATAAAAACGTAAATAATATTATCGTACTCTAGACACAGATTCTGCAAAAAAAAAATAAATAAATAAAATAAAATAAAATAATTTTTTTTTTTAAATATTTATAAAATGAAAAGCCATGCATACATTTGATAGTTAACTTCTTTTAAAATACAAGTTGAAGGATACAGAGGTTGCTACCACACTTGCCAGAGAGGTTTTCCGACCATCATGGAGAGCCATGATGTAAGTGTAAAAGGTTGAAACATGTTGAAAAAACAAAAACAAAATAATAATAAAAACACATCAGGTACAAAGTACAAAGTACAGTGGTAAAAAGTGGTCAAAGACTAGACCGACCCCAGACAAGTCCTGGTGGTCCAGCAAAGAGACGTTGGAAAATGAAGGGAGAAAAGTTGTAATGAGTTGTAATGGAGTCGAAGGGACCGACTCTGGTAAGCGGGGGGGTAATGTGGCAAGTATCCTCCACCTTGTAATAAATAATAATAATAATAAATAATAAACTAATAGAACTAAATTGGTAAGAGATGCATGGTTCATAGATTGCTGACGCAGGAGGTCTGGAGTACGAGGGGGGGGGGACGCTGGATGCAAGCCGGGAGACTGGCAGTCTGGAAGTAACAGCGTCCGGTGTGAGACTCGTAAAAAGGGGGGGAATATTAGACTAGCTTTTGCCTTGCCGTAGTATAGTTTTAGGTTAGCCAGCAGAGATCTTTATGTGTTCAATAAACACCTTGAACCACAACTACATGTTGCATCTTTGAAGCACCCATCCGCCACCAAACCATCCTGACGAAGATCGGACGCCCAAACGAAGGAGCCGGACACAGGATCGCCGGCCCAACAGCGTGGGTTCCGTCACAGACCTAAATATCTTGGTTTTGATGTGCTCACTTACTGTCTAACTCCAATGGGGGACAGTCCACAGGAAATCAGAAGAAATTTTTAAACGAGCATAGGTTGATATGTAGATAAAATTAAATACACAGTGCCGCAAACCGAATCTCAAAAGGTTCATCCTATCAAAAATGACGGGATTTTAAAGTTTACAAAAGAGCACATGTTAGAACTGATTTCACCACCTTACTTTTTAAAAAGTATACCCCAGAACTTTTTCCTACAAGATGTTAGACACATGAATCAACTATCATTTTTGGTGTTAAAAAAATTTCTAGAAGTCAACTAAAACTTTTTATAAGAAAAGGTCATGTGGTATGTCCTTTAACACCACCTTTTTACACTATAAAAAGATAGTACACTTGGAATTACAAAAGGATGAGTTATTAATTTGTTTTAAAATTATTTTCTACATAATTTGTGGTTCCATTATTTTCATTTTAACCCTAGATTACTACTCTTAGTTCATTGTTACGTGATCACTATTCATTCGTAAATTTTACTACATTCTGTTTTTATTATTATTATCATTTTTTAAACTTTACTTTAGTGTTGACTACTTTTTATATTAAATCCTTTATTGTTTTTAAGTGTTTTTAAAAATATTTAACAATGAACTCCTACATATTTTAACTGTAAAAAAATGTCTTTTACCACCACTACAAGTACGTTTAAAAAAAAAAAATTAATCTGGAAAAAAAATTGAAAAAAAATATAAATATTATTTTATTGGAAAAATTAATCGGATATTCCTACATCGCCAAAATTAGAGTCCTGTCTTCATTGAGAATCACATTCCTTGCAGTGATTAATATACACTTAGTAGCTAAATCAAACACTTTGAACTCTAAAATCACTATTTGCACAATAAACTATATTTACAACACTAAAAACTAACAATATAAAAACAATAATTTACAAAAAAAATATTCAAACACTTAATAGTTAAAACTTTCGCAAACATTATTCTTTCGTAAAAAATACGACGCAAGCTTGAGTATGGTAATAACGGTTCAACTTTGAGCTTAGCCGAAGAGACAGTGGCCTCTGTTCACAATGGCAGGAAGGTAAACAAAAAGACAGAGTGTGTCCGTCTTTTGTCTACGAGTTCTCCGAATTTTACAAAGGGCGGGTCGTAATTTTTACGAATGAGTAGTGTTCTAGGGTTAATAAAATTTCCAGTTGTATTTTAAATTTTAAATTACTTTCCAGTTTAAAAATGGAAATAAATAAAGTAAAATAGAACTTTTACTTGTGTGATATTATGTAAACTCAACGTGCAATTATTTTAATTATTGTGTGTTAATGTATCCATAACCAAAAACATTTAACTCAATAAAGAACTTACATTCAAATTAAATGTAAGGTATGTTTTCTTTCAAATGTAAGTTTGACGTAGTTACTTTCAGAAAAACATATCTAGTATATAACATATTTACCGTGAGTGACAATGGATCATGATGACTTGATTCACTCCAACTGTTGTATTCATCGTAGGAGTTGGTAACACTGCCACTACTACCTTCAGACTCGGCTTCATTGCTTTGATGGCCATCCATTCTTCCTATCAATGGACAATCAATAATAGTATGTAATAATACATGACAATTAGTATGTAATAATATATGACAATTAACAACAACAATAAATATATGAATTGGTCTTTTAACTGAGCATTAGCTATCAGTGTAAAATGTGCTTCAGTGTAGGTCAAAAAAAGATAAAATGCACAGGACCTTTACTAAATAGATAGAATTTGATTACTAAAACAAATAAGTGGAGTATAAACATTTATTATATTAGGCTAAATTTACCATAAATGTGTACATTTATAGTTTTTATTCCACCTTTCTTTCCTTTTCTAGAACTGTACCTCTTTACTTGGCCAGGTAATCAATAATGAGAACAAATTGATGTCAAAGATCATGTTTAAACTCACCTTACATAACATTTATAAATTAAAATTTTTACCAATTGATGAAAAAATAAAAAGAAAAAAAAAATTGTTTTCGTATGTCGTAAAGTCACAATAGAGTTATTTTATATTTTATATGGTAATATTTTTGCCACAGCCTAATATGAAAACATAATACTATTATACAGCTTAAAGAACTCCTTTGAAAGTTATTTAACATATAAAGACGGAATAGGTCACTACTTCCTCATATGTAGGAACTATTTACAGTGCTCCTAACTGGCATTTAGGGTAGCTCACATGAACTAATTTGGCATTAGTTTTATGTTTATATTATATTTTGCTTCTACAATATTACAATGACTTTATGGTCACACTGTATTTTCCTCAGTCTTAAATAAATATTATTAAAAAATTAATGATAATGACCTGATAAACTGTTAATGTGTCTCTTAGTCAATACATTGCTATTCCTGTCAAAAGCTGCAGTGTTTTGATGCTTAGCTTGTTTCTTAAGTTGTTGTTGGTATCTTGAAATAACCTGAAACAAAATGGTTTAAACATTTCTTCCAAATTGAAATTAAATTAATCATATCTATACAGAATATATATATATATATATATATATATTGTATCTATATATGTTATGTTTATTTGGTTTGAATGTGAAAAACCATTATGGACAATATGGACATCATATTCAACAAAAACATGAGCCTAAACTGGTCCTTAATCAAACAACAATTTTAACTCCCCCTGCTAATTTAGCCTTCTTTTCACAATTCATATTATACATTTATTAATGGAGAAGATATGGTATAAAAGAAAGTGTCCCATACCCTTGAATTCTCTATGAGCTTCTAGGTTGGAAAAGAACAAGAGTTGGTCAAGAGAGACCTGATATATAAACCAGTAGAGTAGACATATAAAAGTTATTCTTATTATGGATTATATAAAACAACTGTATTATGATCAGAAAAACAAAATAATTGTAAATAGATGATCGTCCCTTTTATAAATATAAAATAGATATATTTTCTTAACTTAAAATAAATCAATGGGATTGGTAAAGATATAGTGGAAGGAACAGAAAATTATTTGATTGCAAATAGAAATCTTGACTTATGAAAACCTAAGTTTCTTAAAAAATGAAATGAAAAGAAATAGGCCTAATAAAGTAAAATGATATGTGGATATTATAATAAAGTTTCTGCATTACATAATTATAATACTACATTAAAATATTATACATTTATTGGTACATAGTAATACATGTCATATGTTTTATATGTAATCATATTCGATTAACTTTAATTTTTAATAATTAAATATCACATTCGAACAAAACATCTAATTTCAAAACTGTTTTAGTAGAGTAGTTCATCCCATTTAAACAATATTTAATAAAATTAAAATATCCAAATTGTAATTCAAACGTAACAAAAAGTTTAAAGTAATACTGAACTTATTTTTATAATAAGATTTCTATACTATAAATACACAAATTAACTTGTATACTATTGTTATACTTGCAATATTAGTCAAGAATAACGCACACAATTTATGAACCTGCTAATCAACAACGCAAATATAACATGATACTGGAAACCCTCAGCCATAACAATTCCAAGTCTTGAAATAGTCACAATTTTGAAGCCATATGATAGTAAAAACTTTAAGGTTTCCTGCAATGCTATGCCAAAGCATTTTGTACAACTATTTTATCAAATGATAGAATGATGAGATAGAATATGAGTTTAAATGGGCATAAAGTTAAGTTAACATGAGGAAAAGAGAAATACTTATGATTAATAGTTTTTATGCTTATAGTTTAATCAGTATTAAATTGACTGGAAAAGGTTTACTGCTACTATTTATATCATTCAAAAATTTAATATGCACAAAATTATGTAATATATAAAAAGTATCTCAAAAATGTATACTTAGTTTATTATACTATAACATAACCATAGCATGATCAAACATTAATATATCAAATTTCATACTTGTGGGAAATATTTTCAACAATACCGGTAATAATGGTAAATGTTGGTTATTTATACAATGAAGACTACTATGGTTTTAGATACTAGCTCAATTATATTTCTAATTTTATTATATTTTATATATAAGTTACACAAATAAAGATTTATTTAAATGCAGTTATTTATGTAACAAAATGTTACCATTTTATATTCAAGTTTTCTAGTTTGTAGATCATTATTTAAAAAAAATTTTAATTTAGATCTGGGGAAAAGTAATACAACAATTGTAATATAAAAATGTATAAAACTTTACAGTATAACAAACACACAGAACACAATTTTCACAAAAAATACGCCTAAGTATCAGACGCGTTTCAATGACAAGGTCGTCCTCTTCAGTGATACACGAGCTACACCAATCAAACTATAACTCAGAAATCACTGAAGAGGACAACCTTATCGTTGAAACGCGTCTTATACTTACGCGTATTTTTTGTGAGAATTGTGTTCTGTGTGTTTGTTATACTGTATAATTTTTCTCATAAGTCAAGCTCAACATTTAATATATAAAACTTTAAAATATACTATTTTCTATAAAAAAAAATCTTATATAGGATGACAATAAAAAAAGGGTTGTCAATTACTACTAAAAACAAAAGGTGAAATAATTGAAACTTACATGTATAAATATTATTTTTAAAGTTTGTCACTGTATATTTGTTTATTCACTTACTTCACTTTCATCTCTAACGAACACAATTTACACACTGCGCTGGAGCAGAGTGTTCTCGACAAATGAAAAAATGACACATCTAACATCTTGTTTTTGAAGGTTTTTTTGTTTGCCATGTAAGTCATCATCGTGCATTCTTTTCTAAACCCAAAAAGCAACTTCCCGCTCCTAGTACCTTAGTTTTGAGGAAAGAAGAAGGAATTTCTCTTTTAGTTTTCCTCATTGTTCCAACGAGTGTTAGGCTGTCATTTTTCAAGAGGTCAAAGTAGAGAGTTATGAAAGTAAAAAAATTGTCAACAGTGGTGTTTCTTGATGTACCTTAGATAGGTCCAGCAATTCGTTGTACAACACTTTTGGATGAATTATTGACATAAAATGGTCCTACTGGATGTTTACATGCATATACTTCTAAGTTATAGATGTATAATGTCTTTAACAAACTAATGTATAAATTTTCATGCCATACCGTGCTGGATTACTTTTTATAAACTCTAGAAAATTTCATCATCCTCGAAACGACTCTAGCATTTTACTAACTATGAAGTTCCTTTACAGTTATCAATAAATTCTTTGAGTAAGTCTCTTATTTTTGCTAGTTTCTCCGGCATCTTCCTCTCTTCTCTCGTAAGAAAATCATTAAACCTTATAGCCCGAAGTACAAATTTGAACCTTTTGATGGATATGACACACCTGAAAAATTCCAGTCAAAATCCATCTGAAGACCATAGGTCCTCTAAAATTAAATATGATGTTCTCATAACACCTGGCATATACAGTATGGTGAAAACAGCTCTGATTTCTTTGGGGGTTGTACCATTTGTATCTCTATCTATGGGGTATTTGGTAATCCAAACATTAGTGTTTTCTGTTATCTGACTGACCATCTCTTAAAAAAAAATCACTTCCAGACTTGAAGAGGTGTTGGAGCCTTTTTGAGGAGCAAGTGACACATCCCATTCGCATTCACAAAATGTTTCTACTTTGAGTTAATTGTCTTCAATTTGGTTGAACATCCCATAACATATCTCTGCTTTTACGAATATAGGCAAATTTTCCATCATTACGTTGTAGAATATTTTCATGTAATCAGCTTACAAGTGACATATTTTCAAAATCATGAAAATCTTCAGCTTCAATTGGCTCATTTACTGATTGTTCTAAATCTACATCTTGGCCACCGTCTTCAGCTATCCTACTTTCCTGGCTGTCTTCTTCATCACTTGGCAAATTGTCTTCTTCCTCACTTTCTTCAAATAATTGTCTTATAAACGAACCAGTCAGTTTTTCAGCTACTTTCATTTCTTCTCTTTCAACACTCACATAAGTTTTGCAATTCTGTCCTCCTCTAATTCATAGATGTTTCATAGTGTAGTAATAAGAAAAATAAGGGTGACTTTAAATTAAATAAAAATGCCACATGTTGTGCGACGATTGTGATAATTTGAAAATGAAACTAACTACTTTATACAAAAATGTTTACTGATTTATGTTGGGCGCCATGGCAATTACATAATTACCAAATATTTAATTTTAACTATTAATTTTTTATGAGGCGTGAATTCTTTTGAAAAAGCGTACTTAATGGAATACTGGATGGCAAGTAGAAGTCTTTTATACTGAAACGAACATATTATTTATTAAAACAAACATATAGCAATTAATACACACATAAAACATAAACAGCAATAGATAAATACCTTAACCATAGAGGCGGCATGGTTAATTTTCTTGACAATTCTTCCTTTGTTTAAAAATTAATAAAAAATATTGTTTTTATACAAAACCTAACTTATAAGACATCATTTTTCTCAGAAAGGTGCATAGAATTCATCTATGTTATAAAAAAAAATTTTGAAACGGTTTTTGAGTAAGTATGTTACATGTCAAAAAATGATGTTATCATTTTTCAGAAAAACCTGTATCATCCAAAATCAATAGCTTACCACCTTTTTCTAAGATATACAAAAGTTTTCTGTATTGTTTGTCAATATATTTAGGAAAAAAATAAAAAATTGTTACATTTTAAAAAATTATTTTACGAAAAAGGGGACATTGGTCATTTTATTTTCAACAATTTACCAAAAATAGTAATATATGTTTTATACAAAAGTTCTATATATCATTATGTTCAGAAAGGTGCATAGAATCTAGGTGTGTAGTGAAAAAAAAGTTAGATGTAAAACATTTGATTTTTTTGACAAATACCAAAAAATCGGAGAGTAAAAAGAGAATAATTTCACAAATATCGTTAATTATACCATACAAATAGATTTTTTGGAATTTTTTCAACGATTACTAGAGATTTGTAAAATATATTTGTGAATATATTTAGGGGAAAAAATAATAATTTGTTACATTTTCAAAATAAAAATAACGATTTACCCTAAAAAGTGATACTCTGACGAGTGAGGTTAGGTTTGACACCTCGGCAATTTAGGCGTAATTAGTAACTTTCTGAAGCTAGGCTTAAGACAAAATCACTAGATGTCACTAAAACAATAAACTTTATAAAGAATAACACACATATACACTTGTATAATCAAATCAAACACTCAATGTAAGAAAATTTGCATATAGGTTAGACTTACAATATTCCTCTAGGTTATCCAAATATAAACCATTCACAAACTAGAAATTCACTCAAAAACATAAACTTTAGATATAAAAACACATATATTGTAACTTGTATACAACATTTATATACAATTTGTATACACAAACCTTCAAAATAACAAATATCTACCCCAAAACAATTTGCGCTACGCCTTTTATTACAGTATTTACATCACACAATTTGCTATGTACCGAGATCAAAACAAAACCTTCTAAGTAAGTATTGCCTATATCAAGTGGTACCAACTTGTAGAATGAAATGTCATCTACAACATACTATAAATATCGAAACAAAAAAATCTAAATGAAAAATCAATTATGTCATTTCGTTAACTGCACCGAATGCCAATTGAATTTCGTGCCATCAGGTTTTTTCTATGGTCAAGTAGAAATATCTCTGGATCTGTGAGACTCAGAAAAATTTGTAATCTACGGTTAGAAAGAGAAACCGATGTGATCGATAGAACAGTGTTTTGGTTGACTTAATTGATAGAAAACTAGACTTGTAATCATATGGGGAAAAATGGCGTCGCGTTTACTAAAAACCGCAGAGTTGAAATTTACGATTTTATGCATAAAAAAAATGCGAAATTCACCAATTTTTGGAATATTATTTATAGCGTTTTATTTTTTTTTTTTGCATGATTATGAATCTATGGAACATTAGTTTTCCAACGGTATTTTATTTATTGCGATAGGACGATTCTAAATGGGTGAATGTTGAATTGCAAAATACATGTTTTCCGGTCATTAGACTAGACCATGCATTGAAAATCGACCCGCTGAGCGGGTCGGTGCCGCTTCTAGGGTTAAATCATGTCAATATATCAAAAGTCATTTTCTTAGAAAATTACAAAACAAAAAAATCAAACTTTAATTATGATTCATTAAAATAAGATCTTGGTCCAATTGAAACAAGATTATTTCAAACTCTTATATTACAATTTGCTTTCAAAAAGTAAAATTAAATTAGTTCATAGTTTCTACTGTTAAAAATTTAAATTTTAATTTTAATTCAAATAAATTAAAAAAATTATGTATTCCAATTCATTATAATTGCTCTTGAAACAGCATGTTGTCAAGATCAAACAAGTATAACATACTTATAAAAATCAAAAGTTTATAGAAATCTACGGATACTTAAGTCATTTTTCTAAACATATATACATAGATAAGCAGCGTGCTTTACCAAACACGTTCTCACTGTGGGACACATCTTTTATAAAAGAAAAAATCACTTTATTACACTGAACCATGGTCTTACTTATTCATTTATATCAGTAGTTATTTACGGGTTCCTGTCCTTGAGCAAGCTCTACTTCACACGCGACATTTAGTATTCGAACTCATTTCACACTCATTTTTGATTGTTGAAAAGTTTTTAGATTAATACTTTCGAACATTGTTTATTAATGTAATACTTTGATATTGCATAAAACACTTTATTCTTGGCTTTCTCTAAACTTAAAGCCTAGTTCTTTAGTTCAAAACATGTGGTTTCACGTTATGTACACATTTTACCATTTTAAGCAGTACCTTGAAGGAAAAAATCACTTTGTTGACAATACTTTACCTTTTTTATTACAACAGTTTACTTTAATGATAGTTAGTACTTCATATTTTCACCTTTTTCTGTCCTTTTGATCACTCGCCATTCTAGGCGACTCACTACTTCGATAGAACTCAATAGAATGATGCAACTTCTACTTACGCACAAGCCTTGCATGGTAAAAGCACGTGATTTAGATTTTTCTTAATTATAATATTTTCTTATCACTCTAATTATATTTAAACAATCATAGTATACATCTCTCTGATTATTTCTTATCATTTACATCTTTTCAAATTTTGTCTTTTTTAAGTTATGAATAATAGTTGGACTTACTATTTTTCTTCCGCATTCCCGCTCGCTGTTACTTTGCCTATACGTACCCACCATGTTACTTAAGATCAGCTATGCCCTTGCTTAAACATACCCTCTTCTATACAAGGTCAACGAAACTCAAAATATACAGTATTACAATGGTAATTCAATAAAAAATAAAGATATATAAATGATGTATAATAATTTACAAAACACAAAGAAATAAGTGTTTATATTACCTAAAAATATTAAAATTTTAATTATTATTGGATTAGTCACAACAGTATTTATTCAAGGAAACACAATTTCTAAAAAGACAAAAAAAAATATATACACCTAAAAAAATTACAAAATAATCTAAGCATCTAATTTATATAGAAATAAAATTTATATAACACTATATTGGGCTTGCAGAACTAAACTCCGGTTTCACGTTACACGGTAAGGCCTTCACAGAGGTTACCTCCAATCAGTAACAACAAGTGAATTCACACTGAAACTAAGATAGAATTTGGTGTTAACAATGTAACACCCTTTTCCTAGAATAAGGCTAGTAACGTAGGGCGAGTGGTAAGACTGCATACCATAGACATATAAATTTTAACGAAAAACGATAAAACCCGGAGGTAACTTTCGTGATCCGCCCGATGGAAGGTTAAGTTTATTTTAAAATATAACTTGATGGCTCCTGAGAGTTTATGTGATTAATGAATTGTAGTTAATTACTTAAACAGCTTTATTTAAATATTACTTAAATTTAATAAATCTATATTTTGAATATTTTACAAAATTTACTCTTTTCTCTTCAATTGCATATAATATATGTATAAAGATAAATGTAAATATAGTTCTATATAATATCGATGGAAAGGTCTTTATAATTTAATGTAATTTGTAATAGTGTACATTTTCAGTTTGGTGATCTTAAATTGAATGGAACAAACTAATAATGTATTTTATTTTTGGAATAAAATGAATAAAGAATAGAGTAAATAAAGAAAGTAATTAGTTCAAAATGATCAGAGAAATTTATTATATGTATGTTAATATTTTAAACAGGTATAAATTTAGTTGTAAGAAAATTGCAATGTTAACACTAATTGTATTAAAGGACTAATACATTTGCCAACCGGGAGGAGTTGGATCTTGACATTCAGAGAGGGAGCACGCTAAAAAAATAAGTATGTTTGGCGGAACAAAACCGAATCGTCAAAAGAAAGTGTTTTTCTAAAAAACTAAAAGTTACATAAAAAGAACTATTATGTAATTAAATGAATTAGTTTCAACCAGCGAGAAATAAACTTTTAAAGTGAAAAGACGTGATCATATAACATGATGCAATAGACAAAGTATACTACGTAAGCAGGAAAACGTGTATAAAATGACAAGTATCTGTGTTTTAAATAAAAACTATTTGATTTGAATAAAGTTTTTTGAACTAAAGACAAATTAATATGTAATTGTGACTGTTATAAAAGTGAAAAAGAAATCTAAAAAAGTTATTTATAAAGACGAGAGATGAGATTTTGATAAAACAACGCCATGTGGTTTCAACCCTGAAACAAAGTGAATTAAATAACCCTCCATCTGGCAAACATCCACATACGTGGACAATGAATGACGGGTAGTTCAATTAAAACATGTATTTACCTATTCAACATTTCCCCCACTTAGAATCATCCTTACGCAATAAAAAAAATAGTGTTGGAAAGCTAATGTTCCGTAGATACAAAATTATGCAAAAAAATACCACAAAACGTTATAAATAATATTCCAAAAATTGCTGAAGTTTGCATATTTTTTATACAGAACATCAAAGATTTGAGCTCAGCGGTTGTAAACAAAACTGACTTCATTTTTGTCTAATATTCCCAATTCGAAATTTCTGTCAAACAGATTTAACATAACACTGTTCTGTAGATCGCATCTTTCTGTTTCGATCTGTGCTTCTCAAATCCTTCCATGTGTTATAGTTTTCATCATATAAAAATTAAACAAAATCAATAATTTTTAACTCCTTTTTACACCCTAAAATTACATTTTTTTTCAATTCAACTTTTATCCTAGTAGATATTATATTATCGAAATATATTATATATCATTGTAAAGATAATCTTTCAATCTTTCATAACCACGTTTATCAAAATCCATCACATGAAAACTCTATTTTCTAGAATTCGAAAAAGTCGCTGACTTTTTCGCTAGATCGCGGCACTTGCTGTGACCGGGAATATGCAGACGATTCTGTTCTCTGTGTTCATATGATTTTACGAAATGGTAATACTTGTCCAAATGCAACAAGTTGACAATATTATATAGTATTTTTCTTTCTCTTTCGATCTTGGTTTACAAATTTTGCTATCTGTCATATTTCGCGAGATATTTCTACTTGACCAAAGTAAAAACCTAACGGAACGAATTTCATTTGGCGATCGGTGCAGTATACTAAATAAGATAATCAATTATTCAATTGATATTTTGTAACCGATCTTTACAGTATGTTGTAGAGAACATTTCATTCTACATGTTGGTATTACTTGATATAGGCTACAGTTTCTTGTTTTTAACTCGGAATATACCCAAGTTTGTGACAATTCTATGCTCAATTGGACTTTGAAGTGAAATTTAGATTTTGATTTGTGTGTGTGTGTGTGTGTGTGTGTGTGTTTTTTGTTCTTTGCCATACTGACTCCAAAATTAGTTTTCAAACTTTTTTCATTACATTACTAAATTCTATGAACCTTTCTTAATATAATGATATATAGAAGTTGGTTTTCCATAAATATTACAGTTTTTGGTGAATTTTTTAAAATAAATTCAACAAATTCACTTTTTTTGTAAAGCAATTTCTGTAGTTTTGAAAATGTAACAATTTTTTTCCCCTAAATATATTCACAAATATATTACAAATAAATTAATCTCTAGTAATAGTTGAAAAAATCCAAAAATTTTTTGTATGGTGTACATTACCATTTCTGTGAAATTCTTCCCTCCGTTACTTTCCGATTTTTTGCTATTTGACATAAAAACTCCAAATTTTTTACATCTAACATTTTTTTTCACTACACAGCTAAATTCTATGCACCTTTCTGAATATTATGATATATAGAAGTTGTGTTTTCCATAAATGTAACTATTTCTGGTGAATTTTTGAAAATAAGCCTAACAAAACCCCTTTTTTTGCACAATACATATATATTTTTTTAAATGTAACAAATTTTTTTTTCTTAATATATTCACTAATATTACACAAAACATTTGTATATCTTGGAAAAAGGTGGTAAGTTATTGATTTTGGATGATACAGGTTTTTCTGAAAAATGTTAACC
This sequence comes from Aphrophora alni, assembly GCA_963513935.1. Taxonomy (NCBI): domain Eukaryota; kingdom Metazoa; phylum Arthropoda; class Insecta; order Hemiptera; family Aphrophoridae; genus Aphrophora; species Aphrophora alni. The sequence goes on along the minus strand of OY740770.1, from coordinate 60,088,748 downwards.
TTTTTTTTGACATCTAGCATACTTACTCCAAAACCGTTTCATATATATATTTTTTTACATAGATAAATTCTACACATCTTTCTGAGTAAAATGAAAAAAAAAAATGATGTTTAAGTTAGGTTTTGTGTAAAAATAATATATTTTATTAATTTTTAAACAAACGAAGAAACTTTACATCAGCAGTTCTAGGGTTAAATGTTTAATGTAAAACATACGATTTAACCTCTGTGAGTGAATGCATGTCTGGTATAACATGCTTAAACTATCTTTTATATAAATTCATATATGAAAATAACTAGAATTGGTGATTTATTGTTGAAAGTTGTATAATAATGTTTGTCGAATAGTCACATGTTTTATCAAAGAGAGATAATGTTTTGTTTGAATATAATTATTGAAATTTTTTAGAATTAAATGATTTTCAATGTTTAACTTTTAGAATTTGATATTTTAAATTTTAAAAGAATTTATATTTTATAAAAGTAATTGTGTAAAATAAAAAATATTAGCTTCTAAATACTTAGAAATTTCATTTTGAATTTAAGTTGCATCCATAAAAAAAAAAAAAAAAAAAACAAATTTTAATGAAACATAATTTTGAGTAATATAGAATGTATGATGTTATGTATAATTCTGTCTTTTCAGGTAATATTTGATTTTTATGAAATTTTATGTTAAAAGATGTTTATTAATAATAAAATGTGCATTTCAGAAAAAAGGATTCTGTATTTTATTTAATATTCTGCAAAGTACACTGTTTCAAAAGAACTTGCGACCTCAGAGAAACTTTATAATATTTTCATGAATAAAATTTTTTATAACAATTAATTTTTATTTTTTGTAATAAACATTACAAAATGGCACCCAACTTTTATTAAATCATTTAAAATAAACAAACAATATCATATTGTTTATTGAATTGTTTCAAATTACAGCACATATAAAACAAGATAATAATAAAATACCTTATTGAGAATTGCAGTTGCTAAAATGTCTTCATAGCTCTTGGTGTCCAAATCTGTTGAAGACGTAACATTGTTTCCAACTCCATATTTGTTCTACACAAAATGAAAAACTTTCAGTAACTTTGTTAAGCATTTTTTGAGTAGGTTACTAAAAATCAAGACACAAAATAAATAAAAAAGTATTAAATATTTAATATATGTATTGTTATTATAATTTAATATGCATTTGAACTTTTAAACAGATAAAGATAAATAGTATTTATTTATTTATTTGCTCTGCTGTTGAAAAATATACAATTTGCATAGCAGGCATCACAGCCTTATCCACATCACAATACAATAAATCTTAATGCACTAACAAAATAAATCCAACACACCAAAAGAGTGAATACCAAAATATATTACGACAATTTATGACCTAACACATACACTGTAAAAAAAAAAAAAAAAAAAAAAAACAGGTAAATTTCCATAGCAGGTGTCAGACATCCAGCCAAAATACATTTCAATGCACCAGCACAACAAATACAGAATATAAAAACAGAACCTTTATTCACACTTTTATTAAAATACCTTTATTAACATTTGTTCAGAAAGCTGTCAATAGAATAAAACATTTTTTCCAAAAGCATTTCCTTCACTTGACTAAAGTCTCCTTCTAAAGACTAAATAGTTCGTTTCTGCTTTCATGCTACTTGGAAGCTGATTATACAATTTCACTTTGAAATAGACCCCTTTCTGACTTAAAGTGAGATGATGTTGTTTACATCAAAAGTCATTTCTTTGCCTAGTGTTTTACTGAGGATAATGAGAGTTTTCCACAACCCAGGATGTCTATTTACAAACGACACAATCCCCAGAACAAAAACATATGGTAAAGATAATATTTTACTAGACTGAAAAGAAGCCTATATAACTTTCTTCTAGTTTGCCCAAAAATTATTCTAAGAGCTTGTTTTTGCAACCTAAACAGAACACTACTGTTTGTTGAATTTCCCCAGAATATAATTCCATATGAAAATATGGAATGGAAGTATGCAAAATATACATTTTTTAAAACCTCCAAGGAGCATACCCCCTCTTAGGGACCTTAGTATATTATCTTAATCAGTAAATCGCTAATTGTTATCTGGTAGTTAATTTTGAGCTACAACTAATTATAAAGGCTATTTTTTTTAGATTAGAGACAACAATTGTTTAATTCACTGTTAAAAAAATGTGCAAATAATTATTTTTAAACTTACAAATATCTCTTAAAACTCATAACAGTATCTTGATAGCAGTAGAGTTAGGTATCATTAATTTTAATTAATTTTCTACAAACAAACGGACATATTCATACACTAAATAAGTATTAACTGAAGGAAAAATTGTTGAGTGTAATACAAGACTTTTAGAGATGTAGGAAAATGCATATTTTCATGCCTAAAGCATCCGTGTCCAATTCTTTCATTTGTCACAATGTATTATAACAAAACCAATCATAAACTAAATATTTCAGTTATTATTTGGTGCACATTATGTTATGAAAATTTTTACATTTGCAATTACCTAGTGCTAAAAAAGTAAGGAGTGGTTTGTTTCTCTACAAACAAAATTAAAATTTGTATTAAAAGTACTAAAAAGGAAAATAGTAAAACGTAAGCAATACAAAACTATTTACTGATTATTAAGTCTAGCTTGAGAAGTAACACTAGGAAACTGTCTACTGTGGCTCATCATTAATGTTCAACAACCTTTTTGATTGAAATTTAATATCACAAACAAAACTGTAAGTGTTTAGTGAATGGAAATTTACAGTTATATGAAGTGCGTCAAGTGTAACATATGACTCCAATTTCATTCTTTGTTTTGGTCTGGTAATTAGTAACAATGGTCTGACAATTCAGATAGTTATTTCAGGTTAAATTGAAGTAAGAAATATTATTCTTTTAAATGCGGTATTTGTAAAGCAAAATTGGCATCTTATTTTCTCCTTCAAATTTGTAAATGACAGTTCAAAATTTTAATACAGACTTGATAAATATTCAAACCTGTCTAAAACAAGTCTAAAAAAAAATTTTAATTAAAAAAGTCATTCTGTATCATCTTTACAACTCAAATGGCTGGGCTAACAAGCTATGTATTGCAAATCAGGTTTTTTAATTTTTTGTTTTTAAAACACAGGAAAATTTGTTTAACCTCCAATAACTAAAAACAAGTTGATAAACCTGCTTTTCTTCCTTAAGAAACAAAAGGAGAAAACCCACAAAAGAAATTAGGTTTTTATTTTTATAAAATTCTGTATTGGTCTAATTATTTATGCCACGTACAAACATTGTGGAATAACTTTTTTTTTGTTGTTATTTCTATTGGAAATAAATTTTGCATCAATAATTCTTTTAAACTTCTTTTTTTGTTTAACCCAAAAAAAAGAAGCTATTATTATTGGTATTAGTCTTTTGTTAATATTAATCTTCAATTGTACTTCCTTAATACAATTTAAAATTCTGTTCATTTTAGGATTCTAGATAAACTAATTTGAAATATTCATTTAAATCCACTAAAATGAACAATCTAAGAGAACTGTAATATAAATCAAATATATTTGGTAAATATTTTAAATTTTAAGTGAAACTATATACTGAGGTTCCCTGAAACTAAATGAGTGAGTTTTCAAAAATAAATTGGCATACTTATTTGATTAATGGATTTTAAATATTACTGAAATACAAATTTTAAGTGTATTTTAGGAATGAGACAACATAAGTATTTAAACGTTAAAGGCACAATGAAATATATAAGTTATTAGTACAAACAAACCATTGTTAAATAGATTACTGGAGTTATATTGATGAGATAAAACTAATTTAATTATTTCCAAATATTTCTTAACATAAATTAAACTAATTTTACTTAATTGACAACAATACATTGTCAACAGTGCTGTATTCAGTTTAGGAGCAGTAGAGATCTCTGTTTGAAAAAAAAAAGATTTTTTAAATACACATTTTGTATACAATCATTTTACTACAACTTCATTACTTATAACAATAATTAGATATGGTATTCAAAAAATCTTTTTCCGAAGTGGTAGACAATCTAATTGTAATGGCATGGTTAATGTAATTTGTATTTTATTTATATATCAACATTAAATTGATAATAAGATGAAAAAATAATAATAACCTGAAATAAAGGAACTTCATTTGCTGATTTAGTTGTTGTATAACTTAACTAAACTTAACTCTCTTAGTTCATGGGGTTATAACTATTTTATATTAATCTGAAAATATTTTGTTTACAGAATCTTAATTTATAATATAGTTAACTTAATACAAGATTAATAAGTTAATGCACCAACATATAATATGTATCATTTATTGCATTCCTAAAATACATACACAAAATAATACTAAAACAATAAATAATGAGTATTAGAAATTGGAAAGTATAACACATTTTTTACCACTTTTGATTACTAAAACTATTGAGATGCTTTACACAGTAGAAGCCTCTTTAACCATTCAGCATGGGACCGGCCGTTAGGTCGGTTGGGAAAATAGCCACTTATACCAAAAATACATTAAAATTAGTTTTTAACTGTATACGGGTATTAAAATTCTTGTACTGTACTACTGCATTTTTAAATAAGTGAAAGGGGTAAATAAATTGCAGAGAGCATGTAGTATAGTATAGTAAAGGATGTACTGTACAGGTTTTTAACAAACACAAATCACAATAGAGCACTATTTAACTAAAAATTAAATTTTAATATTGCTGTAGATATTATAAAGTTACAAAAAAATAAACACATTTGCCAAGGTAATAAAATAAAGAAAATTTACTGTACATTTATAGTAAAATAATTTATAGTTTACTATTTCATATTCTGTACAGTTTTTTTTTAAATAAAGTTACTCCAATTTTTTATAAAAATTATGTAGATTTTTTACGAAATACACAAATAATAAATAACAATAAATATAATACACAGGGTTACAAATAAACTTTGTGAATAATATATCTTAGAACAGAGATCATGTCTTCACTGAAATAAATCAACCATGAGACAGATTGATATTGTTATTGTACATTAGTTGTCAAAATAACAATTTGTATCGAATGCTCAGTGTTGGTGAGGAGCATGGGACACAGTATGAAATGTGAGTTACAATGTAGTAGGTAGCAGGTGAGTAGAATGCTTCCAATGTATTTAATAAATTTATTAAAACGATTTTTAATGGAATTGCAGAGATAAATACAAAACGACTTGTTATAAATAAAATCAAAATTATTAAAAACATTCAATTGTTAAAACACAACAGATTATGACAAATCTAACCTTGTCTTGCATGTACAAAACAGATTAGACAACATAGTTCATTATTATTACAATTATTCATATTAACTATTAATATATTGAAACTGAGACAGAGTACTTACTTTGAATGATGGTAGTTCCATGGCCTTTTGTATGATCTGTGTCATAAGTTCTTTCAACTCCATATGGACGACTGATGGAGGCTCTCCTTCAGGGAGAGACTTGTCTGCAACATTTAAAGAGTATGCAATGAAACTGTCATAGTGTTTAATAATATACTTTATGAATTGAATACCTTCAACAATATTATTTTTAATTAAAATTTACCAATAGTCAAAGTTTGCTTCTATAAATATTTGATAACAAATGTCAAATTTAATGTCTGATAATATATGACTATATTACTAGGCTAGTCATAATCTAGTAGTGCAGTGGCTGAAAACAAAAATAAGGAGGAAATGGATGTTATCAAAATTGTTTGAATTACAACTAATTCGTTTTTTACTATCAATAAAATGTTTATGTGTATTAAAAACTGTATTTTTTACTATTTTTTATAAGTATAAGAATTTAAGCCAAATGAAAAATTTAGTTTCCATTAAGTCAAGACAAAATGTTTAGTTTTGATCATACATTAAAATATCTTTCAAAAATTTTTAACTTAAAGCTAAACTTTATGAATATCGCTTTATAGTGATTAATATGAGTTATGAAAGGAAGAAGGTACAAAAATTAAAATTTTTATTTTAACTATATGTTTTATAAATTAATACATTAATGCATTAAATATTATTAATATATTAAAAATGGAATTTGTGAAATTATTTGTCCATTTTTAACCATTTAAAACCAATTAAAAAAGCAATAATTACGAGTTAAAAAATAAATTCAGAAACAATAAAAATATAGTTTTAATGAAGGCAATATTATGATGTTGTTCCACTTATGAATGAAAATTTTGTTGAAATAAAGGTATAGACTAGGCTATTATTTACTAAAAAAATATACGTATATATAAAAGTAATTTATTGTTGGTTGATTAGTTAGATTTGAATTAAAAGTAAAGCTACCATATTATTCCATTGTTAAGATTCATGATCATAGAAACCTGGTTTAAAATTAACTGATAAAATCTTGATCCTTGCTGCAAAGTACTTACAACACAATAACTGACATTTGAAACCAATGAAGTTTCACTTTAAATGTTGAAAACCATTAAGGCATAATCAAAACATAAGAGAAAATACAGGGTTATCATAAAAGAATGGTGAGGTTTCATAAATTCATACGAAGACAGTAGTGAAATTTTGTGATGTATTGGTATCGCTGATAGCCTATAACATAAAAGTTTGTTTAACAGCTGTTGTAATCTCAAAATAAGTTCTTGCATTGTTGTGGTAGTGTGTTTTCTGGAGTGTTCTGTGTGAGTGTGTTATCTTCTCTAATAAAGAGAAAGCAAAGTGTGTTTTGTTGGTGGCTGTATTCAAGTCTATAATTTCAGTGCAACATGCATTTCAACGTGAATACAGAAAAGATCCACCACATGAAAACAACATATGACATTGGTTCAAACAATTCGAAGAAACTACTTATTAAACAATCTGCAATCAGAAGTCCTACGAAGTCAATACCTCAGTGAAGCCTATAGTTAATTATTCCAAAAAACAACAATTCACAAAGTTTTATATAGAAGACTGAAATTACACGATATAAAATCCAGATATTGCAGGAATTGAAACCTGATGATGGTGCAAAACGTTTGAATTTCGCTGTTGAAATGTTGAATAGATTGATGAAAACCAATCTTTTTTAAAAGATATAATTTTTTTTCAGATGAAGTTACATTCTATATCAATGGGTCTGTTAATAGATACAATTCACAAATATGGGGTTCTGAAAACCCACATACAATTTTTGAGAAAATACACAATCCGTCTAAAGTTAATGTTTGGTGTGTTGTGATGAAAAATCGTCTGATAGGGCCTTTCTCGATATGTTAATCAATTATTATTTTCCTCAGTGGGATGAACTCAAAAACATTCAACAACTTCATTTCCAACAAGATGGCGCACCCCTGTACTTTAGTTTGGACATCGATGGATAGGCCAGCTAAGACCTATACGCTGGCTTCCAAGGAGTCCAGACTTGACAACTTGTGATTTCTTCTTATGGTGGTACATCAAAAATATTGTTTATCGAGAAAAATTTGTGACCTAAATCACTTAAGGAACAGGATTAATGAAGCAATGACAAGTGTTAACAAAGAGATTTTAACTAACGTTTGGCAAGAACTTGATTATCGATTGGACATTTGCTGAGTGACTAATGGTGTAAATATCAAAATTTATTAATTATGTAAAAATACTGTTTCAGACAACGATTTAGATAAATAAACAACACCAGCTGTAAGTATTTCTGTTTTCATTTAAATCATGTTCAAAATCCCACCATTCTTTTATGATAACCCTGTATAAATTTGTACTATATCAAATATTTGTCACATAGGCACAAGTTAAACAATATACCTAAGGAACAACAGGTATACCCTTAATGTAATAATATACCCTTGAATGGCTCCAACATAGATTAAATTCCTCATACCACTGGCACAGTTTTGATATTTTTTTAAATAATTTGTGGTATTTAAAATATTTAATTTTATCTTAATCATTACTGACAACATAATTAAAAAATCAACCTCAGTGTCCCAATCCATGAAAGAGCTATGTAAATCAAATAAAAGCAATAAAATCTCTACATCAACTCCTATCTGGTGACAGCTATTGTACAATAATGAAGAACAAATTTGGGAATTGGTTTTAAAGTAGTTGTATTGTAATGAAAGTTAGTTCTCTAAATGACAATAGTAGTAATGTTGTTTGATAAAATATAATTTTGGCTATCTTTACTATTTATAATTACTTAAGTTTAAAGATAAAATCTGACACCTCTTAATTAAACTATGTAAAACTTATTGGGTTCATTTTTTATTTGGGTTCAATCGCACAATTAAAATTTAAGCCAATCTTATATTGTTATCTGGAATTTAAGTAGGTTTTACTAAACAATTTATAGTTTAAATATAAATATTCTACTCTATGAATGTACATAGTGACTTACCAGCTACGGCCATTTTTAGAGAGAATGAGAGTCGTGTGAGAGTGTCAGCAAGGATCTCGTGGTAGAGCGTAAAAAAGTTAACATCTGGTCCAGTTGCCCATAATAATGCAGCATGCGGTTATTTGTAAAGCAGAACAATATTGTGACACTATATACATCTTGCTAAACTGTACAATTAATTAAGACTAAACTACCTACAGATTTATAAACTATTTATACAATTTTTATATCAATGTTTTTAAGTACTATAATACTATTTACAAAGCTAAGTCCACCACCTTTGATAACTACTGCATCTGAATTTAATTTTTAATAGATGGTAAGAAAATTATAAACTTGTAAAAAATATATAATATTTGACAATTTGTTTATTGAGTGTTGGAGAAATAATGACTAGCCTTCTATTTTTTTTTTTTAAACACTGGGTATGTTTGCTTGCACTGTGTTTGACCAGGTATCAAAGTATTTTTTAGAGTATTCTTAACCAATTTAAATTAAACTTAATGGAGACTTTCAAAACTGATTATATTTTTATGAAAAGAAGATTTGAATTTCTTTTATGAAGCCTAATATTAATTTGTTCTATTATTATTATTGATATTAATTTTCTAAACTCATCTGTTAATTCAGAATAAAAAAAAATCAAATGAAATGTTCTTGTATTCAGGCTTCACTTTTACTTATGATGTATTATCGAAGCGAAACAAGGTACGTTATAACAATGTTAATCATAGTCTGTTAGTTAGTGAACCAGAACAAAATAATGTGCAAAATACAAGGAAACATAGGAGAACAAAAAATAAGATAATCAATATTTAAAACATACTATATTATATTATTTATGAAAATTGAGATATTATATATTATATTTTTTCCTAATTTAACTTTTTACTAACCATAACAATGTTTAAAGTATTCTTTGTAAATAGTTAGAAATCTTTCTCACTAGATTGTAAATAAATTGAGTAAATCTGATTTAAATGAAACATGATACAAATTTCTTACAGACAGGCTAAGCTTGTTGGACAGTATAATCATTATACCATATTAAGGCATTTACCTAAATTGATTATTTAGATAGTGTTTAAGCAAAGTGTGTATTTGTAATTAATTTTTTTTTTTTAAATAGACATGCTACTAAAAGGTTAAGTCATACATGATCAAATAGCTGTTAAATAGGACATTGTTTTACATATTAATTACAGTTATTGACCTATAATCAAAATTTTAAAGTGTATTTAAATACATGTTGAACAAAATTTGATGGCAACACATACTTCAATAGTTGATGTAGTCCACCTATGATTTTTTAATTACTTCTATATAGACCGATTTTAAATTCAAACTCAACATTTTGACAAATATTTAATTAAATTTTTTTAAACAAAATTCATTAAAAAATTTTTATCTTGTATCAAAATTAAATATTTTGTTTTCAGATTTTGTGATGGCCTAAGGTCCTAATAGGTACAAATTTTAACTTAACTCTTCAAAATATAACTACATAAATATTGCAATTTGATCAAAATTGTACATTAAAAGAAATTTGTTATTGATTTGAGGCCAACCCTTAAGCAATTTTGACATAAATCATATTACTTCATGACATGCTTTTATTCTTTAACCAAGTACAAAAATTTCAAGTTTCAGACTACATGCTTTTAAGGTAATGTGTTAAAATGAGTTTTCATCCCTTCACTATTTTCAAACAAACTTCAAGAGATTTATCTGTTTCAAAATTTAATAATTTCATGGAGACACTGATTCTAGATCTAACTGGAAAATTTTAGTCAGTCAACCACCCTATTCTTGAGATATATATTTCAAAAATGACACAGACAGACACTTATATATTTTATATAACTTAACTATTAAATTATTTGTATACATTTATAATAATTACAAAAATATGTTCTTTCGATTATTATTTGACAAACCTTTTCAAGGTGGTCTGAGTATTCATTTGCCTATTACAAAACTATATGATAAAAAATTTACAAACACAATTTTTCGTAATACTTTATATTATAATGTTTGCTGTGCTCCAGCGGTGACTCAGCAACATTTATTATGCTTCAAAGCAATGATACAAAAAATGTCAAAAGTTTTATTTTGTCTTTGTTAGCAAAATTGCTTCAAAAATTTTAATTTTAGTGAAAAATATATCTAAATTATATTGTGTTAAGGACAAAATATATAGATATCTTGTTGTTGTGTGTATTTCTGTAGTCTTACTTTAATAATAATAAACAAATTACTTGAAATAACATACAAGTAATATATCTACACCCGGCATAACCAACCAGACTTTAGCATAATTTGTAAAGAATGTATTTGATTTTACAAAGTCAATATTGGCTTTTACACACAAAAATAGTTTTTGTATGTTTATATAAATTTATTTAACTCAAAGTAACGAAGTTTATCTTATTGGCTAGAGTTCTCCAGCAAACTCTGATTTATAATCAAAAACTGGTAATAGTTTCACCCTTTAAAACTATGATACCTTCAAACTGTTAAAATGTAATTATTATTATAATGTTATTAATCTTGAACATACCTTACAAAATATGTAGTTTTGAAAAAAAATATAATCTACTTATTAATAATTATTTATAATTTTGTTTTAATTAAAGTAAGCTTTAATAAAACTGCATCCTCTCTGTGTTAACAATAAATAGTATGATTTTAGGAAATTGAACTCACAGTCTTGATGTGTTGATAGGGGATTGAGTGGTACATTGTCCAGTTTTCCATCTACCAGTGTTTCCACCAACTTCTCCATGAATTCCCGCACATCTTCATCATTTTCTAAAAAAAATAATTGCAAATAATTTCTAATCAAAAGTGATTTGTATTATTGTATATATACAATTAAAGCTTTACACATTTCTAATCAAAAGTGAGTTATATTATTGTGTTATATTATATTACAATAATATATATATATATATATATATATATATATATATATATATATATATATGTGTGTGTGTGTGTGTGGGGGGGGGTGTATACGATTTAAGCTTTACACATTTCTAATCAAAGAAATAGAAGAGTAGTATGACAACTATTAATTAAAAGTTTTGTTTTCTTATTTATAGCTTCTTATATCATCATTCACACCTTCAAACTAATAAAATATGGATATCTCATATCATGTTCATATTAAAATAGTATATTTTGTATGATATGTAAAATTAAATCTACATCGAAGAACAAAGCACGAAACAAAACTGAATATAACATTTTAAATTTGTATTCCAAATTTGAGTAGGTGAATTTTATATATAAAAAGAATAATCAAAATAAAAGTTAACATAGGGTAAAAGCTTAGCTACCCTTGTCATCTATTCTGAATGCACTTTGTGTGTTCCACAATATGTCAACACAATATAGGGGAAGGTTGCCATCAATGGACCACGTAATTTTAAATTATTATTATAACCGTAATAATAGCCTAATTTAGAACTGTATATCGACATATTTTGTATATTACTTTTATAAATAGTAATTCATATTTAAAATGTCAATATATTTTGTATTTATTACACAAAAATTAAAAACAAGGAATATAATAAATGGTCCAATGATGGCAACCGGTTTCCATCATTGGACCATTTACAACAGTAAAAAAAACCATATTAAAACTTAGATTTTTAATGTATAAATCATATAAACAAAAAGACATAGATTACTTATAAGATATAAAAAATTTAATATAAGATATATGTATATAAATATAAATCCTAATTAGCCTACCTAGGCTACTAAAATTAACTGAATCTACATTTATTGTAGACTATAGAACTATTATATTTTTGTTTGTTTGCATACTACACAAAAATACTTCTTTTGTCCTTTTTTAACGCCAGCACATTCTTCATGCACCCACTTCTTACATAAAATACACCGAATCATATCTTGTTGAGCGTCTTCTTCACACAAATCACAGAACCAGGATGAAGCTTTTTCCTTTTTCATTTTTTCCACAGTTTTCCTGCTTGAGTCAAATTGAAGTTTTTTCGGTTTTCGTTTTTTAATGGATTCTTCAAGCTGCAGTTTATACGGCGAGGAAGTTAATATAAGGGCATTTTGACGAACACGAGTTTTTCGTTTTTGTACCAGGACTGCAGCTCGTGGTAGAGGAGAAATCTGTGACACTGATACAGCAAGCGATGAACTAGTTTTTTCTTTCGTATTAGTATCGCCTGTAGATTGTTCTAATTGTTTACTAGTGCTAGGTTGAGGTTCTCGACATTGGGTTGTAATTTCTTCAGTAAACTCTTTATTGTGTTCAGTTGTAGGTTGGGACTCAAACACCAAAGATGGTGCAAAGTGGTGATCTTGGAAGACGTCTCTGTTGACTGGCCATAGTCCCGATGCTTTGAAGGCATTCATGGCAGTACCTACTGTTGCAGCCTTGGCGTATGCTTTTCCAAATAAATCGGCCACTTTTCGAACTGTAACCCCTACTCGGTCGGGATTAGCTCGAAGATACTTTTCGATTTCCAACGTAAAATATGTAGAGAGAGGTTTGAAAAAAGCCACATCAAGCGGTTGAAGTTTGGCACTTGTATGACTGGGTAGAGCTAACATAATCACTCCATTATCTCTGGCCATATCGATGGCTTGGATATTTTTTGTGTGTGTAGAATGGCCATCACATAAAAGAAGCACGGGATTTTGTTTGCTTGGTTTAACATTTTTTATAAAGTGAGTCATCCACTGACAAAAAATGTCCTTATTAATATAACTGCTCTCTGGATTAAAAACGAACACTGTTCCTGGCGGTGCACCGTCTTTGAAATCTTCACATGCTCTACTACGTTTGTAAATAAGCATGGGGGGAACATAGAAGCCGCCTGCACTTACACAACATACAGCTGTTGTGTTTACTCCTCGTTCTCCACTTGATATTGTGCCAACTTGTGATTTACCTTTTCTTGCAATAATTTTTTGAGGTTTTTTCTGAACAGTAGGCAATCCTGTTTCGTCCATATTAAATATCTTGGTTCCATCCAAATGATTGGTATCTACAACATGTTCCAGGACGTTGAAAAATTCATTGACTCGTTCCTTGCTGAATCCAGAGGCTCGAGCAATAGATGTATTTTCTGGAAGTCTAAGACTTAATTCCGGGTGCCGTCTCATAAAATTATAATACCATTTTTTCCCAGCTATTCCTTTTTCTTTATTAAATCTATGTACAATACTATTGCGTTCAGCAATTTGAAAAGCTAATTCCCGTAAGTCCTTAGCAGTAATTCCAAAAAACGACTCCTCTAATTTTAGAACATGTCTCACTAGTTCCTGTTCCACTTCATAAGGTAGATCTCCCAAACTACCAATAATTTTCTTACCTTCTACAGCAAAATAGTTTTTCCCATCCAAGTGCCTTTTAAAAGTTGCTTTTGGAACTCCATATTGTCGACAGACTTCATTCAGTCCCATGTCTCCATTTCGGTAAGCAGCTATTGCACGTTCCATTGTCTCAGTTGTCCACTTTCCATATTTCACTCCCTTTGGCATTTTCCTTTTTTTCTGAAAAAAAAAAAAAGATTGAGAATATTACGCTGTTGTTATAAGTAAAATTTATTTGGAGCAACATAAATAATACAAACTGAAATAATAACATGATAATTTATTATAAGTGTAATTTTAAAAACTGAATTTTATTCAAATAATCATAGAAATAATTAGGTCTACAATATGGTAGAAACAATATGACTTCATCTGCTTATTATCTCACAAGTCAAGCTGAACATTTATTTATACACTTATATTATTTACACTTCTAATATATTCATAGGTTCAGTAAAAAATGTCAATATTATGTGTTTCCATGAATGGACCACTTCACAAACCGGTCCATCCATGGAAATCCAAAGTGGTCCATTCATAGCAACCACGCCATTTTGGATTCTTTTTGAATCACAGAAGAAACGATGATTAAAAACAAAACATAAACTATAGGATTTTGTTCTTCGAAAACAGCTCTTAAAGATCAATATCATTTAAAATTAATAAATCGCACTCTAGGTAAGAACTATTCACAATAAACTTAACAAATAACTATAAGAATAAGACAAAAAACTTACCAAATTTTTTAGCTTCCAATAAAATCACTCCAACGTGTTAGCGTCTCTGTATGTAACTGCAGCTAGATGGAAGGAAGTTATAAAAACTGTTTCTGCGCATGCCCTTACTACAGTGGGGGAAATATTTAGGTGGTCCATCGATAGAAGCGGTCCATCGATGGCAACCTTCCCCTATCTCAACCACTATATGTTTATAAAGAAAGTGTCCATCTAATTAATTGTATATTTTGTGTTTAAATAAAATTTCGTGTGTTATAAATATCATTATTTGTGATGTTATCCTAAATTTGTTAATTTATAACTAGTTTTTTCCACCAAAAGTGTACCACCAAAAGCACAAAATAATTGTACAAGCTTTAATTGAATATTTTTAAACACAAAATAAAACTTTATCTAACCTTTTAAAAATTGTATTTCAATTCTTTTTAATAACTCTCTTATCTTAGAAATGATTATGTAATAGTGAAAGTATTTAATTCCTAAATTGTTTTTATAGATAGAACTAAAATAAAAATATTAACCTGTTTTAATTACAGCACTTGATATGTTTAACCTGTTGTAAAGATAAGACAATAATACCCAGAAGGTAGTTATCATTGTGGCACTGTCACTGACACTTTTCCACTTGAGAAGTCTGGTCTTAGATTGCGTCTGACTGGTAGATATTGTTAACACACACAGACAATAGTCACTTCACACGCTCCATTCACTAACTACTGGCTCATTTTGCTACATTCCTTTATTAAATGATTATAATTATCTTTGTTTTTTAATTGTGTGTGTATATCTTTTATTTATTGTAGGCCTCAAGATAAGAAGCAAAATTCATCATTACCTTGATAATTCCAACATTGTTATTTCTTCTGTATTTTAAACATTGTTTTAAAACATGCATTGCAAACATTAATAATCATAATTTTAAGGAGAATTTGATGAACTGATTCTTTAGTTAGGAGAGTTTTATGATTTTAATAAGTTTTGGTTTAACATCTAGTCTCTAAAAAAAATATATTTACAACATAATATTATAAAATATATCTTAACATGTTTTCACCACTACAGAAAAATGTGAATCATGTGTTGTTTTGTGTTTATGAAGGGAAGGGATTAGGTCTAACAAGGAGAGGGGGTGACAGGCTAAAAAGTTAAAGTGGATCATTTTATTTAATAGGATCAATTCTTATTTTAAAAGATCATTAAGTGTAAATAAGTCGGTGATTAAAAATGTTTTATTAAATGTCCAATCCAAAAAGTGGTGGGTCAAATGTAAACTGCTGAAAACTTGGTAAAACACCCTCTAGAATTAAAGGCTTAAATATATATATATATATATAAATTGTATATATTGTACTTCATTAGAAGTGTCCTTTATTAAAGAGGACCGACCCATAATCAATTAAAACTTTGTTTTTCTAAAGTGTTAAAAACTTCATTAAATCACCTTCTTTAGTGAAATGATAGATTATTTATTTTAATACAAAATTATGTTTAAATATTGCAACGAATTTAATAAACAAATAAATACAACCTGTCTAACCTGTACCTACATTGTGAACAGATCCACTACAACTAAGTGGTAAAATGTGATGTGGTGTCATAAGACTATGTGTGATAAGTGACTGATAATGACAACGATAATGAATATGTTAATTGGTGTTGTAAGGGAGACTAATTTAGGTACAGAAATTAACAAACAATTGTTAGTAAAAGATAAGAATTATGTGAATGAAGTAAAATGATCTCTCTATATTCTTTTTCTTTTTAATATATAAATATGTCATTTTACAAAAAGCCATAAATAATAATTTATAAATTGAATTTTACACAATATGGTATAAAATATAATTCAGAAATAAGTATCACAAATCTCCCTAAGTAATGAAATTGAACATTTTAAAGTCTTCAAACAAGAAATAAACTAAATAAATTTAATTATAAAATTAAAAACAATCTTAGAACTTGTTCTCTTCTTGGATAGAAAAAATGTTGTTACATTCATACTTATCCTGTGGAGTAGTGTTTTTTAGTATTGAATCATGTTTAAAATTAGCTTTTTTCCCTTTAAATTAATTCCATTACATCAGTTTAATTAAAAAGTAAAATTAGTAACATGGTGTGTTTGAATACTTACTATCAGTGGATGAAAGGGCCGCCACTGTGGAACGAAAACGCTGGCGAAGTTGTTGGTAGAACCACTCCCCTGATTGAAGTTTTACGTCTCTGAAATATAAAATATACACAAATGTTACAAGCTTTGTTACAAGCATATGAATTCATCTACCAATTCTTAAATACATTTAAGTTTTTTATATAAATTGCGTGATTGTTTGTACTGAAGGTTTCATTAACATATAAGATTTAACAATTAATATACTTTCAACATGAAAAATTAGAACTGTTTAAAATTGAGTTTTCAAAATCATCAACAATGGTGATAAGACGTGCTAAATCGGCTATCAAATAGAAAAACTTCGTCTTTAGATGTGGACAATTTAAATGTATATTGAATAAAAAATTGGTTTTGAAAAAAATGGCTTTACATTTTTGTAACCAGTTTCAGTTTTAGTAGATTAATTAAATCAGTCTTTTCTAAGTTATATTTTAGTGCAGAACTTGTTTTATCAAGACAATAATTTTTGTAAATTATTTCTATTTTGGTTTTATTTTAGATCATAAATAGTAGCTACAAAGAGGTGGAAAAGCGTCTTTTTAATAGGAATTGAAAGAGAATAAATCTTCCAAAATTGCTTAAGAAATACAGAAAATAAAGTATTAGATGAATAATCTAACAAATACACCATCACATTCATAGTTTTTGTATGGCATACATAAAATATTTGCTACTGCTACTTTAGCAGTAATTTGGGTTGTTCTTAACTGATGTCGTTAAAACTGAAGTAGGTAAGAAAATTTCCAAAACTATCACTGATTTCTTCTATCTAAAAGATGAGGAAGCAAAATAATCATGGTATATTTTATTCCAAGCCTAAAGAAGAAAGTCATGAGTTTCTGTTATTATATATACATATATTACCATTAACTTTATAATACTCCAAATGTAACAAGAGGTGATTTTCAGGTAGAACATAAAAGAACTGAAAAACCTAAATCTGTAGCATGTTAATAAAAGAAAGCATTTTCTCAATAAATTAATAAAGTTTTTAACAAACTTTCAATAACACTAGTTTATTAGATATTTGTATACCATATTACTATAACTTCATCTCAAGGAAAGAATTTTTAATTACTAGCCCTATACTTCCTTTTTTTTCAAGCTCAGCCTCTAATACTCAGAAATGTCAAATAATTCTACTCTTCTTAGAGAAAATGTTTTAAATTATTTTTTACTTAATTTTGTATTAAACATATTAATTTCTTGTACCAGTTTTGTTTCTAATACTTATATCAAAAACTGTAAGGAAGATATTTATGTTTTTGATTTTAAAATCAAAAATTAACCCAAACTCGAATTAAAATATTCTTATCTAAATATTTTCAAATGTCAAGATAGTTTGAATTATACATTAAGTGAAAGGTCTTGCAAACTAAACATTTTTTGTATTTACAATTTGACGATCTCATTTAGTTTCAAAATAGTAACCAAAAACTCTATTTTACTAGTGTTACTTGATTTCTTTGTAGAAGAAAGCAAATTAATTCTGAAAAAAATAATTAACTGATATTTTTCTTTTATGATTTCGGTTATAAAGAAATGTTTAGGGTTATAGTAACAAACCAAGTAATTGAAATTGTCAAAGATTAGTAGACTTTAGGACCACTGGTAACTGAAACTCTGAATTTATTAAAACCTGTTTATTAAAGTTTTCTTCTAATTTTGATCTGATTGTTACAGCTCATGTTATATAAACTTAGTCATTTATAACAGACGATATTGTTTTTCTAAATTTTGAAGATTTCTTTGAGCAGTCATCTCATTTTGTATCATGTTTTATACACTGTAATCATTTGTTGCAATTCTCATTAGATGGAATGCTTAATAATATTAGACATTCTTTTTCGGATGTAGAATTGTAAGCATGCTATAAACATCAAAAAATTTTCATTATCAAAACATCAATTTTCAGTTGAACCACAATTCAATTTCAGATTCTGATTTCAATTGCATAATTTTTATTTAATCATTTTCAATCCAATCAGTAATTTTATTCCTCTGAAGAATTTTATCAATTTTACAGGCATTAATTTTACTCACAAATAAAGTTTATAGTGCATACTTTAATAAAGTTTGCACTGTGCACTGTGCTTTATACACATACACTGTGTTTGCTGTGCTTTAACTTTGTTAGAAACTTTAAAAAATTCTAAATATAATTTTTCTTAAAACTAGTTTTTTACTGATATAAATGTGAGTACAGTAGGTAATACAAATTGTTCAATTTATGCCATCTTTTTGTGATTTTTAAATTTATAAATATCAGCAATTCCTTTTTCATTATTCACATTTTATTTTTTATAAAAAAGTTAAAACTGTTTGTTACTCTGTTAAATTTTGAATTTACAGAAAACTTACGTTTAAATAACCTATTAATTGTGAAATGGAAATAATTTTAAACTAATTTCTAGAGTAATTTTACTGTAATACAATATACAAAAACACAAGAATAGCCGAAGATAGAAAATTAAGATTTTTCTATAAATAATTAAAATTTATTTAAGTAATAACTGATTATAAATAATTATAAGAAAGCTAACATTGAAAGACGAAAACTTGTTTTATTTTCAAATTTCATATGGACACTAAGAACAAATAAATAATATGTTTTCTGGTAATAACAAAAATATTTATTTCTGTTAATGAATTTTTAAAATACTCATGGTAAATCATTTTGATCAAATTAATATGTATATACACTGTGTCCATAAAGTTATGCTGTATAAACATTGTATCCACATAAAAAAGTTGTTTGATGAATTTAAAACTCACTTAAATATTCCATGTAAAATTTAGAGATGGAAGGCATGCAGTGGAAAATAACTATAGGGAGAATAAATAATCAAGGCGAACATACAAATGTGTTAATAACGATATCAACTTTATGAAAGTAAAGTGCATTTTGTGTCTTGAAATTTGAATCTGATTCTTGTGCAATGTGAGTTGTCATCAGGTGTTAAATAGGAGCCACCACAAAAGACCAACATTTTTCTTTGTAATAAATGGTTTAAGAAAATCGGAAGCTTTCAGAACAGAAAGCACTCTATGTGTCTCAACATTAGAAACTGTTTCATTTGCAATCCTAAAAAATAAGTTAGTAAATGTACTTAGAGTTGGGTCTATAGTGCATAGGGTTTTGAAGAAACGCATGTATTACATTGCTTATAAACTTCAATTATTAAATAACATCCGGCCAGGTGATAACTTAAGATATGCTTTAATAAAATATAATAACTGTTAATATAATTAATGAAATTGGTAGTAATGAGCAGTTTCTAGTTTGTGAATTTTATGATAAAGCCACCTTTCACATTTCAGAACATGTTTATAGACCCAATATAAAAATGTTTACTCCACCCCATATCAATCATGAAAATATGATCTTCAAACAAAATGGCACTTTCACAAATTACAACACTGCTAGCAACTTTTTTGATGAGATATTTCCACAGAGCTGATGGGGGGGGGCAAGAGAAGCCTTCCTTGCTATCCAGATTTATTAAGTAACTATTTTTATTTCTGGGATATTGGAAAGCAAAAGGTCTGTATGAAACCATATTTGTAGCTCTTTAAGTGATGTTCTTTGTCATATGTGTGGCAGGAAATTAATTAAACATTAGATGTATCCAAAGTCACCTATTGAGCCTACATTGAACTTCTCTAAACCCATAGAAAATACTTTCTGAGTTATTCTTCAATTTCATTTATACTTTATATATTTGCCTTCTTTGGTTTTAAACAACATTTTAAACCTTAGCAATACCTTATAGACATACTGTATTTATATTATTTTAGATTTGTATAGATAGGTTTATTTCATCCTCTTTGTTGTGTCATATTGAGTACTATTTCTTCCTTAACTTCTGGTGAATCCAACAGTGGTATATTGAAACAGCCCTACTTTCTCTCTGAATAATGATGAGAAGTGATCCACCAGACAAACGATTCATTACCTAATATAGTTTGTGAGAACTTGGGAGTTTTTACTTGTTTTTATATTCTAATTTTACAATCTTAGTAATGGATTTCCTTTTAAACTATTCCTAAATAACTTGTAAAGAAGATTACAAAAATATTAAATAAAGTAACTTTTATTTTGTTCAAATGTATGTTAAGCTGTTTATGTTAAGTTATGTTTTAGGTTTACTATTATATTTTTATTTATTATAAAACAAATATATATTTCCCCCCCCTCTTAATTTATACAACATAGTCTAGAAAAAATTTGTAATTGATAAAAAAACTAATGTGAAGTATTTTTAGGAAAATATTCATATTAAAGTAACTTGTGCTCAAAAAAGTTATATTGGAATTATATTTGTTTAACATGCTT
The DNA here is from genome assembly GCA_963513935.1 of Aphrophora alni. NCBI lineage: Eukaryota > Metazoa > Arthropoda > Insecta > Hemiptera > Aphrophoridae > Aphrophora > Aphrophora alni. The sequence goes on along the minus strand of OY740770.1, from coordinate 60,067,753 downwards.
GGAACGTACAACCAAAACCGGTACAACAATTTTTATTATTTGAGATATAGATACCCTTCACAGCTATCTTTTTATGTCCTTAAAATTGGTTTTGAAATTCAATTTTTAGAAATACTGTAGCTTTATAAAACTAAAATACAAAATGTCTTTCTTCGCAAAACATTTTTTATTTGTTTTGTTTCCTTATTCCTTGATTTTGTTAATGCACATATGAGAACGTTAGTGCAAAGTTTATTTTAATTATTCATTTAGTAATAATGACACCTTATAGAAGGAAAATATTTAATATTTACAACTACTGTCAAGAAGCCTTCAAAAACTCTGCAAAAAACAAAAAACTAAATTCTTAAAAAATATGGATGAAATATATTATCACTATATTCAATTCTCTATAAAAAACAAATAAATAAATAGACGAATGAGCTATTTTATTTAACTGCCAATTTTCACCAAGTATAATTTAACAGTACATGTTCAAGGAATGACCTTGAAACAGTAATACAAACTATATTAATTAATTATAAAATGATAATATGCTGGTTTTCAACATTACTTCAATTTGTGTATATATAATTTCTTCTGCTTTCAATAATAAATATATTTTTGTTGAGTGCAAAAATATTTAGTGTAAACAAAAATTCTGAGACTGTTAAATAAATGATTTTTATATTAGAAAAGGTAGAAAGGTGTAACTTTAGAAATATTTTTAGAGTAAAAAACAATTTTCTTGTCATAAGGTAAATTCACCCCACCCAAATTGGGGGGGGGGGGGGAACTAAAAATTTTCAAATATAAAGTTCCATTGAGTAATACCTCATTTACTTCTATAGTAAATTCTGAAGTAATTTGTATTTTTTTAATATTTGACTACTATGCCATTTTGGATCAGTGTAAGATAGCAACCTTTAGTTTGTATAGTTATTATATATTAAACATCCCTTTAAAATGAAATGAGGTATTACTCAGTGGATTCTTTATATTTGAACATTTTGAGTTGCCTCCAAAACCCCATTTTGATGTGAGGTTTTTACCTAATTATGCCAAAAAAAATAGTATTTTTACCTCTCAATACAGTAATAGATAATTGTATAAACATAAAAGTTAAAGCCATACCATGGTTATTTAATTGTTATTTTAAAGTTAAAAGTTATTTTCATGTTAGTAACATTTAAGCAGACTATCTGTTAGTAAATAAACCCATAAGCAGCATGCAGTTGTTTGTTGCAAACAATCAAAATAATATAATAAAAAGATAAACTTATTAGTTAAGGTTATTACAGTATTATTATACATTTTTTATGAATATTACCTTCCTAGACCATTAATACATATGAATAGCAGTACTAACATTCAAATGGTCCTTTATAGTTCTTTTTCCCTTTTAAAGTCTGACTATAGTTTCGACATTACAGTGTCATTCACGAAGATGTTGCTGAACTTGTAGTATCTTGTGATGTTTGTTGTGTTGTATATGTATTTGTAATTTGTTTTTAAGTGTTTGTCTTCGTGAATGACATTGTAATGTCGAAACTCTATTCAGACTTTAAAAGAGAAAAAGAAGTATAAAGGACCATTTGAAGGTTAGTACTGCTATTCATTATTATTATTATTATTGTTGTTGTTGTTTAGTATAATAAACAAACCTTAACATCCCATAGTACTGTTATTGAAGATCCATTAATATATTTAGAACTAGGATTTTAAGGCAATAATGAAAGAGAAAAACTACAAAAATAGTATATATACATAGTCCATAAGGCACTATTGATTCCCAAACAAATATAAACAAAAAATAGTATATCATGTGTAAATACTGTATGTAAATGACCTGCTTTTATAAAATTATTTAAACAATTTTTAACTCTGATTTATTGTTATTTTTGTTTGTTTAGTGTGCCTCATGGGGACGCAGCTTATCAACAACAACAACTAAGCTCGAAAACTAAGCTTTATAGAGCCAGTCATGAATTAGCTAATTGTCCTCTACTGCTGCCTTTTAATTAAATAATGGATTTGAGTTTATAAAAAGGAAGTCAAATTAAGGCTCTGCTAAAGTTTTCAAACTAATCACAGTTATAATTCTCTTATCATATATTTATTATTTCTTTCAAATCCATATTACAAAGCCTATAAGGTATATTTTATTCTCCTAACAAAATAATCTTTTGATTTTGTAACTTGCCACATTATAAACTTTTTTGTATATGTACACGCTTGGGAAAGGGATACTATTAATTTTCTGGAATTATTACTTGACTAGAGGAAAGAAATTTTATTTTTAAGCCAATTATCATCAAAATAAATAATGAGAGACACCTAGGCTTCAAACCTAATGTTGTTATCAGTATCTGCATTATGGTTAGTAACAATTGGTTAAAAAATTTGTTTATATATAGTACGTAATAAATATTATGAAAACAAATTTGAGATTTATTATTTTACGGATTGTAACTACGTAAAATAATTTAGTAGATGTAGTTCACTTTCTGTATTTTTTGAAATAAATAAATTCATTTATATAAAAATATATAAAATAAATTACTATTTTTGGAATACATTTTTTAATTCCTTGGGCATAATTTTGATTCTACCTATGTTTCCTACACGCTGTGCACAGCCATTTGTTGGTAGAAGTTCGGTAGCAGCAATGACGACACACGCTCAGTTTGCAACGAGCGCACTGTAATCTTCTACCCCGGCCCACAGCCAGTAGGGAAAGCTGTCGACCACACCTTGCACAAGCCTTTTCGTTTTGTGTGGTAGTTCTTGCTTCTTCCTTGATTTGCAAAGACGCTCGTAGTTTGCTGAAATATAATCAGGTAGTTGTAATAAAAAAAATATTTCAATTTAAAAGTAACGAGGTAATTCCGAGTGGTGCAACAACATAATCATTTCTGAGAGGTGGTAAAATAATTTGTGGTGATAGAGTATTGAATAAATTGTCCGCTGTGGTAAATTTATGAACATTAGAAACAGGAATATAAATTGAATTAAAATGTATTATTTTACTGGAAGAACGTTCACTTGTAATTTGAAAACACACTAAAAATATTTAAAAAAATTGTCTACTTTAATTATTGTTAGCTACTGTTTTTACTTTTTACAATTCTTATGAGTTTTGATGAATAATTATTTTAATGTAAAAATTATGTTAATTGAAGATGTCTAAAAGAAGCTAAAAGTAATTTCTTTTACTTTATTCCACAGTCTGTATCTCTAAAGTCATAAAACCTATATATGACTTTTGATTTGTAAAATGTATTTGATAGTATATAACTTACTAACATTCTAGATCAAGAAAATTATCTTTTGTGTAGGCTATATAGAGGTGGTGAAGATCAAATATATCAGCCTTTGGTGATCATCTTAAAGATAAGATTTATTAATACGCTTTTAAAATGAGAAAATTTGCTTCACTGTTTCACCAAAGTTAAAACTAAATTTATAGACCAAAATCCCTTTTTACCACGTTTTTATTCGTTCGGATTCCGTCATATCTGTCTTCAGTCTGTCCAGGTGGAATTTTGCAATCGAGTTTAAACTAACTTCCCGATAAGCTAGAGACCTGAAATTTTCAACATAGGTCAGAATTGGATGACAATACAATATTCAGTTGGTTTCTTGTCTTTACATTTGTTTAAACAATACTGTAGTTAAAACACCTTGCAATGAAGATGCCATGACCGAGATGGGAAGAATGCGTCAAAATACGACCTTCACCACCATAAGTTTATGATACATTTACAATTTGTAATGGAGAAGGATCTGACATTGTATTGTTTCAATTCATGTACATGAAAAAAATAAAATAAATTTTGTTTACTTCTTTAGTTTGATTTTCTGAGTTGCAAGACTAATAGAACTATTATAGGTAATAAGAGGTAATATTTTGAATTTCAGACATTTGCAGCTAAACAGGATGTGAAATGCATTGGAATTGCCTATATATGCCCCTCTCAGAGTCTCATCATTATATACAAAACCGATTGAAATCTTTCACCCGGACATAAGACTAAAAAACAGAAAATAATAAATCAAATTAAAAAAAGTTTTTAACATACCACGTTTTTTAAATCAAACTAAAAAGTATAAAATAATTTTTCATGACCCTTCTACAATAATTTTGAGGGAGGATTATTAATGGCTATGGATATATTTGGAATAGCCTACTTGGAGAGAAAAACGTGGGGCGCAGCCAGTAAATAATACAAGTAGACAATCCGGATGAATTCACAGCTAATTTCAGTGAATCGGAAATGTGATTCACTGTACTTTAATTTATTTACTCCTCCTTAACTATCATAGATTGCCTGCGCCCCACGTTTTCCTCTCCAAGTATTCCAAATATATCCATAGCCACTTACAATCCTCCCTCAAAATTGTAGAAGGGTCATGAAAAATTATTTTATACTTTTAGTCTGTTTTAAAAACGTGGTATGTTAAAAAACTTTTTTTATTTGATTTATTATTTTTATATGTTATATGTTATCAATAAATAAATTAAAACAAAAAATGTTTTATACAGAATTAGTTTACAAGTAAATTATCTAAAAATGTGTTGACTTACAATTTTTATTTCTTTATCTATCTTATGAAGAGAATATTTAAAACATATTGATAATTTGAAAAAAAAGAACAAAAGATTTGTGTTCACATCCAAATGACTTTCTAAATAATTGTTCACTTTTTATAAAATTTGGTGTACAAGTTTCTTTTTACAATATCTTGAATCATCATTTTAATATCGATCAGTTAAACCATTTCTAAAAGATGGCAGGTTTTTAAAGCGTCAGTCTGCAAATAAATGGTATATAACGGGAAATTGGTTTCTTCTAATTGTAAAACGTTGTGTTTATAGGATTGTGTTAATTTTTTATATACATATTAAACTCTAACTTGTCTGTCTCTAACTCTTGTTTAAACTGTAACTCTATTAAGAGTTTTCTATTAAACTCTAACTCTTGTTTGTCTACTTTGAAATTTGTATTTTTAAAAGAAGTGGAAACTACTCTATTTTCCAATGTAATTTTCATAGTTTTATTTTACCTTTCCATCTCCTTTGTTATTGCACCACTGGAAGATTCCTTATCTGGCCACTTGTATGTAACATTTTATGTTCAATGAACTGTGGAATAATCTAGGTTATGTTATAAAACTACAAAAATTTACTGGTCTAGTCTAATAAACATTCTACATCTACCCTCACCTTCTACTTAAGCATCCCATTCAGAAAACCATTCATAATATATCATATTTACAAATTCTATATACAGTACCTGTTATTCCTTATTGTTTAGTGTGAAAATCTTAAAAACAAAAAATTGTCTTCAGAGTATCATAAATGTACGTAAATGTTTATGATACTGTACTGTGTTACTTTACAATTTATACCATATTAAGTTGCAATACTTTTGAATAACGGATTCTTTGTCTACATATAACAGTAAAAAAATTTAACAAGGAAAATGGGGTGTTTCTGAAGTTTTCTGTAAATATTTAAAATTACATATCTTTAAAGACACTAAAGTTCCAATCATTGCAAGTGGGAAGGGAGTCCTGATGTTACCACATTAGAAAATAGTGTATATGAACATTATTTTTGTTTAAAAAATACAGAGATATAAATAAATAATTTAAAAATTCTAATAATATGTTTTCATATTATTAATTTGGGACAGAAAATTAAGGATGTATGGCTAAAAATAATATAACTTATTTTTTCTAAAACCTATGCATATTGTACATCCTTAGGGGAATAACATGATATTCTAGTGTTTATTCCTTACAAATAATTTCATACAATATAGAATTTTGTGAGTAGCATTTGGTTATGATCTAATTATTTCTATGTATTGACAAAATTTTAAGACATTTTAAAAATGGTAACCATTATTTTATAAGAAGAAAAGTACTTATAGGAGTTTTTAAAGCAAAGCTCAGTCATCATATCTTACAGAAAACTGCAATTGGGGAAGTAATGTTAGGTTTGGTTTGCTTCTCATCAATTGAAGGAACCTACCCCAACTGAAAAGTTGTTGGCATTTTATGCCATTCATGGAAATACCGGTAGTACATACTATTGTGGGAAACACTACACTCCCATGCTATTATTACCTTATGCCTCAGTTTGATGGAAACAACTCTCTCTCTATATCACCAATTGATTGAAAATACAATTTTATACTTATACCACTTTATTTGTACAATACAAAGACAAGACAACTCAGAGACTAAGTCACTGACTGGTCTAGTCCAGTGCCAGTGTCAGTAGGGTTTGTGTGCATGTAACAACTTGAGGGTGATGACTTGGTCATTGATACGTTGTCTTGTATATGATTGTATTGTCAAATAAAGTGGTTTTTTTTTTTTTGTGGGAAATAGTGTTTTCATTCATTGGCGATTTCCACAAGTGTAGCTCATTACAGTTGATTTTTTTATTATATATTTTGTTATATTTTTATTATATTTTTGGCTTAAAATAATTGATAAATGATACATCAAAATGTTGAACAATTTATGAGCTTTCATTTATGTCTTTAACGATTTTTTATAAAATTGATGGATTTTGAGGCGGTTGGGTGAAAACCAAAGTGCCTGCACAATTTCTTAGAAAAGATATTAGACTGATCTATTTTTACAGTATAAATTAATTTTTATTGTAATTAATTAAACAATTAAGTCAGTCTGAGTTGTTATCATATTCTTCCAATTATTCAAATATTGATTTAAGTTACGTAAAATGTATTTTGAGAAGAGGACGAAGGGAGATTTCATAGAAAGTTTACACATAGGGTACAATATTGTGGTTTACTGAAAATAAACATATAGCTTTAATAATATGTACAGTATAAGGATGAAACTGTTACGCCAGACCACCAAGAGAATTTTTAATTTATTCTAGGCGTATTCATCGTCAATACTGTTTTTTTTTTTTTTTTTTTTTTAACTGTTAATATACATAATTTATCTACAATTTTGCTTGGATCCTGTATTATCACTTGTAAACACTTAAAGACTCATTTTAATGTGCAATTAAAACCTTAGACTGTATTTCTATTTGATATACAGACACTCCCAGTCAGATTGTATTAAAAGGTCAACACACAGATAAAATATACAAGTGTTAGTTAACTAGATGATTTTCATAACTAAAATAAAATATATTTTTCACAACAATACAAGTAACATTATGGAATTGGTTTTATTATTGAATTATATTGTTGCATCGGTTATCAATGTTTATTTTGATTTTTACAATTATATTCATTCAAAAACATATGTATTGAATCATGTGTTGTTTTTATATGTTTAGTGTTTATAAATTATACATGTTTGTGTAACAAAGTGGTATAGAGCATATGAATTAACTATTTTATTCTAAAGATGTTGAGATAATAAGAGAGCTCACATAGACTTGTTTTTTGAGGATAACCATATTAAATGAATTGTCACTCAATGGAGGTTACCATTTAATATTTTCTATACCCCCACACAACAACAAAATAATAATCTACCACAATGCTAAAAATGTATATTAAAGTATGTATGTATAATACTTTAAACCGAATATTGTATCTGTTAGGATTACAATACATTCAAAATACAGAAGAAATATTCTATTATAACAATTATGCTTCTAATTGATTTTTGCAAACATATGTGTCCATATATTATAGTGTTTAAAATTTATTATTCATATGTTTTGGGTATAATAAACCAACGGTAAATAGAAAGCTATTTTGTTCAACAAACGTTACTCGGAAAACAAGACGCGTTTTATGCTAGACATAGTTACATGTATTTGTTACTTGTATTACGTAGTATAATAAGACTTAAGACGTTGAGAGCAAGATAATCTTGTTACGACTTTTCCTTATTTCTTTTTCCTCTAGGCTATACACTTTTACAAGCAAGAAGTATAACGACCTCTGACCTTGAAAGTTTAGATTGATTTGATTTTAGAAAATGAAATATACTTCACTTGCTCTGCTGTATTATAGATGACAAAAACTGACTATTCTTTACTAAAATGAGGTCTAAACATTCGTAACACAGGTGAGAGAGCTTTCGTGATTTTAAAGGATGGGGGGGGTTAGAGAGTTGATCTATGTAAATTAACGCAAATGAAAACGGACTTCTTGAACGTACGTTACAATTATTGACATTATTATTTGATTAATCTAATAATAAATTCAACAGTTTAAATTTTAATTAATACAAAGATTCTGAAATGGTTCGAAATCTCTTAATAGTAGGCTACCTAACAATTACTATTACCTATAATCACAAATTTCTTCATTTTTATTTTGAAAAATATCTTAAAATTTCCAAACGAAATCAACGTTCTTTCCACAGCGTCACAACCTTTTTTTTGACAGAAAATAAACGAAGTATTATAATTTAAATCTAACATTTGCTATTTTGTCTCTATTTGTCCAAACGCGTCAAACTGTAGTCCAACTTTGAACTTAGGAATAAAAATGTTAGCAGTTATACTAGACAATGTACAAGTTTTTTCCCTACCAGTTTTAAAATGACAGCCACTAAATAGTTCTGAACAGATATAGGTGCCCAACTATAAATACAACTCAGAAATATTAAATATAACGCGGTGTGTACTAGCCATAATGTGCAGTCATACAATATAAAAACTTTACCAAAATATTTAATTTGAACTGTTTTATAAACTTTCAAGCTGTAAGTTTTTGTTTACCGGTACATTAATTAAAACATTTTCAATTTCATAGGGATACAAAAACAACAAATAAATTATTTGATATTTACATAACAGGTTCTGGTGATTTGTTCCCTTTGATTCTAAAAGTTGATATAACTTCATTTATCTTGATTACATCAAGAATTAGATTAGTAGTTGGGATCGTTTACGCTTCCACAATAATTCAAAAAATCACTGGTTATTTAATGGTCTTTTAAAAATGTCTCCTTAACAATAGGTTTTTTTAAAGTTAATTTTAATGCATTCTGGAAACAAATTATTCATGGTACATGGATGTTAACTAATCTGAAGTCTAAGAAATCTTAATAATTGAGAAGAAAGATGTCATGGTGTCCTTGACCGTGCATAACAAAATGGTCGGACAATGTGAGTAGAGTCTTGACGCTTTCACTACATTCAGCATGTTGCAATATTGTAATAATGAATAAGCAGCAAGCTTTCATAACAGGTAAATAAAAGGGAGTTGCGCAATGCTTATGCGCATGCCTTGGGTGTTCCGTTACATTTGTTGTTGACATTACAGACAAATTAACTACGGTTATTAAATCTTGGCGTAAAACCGTTAAATGAAACATAATTTGAGTTCTGAGGCATATAATATATAAACTATGTATTACTTAGCATAATAACCTCTATAATATGTCAAGATTAGCCTAATACTAATGAATGAACTTCGGAAATAGCTACTGCAGCCGCCATTACGACAAAGTTGAGACTTGAAACCATCAAATGAGCACCAATTTTTTAAATCCCTATTCATGTTTTAAGAGTTCTTTCAAATCCATATATAGAGTTATTTATATTAACGACCGTGGTTACATGATGGAATTCCATTGTGGAGATTTTTTTTTTTTTTTTGCCACAAATTTATTGAGCCCTAGGTTGCGTCAGTTATAATTAGGCAGCTAATACTTTAATCCTTTTTGTTTGTGTAAATTCTTTTTGAGTCTGTTTTAAGTTACTCAAGAGAATGCCATAACTGGCGAAACCCAAGTCAGTATTGGTTAAATAAATTCGTGGAAATAACAAAAAGACTTTTCATTTTCAAATATAGACTATATATAAACGCAAATGTCCGTAATATTATGTATTTACAAATTATATTGTCTGCTACTAATTAGTTCTTTCGTTCTCTGCGATTTTTTTCTCTCTCTCTTTTATCCAGATTTAGCATAAATACAATTTATTTACAATTGCTTGGACAAAAGTATCATCAAATGAAATAAAACGCAATTTTCCACAATCAAAAATTTATTTAGTCGAGAAGTTTTTAAGAACAAAGTCATCATGTTCAATTGTTCACAAAGGAATGAGGTTTACATCTAGTACCAAAAGGTAACACTGAAGATGATGACTTGGTCCTTGAAAAACGTCATAAGAACAGTATTTTTGTGTGTTTTCTTTCATTTGATGATTGAAGTTCCCACAAGTGTGGTTATTTCACGAGAGTAAAATATTTTCAATGACGTCTCACTTGTAAATTATATAATAGCTTACCGTCTTCAAGTTTGAAATCCGCATCCAATGATGTCCAAATTATTATTCTACGATAAGGGAAAGAAAGTTATTTCTAAAAGAAAAATATAATTATTAAAAGTAAACATATAAATTATACATAAACAATAATCTTTCTAGTAGCCTGAATTTCAGTCAAATTTATCCCGTCAGGTAAGTTTTACATTGGTTTAATATGTTATAGGGGTCAGTAAGTTTCAAAATGGTGTCAATTTGAAACATAATTTCGGAAGTTTCTTACTTATAGATCTTAAATTAGTCTATAATAGCAGATTTCTTGTAGTTGGCAATTTACACATATTGCTGCCAAAGTCGGCAATTAAACAAGTTGTCAAAAATTCATTTTTTTAAACCGCCTCCTGTCCTGTCACGCCAACATATTTGTGACATGACTAATTTTTAATAGTTATAATTATCTTAAAAAATATAATCATTAAAATTACTTTCATATAAATATAAAATAAACTATGTAATACACACATACGTACATGATTTATTCCACAGACAGACAAATGCAGGATACTAGTTTATTGGGGCTTCAATTGATTTAATACACGATTTTGCAACTTTCCAAATAAACAGAAACGATTGGACAATTTTATATACTATTCTTGTTTCATTTATATTTTAATAAAACGTCTGGAATTGTCTGGCCTCTTTTAAATATGAATGAGAAGGGATATAGGTTTGAAAATATAGCTACCACAAAAATATAACGTATAGCTTTCTTAACCATTGAGAAATGTAACGGAGCCTTCAACTTAGCTTTAGACTTCCATCTACAAAATGGTTCCTACGGAAAAGTTAAAAGTCTAATATCACTGATTTTATACGTTACTTGAATTTCTTTGCTCTAAAAAAATAACAAATTAAGTGAATTAAAATACGAAATAGGCTACAAATATTAAAATTTTAACCCAACCCATTTTTTAATGTGTTTATTTGATTTAATTGGTAAATTTTTTTAACCTTAAAATTCAGTTCACTTATAATACACTTCGAATAATTAGTAATTAGAATAATATAGACACAAAATAATTAGACGTAATGGTATATAATGTTTTTTTGTAATGCATAAAATTAGCTAAACATGAAAAATTGTTTTTATAAAAGACATTCATTCACTTGTTTGTTTTTACAGAATAAATTTAAATTAGGGTTTAACCATTTATAAGTACAATATTGATTATTACATTAAAACACAAACTACTTTAATATTGTACATTTTTTTATGGAGACTCATTTATATACAAAAATATGTGTACTGTACACAATGATTAATATATACAATTTTTTTAATTACTAGAGGTTCAAAAGTTCACAGTCTTTATCCCTTATACAGTATAGCACTTTTACACTTGACGTATATTTTTAATGATTATCCAATTGATTCAGTAGCTGTTGGTGGCCTCGCACATTCTGGTCTGATATCCCGTCCAAAATATCCTGTAACCCGAATCCGAATACTCCCTCCAAAACATTGTCCCTAGAATCGCTAATCCCATCACTGATAACTTTAATGATCACTACTTCAACACAACACATTAAGAAGAGCGTAGCGAACAAAGCCATATTCCCTTGAGGTTGTTGGTCAGTTGGATCGGATGAAGCTGAGACATAAGTCATTATCCCGCACAACATTGTTAAAACTTGAAATATTCAAATTGTTTTAAAAATTATAAACTATAAATAAATGTTACTATTGAAAACATGGTTTTATTCTCGATAAACTTAAGATTTTGTTGTGATGAATATCAATAAGGTTTACTACTGGTGTGCTTGACACAAGGCACTGTGCCATAGACAAGACTTTCACTCTGTCTTCCTGGTCAACTAGGGCTTCGCGTCAGGTTATGTAATCTTACGTAACTTGCTAAACCTGTTTTGTGATTATTTAACAATATTAAAGGCCTATCTGCTTTATTGTGGAAATTTAGTAGTACAGATTCATGTATAATTAACAAGTCTTTTTCTAAAATATCTTTTCTAATGTTTACATGAAAATCTGAAGTATCACTTTAACTTCTATCATTATTAAAATTATCGATTGTACTGTAATTTTTAATATGAAAAGCTTTGATAAGAGCGCCTTATTTTATCATGTTTTTGAGGTTTGTAATGCAAATTTGTTATAGATTTTGTTATTAAAACTAGATAATGTCGAGTAATGAATGAACTTACCGAAGTAAATTACGTAGTGTGAATTACCTAGAGTTCCAAATTTTAACATTTTTTAAAAACATATGTGTATATATATATATATATATCCCGAGAATATATAACTTTCTTCTGGAACAATTAAAATATATAACAATAAGATAACAAAATTTTTTTAATAAATAAATAGTGACTTAGTTTTCCTGGTTAGTGTTGGAAGATTGATTATATATAAATGGGTATTGTGTGGAAGTACAGTAGGTAGGTAAATAATGTTAATTTTACTGTGTGAATGGGAGTAAATACGCGTATTAATAATTAATTATTCGTCATTGTGGACACTGCACCAAATTAATTGTTTATTATTATTTATCACTTTCAACTTTCTTGTTCTTTTAACTTTTAAGGAATATTTCATTTACAGCTGATACTAATAATAATAATAATTTTTTAAATGATGGAACTTCAAATAGACCTGCCTTTGATGCCCATATTTCTCCAGAATCAAACACTATTTGAATTAGCCAATTATTTCATGTAGTCTATTGTTTAGACAATTTGTTTGTTTCTTATTGTTTCTTAAACGTGTTATAATTCTCTTTATTTGAAATAATTACTACTCTTTTTTCCGTTTATAATAATATTTTACGAATTATTTACTTTGATTGTTTTTGTTTTGTGATGGTATAAATTTATTTCATTTCATTTCACTTTAAAAATTTCCAATTAAAAATTGCATTTTTTTCATATCATTTTAAAATATCAATAAAATAAAAAGGTGAGAATTGTAAGTCAGAATATACGTTACAGTTTAGTGGTCGTTTTTAGAGTTTGAAACAGCTGAATGGATATGTACACTGTTTTCAATAATTTCTCCCTTCGGTAGTCTAATTGTGTGAATTTGGACTCAAAGTGTGTTGTTTTTTAATGTGTAGGTTATAGGTTACACAAAAATCGTCTCCACATCACAAGACGCTAAAGAATGTATCAATCAACTATTTCTTACTCAGTATATGTCAATAAGAAACCCTATTGTTTGGTAGTACGTTTATTTTTATTGTTAAAAATAGCATTTTGTTGAAAATTAACATTGGTTTAGTATCCCTTTTATCGTTTAAGGTCAATGTAAGAATTATCTAATAATTTTTGTTTGATATTTGTATAAACATACTAACATACAGGGTTATACTTTTTAAATAAAACTATAAAAAAATCAATTCAAAAATGAAATTATAATTTAATAATTTAAGTCAAAATTATGCACAGCAAAATGTTCGCATCAATTTTCCTCTTTTAAGAGTTTGTAGATAATAATCAAAATCCTGTAAAAAGAACAAATTCACTAAAATATCGCTAGGTGTGGGAATTCCGTATATTTGTGTGATTACTACAGTCCAAACAGCTGGGCCGATGCATCACGTTTATTGAGTTGTTTACAATTTACAATCAAAATTAAATTTTAAGCAACATTACCACAACCATACAAATCTAATATTAAATTCTGCTAGTTGAAGAACAAATTGTGTACTAACATTGGAAAGGTAAATCATATAATATTAATTTTTCATTTACTATTTATAGGAAAAATATAAAACATGAATTTGAAGAGAATGATAAAGCAGAATTTTAAAGAAAAATATACTTTTATGAATTAACATTTTCAAATTTAAAGGTGAAAACAATATACCTTAATTTAATTTCACGTTCAATATATATATTACATATATATAATTGTAATTATATATATTACGTTATATATATAACGTAATATATATAATTACGTTATAGGTATTATATATATTATACCTATATAAATTGGTATAATATATATACAAATATATATATATATATATATATATATATATATTATATTTGTATAAACATATTATGTTCAAGTTCAAGGGAAGTATTATTTGATCAAATTCTTGGTATTCTCCTGGTTTTCAGCAAAAGTTGAAAAATATATCAAATCTCATGTCTATATGAAAAACAATGTTTACTATTTTTAAATACAAAAAAATTGAAGGTGTCTAAGTTAAATACACCTAAACTAACCAAAACTAGCTCAAGGTGGCAAATCTAGGTGTGCTAACACATATATTAATTTATAAGAATATGTTTATAATTTACCTTTCAAATGACAAAAGCTTACCTGCATAATACAAAAGAAATACAATAAAATTATTTGTTGTAAAAATAATAATTATTGTATTCAGTTTTATTGAAAACTACCAATTAAAATGTCAAAATGTAATGTAAATTGTAGATTGATCAATATTCGCCAACTATTTTCCTTAGTGCGAGTATCGCATTATGTTTGTGTGCGATCAAGTCATATTTGCACTTCTACTCTTCATGGAATAAATTTAATAAGATCCCGTATTTTCCGCTATATGGATACTGATAATATTATTGCTTATTTTTTTAAATCAAAAAGTCTTAGAAAGATGTCTTGGTATGAAGAATAATCTTTGTTTATTCCAATAACCCAATAACCTAATATAATATTGTAACACTAACATTAGTGAGTTATTTGATTTCATATCATATTTAATTATCGTTTTATTATAACAGATAGGTATATTTTTACAGTATGTGCTGATGCAGTCGTTCACAGAAAAAATATAATTAAAACATCATACAGAGGTTTAATGATTTAATGGAGGGGATCGTCATTGAAAGAGGAGTTAGGGCGGGTATAGTGTCTCGGTTTTGCTTATTGTTAAAGTTGGTTTTGAGTAGACAAATCAATCAACATACCTTTAAAAGTTCTACGTAATAGAAACGGAATCCTAATAACACTAATGATGTATTTTTGCGTTTATTTCCTCTTTAGGCCAGTATGACATTGACATATTTTGACAACAGACTACTGATTGTGTTTTCAAATTATCTGCATTGATATAACCTTGGTACTAGTGGACCAACCATGACGGAGTACAGATTGTTCTGTGATAACTTGTTGCATTCATTTATCAAACTGCCAGCAAACGCTAAGGTAGAATTAGCGCTATTTATGGAATTTATGCACCCTGATATTTGGTAGTAGTTAAAAATATGATCACTACCAGTAATTCATTGTTTTCGGCTGAAGTAAAACGTTTAGATACACACAAAACATTTTCCTAAAAGTCAAATACAATTAATTACAATTTCAAAATTTGATAAATGTAACAAAATACGCAGTTGTTTGTTTTTCATTCAAGTTTGCTTATGCACAGTGTTTCCTTTTCCTATATGCTTTTTACACACCCCCAAAATGATAACTTCTCAGTATCCAAGAAGTGCAGATCCCTATTTTATTTGTTATTAAACGTTATTAAACTTGAAAAATAAATTAATATTTTTATATTTTTAATTTTAAATATTTAAGACACGGCAATATATTTTTTAAAAAACTCAAAAAAAACTGTATTTGACCTTATACTTAATAATAAGGCATCCATGACTTTGAGCCCAATTGTTGTCATTGGTTTTATCATAATACAAGAAAAATCTTTAAAATTGAAACATTTTTTCTTAAAAAGAAGTAAAATAATGGATTATATCAAACCAATGCAAGACTACAATGCTTACTAAAAATACTACATGCTCGTCATGAAGCTAATGAGTTTACGTGAGATTGTGAAGTTTCCGTTTTGGGTAACAACTTGCTTAACTCGTTTTCAAACCTCATACTCCGATATCGTTTTTTGCGTGATTAAATGAGATAGGAAGCAAACACTCTGTTATATTTTGTCTGATCTTACTTATTATTATATTTGAAAAGAGAACTCGTTCCACACATTTGTCCGTCTCGTCCCATGAAATAAAATACTGTAATAAGTTTTGTCGACCGATGACTTGTTGGTAAACAAATTACAAAAAAATTCAACGTCCTTCATTTTGAAAATAACTTCCTTTTTTTCAGTATCAAACCTAAAGTAGACTAATAATAAAACTTCGCTTTTGTGCAAATTTAACTGAAATCCAACTACTGGAACATTCATTTTAAGAAGAAAGACATTGAAATAAACATAAAACATAAACATCAGCATATGCCATGTTTGTGATTATCTGTGAAAAAATAAGTTGCTTTGTTAAGTTAAAAAATAAACATAATTTATAAAATGTTAAGCTGGATAGGTGAATTGTTAAATGGAAACATTGATAACATTAGAGATAACATATTTGTTTTCTCCAGTGTTATAATGACTTTCTATCATTAGCGTTTTGATCTTAGTCTAAAAAATGTCATTACTTTAGATTTAACGTAATAACAATTCGTTAAATTGTTAACGAATTTAACGAATTCGTTAACAATTTAAATGTTGTAAACAATGTTTCATGTACTGATATTTAAATTAATATATTTAAATTACATTACAAACTAACGACTACATTTAATGGATGATGTATTTAAGTATAAAAATTTTATATTATAATCAAATAATGTATTATTTCATAAAGTAAATACGAGTATGTCACTCAATGAGGAATTAACTAATAAAACACACAGCCTTTTTAAACTACGATATGGAATGTATCGGCTTACTAAACCAGATATAATAAACCTGTTACTTAGTTGACACTTCTCATAAAAAAAAAAATAAGTCAAATTAAATTATTAATGCAATAATTATCGATTTTATAATTACAAGAATTGTAATGGTCGATTTCAATTCCTAACTCAACCGCTATAAAGCAAAACTAATTTTAATTCAACAAGTCTGTAATCAGAACGTTTAGGTATTAGCACAGACTTAGAAGATTCTCTCTTTGTAAATCATTTACTTTTGGCGAAAATATTCCTAAACCATTTTGAACACACGCAAAATATTACTATAAAAAATAATGTTTATAAATGTAATAAATATAAAATCGATACTTTAATTGTTAGCAATAAACTAAAAAAATCACAACTCTATAATCGCTATCTGTAATAACTCTGTTGTTAACGTGGCTCTGTTAGTAAAGGTCGTAAGAGGTAATTTATTTTTCAACAACTTTTGAAGAAACTATTTATTAAGTTGTAGTTGACACATGAGCATCACTAGAATAAAAGAAAAGCCATAGTTTTAAAACACAAAGGAGACCAATCGAATATACCAAGTCATTCGCAGCCATTGTAATTCTCCCCCTGTTCGTGAAAACGCAGCTTTTGACTCCATGTTTTATATACATGATAACATATTATTTACAATAATAAAACTCATCAAACATGACAATAGTTATGACATGGCACATGATACCAAAATAGTATACACAATTCAATAATATTGAGATAGAAAAAACACACAGAATAAGCAATAGAGTCCCGAGTATATAGGATTAGAATACAGAAAAAGTACCCGAATACAGCTTCAGGGAAATGGGTTATACAAATATAATGGCTTAGAATCATTTTCTTTTTAGATTCTGTCTAGTACCTAATACACCCATACAATATTTTGAAAATTTAAATATGAGATGGATATTATAAGGGCTGACCGTGAGGAGTTTTTGTTTTGTGACATTATAATATATGTGTCACAAGAAAACATCCAACATCACATCTTTATATTCAACAGCACGACATTCCACTATAGTCCATGATTTTACACACATACAAGAAATGCTCTCAGTTGTCTAAATGAACCGGACTCCTACAACATTATTATATAACCGAATTAATATTTTCACCAAAATTAATTTTCAATCAACCAGTGTTTATGAAGAAGTATTGAAAATCTATATGTTAGAATTATTGGCTTTCTATTACAACTATATCTATTTTTAAAACATTAAGTTGGTACAACTTGGACTAGACTAATCCACCATACTGGACATTTTTGCTCGTCTTATTCAATGGGTATGTGTAAGTAGAGAAATCATACATTTGCTTGGCCTAACTTTGGGGTTTTTTCATTATTTTTTCATGTGAACATAAGAATTTAAAACTGAAAATACGTCCTGATTCTACGTTTCTTACTGTTTTATTATGAAATACTAGCTTTGGAGCGGAAATGTATAATGGCGGAGGAAATAAAGTACACAAATTTGTAAAAATGTCGAGAGACACTGCGAATTTGCCAGTAGTCATCATGACAATGCCTTTATAAATCAGAACAGACACTGTTTCTAGGTTGTTCCTGGGGTCAGAGTTCATTGACAGTGAAATTGTGCAAAACAATGGTGACAAAATGGAGGAAGAAACGTAAACCACTGCTGATATTATAAATCCTTAGAATATGGCATAGGATAATATCAATTATTTGACGTATAAAAAGGTTAGGTTGATTTTACTTCCATTTTAAATATACCATTATATTCATCCTTAAAAATTAAAATTATTCTCACAAAATTCCTCACTTTGATATTTTTAAAAACTGAAATAATACTCGACATATATTTCTTAAAATGTATAGTTACTTCTAAAATTAAAATTATATGGGCTATAATCAATGAAATAACAGCATTTTAAGAATATTAATTTCTAAGTTGATTATCACAAAATCAAATAATATAAGAACTGGTGAAATAAAATTCCTAAAATCGTTCAATATTGTATATTAATACGTTAAAATTTCCTTTAAAATTAAACTTTAAAGCATTATTTTATATTCATACTTCAATTTCAATTTTGTATTGTTCCTAGTTTTAAAAAAGTCATCACAAAATACGATTTAATAAGTGAGTAAATAGTAAAGTAAAATAAAGGTATTATATTGTAACAAATTAAGAAAATAAAAGTCATTTATACTAAAACCATGATAAAGCATATGTAAAATTACATGTAAGCATTTGGATAGTTTATTACTGAACAGATAGCGGAAATGAGTTATTGCTGTTTTCGAATTATGAAAATAGTAATATAATGCTTGTGTTTTTTATCAAGGAAAAGTTTTTAAAACATCACTTACACAACAACCATTATTTTTAAAAAAAACTACAAGAACAACTACTTGCAGACTAGCTAGGAAGGACATAGCTATTAACGCGCCTATATAGAGGTAGGTTATGAGTATACGGCTACCGTTGGACTAACCTAGTTCTCAACTCGAGTCAAGTCACCAAGGCACGGTTGAATTGTCGTGGTCACCAGATGCGTGCGTCACCCGTTGAGTCCAACGGTTTCACGGACTTCCTGTTCCTGTCGACATTGTATCTATAAAGATCCAGGAAGCGCCAGTGTTCGCATACTAAGTACACGACAAACATATTTCAGGTCGAAAAGTCGCATCACAAAATTAATAAAAAATTAACTGGAAAACTTCGGTAATTCAATTGGAAAAATAGGACTAATCAACTGAAATTAGTAACATAGCATTTGCTTTTACTAGAATTACAATTTGAATAGTTTATTTACAAACATTGAGTTCCAACACAAATTCCCACTTCTATGGAAGATGATTAACAATAGGATTTAGACAATAAAAGCATGACAATAGGAATAAATATTTTCAGTAATTAACTCTCAAAGATTCCGGGCACTCCTAAACACAGCCTGTATGTAAATGAATATAAGAGAAAGACAGAGAACAGAAGAGAAAGTTACATTCAGGACATTCATCATAACTCGAACAACCAAAATATAGAAAATTTTTAAGTAATTCAAGTAATAGTGGCCTGTCAAAGTTGTTGAGCATATAGTTAAACTTGTAGCCTACATAAATAGGAATCTTCGATCTTCATAACATGTATGATCTGTAAACGAAACCTTTACAAGGTTCTCTCTTGTTCGTTCTCTCTACAAATTTCGTTTGGGAACATCTTGATTAGATTTATACATTATATATTGAAAAGAGAGAGGGAGAATAAAAAGAAATTAATAATTGCATAAAACACAATTATAGACAATTTAACATACGACAGATACAATTTGAAATAAACCTAATAAAAATATTTTCAATCAATTTGGGCTACTCAAGAAAATTTAAATTGCAATGTTAGCTTTACAAAAATTAAGAAAAGTTTAAAAGTTATTTCATAATTTCTATAAGATAAATAAAGACAAAACATACTCATTTTATTCACTCAGTTTACAATTCCCAGTTAACTATACTAAACTATCCCTCAATAAATTTAACATAAAACATCCTGAAAAGGTCCTGGAAGTGAAAGAAAGCAATGTTTAATATAAAGGTGATAGAGTGATGCCTAATTTTAAATGGCTTCTAAAATAAACAAGTTGATGGAAGATATCTTAGTACTAATCCAGCTCTGTAATATTTACACAGGGTCATTGAACTCGTAAAAAAAAAACACTATTCCCCAGATACATGACAATGACTAGTCCCAAATATCTTATTTATTTGTTTTTAATTTTAATAATTTTTCGTATAAGTATCCCATGCTGAATTTCATTTTACGATTTACTTATTTTTTTTGTTCGCTATCGTACTTATGTATAGACCCGAAATCATCACAAAAGACGAATGTCTTGTCGACAATAGAATTTTTGGGTTCCTTGGAAACGTGAAAATCTATCCAATAACAGAGCTAGAAGGTTTTTTTCTATTATCATTTATAAATATACATATACAAGTTAAGTAAAATTATTTGTAAATGTTTTGAAGTGAAATGTAATGGATACATTTCTTCCTGATATGCATGGGAAACTTCATAGACACCGACGCTCTCGATTCATACTTCGACACGGGCCTTCTATAATTATTACATATTTAACTAACGTTTTTATTGGGGTTAACGACATAAGTGAAATATCCCCGGGGATAGTAGAGGATAACAACTAACATCTTACATCCGAGAAGGCTACCCTCATGACAGCTGTGCACGAACAAACCGCATCATGCACATCTTGACAAGATTAGAAAACACATTCATCCGCAAAGTCAACATTGTCACAATTAAAATGGGAGTAGTTCTGGAAGATTACTCTGCGAACAGCTTGAAGCAGTTGAAGCTGAACAAACGGGACAATCGTAACCTCCATGGCACAAGAATTTAGCATCTTGGAACACGGTGCATTTTCTAAATTCAAGACTATCTATATGGAGTCTGGAGCCTTCATTTTCGTTTGTTCCAACAAAGAAACGACGAATTGGGAAGAGAAAACTATACCAGTCCTGAAGCCATGGCAATTAGCTAACCTACGGGTAAGAAATAAGAAGGATATTCTGAGGATGACCAAGGTGATTGTTAAAGCATCTTCAAAATTTTTACTTTACGTGTGTAGGCCTACACTATTGTTACACATGTTATCTTTGGTTTATGAATTAAAGACTTTCACTTAAATCGTAATATATATTAATTTTAATATGTTATGTTTCATTATTTTTAAAAATCAATTGGATTTTTATTATATGATTTTAATTTGTCTAGCCTCTAGAGTTTTGTTAAAGTTAGGTTTATTAGCTGGAATTTCTCTGTTAGTTATTTACTAATCATTATTATATATAATATATATCAAACCTATTATTATTATATATAGCAGAAACCTTATCATGTCGACAGCATCGTAACTCTACAATACAACTGTTTGTATCTAAATATCACTCGATACAACGAGGTCATTGTGTAAGTTACCTGACCTCTTGTTGGGAAGATCTGAAAGAAATGACGACAGCATAAAAACTAAAACTGTTTCATATTTGTTAATACGACCTACATAAATAATTACGAAATATGCAATAATATTGCTTCATGTTATTTAGATTATTGAATTCATTTCAGACTTACAATACAATATCACTCTTCATAAAGATTGTGCCATTTACCTTTGATTGACACTTAAAGGAGAAATTAGCCCCTTTAATTTTTTATTTTAATCGAAGATCAAATCAAGTATTCAATATTTGACGGACAAGCATGTCTGTATTGTGGGTTTTTAATACAAAATTCTCTTGAATTAAAGAGTTGCGAACATATAAATGAAATATACATATGTTGGTTTTTTTTTTCATACCAAAATTTAAAATGTGTTTTACGAAAACAATTATAGCACATTTGTGTTAATTAGTATGAGAATGTTTTAACATTTATAATTTTATGTAAACTAATTTCAATACACGTTTTTTGTAAACAGTTGAATTTCCTGCCTACTAATTTACTTATAGATGCAGGAAAAACCGCCAACACCTTCATATTTTGAAAACGAATAAAAGTTTTGGACTTTTAATTAAAAAACGCACAATTTTCCATAAGAAATTTTATTTACAACAAGACGACAATTCAAAGACTATGTCATCATATTAAATTGTTATATGTAAATTGACACTAAACTGAAAAAATGTCACGATCCATGGGAGCCATAGGAAGATTTTTTTTTAAAGTTTTTACAATCCAAGTTCGTAGTTAATGTTTATTATGAGACTAATGGTCAATTTATTGGTGGTAGTTTTTATTTATTTGTCAGTCCCTATGCCTGTACTTTTGTATCATCACAGGTTTTTTCTTGAAACTAGTGAACCGATCTTAAAAATACAGAACACTGAACTGACAAAACTTAATATGGACATCCCTCCATACAGCGAATGCTACGAGTTTGTTAAAAGTAAAAATCCATTTTTCCGTTTCACGATAGTGGCTACTTAGATTAGGGGGTATTAGTATTGGTTAAATTCTAATAAGAAAAAAATAAGGTTTTTGGTCAAAACAAACTGGCAAGATATTTAGAACAAATATTGCAAATTATATTAATCTTATATAAATTAATACTTTTTAAATATTGCACAAATTTTAATTATCAAACGTCATAAAAAAGAAAATGGGGACAAATAAGGTTATTTCGTCAGGCGTATTTAAATTTCATCGATTTTAGATAATTGTGTGACAGTTAAAAATGGTATATTTTTACAAAAGAAATTTTAACCTTTTTTTGTTTTTAATTTAGTTTCTAAGTCAGAAATGAAAATGAAAATTCTTTTTAAAATTACCGTAGAAACTTTCCTCGAGTCCTCAACTAAAAACTACGGTTGTACGGTAAAAATTAAAAACCAAAACCAAATAAACAACTGAATTAATCACCTCCAAAACCCATGAATTGGTTATTATGTAACTCAAAAATCCTATTTGTTTAAAAATCATTAGAGCGTATTTTTCCCCATAAATACTTTACAATTTGTTTAATTAAGTTGAATGGCATGTGATCATTTGAAGAAATAAAACCACCCAAGGAAAATGTTAGATTGAAGTAAGTTTTCCTTAATATATTCACTACAGTTTGAATTGTTAAATCCTTGAGAATTAAAAATACAAAACAGGTAATAGAAATATAATATTGATAACCTAACAGTGAAGATACTGTAGTGTAAAGTGTTAATCTTTCATTTTAAATTTATAAAAAGAGGGCTAAGAAAAAATATAATAATACCAAGGGTAACTATAAAATAACAATCGGGCTGAGTTGAGCAATATTACAGTGAGCCAAATGTTAAAATTTATTAAATTGAGGATTGGATATATCAAAGGAACATTAATAGTGACAAAAAGATAAATGCATGTAATTTACCTAAACGAATCTAAGTATAAAATACAATTATTTAATTTTATGTTTTCTACTTTGATTAAAGCGTAAACTTAGTGCATTTTATCTAATAGTGTCGGGAAGTACTTTATTGTTGTCAGAAGTAAATGGAAACTATCACTAAAACCGGAAATGCAGTAGTTGAAAGAAACAGCAAATAATCCGTATCTACAATTAGTAAAAGTCTGCTAGTCATATAATCGCAGTGTTTACAGATAAAGTAAAAAGAGGAAAGCAAGTAGAATATCGACTGGATGATGCTGCCACTCACCACAAAACTCATCGTAATTGCTTCCATTGATTTACATCCGATTGCGCAAAGTGTTCTACTTCCGGTACAAGCCCAGTCCACAGCGTATTCTATACAAGTTGATTAGTATAGACTTTATGTAGCCTGTCGTCTGTATGATGTAACGTACATCAGGATCAGGACATAAAGTTCCCATTAGTTACGACAAAAAACAAACGAAAAATTCGAATTCAGTTCTGTAAAACATAAAAATAAATGGCTGCAACGATTTTAAACATATTTTGGTTAAGTTTAGCCTCTAGGACTCAAATAAAGTATTTATTGCCATCTCCGATTCAAATGCCGGTTCGTGAGTTATTGGTTATATAAGTAACTGCAATTTTATTTTAATAAAATGTGAAGATTAATGATTCAGTCCCGTGTGGAAAATCGCAAATAAAAATATTACTATTCAGGAATAATAGCAGAACACAAAAATGAATCTTGAAAGCGTCATTACAATCTTGATTTTATTCAAATACGATTTAAGCTGAGGACGTCTTTATGACATAAACTAAACAAGTTTAGGGTTTTATTTAAATATATAATTTCTTTCTTTTCAAAGATGTCGTCCATGGTTTATTTTATCTTTTAGATTTTCAACTATTGACACATTTATGGTGACGCGATGGGTAAGTGAGAGAGTTTATGCAATGTTTCTGCACAATTTACTTGTCACTGTAAACTTATTACCTACAATTATAAATAAATAGATTGAACAAGATGTTATAAGAGAGTAATGATTTATTGTAGTTTGTTTCAGGTAACCATGAACTTATTTGTACATTTTACATTTTCAAGTCATACATTTACAAAAATGAATTAATAAAAGGAATTAAAATTTTATCAATTATATGTAGAGAAATATTCTGAGATTCAATAATTTTGAAAATCGGTGTGTTTTTAAACTGATAACTAGATACTTGATCAGCATCATTATTAAGCTACTCAACTAATTAAATAAGTTTAATTGTGTTAAAACATAGTATAGTATTTCATTTAGACTAAACATTTTGTACAAATCAAATATAACATTTCAAAGCAAGGCAAGTTTATTTCTCCAGTATATTTTGCATATTAACACACACTCAATATTAACATAATATGTACTTAATCTCTCAGTGACATTTTAATCCATGTGAGCGAAAGCTATGAACAGTGATCTATTTTAATATAGTCTATTATTATTTAACTTGAGTGCCTCAAATGTCCAAATTTATGAATGTTGAATTTAATTTTGGACAATAGGATTTGTTAATGTATTTTTAATTTAAACTATATGGCTTTAAAAGTTAATTTGTTTTAATACAAATATTTTTGAATTTATATGTTAAACTAATCATTGTTTACAAATTTCCTTAAATCCTATGTATCAATTTTTAAGCCATTACAAATAATAAGTAAAAATTACTTATCAATGTAAATTGAACGGCCACAGTTTAAATAAGAAACGAAACAGCGGCTTACATTGTGGTATAGATTTCATGTAGACTACAGAAACTATGGTAATTTAATTTCCGGGGGGGATACTCTCTTGTGAATATCATTAGAAGTTTAAGCTACGTTATTTATGAATCGTCCAATCTGAAACTACGTCCGGAATGCAACGGTTGAATGGACTAAACCCGGGAAACGAAAGAGAAACAAATGAAATGGTTGCGAGTCTAGAGAAAGCCGACCCGAGGCTCAGCGGCGGCTTCTTGAGACGGAAAGTTGTGATCGAGTGGCATCAAAGTATTAACGGATCGTGACTATTATTAAATACAATGTTTAAGAATCGTGATCGCCCTTCAAGACGAGAGTCACGACTATGAAATTATTTTTCGCGACAAATTTGTTATGAGTGTTAAATTAAACAGATGCTACAAAATGTATGTTACAAAATTATCGTAGTACCAGTATTCAATGGCTCTATCCTTAACCCTTTCGCTCGATCCCAGACGTCCGTAAATACGGACGCGACTGGTATCTACGTAGAATCCCAACGACCGTTTTTTCGGACATTTAGAACGTTAAGATTATTTTGTGTAATAGAAGGACAATGGTAGACTTTATATATAACACGATCCTTCTATTACACAAAATAATCTTAACTTTCTAAATGTCCGAAAAAACGGACGTTGGGATTATACGCAGATACCAGTCGCGTCCGTATTTACGGACGTCTGGGAGCGAGCGAAAGGGTGCTTATGGAAATATAAATGATGGAGGGGCATATATATAAATGATGGAGGGGCGGAAACAAGCTTTCCATAAATGTTAAAATGTTACATATTCAATCGACATTTAGTTGTTTATGAAACGTAATTATGTTTTAAATTACAGTCGACTCTCGCTAACTCGAAATTCATGGGACTACAATTTTTCTTCGAGTTACGTGTAGTTCGACTTAGGCATAGTTAGAGTTATAGAGGTCATTCTTGACTAAATTCGACTTACAGAGGTAAAGAATAGTGTACTGTACTGTACTTTATTCTCTCTAAAAACTAAGCTTTTAACTGTATCAATATTACTCTATCAATAGTAAATAGGCGTATTTAGAGTATACATAATAAAATACGTGTACATACACGGTAAACAGTACAGTCCTTATATTAATTTCACTGATTAAAAACGCCCGTAATCTTCTTCTGATTTAGACTGTTGGCAGCACGTTTGTCAATCATATTTTCGATTGAAACAATTAAAGTAAACACACTGTCTGGTGCATCACTGGTTTTTTTCTAAAAACATACGTAAAGTACGTACTGCAGCTTTGGCTTCTTTAGGTGTAATGTCTGCTGGCTCCTCTTCCTCGTTTTCTTCGTCAGAAGGAGCATCCTCATCGTTGCTCGAGATATAGAGGTAAACTTCGACTTGTGGAGGTAAAGTGCAAATTGAATTCGACTTATATACTGAACTTCGAGTTATAGAGGTAATTTTTGTGTCTCTTCGACTTATAGAGATAAAATATAACCGTACAATTATTTCGAGTTATGTATTGTTATTTTTTCGACTTAGACAGGCTTTTCCAAGGGGATTGAAAATAATTCAAGATATCGAAGATTTCGAGTTATCGAGGTTCGAGTTAGCGAGAGTCGACTGTACATTCTCATATAAGTTGATGAAGGCCTCAGCGAAAAACTGAAAATGTGTTAATTTACAAAAAACGTTCTTACTTTGTTGTTTATTAAAATAATTCAATGAAATTTGGTGTGTGTTCATATCTAAATAAATTTTAATATTTATATATAATGATCCCAATTTTGATTGGGCATCTCTTTCCTCTGTGCTTCAAGACAAATTCCCAAAAAACTTTTTGGGTAATTCTTTTTATATTTTATAATATATTTTTTGCATTATTATTTATTTATACCATATTTGATGTTTTAGAGTAGTTAATTACAAACTAAACAACAACAAAATCATAAGAATTTTAATAAATAAATGAGTTATGGATTTTTTTAACAAAACACTGGAAAAGTTCAACCTGGGTTCGATTCCCAGTCTAGGTCGTATATTTTTCACTTGTAATATTATTGTATATTCAATACTTGCTAGTAAAAAAAACAAATAATTAAAAAATCAATATGGTCATAATACTTCCATATTCACAACATATTCCATATTGGAAGTCCCAAGAGTAGTTGGATGAAAAGTGAGAAAAATCAGATAATGGAATATAAGGAAATTTTGGAAGCCTAATAATTTACCCTCATTGGTACATCGATGGAATAACTTCTTCGTGAAGATTCCTAAAATGTTGCTTGTTGGACACTCATGCACGTACAATACAAGATGGGTGTTGGTAATAGCTAATAGCCAAGGCATGTGCAGTCATGCGGCAACTGTCATGTCCACCATGGCCAGAGTTCAATGGCGTAATAACCAACTGCACAACACAAAACAAACTGGAAATAATTTTTCTAAGGAGCATTTAAAAACCGCCGTAAGCAGAACTTTATTTATTACAACAGTTGAGGTTTTTTATGGATGAATTGTGGCATAAGGAAAAGTTCCCCAGTAATGCCATATTAACGGGACTAAATTGTTGAGTTATATAGTAGTAACAACACACGGTGTCGAAGTAAAGATATGGGATATATTAGTGAACATTGATTTCAATATAGTATGTAGAAAACAATATTGATAAATATTAAGGAGTATGATTCGGAGAAAAACAAAACTAATCATTATGATCAGTCTTATTATGATTTAACTTTATTGTAATAGCAGATATTTCTTGTTGAAACTCCATATTCAAGGATAAAATAAAGCAAAAGCTTAAAGTTTCAAATATTTATTAGTATAGTATATTAGTATAAGTATATATTATATATACTAATAAATATTTGAAACTTTAAGCTTTTGCTTTATTTTATCCTTTATTATGATTTTTCCAAAGTTACGCGGAATCTTTATTTTTTATACAAGCCATTTGGCACTTGATTTGGGATATAAATTTATTTCTCCAAAATATGCCGATTTTTTTAATATTCGAACTTTTGCAACATTCCCTTTTAACTGATAGCTCTCCAACCGGAATTTTTTAAAAGATGGTGATACGTAATTACATTTTATTTAGGTCCTCATAGGCTATATTAACAACAGTTGATCAAAATGGTTAAGAACCGATTTGATGAAATAGAAGTTTTGAGTTTTGATTACATACTCCCAATTTTGAGCTGTTGAATAATGAAACACGACCGAAATATACCCACATACCGTTTTTCAAAAAAAAAAAAAAAAAAAAAAAAAAAAAAAAAAAAAAATGCGTGAGTCGTTGAGCACTGCTCAGACATCATTCCACTTTTTTCTCTAAGTACCTCAAAACGGAGAATTTCACGAAACACTCAACATTGATATTTTTCATCCTAACAAATAACTTGACAGTTTTAAAGTATAGGTTAGATTTGGTTTGGTTAGGTTAGGTCTTTTGACAAAAACACAACAACCAAACTATATTTATTATATTTGATCCTTATGCTCTCAATGCCCTAACAATAACATTCTTGGAAAACTTGCACATGCATATCTGACCATTTTTGTTCATGTTTTCTCTTACTTTCTCGATATATTTTCAATGTTTCATGAACAATGGCTCGTGGTGAAATAATACGATTTAACCAACATTTTTAAAATAACCAAAATGTGGGCGTTCAAAATAATTTAAACATTTATTTCAGTTAGGTTATCTTATACAATAAAAATATTGTTATAATGGTTTGAAAGATCGATAAAAATGCCAAGATTTCCTGTTTTTTTGAGAAAACAAAAGCGTTAAAAAAAATTACAACCGGTTTCTGAACTACGTGCGTGATTTAAGAGATATTTTGTTTCCGGCTAAATTATCTAATCTCCTTAGCTAAAGCAATCTGTATTAGGTGCGTCAACTTGTTAATTATCTTAATTTATTAATATATTAAAGAATAAAAACTGGAACACAAGATCTCACAAAAATTACGTTTACTTGATCAACCGCGTTTCAAAGACAAAGTCGCCATCCTCAGTGATATATGAAATTGTAGTTTTTTTTTCAATCTAATATTATCTCACAAGTCAAGCTCAAATTTATTTATATATTAATTTTTGTCATTTTTAAACTGGACTAGTTTTTGTAAATAAAGAGTAAACTATATGTCTCAACTTCACAAAACGCAATTCCCTTGTTGCAGGTTTAGTAGATAAAATCATTACAAAATATTGTTAATTAAATCATTATTGCTTTGATTTGGATCGATCACAAATATCTTGATAATGCAAATTTCATAAACCTAAAATTAAGAATATAATAACAACATAGTAACAACCTTAATTTGTTCATCTTAAATTTTTACCCACACGTGTCCAATATTTTGTAACAAAAAAAAAAGTAAATATAACAGTTTCAATAAAAAAGGGAAAATTTTCTTAAATACAAATTATATAAGATACGTAAATTGTTTCCATATAATTTTTGAAAATTATTTAGAATCTGAGCAAATCACGTTCTTTATATTGAAAAACATATGATGATTTTACGAAAACTACTGATCATGTTTCCATAAACCTCGTTAGTTATTTGATTATGGCCAACAACACAAATTAGTTTGAAACTAAAAAAACTCTACGACTAATTTTAAAATAGTCGACATTTATATAGTTTGTCTTAAATAATTTTTTACTCATAAAAACTAATGGTAAAACGTTATTTTTGTAAAAGACTGCAAAAGGCGACCATCCCAACTAGTCAATGGAGGTTTTTTTTTCCAAATTAACATGCTGCATTCAATAGTAACCTTCTACAGCAGTAAAAAAGGCACTTGTCGCTAAGAAACGGAAATAGTTTTAACCTACAAATTAGTCCAAAATAAGCAGTAAACACTCAATAGTCGCAATTGTAGTCCAATTCCATTTTTCTTTATGTATAATATTATTAGCACTATGTACTATCAATCTATCAGCCTTAGTGTCGATTAAATTTACAAAATGTAATAATGATCACACATCGTCTTTAGCTAATATTCACACAGCTTATTTGTATTTAAAAAAAGAAAAGTTTTTATGTTACTAAACATTTTGTTTTATTCATAATTTTAAGAAATTGTTGTTCAGCATTAAAAACACGTATGGAAAATTGATTTTCTTTGTTTGATATATATTTAAATATATTATCGCCCATTCTTGACAAAACAGTTCTAAATATGCAGATTTTTAATTAATCCCTAACAACTTACACTTACTTATTTGTATAAGTTTTTAACTTAAACAAAATATAAATATGTAATACGTTTGAACTGTTGTGTTTTAAATAGTGAAGAATAACTTTTAAACCAATTTTTACAAACTGTTAGGACAAAATGATTTCACTTAAATAAATTATACTCTGTAACAAATGACATCCAATTGATTATATAAATTAACAGTATTTTAAATATGAGAGAAAACCTCGATGTTATTTATTATAGTTTACCTGAAAACTGATGATATTTGCTGCCCTATTCTTGGAAATATTAAAATAATCCTTAGAGCACTAAAGCACAGAACAACGCACTGGTACACGGCACAATCAAAAGTTTGATAGGTGAGATGAACCAGAGTCCAATGCCACCATCATGTTCGGTTGTTTCCGGAGGAGTTCGATCGTGCCGAGCCTCATTAGCAAACCATTCCAACAATACACGAAGTTATTACGGTTATTGTTATTAAAAACTATAATCATTCAGTTTCATTCATACATTCTCGAGGCCTTTTGATATATATATAATATATTGTAAAGCTGAACATGTTTTACGTTATTAAGTGAATAAAAATACTTTCATTGATATTCGTAGTAATTTCACTATAATCATCAGATGTGATAGACTTGTGTTGTTTATAATTTTATAAGATTTATATAGGCTATATATAATTATTGTTAGAGTATAGGTGACTTAGTGAAGATGACAACGACCTATTGGAAATACACAGAAGTGGTAAATTTAGAGCATAGCCTACTGTGTGTTGTCAATGAACATTTATAACATTGCATTATTAGTGAATAATGTTCTACCACTCTCATCAGTCTAAATGTGTATCAACATCAGAGTCATAACTGTAGTTAATTTTGAATTTAACAAACAAGTTTGACAAAATGCATTCTTAATTGGTTAAATTGCAATAGGAAATTTCTGCGGAACTTTACTGCTAACAAATAAAAGAAACACATTAATATTTCCATAACAAAAGTTGTATAAAAACTAAGTCCTTATCCTCAGTTATCCACACATTCAGAGACAAACCGCATTTTAAAATTGCACATTATATTCAATGGAATCTCTGCTGCATCATCACAACTCAAGAAAAATACTGTAATTATATTCAGTTTTCGTGAGTCGCCACAATAAAAGTAAGATTGAAAAGTGGTTTATATTTCGAATATATATATATATATATATATAGAGAGAGAGAGAGAGAGAGAGAGAGAGAGAGAGAGAGAGAGAGAGAGAGAGAGAGAAGAATGAAAGTTAAAATTTGAAACGATATAAAGAATTTGTCTTACAGCTATAGTTTCAATTGGCCAACTCCTTTGCCACCATTGTGGTATAATGCTAGTTTAGTAATAGTTTCCGTAATAATAATAATAATAATAAATGCAGCCCTCTGTAATGTACAATGTAAGACTAAACCGAAGATCATGACATGAGTACTTATACTATCTTAAAGAGGTTTTACAAAGAGTGTATGTTTCTCGTGAGTGTAGTGGAGCTGTGTGGCTCAGTTGGTAGAGAGCTTATTTTACTGCAATATCGACTAATGAATCGTAGGTTCGATCCCGGTGATGTGGTTCCGTTTTTTCATATGGTAAGTTATCCACCTCCCCTCATATTCACTAGTCTAATGAGCACAACATAAAGACTTTAAAAACAAAAACATGTATTCCTTAACACTCTACAACATATACTTTTTTTTAATTGGGTTCATATCCGGTACTACGATTGCTTTTACAATATTTTGCTTAAGTTCTTAGTTAACAGGAGCAGTCAAAGTGTATCAACATGGCGGCTGTTACCTAAGCATTTGTGTCCATATTTCTTTAATAATTCAACGTACAAAGCATTAAATTAGGTAATATGACATTTTAATTCTGCATGTAAATAATACCAACTCCAACTTTCTACAATGAAAAGTAACCAAGTTTCCCGTAAGATAATTTCGAACATTGACTTCTTACAGTAAAAACATGTAATTAAACTCCAAGTAATTTAAACTCCAAGGAGCAAATATATGCGGTAATTTTCAGAAATCTTCAGAATGGTAAACATGTGAAAATTGACAACCTCGTCATGTCATGGTATCAGAAAATCGGTTAAGTGTTAACTTTTTATTAAATTACAAAGTAAAAAACAGTAATTTACACCATAGGGCTAACTTTTTATGAAAGAAATGTTTAAACTACAAATAAGGTGGACAAATGAAATAATACTAAGAGCAAAGAAGTTATTCCAGGAATGGTCGAAGAGGGGTTTTGAAAGAGAACACTTTTAATAAACATCATTAGGCTTACACTAACGTATTTTATTTTCAATAGACAATATAAAAATAATAAAGAAGAATTAAACGGTAGGGTTTTATTTAGATCATAAACTTTAAAATTGTATTATTTTTCAACATCGAAATAATAGTGTAAGTTATACTTAACTTATTTCAAGATTTTGACCTAATTGTCGAAAACGCACAGTAAATTGAAGAGAAAACGTTATTAGACGTTGGTACAACTGTTATTTAGTGGGAGATGTCATTTGCATGACACTCTAAAGTATAGGTGTTATTGTTTACTATTACGTAAGACTAATTACATACAAAGAGAATGTACGTGCTGAGGCAACTATGAGGAGAGGCTGTTGCTGTTAGGTTAGGTGTCTCCATTTCCGTTAGTTCCAGTCTTGCAGAACACGTCAACAATAGGGTTCTGATTACGCCCCTTACTTTCGCTGGACCGTAATGTGTACATTGATATTCCGTATTAGATAGTCTATAATTACAAAAACCAACTTCTTACAAGTAAATGAAATAAATAAAAAAATAATTTTAATATTCTCATTTATTTGTACTTTTACCATCATTTGTATGTAAAAAAAACTGTGAATATTACCTCATATCTATCTACGAAATCAAAACTAATATTCGACGCCATCTTCTCAAACATGTCTCTAATAATAGATTACTTATGTGAGAAAGGAGAAAACGTAATAAGATGGTATAGAAGATGCCACCTATCAGCTTTTAGTGATTTTTTACATTTTATATATTTAAATAGAACCGAAACTTGCTTCACTTATGTCATATAATAGCCCTAGGAATACAACATTATTTGATTGAAATCTAACTTTCAATGAAGACTGTCAGGGTTTATTTGGAGTTTTAGCCAATTATTCCTGAAATTAATTCATCAATTACTTACAATTGGTCACAGGGATTTGGTTTGATAATCCTTACATTATATATAAAATATGTAGCCCTTTCTAAAAATAAAACACCATAATATTCATTTAAATTCATCATGCTGTCAATAACACGATCTGGACCTATGAAAATATATAAAACTCATGAGATGGACTTAGTAACTTGTTAACCCCAAAATTCCGTTTCTTTTCCACCTTTACCAGTTAAAACCCGTCTCGTGTTAAGTGAATCCAAGGCTACCTGGCCGGAGGGTCAGGGGTTGAATAGAAGTGTCGAGCGGCGGGCGCATACAGATTCGCCCGCGGTTGCAGGGTACTTTCTGACATACAGATTCGCCCGCGGTCATAACTGAACAAACTACTTCCTTCTTTATAAAATAATGTATTGCTCAAAACAAAGTCCAAAATTAAACACATGAAGTAAATTCAGTGCGCACATTTAAAAATCGTATATTACATAAATATATTATTACGATTGTGTAGACTTATAATTACAACGTATTTTGGGCTAAGATTTGAATTGAAATAAATAAACTAATCCCATCGAAATATAATGTAATTCGAATTGTGATGTATTACAATTACATGATATACAATGATACCTAACCTACCTTTGGTGATGCAAAAAGCCTTGCACCCACTGTACCGCTTCACACAACACCACTTTATTTTACCGCACTTCCACACTCCCCTTTTATTAAATTTGTACCCGTCACACATTAGAGCTTGCTGCCCCCTCTCACTTAATACAAACCGAACACTACCGTCCATTGTTGACCACTTATAAACGAAACCACTCAACTGAATGACACCATCAGAAACTGGGCTATGCGAAAAGGGTTGCTTGAGACGGGTGGGGGTAGGCTGTAGAAATTCCAACAGGAAGTAAACAATGACGCGCCGGGTGAGGTCATCTACCTGACTGCGGGAAGGGTCGGGGTTGACCGCGGGCGAATCTGTAAATATAGTCCGAGCGGCAGACTGATGCTCATTAGTCACGCCTCGCCAAATGCCCTACTGGAAAACTAAAATTGAAAAAATCTGCGTGATTTGTAAAAATAGTTTCCACTATTGCTATCATCATAATTAGAGAAAGAAATCAGTGTTTGTCTCACCTCAATCGGCCAACTTTAAGCCCTACAAAAAACTTATGTAGCATATACAGAATGTTTTGTGACCGTTGTTGAGTATTTTGTGAGAAATATATATTTGGGTTCTCTGAGATTGAAAAGATTTGAAAGAATGTTACAGTTTTTGTTAAAAACCCGTTATTTGTTTATTTGCCAACATAAATTAAAGACAATTTGAATTATTTATGATTTAGTATATAAACAGTAATTTACCTTAGTCTATAACAATCCTTTATTAATGCAGCTACGGCCGTTTCATCTTCAATGAGACATCATCAGGCTTTTGTGACTTTCAGTTACTGATAGTGAGTTGACAACAACATGTGTGTGGATTTTAGTGTATTATTTTAAACAGTATTATAGTGATTCAATTCATAAAATGTTTTATATTATATGACATGTTTATGTATTTGTTTATTTGTGTGTAAAATATTTGCGACCATGTACAAAAGCCGGGGACTATGAAAC
The DNA here is from genome assembly GCA_963513935.1 of Aphrophora alni. Taxonomy (NCBI): domain Eukaryota; kingdom Metazoa; phylum Arthropoda; class Insecta; order Hemiptera; family Aphrophoridae; genus Aphrophora; species Aphrophora alni. The sequence goes on along the minus strand of OY740770.1, from coordinate 60,032,109 downwards.
TGCCCCGATATTTTAGGTACGTTTGAAATGATGAAACTGTCCCGCTCATTAAAGAGGATCAAGAAGGGTCGCCTCGCAAGACCAGAAAAGCTGAAATTGCCTCGAGCCGCAATTTCGGTAGTATGTGTTAAATTTAAACTCAATCAAGCATATAAGCCTGTAAGGTTAGGTTAGATTAGGGTGGGTTAGGTTAGGTTAGGTCCCGTAGCGTAACATGTAAAATAAAATTTTCAATATTATTTGGGCGCTTGGGGCAATTTCAGCTTTTCTAGTTTGCGAAGCGACCCTTTCTAATCCTCTCTAATGAGCGGGGCAGCTTTATCGGTTCAAAAGTACCCTAAATGTCGGGGCAGTTTCACTACGCCCACAAAAGCCTGATGATGTCTCATTAAAGATGAAACGGCTGTAACTCCATTAATAAAAGATTGTTATAGACTAAGGTAAATTACTGTTTATATATTAAAATAAACAATCCAGAGTTTTCAACTAACAATTATGATTATGATTTATATTGTAAATTTTACTGTAAGTTACGCAGGATGTTTAATGGTTCATTTCCAGCTTAAGTGAGTTGTTAGCAGGAAGAGTCCATTAACTAATGATTTCTCTAGGATCGTAATACCTTGGCTTTAAGTACATCGACAAACAATTTTCTACATCAATGCTAGATCGAGTCATGGCAGCTGAGAATACCTCCGAGAGCGTTTTACTAGCGCAGAAGTACATCACCATCCATGGACGAGGGAGTCACTTAGTAGTGGCCAGTGGAAATTATATTAACAGTTTTTGGCAATCTGTTAGCTGAACCGTCAGTTTCACTTAGGGAAGTAGCAGAGCGGACTGCGGCTTTAACAGAGACAAGCAGAGCAACTGTGGAGCGTAAATGAACATGGAAGCAAGTGATGAGCAAGTCAAAAGGACGTGAGGCTGATTTTTCAAGGAAAGCAAAATAGAAAGCAGCTTGGAGGGGTAGACTATCACGAAGTGTTTTGAAAAGTGATTTGAGAAAAAAGTCCTGCCAACTTACCACCCGTTATAGACAACGTCTCCTACCATTCGACAACCCTAGAGAAATTTCCGAACATGAGATGGGAAAAAATTATAGAGGAGTGGAATGGTCCATGTTCATGTGTGAAACTGAACTTTTACATTTGGTGGAACCTTTTTGACTATCAGCTAAAACACATTTAGGTAAACAGATGGCTGCTAAAGCTGTTGTGAAGTTGCCCCCTTACCAATGTGATTTGAACCCCATAGAATTGGCATGGGCACAAATAAAAAATAACATTGCATTACATAATGTTTCGTATAATATACATGATGTCGAAGTAATGTTAAATATCTAACCCTTTAGCTGAAACATGGAAGAGCTTTGTTTAAGAACGTGTAAGAGAACTGGAGGATTCATTGTGGATATTAGACAACGTTGTCGCCAGTTTCACAAATGAAAACTGCATTGTTGTGAACCTCGACAACTCAAGTGAATCGGTAGACACAAAGAGCAACAGCGAACTGAAAGAAAACGAAACAATGGCCGAGGAGCTTCCTACAGAGCCCAACAATTTAGTACTTTTAATGCGGCCTCCGGCAGTCTCAAGCCTGCAAACGAGCTATTTAATAATAAAAATAGCTCCGAAACCCAGAGAGAAAGTTAAACAGTCACACATATAATAATGTATCTTATTAAATGATAATGATAATTATAATACGTTATGATTATCATTGATGATTATTATATTATGTTAATTAATGCAATATAAATACTGCCTGTAAATATTTTGAATGACTTTGGATGTTATAATTGAATGACTGTTTTATATTAAGTTTTATTGAATATAAAAACAGTTAGTTACAACACTTTAAGTCGGCCGATTAACATAAGACAAACGCAATGATAATTAAGAATACAGTATCAAGTGTTTCCTCAAATAATGCATACTTATTAGATTTTCGGTTTTAAATGGAGTATTCGGCGAGGCGTGACTAATGGGATTTACTCGCTGGCCCACCCCAGTTATTCATCGGTCTAACCCTCCAGCCAGGTACCCTGCCTCAACTTAACCTGAGACAGGCTATAGATCAGAACCCTCATGATTAGTTCCTTCCAAATTGTCTACTCTATCCCCCCAAGCTTGTTAATGAACCTTTACTTCTTAGATAAGGAAACATTACATTTCAAGTACATCTGTACTTTTACACATTCTTACACAAATATTAATATAACCAACAATTATTGTATCAGTTCAATCCTTAAAGTGTTATTATTATTATCGGAGGTAAAACTGAAATGGCAATAGCGTGTAGCTGAGGTGTGTGCGGGATTGTTGTCTTTTATGTAGCTGTATGCTCTTTCCAAAGCCCTGATTGGCGTAATGGCCAAAACTCTCGCCTGGGGTATTATAGGTTCGGTCGCCACGAGTGGGGACATAAAAAAGTTACGGTGTTGATCCACCATCTTACGGATAAGGGAGAACTATTGATTAGTAGGAATTCTGGTCACGAAACCCAAAACAAGTGACGGAAACTCGACATCCTGACTCTACATCACCCAATAAAAAGTCTTCTAGGCGTTGTAAGTCTGCACCCTGTTACGATAAGGAATATTATTATTATACGTATGCACTTTTTATTTAATCATTTTTAATGTAAGGTTCTGGCAAAAGTAGTTATGGGTTCGTCATATCCCGCTTTCTCGGTGTAGTATAAAACACTTAAAATCTTGAAATGAAACTTGTTATTTAAAAAATCCGACCTTTCTAAAACAAATTCGGAGGCAGAACGTTCTAAAGTTTGTGACAATTTTACTGTGGACTGTATTTTATAAATATCTGAACCGATATTTGCCGTTTACGTTATTCGACTCCTTCCGTTGTTACTCGAGTACCAAGAAGCTTTCAAATTTAGATTTTGTTTTTACTGTATATACATATATTAACATTTAAAATTAACAATTGTTACCAAACTTTGAATTGCTAAATTTCTCATAGTTTAATATGGTCAATATAAGTCAAAATAAGGGTATTAATAATTCAAAATTCATTATATTTGTTATAAAAAAAGTAAAATGTATAATTAACACATTTTTACAACATTTAGTTTCTCTTAATTTTTGGGACTATGATCATGAATATGTCATTGAATTCTGTAAAGCCTAATTATAATGTTATTAGTAAAGTGTTGAAACACTGCGTAGTTTTTTTAACTCTTTACATAAGTGTTGTCTTACTTAAGAAGTAGTGACGTACTAGTCGTTCTGAAAAATATGTCAGTCTTGTTCCGTATACTTATGTAGTTTGTTGACCTAGTCACTTTATCTTCGATTAATTTTACTTTTATTTTAGCTCGTTTTAGATGGAAACATTAGTTTATTACACTTTTAGAAGCCTATAAATTGTTTTAAATTGTATTTTGTAGTTCGTTCGGTAATGTACTTCAGATAAGGATTATTAATATCTTATAATACTTTTATTCTAAACTTATTCATTTTGCCACCCTCTCTCTTTGGCGATGGCTTCCTCACAGAGAATAACTATGCAATTTCAAATAATCAATTTCTTTTGCGTAACGATACTAAGCAAAGTTTTAAATTTAAAAGCGTACAATAATTCACTTTTTTAAATTGTTGGTGGGAATATAAAATGCAAAAAATGACTACATAACTTTTCTATTGAAATATATAAAAAATGGGAAGTTTTTAAAAACAAAAAAGCATTTGCATGAAAAGTATTTCCTTTTTCGAGTTCAAAAGATGGAACTAAATAGGGTGATATCGTCCAATAAAACGAAACTAGAACTCATCGCCACGTCCACAAGTTCGTCACGGCAAGGTGTTTCTTTACTGCATTCCATCTGAAGGTCATTGTTACGTCGTCCAGAGAAGAGAGATATAGCATTAGGTTGTTCTCCAATGTTATAAATGTAAAATGTTCAAATATTTTCTAAAGTTTATCTTGATTACTTAATAATTAGATACCATAACCTTTAGAAAAGTAGCTGATCCGGCCTAATATATCGGTTAACTATCGAGTTTTATTAATTATTAGTTTTTTTGGCTAGTATAATTATTACGAGTATAATTATACATTATACTCGTAATAATAAGCACAATTAGTATACCAATTATAGTAAATATCAGAGAGGTTGGTGGGGGGGAGGAGAGAAATGCAACAATTGAAAACGGTTTGACGTACCTTTCTTTTAAAGGCTAAATACCTTAAATTTGTATTACAAGTAGATACAACTGACCTAAAATTGAGTCCAGACCCAAATGTAAATGTCAATATATTGACAGTGGTCCAGCATTCTTGTAAGTAATTTTTAAAAAATTGTTATTTGACTAAATCTCAAGATATGAAAATGATCTCTCCTTCTTCATGTATAAAACATAACCCTGTCTTAATATAGACTAGTCTACCCGACACTCTCTCTTTCTCTTCGACTTCTCAAAGTTTATTAAGAAGGCTTTATTACAGCTTTACTTACGAACTGATAAATATCTCCAGAATATCAATTATAAACTGCATTTTATAAATGGAAAACGGGAAACTCTTTAATTTTTAATTTCGTCGATTTGGTCAATAAAATAAAGTGTTGTTTCTTTTTATAAGAATATATCCTACTATAACCTAGGACCACTAGAAATATGACTACATTAAAGGTTCAAACTATAATAATCAGGTACATTCAAGAATTTGAAGTTTTACCAAAAAGTTCCTATACTGCATGTTATGATTGTCACACTGAATATAATTTTTTCCCCAAAATGTCTTGGAAATCTTCGTTAGACTTAATCAGTTGAACTTGTCAAACCGATTTTAAAAAGCAGTTTAATTTATATTACTGATCATTACTATAATTGGTAAGAAAATTGGTGTTAACTATGATTTAGTATTGGCCTGTCGTTCAGTAAAATTCAAAAAGTTAAATATTTTACAAATTTTTAATAAAGGTCATATTACGGAGAAATTAAAATTGATTTTCATCTATTGAAAGACCTTTAAAAACTAGTCAACTGAATAAACATTTCCCCCAAAATGTCTTGGACATTATAGTTAGGCTTAATCAGTTGAACTTGTCAAACCGTTTTTAAAAAGCAGTTTAATTTATATTACTGATCTTTACTATAATTGGTAAAAAAAATGGTGTTAACTATGATTTATTATTGGTCTGTCAGCCAGTAAAATTCGAAAAGTTAAATATTTTAGGAATTTTTAATAAAGGTCAAATTACGGAAAAATTAAAATTGTTTTTCATCAACTGAAAGGCCTTTAAAAACTACGTTTTTTACACCTTTAAAGATGTAAACTTTTTAAAATAAATTTCTATGCACTAATTAAAAAGTTGATTTCGTTTAACAAAAATTAAACAATTGTTATAGTAAGATATTATTTTCTTCTAAATAATAACGTAATATCTCAATAAATCTATTTTAGTGTTAATTAAGATTCGTTTTCTTGATCATTTCTAGTTAGCAAATACAGTGTTACCAACAAAGTAACTTTAACTGCAGAAAAATAAATCATTCTTACTTTTTTGTAGTAACTTTTAACTTCATAATTTAAAAACTCAACACAAATAACTACTTAGGTATGTAACACTTTTTTCTATAATTCTGCCATTGTATGTGTTTAATGTTACTATTTTTAGTGGTTTCATTCGATTACATGTCAGTAATAATTTATACGTTTTTAAAGAGTAAAGTTAGGTTAGGTTGCACCAATATGGCGGAGGTGGAGCAGAGTCTTAATACTGTTAGGTATTTAGTTAATAATTAATTATTGAATCATGAGTTCATCATTTATCCGTTTATAAACTTAGTTTTAATACTGACATCTCGTTATTATATTCTCAACATGTTGTACCTAATAGTAAAGTGTATTGTATCAAAATGTAAATGAATGACACTACTAAAACAGGTAAAAATGTGCATTGGAAGTGGAAGGGAATTGTAATTGCATTTTTTCTACAAATGCTTTTTTGTTTTTAAAAGGGTTTTCATTTTAAATACTTTCAATAGAAAAGTTATGTAGTAGTCTTTTTTTTTGCATTCTATGCTCCCACCAACAATTAAAAAAAGTAAATTAATGTATGCTTTTAAATTTAAAACTTTGCATAGCTAATGCATCGTTAAGTAAAAGAAATTGATTATTTGAAATTGCATAGTTATTCTCTATGAGTGGCTAAGGGAGGTGGCGGCAAAATGAATATTAAACCTATGTCACAAAACACTATTAATGTTTAAAATAAAAGTATTGTAGAAAATTAATAATCCACATCTCAGTACATGGTAGTTCTCGTTTATAGATGAGGTATTTCTAAACAAAATACTAACATCATAATATGTTCTCGTTATTCGATCTTATAGAATAGAATAGAGCACAAGGAAACAATGGTTTGGTTAAATATGCATATATTTTTAATAATTTAATAAACAGTTATGAAAACAATTGTTTAAAATTTGTTGAATAACAACGGTTTTAATTATTATACACAATAGCGTTATTGTAACTGTTCATGTGTATTACACGACTTTATACAACATAGAGAAGCAAAGTTAACGACGAAAAACAACTTAAGAAGCCGCCATTTTGAAATTTACCGACTTGATATGAGACATGAATTTCGTATGTTTCCAGCCGTATATTGTGAGGGTCATTAATTACGTGTCGGTTCACATAAACCAAACGTATCGTTGATTTTAACTTTACGACACCAAATCATTCAGAGCGAGTGTTTGCTGGAGATTTATCTGTTATGGTTTAAAGCACAAGTGATGGTGTAACAATAAAATATTATTTGTTGGTTATGTTAATAATTATTTTTTTAGCCATAATTTATAAAAAAAAATACTATGAAAAGGTTATTTGAGCATTGTTGGTGGTTGACACACATTGAGGTACTTACTGTACGACCTTACATAACGTATAGAGTCAAAGTTATCAACGATAACTTAAATCGGCTGTAAGTTTGTAATTTACCAACTGATTTTCCTTAAGATTTCATCACATCATCCTTTATAAACCCATTTGAAGTTACTAGTCCAAATGTTGTCTCAATCGGATTATTTCCTGTTAATTACAGTGCTCATATTTTTTAATGTTTACTTAATCCATAAACGAAGGATGTGCGGGACATCTAAAGAAAACTGCAATTTTAAACACTCCGGCCAACTTACAGCTATGTGTTTTCACTTCAATTAACTAATATATAATAGATGTTCAATGAGCACTGTGGTGAATGTGAACACTATAAAACACTAAGTCCCCTACCAAAGTTTGGTACAATAACAGAAACACAAACTTTATAGTAATAAATAATAGTTACCAGAAAGTAGCCTTGATTTATACATGTAGATATCTAAGGTAATTATGAAAACTAAATTTGTCATTTAGTTTTAATATTGCTTATTAGTGTATTTGTGATGAAAATAATTCAATGTAATAGACTCGTCTTCGATATTTAATATGAAAACTTTGAAACCGAGCGAAGGGTGTAGGTGGATTTAATTACAGATTTAATGTCTAAATCACAGATTAGACATCAGTGTTAAAAGTATTTTCTCTATTCAATTGTGCATTATACTATGTCAGACTAAATTTATAAATTTATTCAGGGCAAATAAAACAATAATTGGTAGCATCAAGTTCTAAGGAATCGATCCTTCAAAATATACCCAGTATTTTAATAATTATGCGGAAAAACAAACAAAAATTAAACAAATGGAAACGTATGAAACGCCGTAAAGAATAGAAGGTTTATTGCTAAACAAGGCGGTATTGCGAGAGGCATCCAAAACTCTGCAGGCTTTACAATCCTATTACTAACTTCAGTAAAACAAAACTTTTAATACATTAATATTACGTACTAAATCATTAATTAGTATAATTCATAATATTGTACGTAATAAAATAATGTATAAAACGTTTATTTTTTGAGTACCTTTCATTTTTAAATATTTAATAAATTTATACAGATATGTTTATTCAATCCACTAGATTTTTTTTTTTTAACATGTTGATTTACTTTGTCCTCTTCCTTTCTTTTGCATCATATCTTCAAGGAAAACAAAATTCTTATCTCAGATTACGTCAACAAATATGTATTTCATTTTATTCAGTTGGTAAAGATTTCTTAAATATACTGTATACAGAGTGTCCGGATTGTCCCTGAACATTTTAATAAATTTGTAACATAAAAACTTGAAACTTTCAGGATAGGTTTTGAGACATTAAAACTAAAATTTTTAATTTTCCCCTTCTTGTGAGGGAGGTAACACATAATTTTTAAATTTAAACCTCTCATATGTATTTTTAAAAGTCTTGTTTAGACGAGACAAATGGTACAAAGATTGATGTGACAACCTTAACCATAATGGTGACCAAAAAACTCTACTCTTAATTTTGTTGATTGATTTAGGGGCGTACATTATACATTTTACCATTAGATGAACTAACTATGGAATGAAATACGGTATAGTGCTCCTTACAATAGTTAGACTACGGATTTGTTGGTAGGTTTCAATCTACTCCACTTAAAATATTCTATTTCAAATTCAATTTCAGTTTTAATTCCTAATAAAAATCGTCGCAATTATAAAATTATGGGGAATTGGAATTGATTTGTATTGAACCGCTCTCTTGGATGAAACTGGTCAGAGCTGATGATTGTACATCCTACTCTAATTATGTGAAGTCAATCCTAATAGAGACAGACTATTTTATATAACTTTCCAAATAAACAAATGGTTATCACCGAAGCCAGATGGAATAGAATTGCTATGAAAAATTAGACTGATAAGAACGATTGTTTCTATACATACATGTTGATAAGATTTCTACTTTACAATAGGCTATGAATAGATATTACAAAACAACATTGTCAGCATGACGAATTCAAAAGTCTACAGTTGCGTACCTGGTATAATAGCTTCGTTGATAGTTCAACGTATGTTAATAACGACTAATGAAGTAAACAGTGTAGCCAACTTTTGTTTAACAAATATTTGATATGTTAAGCACGAGAATATTTACGTTGTTTTCAAATATTTTTTATTTTATGATGGCTTACTAGTTGGCACTGCGCAAAATTTGTGAGATGATGAAACATAACCTCAAAATTAAACTATTAAACTATTGTAATAGCTGATAAAAAAATAACAGAGTAATTAAAATTGCCATAGGCATTATTATACAGCAATACTTTAGTGTTAATGGTTGCATTTTCTCTCCGTTTATTTTAAATGGGATTATTTTGAGTTTTTGAACAATATGTACTATAAACATTTTTATTCTCATCTAAAGGTAAAACGTACATTTTTCTCGACCACGAAGAGCTCTTTAAACTGAGTGGAAAATGTTTGTAGATTCATTTTGCCGTACCCTATATACTGTATTTAGAAGTAATGAATGAATTACTTAGATAAGTAAAAATAATGTACACATTATAGGTAGCCTACGCAATACACAATCCAAAAAGCAAATAAAAAAAGGATTCAATTAAGAAACACCTACCTGGTTTACTACAATTACCAAGATTTTTATGTTATCAAAATTAACTCGCTTTGCTGGACGCCTAGTTTACCTATTTAAATCTGTTCGCTTTGAATTTCGTCAAAATCAATAAATACCATTATTGAATATTTTGGAAGGTAGACTACTAAATCGTACATATTAATATCATATGAGAGATCATAAAGATTAAGAGATTTTTTTAAAATCTACCAAATAATAACAAATTTTAAAATGTTGGATCAGTTAAAAATTTTGCGGAATAATAATTTTGAAAAGATTTGGAGTTCATCATTTTAAAATTAAAAATAGGTTTACATAAACAAACCCAATTACTTTTTTCCTAGATAAAACTGAGTATATAATGTGGGGAAAATTGATCTACACACAGAACTAACACTCAAGAGATAAAAATGATTGATTTGTGGCTCACTGGACCTTGAAACGTAGAAGTCCAAAAGGATTCTCCTAAATCAAAACCTATTGTCAACTTCTTTAAAACAAGTTCATAAGTTGTTATCTTACATCACTGAACTGCAATCTCTGATAAAAAGGGTAAAACAAAATTTATTAGATGGTTTTCCTACTTAGGTAAATTTAAAAAGCATAAAAATTTAAGCCTTTTACAAATAGTTATAGCATGATTAACATATTTCTATTCATTTCCAAAAGTAAGATTTTTAAATGTTCATATTTTCAGAGCCGTTCATTGTTCATTAACAGGTAATCCACCCACCCCCCTTTTCCACTAGTATAAGAAGATGCAAAATTTAATTTAATTTTACAATATTTTCTCTGTTGTTAAGAATTTAAATACTTTAAAAAATATATTAATCTGAAGGACGTACTGCACAACGCGAAGATTATTGAAAGAAGGAAGTGTATGGAGAAGGGGAAGCTAGTTGCCTGTCATTCCGGTAAATCAACAACTCACTAATGATATAATAGCCATCTTTATCAAGGTCATTATGACCAGCTCTGTGCCCTTGGTCAAGGTGAATGTTAATTAATCACGTTAAGAAAAACACGGAACTCTTAACAAACGTTTTCGCCAAAGCTAACCTAAACTGAGATACCAATGTGTACAGAGACAAGATCAATTAATAATTATGCCGAAGTAATATACTCAGAATTATTTTGTTAAAATATCCCATTTAATTCTACTTATTTCGGAAATTTTATAAAAATACCCATTTGGAGGAATGAATTAAAAGATATTTGAAATAATTATAAGAAAGATTCCAAAGTTGTATCCGCCAAACAGAAAAAATATTTTGAAATTGTTATTAAAAACAAAGCCATTGAATTGATTTAAATTTATGACCTTTTATTAATACAACTATAAAGATTTTTCTTTTTTTTCCCACGAAAATATCTGCTTACATAAGGTTTTAAACATATAAACAATATAGATGTTCTTGATAGGCATAGGATCAGCATTATTTCCTTTTATTTGTAGTTGTAGAAATAAATTAACATAAGTGAATTGTAAGCTTTCCGGATTTGTTCCGAGACGGCGCGCCGTGGTGTTCTAAGTAATAAACTTTACTTTTCCGTTTTGTCGTAAAGAGATTCTGGTGTAACTTCCCAAGAAGAACAGAGTAGTTTGGTGTGTTTTAATAGATGGTTTTAGATTAGATGAAAGGGAAGCAACTGGGGCCGATTTCTACTTTTCAGGTATGGAGCTGGAAAAGTTCACCTATTTGAGAGAGTATCACTAGAGTTCTCTAATCAGAGGCAATCTTACAGTTTGAACTCTGGCAATAGTATTTTAATAAGGTGGTGATATGCGTCTAGTGTCTGCTATGGTTGGAACTTAATATTAAATGTATTATTTCTTTTTCTACAACATAACAAAAATGTATCAACTAAAATGTTACCTTGGTGGCAAAATAAAATAATTTTAAAAGGTTCGTTATATTTTAAATTTATCATAACTTTATGGGAAAATTACTTACTCTCATAAGGTAAACCACCTTTTGACGGTCACTATTAGTTTAAACAATTTAACTCCAAAATTCAAGAATAAAAACTGAAACAATTTTATCAGTTCTCAATCAACGACAAAATTACAGTAGTTGCTTGTGGATGTGTGCAAACGGAACATTTTAACAGAAAAGAATATGGCTAGTCTGACTTGGAGTGGAAGGTATCAAGAAAGTAGGAGTTTGTAAAAATGGGCCACTTGATTACGAAGGGAAACCACCCAGAGTGTCGATCATTATCAGAGACTAGGTGCAGGGAACTATTTGTGTTATGAATCACAAAAAAGTACAGTAGGTAGAAACCATGAATTAGTTAGAAAGGCTAGGAGATTGGTGAGAAGGTCTGAGGAGGATAGAGGAAAACTATTCATTAGTTTGAAAAGAAGAGACCATAGGATAGATTTTTATGATAACGCGAATGTCGCGAACTGTTCCCTCAATAGAAATATTAATATAAAAATAAGACTGGAACAGTAGTTCTTTATTGGAATGTTTCGGCTATGATTTCTAAAGATAAGGTGTGAGAAACTGACACAAGAATCATTAGAGAGTGTGGATATCTCGACATGTAGGCTCAGGAATATGTTTCTTTAGTATTTAGGACCCATTACTGTCTATTGCGGAGTACTTTCCTTTCCGCAATCCAAATTCTTCTGTACATTAATAAAGAAAGTAAAAAAATCTTCTAATCTTATATGTACAATTTTAGTTATTACCATAATTAAAGAAAATAAAACTCCAAAACAGCCTAGGGCTGTAAAATCATCTAATTCAAGAAATGAGTTAAATATTGATTTAGTTTCTTAATATAGTAAAACATATTAACTTTCTAATGAAAGAAGGATTTACAATAAACGTTTATGTAGTTCATTTTAATTTTGTTAAGACAGTTTTGCTGAAGTTAATTTGGAATCAAAATCCCATCGCCACAATATTTTAATCATTGGTAGAAATGTTTTCAAAAAGTTTGTTTTAAAATATTTCCCTACTTGTAAACAAATTTCACAAGATTCTGCTAATGTTTATTTTAAAACTAAAATTGTGCTTTCTCTGAAAAATCCACTCTGTCGTCCCCATTAGATATGTAAAATAAAGATAATATAATATTGAATATTCGCGAGACAGAAATACCTGATGTGACAAACTGCGTCATGTAGGGTACGTGAGTCCAAGAAATTCACGGTCAAGAGTTGACGTAGGAAGCTGCAAGATTAAATATGTTCCCACCTGTCTTTCCCGCCTAGTTGATTAATATTAAAACAGTTTAATGTGTTGTTCACAAGCATTAACTTGCCAACATTACTTGTATACTCTATAATTATCTCAATTGCCGTCATTCAATAGTTGAACTAAATCTGGAAAAAAAAACACTACTCCAAATAATATGAGTAATATAGATTATAATGAGCGTACATATTTACTTAAACCTATATTAACTACAAATATTATTAAAAGTAATAATAACATAATCAAATCACAAAATGCAAATAAACATATTGTAATATATATATATATATATATATATATATATATATATATATAATTTAAAAAACATTTAGGACGGTAAAAATAGCTCTAAATTTCTCTCAAAAAGAAAAAATTAAAATGTCACAAACCCCTAAGGAACTTGCTTTAAATTACTTCCTTTTTAAGAAATCTATAAGCCCCGAGTTCTTCCAGGAGAGGGGGTGAAAGGTGTAATCATGGGTTTTTAACGATTATCCCGTAAAGTATATATTTTACGAAACAATGTTGTACACAACTTTTAAAGATTCGTTTCCATACGATTAAAATTGACAGAGTTATGGCATTTTAATGGTGGCATTGAAACTAACTCCATTTCGCGCGATTTTTAGGCTCTTTAACTGTTTAACCATACGTCATTTCAAAAATCCCCAAAATACCTGCTTTAGGTAATTTGTACCTTTATTAGGCCTATGAGTCCTTCATTTTTGCTCAATGATGAAAATTGACCAAGTTATTTATAATTGAAATAAGAATAAAAAACACGCATTCAACCGATAATTAAATTGATCAATTTATGAATAACAATATTATTTGGAGCAAGTAATAACTGAAAAATTATTTTTCATTTGTATTCAATGCAGATTTGTATGTTTCTGGTTATTTTATACTTGTTATATGTAAATACTAGCTTCCCCTATAGCAACTTTGCCCACAGTATTTTCAAGTAGTATTTATTTTTATATTGATAACTATCCTAACTGTATTTGGTTTTAATTGAGATTTGGAGTTATATTTCATAAGAATCGTATTTTTATAGCAAATAATAAATAAATAAAAATAAAAGTTTCATTCAGTGTAATTAGTTTTCATATTGTAAAATTTTTATTGAGAGAGGGAGGGCGGGAGGGAGTGAGGGAGGGAGGGAGGGAGGGATGGAGAGAGAGAGTGAGGGAGGGAGGGAGGGAGGGATGGAGAGAGAGAGAGAGAGAGAGAGAGAGAGAGAGAGAGAGAGAGAGAGAGAGAGAGAGAGAGAGAGAGAGAGAGAGAGAGAGAGTATTTCTTAGGTATCAATCAGCCTGAAAATATTAATTAAATATATTTTTTATATTTTTAATTATTTTCACATTATTGTTATTTCACGTTTTTAAAATAACAATTTATTCCAAAATATAATTTCCACTATTTTAAAAATCACTATTATCTTCTTACAGTACTTGTTCAAACACGATAATCCTCATCCATGAATGGAAACGATAAAATGAACTAAATTTCGTCAAAATCCTATATGTAGTTAATAAAAATATGAAAATCGAACTATGAGACATAATGCCATACGAAATTTCGGCGCTCTACGTCTCGTTCGTTGCCCTGGCAATAAAATGATAAATGTGTTTAGGCCTTAGGCCAAATTGGGGGATTTTAGTATCAACATTTTTGAAAACTGTTTCTTATTGTGCTTTTCTACGTAGTAATAGATAACTTTCCTTAAAATTTCAGTTGGATCGATACAGTGATTTTGGCTGTATGTTGATGATGGCTTAGTCAGTCAGGACACATTTATTTATACCCATAGATAGTTCAAAAGTTTTTTTTCCCACAAAATAGGTATTTTACAATAAAGAAATATTTATCTGTATAAAAACGAAAAAAAGTGACTCGTCGGAGAAGTCGGGATGCATTGATTCCTTACAAAGGAAGTATTTTAAAACAACGTCTCACAGGTTTTTGTTTGTTTTACTTTTAATCTCCCCTTTTACTTTTAAGAATTTAAAATACTGTTAGGTTAAAGGATAGATGACATTACATAAATGAAAACCAGCAACCACCTTACTATGTATATTTTCAGATTTCTTATCTTTTTATTATTATTATTGTATTTGTGTGGTCACAGTAGTAACTAACCGACACAAATAAATGGTTCCACAAACGTTCAAACGACCACAATTGGTTACGTTTTAAGAAGACGTCATTAAAATGTTGAACAGACGATCCCTTAAATTACTTACAAAATTAATTAATTCGATATAAACATAATGTTCACCAATAAAATACACATAATTAAGGAAATAATAGTTAAAAACTCAATACATTCCGTTTTTTAGTTAATTTATAGGGGTTAACAGTAAATTTTGATACTCGATCAACAAAATCAACCTATACCAATAGATATAAATAGATACCAACATACACATCCATTTTGTTATTCAAATTTAAACTGTATGGGTCACTTGTAAGTTATATTTGTTTTACAGGGAACGTAGTTTTACTTTACTGAACTTATTTTTAATTCATGACCTACTGCTGTTAAGTAACATGTTGGAAGATGTATCAGATAAGAATGCCTAAAGGTAACTTGTTGTCACGTATTCACCATATCTGTTCACTAGATCAAGGACGTCCACTTACCTTTATAAAAAATAGAGTTTTTCAACTCATTACGAATCCCTGTTCTCGATTTACACTAGTAATTCACAATGTTAAAACCTACTACAAGACTACAGCACGATTTCCATGAACTTATTGTAATATATTTACTTGTCATAAGTCAGAAAGGAAGCAAATAAATTACTGGTGTGACCATATTTTACAGTAAAAATGAAGAGTGTAGACGTACGAATTCTATTCATAGGTGGAAAAAGGAGAAAGTGAATTATATATAATATATATATTAATGAAAAGATAGGAAAATCTTTGTAGTATTAATTTTACTAGACTCTCTATAGAAAAACATGTAAATCATAAGAATTAATTATGTTAAGTGGAACAATAAGCTATTTCAACCAGTAATTACAAGGTAACTTGAAATTAGAAGGAGATTTAATCTCTGAGAAAGTAAAAGTATACAGGATTCCAAACACCAGGTGGTCAGAAGTATTCTTAATGTCTAAGACATCGTAACCCACTTTACGGCTGTACAAGATGATGCGCAGTTGTGCCGACAATTTGTCAGTTTGTCGGGAAAGGGTCGCAGGTTCAAGGAGGAACACTTTCGCAGCCTCCAGGTCATGCCAGACATCGGACTTATGCAGTAAACAAAGACAAGTTCAACATACATAGCCATCATTTCTTATGCTTACATGCCGATATTTTTCTTCGATAAGTTTATTATATTGTCCACAGTTTATCTCTCTCTCTCTCTCTCTCTCTCTCTCTCTCTCTCTCTCTCTCTCTCTCTCTCTCTCTCTCTCTCTCTCTCTCTCTCTCTCTCTCTCTCTCTCTCTCTCTCTCTCTCTCTCTCTCTCTCTCTCTCTCTCTCTCTCTCTCTCTCTCTCTCTCTCTCTCTCTCTCTCTCTCTCTCTCTCTCTCTCGAACCAGTCTATTCTATCTTAATAGAAATCTATCCCTACCAATTTACAGTATTCTAAAACATAGTTTAAAATTAAATTAACATTACGATTCGTATTGTATATTCCAGGACCAATACAATTTGCAAACTGACATCTCACTAAATTCACCGCAAAATATAAACCTTTTTACACAGATAAACCACTGTTAGGCACTTATAGTGCCTTTTTTTTTAATAGTAAAAAGTTATTCGATTAATTAAAAAGTTATTCTAATATTATATTTTTGGGGTTATGTCTTTACTCGTTAACACCACGGTGAACCTTATAATTTAAAAAGCTAATAATTAAGTTTGCCATTAGCTCTTACCTAAGAGGAACCAAAATATTAACAGGGAAAAAGAGACATTTTTCACATCTAGTTTATTAGACAAATTATAATTGTATAATAGAGAAAGAAAAATATAAGATTTTAAAAAAAGTAGTTTTCTAATATGAATTCCTAATGAGATACCAAAGTTGAATATTCCATACTAAAATAATAATAACATATATTAAGGTCTTTACTTAGTATCTATTCCTGAGAATTGGCTTATCAATGAGTCTAGTTAGTGATAACGAAATTTTGGGATTAAGCATGAAATCATTTTCGTAATAAATTACATCACTGCAGATTTTGAATGTCGTCAAGTATTTACTTAGAATTATACTATAAACTGTGCACAATCAATACAATAATTTTCTCACACTCATGTGAAAGATTTTTTAATCAAAAAGTACTAGTCACTTCCTGCAAATTTCGAGTCCGGCGTTATCGGTCTAATAGAAAAAATGTCTTGGGCAGAATCTATGTATAAGTAATTTGGACTACATTTATGTAAATTTGACCTAAAAAAAGTTAAATACACAACACTGTTGTGGACAGTGGAAAATTTTTTTTTTTTCCTATATAGTTTAATACAATGTTGATGAAGTATGTATATTTATAGCCATAAGCAATGTAATAGTTTTTAAGTAATTTGTAAAATAACAAAATAACTCCAAAGGCTGTCAGGGCTCATTTTTGTATTTTCCAATTTACTTTCTAAACGAAATTTTCTTTTATCTACAGTTTAGCACATCGGTTTGAGGCGTAAAATCTATACAGCCCACCTCACCAAAATATGACTTATTTAGAGATGTCCAGCATTCTTTAGCGGTATTAAAAGTTAAAAGGTAATCATTTCTTACCGAATACTCTTGAACTAACATTTTTTGAAGATGAATTGATTAATCTTATTTGGATCCTTTGGGTTTGTAATTGAAAAAAATTGGTTTTAGTCTTGTTTGGGTAACACCATCAATTCTGAGTAATCCAAACATTGAAAGAGAAAAAAATGTGGAACTATGACCAAAATAATGGTCAAATACCAAATATAATCAATATCGGCTCAGTACATATACAAACAACAAAAACTTAAAACTTAATATCCGTAAAACTCTGAAAGTGGAATGTCTACCATCATTAATACTTTTATATATTGTACTTCGTTTATGTAACAATCTAAAATATGGTGATAAACAAAAATAACATTAAAAGACGTCAAATGACGTACAAATGTTTGGATTTATTTATTTTTCCATCGCTGATATCCACGTTTTTTTTGGATTACTTTTATTTGTTTTGCGGTAACAGAAAATACTGAGGCTGGATAAAATCTATTAACGAAGAAAGGGCAAATTGGGTTTCGCTTTTAATCATGTGAATGGCCAGGAACGCTCTTAGTATGTTAACTGTAAATTATTGATTGAGCTCCTAGGATGTTTACAGAAAAGTTTGAAGGAGAGAGATTTACTTTATACTGCATATTTAAAAGCCATTTATTGAAAAAATAATAAATACACAAAAAGATAGTACAAAGTAATATAAACCGCAAACGATAACTATTTATCTTAGAAAACAAAAAACTGTTTTATAACCATAGTCTCTTTTAGTAACAATATATAAATTTGTTGCTAAAAATGTGATCATACCACTCTACTAAAGAAAAAGTATCTTTTCTAAAATCAATGGATCGCTTTATTTCAAGCTTCGTTTCAAACGCTGTTCTGTTCTTCTAATTTTAGTTGAATCTTAGAAACATGCTCTCGTCACAAGACTCAATAAGTTTTACCGTCTAAACGTGGTCTAATAACTCAATCAGCTACCAATACTTTAGGATTCGGATATAATTATTTTAAATCTGTCCACCTTGATTTAAAACCTCGATTTCATAATGTTGATGTCCACATTTCTAATGTTAATTTTTTGAAATGTAGGATAATCTGTAGGCCTTTCCGTTAATGCTATCTTATTATTTTTATGCTAAAGTTTTTATATTAAAATTTTTTATTTAAATAACAGTAGTAATCCCAACTTATCGTATTATCAACTTTTTAACACTTAGCTCAACAGTTACTCTTGTTCTAGTTATTTTTTAAAAATTCAATGGTAACATTAACATGTTATTGACTAAAATTTAATGAAAATAACAGAAATTTAGACTTAATAAAAAATCCATTGGATAATGAATACATAAGATTAATGGTCATTTATAATTCTTACTAAACTGGTAAAATGAGATTTGTGTTTGTTACAGAGAGACGATAAAGTAACTCAAATAATAAACAATATGGCATTTCATTCATTTACAGTAGGAGTGTTTTACCTTCTGGTGTATCAGTTATCTATTTATAAAGCACACGAGGTAAGTATGAAGTCTTCTTAATGATACCGACAATAATAGTTTCCAGAAAGATTAGATAGCGACTAATTTATTACAACGTAATTAACTTTATGTATAAATTCCTTCATATTAATCATTACCCAAAGTCGTGTATAAGTCTCTTAGTGTATGAACGCACAATAATGTTTTGTTTTATATGTTATCCAGTGACTTATAAAACCAACAATGCATATGATAAAATATACAGGAAACGATTTAAAGTAATGTAGGAATTATCAATTTACCTAATTAGGACTGTTGTCACATTTTGAGGTCATGGTTCTTAGTGAGCCATGTCGGTACCCTGATACAATGGTTAAGTTTGGCATCTGGTGTAATTTATTTGGCATGAGTTATATAATATAGAGTACTCCGTACCAAACAGTATTTAGGATATAGTAATTCATTTTGTGCAACGTCAGAACAAAATGAACAGAGGCTTTAAATTTATTTTAGAAATATAGATGTGAATCAATAATTACACAGACAGGTAACATGGATTTTCCACAGTACAAACTCTGAGCATGCAGGACTAGGAAATATATATGTACATTATTCAAAATTTAAAATAGAGTGTTTTGATTAAAACTAATTTACACACAGATAATCATTTTAATACGCATACATTTTATGGGCATAACTTATCCTATGCCTTGATAATAGCTTTGCTGAGTCACGCTATCATTCAATTTTAAAACAGTGGAATTTGCATTTATTTAATAATTACACAAGGCCGAGAATATATCAGCTCAGAAAACTTAAGTCTGTAAATACTTAGCAAAAGTGGTTACAATAATTTTTTTAAGTAAAATACTCGTAGTAACAAAAATTTTACATAGTCTTTTCTTCACTGTTTTTAAGAAAAGGAATAAATTAAATAATCAACAATTGTCTTTCATTTTAACTTGTTTCAAAGAATTTCGTATAGTAAAGAATAAATTGTGATTGATTTCGAGCTTGTAGTTGAATATATTATTGAATATATGTAGAGTTACTCTAAAATTAAAAAAAAATCAAATAGATTCATAAAAAATTTGAATAGCAACTCACTAATTTTGACAATTATTTACCCAAATTATCCCAGATCCCACAATATCATTATCATAAAAACGGGTTTTAATATTCTTGAAATTTTCCAGAAACATACAACTTAATACCCAAACCATTAACATATTGATTAAACCTTTAAATTTAATTTTAAAATTATATTTTTGACTATAATAAATTACCAAAAAATTAAGTTAATCTTATTTTTTCGGTTGTAAGCCTGGAAAACCAAAACACGACGTGGAATTATAATATAATGATATCAATGAAATCTTTTATAAGCAATCACGTAATCATTTAAAATTTATACGATCATATATGAAGATCTTAATTATTTATCAAAAGCACTGTAATTCTTGCGAAATCTTATATTAAGATATTATATAAATACAGTTCTCGATAAAAATTAAAATTGGCTTATCAAGTATCCTTCGTGACTAAATTTAAGATAATCTTAATTGTTGAATTATTTAGAATGATTCTACGTGTAGTAGGACCTATTTTAAATTCTAAGGTTATTATCAACTTTTTGTTGTATTAAAATCTGAAAAAGATTAAATTTATAAATGTAATACTGTTTCTAAATGTTCAACTTATTTAAGCGGTATTTTAAATATATAAGGTCTCCAAAAAGTATCAGAACGGCGTTATATTGCTTGAACCATTTACAGATTAAGGAATAAAACTTAGCACATCAATACTATAACTTAAAATCTACTTTCTGAAGCTATCGATTTTTCATCACCTAATGGAGACTGTACACATGGAGTCTCATTGCAAGAAAATCTTAAATGAGAACATAGGTCGAGTTTTACATCATATTAAAGGAGAATACAATACCGCAAATCCGATTTCAAAAGGTGGGTCCTATACAACATGTCTGCAGTTTAAAGTTACAAGGTTGGGTTTGTTGAAAGTGGCTTAATTTTCTTCCTTGGTATGCGTTACATAAGTAAAAATCCCTACAACCCACACTGGATGTAAGGAACAATTTTTCTAAATAGTGAATGACTTTTCACATCCAGTGGGAACTGTCTACTGGCACACCAAATAACAACTTTAAATAACTCTAGTTGTGGTTATCGTTGCAGCTTACCTTTTTTACAATAAATGTCCAAATTGTTTTCCTTCTGCAGTTTGGCAGTGAGTCCGTCTGGTTGTAGTGGCCATCCATAGCGGACCGTAGCGTCTCGGCAGATCTTTCTGTCGCTGGATATAGTATTCGGTGTGTTAAGTCGTTAATGTCATTGGGCTTAGTATGATAAATTTTGTTTTTTAAATGTCCACACAAAAAATTAATCTAGAGGGGACAGGTCAGGTGACCTAGCAGGCCATTCAATCGGTCCTCTCCGACCTATCCACCTTACAACATTGTAACTTTAACCCCCCGTCATTTTGTAAAGGATGAATCTTTTGCGGTCGGATTACGGCATTGTATTCTCCTAACAGAGACCTTTAATATGATGTAAAACTCGACCTATGCTCTCTTTAAGATTTTCTTCTGACTCCATGCGGGCCGACCACATAATGTGATGAAAATTGATAGTTGCTTCAAAAAGTAGATTTTAAGGTATAGTATTGATGTGATAAGTTTTATCGTTAAATACAAATAAATGTTGAGCTTGACTTTGTGATATAATATTAGACAGAATAAAACTCGGAACACAAGTTCTCACAAAAATTAGGTTTACTTAATCAAACGCGTTTCAACGACAAAGGTATTGTGGTCATGTATCACTGAGGATGGCGACTTTGTCGTTGAAACGCGTTTGATTAGTAAACGTAATTTTTGTAAGAACTTGTTTTCCGAGTTTTATTGCTTAATCTGGAATGGTTCAAAAATATATAATACCGTTCTGATACTTTTTGGACACCTTGTATAAGTATATAACTTTTTTTTCCAAAGGTTACTTTTACGAAATTGCAGAAACAAACTTTACTCGACAATTTTACATTTGTCATCTAATGAGTTTGGAAACTAATCAAATCGTTTGACAAAAAGTCATAAAAATATTCCACAAAATAATAAAATTTCCTATTGTTCTACACTTTTTGTTAACTAAATCGATTGAGATGTTGTCAACTTTGTGTGTTTAACTGACGCAAATACTGGGAAAAAATTATTGTTTTTACTATATAAAAGTAAATATTGAAAATTATTTGCCGTTCTTTGTGTAAGCAGTTCTAAGTGTGGTGGTCACATCAGTTTTATCTGATCACATTTGTATTTAGTTTAGTTTTGACTGCTCAGGATTATTATGAGGCTTGGGTTCCTTTTCTTAGGTTATAGGCTAGATTTAGTTTAACAGAATAGGCCTAGTCTAAGTTGGTGCTTAACATGATAACGAAAGTTGATTTATTTTTTCGTAACGTCGTGTAATAGTTTCTATACAAACAAATAATGGCAAATGTCAGATTAAATCATATTATTAATATGAATAATCCATCATTATCAAATAATTTTGAAACCAGAATTGGAGAAAATTTGCGTAATTTTCAACTTATAGTCCTCAATACTACTTAAGATCTAACATGGCGATTAAATTACCAGCACAATTAATATTTCTATGGAACTCTTACAATATTATGGTCCGCTCAGTTACGCTTCTTATTCGTCCTCACAATTATTTCCACTAAATATGCGTAGAACATGTTTTACTTCCAGTTCGATTTTCTATAATTTCTAACTTTATACTCTTAATATTTTTCATCAACACGTTTCAGAGCATCTGGCATCTTCAAAAACTATTTATATACTGAAGATGAAATTATTTCCTAACTCGTCAACAAAGAAAATTAAGAAGACGAAGTTAAGAATGGCAGAAAATTGTACTCAGAGTGATTATGTAACTTCTAGCGGAACAAAAAGGATTATAGTAATTTGATATTTAATTTTGTCTCCAATCTGCTATGAAATTGCAAACAAAATAAGTGGCACTGTGCAGATTCTGCGGATTCGTATAAAGTAACGATAGAAACTAACCTCAAAAAACGCTAAAAATACATTGCAGCTAATGGTAAGTCCACAGATTAGTTAATTATATTTTAAAAAGGAATGTTTTAAAAATTTCAAAAAAAAATATAAATGTAAATAATGAGATGATTATTTAATTCCACAAAACAGCTTTAATTGCGACATATGTTTCGCTGTTAGGCATTTTCAAGCAACTAAATTGAAAACAAAACAAGTCTAAACTAAAAATGTGAGACAAAAGGAAAGGTTAGAACAGTAAAAGGGTTGAGAAATGACAAAAGAAAGGTCAATGATCTAACCTGTGGGAGTGGGGGTGTTTTAGAAAACAAAGGTTACATAATAGGTCTCAATAGTGGTGATGAGTTAAGATGTATTTGTTCATTGAAGTTGGAAGTATGGTTTTTTAAAATTGATCTATTGATTTCTAAACATTCCAGGTTATTGAGTTTCCTACTTTTTTGTTCCATATGCAGAAGTTTAACATTTAACTTAGGATCAAAATTATGTCCTGTGTCTAATAAATGATTTGCAAAATTTGAATTAGATTTGCCATACTTCCAACTGTGTACATGTTCTTTAACTCTATTCTTAACTGACCTTCCGGATTGACCTATGTATTCACAATTGCAATCATTACAAGAAATTTTATACACACCACTATTTTCTAAACTATCTCTCTTATCCTTATTGTTAATAATTAATTTTCCTATATTTCTAGAGCAATAAAACACAGGTTTATAATGATATCTATTAGATATTAAATTTCCAACTTTATAACTAGTGTTTCCAATGAAATTAACCTTACAATATTTATTTGATGTTTTCTTTTTCATTGTACTTAGAATTATATAGAGAATCACATATTTTACTTTTTAATTTTTTATTTAAAAACTAATTTGGTACTGTACATGTTATTGACTGCAATTTGTTTGATAGTATTCAATTCATTCTGGAAATCTGTAGGAAATAAGGGAATGCTTATAAGTCTATGAATCATGCTATGGAAGGAGGCATGCTTATGGTTAATGGGGTGGTTAGAATATGCTGGAATAACAGCATCTGAATATGTAGGTTTTCTAAAAATATTGAAAGAGTGAACTTTATTTTCTATGTTGATATTTAGATCAAGAAAATTGATGTTATTTCCTTCCCCAATTTCCATAGTGAATTGAATACTTTTTTGAACAGAATTAAGTTGCTTGAATCAATTTGCTAAAAATTAATTTAGTTGCTTGAAAATGCCTAACGGCGAAACATATGTAGCAAATTAAAGCTGTTTTGTGGAATTAAATAATCATCTCATTATTTCCATTATCATGGAATTCCATCATGTACTGACTGTTGTAACATTAAAATATAAATGTTCCTATTTTTACTAATGGAAAAAAGTATTTTTTTTAAAATATGAAGATATGTGTAAAATGAATCTAAGGGGATCTTAGTGAAATTAAATGAATAGAAATTGTATATTAAAATAGAACAACTAAGTGTTTTATCACATCAATAGCATAAATGTCCAGACCTTTTTAATTAAATGACGCATGAAACCAACAAGTTTAGAAGATTTGTAGATCTAGTCATTGGTATTAAAGCACTAATAAAACTGGTATTTCTTGTTTCTCTCAACTTTTCTTCAATTCTACGTGTTCTCGCTTCAGATATCATCATTTGTAAACATTATTTCAACATTGGTTTTGAAGTCGGTACTGTGATGCTGAAATTGTGATTATTTCTTATGTTAACATATTGGAACTTTGTGTTAGATGACTCAAGATATAAATAATTAAAGTTTTCATTACCAGTATTGTTAAGATTTTAAGTAATATTAGAGTTAGTAAATTTAGGAAAAGACAACACGACAAGTTATTTATGAAATATAGCACTAAAAATCTTCTTTTTTTTAGTCTGAGGACCTCAAAATGGACATATCTGTAAAACTCTTGTAGTCAGATAAATCGAAACTTTTGTAAATCGAATTTTATGTGATGAAAACCAAATTTTTCATTTAAAGTTTTTCCCGAAAGTCTGTTAAAATCAATTCATACACATGACTAACATAACATGCATTGTTGTAAATAACTCTATTAATTAAACAAAAACTATGTAATCTTTGACTTCCGGACTTTTGTCGTCTATGATCATGAGAACTACCTTGAATGATAACTAGTCATTGGAGGCCAGTAAGGTCTTACAGAATGAATTTAACCTTCTGAGAGAAGTTTACTTTGCACATAAATGACTGGTAAAACTTGAACTCATACAATATTATCAAAGGACATTCAATGTCACTTCACTCATACAAGATAAATACTAGTTTGGTTCTGGCCTTTATTGGTAGGATTGTGTATTGCAAGTCTATGATGTTTCATTTCGTGATAAATATTGTTTAAAACTTAGGAGTTTAATTTTGTATATTTTAATTAGTTTTAGATTATGATCTTTACACACAAAAAAGTTTTGCAATAATGGCATTTGTCTATTTAAACACTAAGCAATTAGATTTTACTATTTTATACGATTATATTTTGGATAAACCAACAGACGTTTATTGTTTTTATTTTTAGAGTAATTAATAATTATTTGGATGCCCACTGTAAAAAAAAAAAAAAAAATCTATTTTCCCAATTTTTTAAAGAAGAAATTATGAATACAAAACTATTATCAGCTTTTAATTCAGGCTTAACTCTTAGAATACTATCTCCTTCGGTACCTGGTTTAATTGTTTAAACGAAATTTTGTAAAAAAATCATCGTGGATTAATATTAATAATAGAAGGATCGATAAAAAAGAGTTATTAACAAAAGAGTAGATAACGAGAATCAAAACCAGGCCTAAGATTATGACTTGTATTTATTCTTTTAAGATAACCTGACAGCAGAATTTGTTCACAGTAGTATAGTTTGTAGTCATAAGATAACAAAGTTTTCTAGTTTTAAAATAAACATTTAAGAATCAACAAAGATACTCTATGACAAACTGTTTTATATTTTATTTACAGGTGTTAAATATAATGGTAATATATACTGTATTAATAGTCTTCAACAATAAACAGTTTTGCGTCCATCACGGACTTAACTTCACTAATTAGCCGAGATATTTTCTAAACTGATGTGAAATTTGTCTCTATATAATGCCAGGTTATGCCTAGTAAGGATTTATATAGTCTCTCTCAGGTTTAAGCCAAAAATGTATTTTTCTGTCTCCTGGCGCAGTCATACAATTTTGGAACATGAAAACAAGACAGGAAGCAGAATATGTCGGAGATTAAAAATTCTCAACATAATTCAAGAGTCCTGAGACAAAGAAATGTCGTGAAAATTAATACTGTGAAGAAAATGTGTTGATGACATGTATTACTTTAATACAGTATAGGCACCAATTCGTTAAAAAATTTAAAATGTATTTGAAATAAAATTAGGTGGAGTAATTGAACATCTAGATGCCGATGGGAGCAGATAAATATCTGTTTTAGTTCCCTATATATTTTATATAAATATGCGTTTGTTCGAATGCAATATTATTATAAATACAAATATAAACTAATTACAAAATTGAAAATTGATTTTGACGATTTCTACCTTATTGCATAACAATTCCCTACTCCAATTAGTTTAAACAAACTTGAAAGAGTGAAACAAGTTTACTATTGAGCTCGAATGAAAAATTAAAAACTCATTCTAAAAATTGATGAAGTCAAATAACTATTTTATTGTATTTGAGGACTTGGAGGTCTTTATTTTATATTTTTTTTCCCTTTATTTTTCATAAGGCGATGATGGTAGAGATATGTTTCTTCTTCAAACAATAAGGATAAAGTAACAAAAACAAAAGTTCATTATTTTAAACTTTAGCCGGCCGCCATCCTGGATTGAAAATACCTATGAAAACAGTTTTCGACTAAAGAGTTTATTTTTGAAAATCCGGTATCAAAACTTTACTTAAAATTTAAAATGTTTGATTTAACTATAAAACCTCCTCCCCAAGTGATTTGAGATAGGAAATTGTTAAAACTAAATGGGTAGGCCTAATCTACTTTTTACCAACACATTCCCCATTCCAATATTTCCTAGACCCCAGGACAAATTAAAGATATTTCTTAATATACTCAACGATGAGTTATTATTGTCTTTCATTATACTATAAATTAAACTCTCTATACTACGTCGTTTTGGGAAAGACTTGCTTCCTTAGTTCCCCTCAATAATCATACGAAAAAATAACAAATAAACCGTTATTAGATTTATTTTGAAAATTGTCTACAATCATTTAAATTTTTTCTAATCCATCCAAGAAAAGCGGACGTTTCGAAACTGCAGAAGGGGGGGGAGGTTTACATAGTACAGTAAGTATTGGCAATGACTACATAAATACTATAAGACACGACATAGGATAGGGAAATAGTCTACGCTTTACGGGTGCTGTTCGTCACAAGTTTGACACACAGCTGTCAGAAAGCGCTAGCAGCATCTTCTCACTTACTTCCGTCAGCATAGTCAGTGTTGTCAGTTCGTGCGCTGAGATAAGCGATTCTCGACCTTCCCTCGCATCTCTGGTCCCATATGTGGCATCAGTGCGTTTTCTCTTACCCGCCTGAAACATTGTTTGACCGTAGAGCCACCTATCGCCAGTCACATCAACTTCAGATTGGTCACATCAACGCCACCTAGCGGGTATTGGTCAACTCAAGAATAAGCGTAGAATATTTAACATGGCCATGTCGTGTCTTATAGTATTTATGTAGTCATTGGTATTGGTAACAACAAGACTTACTTAAACACGTCGCGTCATCACGCCATGATTTGTTATCTCTCATACTGTATATGTAAATGCTAGCAATAGAAATCCTAGTCACTCTTCATTTCTTTGGCGATTCAGTTCGCCTTTCAACTTATCATGAGCAATATATTTCGAGTCACAATGTAGAAAAAATTATATAATTTTTGTCTTTACCTCATTAAATAGATGAATCGCCCAAGTTAAATCTATCAGATAATGTAACATCCTCTTGTACGAGCAGCAAAAGAACCGCTCGTAGTACTCTTCGATACAGAATTGGGCTGTAAATTAAAGATATTTTCCCACTTATCAATCCCACATTTCATACAATTCTTGTGAACTATCGCCAATCTACTATTTTGGGATGGAGCTGATTGGTTCCTAGATAGTTGCTTTGTAACCAGGGTGACCAGACGTCCGGCTTTAGGAGGACATGTCCTCCTTTCGATTGTCCTCCTGTCCTTCCGGCTTTTAGCGAATACCAGCAGATAATAATAAAATTAATGACATGAATCATGGAACATATCATTCTTTCTTGTGATAAAGAATTCTGCAGCCGCGGCGTCTTGTCGCTCGCCTTCATGATTCTGTGCATGCGTTTCGTACCGTTCCCCCACACCTGCACTGCACGGTGCCTTCCTCCAGTTAAGTCCCTCCAAGTTTTTTTTTTGTTTTTGTTATTTTTAAGGTTTAATATTAAGGCAAGCAGAGTTAAATTTTCTTTTCATTTGTCATAAAAATACTTTTAAAATATTTATTTCTACACAAATACATGTATTTTTAATAAGTTTTGTATGAAAATACTGCGAATAAAAGTTCCTTTAAAAATGTATAAAGTGTATGTAACATTGTCCTCTTTATGTGTAAATGTCCTCTTTTTTAAGTCCAAGTGCCCTCCTTGTAAAAGTTTTCGTCTGATCACCCTGTTTCTAACTAACTGAACATCAACATTTGCTGTCTGAAGAAAATACTCTCGAAATACAACATGCATATACAACAACAATTTTCGTTAAACAAAATTAAACTACTTAACTATAATTATTTTTGCAAGTAATTGGATATACACATATTTATTTAAAGGCTAAACATTTTGAAGTAATATTTTATCTACGAGTTGTGAATTTGAGAGATCCAACAATTTATGAATTACGTTTCTACTATAATTTCAACAATCCTTCAATAGTAAATAATTTATAAGTTTCTTTACTAATTTATTTAAATTAATGTTGAAACTGAAAATTTGTTAGTTTGTTTTAATTTTAATAATTCATATTATTTTGAGATACCATGAATAGATTTATTGAATTATAATTTCCTAATGTTTTTCTAGTCTCTTATATTTCTTTTTTTTTACAAGATTAAAAAATTAGAATCACACATCTGTTTAAGTAACGATTTCACTAAAATCAATTTTCAACGAAGTCTTTTTCTGAAAATGGTCGTCGGTCGGTAGTGTTCATTCACCGGTTTATATTGCTTTCAAAAAGGGAAAAAAGCAATTTTTTCCTTCATAATTTATTCAAACGGGGTATTTTTCTCTTTTTCTCGAGGTACATGTTCCCAAAGACGATGCAAGAAAAAAAGGGTACATTTTGGAGATCACAAAGTTATAATTGGTAAATGTTTTGCTGATATAAAATGTGACACTTCATCGATTGTTAAATTGTGGCCGCATATCATTGATGTCAGGAAATCGCTCATCGAATTGATCTAAAAGCATATCCAACATTGGCACACAAAACTTGGCATTGATGTCATGCCTTCCTCTACCAATTCCTTGCATGAGAACTGCAGCAAATATCATTTTTAAAAGCCCAGTTTGTTTATTTAGAATGTATTTGTGTTAAGAATGATTAAGAAAAATATATGACAGTGTTCCCTCAAATAGGTTTGTGGGTTAAACCAATAATATTTGTAATTTCTGTAACCTTGTTACGGGTCGCACAAAAAGACCTTGTAGGTCGCCAATTGGTTATCTTTTAAGGTACCTACGCTACTTGTTTTAGATATTAAGCTACGTGTAGACTAAAAATATGAAAAAGTTCTCGAAAACAGTTTAACACAAAGATTTTAAACAACAATATATATATATATAACTTTGAACGTCTTATATAAAAAATGTGATTGATTAATGATTAAATATGACTAAATATAAACATTTTATTAATAAAATTAATCTTTGAGACCCGTAAGTAAAATCGAGATTCGTTAAGTTATTCCGGCTGTCCGTATGTAATGTTACTCTAATAATTAGTTAATATATATTGAGATATTGATTTGATATTTTGTTTAATAACCTCCTCCCCCCCCACACACAAATGACCTTTTTATCATTTCTCACAGCACAGGAGTAGGGTGTAAGATTTGAAGAAACCTTTTTTCAAATGAACACTTTTAAATGGATATCGTATTGAATGCTTATGACTTCAGGATCTTAAAATTATTTTGTTGAAATGGTCGTCAGAAAATTCCTAAATATTCTTCAAAATTTAACACACTTCCTCATTGTAACTTTATAATAGTCGTGATTCTTGTTCACACTTTATTGGGCTTTAGTTACAAAAAAATAGAATGAACTGAAAAAAGTTTTCAGAGCTTTTTGACATCCAATTTCTACCGATCGTTAAAATTGTTATGTAGCCTATAAACCTGCATATAAAACAACTTTGGTTATTTCTAATTAAAGAGAATAACGCTCGGCGTGACGTGAGTACGTTGGGAATTGGGAATAACCTTAGAGAGCGTGGCTTTTTTTTTTTTATTTAACATAAAAGTTTGACAGAAATCATTCAGTCTGCTTCGGTCACTCAAGATGGAATATATAAGCTTGCTGTTGGCTGAAGATGAGGAAGACGAAGTAGATTTCTTACGTTTAGACGTCCTCAAACCATGTACACAAGAAGAGAAGAAGAGGGATTCTACAATCTACTTATTTATAAACACCTTATCGACAGTGACACTAAGTTTCGTGCATATTTTAGGCTCAGTCCTTAGGCCTACTTACCTGACAAATCACTTGCCCACTGTAGGAGATAAAGCGAAAGACAGTTGAAAAGAATGTGAATGTAACCCAAAATTCATCGACTAACATCCGCAGAATTTTCACAACTTTGGTTCTTCCACAAAAACTAGTCACAGAGTGAAACCCTTATTTTGTGAAATATCAGGAATAACTTCATCGTTATTTTCATAACATTTAAAAGTTTTTCAATATTTGTTGAGGTTCGAACTCGATTGAAGAGTTTTTAAAATTTGTATCTGGTATAAATAACGAAATGTTTTCTACTCTTGCCTACTATATTGAACAATTTTAAATACATTGCTACTTGCTAACTTGAATTTGTAACCAAAGAATATATATCCAATGCGACGTGCAAGAACTGACCTCGCAGCGCACGCTAGCTCTTGGTTACCTACCTTAAATCGAAGGGTTCCAGAATGTATATTATACATTATAAAACTTTGCCCTTTTCATTAACAGATTGTCTTATCCTTGCTATTTTTCTTATTAAAATAACTTTATTATTGTATAATTAGAAGTTATGTCATTTTCTATTAAAATCAAACAAACAGTTTTGATAATGAATTAAAGAAAAGAATATGTTATATATTTTTTAAATTAACCATTTGTGATCAGTTACAAATACAAGATCCAAACGAAACTTAATTACACAAAATAAAATGTTAGTGTTATTAATACAATAAAGCAAAATTGTTAATTTTTTAAAATTTATTTAGCACAAGTTTGCTGCCATATAAACAAACGAAGCATCAATTGGAGGGGAAGACGTTTACTGATAAGGAAAGCAATAAATATTTCTAATCTAGAAAGGTTTAACAACAAAATGTGTGTTCAAACTTCGAAATTTATAGCCTCAGGAACTTTATCTGGAACATAGTAAAGCTAAGTCAGTAGGTCTAATTATAATAAGAACAACTCGGTAGTAAGACTAGCAGACCACATTTTCTGTGCATTCATTGTTATTGGCAATTTTTTTTTTTTTTTTTTTCATTTTGTTCGTCAATCCTAGATAAACCTTGCTAAATAACATTTGATTGACGTCAAGTTTGGTTTAATGCGGTAACAACTATAATTAAATTGTATCAATAAAATGTGACAAATTTTAACCAAACGGATTCAAAGTATAAGCAATGTTCCACAAACTGATCAGTAGTTTAAAAAGGAATTCGAAACTTCCATCCTTGTATTAATTACGAATTTCTGCTCTTGGACTAGTTGAGCTGTTAAAATAAACTAATTTGACACAACGACACTGTTGGTCCGTTGATAATTTGGCATGAGTGTTAATTTAAGTTAACAGTGATTTAAATAGGTTATTTAACCTTATTTAAATATTGGATAGCTCATTCTTAAATACTATCCAAGCTAAAAATTTAAAAACTTGCAACAGCTACAAAACTGTGGACTACTCTAACGAACCAAGAACCTTCTGCATTTAAGCTGTATCATAGACAAGAGATATGTTATACCGTCTTGTCTGTGGCTTTACGTTGATGCTGTACTGAGGTACAGGTCTAAAGGCCATTTCACACCGGCGCGCCGCGGCGTACTGAACGTCCTGGACGTTTGGTACGTTTTTGTCAAAATAAATCGCTTCCCATGCTATCAAATGAGCCATTTCACACCGCGCGTACAGAACGTACCGAACGTCCTGGACGTTTGGTACGTTTTTCGGAGGATCGCTCGGAGAGTTTCATTTCTGCAAAACCCCGCGTCATCTGCAGTGTGTTTGTTGTTGCTGGTGTTTTGTGCATTTGTACCATGGAAGCGTTGTTGGAAGAAGTACGTGATCATCCTGTAATCTGGGACACAACCCTAGAAATATACAGGGACCTGGTTATGAAGAACGCAGCGTGGGAGGAGATTGCTGCAAATCTTCAGAAAGATAGTAAATTGTCATTTACTGTAATGTAATAACATTAGAGCAACGATTATATATTTATATTGTTATTTAATGGAAGTCATTATAGTATAATTATTAATGACCTCATTTTATATTAGTTTTACTAAAGGCTCAATTTAAAAAAAAAGAATAACAATCGTATTAACTTTCACAGGCAAAACAAATATTATTTAAAATAGAAATCATGTTATGTTATGTTATTCTTAGAAATAGAAATTGATATATAATACTAGGTACAGTAATCTATAAAATGTACATGTCAAATACCTAAAAAGTAGGCCTACATGTAATATACTGCATTGCATCTAGGCATTGTGGATTACATTAATACAGTGTGCACTAATAATAAAAGGGAAAATGTGGTAAAAAAATAAAATAATACAAGAGCACTGATCGAGCGAACGTCCTGGACGTTTGGTACGTTGCTGGGCGGTGTGGAATGGGCGCGTACCGAACGTCCCAAACGTACCAAACGTCCAGGACGTTCAGTACGCCGGTGTGAAAAGGCCTTAACGTAGCTGTGAGCTAGGAACCCGCTCTACTATCCGTCCTAACAACATTATCTGTATTCCCTGGTTGAGTGTAATATATAAAATAATTGTTGACTCTGATTTAGAAACTTGACCACCATACACCTTATTTGCTTGTAAACTTGGGTTTTCGACTAATTATTAAAAATCAATAAATACAAATATTTAATGAAGTTAAACAGTTGGAATTTTAGTTCAAAATTTTCTTTAATGTATTTTTTCGCATTCCATTTTGTGAAATTAAATTTTTTAAATTAAAATACTTGGAAAAGCTGAATTTTTTAAATCAACTAAAAAAAGAACTTTTAACGGTCGATCGTTTTGATTAGTTTTATTGGTAGAAATGATTAAACAATCGTTAAAATCACATCCGTTTTTCCCGATGTGGGAATCGCTGGCGAATACTTTAGTTAGAGAGTATACAGTGACCAATGTTTTTAGAAAAGTAAAAACCTCCCGTCCTACGGACCCGGCCATTCAGCCTGCGCCCACAGGTACGTTGGGATATGTACTTAGAGAAATGACTACGAAAATACTCATTTCCTCAGGTTAGTGAAGGTTCCTTTTTGAAATTCTAGTCAAGTTAAAAAATTTTCATCTCGAATTCCTAACTTGTAAATTCTGGCTTCATAAATTCTAGAATATGTTTGATTTATTTTAAAATTACAATTGTAAACGGAGTCATCCACTCAGAACAAAAATAATATTTTCGTCCATTACGCGACACAATCAGTTAAATCAACCTATTTCCAACATAACTAATCTAACTTTAATTTTCCATTTAAAAAAATCTAAAGTATGTGAAATGGAATAAAATTAGACAGCGCGAGCACACACACAAACACATACACACAATATATATATATATATATATATATATATATATATATGATATTTATGGGATATGAAACGAAGAGCGAAGTGCATTCCTCCCCCCAGGATTACATAACTGAGTGTCAGGATGTATTTATGATAAGAAAATGTTTTTCGTACAAAGGAAATGATGTAACCAACTGCATTTATATTGGAACCGGAAGTTGATCACTTGTTATACAAAAGTAAATGTGAATGTTGCTAGGCCTACAAGTAGGATGTGAAACTTTCCTGGTTTAATTGGATTAGAGTTGACAGGGGGACTTTCATCGTCCTGTTGATCTGATATGGACAGAAAGGGATTTGGTTGTCATAAACTGCATGTCATATTTTAGAGAATATAAAAGATTCTCACGGATGGAGTTTTTAATTCCCTAATCAAAATCTCGATAGTTAGGCCAGTACAAATCTCTATCTATTGACTTCAAAATTAGCAAGATTTTTTTAAGAAAATTATTATTCGCCTTTAAAAAAGGAAGAGTATTTCCCCCCAAATATGATAAGTAGAATTTACTTTTAAAGTTTATTTCTTAGATTAAGAAATTACTGTTTTTTTAATGTTTTACCTGATGTAAGAGAAACAAAAATAGTATTTATCCTTAACTCTGGCAAAGCGCCACTATAGGGGTTCCTCTAGTGCTGAACTCCCCCCAGGGCTCTTGGCAAGAACTAAACACTTAAAAGTTGTAATTCATCAATAATGACATAAAACAATTGGAATATGGGTGACGGTCCATAATCAAACGCAATTCTTTTAGGAATTAAATTAACATCTACTAACAATGTTGTCAGATTGACGAGACTTTGATTAGCATAGTTCAAGTTGTTTCAAACAAAATGTACTGGTAAGTAGTTATCAAGTTTTAAATCAATATACCAATATAGTTTAGTAGTAAAGGAAAAGGTGGAAAATCTTACCTGCCGTATTTATGACATGTTTAAAAAAAATGTCTACCTATTTCAGATTAGATATATAAACATACACTTCATAGAGCTTGCCTCAGTTATACATGTTGTCAAATTTCACAAATTGCAGTCACGAAGTCAGAATTAGAAAATAAGTAATGTGATTTTAATAAGTGAGCTTCCATTATTTCCTCACGTAAGTTATAATTTAATATAGAAAATAATAAAAACTTTTTAAGCCCTCTTAGTTTAAAAGAGTTTTGTAAATGAAGGTTATCTGTACGTGTGACTGTATATCGAGTTATTAGTTTTTAATTTTTTTTTCAAATGATGTTTATATTTTGTACATAATAGGTAGGGGCTTAACTCGAATTTTTAACTAGGCTACTAGTATTTTAAAGTCCTTACCAGAGGGATGAATTAAAAATTTATATTTCTCAACTCTTTTCGAATATGTTCCCAATTTTCTTTTAAAAATAGGTTGTTAAGTTATTCCAAAACTTTATTCAACACAGACTGAAATCAATAAAAAAAGTCATTGAAATGTGCTTTTCTTAAATTGCCCTCAAAGTTTGTTTTATATGTTTAAACCATAATTCCAAACCGTAATTTTAAATACATGCTGTGTGATTCACTGGTTTGAGTTATTGAACTTCCTTCTAATATAATTAAACTAAATTTGAGAACTATGGTCTTCAGTGAGAACGTTTAAGATTCATTATAATTTGTTTAAATAATTTTAACTTCGGAGATGGGGGGGTACAGTAAAATCAATTTTAAATTGTTAGAATTTAGCCTTTTGAATTTTAAGAAATTGACTTTGGAAATATACTCATATACATATAAATATATATGTATGGAGAGAGAGAGAGAGAGAGAGAGAGAGAGAGAGAGAGAGAGAGAGAGAGAGAGAGAGAGAGAGAGAGAGAGAGAGAGAGAGAGAGAGAGAGCTACAAAAGAATTACAATTTTCTAACTTACGTTCATTGCTAAACATGTTTGATAATAAAAAAATTTGATTAAATAGTTTCAACTATTGAATAAACAGACACATTGAGATAAGCCTACAGAGTACAGAGATCCTAGATACACACAATTTGCCAAACATCGGAGGAAGATACATGTAACGACTACAACAATCGATAGAGCATCCAAAAATTTACGAGTATGACACGAAAATCTTGAAATCAATTGTTTTTCTTGCGTTTCTATAACGATGGGTGCCAGTAAAATAAATAGCTTAAGATAGAATTTATTAATCTACATTTAAAAGACGACAAAACAAGTAGCGTAGACACATGTATGAATTCTAGATAAAACCTACATGTTACACACTATTTGCCACGTGAATATAATAAAAATTAAATTGTTATATACAAAACGTAAACGTAATGTTGAGCTGGTATACAAGTGTGTTGTTCATTGTGTGCAAGTATCTAAGGGTCTTGTTGATGACGAGGGACGAAAACCATGTTAATAAATAGTTTTGTAGTTTTAACTCTGCAAATAGCCTTGAACCGCACAGAATTCCATTAACATTATGAATATGGGAGCGAACAATCTTTAAATAAAGCTTGTCTCACGCACAACACCTTCGTAATAAAGTGGCTTCAGATAAGATAACCTATACCTAACCTATAGCTTTGAATGTTTCCTACAGGTTCCAAGAAACGGCGACATAGTTTCACAGACTTTCACATCAAAACCCGTCCATCTTCGAAACCAAACCTTTCAAAGCTGTCCAATACTTTCACTAAGTCTTCTAAATGAACCAATAAAAACAATTCCTAATAAGCTTACGTTAAGTTTGTCAGTAAAAGTAGTCTACAACAGATACATAGTTCTGGAAACCGGTAAATCGCGTATTTCTGTTTCCAACTAAACAGTACAGAGAAAGTATTTTATTATAAAAAATATATATTTCGAAAAAATATTCGTTTTAATGCCATATATAAAAATTAAGTATACATAATAACTGTGTTACATAATACCTGTCTATACTGTATATTTGTTTACAAGAATATCACCAGATATTTATTTTTTAGAATTTATTGACCGTTATCTCGGATCTTACGTAAGGTTTATGATTACATACAAATACAAATGCTATAAAATTAACTCTTGAAATACGAGTATATTGAACTACTCTTTGAAGAGCTGTCGTTGAAATGTTACGGTTACACGAGATGAACCCGAATATCGTTACATTAGATTTGTAGATCATAGATGTGCAGGTCTCTAAGTTGAACAAAATAAGCTATTATATTACGCTAATGCAGAAAAAAATTGTTTCTAACGATTGATGTTAAATATGGAGTTCTTTATTTATTAGTAACTACCATCTTATAAAAGAATAATATGCTAAATTTTGTATACTGTATATGTATTTGTCAAATATGACTACAATTTTAGCCACCATATAGATATTACCGACTTATATTTAAATATATCCCACGAATAGTTACATTTTTTTAGCAATAAATCTTTAAGTTATCACAGGATAAAACATAGATGGAAATAATGGAAATGGATATTTTCAAGCTGTACACAAAATAAACTTAGAGTAGCTTATAATTGGTAGGTAAGTTGTTATTCTTTAAAAGAAACAATTTAAACCAGTTTTAAAAATGATAATACTGTATTAATGAAAATCGTTATTAATAATGTTATTATTTTTAATGCGATTTTAAGCTATTATTTAAAACTTAAATGAATTGAAAGCTCACACATACACAAACACATATATATTCGTAAACTTCAGTTTTTCCGTTATAACAAATATAGATTATAATACTCAAAACAAGTACGCCCATTGTAGTGGATATAACTTAAATACCCCTTCTTCTTGCGAGATAAAAGTCTATGCCTTTTTAACTACAAGTATTATGCCTTATTAATTCAAATCAAATTCAATACACAAACCTTCTTGGTTTATCTATAAACCTTCTTTAATTTGAATACATGTAACAACTAAAAATGATGACTTAGTCTTCATACAAAAATAAAGTGTTCATTGTGGAAAATTGTATTTCCCATTTCATTTGATGAGTATCATTATTCTGAATGACTGTTCAAGGAGTCTCAAGAGTGGTAAACAAATAATAATGAAGATAACAGAGCATGTTTGTTATGAAATATGTTAGCGTAAAGCCGTTTGCTCGATTATAATCCCCGTTTAACAAATTTACCTTCGTGATGTTTGCTTTTTTAATCATAAGCAATTGCATAAGCGTATACAGTCTGTATCTGACATAAGACCTGAGTGTGTTAATTGCGTCTGACACTACATTTCATTACTTATATACGTTTTTTAAATAATTTTGTTTCTCAATTAAGATGAAATTTGGGTTTTTAAACAGACATTAGTCTGTAGAATGACAACAAAATTGTGGTTTATGAAAGTTCACCTAATGACTGTATGACCATTTGGTGGTATGTCTACTATTTATTATAGCATTATACGATTAAAATGACATTATTATTATGGCAGTCTGATATTTCTATGGTTCTTGAACCAGTTCTTATCGCAAATGACCTTTTATCCATTTCAAAATGAAAGTCACTCGGTTGTTAAATTCTCATAAAATCCAGGAATATATCAAAACAAAAACACAACACTACTGTCGGATAATTTAGAATAATAATTATACATTATATACTAGAATATAATGTTTGGAGAAAGTTTTGAATTGCAAAATTAAATTTTGATCATCCACTCTAAATATTAAAAATGGCGACCATAAATGTCAATTTTTATTCCAATCACTTTTAATGAACTCATTTCCCTGATATTTTTAATACACGCTCAATTTGAAATTGTTACGAGTTTTTGTCCTAACGTTTTGTGCGAGTTTAATGAGTTAATCACACTACAGCTGTCAAATATATGAAAGTATCTTATTTGTGTAAATAAATTACCCGAACTCGGTTAACTAAGCAAGAAAACGTGTTCAAAATAGAGAACAGTGTTACCATGGTTGATATTATGGAAACACCGTGTTTATTTTGTTGGCAGTTGTAATGACAAATTCATAAATCAATGATTTACAGCCCAGAGTTGATTTTAATTAACTTAATTACATAAATGTAATGAAGAGGGGTTCATAAGAAAGAATCACAGTAGCATAGACAAGTGTCAATAGCTTGCAAAAATTAATTATCTATATTATACACTCCTACATATTTCAGAAGAATGTTTAATTAATTTTCATTAATTAATGCTGTCCATTAATCATATAGTTTAGTGCAGAGTAATTGTATTCCCAGTGTTTGAAATGTTACCAGCTTTACCCATAAAGAGTAAAATTGGATAAAATGTAAAAATAATATGTAAAAGTGAGAGTTAATAGGCTATAAAAGTGGCATACTTTACATTCTATATTTATCTCAGTTAATTTCAATAAACAACATAACTATAATAAATCACATAGATATTAGTTTTGAATATAATAAATTAAAACCAGAGCCTTTTGTTAAATATTTTGTTTTTAATCAATGAAAGAATAACAAGAAGATAAAAAGAGCCCTCTTCATCGAACATAGTAAAGAAATTGACACAACTCCCATTTTAAATTGTTAGACCTACTTAAAGAAGTGGATAACAGTAAAATTACGAAATTAATGTTCATATCGATTATTCACAAGGCATAAGTAACACTCGTTAAGAATTGCAATTACATAATTCTGGATACTTTGCCTTTTATTTCTATGAACCCAATGTTTACAAATACATAGTTGACATATATACGAAGCAAATTTCATAGTTACAGATGATCATTCGTGCATACTGACAAATGTGACAATAATAACAACAATTAATTTAAGCTTTTATAATTTTTTCATGAAAAATATTACACCCACTTCTCTCCTCCAATGTAGTTTGTAAACCAGAAGTATAAGGAAGTAGAAATAGAAGAACAGTAGTATGTTTACCTTTATATAAGAAGTACAAAGCATTTTTTATGGCGGGAAGAAGGGGCACATACTTGAAATTTGAATCTTATAATAAGTCATAACTTATGAGTAGTTTCTATCACTCACCCAGCCCATCTTATTCCGGTAATTAAAAGATAACAAATTCCAGAAAAGACACCGGCGAAAATTCCGATGGAAATCCCGCCCGAAAGTAAAGTTGAGACACTAGGCATCTGTGAAAGCGAGAACACTGCCTACCACATCACGTCACTACCTTGCCACAACACAGACTGCGAGATAACAAACAGCCGTCTAGATAGTGTTCATGGCCTAATTGTACCACGTGCTATTCCGCCACTCTGCGACTAAACAGGTGTTTTTGCTTTGCTCATCCACAATCAAGAAAATAAATCTTGTTTATATCCAGAATATGTCGTTTAGTGGAATATGTTTTAACCTTGGAATAAAACAAGCGTTCAATATGAAATACTACTAACCGTTCATATTCGAATTGAAAGAACACTGTATTTCTGTTTGTATACTATACTAATGACTAAATTGTTTCTAATAACTAGAAGCCTAATGAATTTGATCAAGTACTGAAAACTGTTAAATTAACTATATCGTGTTTTTACAATATGGCTACATAAAATCTAAACTATCATATTTATAATTTCAGTCAGATTTTATCTGGATAGTAAATAATAACACGTAGTTCATATTTTATAAACTAAAATAACGATTACACATTTTTTAGTAATAAAATTAAAATTTTGAATTTATCTCTTTTTTACGAATGGTGATGAGCGGTATGTTTGAACTATTCCTCCATGCACACGATACCGACGATTTAACTTTCTGGTTATAATTTTTAACAAACAATGCATCATGTAATAAATATTACTTTATTATTATATCAAAAATATAAACTAAATTTACAAATAAAACATTTTTCCGAAACAAAGTGTTCCCGGTCATAAATGAAATCTATAAATAGGCTTTGTTCAAATCTATAATTTTCTTTGCCGTTCTACTAATCAATTAGTACTTGTAGTTATTTAACCGTTAAAAAACTTTCAAACATAATTCTTCCATAAATATCGTTGTTCTTTTTCTTTTAAAATTCTAACATATTTATTTCCTTAACAAAATTCTAGTTAAGTTCGTAGACATCTTACAGTTGGTCCATACAGTTTGGACTTTCCCTGGGTTAGACGTTGATAAATTAGTTGATCAGGACATTTGCTTTCATATATAGAAATAAGTCTCATGTTAAGGATTATGTTTTTAGGTATTTATATGGATAACTTATGTAAGTGAAAACCGGTGTAACTTTAATTATTTCAGTGGAACATTCGAATGTCTCGTTATGTGTTAACAAGAGTTGTTTTATGACAGAAAATTAATTTCGAGACAAAATATTTTGAACATCGAACTCTC
Source organism: Aphrophora alni (assembly GCA_963513935.1). NCBI lineage: Eukaryota > Metazoa > Arthropoda > Insecta > Hemiptera > Aphrophoridae > Aphrophora > Aphrophora alni. The sequence continues at coordinate 59,990,739 of OY740770.1, read as the reverse complement.
TACATCTCGGGAGATGTTGATAGCTAAATACTACTTTCACTCTGTCTTGATGATGGAGTTTCCCTTCCTATCGACATTTTGACCTTACAAGGTCGTTCATTTTGAATTGAAATGGTAAATTTACTTTTTATAAACTGGTATTCCATACAGGAGCTTTATTAAATCTTTTATGCCTAGTCAGATTTATGGAAATAAGTACTAAAATTCATATTATGATAAATTTTAAGTCGATAAATCTTTCCAATACATTAGTTTATTATTTTATAAATATATTTTGTTTGTGTTATTGAGAATAAAACATTTGTCCAACATTTTTACTATCCAATTACAAACGGAGAAAAAAATATTGCAATGATGCAACACTTCGACATCGCCTTTTCTATGGTTTAATCCATTTTCGGAAAGATTGTCTGTTTGTCAGTCTGTTGAATTTTGTGTGCAAATTATCTTAGGAAAGGGTGAACTCAAAACATTTAAATTTAATGTGGGAACAGGTGTGGTCAGGGAAATCGATCAATTAACTCTAAAGAAGAACATTTCTTTATTAAACTTATGATATTAAACCTTTTACTCACATTAAATGATAAGAGTAAGGGTTTAATAGCGGTGGGAGGGATACGACTCCGTTTTTTGTCAGTTATGGTTTTTGACGAATGCTTTTCAAATATAAAATGACCTTATAGGTTACACTTCATCTCGTTGAATATGTTTGTGTACATATCATTACGAAAATTTTATATTTCGGCAACTTATTCTTTTGGTTACAAGTTAAAAGAATTCATAATGATTTAATGTAAGCGGATGGGAACTTTCCGCGTTCGCGACTTTACAATAGTACAGCCACAGACAAGAGAGTATACCTCTGTCTGTGGTACACCCTAGGAACTGTTTACCAACTCGACATAAATAAGCGATGAGTGCAGAGGAAACATTAAGTTATCGACATTTTGTTATCGATATCTTTAGACAGAGGATGCATAGTTTATCTTTTCAAGTTGCCTTTCTCTGTTAAACAAAATGCCACATAATAACTAGACTAACATTTTGTACCAAATATAAATATTCTTCAAACAGTTTGTTCCGACTTTAGCTCAATGATTGTCTACAGATATATCAATACTAAAATATGGAGGAAAATAGTGCACCAACCCATTCAAAGTCACAGAGAACCAAAACTTAAACAAACAAAAACTATATGTTGTAAAGACAGAGAAATAAAAAAACAGACAACAAATATAAATAAAATATTGGTATATTTCGGCTATTACCATTGTCAACAAAAAGAAGGTTATTTATTATTTCCATATTGCCTTCCGAACTACTGATATAATTAATTAAAAAGAAGGTATTTAATAATAGTTAATTTAGAGATAATTAGCAGAATGCAATAAATAATATATATATATATATATATATATATATATATATATATATATATATATATATAGTTTACAACTGTAATCTTAATTACACTTTTAAAAGCCTACGGGTGATTTTTACTGACAATTAACTCACGACAGACGATTTGAACCACATATAGGGCCTATGTAATGTTGACAGTAAGAGAAAGTTTCTACCTTAAATTTAGAACTCGTGTTTTTCTTGATTTGAAAATAAATTGATGAACAAGTCGAACAATAATTCTCATATTATATTTTGATCACCTTGATGGAATAACTTTAAGGTTAAGACAACTGTTAAATGTTGACCATTCAGAAATAGACTTGTCTGAATTTGTTTATACTACATCAAACCAACCCTTTGTGTGACCAGTCATTCTCGTTCTTAAACTATTACTGGTTTAAACTGCATAAGACTTTACAGTCTGGCCAGTCTCGGATGCAACGGACCCCAGAGAATGTCTGGGCGTGCTACTTGTCACTCATAGCAAGACGCCTATAGTTGTGGAACTGTCGGAGTGAGGCAGCTTGCCCGGGCCCAATTTTGAAATTTTATAGCTATTTTACAACTGCCTACTTTGGATGGTTAATCACGAGGCAAGGTCCTTATGAGTCGCACAATAATCATTAAGGGTGACGGACACAATAATCAGTGGTATTTGTAACTATGTGTCACTGGTCAGCCGGAGGGAGACAGGAAACTTATGACACATATTTTAATTGCCCAGCATTATGATAATAGACTGTTGAAAGTGACAAATTACCTTTTTGAAACACACAACTGCCTATACAATATTTAAAACTTATATAACAATAATCCCACATACATTAATAATAATTTTTCAGTTTTGTCAATAACAATACTTGTATATGCTTGTATAAGCAAAAATAAATCGATTTATTTGAAATTTTATATAAAATTTTATATATACGACAAAAGTCGTAGTGATATTTGTTTTTATCAATTATTAAAAATTGTCTAAGCTAAATATTTGTACTGGACAAATATATTATGAACCAGTGCCTATTGTCTCGCAGGTCAGTATGGATGCCCCAACAATGGGACCCGGGCCCAGGCCCGGGCAAGGTAAACCGGTTAGTGCCACTTGACCGAATCTCTGCCTCACTCCGACCATTCCACAACTAGGCTAAATAAGCAGATTTAAATTAAATTGTTACAAATTATGTTCATGCATAGTACAATTTCCATAATTATAAATAGTGTGCAGCCAATGATCCCATTGCTTTTATTATCTACTCTATGTTTTATTCCCCATGGTATGACAAACCCACATATTTAGATATAATTTCTAAGGAATATATTATTCTAGTACTAAATTTATATTAAAATTTAATACAGCTGGTACAGTTTCAAATTTTGTGGAGAGATATAGACAGCTTCAAAATGTACTATGTTAATGATGCTTCTCTCGATCGTTCAATAACAACTTTTACTTTTAATTGATATGTTCACTGATATAACATCTGAATTTTATTTACTCGCCATGACAATACTCTCTCTATAGTGTTAGTAAGTATAGGCTATTGAAAAAGTAAACTTAAAGATAATATATTTACAAAAGTCTCCAAGTGCGCTTTACGCACAAGAGAGAGTTCTTCCGTCCCAAGCTCCAGGAGTCTTGTCATTAGTGTTCACTCAATAATGATGGAGGTGAAGGGTCAAAGAGGATTAGAGAAATCTTGGAGCTAATTTGAATCGAAATAAATAACTGTGTGTTAGATTAGGCTGTTCTTAGTTCAAAGTGCAATTGTTTTCTATTTCTATTACTAAATGTCTATAAATAAGAGGGGTTCATTGAAGTTAGTTCTACTGGATCCCTGTTTCAGATTTTAGAAAATAAGAGTTACGTTTGCCATAAACCTTTTCAAGCCTAATTGAAGAACAGATTTCTAACGAAGCTATGTTTTATACAACATAAAATTAAAAGGATAGAGGGTTTGCTTGTTTTTCAAACTCAAATATTAAATGTGTTATTGAAACATATATTTGTGTGAAAATGTTTACAAAGTCACAAGAGTAGTTTTCTCTGATTATTTCGTGATAGTAACGTGTGACCAAGATCTTGAGGAAGAGTGAATATTAGGAAATTGCATTACACCTAGAAATGCTAATTCACGGAGATTGTTAGACTTCAACAAGTGTAGGACAGATGCTCAGACTGGACTTTCTAGAAATGTTGTTTTCTTGGACCAGAGACTCACAGTTAAGTATGTCTTATTATCCAATTAACTCCAGACCTTCCTTCCGTAATTCTCATAGAATGCATGTGAACTTCTTTGACAAATTGTTGCATCTCTACTTTCTTATTGATACCAAATTGAGGCCATTAAGTAATTGTGTGAGAAACAAAAAACAGTTTAACTAGATATGTCCAAGTCTAAAATAATATAGACTGATGGAAAACAACTTTACAAAGCTTTAGATACGAGTAGATAGTTTAGCGCTCAAGCGGCCTTCATTACAACATAAAGTGGACGTGAGGGGAAAATACACAACGCTATATTAAACTAAACATATGCTGATATTAGTAAATAATCAAAGACAAAACTGTGTTTTAACATTTATAATACGGACTAGTTACCTATTTATAGGACGGATATAAACGGTGTACAAATCAGCTGACACGTGTGGATACATTGTACGTGATAGTCAACATTGATTATCTCCATTACATTATATATTTTTTTGTTTATTTTGAGTTTTTAGTCAGTTTTATATTAGATTTGGGTTCGAGGAGTCGAAAGAAAGTCTTTTACACATTTTCTAGAAAAAGATTATCGGCCTGTATGATTTAAAGTTTTGATTTCTCATAAACCATTTTACCACATTTGTTCCAAACACGCGTTTTTATGGATCATAATTAAATATGGAGGTATTTAATCTCTCCAAATGACTCGACATTTTTATGAATACAGTATATATATTTTTTAAATCTTTTTTTTCCTTATTCGAATATAATGATTATCATAATTTGATCACTTTCACTCTCCAGGTCCAAAATAAAACGTATTCACCTCCATCGTTCAGAAAATACCGGTTCGGAAGCTACCGGTAAAATTAATAATAACAACAAGAAAAACTGGCTATGGATCTGTTTAACAAAAGGTAAAGTTAATGATGATAACAACAAAAACCAATTATGGATCTTTTTTTTTTTTTTTTTTTTTAGGTCAAATTAATAATAACAACAAAAACTGGTTGTGCATCTATATATTAAAGAAATTAATAATAATAACAAGAAAACCCTGCTATGGATCTGTCTAACAAAAGTTGGAATTAATAATAATATCAAAAACCTGCTATGGATCTGTTTAACGAAAGGTAAACTTAGTAATAATAACATAAGAAACCGGTTTGTATATGTCTAACAAAAGGTAAAATTTCTCAAAATTGGTCCTGTAATGATTTTGATAAAATTTTAGTGAAATAAGAAGATTATATCAAAACCAGTGCGAAAATTGATAGTAAAATAAAATCACCGTTTGGAAGTAATTGTTATTAAACTAAAATTAATATTTACTCAGTTCCCGCGGATAAAAAATCAGCAGTATGCAGCGTTTCATCCTAACAAGTACAGAACAAATGTCGATTAAAACATGAACAATTGTGAGGACCACAAGAATGGAGTGCCCGAATGGACTTTAGCAACTGAAACCTCAATTTTAGAATGTGGTAACATTCTTAAAATATCAAATATTCAAGAGCCTAAAATATTTGTTTGGTTATTCTATACATTGCACGAGTGATAAAGTTTGTGTAATATTATGCTCAATTTATAGGGGATGGCGCTCAGCGTCAACAAATTTTTCTGGTAAAATTAAACACTATACGAAGTAGAATCTCATTTTTGAAAAATTTCTCTCTCAATTTGCCTTGAAACTACGAAAATAACCTTTTTACAGTATTCAAAAATATCGTGACTTATTTCTTTACTTTCCTGCCATCACTTGTAACTTTTGGTATTATTTTCTGAAAGCACTATTTTCATTTTCAAAAGTAATAATAATAGTGTATTTATTTAAGTTAAAACAAACAACATAATTGTTTTTGGAAAAAAAAACCTTAAATATTCAAAACACTACTGTCGGATTGTTGTTAGGAATAACAGTTGTTAAATTGTATGAAAAACTTGCCCTAATAACAAGCTTCCATTTGATATAAGATACTTTAGTTTATTCTTTTAAATTGTAAGAGAAAATTGGGATAAATGTAAAAAGAAAAGTTTTGAGGAGTGATAATGGGTAATCCATTAGCTGGATTCTGTGACAACTGATAATATGAAGGAATGAAGTGTTAAAGAATTCTACGGATATGAAAGCTTATTATAAGGTGAAGTTTTTCATACAATTTGACAATTGTTACGCCTAACAACAATCGGACAATAGTGTTGAATATGTAAGGTTTTTTTTTTCTTCCAAAAACGAATATTTTATTTGTTTGGAACTAAATAAACACACTAACATTATTCTTTACAAAATACTTTTTTCCTTTTTTTTTTTAATTCAAAAGTTTATCCGCTTTCAGAAAATTATACCGAAAGTAACAATTTGTGCAGGAAACTTGAGAAAATTGATCTTTTTGTCGATAGGTAACGATATTTTTGAAAAACTGTAAATAATTTATAGTTCCAAGGCAAATTGCGAGAAAAATATTTCAAGAGTGAGTTTCTACTTCCTGTAGTTTGTAATTTTACCCATAAAATTGGTTGACACTGAGTACCAATCACTCTGTATAGATTAAGAAAAACAATGATTACACTCTTCGCTTATGTCGGTTGCTCAACCTTTTATTACCTTTGCAATTGTACATATTTAATTGTGGAAGTGGTACATATAGGTATGGTACCTTCAGGTATACGAATGTTTCATATTTTGTACAAAAAAATCGATAACAATTATGGATGTAATCAAACGTATTAAGAATAATTTAGCATCATGTCTATTAATAATAAACATGTATATTATACAGACAGAAAACAATAACCAATAAATAAAAATTAATAAAAACATACAAACCAAAGTTCACAGGCCGATTCTCCATTATTATGTTACCCCAGATTTAAAAACCAAACACCTCATTTTACATTTCGTTTCATATTATTTTTTACTAATCAAAATATACTGTATAACCTTAAAATAAAAACAGTAAACGCTTATAATATTTAAATAAAAATAAATTTAAAAATCTATAAATAACTATTTTACAATGTTAAACCATAGAAATATAATAAAATATACGCTAAAACGGTTACTGTTTATGTTTAATTATACTACTTCAATTAAACTACACATTAACCCACAATATTTGTACTGAAAATTACAAAAAAAAACAAAACGATTATTACAATTAAAATATTCCCCATAGTATAAATATCAATAATACCTTATTTTAAAAAGGTTGAAATAATTTCTAAACTAACAAAATACAAATTCAGACTTTCTAGCAATGACACCTGACAGGAATTTTAAATTTAAAAAGTGATCAAAATTATCTAAAATAGCATAAATAATAAAATAATAGCTAAACTATACCACAAGCAAGGAACTGTATACCGGAATTATGCCTTTTAGACATAATTCACCAATCTTTGCCTATCACCCTCTCCCCATTCACTTGATATAAAATTCATCTAAATTTCGTTGACCATTATAACTCAGATGTGAAATGGAACTTGAATATGTATTCCAGTGACACTAACCAGAAGAAAAGATAAAACCATCTTAGAAGTTTCAGTAATCACACTGTTCTCTGATTAGCTCAGAATTAATAATTCGAAGCAGGTATGAAATAAAGCGTGATAACTCATTCTTTGTTCAGTTAACCAGGGAAAAAAAAAAGTTTAGAACTACTCCGAGTTTACGGTAAACTCTAACCTGTATGAAACTTTCAGCATTTATACAGTTGTATGAACTAGCTCATGAATCAACAATTCAGAGCCGGTATGAAATGAAGCTTGAAATTTCATTCTAGTCCAGTTAACAGCAAACATGGAAGAAGATAGACCTGATAGTGAAAGTGTTTACAATATAATAGATCAAATATTTATTTAAAAAGCGAAATTAAAAACATAATTGTATTTAACTAAGGGTTTTATAATTAGTAAAACAGAAGAGAAGTGGCAGAGAACTAAATTCAAGACGCAAAGAACAAACGGAAAGAACTAATAATTGATCCACGAAAGATCCATTTATTCTTGATTTAAAATTGTTTAAGGATTGTCTGCAGATTTCAAAACTTCGATACAAATTATAAGGCTAGTTGTTTGTATTAAAAGATATAATTGGCTAAAATACGCAAGACTGAAGTAACTATTTTCGCAATTTATTTTAAGGAAGTCAATTACTGCAAGCCTATCTCAGTGAATTTCTTATTATAATTTCCTAATATATGTGTATCAATGGTATTATGTTATTATGAACTTCTTCATTAAAAAACACGAATAAACACCTAAATTCATTCTATTTAAAAACACTACGAGCTATGAAGTGTTTTATCACATTGAGCAGTTAGACAATCTACAATTTAAACCAAATAAGCCACCACTTGATTTTAAATTTACACAAATAAAAATGCCTATTACTATCATTGTTCATGTAACGTAATTTCTCAGTTTCATTTTAGTTTGTAATAATAGAATGTATTATGAATTACTAAAATCCAATGTTACTGCCCCCTTTAATTGGACATTATTTTAGCATTTCCTATCCAAACTTCGTGTTAGATCACACAAGTATGGTTGTCAAACCTAACCACGTTTGAAACCATGCTACACAACTTGGGCATTGGACTCCAGTAAAAGCGGTAAACGATTCTAAGACAAACTTACAACATTTCGAACATGTACAAAGTGCAATTTTCATGTATAAAGGAAACGAAAATTTCATTAGTTTCTAAATAATGTATGTATTTTTATCACATAAAAAACTTCTTTTTTTAATCTCTTATTACTATCAAAGTCATCATATTCCTTAAATCTCTAAATTTGCCCCCCCCCCCCCCCCTATAACTTCATTGAAAACTTTTAATTGCACTGATACAAATACTTAATTTTATAAATCCTTTCCAAACACTATTCAAATCAAATTTGCCAACTGATTATAAATTTCTAATGAGTATTAAACGGAAACCTGAAGTTAATGTAATACCTTTACTACCTCAATCTTGGTTTGACAGAGTACCACCTCTCTCATACTTGGTACCCTATTTACCTCACCTTAAACTATAATTTTTTTTTATATACCTAGATTAATTATCAGTCCCAAAAATATAAAAACTCCCTTAATCTACCAATCATTTTTTAATGCTTTTTTGGTCCATTGATTGGCTCACTCATTTATTATATAAATACGTAAATCCCTGTGTAAGCGCGCGCGCGCGTGTGTGTGTGTTTGTATTTGTGTGTGTGAATGTGTGTGTAGCTGTATGTCATAGACTAAATGTTCTACAATGACTTTTGACGTGTTTCATACGGTAAAAATAAAAGCGTTAATACTATAAACGAAGTTAATAAAAACAATCTCCGAATTTAAAAAATAATTAATTATTAATTAAAAATTAATTTTATTATATTAATTATATATTTAAAAAAAAAAAAACAATAATAGCACTAGTGTCCTAAATTTGTTTAATCCTTACCAAATTTAACTTATAAACTCAGGTTTAGTATATGTCGAATTTTGATAGAAAAATGGTTAGAAAATTTCAAAATGACTTTTTTAAAACGGATTTTTATCATTATCCTTAGTGTAACGCCTACATTGGACAATTATAACAAATTATATTTGAAGCTTGGCAATCTGCATATATTATACACCGGTAAATGAACTGACAAACAAAAAATCTAAAAGAAATTTACAGATTTTTTTTTTTTAATCTATCAACTGCACTTAATTATTTTCATTTGCTTAAAATGTTTAACAAACTTAATTTTCAAATTTCACAAACATTTTAACAAATTCTGTAGTTACATTTTTTAGGAGTTTTTTCCCCTTCGAAACCGACATTTTTCTGAAAATTTAGATGTAAATGTTCTAAAAATATCTTTCGTACTTATATTTGTTCAAAACGTAATCGAAATCGTCAGAATCGTAATTGATAAACTCGATTTTTGATGATTTTGTCTTGTTAGAGACTGACATAACTTATCACCAAAATAAAACCCAACACAACTTATATAAAACTTGACATAATGGGTTGTTTATAAGTTTCAGTGTTTAAGAACACACTTTGGAACCACCCTGATTGTTAATTTATAATGAGTTTTCTTAGATGAATGGATTGAAGACTATGTAAGAATTAACAACATATCTGGGAAGTGTAGAATATTTAAAAGGATTACGTCAGTACTGCCTCGCCTGTAGAATAGAAGAAATAATACGACATCGTAGAGTATAATCATTACACATACAAACCTAAACAGAATTGTACGGTCATGTAATGACGTCATAACCTTGACCGCATATCCCCACCTCACTTAAGTCGTATACGCAACACATTATAGACCTTCGTTAATTCGTACCTTTCTGTATATATTACTTAGAAACTGAATAATCGGGCATTAAGAGACAAGATATACGACTTAACCTTATCAAAATTTGATTGGAAAAAGCTATTCACAAACGACATCACACGCCCAAGCCTGAGTCAATATCTTCCAAAATTTTGAGAAACACCTCGGTATCTGACGGCGCATACATGGTTCAATTCTTCGTTATCCATTAAAAAAACAAATCTTATTTCAAGTTATGTGAAGTTTTGTACACAATTATATCTTCAAACTTTATCAAAGTTTCATTAAAATATCTTCCGGTTTTTGAGATATCCTGTCTTTAGCATTCATGAATTAACGCCTCCGATAAATCCCGAGCCTGCATTTTTGGATAAATACCAAGTTTCGGCCCTTAAAAGGATAATACTAAAGAAAATGAATTACAAATCTTGGATTTTTAGAAAATCGGCTTTTTGTATATTTCTTTAAAAATATTATAAATTTCTCACAATTAATTTTGAGTTATAAAAACAAATTAGAAGCCTGAATGTATGGTAAAAACACGTCCACAAACTAAATCGGTAAATATGCAGTACGGAGGACACAAAGAGAAACACATAATTTAAAAAAACAATTTTGGGTTTAAATAATCTTAAAACGGATATATAACAGGAAAACACGGATTAATACATGAAAACATAACATTGATTTTGTTAACAAAGAAATTGTGTCTCCTCGTAACCACCTGACAATACTAAAGCCGTGTTGAAAACTACTTCTACTATGCAGAATTATTATTAGTTTGATAAATCACTAGAATGTGATTATTTACCTTTTACTATTGTAGTAAAATTTATATACATTTTGTAACAGAACATTTTTCCAGACTGTGTTTGTATATATTTCAAAATGTATTAGAAAGGCCAAACAATTCTCTAGTGAGGCTATAAAGTAGAAATAATTTTAAGTCAGGTAAATAATAAACTAAAATATAAACTCCCTGGTGGTTTTATTAAAAAGGAGGTAGCATACTCTTTAAAAAAAATATTAAGCTGTGAGTTTCTAATATTCATTAAATTTTTAAATTACAACAAATCCTATATTATTCAAATTATAATAGAAAAAAAGACAAAATATAAATACCTAACTGTAAAACGTTATTAATTTTTAAAACTTATTTATTAAAATATTTAAAAAATACAAATGCAACTTTTTATATTTTTAAGTGAATGAATTCTTTAAATATGTATTAACTGTATTAACGAGAAGATGGCCACATTTCAAACCTAAGAAAATAAAAATACTTTCTGGAATCAGAATTTTTGACAAACATTCAGAATCGTAAAACAAATTAAAAGGTTTCATTTCGTTTCCCCAAATCTAATTTTGGTTTTTTATTGTAAACCATTGGGAATATTTTTTAATACTGTATTTAAAAAAAAAAAAATTAAGAAAGTAATCTTGCAAAATAAACCTTATTACCCTCATCCATCTATAAAATAAGGACTTTTAACGGTTTTTGTTTTAATCAACCTATTTTGATGTAGCTCAGAAATGTCCCTTGAGATCCTGAACTCGAATAATTCGATTACTGAATTATTCAGTTATCACTGTGTTTCTAATATAGATAAAAATTAAACTTAAGGGGAAAATGTTGTAACAATTATTGATTAGCTTTCTCTTTAAAAAAAAATTTTAAAAAATAAAAATCTTTAACGGGAAAGGAATATCACTACTACTCATATAATAATACAATTTTACAACAACTATTGAAGCAATAAATTATTGAATTTCAACTATTGAAGTTCAACTAATTTATTACTTTGAAAAATGATGGAATACCTGATTCTTTCCAGTTCAACTGTTCGCAATTCAACATCTCTCTTCAGTACTGCTGCTATCTGGTTAAACTCTTCTTCACTAACTTCCATCTGTAAGCATATATTAATTCATAAATTATTCCACAGATAGCGTTCTGGTGTATTAATACGGTATTGTTGAAGTGTCAAGTCCAAACAATAAAAAACTGTGTTCGTGATGACACAAAACAATTACCTGATTAAAACTGAAATAATTGTTTCTCAAGACGTTTAGAATTAGAGGCATTATTACATAGGTTTGGTAATGTATTTCTAATGAACTCGGTAGACCTACTGACACAGATTTTATTTCACCAGAGTACCAGAGTAGCAAAACAATAAGAAGGGGTTTAGTATATGTCAGATATCTAAAAACTTTATTTAGTCAATAATTTATTTAACCTAACTGATTTTAATAAATGCTTTTAAAAATGTAAGTATGAGATATATTCAAACTTCATTTCGGGCGAATTATATATAATGTCTCTTTAGAGACTTCAGCCTTCAGTTAAATTCTAGACTATGATTTTTAGTTCTATGGTTATTTAACTTATAAAATCTAGAAGTTTATAAACCTGTATGTGAACTTGGTATTGAAATAAAATAGTCTCTTGTAACCGATTCTACAACGGCTGATCTTTACATATTCTTTTCAACAACTAAATCGTATAAATAAATCAAATAAATTAACCAACACCTTAAATTTTGGGAAGTTTTCAGAGTATAAATCCTGAGGCAGTTTTTATTGTAAACAATGGAACATGAAAGAATGATCAGTGGCAGAATTGAAAGACTTCGTAGAGAGGTAAAGGTTAAAAGGTCTAAACCTGAAACCCTTCTAATAAAATAATCGTAGTTTGTAATTCATAACAATAATTTAGCTTCTTTTAGTATTATATATTTTAAATGTATCTGTTATTGATATTTAAATAGTAAGGCGGATTAAATATTAAGCAATGTGTTTCTAATCACTTGAAAACAATGAGCACTAATTTAGTGTGTTCAAGTACAACTGAAGATGACGGTTATGTAAAACTGGTGTTCTTGATTTGTTAGCTTTATTGTGAAAATTAGAAGATTTCATTTGCAGTTGATAATGTATATTTGTTGATTTCAAACAAATTTTGATTTCAAAACTACTAAGATTAATTTATTTGGAATTTATATAGTTAGCTTTAATTACGTCATTTAGCTTTAGGTTATGTAAACAGAATCAGTAACCCTTAGTTGAATTTATAAACTCGTTTAATTTATTTCAATGTTAAAATATATTGATATTTTGACAATTCGTCAAATTTATATAAATGTAGGCTACATTATGTGCAACCTTTTTATTGATAATTTTGGTTTGTACTATCAATTTATTATTTCTAACTAACTATAGCATTATGAGTAGGTATTTACTTAATTTCAGAAACTACAAAAGGTACCAGGTCTAGATGATAATATCATTGGTTTAGAAACCATGTAGTCTACATTAGTTTCACAATGAGAACAGTTTACATTTTGTTGACATCTACAATAACAGGTTAACAATTTATCTACCGGCGTACACGATTACACTACGCATAATTAACTCAATTAAATATTAAACTTTTCTACACAACTTCAACTAGAAAGAATCTATTTCATGACAGTGGGACTGTAAAGTAGATTTCCAAAGCAGTATTGGTGTCAAGGTTATCTTCCGGTAGTTGTCAAAATGTCTAATTCTATGAAAAAACTTCTAAAGCTCAGTTTTGTAGATTATCTTTTCAGGACGAAGTAATCATGAGAGAAGACTGTACTTTGAAGTAAATGCTCCGTTCTCAACTCATTGTTTAGCAAATAATTATTGCACGTAGCTGGAGGCCACAGGAAAAAACGGTCTTCAGCGAAATATCCGCTACTCTTCTACGTCATTCCAGCTTGGACCTGGAGCAAGCATCAACGGAACTAGACAGGTATGCCAATTATTTTTACTTTCTATTGTCATTTGTTTTGTTTTTTTAATGATCATCAAACTACAGTAAACAACTAATGATAGCTGTCATAAACTTATCTTTGTGAAACATTGTTAAATTTTTACAGTAAAAATGTTGTTCGTTTTAAACATTTAAACAAACTTTAAACTACACATTTAGTATTTATATATTGTGGGTTTTACATATTATTTTCAGTATACGGAGTTATTTGTTAGTTATAAAATAATATGCGCTATAATTGCAATCCTTGAACAATTACATCAGAATGGCCTCTGCTTAATTGTGTTAAGTTATCTGAAATAAGTTTCTAATATTATTGCTAATTATTAATATGACTTTTCATATTTTGCCAATGAGGTGATACTATAGCCATATCAATAATATCCTGTTTAATTTAATATACAAAAACTTTAAAATATCTATAAACAAAATGTAGGGGAGTGTATAGACGGAGTTTTTTCCTAGGTGACTAAATTTACATTTTTGAAATTATATATATATATATATTGAAATTAGTATATATTCTCTATAATGTAAACTTATGCAATATGATTTATTTTTATTCAAAGTTTCACTAATGGGTTTAGATAAACCGAGAATTTAATCCTATGAGAACCAGTAACCACCTGTGTTACTGATGTTTTTATAGGTGATTAATACTAAAAAAAATGAAGATGGTTTGTTCGTTATTCAAGGGTGCCCAATAAGTTTAAATGAAACTTGTAATTTAATACAAATCTTTCAAATTATAGCTTACCAACCGCTCACTTACTTCTTTAAAGTTCTTTAGTTACATTGAAGCCTTGTAAGTAATCATTGGTTTTGTTTTTCATGTGTTTTTCATACTTTGTGTAACTAAATTGTGTATTATATTTCTCATTTGTTTTCTGCGTTAATTTTACATTATTTTTATTATTATTAACAATAGCTTTACACCGTAAAATAAACTAGTTCTTTAAGAAAAACAATCGGTTAGTAAGTTTATAAAAACAGGAGATTTTTGAAAACAACTTTTCACCTAATAGACATAGATACAACAATACACACAAAGTTTTTGTGCTCAGTTTAAAAATCTACACCTAGTTATGACCCAATTTATTTTCTATGATACAAAATAATAAGATAATGCTAAAAAATATAACTTATAACAGAACAATCTAAGTATTGAGCTGAAAATCCATATTGTTTAGTGAGAATTTTCTGTTGCATTTCATTCAAATCTGTGTAATAACCAGGTTTTCTATTCTCTGAATATATTTGCTACAAGTCGGTAAATTTTAAATAGACAGTTATTTGCAAAATTTTTCTTCACTTTTAGATTTTGTATTATACTGTATTTACTCACTTTTTTCAGTTAGAGATCTTCGTATATTGATACCAAGATCTAAGCCGTCAAACAAGCTAATCAAAAGATAATATTAATAAATCATTATAAGATTTGTTATTCGCCATTCCGAATATTGATATATTAAATAATAAATAAATATAAGACTCAATATTCTGTGGACGGTGAGTCTTAGATTTATTTATTAATTAATATATCGCTGTTACTTATCAGCTATCGAGTTAGTTTTTTATTACCCTTGAAAGTGTTGAGTGTATTTAAGATTATTTTAATTTGAAGAGGAATAATTTAATATATTTCAGTGTGAGTGTATCTTTAACTTCTCTCTTTTTCTTCGTCGTCCTCTAGTACATTTTAATAACATACTGTGTTTGACATTAAAAATGAATAGCCAAAAAATAAGTTCCACAGTCCTCTAAGTAAAAATTATGTCGTCCACGAACAACTGAGAAAGTCTAAATTAAAGCTGTTATGAAGAATACGAAACATATCAATACTGTTTATGCCTTACAAACTAATAAACTAGTATTGATTATTTGGTTATTATGACATTTAAAAAAAACCTTAGTGTCATTTAAATTTTTAAATTATTTTACATTTAATGGTTGAAAATAGGAGTGGTTCCAAATTTGTAAAAATTGTATTATTGGTTCGATTTTTATGAAACTTAACTTTACATAGTTTTGCAGGCCCTAAAAATAGTATCTCATTTAAACTGTAACCGATAAATTGTTTAAACATTACAATTAACTCATCCGATCCCTATTTGTATGGAAAAATGTAGAAGTCTTCTAGTTTAGTCTTTGTAGAAGTGTTTTCAGCTCAGTGTGGCTTTTAAAATTTGTTTTCTATGTATCTCTATATAAATAAATTCATAACACCCTAACCTAACCTAACCCATAATCGGCATGTCTGTTATTTTTCGTCATATCTCTGTAATTGTAATCACTAAGTCCCCTACCACAAGTTACGTATAGTAACACAACACAAATAAACTTTTGTCAAAAATGTATTAAACATCTTTCCAATTATAGCCGTTGATCATTTATTGTATTCAGTATTCTATTGGTTTGTTACATGTAACACATTTTGTTATTGTTTTTAATAGTAAGTGTTCGTAGTTACTAAAGGTTAACCTGTTTTTGACAAATATTCAAATTTATATTCTCACGTGTCTTTCTTATTGTTCATTAGTTATGTATTGTTGTTAGTTTTATGTATTGTGGGTTACATTATTATTTTTGAAATTTTCTTCTTCGAAATAACTGTATAGTTTTGTAAATTTGTAATATTCAACCTCTGGCCATTACAAAGGACAGGGAGAGGTACTGCTACCAGGTGTGATCCACCTGAACTGAAGTAGAGGGGAGATTGTCAGTTTTGTTTTATAAGTTTAAATTTATTTTGTTAATATTAGTTTAGAACCCTCCGATGATGATAACTTCGTTACCGAAATGTACATTTGGAAACTGTAATAACATAGTCTAATCAATTTTTGCCAAAAGTTTATTTATGTTGTGTTATTGCACCTAACTTGTCGTGGGGATCTTAGTGTTTACAATTAATTGTAAAATTCACCACATTGGTCATTGATCATCTATATCTGTATAATAAGCCTAACATTGAACACGAATTTCGCCTAAATTAGATACGTTGGATCTCAAGGTTTAGAGAAACGTGTAAAAAGATAATTTAACCTCAATTACGTTGTATCGTAGATACTGTTGACCTCTACTATTTATTCCTTATTGTACTCCATAGTTATAGTACCAACCTATCATTATTGACCCTATCTTCTTTAATGAAAGTACTTTCATATCTATCTTGGTATTTCGGAACTCTATGTTTTCTTTTACTAAGATAGGGCACCGCCTCACTCTACCAGTTGTTGGTGATTTCATTATTTCCTCAATGTTAGGTGCATAGCTTACCATCACGCTTACCCGACTTTACACATATGGAGGTATGTTAAAGAAAATGTCTACAGTTAAAGAATTCAGTTTTGATACCGAATTCAAATATTTGATAAACGAATTCAAAAGCAGTGGCATCAATAGCTTCGGATATTTTAGATCGATTGTAGAATATAACCTCGACGTTTGCAGAACCACCCACGGAGCCCAAATAGAACTCGGATAAACAAGAAATAAACTTGTTGATCAATACTTTCATTTTAATTTTTGTTCTAGGTTTTGAAATGAATACTTTTGTAAATATAATTATTCAAAACCCCACTATGACTTTATGGACAACTGTAGTCTACCTATATCTGACACATTTATTATTAAGTTCATGGATATCGGTTAAATTATATTATGAATTTTGAGAATTAACGCTTAATTAAGTTACATATTATAAATCCTGTAGACTTGAGGTATTTAATACCGTAGTGCTAGCACAGACAATGGGGATTAGTAGTGCTCTCTTGTTTGTAGTGCTAGATATCTCTTATTAAAAATTACATGAAAATCAGTTGTTTTAAGACGTAAACTTGTGACTATTTAGACCAAATGAAAGACATTTTAGGTTATTTTTTTACTTTTGAAAGAAATTTACAACATTCGATATATGCATTTAACACAAATTCCATGGAAACTAGTTTAGTAGATGTTTACATTTAATACGACTTCTGATAGTGTTATTTAGATGTAATTAGGCATTATTATGTAGCAATCTGTATCCCCTGGTAACAATTATAATTTATGTAGATGCTTATAGACTCTTAGGAAGATACATGAGATTTATAGTCCTAAGCCTATTGTGTAACATACATTTCAATTAATCTATTAATCGGCTACCAGAATCCACAAACAAAGCCAAGAGATGTAGAATGTTTAATTTAACGGAAAATCAAGAAGTCTCTGAATATTGGGTACTCCGTATAGGTCGTTTTTCACATGATCTACTATATAAAATTTCTGTACACCGGCTGCTTGCAAATCGTGAATAGGTCCCATAATTATGATCGCTACAGCATACATACGCTCACGATAGGTCAAGTGAAAAAAAAAATCTAAAGAAATTAAACATCAAATAATGTTTAAACATTGCATACGACACAGCACAGTCTGTGTAGCATATCGAAGAGCTTTTTATGTCTTCTTTATATACAGTGTGTCCACGAAGAGGTACACGCTTTTGATATTCTATTAGTTGTTTATTCCTCAACCGATTCTTTTGAAACTTTATATACTTTTTAATAAAGTTACCAAAAATGTTGTATGAACATTTCAACGAACTGGTGTTGAAACACAATGTCGGCAACACAAAAACTCAATTACTTTGTCTTTATACTTTAATGCCTTTTACTCTTGCAGGTTTAATTGTTGAACGGCTGTTCGATTCAAATTAAACAACAATTAATTACAATAAAACAGCAACCTAACATAATTCTTTCGAGTACAATTTTATTGTCCTTTGTAGTTTGCAAACTGGTTGAGAAAAAAGTAAAGTGTTGTGCTTGGGGCATTGTTTTTATAACGTTGGAAAATGAATTAGATAATTTCAGGTTGCCTTCCCAGGTGTTGATCCATAAACCACTCACTCAATAATTAAGTAGAAAGATTTGTTGTTGGAAACGGGAGGCTTACGGAAATAGGTGACAAGTTTTAAATCAACAAGTACTGCCCTACTTTACGGTTCTGGGCCAAGTTATTTTCCAAAGTGTTTCACCCCACTATGTAAATTCAGTCAAACTAAATAGCAAATTTCAAGGGGGGTGGAAAGGTCTTGGAGGTTAGTTTCTAGATTGGCCATCCCGATCTCCTAATTTAAGTAACTGTGTGTAACTTAATCTTATGTGGTTATTTAAAAGAGCAAATTTACACCCAGGAGCATATGGGAGCATATGCTCACCCATAGTTTAAACAATAATAAGGATTTGAAAAGGGTTATAGAAGAGGAACTTCTTCGGAATTCACATCAATTACTTTACAAGAGCTTACTAGTCATTTGTTAGGTGTTGCTATCAGTGTGTCGTTGTGGATGGGTTTTAGTTTGAATAAATACATTTTTTTAATCTTATTTTCATTGGTTTTTAAAACAAATAATTAGTTTTTAGTTTGTTTTAAAAGAAAATTGTATTTATATCAAATTACGTTTGTACCATAAAAGTTTTTTACAATCGTATCAAAATGGTACTTTATTTCAAAGGCTGTTTTTGTTTTGCCGCCATTTAGTTTCTATAAACAATAGTGTGTTGAAATTTTCACACAACATTTTTGATAACTAAAAAGTATGTAATGTTCAAATGAATAGATGAAGGAATAAGTAATTAATAGAAAATCAAAAGCGTGAACCACTTCATGGGACACAGTCTGTACATATAAATATGATAAATTAACACTTATTGAGAATAATATAAAAGGAAAATAAACTAAAAATTATGTAAAGTTCAAATGAATAGGTGAAGGAATAAGTAATTAATAGAAAATCAAAAGCGTGAACCACTTCATGGGACACAGTCTGTACATATTATTATAAATATGATAAATTAACACTTATTGAGAATAATATAAAAGGAAAATAAACTAAAAAGTATGTAAAGTTCAAATGAATAGGTGAAGGAACAAGTAATTAATAGAAAATCAAAAGCGTGAACCACTTCATGGGACACAGTCTGTACATATAAATATGATAAATTAACACTTATTGAGAATAATATAAAAGGAAAATAAACTAAAAAGTATGTAAAGTTCAAATGAATAGGTGAAGGAATAAGTAATTAATAGAAAATCAAAAGCGTGAACCACTTCATGGGACACAGTCTGTACATATAAATAAGATAATTAACACTTATTGAGAAATATATAAAAGGAAAATAATATTAAAGAATGGGTTAGTGTTACCTTAGCTTTATAATTTCAATTACTAGTAACTCTTGAAAAAAATAACATTTTAATATGTGTACGTAATTTTAATTAGAACGTATTAATTAGTTTTGGCACAAAACCATAGCAAAACAAAAGTTACACTTTGTCATATACAATCACCTTAAAGTATACTATTTTTGTATAATGACATATGACTGAACATATTTAAGTTTATAAATTAATAAATTGTTGCTTCATTTTTTGTCTTCATTTACAATTTGTGTAATTTATACTGCTTAAATTATAATCGTTTAGTTATACAAGCGCCAGTTTTTTTGACCAATAGTTTTATGTTTCATAGAAAAAACTCGAACACAATATCTCACAAAAATTACGTTTATTTAATCAAACGCGTTTCAACGACAAAGTCGGCATCCCCAGTGATACATGAGCTACAATAACTGTTATAGTTTTGTTATTGTAGCTCATTTATCATTGAGGATGGCGACTTTGTCGTTGAAACGCGTTTGATTAAATAAAAGTATTTTTGTGAGATATTGTGTTCGAGTTTTTTTTCTATCTAATATTATCTCATAAGTCAAGCTCAATATTTATTTATAGTTTATGTTTGTTTCTGTCTATGTACAAAAGTTACAATCCGAGAAGGTTTGAGAAGTCATGCTTGGTATATAATATGGATATGTTTCCTTGAGCCGGGTTTTCTGCTTGAAAAATTTGTGAAATTTATAGAAAGAAAACAATAAGATATAAAGGCAATGAATGAAACTATGGGATAATCAAGAGGTTCTTTTCATGAGAAACGTTGTAATGCGTTGTTCGTTGGTGATATCCTACATTTTTATCTCATTTAAAGCATTTCAGTCATCATCGCCTGTGATTTCCTGCAAATAATTTAATCGGGAATTACCCAACCGCCACCGCCCCGTTCTAATTACAACAAACAGATTATCTAACAAATACTAGTAAGGAAATTTTTAATAAATAATTCAAATACATATTACAAAAATTATATAACCTTTCTCAAAGAAATTTTAAGTCGCATGTAATATAATAAAGTAATAAATACACCAAATTACATACGATATCAATTTTTTAATGGAAAAAGTAAAGAGTCATTTTAATATTATTATTTCTTTTCTGTAATGTCCTCTAATGCTACCTTAAAACAAGAGTTTGTATCATCATACTTCGATAAAACTTTATTGAAATAGGCAAAGGTGAAATTCGTCATTTTAAAAAGAAAATGATGGATTTTCAGGTTTTTATTCATTTACTCAAGACTTAAAATTTGTGAGACCAATGCTTTCTGTATGAGACTTTTAAGAACAAATTGTTCAAACCGAAATAAAAATTTAAGGTAATTTTTTAATCTTTGACCTGCAATATCAATTATATCTATTATGTAGGAAAAATATACGTATAACCAAACCTAACATATGAGGGACACTACAGATTATTGAATGTTGTAGTTCGAGTATAAAAATTTTGCTCAAAAAACTTGTTCCTACTTTTTGAGGAACGAAACGTTATATAAAATATATGAATAATATATAAAACTGATTGGGATATATTATTTTTTAAATAAAAGTTTTAAAATCATCAATCGTTGCAAAATTTATGTGAATTATTAGAATCTCAACTGAAGGGATAAAAGAGTTACATTAGATACATATTGATCTCAAAACCTAATTTAATTGGCTTATCAGTGAAAACCAGAGTTTTTTTTATAGAAGTGTTCTAAACCCAAAATATGGATATCTGTGTATTGGTATATCTGTGTAAGTGTTATATTTATATAACAATGTCATTGATTGATGAAATCATTTTTAACAAACGAAAAAAAAAATCAAGTATAAGATTGAGTTTTAATGCCTTAATCAAAAGCAGTACAAATTTATAATACATTTTTATAAAATTATACTGTCATAGAAACAATTTTTGGATGTTCGTCCAGTGTAAATAAAAATTAAAAATTGCTGGAGTGAATATTGTAGGATAGCTATCAAAAACCACACACCTGGCCCATGAAATCATCCCAAAATACAAACACCTTGGTTTTTCTACAGGTTTTAAAATAATTAATAATATTAATTTCATTTGTTACTTTAAAGTCTTTAAATTATTTAGTATCCTAGAAATTTAAACTAAGTATAGGCTACGTACAAAAATTTTGAATTTTTTTTTTTTTTAAGATAAGAATTTGTTTGACATTCAATCTTACTGCGCTTAACGAAACAACTTTCCTTTACTAGTTCTACTAGCTCCAACAGTTGTCAGTTGTGTAATAGCTGAAATTAATTGTTCAACTTTGTAGGTTTATTAAGTTAACATCAAATAACAGTAAGTTTGCGATATTATCTATTTCCAAATAGGTATAAATCCTCCAAAACATTTCTATTAACGCAATCAATACAATTTACATATTTACAACCTATGACAACGTGTTCCAGGTACCATGATCGGCAGTGTTCTCAAAATCTTGTGAGTTGGTTTTGCTTTAATAGTTGTAATTAAACATGAAAAGGGTAAAACTGGATGAAATCAATTGTAATTCGGAATCAGATTTGGAGAATGTTTAAATTTCAGAAAAATGAACAACATATTCAGATGTTTAAAATATTTTAGGATGAGAAAGACTTTGGAGTAATGTAGAAGAAACGTGGATCAATGATTTTTGAAACTTTTACAAATGTTCAAACACTTTTAATTTCTGAGAGAATTTGTTTATTTTGCATAGACGAGAACACTAAAACAAAACTAATGAGCAAAGGACTTTTTTTTGCAATTAGAAGATCCTTGAATTGCAAGTTACTAAACTCCGTAGTATTTTCAAGAGTAACAAAGGTTTAATATTTACCTCAACGTGTTCGTGTCATTCTATGGATCTGAAGCTTGAAACATGAGCAAAACAGCAAAATAAAATGTGTTAAATTTGTTTTAAAATTAAGAAAATTTATGGGCAAATAAATTAGAAAGGTGTCTGGAGAAGTTACGATAATGAGTTAGATATTATTATAACAAGTATTACAATAGTTATAAAATCTCATCGACTTAGATGGGTTTGATATGGGATCCTGTAAAGCGACTGTTTCTTGGTACATCTTTCAGCAAAAGATTGGTTGGTAGAGTTTGAAAGCTGGATGAGTGGAGGAGATGCAGCCTTTTTACAATACGGCCTACAGAGATAGGTTTCTGCAGGAGAGAACTCTAAATAGTCTTTGCTTTACATAATTTTGTAAGGCATGAAATTCAATTCAATTCGTTTAATGAATTCAATTAAACTGTTGATAGTTACACTGGACAAAGAGGAATTATTATGATGAAAGAACATGGCGGTTTGATGCATTGAAGTCCTCTAGAGAATGTTGAGTTTCGCAAAAATTCAGTGATCAGTAGTACATTATAACGACAGAGAAACTTAGAAATAAGTAAAGAAATTAACTTTATGAACTTGATTATGATAGTACAGTAATTGATAAATTAATTGCCTATTTATTATTCGCATCACATCACAAAAGCTGTTGAATTTCAGTACTTTTTTTTTTACTTAGAGTGTAATGGTTTAGCTTGAAGATATTCGTGTGGAGCTTTAAATCAGAAGTCTGGTTAAAACGTAATAAAATTCATAAAGGACAAAAAGACACAGTCAGCAGACTACAATACACAATGCTCATTAGTTGAAACGTAATCCTAAAGAGTTTTTTCAACGCTGTCAATGAACGGGGCAGGAAAGATTTTTTTATTGATATTTTCTTATGAACAACTTTCTCTTGCTAATATTACTTAATATCTACAGTTATTTTTGCTTGGCTTGGCGTCTGTAGGTACACTGACTATGTTGCTTTATTTCTTATATTACACATATGCCTAGATAGTAAATATTTCAATGGGAGGAAAAAAATGATATTGAAATTTTCGTGGGTATTACAGTTGTGGGCCGCCTTGACTCTAAAAACTTTTTTGTCTGTGTATGTCAGCCTATATGTTTGTCTATATATCCGTCCGTAATTATTTCTCAGAAACGATGTCATCGATTTTCGAAATTAGCTACTATTGATGTAAATTTGACTAGTAATTTTATACATGATGTATAATCGTCATAACTACAAATTTGAAAGTCTTAAGAAGAAATTATCTTTACTGAACATCGCCTTTAATGACTTGATAAAATTTTGTTAAAATATACCCATCCAAGGTCCGAAACTAAACGTTTTGGTCGCCATCCCTCCAAATATTCAGTTCGGGACTTATGGGTAAACTATAATTTTAAAAGTTTACAGTTATAAACTCCAAAATAAACTCTAGCGATTTAGTAAAAGAAATTGGTAAAATATAAAAGTAATAATTTTAACCAGTGTCTCAATCTCAGATAAAAGAAAATTACTGTTTGGATTAATTGGCTAACAATAAAATGCGATTTCAATCAATTATGAAGAAATATTTGCACGAGTTCAATAAAATAATAATAATATTAAAGGCCGTAAAATCATATAATAATGATAATAAATTGAATAAATTTTTATTAGAAAAATGTGTCGTAATAGATAGCGACAAGAAATAAATAAGATTGTTGCACTAAAACTCAAATATAATAAGATAGACCTTGTTGTGTCCCCTGAACCCTAAAAATGGTCATTTAGAATAAATTGAGCGGCACCCTAATAAATTAAATACTTACAATAAATAAATACAGTATATAATTGAATAATATCGTCCTTAAAGTTATTTAGCGTTTAGATATTTGTAATTTAGATAAACTGATTAAACACATGGTCAGTGGATAAAAAGACCAATTTAAACACATTTGTAACAAAATTATGTTTTTAAATAATATAATTTTATAAGAAAAATTTTCTTAGTGTGAAAAACTCAATTCAAATGTTGTTAATGTCAGGACACATTGCAAATTGATACAGTATCATTACTTCTTCGACAGATTGTAATCTCCTTCTTTTTGTTTTCAATGTTAGACAATGTAAGGAAAAAGTGAGGACAAATATAAATAACTTTATAAAGCTAGACAAGTCTAAATTGTCGACAAAATATTTATAAAAACCAGAAAATCAAATTGTTATACTCGTCAACACACACGTAATTATGAAAGAGAAGGCATCGTGGTGTTTAGTTAACAGGTGTTTCGTCAAAACATTTTACAGAAGAGGAAAGTCAAAGAGTCTATAACTATATTGGTCTGAGATATTGTAAGTAAATCGTTTGCAGAGGCATTATATTTTATCTTTATAAATTATCAAACAATTTGTTTAGCATGAGTCATGTAAATAATTGCACAGATAACAAGTTTGCACTTGTAAATCAGCACTTCTGGGAGATATGGGAAATACATTTTGTGGGAATAAGTAATTTAAAGATCTCCTAGCGAAAACTTCATCTTCCAAGATAGAAGAATTACCTGATGTGATTATAGTTCTGGATTAAAAAATAAGAAAGTTATTATCAAATATTTGTTCATCAACAGTAATGGGTAAGAATTACTGATTCACTTATCGTGATAAGGTTATACAGTAGTTTCTGGTAGACAAATTAGAAAGTTAATAGCAGATATTTGTTCAGAGTATCAATATTAATTGGCAAGAATTACTGATTCACTTATTGTGATACGGTTATAGTTTCTGGTAGACAAAATAGAAAGTTAGTACCAGATATTTGTTCAGAGTATCTTTATTAATGGGTAATAATTACTGATGCGGTATCAAAAAATTTGCAGACGATCAACATTAATGGTTCTAGCAGGTTTTATCGTTATTATTATTATTATTTAGTATTTTTTTCGTTCGTGTATTAAGTTCCGTTGTGTACAACTAACTAAACTTTACTAAGGGAGAGATTAATTAAAACGTCATATAAAAACCATATCAGCCTGAGTCAATTCGTGATTTTTTTATTAAATAAGTTTTATTGCTTTCGTCTTAAATAAATCTAAAACAAAAAGTAATTAAAGTTTTTTACGACATTTTTATAATAAACTACAAACTGTAATAAACGGTGCAAAAACATTCCACAAACTTTCTCACATGCCCATTCACAATGGAAATACTAACCAAAGACAACTAACTATTCGTCGGAAAATGGTAGTTGTCAAATAAAGTGAACATGAACTTAGTTCGTACCATAAACGCGTCCTTTAGTAAGTCGTATTTGATTGAAATTGAGCTTTTAATGACGGCTGTCAAGTTTCTGTTCGTTTTTTGCCAATTATTTCTGAAACGTAATATTTGTTTACTTGTGATTTTGACCATGAGTTGAGGTCATTAATTTCCACAATTCAATAAATTTGACCGATATCAGTAGTCTCGCATTTGAGATATTATATATTTTGTAACAGCCTTATGACCATTTTGTTTTACCTCACAGAATTTTTGGAGAGTTGGAGACCAATACGTTTTTCTTGGGTCCTTAAAAATTTTATCAAAATCGTTAGAGTCAATTTTGATAAAATCGTATTTTATGTTTCTCTTAAATACCCCGAAAATATTGAGTAATCAAAAAAATGCAAAACAAGTCCCCAAAAAGGCCAAAATAGAAAAACAGAAGACAGACGAATAACACACGCTAGATAGACAGACTGACATCATTTCAATAAACCATATTTTTGGATTCAGAAGGCCAAAAAATGGATATATCACCAAAAAACTAAACTCCAATTTGTGATTTTTATTAAACATAACTGTCTCTATACTACGTATTGTTAAGTACAAAACTTTTTATTTAAATACAAAGTCGAGTTTTAGTGCCAACAAGTTGTCGTGTTTGAGAAAAATGAAACAACTCCTTTAAAAAAATAATAATAATAAAATTTAAAAAATAAATAAATAAAAAAAAACTTTTTAAAAGAACAATATAGCGTGAAATTATTAATGCATCCACAATAACTAATTTTAATTATAAAAAATACATGAACCATACCAATAAAAACTTATTTTGAGGTTAAGTGAAATTGAGCAGATTATGTTTATAATATTTACAGTTGTCCATGAAAAGCTCATTTTATGCGCGTAGAATTTGCACCGTAAACTAACGGTATACTTATTTATTAGAAAGTCTTGAACTAAACACAAGACTTTAAGAAAATGTAGACAAAGACTAATCCATAGCATGAGTTCTAAATATAGAAACTATGTAGATCCGGCCCGGATTACAAAAATGTTAAGTACAAAACTTTTAAAAAGGTAGTGGAGAATTCATTATTGCTGGAAAGACTGAGGAAATATAGAAATGATTGTCGGAAGACAATAGATTAACTAATAATCGATGAATACAATGAATCAATTGAGTATTGAAGATATTGTCATAATTACTAAAATTAGAAGTATGATATTGACCTTATTATTACGGACATTACTGAACTTGATAGACCTCCACCACGCGGAATCGGAATACGAAGCCTTCACTAGCGGGTCAGCTAGCTGATTCGCGCAAGAAAAAATAGTTAAAGTTGTTTATACAATGTTCATTTAAACAAGTAATTATTTATACCTGTGAATAACAGTAATATACGAGTATATAACTCAGTAACTTATGAGGTTGCACATTCCCACATGAAAGTATGAACACGTGCATCGGACAAAGCCGTTGAAGTCGAAATAATTAACCACGGGATTGTTCCATGAATTAATCATGTTGTATTGGTTAAGTTTGCGGACTAGCGCGAATGTTGGTGTTGGTAAACACTTAATAAACAAAAATTTGATGAAACAAGATTATGACAGATAGTGAATTGTAAAAAACGCGTCCTACCTGGATAACGGATTGACTTGAACTAACTGTAAAAAGCATGAGTGTTGGACTTGAACGTTGATATGGTTGAAATTCCGTTTTGAACGGCTTCGGCTTTAAAAGGTTGGAGTATAATCGGCGCTAAATACAAGTGTCCAATACTAAACACGCCCCGACCACAAACTCTCGCGTTTATAGAAATGAAAGCGTAATAGCAGAAATGAAACGAAAAAATTAAAGAAAATGACCATGGAAACAAGAATGTGAAACAGAAGAATAGGTGACAGATGACTGTCTAAGGTAGGAAAAAGAGTTTCACTGTAGGGCGTGTGAGTACTCCATCCTTTGTTCTAACAGTGGCAACGCGTACCACTCCATCTGCTCCTGCGGTAGATATGATACATCCAGTTCTCATAGAGGTATCTTGTTGAATTCATGGATTACCACAAAGTCACCAGTCTAGAGGTTCTGTGAGTGATACTGCCACTTCAAGCGCTGCTGGAGTGTGTTTAAATACTCAAGGCTCCAACGTTTTAAATTTGTTCTGAAAAACGTTATACTCCCTGCCAATTCTTCAGACGATTTAATGGAACGTTGTCATCGGACAGTCAGGCAAAGCTGAAATTGGTTGTCCGATAAGGAAATGCCCAGAAGTTAAAACGTCCAACTTGTTGGTATCTGCAGATAGATCAGTTAAGGGTCGTGAATTCAATTGCCCCTTCGATTTTGGTAGCAAGTGTAATAAAATCCATGAGGAGTTCAGTACTGATTAAATGCACTTTTGACTGCACTCTCAGCGGAGGAGCTGAGGACAACTTGTTAATGTTGTCGAGGCCTGATTTAGAATAGGCTTCCTTAAGCATGGCGAGAATTAAGTTCTTGAATATTGCCTTGGCACTGCGTCAATATAATTAGTATCGCAGTCAGTGTACAAATTGAAACATAATCCACGAGGTGAAACAAAACTCGTGAGAGCATTAATAAATTATCTGTTGAAAGATCAGTTAATATGAATTGCTTCAGTATCAAAGCAGATTAAAATACATAAGTAAACTTTGACGTCTTTAGCGCGTCGTAACCATGGCATTAACTGTGAATGGACCCCAATATTGCAAAAGGGTTTAAAAATCGTTTCAATGAAATCCCATAAGAGAGGGATGAGAAATTGGTTTTGATTTGAAACATCGAATGCGTTTAAAAATTCGTGACCGGGTAGGAATCCGAGCGGAGAGCATGCAATATATTTTGTTTAACAGCGATTGTAATAATTAATTGAGGTCCAGAATGAAGAATAAGATTAATATGATGTTGTTGCCAGTATAGCAGGGTGCTTTGAAGTGAAGCTCAAGTACTCCATTTTCACTATGAATGGTGATAATGAAGCAAAGCGAATAGAGTAATGTTTGGAGTTTGATTTTAATAGTTGATAATGTATCAATCTTATCTCTGCAAATTGTAGCTCTGCATGACTCAAGGGTCCAGTAATTTTAGATTTAGTACGGATATTATTAAAAAACTTTAAAACTTACGACAAAACGCAAAGGTTTTCGGTCATAGTGAATATTTTGAGTGTATGTTTCATTCGATCTGACTAGAAGTGAGCAAACCCGTAGTGGACAGAGCGAAGTTTAGGAACAGTGTTCAACACCTGCGAAGGGAATGTTGGCCACTGAAGGTGAACTTATTTAAGCCAACAAGGCCCCGAAAACCACAAGAAAAAGTTGAGTAGTTTGGTGTGTGATTGGCTGCGGCTGGCACAATCAGCAGGATGCTACCAGGTGGAACATATGACAAGCAATCGGTTGGGATCCAGTCTTGTGTCTAACTGACTCGATTAGAAACGTAGACCATTAATCTAAAGGGTGTAGTAGTGATACAAGTTAATGCAACCGTGGAATCGCACCGGCATTTAATTAAATTAATTTAGCATCTTGTGCGAAAACATTTAATGCATTAGTAGATTAATTTTGCCAGTGAATGTGCACCACAGAGTTTTAGTCTTGGAAGTGAAATTCGTTTGGATTTTGCTATAGTTAGTTATTTTGGTCACGTTTACGTGAGTCATCATCCTGAGGTAGATAACGGCGGCATAACCCTTTTCAGAGACATCACAGAAGCCGTGTAGTTGGATGTTTATGGAATTGTGTACGTTGAAACAATGTCTTCAATTTGAGGAATGTCTTCTTGTTGGTGATTTGTCTATGTTAGGTAACCTGGATAGTATAGGAAAATAGGTCGACAGTGGGTGCAAATTTTAGACTTAATATGTTAAACAGTGGTTGATCTGGTGATCTGAAATACAGTGGTACTTCCTGGTATTCTTTAGAGATGCTGGCAAGTAGTTCAGGGCAATTTGAAGTCCATTTGCGGAAAGGAAACTGTAACCAAATTTTGCGATACATTTGCTAAATATCACTAGAAAAACCAATGTTGTGTATACGAAATTGTAAAATAACGTCACAAATGTAGGATTGTAGATTGGATTTGAGAGTAACATATCATTTATGGACATACCGGAAGTGGTTTTTGAACTATTACCGAACAAGACTCTTAGCTTGGTAGTGCTGCTGAAGTACTACAGTATGATGAGGAAGAAAATAATGTGCTGTGTCAGGAAGCTGCGTATTTAACCGGGACATATGATCAGTTTTCAATAGTCTGACATGAAATACACATCGAGTGTCTTGGGACAGAAATATATATATATAATACCAATAATATATTCTTTATTTCAATTAAACATTTATTAAGCTTAGAATCGGAATTCGTCGTGACCACGAGAAACCTGCACAAAATTATCTTAACCAAACGCAGTTTTACCCGGTTTACACAATATCAGGAAACTAAGTTTAGCTTTCACGTCTTAAAATTTAATTATTTTAAATTTTCCCACTAAACATCCCAGGATATTTAAAATGGTTACAAGCAGAGATAAAAAGATTAAATTACAAAGCAACAATCTTTTTAACTAGTATTAAACACAAAAACCAGAAGAAACTTTAATGAATTTTGTTAGGATTTACAATCAATTGTAAATATTAGGTTTATATAACTAGAGATAAGATACGTACACAAATCATTGTTTTAAAAATAATTTATATTAATCACCTTCAGATAAGAGATTCAAAATAAACAATGTCCAGAATACTCTTCCTAAAAAAAATATTTGAACAATATATGCACATATTCAATATCAGCAGCCTTTTGAGCTATGAGACTTTGCCTAAACACTTGGCCAATTTTATTGAATTTGTATTATATTGGTATATTTTGGATAGCTCTTGCCAAAATCTACCTGTTTAGATACCGAAAGAATTATGGAAGAGTGAAAATCAACCATAGAAGGCGTTCTTAAAAAACACAGATATCTTCAAGATATCGATCAATTTTTATTTTAATGTGAAAACAATGACCTAAATGAATGTGTAATGAGCCAAACCAGATGTGCAAGAAAGATTTGTAACGTTGTTTACGTTTTTGGAATGGGTTAAAATGTTATGTACTAAATTTATTATTATTATTACTGTTAAACATTTTTCTGAATATTATTATTTTTAAACCTTTTGGTCCTTTAGAGATAATATATAAATTGTAAAAATACCTATTGGAGATAAAGAACTGGAACTTGTAGTGGAATTTTGCCACAGGCAGATCATATGTCTAGTAGTGAAGGATCGGTTGAAGGAGTAACAGATTGGACAAATGTAAAAGGGACATTTGCTCAACTCATCCCTATATTAGGTCGACTCAGCTTAGCCTAAAGTAGTCGAAGTAAAAATGGAAAGGCAGGTGAAGAGGAAAATTACAGAAATTATGTGAACGGTAATACAATGGAATCTTCAAGGACAGAGAGGGAAGGAAAGAGGCATGATTTTTGTTTATTTCCCTTAACTCATAAAGTGGTATGTTTTGGGCAATGATAACCAATTAGTTTTGTTTGAGTGCTTAGAAGCTCTAGTTTGGCAAAATTGATCAAAATCGTTTGAGTTTGGTCTGATGATAGTTACCTCCAAATTTCAAGTTAGCTAAAAAATAATAAAAAGCTATTGAGAAATGACCAAAATGTGTCCACAAACCAAATTTGATAATATTCTGTCGATTCGTTTGGTCTGTACAATACTCACGAACAACGGACGAAAGACAGACTTCACTAAAACTACATTTTGTGCTCACTATATCCACGACGAACTCAACATTCTTGATTTATTAGATAATGTTCTCTATAATACACGTATATGTGAGTAGGTAAAGAGGTCCAAAAACCTTTCGGTTACAAATTCTTAAAGCAGGGTTGCAAATTGCTATCTTGCAGCCGTTAAAGATACAAAATACTCCAGTGAGGAACATGATTTATTTTAGTTCCAAATAAAATTATGCTAAAGTATTTACAGGAAATATTCAATTTTATTTAAAATTTGTTTAAATGTTAAACTTTTTTTTTATGAGAGAGATCGATTCAGGTGGTCCAAATAAATACAAAAGTTCAAAAATCATATGCCCGTAAACGCTTCGTATGTCACCTATTTGAGCATTTGTGTATTTTTAAAAAAGAACCTATATCTCGAAACAGATTTAAATAACACACCCATTAACAAAATTATTTTTACCCTCTTCAAAATATTTTAATTTTATATGAAAACTTCTAAAAATGGCACCCATTTGAATATCTCGAAACTTTAAATATATCGTTTAACTTAAAAACAAATTTACAAATATTAAATATGATGCTTTTCCAACGATAAACACATTGATAATTTTAGTTTTTTCCAACGATAAATAATAATTTTTAGTCACCCAGTTCTCCTTAAGTGAGTTATTTTGGAAATAGAAGGTTATCTGAGGTTTTCAATAAATAAGACCAAACTATAGGAGAGTTGAGAAACTTATAAACGTTTTTAAATTGACAACTCAATTATCATACCACCTACCTATTCTGAAAACTGTTTATTCTGATAATCTCTGTTAATTGTTTTCTTTCCTGATCTGTCTGTCTGTGAGGGCAGTGTCACGACTGGAAGGCACAAACAGACACATAGATTAAGAAGGGTGTTTTGTAAATACCCACCCGTGACTCTTTAACTGTGATTCACTAGACTTAGACTAATACGAGTGATTCATCCGATTAAATACTTATTGTTTCCCATATTGTACAATGGGGAATTTATAAGTATTTACGTCAAATATTAAAGAATATTATTTGTTTTAAAACCTCCCTTACATTACATTAAACCCTTACGTTCTTCTTAAACTTTACATTTTTTAGATTTATCAGTTTTTTTAAGGATGGCGACTTTGTCGTTGAAACGCATTTGATTAAGGAAACGTAATTTTTGCGAGATCTGTGTTCGAGTTTTATTCTATCTAGTTTTCCTAAGATCAGGTAATTCTACGGTTCATGTATAAAGTATAATAATTCGGATAGTAATTATAACGTTATCTTTATTATTGATAACATATTGACGCTGAAATATCAAAAATATACAGTTGTATATAGATTTTTTTTTTAATTGCTGGCAAAAAATTATGAAAACTAAGGAACTGCTGTAGGCCCCTACTAGTTTTAAAACAATTTAGTACCAAATAGCGTTTAAATCATATACAAATTTTGTCACTGGCGATGAAAATTTTAAGAAATGGAGTAAAATGTGTCGGTTAACCTACTTTTCAGCTTTCTATAGTTATTATAACTTGGGAACCTCTGTACCGATTTGTAAAAAGTTGCCAATTCCAATTAGCATTCGACTCATTTATTATTTTTGTCACTGAAGATTTTTATAAAATTCGTAATATGACTAAGATTCTACTTTACGTACTACCCATATAAATAAATATTGTTGTAACTTAAAAACTAATGAATTAATATGAATCAAAAGACACTATCCTAAAAACGCATAAACTAACAAAGAGACATTGCGTTTAATAGAGGTAGAGCTGTAAACATGAAATAAAATGCTGTCTGTCTTTGCTCTCGGTATGTGAAATTATGGCACAGCTTGGCATCACCGCTTAGTAGTAACATTACAGTAGCACTACCTACGATTCGTCCGTTGAATGTTAGTCAATCAGATTCAGATTCAGATTGTAACATGGCAGTTTGTCCTCTGTGTATAGTATCTAGTCTGTGTCTGACTTGGTTAACGATCTCACGATCGGAAGTGCATATCTTGATTCATAAATTGCTCTTAAGTTTCAGACAATCGTCTTAGATTTTAAACATATGGTAAATACTCCAATCCACATTCATATCAATTTCCTCCGGATTTCAGAGGTTAGTTTAGGTAATAATTTTAATAATTTTATTTTTTCTGTTTAT
Organism: Aphrophora alni; assembly: GCA_963513935.1. NCBI lineage: Eukaryota > Metazoa > Arthropoda > Insecta > Hemiptera > Aphrophoridae > Aphrophora > Aphrophora alni. The sequence goes on along the minus strand of OY740770.1, from coordinate 59,956,782 downwards.
ATTCTGTAGTTTTATTTTTTAACTCAATAACTCATATTCTGTTGTTATTGGAACTTGAGATTCATCAGCTAATTGTGCAGCTTTGGGTGTATTTTGTATCTTTAAAATAGGTTGTTTTTGTTACTAAATTCAAGACTAATAACAATTTTGTACGCTCCATAACTAGGAGTGATGATGATATGTGATCTGTATTAAGTTGTTTATACATACAAATGCTTGAGTCGTCACTTATAGTTCTTCTTAATCGCTATGTTGAGGTCTCTTAAGATTCAGGACTTAGGTAGCTCTGTAACTCCAAGTCCTCTGATAGTTTTCCGCTTGCGAGTAGTAGCACGCTATAGTCTTTCCATCCATCTTGCAGAATCTACATGTGTCTGCTGGTAGAATGGCAGACCTCGTCACAGTTCTAGCACTGAGGCGGTCATTTCCATATGTTGAGTGAGTAATGTTTGAGATTAATATCTTGGGCAGCTAATTTTTTAAAATTTTTTTTTTAGGATTTATTACTATGTTATCTTAGCAGGATTCTTCCAATTTTGGGTCTAATATGCCACTTCAAGGTAACAAGACTGACCAGTTTTTCTAGGAGGTGTCATTGATAGCTTTGCAATAGTCCAGTTGTTTTGTTCACATTATTGTACAAACTTTATAGTTTGTATTCTGGTTAGATATTGTGGTAAATTCTTTGGTTCTGTTATTGTTAACTGTAATCTCCATTCCTTCGGATCAATGTTTGAATCGCGACTACGTAGTCTTTAAACAGTTCTCTTTGAACTTGGATGTAATTTGCATTTCTTGCTCCAAGTTTTCACTCTAGTTGGTTAAAAGGTATTAGAACTCTAAATTCCTCACAAACTGATCCTAGAACTCCAAAAGGATTTGGTATTTTTATACCACAGAAAAGGTTTTCCATTTAGCAATGCTGCAAATGCTAGAAGCAATTGTTCCCCACTATTTCCGGAGATGTATTTGTAATATCTTATCTACAATTTTTGTCCCAAATACTCTCTTTTGAACTCGGTTTTATGATAAATTAAAAGATTAGATACTTCCTTAACTAAATTCTCTTATTACTCTTTGTAATTTTACACACTTTTTTTTTTTCAAAATTGTCTATTCTTGTTTACGTCATATCACATTTATAATTTTGAAGTGTCTCTAAATATGCCAAATTCATTTTCACTTATAGACCAGTACTATATTCTTTCGTCCTTGGAATGTACTTTCTCTTTCAGCCATTTCATTTCCATCATTTTCGAGACGTTGTTGCCGTTAATTGAAGATGATGACGCCAGCTGAAACTTAATAAACACTGACGACGGTTTCTATTCTATTGTGCAATTTAATCCATTTCCTCTAGTTTTCTACTACAAGATTTTCCCTAGAACTCCTGACCATAAACGTGTATGAAATCCAATATTCTGGATATTTCCTGTAGGCATTGTCAGTAATACGCTAAAAACGCTGATGTGGCGAAGAGCCTTTTGGTATACACCACGCGCCACTAAATACAGAAACGGGTGACTGCTAACAAGACGCGCAGAATAGCTGATGGACATTCAGTTGACACAAGTCGATACTGAACATATAATATCGAAAAGTTCAATCGCTCCAACCTGCTGTTACTGACTATCGGCTCGACACGCCGGTATGTCAAAGGATGTTGAATCAGCTTAGATCACCGTTACTGATTCAGGAATTGGAATACTACTGACTCAGAATACAGTTGTAGTGTAATACGGTAAAAAAGGTTCAGACGATAGGGCTGGAGCAGGTGGAGCCCTACTGACTTCTGAGTTCTGAGCTGCAGAGACCTCCTCAACTCGGGCTGAGTAGTGGGTGTCAGTTTCTAGCTCTCCTATAGCTTAGAACACTGCTTTAGAACTTGTTCCTAATACTCTTACACTCAATATTTTTTCATTATCATATGAACGCTCTAATTTCTTTTAATACTTAGAAATGTTGTATTCGTAGCAATAGTTTTTATTTTGTTTTAATATTTAAAAAATAGAGTTTCCACTTTTAATGGCGTAAACTGGACATTATTAAAATAAACCTGATCGTATTATGTATAATGTATTTTATATTATGTATTATAATTTATTAATATAGAACAATTTAAAATTGTTGCTTTAATGTAAAACGTATTTCAATAAATTATTGTTTAAAAAAAATTTAACAATTATTTTGTTTGTTTTGAAGATTATAGTCTGTCGCCAACAATGTAGACTCCTTGAGTATATTATGATTTAATTTCATTATCTTTAATTTAACCATAGTCTAGAAACTAATCTAGACTATAGAAACTACTACTTTATTCCACAATTCATAAAGAAACGTTGAGTAATTAAAAGAGTTGTAAAATTATTTATCTTTATTAAGCTAAGACAACTTTATCCCTAAGTTAAGTTTAATTTGCTGTGATAAGGAAAAAGAATTCATCTGTTTTAGTTTTGAAACACCAGAAGCAATTTGAAGCGTGTCAAGTTCTCTTCCGAGCATCATTTCAGTAATTGTAAACCACCATGACGCAGGTTTCTGATAAACCTCAAGACCAAACAACAGGTACTGTATTATTGTTGCGACATTTACATATTAGTTAAATATTTAAGTGTTTCTTTTTCTTTTAAATTCTGTATAAAAATGATATAAAAATCTTAATAATCACGATAAATAAATTAATTACTATTTTTTAGTTTTAGAAATATGTAAATCATTTGGTAAGAAACATTCCATAATTGGTCTGTCTGTTTGTAAGGTTGGAATTGTCAGAATTATTTTAATTGAAAATACCTTACAGTCTTGAATACGCGAGCTTCTGTATTTTAGTGTGTACGTAGTAATGATGACCATAAAATACCATATTTATTGGGGAAGTGTTCTTATGAATTAAGAGGTTTTTTTTTTAAGTAGGTTAAAACGTATTTATGTTTTTTTTTAGTGTTCACAAATGTCATTATCTCTAAAAAAAACAAACAAAAAAAATCAACGAATGGTTTGGTTGGATCCCTAGACTGTACATTTTGAGAAAATCGGAATTTTGTGTTTTTTCTTTGTCACTTACATTAATTTTGAGTTAACATCAAATGATATTCATACATTTCTTTTAAAATTATTTATTTACCAATTATTATTTTTTTATTTTAAAAAATGCCACGAATAATGTAAACAATAAATTATAACAAAAATTCCGTTTATTCAAGTTATATTATAATTAGGTATTTATTACTGTATTGTTATGTTTTAATTTTTAGTTAAAATCATTAGAAAATACATTTTTTTATTATCATTCTTAATCAAAATATATTTAAACACAATTGGTTGCAATTTTTTAAACTACATTCAATGATCTATTGTAGTGCGATAAATTATTCCCGTAAAAACTATTTAAAACTGTCGCTATTTGAAATTACCCGCCTTTTTTTCTTGATTTTAAAGCTGTGTATATACTAATTTTAATAAAATCAGGCTAAAATTGCTACTTTAATAGTTTATCAATATTTGAGGACAAATCATATTTAAAAAATTTGTGTTCAAAATAATTTAGTAAATAAAACTCGTTTAATTTTTTAACGCACAATATGTAACCTTCCGGGAAGACATTGTTAGCGGGGAATAAAATAAAAGGCTATCAATGCTTTTTATAAACTTTAATATAATAAAACAAATTTTGTAACTTTTGAAAATTGTTCTTACGTACCAAAAAAACTATGTGGAATATTATTGTGTATATTGGGACTAGCTTTACTGACTTATGACAGTAAACAACATATAAAGCCAAACGTAATAAATAACATCATTGTGGTTTTATATAAGTATTCAGTAAGAAAAAGTTTAAAGACTTTACTTTACTAATACTTTACTTCACTCGACATTTTACAAATTTTGTCATTGAATGGCCTTTGGATTCCACCTGACGAAACTTCTAGCTATTGTCATTATCGACCATAAGCCATGGATCTAGCCATGCAGTCTTTTACTAATACAGCAACTGGTGAATATTGTTTTTTTCTAGTTTGAGATCTGTGGTATCACATACATCAAATTTCTTCAAATGTTTTACTTCTTCCAAGTTCCAGAAGCAGCCAACGGTTTACCACTCGCTTGTCTAAATTACAGAATATCTATTGTTTAATTTGTTCCTCTATGGTTTTCTCTGCAATCACCATGGTAGAAGAACCACTTTTCAGGTCAATGAATAACAAATGATTTTAATTGTCCATTTTTTGTTTAAAAAATGTCCGAATGTATTCCAGGAGTTGATTACAAATATCATATAATCAACATCAATGTGTTGTATTCCCTAGGTACTGATACTTCTCTTTTAACTTTTTTTACACCATCTGTATTATGTTGTTCAACGGCGCAAGCGTTATGGGGCCGCTACACCACAAACTCTCGAAGGGGTCTTAAAACTGAGGGGTCCCAGCGAATATAGAAATTCAATAATTAAGCGAAGAAAATCACTAAAAAAGAATAAGAGAATGTAGTACAAATGACTCGTAGATATAAATTAAAGCAATAAAGCAGTTTATTAGAGATGGCGGTATATACTTATGTGACACAAGAGCAGATAGTTTTTGTGGAAAAATAGTGTACACATTGCCATTTTATCTTTCCTTTGCGCCATTTTGGATTAATTCACAAAATCGGAAATAAATTTTTAACATAGTTTTGTTGTTATAAATAGCATTTAAAAACGAAGTATCACTCGGTCATATATGGGAATTCCACCATATATGGTAATGGTAATTCTAATGACGAAATTAAGATGCCGGCCAGTTATTAAACACCTTTTTAAAGTAAACTAATGTTAATCTAAAAATAATTAAATAAGCTTGCTCCTTTGGTAAGAATAAATTAAAGATAATTCTTTACAACCAAGGAATGTTTAAGAGGAAAGTCAAAATTTTGCTAGCTACACCATTATCACTCTGATGCATCACTGCAGAAGCCATAAAATCAATTTAGTGTCCATCGCAAATATCAGACTCGTTAAATACTTGTAAAATGTATTCATCACCTAAATCTATCTGAAATAATACAAAAAATATCACTAAAAAGCCTATACAGTTTAATTACGAAATAATTGAACAAAAAGGAAGGTTAATTGTTTAAAATAGAACAACGATCTACATTTTCTATCATAAACTCCAAACAATAAGGGGTTTGGGCTGGAGTAACTTAGTGTTAAAAATTGTGCACCTTTAAATTATAAAGGAACAAAAATGATAAAATTCATCTATTTTGCAGGTTATATCTCCAAAACTAGACTAAATTTATTAAATTCATTCACACTAATATCTTATATTTACTTTTTTTTAAATACTTACTCTGTGTGTCAAGAGCTGTACACAAAATTTTCAAGGTCATCTGTTGAAGAATTACCATATAACTGTATGAACCAGGTTGCCCAACTTTATATTCAAAATATTCCCTACACACAACAGTTTTATTTTTACATATTTGTACAACAGTTTTAACTGAATCAAATAATTCCCCCCTTCCCATGGAAATCATTGTTTGTAAAGTGTACACATATTATGTGTACATTTGGAGAGAAAGGAGTGTAATATACACTCAATGAGCCATAAATAGTGTGGAGTTTACATGAAACTAATAGATTTAGAGACACAGCCAAAATGTACCTTAATTGATCTGAAATACTAAACAACCCCCCCCCCCACAATTATTGCGTATACACAAAATTACTATATTAACTATGTACTAATAAAGAACACTGGAAACAACTATAGATACGATTACACTAATATATGTACTGTATATTGATTTTTCTTAAAATAATACGTCCTCAAGCTTTTTTCCTTTATTTAGTAATGATTTTACAACAGCACGAAGGTGGTTTTGTTTTAACTACATCGACCAGGTGGTCCTGAATATTGCCTAAGTATAAACAACGCCAATTCTCGAGCGATAATAAAGGTTGTTGTTTTTTTTAATAGGCTCGATAAGAAGTAACAATTAATTGATCTATCAAATGTTTGCTATATAACGTTATTTCCTTCACTTTGTACGTGACGCTAGAAGGTATTTATTATCAAGATCTGTAATATTTTGCAATTGTTCACCATGGTTCGTTGCAGCATCACATTACCACGTCTACAGGACAATGTTATAGGTAAGGGTTATTATTTTAGAGTAATTTTCATATTAATAACAGTGATAACAAAGGGGGTGTAAATCGGAAAAGCGGATATGTACTACTTTGTAATTTCAAATCATATTTTCTGTTATACTGTTTAACTTATTCTCAAAATCAAAGTTCGTCCATATCAGACAAACGAAAGATATATTCGTAAGAACACTTTTTGACTCAGGGACACTAAAAGAGGAATATATTCATAAACTCAAAGCCGATCTAAAAACTGTCTATGTTATATATAAATGTGAGATAGTGTACTCAAAAATGAATCTTAATTCCTGTAATTAAAAATTAACTATTGACCCTTTTTAAAACCTACATTGGTATTTGGATCCTACAAAGAAGTCTCATATTCCAATGTTGTTATAACCTTTCGATACTATCAATCATATTGTATTTCTTAGACATGGATCCATCCACCATTTTACTTTTAGGGTCTCTTAAATTGTTGAACAACGTAATATGAATCCTCGACACGGAGCTCATACTGACTGAAAGGACAACTCTCTTTTTTCTTTTTCTATATTCACTGCATCTATATTTTGTTGCCAATTTTGACCTTGGAATTAATAAATTTGGATCACCAAAATGAGCTATAAAGGACGAAGTACTGAAAACGCGTTTTAAACTGTTACCATTTTGATTTTTCGTGAACCAATACTTTTAAGAAATTTTACTTTGAATAACAATTAGATACAACGAATTCTCAAGTCTTAAATTTGAATGAAGAGTAACTAAAATTCCGAATACTAGTGGTATTATTGAGAATTTTGTATAATTTTATGCTAATATTTACAGATGTTTGGTTTTTAATTTTAATAGAAATATTGGATAGAAAATTATTTTTTAGTACGGCCTTCCAACGACCTCAAAGCCTTAGAATCTTTAACAAAACAAAAATACAATCCAAAACACACTCTGATTTTTAAAATTGTCCAATTTGAGAATATAGAGGGGAACTAATTAGTTAGAGTTTCTTAAAGATTATACAAAATAAATATTTTACGTGATGTTAAGAAACATACATATATATATATATATATACAAAATATTTTATTCAGAATATTATAATTGAAAGTAAGTTATAACAACAATATTTATTAAAGATTATGAGCAAGAGTTGCATGAACAATAAATATAATTAAGTAATGATTGATCCTTTTTTACTAAATACAACATTAAAAAAAAATCACGTCATTAAACTCAATACACTTGTCATCTAGAAAGTGAACAAACAGCTCGTGCAGTGTATGTCGGCGTCGGTAGTCCTCCAGAAAGTAATTGTGCAAAAAATTGTTCACCTAAACAAAATTCGTAATTTCGAAAATTAAGTGGAGCTAAATATTTCCTAAAACGTAATTTATGTACCCTTATACCAACAGAATATAGTAGGCTATCGTAATTGGGCAGAATAAATTGCCCTTACTGTTAAGAAAGCAAAAACAAAAGTAACAGAACTGTTCGAATGACAAAATGGGGTGCTAATTCCAACCCCCTCTTAAATTATTTGTTTTCCAACCCTATTCCTAAATCATTTGAAGTCAGAGAAATTTGAGGAAAAAAAAGCAAGACAACTTTTACAACAAAATTTATTTACATTGACATAAGTAACTTGAACTAATTATTGATTACATTTTAGTATAAATATAAAATGTTTAGGCATCCAAACAAAAATTGAATACAAAGTTCTTTTTTCTTAGTGAAGATGAACTCAATTCGTGACACTATTTGAAACATTGTGTCCACTTAATCTACTGTTCCGTTTGTTTGTCATGAGAAAATCGTCACTGTGACTTGAACTTATATCACACCTCTTCCTTGATTTCTCTCTCAGCTGTTTCGAAAATGATGTTCCTAGCTGGTCTCTAGATTTAAGGGTAAGTTTTTTCATGGTATTTTATGTGGTTGTTTATTGTGGCGCTTTTCAAGTTGTTGTTTTTTCTATTGTGAGGCTTTCAGTGACTTCTGTCAGCTATAGCAGAGGTGGAAGGTTGAATTTTAGGAACTTTCCTGATCTCTTGTACCCACTTTATGTTTTGACTTGTTTTTATGTTGGTAGGCCACTTGTGTACATCATATTATTATTTTCTCTATTAGCAGCCTCTTCAAAACCTCTTTATTAACAATCTAAGTACAAAATCATGTTGCTGATTCAAATCAGCCTTGAAAGAATGAATCCCAGTTTTCGTAAATCCGTTTTTAGCCGTTTCAACTGATGCGCGGTACGATATTAGGCTTTACGTAACAAAGCGAACATCTAGAGTTTTCTCACAACTCTGTTATTGGACAGCCATTTTTCAATTGCCTTTGCTTAGAGCGTTTTCAGAGGAAACATACACGTCACATCTAAAGTTTGAAGCTTGTATGTTAGGAGGTAAACAATGGCCATTCCATCTTCCCTTGCTCGGTTAACGAAGTCTAGATTTCAAGTTTTAAAATAGTGACCTCAAGGATCAGCACCACTAGTTCTTTTTGTGGGGTTAACAATGGAAATGAAGTTCAAACTACTTAAAAAATAAGGGCCCAGTAGCCCATCCTGAATCAGAGCACCCTCCTATCGATCATGGAGGGGCTCCTTCGAGAAGTTCGACCTGTCACCTTTTTTGTGAATATATCAGTAGAGGGCCGCAGCTGACACAGGTTAAGATAATAGTTGCCCCACGCTCTGCAGATAAGTTTTGTGAACTTGTTTTTCCATTTGCTGACAATCTGACAATCTTGTCTTGGACGACGGTTGTGCCTGTTTCATCCTCGTTGAATATTTTCGATGGATTAAAATTTATTGTTTCAAGTTATATCTTCAGGGGAGAGAAATAACTTATCAGTATTTTCTTTAGTGAACACTTTGGCCCCAGTCATAGAGTGATATTAGAGTTTTCTTAAGGAAAGTTCTGGATGGCGTTTGAAAAATAATCTAACCAACTTTTTGTCTTTGCTTCATTTCAAAAAGAATTAGTGGCTTGGTTCTGAATAACTAACTATTAGCCATCCGCCTTAGGTCAAAAATAGTTAGCCCATAGTAATGCTGCTCCATGTTCACATAATATTCGAGAGACTTTTCTCAAGATCAGCAGAAAAAACTTGTTATCTTTCAAATTTGTAATTATATTTTTCCACGAGGAGAGACCAGACTTAACACAGTTTTTTTAAGGTACACCATGGGACACTTAATGCTTTTATAATGGCTTTATATCCCATTTCGCTCTCTCTTACAGCAATAATACCCTTCAAGATGGAATCCGAATTCCAAGATTTTCGAGGAGCCATCTGTAAACAAAAACAAAAAAAAACACAAATTTATAAACAATAACAATAAGTAACGAAATAATAATAAATCAAATAATGTACAAATTCAATAATTTACATTATATTAATTTCATTGAAAAACACTTGCTATCTTACCGCACCTCTCACCTTTATCACTGTTATTTTATTTATTTATTAGGCTTACTTATTAGTTAACTAGTTAACAAAATAACAGTCGGTATTTTTTATCTAAAATCATTGAAACTAATGTTATATAAAAAAAAAGGAACTAAAACTGTTCTAAATTACTATATTAAAAAGTTAATTAGTGGAATAAAATTTACGTGGTAGCTAAACAAGTTTTTTAAAAGTTTAAAAAAGAGAAAAATGCAACATAGATATACAGAGGCCAATTTAAAAAACCTTATTTTATTAAGGTCCTAAATCCATCCCCGCGAGGGATTTGAGAATATGAGGGGGCGAATTTACCACTCGAATTATGAAAAACATTGTTATGGCGGCCGTTGTTGGCATAACAATGAAATTCAAGTGCAATGGAAAGTTAAACAAGTAAACAATGTTCTAATCTACAAGTAGCATTCATACAATGCCAAAACACTTACCTTGAGGTATCACAATAGCGTTCTGAAGTTGAATTAAAACTATAACCAGCTTCTTCTCAAATTATTATTTTAAAATACTGCACTATAAGATAACACTTCCACACTATCTCACTGTCAACACTCTACTGGCCAGTGTTGCCAATGTAAATAACAAAATATACCCGACCAACTGCACTTAAATCCACAATTTTCTACCTTAATATCCAATTTTCAACAAAGATTACTCTGAAAAAAAAAACCACCAATCAAGATAAGGTAAATTTCCATTAAAATAGAGCTTTTTACCAATATTAATTTATAATAAAGTTGGTTAAATTGAGGCAGCTAAAATAGCCATTGGGATATTGCATCAGAGAAAATACTCGACGTATTTATTTATACTACTCACTGTATATTGTCACTGCTACAATTAACTATAGATCCAATCTAAAGCATCTTACTTAATATGAATTTGATGACAGTTGGTGGTTCTTTCCCATTATTTGCTCCTAACTATTTAATTTAATTTAGCTAATTTAATTTATCTATGCTCATGGAAAATTATAATTATGATATAATAATAATAAATTACGTAATAGTGGAAGCTTAAAACTTAATACAAATATGTATATAATTTTACAGACCCGTAGCCTAAAGATTACAATCAGATATAATATAAGAACAAAAGTCTCCAAAATGCTCGGATACAAGTCACCTCTTAACATTAAATGATTATTTAAACAACTAGGTTGTAGATTCTTTAAATGGTATTATTTCTGTTGGAGATACAGAGGTTGGAACAATGACAGGTTAGATTAAAAATTCATAGTCATGAGTAGCAGATAACTAAAAGTAACCAGTTGTGACTAAACAAAACTACTTTTACTTAACAAATTTGATACACAGCAAGCTTATATCCAAATTAACATTTGCAAGTTTTGCCAAATTGAAACTTTTGAAATGCCATGTTAACTTTTATTATCAGTAGCGAAAGTAGCCTACATTTAATTACTGACTTCCTAGTAAATAGTTCGAAAAAATGTATAGTATGCAAAAATAAATAGCATAATGTAGGGTATGATTTTTTTTTTAACAAAACAACAAACATTTTGAGTAATAATATCAAAATTATTAATTTATTTTCTAACACGATATTGGTCATCATGTATAAACTTGGCTTAATAAAATATGTAGGTCCATTTAAGTTTAAGTAGTCTATACTTGTGACTTTGTTAGTGTCAGTCTTATAAACAGGCGTTATAAAAAGTATCAGAACGGCGTTATTTTTTTGGACCATTGCAGATTAAGCAATAAAACTTAGCATATCAATACTATGCCTTAAAATTTATTTTTTGAAGCAACTATAAACTTTTCATCACCTTATGGGGACGGCCCGCAGGGAGTTTGATAAAAAATCTTAAATAAGAGCATAGGTCTATATCACATTAAAGGTCTAGGTTAGGAGAATACAATTCCGCAAATCCCACCTCAAAAGGTTCACCCTATACAAAATGGCGGCGTTTAAAAATTACAAGGTTGAGCTTGTTGAAAATGGTATGAGTTGCATAAGTAAAACCATGACAATCATACTTGATGTAAGGAACAATTTTTCTGAATAGTGGGAACAACTTTTCACCTTCAGTGGGAACGGTCTAAGAGTAGGACGGATAAAATTGGTTTAGGCTTACATTAAACATCTTCACCGTCATTCTTTATCCAGAAAAGTTGTTCCTTACATCCAGTTTGGATTTGGGGTTTTACTTATGTAACGCATATAAAGAAAGAAAATTAAGCCATTTTCAACAAGCCCAACATTGAAACTTTAAACCACCGCTATTTTGTATAGGCTGAACCTTTTGAGGTAGGATTTGCAGCATTGTATTCTCCTAACAGAGACCTTTAATATGATATAAAACTCCACCTATGCTCTTATTTAAGATTTTCTTCCGACTCCCTGCGGGTCGTCCCCATAAGGTGATGAAAAATTGATAGTTGCATCAAAAAGTAAATTTTAAGGCATAGTATTGATAGGCCTATGCTAGGTTTTATTGCTAAATCTGAAATGGTTCAAAAAATATAACACCGTTCTGATACTTTTTGGACACTCTGTGTAAGACTAAGAAGAGTTAGAACAACAACAGTTCTAAACCTTTAACTTTAGGATAATATTAATAATTAGTATAATAAGCTTATTATAAAAATAATGAATACCTAACCTTACATTCAGCTGGTTAACATTTGTAACACAGATTAAACAGTATCTGTCAACTTGTAAAAACTACACAATTAATGTGTAAAAATTAAGTTAAATTACCCTGATATAAACATTATTTAAAAAAGGTTTCTCGAAATTATAAAACAATAATGTTAGGTCTATAACGTATGTACAATGTACAAGTCCTCATATTAACGCCTACTTCCATAATTTAATCCTCTCAGTACTATGGTTGAATTTCAGAAATCCACCTTCATTTTCAATCCCTTTTTAACAATAATAATGTCTTGGTGTTCAACTTGTTATGTGCCTGTCCCGTTATGTTTACAAACATTCGACAGAAAAGTTGACGTTAGAAAATGGGAGCGCAGGTATTAACTTAATAACTTTTTAAAAAAACCAATCCTACAGCATTCTTTAACTGGAATAATTGATTTCAGTATTGATTTACTGATAAATTATGGTCTAATTTGAACATGGTCACGCTTTTTCTGATACAATGATTGGGTTTTATTAGCCAATTGTCCTTATGGACAAAAGCAGGCTATTCAATATTAAATATTATACAGTAATTAGTAACGATAACTATAAACTATTAACTGGTATGAAAATGAACACTGATTAAAACAATTTCCAGAAATAGGCCTAAGTAGTTGCTACGTTTTTCAAAAAGTGGTAAAACTGAAACTCCTTTCGCTTTGTGATTTGTCATTCATTATTATTATTAGTAGTACCTACAGTAGTTAAGGCACAGAGAAAATTAAAACTAAACTGTACTAAATCTGAATGATCTGACCAAAGATGAAGCAATGGGTTCTCATACACACATCTATTTCACATTTTAATCAATAGTTATATCGTTTGGAAAGCGCAGAAAACCTCCTTGATTAACTTTAATCAGGGACAAGAACTATGGTAAAGTTCCAATTTTCTTGTAATCCCCAGGAAATACCAGGAGATTTACAATCCTTGACCAAATACCCATAAGGACAAAAATACCCGGTAGCCGGGAGATTACCCGGTAATAAATGCCAGTAGGTAGCAGCACTATCCGCGACAGTTACCGAAGAGGGGAGGACGAATTTAGGAGGCGAGACGGATTTTGGGTACTTTACCTTATTATTCATAATGACATAAAATAGGCCTACTGCTTTTCTTATTTGCACTCATCTCATAAACTGCAGATTTTAACCACCATCTTCAAATACAGACTATTTCAATAGTAAACTATTTCAAACTATTTCAATAGACACCATTTTGTAATGGTGTGGTATAAAATCATAATTCGATATACCATAATAACAATCACTATATTCAAATTTGTCTACAAACTTTGGAGTTGATATTTAAATCCATTTCTTTGTATTTGTATTTTTAAGATAAAAAGTAAACAGTAGTTTATCTCAGTTTAGACGCTAAACGAAATATTTTCAGACACACGTTTTTTTATTTAGAATAATTTTACCAATTATTGCCATTTCTCCTTGAATCGTCCTGAAATAAATTCCCAAACTCCTCGTCAAAATTTTAAGCGGCTGCAGATAAAGACTTAAAACTTACAAGGTATTATAATGGTCAAATAATTTACATTTTGACTTAAGTAGTAATGTAAACCCTCTTTAGGGCCCAAGAGTATAAGAAAAGTCACATATTTTAAACAAGAAAACTTATTAAATGCATGACAATTCATTTTAAAAGTTTAGTTAAGACAAGAAAAATGGCGCAAAGAAAATGTAAAGAGGAAAAGTACTTATAAATTCGATTTTTAAATTATTATCATGGGAAGTTGAGAAACCATGATATTATTTGTAACTATTATTATAGTCAAGATATTATTTGGTCATGAGTGGCCACTAATATGTAACTAATTTCTAAAGTTTTTTTTTCTCTTTTTTACACCAGATTATAAATTGAGAGAACACTTATTTGTACTGTTTGACAGTTTACTAGTCGTGTGTGAAAAGCTAACACCGTTTCACTTTTTCACGTAAATTGAAATATTATGGCGAAAGGAATCAGATAAATTTTTACTTTATTCATACACTATTTTAGATTGCAACGACTTTTACTTTTTAACCTATTTTTCTGGACTCGATGCCAGTGTTTATAAGATTAAAATCGATTCGCAACAAAAAATGTTCAAAGTAATACTCTCTTTGAATTGACATTCTTTTTAAAAGAATGTCAAAAACCGCAAGGTGGCAGCCAAAATATTGTTTTCAAATGTTTTCACATCTTGTCTTACCCAGCGGAAACAAAGCGATCGAGGAGGGCAGGCTTGTAAATTTATAAAATGATATAGAATGGTTCAAATACAGTCAGTGCACAGTTCATACTGGTCATTGCACAGTTTATGGTTTTGATTCTGATTAATAGTTTGAGAACAGATGTGTAGTTTACTTCCGTGTAAATGCAGTGAACCATAGGTTTGTCTCTTTGAGGGAAAACAAAATAATGTTTAATTAAATAAATAAACATAAATAATTTTAATCCTTTTTTTTCAATTTGGATCATACTGGTATCAACAAACATAACATGTAATCTAAAAAGTTTAATATAATCCAAATCTATCTGAACTATCGGCGAAAACAACACAAATACAGTATCACAATCATATTATCAATACATTGACGATTGTGGATTATTTTTTCGCATGTAGGAATTTATTTTTTGTTTTAATCCATTTTAAGATAACTTTAACTTAAGAATTAGGAAGTTAGTAAAAACCGAACGAATAGCATGAACATAAGTTGACACAAGTGTGCGTCATTAGCTAAACAAATGATTGTTCTGCGCATAACATTGTTCATGTTGAGTACAATACTTTACTAACTCTTCTGAGTGACTTATGACTCACCTCCGATCACGTAATAAGCTTTTATGCAGCACGCTTTTCACTATCTGACATTTAATTATTATAGATAAAATTTAGTCATGTGATACAAAAAACTATTTGAGGTTGACTAAAACTGGAGTATAGAATGTTGTATGTCTATCAATTGGGTAGTGCGTTATAATAGAAACGTGTTCACCGATATTAATCAAATTTAGTATACGAGTGTATTTTGACTTCATCTCAATGTTTTATTTTTATTGTTGAGGTTACAAAAAATGTACGGAGTAACTATCATTATAAACATAAAACTTAAATTTTCTCAAAATTATTTCTATCGAAATCATCAAATATTGGTAAATACAGCCCTGATGGACTCAAACAAAACCTATTGGTCAACACTTACCCACAAATTTCGGATCGGGAGTTTTCAAAAAGTAAAAATAACCAGTGACATGATCTCAGCTAAATCGAATATTTCAGGATAGGCCCAAACTATTTCTTTTTAGTCAAATATGAAGGTTATATCACAAACCAATTTTCCAAGCCGCAAATACAAGAAGATTAGAGTTCTGAGTAATTTGAAAACAAACACAATACCACTATTAGATTCTTTTTTGTTTAATTTAGTCCAGACCCATAATTTTTTCTCATGCATCTTGGCAAATTAGTTTGGGTCATAAACTATCATTAAAATTTGGTCGAAAATTTCAAAACGTCTGAAACATTGGTTTTGTTATTGGTAAATGAGAAAGTTATTGCAATGTTTTTGTAACAATTATTTTTATCGCATGTAGTGCACAAGAACCAATTTAGTAGTGCAATAAGTGAGTGTTCAGTAAAACCCAACTACAATTTATATTCTGGAAACTTGAAAACGATATCAGTTTAATCTCTTTATACGACTTTGAAGAATTAATATCTACTTAATCAATAACATCGGAACTAACTCGGGGATTAACTGTTGTAGTTCCACATTTATCTTCTAATTTACGATAGTAAAATTTATAACTAGAAAAGTTTTTAATCACGTAATTACTTTATTATGTTTACTTAATGTGGATGAAATATAATTTCAGCTTAAAACCTCAAATTCTTCAATACAAATTATCTATAGAATTTTCAACATAAAAAGTAAAAGTCGACTTCATTCTATTATACAAATGCACATTAGAAATCCTATCGAACTCTCTTCCTTCAACAAATAATGATGAAAAACAGAGTTTTGTCTTTAAAATAAAAATTCTCACTCCTACGCTATAGTTTTTCCGTATTATCTTAATGCTGGCACCATATAATTCTTATGGACAGACTCTTCAGATGGTTTTAGGTTATTTGTATCACATCTTATCCAACTATGTTCCGCCGGTGTTCTATAAATCAATAATTTTCATAAGTATTTGTCTGAGAGATATAGCCATGTAACTTTACTCACTTAAGACTTTTTCTAAATGATGACGAATTCATAACTTAAGGAGTTACGATCGACCATAAAACCATCTGTAGAAGAATAAAAGCCCAACAAACATAAAATTAAACAAAATAAAAATTTGACTTTAGAGGACAATGAATTGAGCTTTAACAAATCGGGGAGAGTATACACATATAAATGCTTTTTTTGTGCTCAAATTAAAAAAATACACAACTTCTTGGTGTATATCTTGACTAAGAAATAATATAGTGAAAATAATAAAATCGTGATCATATTTGTCAATTCTGTAGCGATATGAAGAACTGAAGTTCCATATTACCGCAGTAATGTTGAAAATTCTCTACCTACTTATATACAAAAATCTATTAATTATTTTTCGCAGTAAAAATATTAAGTTTGCTGTATTTATAAATTTTAAATTTCTCCAGCAACTTCAGGGAGCGCCTTCAAATGGTACGTTATGTTTAAAAGTGTCGGATCTCATTGATAATTTGTAACCCCCCCCCCCCCATACTTAAACAGAGAAGGAGTGAGAAACGTAATTTTATAAACACATTGAAAAAACAAATTTCTAAATAGTCCAAAAACGCTTTTACTTTTTTGTTTTTTATACGTTGGGAGAACGAGGGGTAGGCCTATAACTGGCCACTTTATGTAGTAAACTTTGAAAATTTTCAATAGAAGCGATAAACATGTAAAAGTACCAATATAATGAATCCTGGAGACAAGGCCCGAATTTCCTTTAAAAAATACCTTACCCTTTAGACACGAGAAAGATATAAATAAATGTAAGTTAATCGTAGGCTGTTCTGTAATGAATTACATACAAAATATTATTTAGGTACCTACGCTATTACAATACAAAAAACTTTCTATAATTTAATTAAAATCTTATTACAAATATACAAGATCAATACAAGAACAAACTCTAAAAATGTTGCAAGTTGATTTACATATATAATTAATGATTTTATAAATTCTTCAATAACTAATGTGTTTTGTTTGAAATGCAAACTTATTTATTTAATATTTATATAAACAATAAGCTATCAAACTCACAGTGTCGACGTCTGTATTGCACCAAAGTGTATACGTAAATAGGTTATGTAGAGTCTATTACACATAAGCAAAACGTTAATGCACAGAGATAACAACTCCAGCTGTGACCTTGTCACTGTCTTAAACTGAAACCAAATTACAAAGTTAAAGCGTTAATTAGTTCCAAAATATTCCCCACCAATATTATGATAGAGAAATATTTATCTGAAATAAAAAGTTACTAAATTTGATGAGAGAATAAACACGGAAGCGTATTTATAATCCTTTACGGACTTGGTTATATATTGTGTGGATTTTAACAATAAATAAATTTGTATGCTTTTAAAACAATCACGTATAACTAACTCCACGTAAAAATTGAAACAAGGAATGGGTTATATTTAAGAAGTACTTTTAGTTTACTATTATATTTTCTAATGAAATTGAACAAATCGAGAACATTAGTACCAATTATTTATTCAGAGTCTTAACAGTCATGGACATATAAATATAAATATAAACAACAAAACAAACAAAAGTGTAATTTTTTCCATTTCTGGATTTTTAAATCCGGCAATTGTATACTAAATCTTATTTACCCACTCTTTTTAGTTTGTAGATGGTATACAAATTTATTTTTTAAAATCTTTCCGTTCCAAACTTGTCTTAAACACATTTAATACTCGGATTATAGAAAGGAGAGCTGTTTTGTCTGTGGCTGACTCGATTTCCATGCCGTTATTACCAATCTCTCCCTCGAATTGTATTTGTTCTCTTCTCAGCTTACTTTCTTTTTTTTTAATAAGCACATACTAGGCTACACAGGAAAACAAAACTGCTACATATCCAAGACTATATTTTTTAAATAAAACAAGTTATTTTTATAACTATTAATACCGTAATCATAGATTAGCAATAGTTTTCTCAAGTTTAGTAATTTTTATTGAATAATATAAGTAATTCATTACTTATACAACTGTTTGGAGACAAATTAGTATAAAATGGTGGGCCACTATAACTTTTACAATACAAAATTTGTTGTCAAAACTTTATACAAACACCCCAAAGCAGAAACCTTTTCATTGACTATTCTATTAATTTTGTATTATGTTTAGACAGAGTTCAAACATCTGATTCACTTCTAAATGAAGTTATTCCACTTTGTTGTTAGTTTGTCGATTAGCAATAATTAGTCGGACTTGCATCAATAAAAAATTGTAGTCACTTTAAATAAATGCCAATCTAAAACTAAAAGTTGGAATAAAATGTTTAACATACCTACTTTGTTGCTCTTGATAAATACATAACTAATTTCCGTAAATTTAGAAAACCAACAGACAAAAGGTTTACTCTCTTGTATACTGAAAACCTCTTTGGTTCCAGAATGTATCCAATACTCAGTTGTAGTGAACACACAGGAAATGTATATTTGTGTACTTATATAACAACTAATTTAAAATTACACATAGCAAACCACGCAACCTTCTTAAGTAAGGTCGTGTCATTCAGTGAAAGATAAAACAAATCATCGAGGTCCTTCAGTCTGTTAAGTAAAGAGATAGAGTGATTTAATTAACTAAACACTTTCATATAAATAGATAATTATATTTTATTTTCATTATTTTTATTTAAAAGTAGACCCGTGATTATTATCGGCTTGGACAGATGGAAAAATCTGCACAAGAAAAATTAAAACGTTTCAATTCCGCCAACTGCCATTGCTCTGGTAACTAGTTTGTATTTGTACTACGATACACTAGACTTTCATTATTTGTATGATACTTAATTATAACATAATCAAACAAAACTATACAATTTTAATCATTAATCATCTGTTAGTATTATACCCAACCAATAAAATAAAAATTTCTTAGAAATAATTTTAAAATGACATTTCAATACATTTTTAAGGGGGGATTATTTCGTTGAGTAATTAATGTTGTTTTTGCGATATTTCAAGGAATGTTTACAAAACAAAACGAATTTCAGCCTATTTCTTGTAAGTTTTGCTTAAAATACACAGTTTTTTAAATTTCGTATAAAGGTTTTATTTAGATCAATCTATTCAGAATTAAATAAAAATTGCAGAACGCATAGAAAATCTTCTCTCTAGACTAATCTTGGGTATTGTAGACAACTACAGTACCAAGAAATTATGTTTTCATTTTTTTTTTGTTTTTTTTGTGATAATTCGATTAGCCTTTGATGTACAGAAAAATAAAACAAACAATTATTTGTCCTTAATTGGGGAAAGTTTTATATATTTTTTGTCAAATTAGCAGTTTTTGAGATATTCCATGTTAAACATTTTAAATGGCAGTAATTTTGAAATGAGTAATGGAAATGGGTTGAAAATTTTTCACAAATTGGATCATTATAGCACTAAGTAGCTTACAAAATTTCATTTTCTTTCAAAACTCTGTATCATTTGCCGTTCAAAAAATATGATTTTGTTGTTGTTCAAATCAAAAAATGTTGGCTAGATAGTCACAATACTTTTCTCACTTCGTAACTGAAAACTAAAACCGCCTACTTATTCCATAAAGATACTAGTAATTACAGGTATAAATATTAAAACTTGGAATCGTTTATAGATAATTATTTTTTAGCTCTCTTAAAAAATATATGTTTTTAACTTTTCTTTAGTATAACACTTTTCGCAATTTAAAAATATTTGTAATATGATAATCTGCTTACCATATTAATGGTATACATTGATATAACTGGGAGAAAGAAAAAATTCCAAATTGATAATATCATAGCTAGTTGAAGTAATCAAATAAATATTATTAATTAAATTTACCCACAGGCGGACCCCCGTCTTCGATTGGGGGAGAAGGGGTTTCTGATTTGTCTAGCTTGGAGCGTCTACAACGTAACATTGCGCTTCAACGTTTTAATTTCCGCTTTGATTTCTCGACACTCCCTATCAGTAAATACCTTATAGGATGGGATATTATTTTGTATTATGTTGGTATACACATTTTGATATCACGTTTATCAATGTTCTTGGTGTTTTGAACCGGTATGAAACGTATTTATACCATTTTCAGAGTAATTTTGCTTGTGTCGAATTTTTGTCAGCATTAACATTAACAGGTAGTCCGATTGTCTTAAAAAATTTTATTTCTATGCAATATACCTAGTTTTACGTAATGGTTAGTTTTTGGCCAAATATCAAAAAGTGTGACAATAGGGAGATTGTTAATGTGAAAGTGTTGTTCATTATCTGAAGAAAGGAAAGTCCGAATGACTGAAAATTTTCAAACATGTATCTATTATTAATATTTATATTTAAAAAATATATATTATGTTTTAGTTGGTTTATTATTATTATTTAATAATTTGTATATATATTGTGTGTGGGAGGGGGTACGCGGATGATAGTTTAAACAATTATGGACAATTTATAAGACTGTTTAAAAAATTCCTGGACTGGAAATTCATAATCAGAATGTATTGTAATTAGAAAAATGGAAAACATGGTAAATGCTTATATTTATTTAGGTTATTTTAAAAGCCTCAATATTTCAAATTTATTGGTATTATTTTTCATTTGTAAGAACATAACGTATTTATATGTATTACAACTTACCGTCGACAATTGTCGTATAATTTAAAACGACGACCGTTTTGGTTATTCAACCATTATTAAATTATTGGAGACGTTTCTCCGTTGTCATGTAACATATAGTATAACTATAGTACATGTAATACTTATAGTACAATTGACTATTGATGGCGGTAAGTTATAATTCATACTAATGTAAACAATAGTCGTAATAGCGACAAATAAAATAAATTATAAAATTTTAATTTACACAACACTGACGAGTTTTGATTGTGGCCTTCAAAACTATAGTTCCGCCTACGTGAAGGTACATAATCGAATGATAGATCTCTCTGTTCATACAGTCTGTCACCAGACGTCGCGACTGTATTGATATTCCCAGTAACGCGTAAACTTTAACTCATGAATATGCCAATTTATCTATTACTTGTTTGTGACGTAGGCCTAGTAACAGGAAGTCCATTCACTGAAAACATAATAGCGTTAAGTTAAGAGTCATTTTTAGAAAATTATTTATTTTCGTTTAGGTTAAGATGTCGTTTTAAATTTAACATAGTTTCTTGGGTTAGGAATACTATTGTTATTATTATTAGCAAAATGTTGGGATTTTGATTTATTTGCGTTAACATGAAATGATGTTTGTTAAACTGCAAACAAGCTATCCTCTACTTTATGTAAAGTAAGGAAACGGACACTCTTAAAAGGTCGTTAACCCAAAACTTGAAATGGGACTTTACTCTCCAGATAATTTTATCCAAAAGATAGATAAATCAAAGCTTAAAAATAGTGAAAAACCACGCTTCATTTAATGAAACATTATCATCCACATAATTTAATATATAACTAACCAAAAATTAAAAATTCCAAACTTCTTTCATTGGGATTTTATTTAGCAGATAGTTAACTGAACATTTTTTAGATTGTAAATCTAAGCTACTTTTACTGGGATTTATTCCTCGGATAACCTTATCTAGCCGTTAGTTAACTGGAATTAGTAATCTAAACTTGTTTAATTTGGATTTTATCATACAGATAACTTTATTAGATAGATAGTTAATTGAAAATTGAAGAGAATATAAATTCACTTTTCTTTTACTGGAATCTTAACTTCCCCATCTACCAGACAGCTGACTAGAAGATTAAATCTATTTTCTATATATATTTATTCGGCAGATACATTACTAGAAGTCAAAATATACTATAAATTACTCGCTTCTATCACTAGTCCTTTAACCTCCACATAAGTTTATCTAACAGAAATCTAAATATAAGAATATAAATAGCGTTCCTTTTAAAGGTAACTTTGTTCTTCAAATAACTTTATCCAAGTTATCCATGTCGCCAATTAGAATGTTAAACAGATTATACACCCACGCTATTTTAACAGGAACTTTATTCCATTAGAAAAGTTATCTGGCAGATAGCAAGCTCGTAGATTAAACTTACGCCACTTTAACTGGCACTTATCCTCCACGTGCAATTACATGGCAGATTCTAATAGGATTATTAAATTTACACTACTTTAAATGGGACTTTATCCTTCAGTTATAATTATCTAGCATTGAACCACCGATACTGTAACTGGGATTTATTATACAGATAAACTGGGACTTTATCCTTCAGTTAAAATTATCTAGCAGCTACTAACTTGTAGATTTAACTGGCGTTACTGTAACTGGAATTTGTCATGTAGATAAAAATATCTAGAAAGTAGCTGACTAGAAGAATAAACCCACGTTACTGAAACTGGGATTTATCTTGTAGATAAAATTATCTAGCAAATAGCTGACTAGAAGATTTAACTCGGCTACTGTAACTGAGATTTATCATTCGGGTAAAATTATCTGGCAAATAACTAACTAGACATTTATAAAGGTGGTAAATCCATATATTTTTTAAGAAGCATTTATCCTTAAAAGTTACATAACTTTATTGTAAACCAGACGTACGTAATCAATGTAACTTCACTAATAGTTTTATCTGGCTACTTTTGTTTATCAATCTACGAGCTCGGAGCAATGCTAGAAGAACACACTATGGCTGTCTGTGTTACTGTGTTACTGTGTATAATAAACAAAGGAACTCGTCGACTATTGATTATTATCATATGGGAGAGACGGGGGGGCAGCGGCAGACGAAACGGGTTTTCAAATTGCAAAACACAGATTACACAATTTGAAAACAAAGCGCAGAATCCAAACCACCGGAATGAATCGCTTTCAATATCTAACAGTCTTGATCGTGACGTAGATCACCAAAGTACCAATTGATTAATTTAACATTCTGTTTAAGGACCGGATTATCTTAAATCTTTTTATAATACGTTTCCATCGTGTAATTTTATATGCTGGTCTTCAATGGCTTACTTCTAAAGCCATATAAAGTGTGAAAATAACATGAACGATTCTCTAAAAATAAATTAGAAATTTATTAAGTACTAAGGTTATAGCTTTTTTGATACGTTATTGTTAATCAAAAAGTTATTAATTAAAAACCTTAAATTTTAATTCACATATATTTCCATTATTTATAAAAACAAAAATGAATTAGTTATTCTGAATAAAAAAAATACACTAGTAAATTTTGTACAAAATTGCATTACCTAAATTTCATACCAAAATATGGCTAACGTGTTCATGCAAATGCCTGCAAAGTGACTTTGTATAGTCTAAGCGTTATAGCTACAAGTAAGTAATACAAAATTACAAAGTCCAACCACATAGGAAATTTAAAAAACTCAAAAACTAGAAATCGTATATCTAATTTCTTTGTGAGATAAAAGTATCCACAAATATTTAAAAGAAATAATGAATTTATTCTGATTTCAAAATTAACTCTATGTATAGCAACGAATAAATTAATTTAATTATATTATAGTGAACTTTTTAATGAAGTCGATAAATTCGAATAAAATTAATTACTTAGATTTAACAATGGAAATAATGATAAATTTTGTTTTTCAATTTATAAAAAAGTTACTGAAATAAATAAAATTAGTCGTACATCTAATCGTCTATACACTTTTAATTCAATGATTCACATATTAATTAATACCAATCATTACAATACTCACTAAAGCAAAAGTCTTTACTCTCATAAACATTCAGATTATCCTAAACTTTTTTTTAAATCCTATTTGCCCCGATCAAGTATTTATTAACCTATTTTGATAACAAACTCAATTAAACAAACATGAGCTGAAAAGCGAACATCTCTATGGGCAATCATTTTAACTAGAAGTTTTCAATAAGAATTAAATATGGCTTACTATTAAATAAAATATTCAAGTATCCTTATCCTTTTGCAGTGTTTTCTAACCTGAAATAAATTAAAACTTTTCTAATAGTGTTAATATTACACTGTACGTGTTGCATACAAAACAAAAAAATTCATAGTGAACTAATGTTTTGCCAGCTAAAGATGCATACACAAATTATGGAAAAAAGTGTTCTATTTTTTACTAAAACTATAAATTACTAAATCTCACTCAATTTATTAATTATTTATTAAACTAAAATTTTTAAAATGTCAGCCTAAAACTGAACTGTTGCCTAAAACATTCGATATCGAAATAAATTGAACCTAATTACAAATTGTTATAAATTAAATTATCGATTAAATTTAATTATAGGTTGTTCGTAAATAGCTTTTCTCATGTTGATGTTATCAGTAACCTGTAAATTAATATTAATAATGTTGATTTCTTAGTAAGAAATAAAATAAGTGTAACATAGATACGTCATGCGCGACTTTATATTTTCCTCTTTGCCCCTTTTGCCATCATTGACAACATCATATTAGCAGTTTTTGTTATCAGCTACAGCTATGCCCAGTAAATGTGCGCAATAGTCGGACCGCATGTATTATCGTCACATTTACTATGTATGAAACAGTCAATGTTTACAGTGCTATCTTAATGGTGCTCCTATAGTGTAGTGTGTTGCCAGTGATTTATTAGTTTATTATTTCATCTCGTATAAGTTCAGTTTGCATGACGCAAAAGTTTTCTATATTTGAATTCATTAAAAAGGATCGAAACTAATTGTAGGTTATCTGGAGTTGTTGGTGGTATTTTAAGATTCACGGTTGTGTGTAATGCATTGATTCTTCATAATATAATCAATATTTATTAATAATTTTATAATATTAAGGTATATATAAAACTAATAAGGATGTGTGGATATTATTTATGTGTTTTATGACAAATCTGTGTCATACGAAGTTTTAAATTTTCATGCTGAGAAAACTTACTTTTGAATTCCCTGTAAGTATATGAAAAATAGGCTCGAACTATTCTAATTTTATGGAGGCAAAGAGAGGCTCAAATTATTTAATTGTTTGTTATCTTTGATATGTTTGTTGTTTTCCTTCTGTGAATAGGCCTACAGATGGAATTCCTTTTAATAGTGCATATTTGCCGGTTATATGTTTCGGGAGCTATTCAAATAAAAGGCACCTTTCAAAAAGAAATTTCAATCAATAATTTTCTTGGTTTCTTTCAACAATTTTTACATTTTCGATTTTTTTCCTTCAAATGGCATTATATTTTTGCAACTCGCAATAAAAACTTTGCTTTTGCAATTTACTCACGCCCCTTCCTTCCGTATCTGTTTCGTCTTTAAAAAATTCTTTAACCTGTTCTATTCATATTTTACAATTTTGGTCTTAAGTTTATAAATTAAATGTAGATAGTGTAAATGTAGTTCTATAAGTATAGATCAGACAGTCGATAATAAGTTTGTGGCTCGTAAATTCTAACAATATGCTGTAGGATGAAATAAGGATCTATAAAAATGTGTATTAATTGATTAAGCAATATCGACTAAAGTTAAAAAAACAAACGATTGATAAATATGGTACAACCTGTCTAACTCTCTATTATACGTACACACATGTGTGCCCCCACGCGCTCATACATCTTCAATATCGTACAAAACGAGAACCTTAAACGCACCAGGTTAAAACACAGATTTGATTACAATCGCTCCAACCATTCTGAATCGGAAGGGTTAGTCAATAATTGAGATCGACATTGAAGTTCGATTGTTACAAAATTGACAAAATTAAATATGAAGGTTAATAGTTCCTACATGAATGTTAAAATAAAATACAATATAAAATTTTATTGAAAGTAAACCAAATACATAGGCCTACCCCAAAAAGAAAAAGTGTTTGCGAATAATTTTGAAAATGCTAAAATTAATTTCGACGTCAAAGTTAATTTCGTTTTATTTTCCAAAACTAATCTTTGTGTAACGTATAGTTTCGGTCTTAACATCGATACTTCTCAAAACTTCGAGACCATCATATCGAATTTCCTTATTAACATTTTAAAGTCAAATGTGGCTGATAATAATTTCTCTAAAACACACATTGGCAATGAAATAATTAATATAGTCTGTAATGTGTTTCACTCTTTCACGCAGGGTATGTGTAATAAGGTAAATAAATAAAATTATGTAATCGTGCTCAAAACATATATTATTTTACTTTTTTTTATTTTTCCAAAAGGTCTGTAAAGTGTGTCAACCTTGAAGAGTATGGCATAGTTTTATACAAACTATTGCCAGTTTTATAAATCTATTTTATAGTAAACAAATGTTTCGTAAATTCGTACATTCCATTGTGGTTACATTTATGCAATAACAATTAATGCGATTTTTAAGCTACCAATCCGAAAACTTGTTATTCATTTAAAATTGTTTATAGTAAACGTAATAATACATGATAAACAGTAATTTGTATTTATATTAAACGTATAGCTGGCTGTTGTCTAATTTAATATGGGGTTGAAAGTAGACATGTTAAATTAATGAAATACAAAGTTCAATAATATAATGATATGGAAAACATTAATGCAATTGATAGATGGATTATTAGAACTAAATTTGGTATTTGCAATAAAATTTTTCCCTTTGTTCAAATTTGATTACCATAGTATAGTCATATTATCTCCTGTATTATATACGTATAACATAAAGACAAACAATACCTTTGCCACACCTGTCATTTACTTCTATTCCTCATTTAACTTCATTGTTTTCTAAAAGAGATTATTACGTAGGATTTCACCCTTGTTTTAAGACCTCTAGTGGTCTAGTTCATAGAACGACAAATTTAATAAGACTTGTGACAAATTGATTTTGTTTCTCAGACGTTTCTGCTACACTTGGCGTTATCAAATGTTTTTTGACGAGTAAGGAGTCATCAATCCACCCACTTCTAATAAAAGATTCCAACAAATTGTTAATCTTCTAATTTGGTTCAGCTTAAACGAAACCGTCCTCTAATTTTAAAAGGATTAACATTTGAACAAAACATATTTTTTCTTTGATAATTAACAGTCTAGAAACATTCTGGATTAAAAATTACAAGTTTTAAACCAAAAGTCTTCTTTATATTACTTAGTTGAACAAAAAATAATAAATAAAATAAAAATAAATTTAAAACGCTTTATACTCGTATTAGGTTTAATTCAAAATTTTCAAGAAAAGAAAAAAAATTGAAAATAAATAAAAACTCCTTATTCTTTTAGGCTTTTGAAAAATGTTAAAATAACCCGATATACAGTGTTTTTCATTTCTACATTCAATTTATTGTTTTTTATACAAATATGTGAAATAAGTTTAAAGTCTTGGAGTTTTAATTTTGGCTATTACTTCCTTAGTTTTTATCATAAAATGGGATATCAATAAGTACTCATATTTTTTGACATTATTTAAGGACATTATAATTAAATAGTTGCAAAACTATGAAAAAAATATGTTTCTAACGACCATGTTGTAATTATTAGTGTTGAAAACAATCTGTGTACCATGTTTAAACAAAATCTGATTAAAAACCTCGTAAAATCTATTACATGTGGTTGGATTATTACACAATTCATACTCTACGATCTGGGCCTTACCATGAAAACTGCTGCAATAACTCACTTTTCCTACGAAAATTCGCTAATAAATATTCCTCTTGATTGAAATTGTGTATTTTTTTTAATACGACATTCTTTGTCCTTCAGATCTGATAACTACCACAACTTATTTTCATACTACCACACTACTCTAAATGAACCGACGACAGTCTATAAATAAACTTCTTACAAAATAACCACCCTTCTCACTTGTAAAACAAAGCCGCTTTAAGAGTGAATGTAACAATTAAGTGGCTTTTGTGAAACAAAGCTCCAGGCAATAAAATAACTTGTCAATATCTTGTCACTTGCTTCGTGGAACAGAAACCTTGTCATTAAAAATACTTGTCACTATTGAACTTGTCCTTTAGTGGAATATATTTCTATAATCTACGATTAACAATTTTGAGATATAGTTAAAAAACACAAAATTACCTATTTTTTTGGAAATTTATAATTTGAAATAACAAAATTTGGAAATCTGGAATTTGATTGCTTCAAACATAGTGGAAAATAAATTTTGTAGTGATGATAGACTTGATACCTTCAAAAAAACTTTATAGGTCAGTTACTCTAAACCATTTGAACGGTCGGAGAGAGGAGCAACTGAGGAATTTAAATGCCAACACTCACTTTAAAACACCTTTTTTAAAGGTATCGTTAAGATCACAAAAATGGTGGAAACAAAATGAGTCTATGACGACCCATCCAAAAGGGCGGGGTTCTAAGTTTGAATAAATGTTTCGTTAAAATTGTTATTAAATTACCACAAATTACAAGTGGCTTATCTAACAATAAAAATGTCTATTTTTAAAACTAATAGAACATTTTAGTTAGTAGTACAGTAAAAACTACCAATTAAAATCTTACCTAATTTCTATTTCATAAATGTTCAAATTATTTTCCTTGCACCGTTTGACAATACGTCAAATTAAAAAAGATGACGTAAGTATGATTTAATTGTACTTTATTGTATCTACTAAATAAAACAATTAATTTTAAAATAAACAAATTTATTAGTAGGCAAGCCACGAGTAGTTAATGATACTTTATACTTATTTTTTAATGAAGGACTTTTCAAACTTTGAGTCTCATAATTTTGGGAATGGTCGTCTTTTCTTCGTAAGAGAAAATGAGATATGACAAAGTTGGAGTTGTCATTTAAAAATTTTGAATTGCACCCTCGGTCCCCCAAAATATAGGAGAAAATCTTGAAATCCTGATAAAAAGTGAAGTACTGTATATAGAATTGCATACCAACCGAGGCCATAGGTTGAGGTCGGAAAACGACTGGAGCGGTCTTACCACTCCCCTCCCGTACAAAAACAAAACATACTTTTGCTTTTGAGTCTGACGTTACAAGACATGAAAATATGATGTTAGAAATTTAAAAAGATTTTATGTCTTGCCCCTGTTTGTAAATGGGCTACCTAAGTTTCAAAGAGTAGTTTTTCTTCACATGCACATCAAATATGACCATATGTACGTACCTTTGTAGTATGAATACCAGCTTCAATACAGCTTAAAACATCAGCTCAGAAAAAATTATATATGAAATTTAGAAAAAAATAATTTAACTTCATAACAATGAAATTTCCATGTCACTATAAATAAAAGCACCAATAGCATTTTTAAAACAATAGTTACTTATTATTAAGTAAAGCAGATGAAAGTACAATTCAACAATTATAACAATAACACAAACAACACAACACATCATGAATTTATAAATTAGTATGTGACGATTACATCTGCCCTAAGTTTTAAGTAATCGTTACAATAACACATTTTTCCAAAATACTTTTCATCAGATATTTACATTTGTTTCCCAGTTATTATGACTAATCAAAAAATTAAAAAAACAAAAAAACAAAACAAATATATGTTAAAAATTAACTTTAAAGGAGGAAAATCAGTTGTAAATGAAAAACTTCACAGACATAAAGCTTCTAAGTCTATGCCATATAATGTTCTTAATCAAAAAAACTAGTTTCCAATTTAATAAAATATTTGATTCCATTACGAATATAAGAAATAAGGAAATCATTTGAATTATTATCTTTTAGCAAAAAGGCCATCAGTTGCTGATAAATGGCTACAATGTGCAATCTTGCAGTTCTTGGACACGTTTTCTATTTATAACAAATGTGTGTTTAAATTTAGCTGTTGACGAGGTTAAATTGGATGTAAGCGTTGTTTCATATTTATTAGCAAATGTATTAAACTATGTTTTTAATGCTTATCTGAAGAATGGGCTAACTCTAAACTTATGAGTTAATAAAAAAAGAGAAAAGGTAAAACAGGATTTACAAACGTAATGTTTTTATTGTATAAATGCGAATGATTTATTTATCCAATGTAGAGTTCTAGAAAAAATTATCCTTTTCCTACTACTTCAACTATTATCAAAGTCGCAACAAAATAGGAAAATCTACTTTCCGTGGGCCCGGCTTGAGACAAAAATTCGTCCCAACGACCAAGAAAAAGACAACACAATAAAATAAAGAGCAAATATAGTGGAGCAATATATTTACTGTAATTTGAAAACGTTCAATGAAAACGACCTGGGACTTTAACCGTTGTAATTTCTTACATGTTATGTTATGTGATTGGTCCATGTTAAGTATTTTTCGGACATATCGGTTTTGTAAATTTTTGAATTAAAGTGGTTTTTGGAATTATGTCTGTCTAGCGCCAGTCGCCTGCAGTGATCTACAGCTTAAACACTTGGACCGATTTGGTTTTAATCAAATATAGTACTTTGGTTATAGCTCGAAATTTTTTATTACATTTTTTTATAATTTAAAATTTTGAGAGGGTTGCCATAACCTCTCATATATGATGTTCCCAAAATTGGCTCTAACGATTGCGTACGAATTTGCTCGAGTGTAGCCTTTTTAAACTCAAACAAATCGAATGGTTCGTCATTCATCAAAAAATTCCGACTTTAGAGTTATCGGTAAACAACCATTACATCGACCATGGAGATGTTATAAAATGCGCAATTTCTCAAAATTGGCTACACAGATTTCGTTAAAATTTAAGGCTCTGCAGGAGTGAAATGAAATAACCGAATTGACGCCAACGCAATATCAGGGCACGGGAGATTTGTAAATTACTAGCAACTTTGCGCAGCGTCCGTTGCATAGAATAGTCCTACTTTCCAAGGGCGGGAAAGTGGACATTAGGCTAGACTACTACTACGCATGCGTGTAAATCAACCATCTCTGCCGCTCTTATAAGTTGACATCCTAAAAGTGAAATGTAATATTAGTGACACAAACTCGTATGCAACTTTTCAAGTAATTGGCAAAAAACCAAATTTAACCTTGACCGCAGTCATTATAATCAAATACGATTTACTACCACCTTAGATCCTATTTAAATAAATAAATATTTTTATCATCGTTCATTTCACTTTTTGACTAACAACTATCGAACTGACATTTTTATAGTTTTTTATTGGTTTCGAGAATGGATGACTGGAAAATTGGTCTTGTTGTTTTTGCACCATTTATTTAAAAAAAAATTAAAATATCCCACAATTAACTCGATATCGTAAATTTTACATTTTTCTGTATTTTAAAAACAGTTTAAACGAAAATGGAATTTTCTTTTACTTTTTATTTTAATTTAAAATGACTTAGTTTCGACATTAAAAATGTAAGCCAGAACCTCAATTTACTATTTTATACGATATGGATATAAAATAGATTATTGGCCTGCAATATTGTTTCGCCTTCGACTCGGTAAAAGAAAGAGGTCAAATCTCTGGCCTCACTAACGCAACGGCTCCAGTCTACCATTAGCATCTATGCCATTATTAGGCCAACCTTAAACCGATACGAGCCAGGTTATTTATAAACTTAGACACTCTAATTTCAGATCTCTGTATTCTATTGCACAATTTAACCAATATTTTTGTTAATAGTTTGAATATATGCAGTTGTCTACTAAGATATGAATTTTAGATCCACAAAGTACGAGTAATTACGTGTTTTACTTTGAAATAAGACATAAATCATTTTGTGGCATTTTGGCTTTTGTAAGCCCAAAAATAATTTCACAACAAGAAACATCCTTCATTTTCTCTATTGCACGCAAAGAATCTACGCCTACATACCAAAAAGTATTAAGGCCAAATTATTTGACTACAATTTTTATCTTACACATAGAAACGCGGAGTTTCCAGTCGATACTCCTACACAATTTTAAGAAGAGTTTGTATTAGATAGTCTATATATGCCAGTCGAAAGCTGTAATAACAAAACTGTTTCCTCCCCGTTTATCTAAAATCGTTAAACCAACAAAATATTTATGCCCATACTAATAAACTCATGGCCATCATTATAAATTGTAATGATGATAAAACAACAGCGATATAATTCAAGATAAACATATTCTAAGACACTGAGTGTACACTGTGATGTACACTCAGTGAAATGACAAGTCCAAAAGTCCTTGTCGAGCTGTAGAGATATCTTAGTAGGCCATTTATTTCAACCTGATTAAAAATAATAAAATAATGCTTAGTAATAATGTAATTGGACCTAAAAAAAACTCAGATTTTCCACAAATCTGATTAAAATTGTTTTTAAATTTCACTCAGATCTAACATAAAATCATAAAGGAAACATATATGGGTTACCCATTCCTATTCCCTCTTTTGACAATTTCAAGGTATATATAAAACCTTATTTATTAACAGCCTTCTAAAAGCATACCTTCAATAAAACATAAACTTATTTTTCTTGAAAAATAGATACTGCCGAAAACTTTATATATATTGTGTGTTTACGCGATTCATAATAACTCTACACTAAATCAAAACATGTCTACGGGTTTTCCATTTGGCATGAGTACTTGAAGGGTTTTTAATTGTATAATATCTTCAACTAATAATAATCACAGAATGTTTCATATTTTTCTCTCAGGAACTGATACACATATAAATAAATAATACTAGTCTTTTGACATAAAAATAATAGGTAGGTAATCAAGTAACACAAAAAACGCCTGCGCACCATCTCAGTTATAATGGTGGTCTTTAAATTAAACTTAATATGCATGGTCAGCAGAGATCAGCACAATGTTTATAAAACTTGGGCAAGATTGTTTCTTGATCGCTGGACACATATTGCACTGTCATCAAATAATAACTTGCTGACAAACAAATGTCTCCTATGTAAAAAAACGTTTCAAGTGTAATTTGTAGAGTAGATTAGGAAAGAAGTAATATGCCAATTAGATGTTTGTTTTATTGTAAAGTGTGACAAATCGTCATACGTCAGCTAAAATGGTATTTGTTGATAGTAAATAATTCTAAACATCGGGAATAATTTATCCTAGACTTAAATAAGTCAAATTAAAATTATTATTAATTGTTGCGTAAATAATCCACTATCATATTGTTTATACTGATGACCGACGGTACTTGATAGAATTCCATGTTGTACAAATAAAACACACACAAATTCTTTTGTTAAATTCTATATTTATTGGTTTCGCCGGTAACTGATCGTCGTTACGTAATTGGTAATTTTGGTAATTGATCGTAACTGGCGAAACCATGGTCGGCTAGATCAATAAATGTAGAATTTAACAAAAGAATTTGTGTGTGTTTTATTTGTAATCCACTATCACCTACAAACTTTTCTTAAAATATGATGTAGGTACAGCAAAAAGAGCTGGAGATTCGGAGAATTAGTTATTCCTTTGTTTCACTCAAATTAGCTTTCACCCGAAATAGCAACCATCTCTTTGGTTTCGTTTTTATATTATTCAAAACCTATTCGTTCCACAAGATTAGCTCAAAGAAGCTAGGAGAAAAAAGACTCCTTTACAGTTTATAACCTTTCCACGGGCGACGCTAAGACGATCTGATGAACGTCGTTATGATAAATACACGTGTCTCCAATGGGAACAGACCAAAATAGTGAAGTTTTTAAAGTTTATAGCAATAAAGTAGTTTTCATAATATGGAGGTGGGCAATACTTGTACAACCTGGACACTGTCTGGACACCTCCTGTGCGAGTTTGAAAAGATTACTCACCAGAGATGAGAAGCATAGAGAGGATTTGGGAGGAATTCTAGACTATGTCGCAATACATCCATTTTGGATGGCCTTAAACCCAAAGAAAAGCCAAGTAGGCTATATGGAAAATAGTAAACATTATCTCTAATGTCTAAATTTATTCACATACAAAAATTCCAGTTTTATAACTTGTAGAATACATTTCTGACGGACTATCTATTTGACTTTACGAATCCTCAGCACATAGATTATTTAAATTTTATCAAAATCGAATCAATGATTTTGCTAATATGAAGGACTAAAAGTAAATCTGTGGGTGAAAGAGAGTGTAGCCGAAAGGTGGGCTGTGCAAGTAACTAACTTTAATAAAGTTAGGCAATGATATAGAAAGGATCTTACAATTGGGTTATTTAAGTCATATCCTGAAATTTAAATAAAACTAAATTTAAAGTTTTAGTTTGCGTTGTTGGTGTTCAAATATACATTTTTGAAGTCTAATAATAACCGCTTGTATTACCTATTACGAATTGGTTTAGACTGATGCTAGGTTGAATTTCTGAAAAAAAGTTTTTTTTTAAAATAAAAGATTGATCATTTTCTTCGTTCATGAATAAATTAGTTATATTATGATATTGGAGGAAATTATGAAAAACTTAACATACTTATTTTTAATCATACCATTTTCCTATTAAGGGAAGATATAATGTAAATTTTATAATATTTTTGTTAAAATTAGTCATCAGTTTCATTCTCATCATTTTGAGAGTACTTTCCTTCTCTCTTTAAGCAACAATATATCTATACACATATTCATCACACCATCATAACTTGGACGTACTTCTGGTGAATACGCAAGTTCATTATGTTCTTATGTTATAACATTTAGGGCCAAGATAATGTTCTACAAACTTACAGTAGTTGGTCGACACACATATCACTTTTCGTCAAGATATTTTCCAAATAATAAAAATTGTGTTGTTACGGACTCTTTATTTTTTGTAAAAGTTTTGAAGACATTTTTCTTAAAATTATATTTTCCAGTGAACATTTTTTTTAAACATGACATATTTGAATTCTTTTTGCAACTTTTAAATATTACATTATATTATTATTTATTTAAATATTAAATATTTAGGATTGCATTTGTCTGGTAAAATATCTTATTTACGTCTTTTCAAAATTCGTAAACGAAATTCGACTTTTCAAAAATGCTTTCATTAAAAATAAAAGTTTTAAACTTCTATGTATAAAAAAATAAAAAATAAAAAAAATAATATAAAATAATCACTTTAATTAAGGATAATTAAGCATACAGCATGGTAGCTTATATCTCTGTAAACTGTAAAGACAATATGCACACTAATGTCTACGCATATATTCAACAATTTAATGGGTTTAGATTTATTTATTCTTAGGTTATCAAGTTTTTGTTAAAATATTTAGTTGAATACAATTTTTGTAAGGAAAAAACTAATACAAAATATTTACACACACCAAGAGGCTTTAAAAGGCTAAATTACACATTTTAAAATTTGTCCTTTGGTCCAGTTAGTGTCCTTGTTATTATTTTGACAGATTATACTGTAAAAAAAGTACACACACATTAAAACAAGCTTTGTTTAAGAAAATGCTTTGATTTTTAATAATTTTAATTGAAGAGATGGATTTTTAAAATTATAATGATAATTTTCTTCTTCTTATTTAAATATTTAAATGTATTTAACATGTTAACAAACCTAGTTGTTATCAAGTTTTTACAAAATTTGGAGACAATTGTAAAATTTCCTGAGAAGTTAGTGAAAACAAATTCCGATTAGAAATGTATTAAACAACTGCATGTTTTTGTCATAAAAATAAAAACTCAAATAAATCTGCTTCAAAATGTATTTTAATGATTTTATAATCTTTTTCTAATCCTAGGACTTTTTGGACAATTCTCTTTTAAATTGAATTTTAAAATTTGTTGCTTTACAAAGCCAACTAACCAAAATATTTAAGTCATGTAACCTTTCACATTTTGAGTTATTGAAATAATTTGACGATTGAGAACACAAACAGTGGGATACTTATATACACATATTCAGACTCTCGCTTTCTTGATTTTATATCTTATGTCCATGGAGTTCCTGATTATCCAACTTTGCCAAAAATGAAAGATATTTAACTATCTGTCTTCCTCTATCTCTCTCTATCTCACTCCTTCTCCGTCGTACACATACTTTTAACCAACATTCTTTACGGCATCTTTAACATATTTTTTGTCATGGGAAAATCTTAATACCTTATTATCTATTGGAAAATGAATGGCATATCAATTTATATTAAACGATTTTAACAATCTTAACTATTGTAGCCTACTGATTACAATGAACATATTATTATTACCTGATAAAAGCAAATTGGCTTAATCAGTAAGCGAGTACTATCATTTTTATCTAAATAAACTGGGAATTTCAAGCTAAATAATCAATACTTTGACAGCCGTAGTCTACACTGTAAGTGGTAATGTCCTGGGGCTATATCTAGATGTCCACATGAATTTTTAGGTGTTTTCAAGCAAGTTCACAAGTTTAGAGAAGAGTTTAGGCTTAAACCCTCAACAAAAATATGAAAATTGACAAATTCAAAATGACAGCTCTATTTAAGGGCCTATAACTGTGTCATGAATTTGGGCGCTTTAAGACATGTTAAGAACTTGAAATTTCACTAGTAGTTAGGACTAGACTGAAACCCTTAAAAAAATCATGAAAATTGAAATATTCAAATAGACAGCTTTAATTTGCCGTCCTATATCTGTGTCATGAACTTTTTGGACACTTCCAGACATGTTAAAAAATTGAAATGTACGAGTACATAGTTAGGGGCTAAACTGAAACCCTCATACAAATGGAAATAAATAATCAAAATGACAGCTTCAATTATGCGGACATATATATGTCATGAATTAGAGGTTGTCTTTTGCACTCCCTGACATCCTAGGAAGTTGAAATTTCACAAATTAATAGAAAACTAACCTAAAATATTCAAGAAAATTATGAAAATTTAAAAGTTCAAAATGACATCTTCAATTATGCTGCCTATATCTATGTAATGTTTTGGCGTTAACGATCATGTTAGGAACTTGAAATTTCACGAATAGATGCCCTCAAGTAACATCAAACCCTTAAGAAAATTATGGAAATTCAATAAGGTGACTCTAATATGGTGGTTACTTGTCCTCTTTAATAGTTCTGACGCTTCCAGACATGACAAGAACTATAAATGTCGTAATCGATGGTGATAGCTTCAAATCGTCAATAAAATTACGATAACAGAAAAACAAAAATCCCAACTCCATTGTAGGGGCCTAAATTAAGTTAATTTGTAAAACGGAATGACAAACGACTGTGTGATATTTTAAAATAAGTGTATAATGAGTCATTTACTTGGACGTTGTATTAATATACGTTATGATTATACTACGCAGAAAACACCTGTGTTTTCTTAGTCTGTTCATAAACATAAAGTTCTTCTTTACCTTGTAGGCTACTATACAGAAAATTTACCGTTCACCAGTTGATTTCAAGAATAACAGACGTCTTATAACTGCAGTTATTAAAGGTTTGATTAATAACCTCAAATAAGTGTAAACATTGTAGTATATTCTGCTCAAAATATGGGAAGCAGAATATAGCCTATTTGATTGGATGTCGCAATGGAAAATGTTTTGTTCACTACGTAGGAAGCCATAACATCGCTGCTGTTCCAAAATAAGATTGCAACATTTTTAACATTAAAAATTTAAAGGAATATACTGAACATTCTTTTAAAAGACCATCAGTATCAATTTTGGTAGAAGGCTTAAACATCCAAAACAACACAAATTGTAAGAAAGTTATTCAATTATAATTTAAGAATATTAAAATTGTAAGAAAGTTTGCTTTAATAAAATGATGTAATGAGAGTTAAGAGTTTGTTATCTTTTCTGTGAAGTATAATGAGAAGTATCGTACGTAACTCGCCTAGTAAGTGTTTTACGTGTTTGCAATCTCAATCTGCTCCCATACTCACATGGAAAAACACTACTTACCTGTCTTGCAAGTAATACACTATTAATTAATATATTACATCATATACTGAGACGGTAATCTGTTGGGGAAGGAAAGAAACTGTTAACTGACTCATTCCTTCACTCCTGCTCTCTCTCCCCTCTCCCCTCCCCTTTCTTCCACATTGCATGTGCATAGACTTGTTTAAGCATAACAGCAGAATGTTGTTTATATTTATTAATCTCCGCTTGGTTACTAAAATTATTTCTTAAAACTATTAATTTTTTTCAGAACTAAGCCATCTTTTTACTATTTTATCTTACTATTATTTTTACCTTGTGAAGTGATTCTCAATTTATAAAATGGAATCCGCATTGAACTACAGTTCAAATTTGGATGACAGTCATTTCAGTTGCTTGGGTATCTGTTCATATTTGTTATTTGCTGGCCCAAGCAACATGTAAAATCGAAGAGGAGATTGGTGGAACATATGATGTTAAACCTGTTAAGGTGTGATGAATTCGTATTGTGAATACTGCAACGGCTATACTACTTTCTATTAACCATTGTACAGAACGATAGTGTGGATTTCTGTATTCCAGGTCCGCTTTTAAGTCTACTGGAGGGAAATGCCTATTGGAAAATACTTCTCTGAACCAACAGTCAGCAAACTAGAAAAAAATTAAGAGATATTTTGTTCGTCATGTAGCCTAGTATTTCCGTTATTATCAGAATTTAGGGACCAGGTAGCTGAGTATATTTTAGGTCCAAGCGTAGTTTCCTAGTGTTGTTAATTTAACTTTTAGACGTTTTAAAATTTTTTAAGAAAATTCGTTGATTAACGATCACCAAGTTACAAAATTACGAGTTAGAATTTTCACCAAGTTCAAGGAAACTATTAATAGGAGCTAGAAAGGACATAATAATTGTGATTTATTTACTTACCCCCCCCCCCCCACACACAAACACACACACACACACACACACACTCACACTCACACACACACACACACACACACACACACACACACACACACACACACACACACACACACACACACACACACACACACACACACACACACACACACACACACACAACACACACACACACAAACACACACACACACACACACACACACACACACACACACACACACACACACACACACCCCAACGTGTTTTCCGTTACATTTAAAATTGTTAACAACTATGTAAATAAATTTTATGACTATCTTTAAATATAACCTTAAATCAACTGTTACCCTCGAAAGTTAGCCAATCTGTCCTTTGAAAGACGAAATGGATAAAGTAACCTTCTTGTAGGGGGTAAAATTGTCAATAGAGTGAAAGATTTCCAACATTATGTTTATTTTTAAAACACTTAAATTACCTAAAGTGTTGAAACTATAATTTTTGATCCATGATCCCGTCAACGTGGCAGACTAAAGTGAACTTTAATACTCCTGAAAAACATAAGATAATCACTTAAATATATTATTGACCAGAACTGGCAAAATATCTGTTATCGATAATACGAAATGATCTTTTTTTTGCAACTGAAGATGACGACTTAGTCGTTGAATTAACGTCTTTCCTTTTTGTGGAAATTTGAGTTTTACAATAAATATTATAAAAATTACGGGCACGAGCGTGCTTTCGCCCCCACATCACTACCTGCATCATAAGATTTGGCAGGTAACATGTTTACCAACGTAAGCAGATTCACTGTTGCCAACAAAATGCAACATTAAATGCGGTGTAATGATGAACAAAATGAAAAGATCTTTAATGAGAATCGCAGTAAATGTAGGACACTTCCTCATTTGATGACAGAAGACCATGATTCAAATTTCTATTTACGCAGTTCTAAGAAATAAACGTTCACAGAAAAGAATGAGTTTTAGTTTTATTTTATGTCGGAACTGGTAGATTACGTTGGGAGACTACATAAAATGAAGTTTGTATATACTGATTTTCTGTACTTTAAAAATTATCGGAGGTCAATGTATTGTAACTAGAATCATCAGGCCATCTGCCTTGTGATAAGGCAAGGCAAGCTTGCCTTTATTTATACTGAGTGTGGTGATAGACACGGAACCTATTATAATTTATACAAAAGGTTTTCATAAACTCAAAAGAATAAGTTTAACTTTTGACATGGTTTTACTATAGGCCTACTATATCTTCACAGGGTCTAATCTAGTTTTTATTTGTTATTTTCACCAGCTACTGACCACAACCGTTATCATTATATCATATACATGCGATTTCTTTACCACTAATCTGTGTACATAGAAAGTTGTGATATGTTCTGAGAAACTGTCACCCCGAGTCATCGAAGTTAGCATTCCGGTTGCATACAAATTAATATTTGGTTGTGAATTGACTTGCCCGTGAAATATTGTTTGAAAGGTTAATTGCTATCATTACCAGATTGCCAACAGCACGGGATTGGGATGGCACTGAACAGATGATCGGAATTAAATTAATATCGTCAAAGCTGAGTACCCTAATGGAGCATGGGCGGATCAGAAGTGAGTGTTTAGACCTCAAAATGGGCTTAGGCCAAGGCAGTACGTTATCCAAAAGGTAGAGACTAAGCTAGGCCTAAATATAACGATGCGTACATAATTTGATTAACAATCATTACAAAGTACATATAAAAATATTAGACACGAAGGTATAAATTGTAAACAACTTTATGCACATGTATTCAACAGTTCTTATCTACAATAATCTATACTATATTTATTATTGCTTCGGACTTGATCTCCTTTCCGGGGTAGCAGGACATCAGGGGCTCGCCCGCTCTCCGACCAATTAGAGGGTGGCTGGCGAGTTTACAATCCTGCCGTGTTGTAACGTTTCCCAGACAGGGAGAGAGTTTCTAGTCTCGCCAAAACACTTGTGCCGTACGCATCTGCTGTGTCAAGTTGTCATCTACCGTGCGAGTTTGAGAGATGAAAGTTCAATTTCAATTTAATTTTGCGTAATTACTGTGCGGTTCGGACTCTGAGTGTGTAAGTTTAGAACAGTTACTAAACACCTCTTGTGAACAGTGCGATTATACGGTATCTATGTTTTTAAAGCTGTGTTTTAACCATGTGTGATAGGAGAAGAACAACAAGGGGGCGACCACGTGTTCGTCCTCCACCTGCGTCCCCATACAAGAAGGTTGGTCAAGGTACTCCGTTAGGAACACAAGGGCGTGAGTTAGTGATAAATGTAAGGACCTATTTCCAACGAGAAAAGGAAAATAACGGTTCACTTTTGAGTGTGAATAGAGTTGTAGAAAAACAGTAATTAACAGAAAAACTGTAATGAAAATTCAGAAAGAAAAAGATAAGAAGGTCTAGAAGGAGGTGATACTTAGAAACACCAAATAAAAGAAGGACAATCAAAAAACGTCAAACAATACGTTTACGCAAGACGCAATAAGAAGGCATATTTATAATAAATTATTACACTAGGAAAGAGTATCCAACGCTAGACAAATTGTTAGTGTCACTCAAAGAAGCTAATTTGTTTAAAGGGTGTATATTGTTTTTAAACGATTAGGTTTTGTGTAAAAAAAAAAAAAAAAAAAGAAAAGAAAAAGAAAATTACTTCTAGAACGTAATGATGTGGTGGCTAAGCGTTGCGTATTTGTAAGAGAAATTAGAAAGCACAATTTTGATGACATTGTGTGGCTGGACGAGACCTGGGTCAACGTTGGTCACTGTCCTTTAAAACTCTGGACTAACAATACCACAGAGGGAACCATGCCTGTGCCAATAGGAAAAGGAGGACGACTGATTTTATTGCACGCTGGTATGTCAAGTGGGTTTGTTCCAAACTGCATGCTTCTGTTTGCATCGAAGTCAACAAAAGACTACCACGAGGAAATGTGCCACGACACATTTAAAAAATGGTTCACTGAATCATTGCTTCCAAACTAGAATAAACCTTCTGTAATAGTCATGGACAACGCAGCGTACCACTCTAACCTACTAGACAAAGCACCAACAACAAAAACAAGAAAACAAGATGTTAGAGACTGGTTAGACCGAAATAATATTAGTTATCAGGAGGATATGACAAAGACGGAATTATTGGAGGTAGTCAGATTAAACAAACCACCACCAGTGCATATAATTGATGAACTCGCAAAATAACACGGTCATAAAGTTGTTAGATTGCCGCCATACCACTGCACTTCAATAGTATTGAACAGATTTGGGCGCAAGTGAAAGGGTACATTGCAAAAAATAATAAAAAAATTTAATCTCACTGAAATAAAACAGCTCACTCATGAAGGGATAGAGAGTGTAACAGCTGAAGAATGGAAAAAGGTTTTGGAGCACACAAAAAAAGAGATGAACAACGCCTGGACAAAAGAGGTTGTTGAGAGCATGATCATCTCCCTGAACTACGAAGACGTTGACAGCGATCAAGAAGAAGACTTCCCGGACGATATACTTCCAGGAGACGAAGTGATTCACGACGAGGACATTTATTATTTTGAGGACGATAACAATGAAGATGAACCCGATATTGATTGCACTCAGGACGAGGAAGTAACTGTGGACCTAAGTGGCGTGTATCCCCTGTCTCCAATCAATGAAAAAGTTTTATAATTTTGTGATTTTTAAAATATTTCAATGCAACGGAATGTTCTGTATATATTGTATTCTTACTCCAAGACACGATTTACAGTATAGGAGATACCCCATGACAAACAAGGTATGGTTAATGATAAAATAATATACATTTACAACTTTTTAGCTGTGAATTTAAAATTCTTATGTTTAAAGCGTTGTGTTGTTTATCCTACTTTTATAACTTTTTACCACTTTTTAAATGAATATTTATTTTATCTATTATGATTGATCTAGTCTATTGAGTTATTGGGCATTGAATTTCTTACAATTACATAGGTTATTGTACAAATAATTATTTGTACATTTAATAAACATATGTAACAAATTTTACTTTTTTAACATTAAGGTTGTTATTTTTGCATTATGTATATTTTTATTAATGATAAACTGATGATAAATATACGGTACTGTTAATTACACAATTACTAAAAGTCAACATTTATTATTTTGTACATAAACTGATAATATGGATTTGATTTGAGACTTATCTTGTGAATGTGACAGTAGCAAACCTCCCTCGTCCGCGCCAAAATTGACAACAGTGTGCTAACGGCTCCCCTCCCCCAACGTAAGTCCCAAGTCCGAAGCAATAATAAATAAAGTATACTGGCCTGAATACATTAGCCATTAAAACAAGCTTGATTTATACATTCATATATAACAGGTGTTTGGGGATATCTTTTTCCAGGATCTTACTAGTCAACACTAACACATTTGCCCCACATTTTTAGGATATGTTAGT
This sequence comes from Aphrophora alni, assembly GCA_963513935.1. Taxonomy (NCBI): domain Eukaryota; kingdom Metazoa; phylum Arthropoda; class Insecta; order Hemiptera; family Aphrophoridae; genus Aphrophora; species Aphrophora alni. Next base: position 59,913,327 of record OY740770.1, on the reverse strand, counting down.
CAGTTCCCTTTTACCTTCCTTTACCAACCGCTTAATAACTAATATTTTTATCTATATATTTAAACATTATATATAAACAGAGTACCCCAAGAAAAAGAGAAGAAACTTTTAGGACTTTTTTACTGGTGAAAATAAAGAAAAATTTCATATATCCTAAAATGGCTAGTTGTCTATCTAGCCGTCATTTCGTGTTTTAAACAAATAAATCATATCTTTTGAATATTAAATGACTCAGTATTGGAATTTTCACCAGTAGAATACGTCCGGAAGTTTCTCTGTTCCTTCGTGTTCCTTTTAAACTATATATACTTAAATTAGACATATTAATTCAATAAATTGTATATTTGTAAAACAGTAGTAAGTTATAATTACGTTTATTTTTACAAAATGAACTTGTAAGTTATAACAAAAATATCAACCACAAAAGTGACAATTATAAAAACTTTATAAACAATGCCAACTGATTACGCCGGTGTCTTAGGACAAAAGTCAGGAACCGATACAGTAATACCAACTCATCAATCCACAGAATGCAAGCTGTACAAGAGACGATGGCTGATGCTAGGCATGTTCGTCCTTTACTCGATGTCGAACTCTTTCCAATGGATCCAATATTCCATCATTGCGAACATCGTTCAGAAGTACTACAATGTTCCCAGTACCTACGTCGACTGGACGTCCATGTTGTACATGATTACATACATTCCACTTATCTTCCCTGCTTCATGGTTACTTGACAAAGTGGTGAGTTTTTACAAAATATATTTTTTGTTTTAACATGTTTCTTTGTATCTGTGTGGCATTAATATCACTTAAGAGTATTGTTAAAGGGCACACTCATTATGACAATTAGTAAGTGTAATCTTTTTGTATTTTATCTTTTCCAGTCTACATAGCATACAGTAAATGGTGATGTAAACTTATATGCATAGTATTGTGAAGAACTAGAAGTATTAATTAATTCTTAAGCTCTGGGTCTTTTATTAGGTTTGTGATTCTGTTAATTAACAGGTTATTGGGAAGTACTCTGGGACCACAGTCTAGAGTTCCAAGGATCATATTATACACTCTGCAACTACCACTATTGTTACTCGAGCATACCTTTATAAAATTGATATGTACAAAAAGAGAGAAAATCAGACTACAGTATTGTGTTATTGTGTTAATATAAGATGGCACATGACTCTCTTGAAATTAAAAGTGATGAAGAGAAATGAAATTACTTTTTTCATTCACCAACACAAAATAAATATATTAATACAATACAAAACAATAGGATATAATTATTGTTTCAAAATATTCTATCTCAAGAGAGGCTTAAGGAAATTAAAAATATTGTTTTCAACCATAATTCTTTCCTTCTTCTTGAAAATACTAATCCCATTATTTTGTTTATATAATATTAACTGTATTTATAATAATTTTTAACCATTTCTTATTTATTCTACAGCTAAATATCAAATGGTCACGATGTCACGATAGACGATGATGGTCTCAATGATTGTTCGTTTTTAACCGAACAAATAAAAATCGACAGCAATTTTTTTTTACAATTTACACTTAAAATAGCTATTAATACTGTACTAAACTTGTAAGATAGAGTCTGAAAGTGGACTATTTTAACGGGTTGTTGTTAAATGTTTTTGAAACAAAGAGATTTGAACAAATGTTATTTTGTCCATATCAATAATTTCGACCGTCTAAATGTCCAAGTTTGATTTATTTCGTTAATGTCATTAGTTTTACCCATATTTATTTACAGTTGTCTAGGATTTTACACACTTTATAGACTTCATGTTATAATTTGCAAGTTTGATTTATTTCGTTAATTTTCCCCATATTTACAGTTCTCTAGGATTTTACACGCTCTATCAACTTCATTTTTTTTTTTTTTTTTTTTTATATATATATATATATAAATATTATTAACCATCTATAATTTTGCAAGTTTGATTTATTTCATTAATGTCGATATTTTTTCCCATATATCTCTAGAAATTTTCACACTTTATAGACTTTATGTTGTTTTGTCTATATCAAAATTATTGACCGTTTATAATTTGCAAGTTTGATATATGTCATTAATCTCATTAGTTTTTTTTCCATATTTACACTTGACTAGGATTTATACACACTCTATAGTGTGTTATACAGACCCGGGTTATACAGACCCATACCGCCTATAGCCTGTATGTCTATAGCCTATACAGTCTGTTCAAATCCGCATTAATTACTTCACAGCACCAGTACAGTGGATTATTAATTTTCTTAAACTTGTTTTAATTTATTAAGAATAATTAACATGTAGTCAGTATATTACTTTTGAATACTTTTTTAACATTTTAAATTCAAAACTCAGCACGTAAAAACAAAAAAAAATACCAGTTTTTACTAACAAAAGCGCTGATTTTTAATAAAGGAAAAACCCGTGGAAAACTAAAACATCTTTCTTATAACAATGAATCAAAATTGCAATTGTTAAAGAACAGAAATATTTGGGCATAACCTTTTACCCCTCCGGCAAATTCAGAAAAGCAGCAATTAACATTTCATCAAAAGGCCTTGCTGCACTTCCAGAACTAAATAATGTAATATTCAAAGGACAGCCGGATTTCTGGAGAGCCAACTTTAAATTTTTTGACTCACTGGTAGTCAGCCTTCTACAATACTGCAGCGAAACATGGGCACCACCACACGTAAACATGCTGGAAAGAGTACAGCTGACATTCCTAAAACGATTGTTACAACTTCCTCGAAATACGCCCGATGCTTTTGTGAGAATTGAGACTGGCAGAGTGCATTTTGAACTCAGGGTGTTTAAGCAAATGTTGAACTGGTGGACTGTACTGCTTCAATTGGATGACGACAGTTTGCCAAGGATGTGTTACCTCAAGCTTGCCTATATCTCCACACAGGATGTCCCATACAGTTGGGTTACCTGGCGTAGATATATGCTGGGAAGAATTGGAGCAGAAAATATCTGGAAGAGTCAAAACCATTGGAATGTAATCAAGTCAAGAAAAGATTTAGTTGAACAATTCAAGAATTATTTAATATGCTCAGACATTGATAACATTTTAAATTCAAGATACGGTGATTACTACAGACATATAAGTGGCTTAACCCCCTGTGAACTATACTTTGAAGAGAATTGTCCTTTATACATACTAAGAATTGCTGCTCAATTACGCCATGCTGGCCAGAAGTATAATAGATTAATATTGCAGAATGACAACTTTAACCCCAGTGAAATCTGCCCAATCTGCATAACAGGAAATGACACTATAACTCACCTTTTGTTAGAATGTGAACGGTATAATCTTTTTAGATTTAAATATGAACAATTACAATTCTGTGCAATATTTATATAATATAGAGACAATCTTAACCTCAAATTCAGTACAGGCCATGAAAAATATCTACCTTTTTGTTATGTAGGTATAGCCTAAAACTTAGAAAATTTATTTTAAGCTTAATGTAATAAATTAGTTTGTTAAAATATCTTCAAACAACTAACTCGTTTGTAAATGTATTGATATTATTGTAGTTCGTATAATTTGGTTACTTCGATTCTCAAAATTGTGTTACGTGTTATAATGGTATAAAAATATTTTCGTAAGTATTATAAATGCACCGGAAATTTAATTATAGAAAAACTAAGGATAAAAATGAACAATGTCATAAAATATGTTATTTTTGTAAATGGTCAACATCTTGCTTATGTACACTGTACTTTAAAGCAATAAAGTTGTTATGTTATGTTACAACCACTACGTTCTTTCCACTAGTTATTTATAGGAAAGTCAATATTAAAAATTGGATTTATTTTGGATTTTGGTGAATCTGAAGGTAGATATTTACAAACCTATGTAAAATATAACTATTGTATTAGTTTCATCATTGAATGTATAACTTACCCAGATGCTATACAATAATCGTATAATTAACTCAAATTTTCATAAATTTTATGACTACTACTCTATTTTTACCCACATCTATTTAACAACTTTGACTAGAATCTAATCAATCGTATAATATTGAACTTTAAATTTTGAGTCAATCTGGGTAGTCTACCCGTTCTTGAAGGCTTTAAGGTAAAAATAATATACCTACAAATAACCGCTCGCGTGCGTACATAAAAACATAATTTCTAACATCGTTTTATACGTGTCTATAGGCTCAAAACGTCTAGATGACCCACCAGAAATACAAAGGTATTATTGTTATGGTATAATCGGACGTTTGCCATCATTTGTGTTCATAAAAACCAATACGCGGCGTTTCGAGAATATAAATCACAATCTCGTTATCAAGTGATAAACCTAGAATATTAAAAGCGAATGGTCTTACAGTTGTTGTGACTGCTCAGGTCTAGGTTTCTTTCATTGTGTAGTAGTTTTATTTGCCTACGTTGGCGTTTTCACTTTCTTCGTGTTCTTGGTTTATCACTTTAAAATGGGAGTTGATTTATAGGCTACTCTTGTAAAGTTGTATATTAGTTTTTACGTATACAAATGGTGGTAAACTTTCGATTAAACCATATTAATAATATCAATCCATTATTTATGAAATAACTTTAAAAACTCTTTCCATTTATTTTATTGCGTAATTGGAAAGTTAAAAATATAAAGCGCTCCATTAGATTATATCCAAAATTAATTTGTTTCTCAGGAAATGTTATGTATTTTTAACTTACAGCTAATTTGAAATCAAACTAAAATGTATTAAATTATAGAAGAGTAAGTATATCGAATTGTAATTTTTTAAATTTTGGATTACAAGATAAACAAAACTCGCCAAGCAACTGATACACTGGCTTTCCTGTTTGATGAACTTGACTTTATCAGAATATGTAGGAGATGTGTTGCTCAGTTTGAAAGAGAAGCACTTATCTTGCCGCAGTTCGCAGGTTCAAGTCCAGCTGATGGCTTATTTACCTTGTATAAGTTAGGTTAGGGTGTAACTCTCTTCATCAATCTATTGGACATAAATTAAACACGTAATAGAATCAAGATATATATATATATATATATATATATATATATATATATATATATATATATATATATATATATATATATATATATATATATATATATATATATATATGTATACCATCAAGTTGCAAGCCATAAGAAAGTAGCAAATGAAGACTTTACATAAGAAAGCACCTTTTCTAACACCCTTCGGTTTGAAATATACCGACTTCTAGTTTTGAGTAACAAACAAATTCAATGCGTATTAAAACCTTGTTTACATACCAAATTGATTGAAATCCAACAAATGTTACGTAAAGGAATATTTTTTTAGAGATAACTCTTATATATTTTTTTTATCCTAAAAAACTTATTTAGACACAATTCACGTGGTTTTTAAAGCTGTAAACCATACACTGTTGTGTGACTATGAACCAACAAATGAGAATGTTTAAAAAGGACGCAATTTTAAAATTTATGAATTAATTTTTGGTCAATGAACTTGTCCAAACTGTAGTAAAAAATATATTTGTGTCAAGTTTGAAGTTATTCGGACAAAAATAGCGACAGCGTGAGTGGTAACAAGCTCTAACAAACAAAAAGTAATTCACTAATAACATCTGTTTGTTTTCCTTTTTGTCCTATATTGACAAGATATTCAATCACTTTTATTTAAAGTCAAGGGAAAGTAGCAACCATAGTTTGTTATGTGGTGTGGAGGAGTTCATCTACATTTCCGGCACAACTAGAATCACACAATTTGCTTGAGCCAGCCAAACCTGCCTTGTGCAATAGACTATAAATATTCGTTTGCGTATCTACCGCGGAAGCATACAAGTTTTTTAAAAACGTATATGGTATGAATGTGTGCTTTTTTTTTAAGTTTATAATAAATAGAATTTTTAAAAGAACTAGGATTTTTTTTTTAAATTTTGAACTTCCTTCACTTTTAAATTTGTGAACGGGATTCACTGGTTAATGAACTTAGCCTAGATAAATTATAAAATAGAAATGTTAACTAAGTTTTGAGAAAATCAGAATTTATAGGAACTAGAAAGGAACACTAATATTGTCATCACGTACATATTATACAATTTTGAACTGATTATACATCAACAAATGAGTGTTGAGGCTATAAAGAACAAACATATATCTGAAACATGTGTATCTGAAAAAACACGGAGAAACTTTGATTTTCGCCTATCTGTCCGTTTATAACTATGAAAATGGATATGATATTGAATAGACTTTATTTTATAGCTTATCAAATGGCGAACGTTTAAAATTTTGTAGTGTCGACATTCTCAAAAACTGCCAAACTAACAAAATTTGTATTGCTCTTTACAACAGATCAAATTATAACAGAGCTATCAAAAAAATAAAATAAATAAATAATAATTCTTGGTAATTAACTACAACACCCAGATGTTTATATCAGTTTTCGTTATCATTATTGAATGTATTACATGTTACACCTTAAATGCTCAAACGTGTCCACGCGTGTAATGATGGACACTTAATAAGGAATAAATAACTTGTACCATAAACTTCTGGTTATTGTAGTCAATTATGTTTTTATTATATTTTGTTATATATTTATTCATCTAAACTGTTACTTAACGAACATACAGAAACAAACTAACTTACATAAAACGTCGTTGTGTTTCAAACTAACTTTCTGTGTTAGTCGTTAAAAGATAAAAATATTTTGTTTCTTTTTTGTTGTAAAATTGACGGATTTCGAGATGACAATAAAACTTTTAAACGGCCACTATTTTTGAAATGTACAAACTAAAGTCTTGGTCTTAGGTATACTGGTAAATGTACATAACAAAATGCGTATACAAAATCTGTAATCAATATCTGATGTATTTCAATAATAATTTATTCTTTTATTTATTTATTTTTTAAATTTTCACAAACATAGACGGACGGACAAAAAACAAAACGTTTCTGGACATTTTTTTAAAGACGTTTATTTATTTTAATCAGTTCCGAAGTTTGTCCGTGCTTATTAGATACATTTAGTAGCGGTACATTATACATAGTTGCTTTATTTTCTGTGTTGTTAAATATCATAATAGCTTATACGTAGGGTGATTCAAAAAGAATGGTGCAAAACTAAGGTTTATTTATTGACAGACGAAGTCACAAAACCATGCATAAAACAATTTGTTATATTAACAAGTTTTAATGTAAATTGCAAAAATTTTAATATACACTATAAATGTTCGATATGAGCGCTTAAAGTTACTCTGCAAATATCCAGGCGATATTCCAACTCTGCCCACACATTCTGCAACATTTCCTGTGTTATGCGCAATGCTTCTGTTATGCGCTGTCTTAAGTCTTAGAGGTTTAGAGGCATAGAAGAGTAGTAATCTGTGTCTTTAATGAATCCCCACAAGAAAAAATCTCAAGTCCAGCGATTGTGGCGGCCAGCGCAACAGAGGTCTGACTTCATTTCCAAAGCGACCAATCCAACGGTCTGGCAACGTAACATTAAAAAACTCGCGTAACTTGTAGTGTGCAGGAGCACAAACTTGCTGAAAAACTACGTTTGTAATATCTTCTATAAGCTGAGGAATGAACCATTCTGACATGGTATCTAATTAAACGTCACCAGACACAGTGCGTTCAATAAAGAAGAAGGGTCCATACACTTTACGGTTGCTAAGAGCACAACAAACGTTTAGTTTCGGTGAATCATTTCTTACTCAATAAACTCCCTTGGGTTTTCTGATCGCTATATTCTTGTGGCGATTTACTTGTCCATTGAGGTGGAAGGTAGCCTCATCGCTGAACACTAGTCTGTCAGCAAATCCATCATTTTCAAACTGTTCAATAATGGCAAGCCAAAAATCTCTGCGCTTTGGCTTGTCAGTAAGCTTTAATGCTAATAACAGTTGCAGTTTGTAAGTTTGTAACTAATAGATTATTGTCTGTGCTCAATCTTAACTTCATTGTTGGTTTCGTGATAGGTAGGAGATATGATTTAGTTAGAATCCACAACATAAGCTTCGTTAACCTTGAGAGTCCTTTGTAAGCAAATGTTTACTTATTATTATGAGTCGACAATATTATAGAGTAATCAGATTACAGAATGCCAACTATAACATTAAATGTGAGACAACATTAAATACCATGCAAAATGCACATTTTGCACACAAGAACTGTTGACTCACTTAATTTAATAAAATTATATCTTTATCATTTATATGTTTCAAAGTTCCAAACAGTTGTTCTTATTTGTATATCAGACTTAAGTCTTAAATAATCTACAAAAATATTAGGAGGAACAACATCAGTTGTTGTCAATTATTAATTTTAATTTATTCAAATGTTATGTTCCCACAATTTAAAGGTTATTAACTTTTTACTTTACTTTTTTCTGGAAAAGATAGGAAAGCTAAATCTATATATTTAAGTATTTAACTTCCTAGATTAGATTGAAACGAGAGGTTAAAAGGTTAAACGGCCCCAGGCACCGCGACCATTGGTCTATTATGCAGTTAAGCCTCTTAATTATAGTTCAGTAGATTAATAGCATTTACGAGTTTAAGTAGTTGTACAGCGAGATTTCACCAGGATGTTGGAAACCACATACCCTGTGCCTCTTGCTGGCAAGATCCTCACAATCATAGATTATATAGCCTGCGGTTTCCACACCCTGCTTCCTGTCCCTATACAAGTTTAGTGTCCCTTAATAAGTCCCGTAATTTACCTATTTACCTGAGTAGCACTCTGCCTAAGGTCAATACTGTCCCTCCAAGTCTACCTGAAGGGACTTCTTTCTATTCTAATATACTATGGGAATGCACTCAAAGGCTATCCCGTCTTAGCTAGTAATTTTTCCAAAGCCCCCTATTAATGGCTGTACTGGCCAGTTTAATGGGTATCCTTACTGCCGGATCAGGTCATGCAACCTCAGATGCAGATCACTGTTTAACCAATCTATCTGCCTCGTCGTTTCCCACAACACCCTTATACCCCGGTATCCAGTACAAAGTTATTCTGTTTTCCAGATAGAGAGCAAAGTTTCCCGGCATTCCCAGACCAAACTAAAGGAAGGCACTGGTGCTGGAGTGTCCGAGTCCGGGATTGAAGCTTTCGATTCCCTTAGGAGAGTATGGCTCAGTTTGTCAGGCGGAGATAATGGCCCATCAATGACTGTGTTCAGAAGAAACTAAAGCTGGCATATAATAAAACTCTAATTTGCATCTACACGACAGTCGGGCAGTGATCAAAGCACTTCAGGCACTAAAATAAACATATTTGTCTAGTTTGTCTTTGCTCTCTATCTGCAATACAGGATAACTTTGTACAGGATACCGGGGCATAAGTATGTTGAGGATACGTCATGGCAGATAGATTGGCTAAACAATGATCTTCGTCTGAGTTCGTATGACCTGATCCAGCAGTAAGGATACCCGTTAAACTGGCCAGTACAGCCATTAATAGGGGGTACGGAAAAAACACCAGCAAAGATGGGATAGCCTTGGAGTACATTTCCATAGTAAGTTAGTATTGAGAGACGTCCCTTCAGGTAGACTTGGAGGGACAGTATTGACCTTTAGCAGAGTGCTACTCAGTATTTCAAAATAATATATTATATCAAAATTCGACAAGCGATGTCGATCAAATTTTGGTGAAATATTCACATTCGTTATGATTCATACCAATTTCCTAATCCCCACGTAAATAAAAAATAACTTTTGGAAGTAAATTGGACAAACTAAAATTATCCCTTGATTGCAGTTCGGATATATAGATTTATTATATATATATATATATATATATATATTTATATATAATAACAAATAACAAATCTTACTTTATTATTTTTATTTATATACGCACGTTATTCATACCAATATTAATAAAATAAATACTTTGACACCTGTAGGTTTTAACTCTTTCTTTAATTGAAAAATTAAAGTTTAAAAGTCATTTACAATTAAAAAAAAAAATTATCGTTCAAATTTGATGCACTTAATAATTATGCAATTAACATCTTAATCTACTACTTATTCTAAGTACATAGTTAAACTCAAGTTACTTATTCTACAATGTCTTAATCTAAAATAAATAAATAAATAAGAGTGCATCAGAATTTTGTACTTTTAATTATTTACTTTTTATTATTTTGATAAAATGCTCCGGCTAACTGAAATTTATTATTTATTAATTTAATTTACTTTCTCTTTACAGGTTCGTTAGGTTCTTTGGTGACTATAATTTACTTAATATAAAATAGAATTTGGTGGTAGTTTGTTTAATTGAGATTGTCCATTAATTTGTACTTATCGACTCAGAAGTTCTATTACAGCTCCAATGTTCCTAGTTCCTTTCTTCATACACTTTTATTTAACACACTTTTGTGATGACGATTACTTTTAAATTTATTCGATGATAATTTCTGTTCAAACATTTGTAGAACGACGCTATTATTCACACACTTTTATGACGACGACTCTTTTAAACTTATAAACGGCGATTATCTTTTAACTATACTTCGAGGATTATTAATAAATACTTGTACAAAACGACGCAGTTACTATTTAATTTCGACGGTTGATTTCGGCTCAATCTTTCACAACAAATTTTCTTTTTACTACTAAAGAAACACTTTCTCCGGAACTCCCTTCTTCAATAAGTTAACAAGAAAAAAGACCTCTTGCGTTTCTCTTCCACCCTTATTTATAATTTTTGTTTTCAAATGCTTTATTCCGATCCTCTTCCTTCATTGGCTTATTTTAAATCTTTTACGTTACTTCAGAACTGACGCAATTCCTTTCATTGATCCTTTTCAAATAATTTCGGTTGAAGGCATTGACTTTTGAATGGTTTATTTGACTCCTTGAGGTCCGTGACTGACGTTAGAATCGTTTTTCTAGCTGTCAACCCTTTCAACTCTTCACAATTTATGGCCTGCCGAGCACTGACCTTTTGGGAGCTCTCTATTTCGTTACAATATATATATATATATATATATATATATATATATATATATATAATTAAATTTACTCAAGGTATTTTTGTTTCCTTTTTTGGCATCCAGCGTGTGGTACATGTTTTGGTTCATGTACCTTCACATAGAAAACACCACCACCTTCATAGTGGTGAAATTTTGTGAGAACATATTTTGTAAAATACATATAAGTAAGATGTGTAGTATGTAGCCCATCTGTGAATGTTTGTACTGTGAGAAGCAACTAATTCTTAAAAATTGGTTTTTTGCACATCAGAAAAATTAGTCATTTTGATTTTTGACAAAATTTACATGGGCATCCGGCCGACTAATGTTGTTAGTTGAGATATACTTTCGGTTTTTAGTAATATATTATATTTGATTACCATTAACATGATTAATATGCTTGACCTAACTGTCCGTGAAGTGAAATTTAGGCTAGGTAGCATTTTATACGAAATGATTAAAGAAACACTAAAAATTTCACTATAGGGCGCTTGTTTCAAACACTATTTAGGGGGAGGAAAGGAAAGGAAGATTCTACAGAGTAAACCTAAAATTTTTCTTAAGAGGAAACTGTAGTACTGTCATTTTTTCTCAGAGAAATATTTTTCTGGTTTCCCATGAAAGCTCAAACAACGGAATATGTGAATAATTAAAATAACAATAAATTCTAAGATATATCAGATTTTATATTTATTATTAGCCTATAGTAAAATTCAGAATATGTGAAAATATTTGTGTTTAAAAATTAGAACTAAGTTATGGGACCTCTCCGGCAATAGACTAATTGAGTAATAGGCTATACCAGGGTAGAAGTAAGGCAGTAAATATTCCACACAAGGATTCAGTTACAAATGGTAGTAAAAAAATTGTAAAAAGAAAATTTTGAGTATATTTCATGCGTCGCTAATTCACCATTAGTTAGGCTACAGTTGGGCTACAGACAGAGGTCTAACGGCCGGGTAGACTATTAAAACTATTTTGGATCTGTAGAGGATAATTTAGAAATTATTTCTTTGTTGTATTATTTTTTAAATTTAAAGATATATAATACATCCCAGAAAGAAATGACTCTTCGTTAGTTTATAGATTACAGAATAATTGTCTACAATAACAAAATGGTTCTGCACACAAAAATCGGTTGTGCGTGTCATGAGATTCTAAACACACTGTTAAATTTGTTTATACTGAATATTTTTGAAGAAACGTCTAATCAGTCTATTAATTTGACTGGATTAAATTTATTACTCGACATTTCATTTTGTTATTATACAAAGCTTACATTTTTATGATTTTATGAGTAGCGAATTTTCATAGGAAATCATGATGTATAAGAAATCATGGGGGAAGTTAAGATGTATTTAGATTAGCTTTGAATAACAGGTTTGAGTATGACATTTATTTCATTAAAGAACGTAAAATATCTAGATTTGAAGCATACATTTCGTTATCGGTCCCCCAAGTCTCGTTACGGAGACAATTCAATAAAAAGCACATTTTTAATCTTCGGTGTGCGGTGGCCCGAAACTGGTGTAATTTTTATTTTTATTTTCATAATCATGAGTTGCCTCGGTATAAACTCATGAAATGATACAAATGAAGCCTTGAGTAACTCAAATCAAGAAAGGTGTCTGAAAGGAAGGTACAAAACAGAAATAAAAGCTTGCATGGCTCAGTTTGGGTAAATTACCTTAAGACAAAGAATGTGTTGAGAAAGACTGTGGGGTCCATGTATCTGACTAAAATTTTAGCAATTCCATTCAAACTAAAAGTATGATGGTAGTAGAACTCTATCCAAGAAGAGCATCATTAAAAATAATACGAAGAAGAGATAAAGAAGAACTATTCAAACAAAACAGAGATCTATCTTGAAATTAAAACTTTCCGTCGCCAGCTATAACTGAAAAAAATAATAATACTCATAAAAAAAGGAAGTTACTACATAGGTTTGGTTGTAATTTGGTTAAGAGACATAATGGCAAGGTGATAGACTGATCTATTACATTATGTAATTAAATAGAAAAACGTGCATATAGTTTTCACACTTTTCCGCAAGTTTGATTCTTATTTCTTTCCCGTACTCATTACAGCATAACTATTTTATTTGTTTCCCGTACTCATTTCAACATAACTATCTTATTTTTGAAGTTATAAAGCTGATTTTAATGGTTTACTACATGTATTCTATTTGCAACAATAATGTGTTGTATAGAAAATTTTAAAAAATATATAAAAAATGGTAAAACTAATTACACAAAATAACTATTTTACTGTTATTTATTTTTTTAATGTAATATTAACAATTTATTTTTTCACTTAACATATAAATGAGGTATATTAATATTTTTCAAGTTGTCAGATTTATTGTTGTCATTATTGACAAGCAATTTTAAATGAATGACAAGACTTAACTTTTAGACATGAAGGAAGTATACCAGGCCTTAATAGATTGAAGCCTTTTTAGTATTTTTTTTTTTTTTTTTTTTTTTTTTTTTTTTTTTTTTTCAATAAACACTTTAAAAAAATTATAACTACTGTCCTCTCATCGAGTTATTTGAGGGTGACTGAATTTACTTTTCCCTTAAAGTGATTTGACATTTAAAATCAATCCATAAAATGATAAAGAAAACTTTATGATAGAAATATAAGTTAGCTTTATATGTTTTAGGTGATCTCCTTAATATGTTGCAGAAAAGAAAAATGGCGTATATAACTGAAATTTGATCGAAACTTATCAAATGATTGGCGTTAAAGCGGACGGGTAATAACTGTCAGGATTATCCCGTGAGTAATTATCCCACAAGAAGCAATCGGGACTTGATGGTCCTTTAACTAAATTTCCTTTAAAAAAGTTATATTTTCAACAAACTCGCATATGATAAAACTGTAGCGTGACAATTTAATTATTGTGTCTATGGACGGCTAATAACGAGTGTCCCACACAGCTGTCCAAGGTCAGTACGCTATTATTTGATTGTTCCAAGAAGCGACCCAGGTTGTTGCTCTAACCTCTCTATTGTCTAAGGTCTGCCTGACTTGAGACGCGAATGATTTCAATACAGTCTCTGCAACATCTTTAGTCCTGATCTGAAGTGTAAGGTAGTCTAGTGTTGATTCAATTTGTTATCAAGATGATTCTATTTTGTTCCAGAACTGTTAAACAAGTTTTCTGCTATTATAATGGTAACTTGTTTTTCATACCACAATTGCCTGGAATTAGTTTTTTTTTAGTATATTTTACATCAACGTTTGCGTAGAAAAATGCTAGCAAATATTTTGTTTTGTATAATAATGTTTGTAAACAACATTCCGTAAATAATTTGATAACTTTTCACTATTACTAAACAAATTCGAAGGATGTCCGCACGTTTAGATTTATCTTCTCTACAGACCAACAGCTGAACTGATTTTCATATTGTTTTCCTTTCGTTTTTTTCCTATGGATCCACTACAAATTTTCGTTTTTAAACCTTCAAATTTATTTTGAAATCCCCAAAAAGTTATTAAGGAGTTATTAGTTTTTCTACCTACTGTTTTCGCACAAAAACTACATGAGGAAAAACAAAGAAATACATTACATACTTTGTTTATTTAAAAAAAACATATTATGTATTTAAAAAAAACTCTATTCTCTTGATATAGGCAATAATTTTCTTCATTTGTTTTATTTCTACTGAAAATTTTATCAACATCAGTAATTCTTGTATTACACATGTCTTGTTTATATATTTCCGTAGGTAATCAAAGTTTACATGCAAAAAACCGTCTTACAGACGTATGACAAAATCGGTTTAGCTGTTTCTAAGAAATTAGTGAACTCAGACAAAATTTGAGTAAACGCGCATTTTTAGACTTTTGAGGCCCGAAACGAATATAATTTGTTTTCTTTGTACAATCTTGGAAGCCTAAATGAAAGAAGTCATCGATTATCTCAACTAAGAAATACAATCGAGCAAATAATAAGCACACTGTAGGTTAAGGATGTTTTATATCCTTTTAACAGATAAATGAATAAATAGATTTAAGAATACAGGATTAAGGGCAAAGGACAATATGATTATTATAGTGAACATACTTAATTTATTGGAAGTACATGGAATTATATTCATAAATCATTTCACCAGAAATACCTAATTTACAACACTCGTTGCGCAGTTGAACGAATGTATGTGTTTTATGTACATGTACTTGTGAGTTTAAAGTTTAAAACTTTACAATACTCGTTGCGCAGTTGAACGAATGTATGTGTTTTACGTACATGTACTAGTGAGTTTAAAGTTTAAAACTTAACTAGCTCTGAGGAACTAGGAGGGCCGGCGCACCTTGAGCCTTTCAGAACAACACTCATTGTGATAGGTTCAGGGAGCAATCTACCACTAGCACACTGCTATATACTGCAATTACATACTATACGATAATCACCCAGTTGTACAATTTGAGCTGTTTACAGGGTAAAATAACTTCCTAAAAACTGATTTAAACAACTGCCATTTTAAAATGGGTCCAAATTTTTTTTACTTAAAAAAAATATGCAACAAATAATAGTAACACATAGATTAGCCGATTTTTAATGAAATATATCTAAAATTGCAACCAATAGAGAGAGTATTAATGATTTTTTTTTTTTTAATTACATGTTTAAGAATTACATTATTTAGCTTTTAGCTTTTGTATTCTTTTATCGTAGAAACAATTTCTGGAAATCAACAAATAAATTTAAATTTTGAAGCTATTTTAGTACCGAATGAAGATTTTATATTTTATGAATTTGTCTACGATTCGTAAACCTTTTATACCCAAGTGATAGGCTATATCTGAAAAAATACCATCTCTAGAAAGAAAGAGATAGATTAAGTTATAGTAGGATTAAGTAATTTAGGCTGAAACAAAAACATGTCTCGTACAATACAACATTTAATGTAATACAAAAATAAGCCTAAACACATGTGGTTTATACAATATATTATGATGCCCGTCTATTCCCTCCTCCTTCTCTCAATGATAGGGAAGTACCAAATCATACTTAAATTTAAAAACAAAACTATTTTCATAAAACTAATGACGTTTCTAAAATTGATGCACATTTCATGCTCCCGAACCATGATGAAGGAAGATGATGGAAGACTTAATTTCCAAAATGGAGGTTAAATTGTAATGTTTGACTTAAAATAACTCTATAACTAGGATTTCAATAAAAGAAAACGTACAAATGTGTTTAAATAAAGTTTTAGTTGTAGAAACTTGTTAGTTTTCATTGGAGATTGAAGTTTCACAAATGTTGCTAATAAATAGGGCTCCAAACTTCTGGAGCGGGTTTCTTAATATTGATAATAGTCTAATTCTGACTGAATTGTCAGACAACCGAAAAGAAAAAAAAACATCGATATAATATTTACAATTAACATGAATCTCATGTGTATTCAATATGGTGGGGACAGAACCAAGCTTAAAGTATTTCGACCCAACTTTTTATTTATTTTCACAAGTGGTCAAATTAACAAAATAATTTAATATATTTTAATCTCCTATATATTTTATGATTTTTTTACTTATACTAAATAATAGTCAAAATATGTCACTAAATGAAAGAATAGACGATTTTCCTCATCAAATACTTTATTTGATCAAGACGAGATTTCAATCACCAGACATATTTTTTGTTATGGGTACAAAACCTTCTTAGTTCCATTCAGAGTGTTTCTCAAATAGAGCTCCAAACATCGGAAGCGGGTTTTTTTTATATCCAAATAATGAAGGTCTTAAATGCTTCTTTTCCAGACAAAAGGCCATTTAAGTAAAGATATGGATTTCAGATTTGGAATACACTTTTTTTTATGCAACGTCTGACAAGTGCATCAAAAACAAAGACGTCATTTTGTATATTTTCAAAATGGCGGCTGTTTAAACTGTTAACGACAAATATCTCGAAAAGCGTTAACTTTAAATATAAGAAGTAATAAAAATAATTTATTTAAAACTTATTATAAAGTTGTTTAAAATATACATAAAAATAATGTTAACTGTAAATGTTACAACAATATCATTTTTCATAAGTAAACATCGTATATTTCGGCTCCTGCATAAAAAGTGAATAAATATAAGGAACAAAATTTTAACATGCTGTATTAGAATTTGTATTTTCTATGTTATGAATTAGCTTAAGTCGCCCAAAAAGAACGTATTTATCTAATGTATAAATCTATAAAATATTGTTGTAACCATTTTGTTTCATAGTATTTAATTTTCTAATATATATCGTACTATATGTTAATACTTATCTCTTCATCGCTCTGCGACCTAGCTAACTGATTCAACAAATTTCGCAGTTATCGAACATTCCTTATAGATCCTCTCCCCTCCAACACAAATCGTACACTTGAGGCGAACCGCCAAATTAAATTTCTTTAATATTGATTCATTTATAAACCCAATTTAAGCTAGAAGAAGCTGTCTAGGAGTGCAGAGCTCCAAAAAGGGAAGGTAGTGATATGAAAGTCTTGGATATCGGAGTATAAATGAGGAACATATGACTAGAAATAGTCCATAGGAGATGATTTAAGTGCCGTTTTTATAAAAGTCTAACTATTCTTTTAGATTTCAGATTTTGGTTAGTTTGTATCAACATTTACAGATTATAAATTTTAAGATTATAGATATTATAAACAAAAACGTGTTTGTTGTTTGGCGCCATCTTGAAACCAAATACAAAATTTTTCGACCAACGAACTTTTATGTTTTTTTACTTAATATGGATGTATTTCAAATTTAGTAGCCTACTAATAACTAATAATTTATGTAAACAAGAAAAAATTTCCTGCGTATTTATCTTATTCTATCGTTCAAACAAACTTAAAATGTTTTAATAATTATCGACTGTTTAGTAGTTGTGTGTCAACCAATTTTGGTCAAAGTTAATTCCTTGAAACACTGAACTCGAGTTCGGCATTATATTTTGTCCGATTGAATTAAGCAAAAAATAAATGTTTTTCACGATATAACAAAAATATAATTTTACAATAGTAAAAACAATATAAACTTTGAATTTTTTTTGTGAATATAGAAAATTGTTTACGGGGTTTGGACTTTGCATATCACGCTATTTTCTAAACGATATTTTATTTATTTTAACCTTTGGACTGTTTAATTAAAGTTTACACAATCACACTATAATTAGTTCCATTTGATCTTTGCGTTATCAAAGTGATGCAGAACATATTAATGACACTTAATACATTTTAATAACCCGGAACTGAATTAGATTTTAAGCGAATTTTAGCTTTAGATACTAGAATATAATCTAACGAGATCTAATTCTTACTTTTTAAGTACAGCCGGAGTACACTTTCTTGTCTGTCGTCGGAGCCTTGCTAACTGGCTCGCACACTGTGGTAACGTCCCTGGATAAGATAATAAAATATTTGGTGGAGCATATGCGCCGACAAAGAAACAACATTCAAATAACGGTATCTTTAGGGAAAGGCAGATGTGTTGCAAAATTGTACAAAAAGAAGGGAAAAACAAAAAAAAAGAAGAAATCGAAGGGAAAGCTAACATCTATAACGGTACTCAGGGTAGAAAGTTTTAACTGTTTCCGAAAAACAAAAAACGAAAAGAAGAAAGTAGGTCGACCAATCGAATGCGATCCCACGTGAAAAAAACCAACGGGCAGATTTGAAACACACCAATAAGCAAGGAAAAAGACACATGTTGAGAAAGTTGAAAGATTCTAGACTAATCAGCGATAAGGACGCGAAACTCATGTTCAAAGAAGGGAGAAAAATTCGGTAGGGACCGAACTTGCGAAAGGAGGATAGTCTTGAAACTCTTGAAAGGGTAGCCTAGAGTCAAGGACTGGGACCAGCAGTAGTCTGATCTGTGGTCCAGGAAATCTCCGAGAACAGTTGACAAAAGAGGCAAGACGTCTCTCAGTCAGCTTAATTAAAGTAATTGTTGTTAGAAGTCAGGTAAGAATAGAAGAGAGCGAAGCAGAGTTTCAAAAGGGGAATCACGATCTACAAGTAAAAAGGAATTAGAATTCATCGCCGAAAGGGAGCTGGAATCAGTCACTCGAGTACATCAGGTAAAGAAGTTCATCAAAGTGCATCAAAAAGTGTGGTGAATTAATAAAGAAAGAGTTTATAAATGTGTTGTGTAGTGTAAGGTGAAAAATCAACCAATTGATGGGAACGACATTGCGATAAGTATCAAATTGTTATATATGTTATTTAAATCATTATAAATAAATTTCATTTAAATTGAGCCAACAAAGATCCCAACCCGAGATAAGAGTAAATGTTAAAATAGAATAATCAAAACTGAGCAAACCGTGGCAAATTCAAAAATAATCTTAAAGTAAAGTAAATAGTAAGAAGTATAAAAATTCAAAGATAATTATATTAGCAAAATTAATTCAAAAATCTTAAAGTAAAGTTTCCACAATTGTAATTGTAGAATAGTTATATATTTTTCATTTAAAAAAATAGATTTAAGATTGAGAAAATTATCGTGTGTAAAGATTCAAGGAAAGACATTTACAAGGCCTTGAATAATATTAATGTATAAAATAAAAACCCATTGTAAAATGAATAAAGTAGGTTAAGGAATGACTGGAGAATGAATGGTATTAGTTAAGAACCAATAATTTGAAATTATGTAAATGTTTGTTTTGGTATAGATTTATATTTCAATAAATGTTTAAAAATTCAAAAGGTAAAAGTTTATTTGAGTATTAATTGTTACAAAACCACAACAGTTGAAAAAGAATAATTTATGTTTTATATTGTCGCCCAGTAAAGTAATTGCTAATTAAATTGTTAAATTATATAAAAAAGTAAATATATCGTAAATGTTATATTTGGTCGCCCAACGAGAAGCTAATAGAATAAAAAAATATAATTTTTATGTTATAATACGCTCTTTGAAACTTTTTGTTTATTTAAATCTCATGAATCAATCTTTCTCGTCAAAAATGTAGGTTACCAATTAATGAACTTATATGTGAAATCAAACATGTTTGATAATTTAAAATTAAAAAGAAAGGCATGTCCTACAATTAAAATATTTTGTGTCTAACGAGTGCAGAGATAGAAGTGAAATTACATGTTTATAAATTCATCTCATTTCGTAACGTCTTGGCCTACAACTACTAAGTCAATTAATACACAGCTACTAATTACTTCTAACCAAGTCCCTTCATTTGAACAAAACAAAATTTTAAAACAAAAATCCAGTTAGTCCTTTTTTAAATTTCTTGTAAGTGTTTTGTTGTCCTATTGGGTATAACTTGTTTGTTCTGTCCCTAGAATGTGTGAACTAATATTATTGTTATGATCACGACTTGACATATTGAATCTCATCTCTTCATACGCGATTCATCACATTTTCAATACATAAGCTTAGTCTTATTTTGTGTGAAATTTAAGGCTTACAGGTTGAAAATATTTATTAAAAATCAAAATATGTTAATTTTTTTTCTTTCAGACAGCATAAAGTGTTCATTTCAATTCATTATTTTAAACATTTGTTTTATAATTGTATTATACACAAATTAATCATTAATCATTTAAATAACATCAACTTGCATTCAATTTTGACGTATTTTGATGTATTAATTTTCCCCCCCCCCCACAGTACATTGCTATGTCTATACTATACTTATCACGATAAAAAGTTTTAGAGTATTTAATTCACTTCAGCCACAGAACCTAGTAATTTAGATTCTCACATATACATATAGAGAAGGTATTCTGATGGAACAAAAATTGATTTCTACTTTTTCTTATTATAATTTGATTTAAACAGAAAATTTAGAGTGAATTTTAGTTTGGAGTTAGGGGAACAATAATTTTTTTTTAAAGAACTTCACAGGTTAGTTAATAAGGAAAATGAAGAAGATATGACATTAAAAGGAATGAAAGAAAATTTCCCAAAACCACAATAAAACAGTAACAACACAAAGACTGTATAGTTGTGTTTATGTACATTTCAATAACACTACTATCATCTTCAGAAGTACAATACAGAATAACCCTAGTAACTACGATTACTACTGCAGCGGAGCGTTCCTCCCCACCCATCACCTGATACCCTCATCCAATCACAGTTGGCTCATCACACACCATGTCAATATGTGTGGCAACGCCAGCTGCCTTCTAATACATGCTATGAATATAAAACTAACTTAACTAATGGACTATTATTAGTTATTATTATTAATCGTAATTATTATGGTTAGTTTGTATTGTACCTCTGAAAATGATAGCAATGGTATTGAAATGTACACAAGGTAGAATAAACATAGTTATACAGTCTTTGTATTGTTAGTGTTTTATTGTGGTTTTGGGGAATTTCTTTCATTACATATTCACCACAGTGCTCTGGTGATTCATATTACATTAAAAGGGTTTGGCCAAATGATAATTTTTATCTTAGTAGAGTAGCATTATTTTCATGTTCCAGTCGAGTAAAACAATTGAAATATTTAATTTGCTCATTTTGAATTATTTCTTTGCTATTTATTTCATTCATTTGTGTAATTAATATATTTTAATAATGTTTTCCATTATTTCTTTTTTTTTAATTTTGTAAGAAACTCTACAAAGACCATTAATTTCCTTAGGTTAATCTGCATAAATAAAGTTTACAAAGTACATTTCCTCAGTAGTATAAGAAAAAAGATTGTGATACTAAATAACTGAGATATTGAAAGTTTGTTTTTTCTAGCTTTGTTAAATCTTTTTAAAAGCATTTGACTGTACACACACTGCTACTATTGGGCATATTAATTCAATTGGGTTTATTATTGCTTATTTTGGTAACAGTTAAGCAATATTGGACTGGAAGATACCAGTATGTTCAGTTTATACATAATTGTCTTCCTGGGGTAAAATTTATTATCTATCAAGTGTATACTACAGAGTTCTGTATTTGTACCATTACTGTTTAGTATTTACATGACTTATGTAAATAACTTATCTTACTGCAGTAAGATATTGGAAGTTTCATTTATATGCTGACTAACATACATAGATCATCTCAAAATCTTAAAGATGTTAATGTTATTGTTAAAATTAATGATAATTGATACTACTGAGGTTCGGCCATTAAAAATGGAATAACACTAAAACCAAACATATGTGTACAGTACTTGTACCCATACAAATTTTACTCTAAAGAAAGTAAAACCTCTATTGTTATTTAATTTTAAAGTGCATCTGGTAAAAGCATTAATTTTCCCATATTTAAATTATTGTGGCACTTATATAATGATATGATAGCAGATTTATAGTTAGTGAACTTATAGACCATCCTCAATATGATTGTTCATCATTTTTTACTTAAAACAAAACAACTATGTTTCAAAATATTACAGAAAAATTTAGATTTTGAAAACTTGACACTTTTTATCAGATTTTGTTTTTATTCGGCTCACTGGATCATCTCATTATCTAGCAGAAAGATTTGAATTAAAAATTCCGTTTTAGAGTAACTCAAAGTGAAATATATTTATTAGTTATATCAAGCTATACAAATGTTAGTTATGTTTAATAACCTATTTATAGCAACAGCATCTAGACTACCGAATTTGCATGAAAATATTAAAATCATCAAGGACGTTTCTTGGTTTTATTGGTCCTGGTACACTCTTATTAAATTACTTAGTTGAGCATACTCCTCAAATGTTGTTTAGAAATAAAAATTGTATAAGTCATAAACTGATATAATTTTTTTTTTTTAAACTGCATGCCACTAGGCATGATCTTGAAGGTTACTTGTATGCCACTAGGTTACTAAGATGAACTGCAAAATATATACTGTACTTAGTGATATGGATGAAAATAATTACAAATAATAAAATAAACACTAAAGTTACTTCACAAATTTTTAACATTTATTAATACCAAATCTTATTCTTTACAGGCAAAAAGAATTCTTCACAAACAGTGGAGCTAGTACTGTATATGAAAATTCATCTCTGCCATCGAATATGGTTTACTTTAAAACAATTGTTTTATTAATGTTTTGAATATATTTAAAAATCAAAGTAATTTTATTGCTTTCAGGGGTTACGAGTAACAATTATAATTGGTGCCTTAGGAAACTGTGTAGGAGCATGGATCAAAGTATTCTCAGTTTCTCCAGATCTATTTTATATTACATTTTTAGGACAAACAATTAGTGCTATATCACAAATATTTGTTTTAAATGTTCCGGCAGCTTTATCAGCTGTGTGGTTTGGACCTGATGAAGTATCCTCAGCCTGTTCTATAGGAGTTTTTGGAAATCAGGTGAGCTCATGATCCTAATTTGGGAACTATCAAGACATAATACCTAACTATAAGTTCACCAAGTAATGATAATTTTCAATCTCTAACCCAAATGTTATGAGAACCTAAGGGCAAGAGTCAGTTAACTCGAATATTTTAGCGGTTTATTTGAGTTCTGGAATCTGATTTTAATTTACAAGCTGTTTTATACCATAGGTATTTGTTCAACTCAAATTATAATGATAGCACTTTTAAAGGTAAGCACTCACTACTTCAAATTGGATGAATCACTCAGAACATATTTTAGTGTTCTTTGCATCCTTATATTTTCAATTAGAGTGCATTCACCCACAAATTATAACATGGGTAATTATTCTGATCAAGATTCTGGGAGAGAGATTAAAATCTGATCTATCATTCTGAATTATGTTCCTCATACAAGTTTGTCATTCTCAGACGAGATTACTAATCTTTCTTGATGTCCTCGATGAGTATTAATTTCATCATGTTAAATTTGGAAACTATATACTTTACTAGAAGATATAATAGAAAAAATATATGTTGTAGGCCTACACTACCTTGTAACAAATCTAGAAATACTGTATGTTATTCTCTGTATTACAATATGTCCTTGTTTATATAAGATGCCTTTCTTTCTCAGCTTTTATCTTCTTGTCCCAAAAATATACCACTGTATTAATAGATATTCTTTTTTCCCCTAATTGTACCAGATATGAGTTTGTTTAGTTATTAAATATCAATAATCAATTATAAATATAAATTAATATCTAACAAAGTTTGGAAATCTATTTATTCTAATTTAAATCTATGTTAAAGTTAAAAATAAATAATTACAATACGGTATGTTACATTTGTTACAAACAATTTGTATTACAAAATATGTTATAGAAAACTATAAATAATGAACTAGAGAATCATTGTTCATTCTCTAAATAAATAAATAATGTTTTTGACAAGTATTTTTCTCTTAGTAATATGAATTTCAAACTAGACATTTCAATAATTTGTGTGAAGGCACTTAATAAAACTTAGAGCTTTGCTTTCTGTTGGAGACTAAATTTTGTCAGCCCTAAAACAGCCAAATAGGACCAATAAATTGATTATGTTATAACTGTAAGAGCAGACTATAGACATGATTGCAGGATATCCTTTATTGAATGAAACTGTCCTGGCTCTCCCCCTCTCTTGTATGTAAATGATAATCATCAATAAAGGTTACCTTGAAACTATTTTAATTTTTGATGAATTGTTCCCTCTTGATACAATTGTGTATTATTGGAACTCTTGTTTGACTGAAAGTATTTTATAATGTACAAACTTTTTACTTTTATATTGTTCCTTCTCAAAACCAATATTGTTATTTAACATTGTAATAAATAATATTCACCAGTACTTGACAATAACATCAATAATATATACTTTTGCAGTTCGGTATATGAAACAACATGCAATATACTGCAGGCATTTGAATAACTGAGTTTGGATAAACTTGTCCTTCTAGTTATATGTTTATATTACCACTAAAATAATTATTATGGAATTGCTGAATAGAAACTATGTTTTGATTTAAAGTAGTACAGTGGTGCATAGACATTATAACATTTAATCCTTTGTGAATGCAGTCAATATAAATGTAGAAGTTAACTCATAGTACTTTAGATAAAAAGATACAGATTAAACAACTTAAAACCCATTTCAGATTAACATTAAGGAATGCATTGTCCCATGACTAAAACACTATTAGAGGTTGTTTAATATAAGTTTTAAGTTAACATTAAAAAAAATATACCATCAAAATTCAATTAACTATCTTTTTTTTTTTTTAGAATCTAAGATTAAAATCTTTTTGTTTAGATCTGAAACTACGTTATTCTTATAAGAACGTACAAAAATATGTGAAAACTTCTTCCATCCATCTGTTTAACCACTGCCTTTCATATGGACACCTCCTATTTATTTAGATTCTACTACATTCTAGTTTGTCATTTTGTAACAACCTTAAACCAGAGGAGAGTCATACAATTTAGACATCAAAGCTAATGCAAATAAAAATAAGATATGTTTATTTATGTTGTTATTAGTAATAAAAAGTAATGTTAGTAATAATAACTGAAAGTTATTTTCAGTTGGGAATAGCCCTTGGCTTCCTGGTACCACCGATCATTGTCAAAAACAGCAATGCCCTAGAAGACATTGGTAATGGACTCAGCTTTCTCTGTTATGGTGTTGGATTTATCACAACCGTTATCTTCCTTGCAATTACAATCTGTAAGTATTGATATTGGAGCTAATTGACTGTATTAACATGTTGCCATATCCATCACAGGACCAACATTTTGTATTCTGGATTAAAGATTTTTCATGACTCTATCCAGTAACTTCATACAGATGTCATACCTGTAGTTGCTATGGACTAAGCTTTTTAGACCTATTTTAAAAATCACTAAATAAACATACTGTAGATACTTATATGTATATGTTTAAATTGTACCATACATATATAATAATTGTACCTTCTTGTGATGCTGTATCAATACGTTATTTGAATTTCCACTATGTCAAACTTGGAATCTCTTTCACCCAACCCACTATACCAGATTAGGCTTTAGTTGTCATAATATTATATATATATGTACTTAACTTAAGATTAAACAAATTTTACTTTACAAATTTTACCCATTAACAATAAATGGGTTTTAGATACAAGTAAAAGGGTAAAAATTAGTTATATTTTTACTCTACTAATATTTTAGCAAGAAGTATATTCAGATAACTTTTTCTTTACTATTAAATTTTAAATTCCTAAGATGTTTCATTATAGTTGTAAAATTTGATCCACTAAGATCTTACTTTATTTTATCTTGGCACTTCTCCCTATCCAAACAATAATCCATTCAAAAGTTTAGTTTTGACATTACCTACTGAATATCATTATTCCAGAAGTGTTGTTAACATAGTCTTCCAACTAGGGTCTTATTGTAAACTTTATTGTTGGCCTTTTAACCCTCCATCCTGCTCACATGACTAAACCATGTATCAGCTGTTTCTGTTGAAGTTCATCTATGATATACCTACTCATTTCATTCGATGCCTCCCATTTTATGATTCCTGACTATCTAATTTCTAGTCTCCACAGGAAGTTGATATCTTTAATTAATAGCTTTGTGAGCTGTTATCCTAAATCTCTGCTTCTTACAACATTACACTCTGAACCATATACCTTTAAATTCTTGCCTTAGTATCTCTATTCCAAAAATTTTAAATCTATTTTAATCCCAAAAATGTTAAGTTCATAGCTTTTTATTATTTTATTAATAATAATATTATTAATCAAAAGATATAATTATATTAAAGTTGATAGAATAAAACTTGAAACAAATAATATGTTTATTTATTCAAACACTTTTCAACAACAAAGTTGTTATCTTCATTGATGCAGGAGCTACAATAACAAACCATAATATATAAATACTGAACAATGTATTTATAACAAGTAAATAACAACTGGCAAGTAACAAAACTGTAAGTAACCATTTATAACAACTGGCAAATTTTATTGTAACAAGTACACCATCTCACAAATCCAACTCAATATACATTTATATATTAATATTGTAAAATTGTTTTAGTTTTCCAGGGTTCTCCAAAACTTCCGCCAAGTCCAGCACAAGCTGTCCAGCGAGCAACAGAATCGAAAGGATTTGTCAATTCAGTTAAACAGTTGGTGCTTAACCCTGGATACAGACTTCTTCTAGTCTCCTATGGTATGAATGTTGGTGTATTTTATGCTATATCTACACTTCTCAACCAGGTTGTGCTGTTTTATTTCCCTGTAAGTAGTTTAACGAATATAACAGTTAAGAATAACATAGTTGTTTAACCAAAATCATGTAAATGCTTCTTATTATTTTAATATAAATACTAATAATTGAAACAAAAACAAAGAGACTGATAAATTGGATTTAGTAAGAAGGTGTATCTACATGGTGGAAATATTTATAAATTTATTGGAATACTATCAAAACACTACAAGATATAACTTTAAGCATAGTTTACATAAAAGCTAATCTGATAAAAGAAGTTGTATATTGGTGAAAACAAGAACTGTGATGGGAGGATATATAATGATACTCATTTGAAAAACAACATGAGACATGCTCCTGATGTAAAATATACATATCAAGACTAAAGACATAATTGAACACTTAATGTAATGCCTTATGGAAATAATTAGTTATAATAAACTTCTTGATTCCTTCTATAAATAAAAACACACATATATATTATAATACCTCTGAACTTGAAGAATTAATTTAGTCTACCTATGGTAGAATGCTCTAACTATAAAATGGAAGTTTGGAACACATGTAATAGAAAGTACAACTTTACTTTAAACTATTTGACAGCTATAAGCTGATTTTTAATATTTTTCTGCTCACATATAAGTACCTAGTATTGTGACATTTTTGGGTAGATGGGGACACGTATTTTTATTTGTTAATGTTAGTTGGATGGTGGAGTGTGCAAGGGTTGATACTGTTTTTTTTTTTTTTTTTTTTTTTTTTATAAAACAGTAATTTGTATTTTATATTTTTTGTTAATATTGTGTTAATTTTGTTAGTATTAGTCTATGCTACCATTATTTTAGGAATCTATATAGGAAATATTAACAAAGTTCAATATATCGTATAAGCTGCATGTTTTGAAAAGTTTTTCCTAAAATTATATTACTGGTAAAGAGAAATAAACGAGTTAGATTACCTTATCTGTATCTCTTTCAAAGATCACTTCACTAAACACAAAAGTGAACCCACAAAATAAAAACACTAAAAAGAATAGTTTTGATATTTCTACACAATTAGTGCTTTTATCAAAATTAAGGAGAAAGTAAAAATTATGGTTATTTTAAATTTATTTGTAAATAAAATAACTTTTTCTTTTTTTGTAGGGTAGTGAAGAAGATGCAGGACGTGTTGGCCTTACTATAGTAGTAGCTGGAATGGTTGGTTCTTTAATATGTGGACTTGTCTTAGATAAAACTCACAGATTTAAGTAAGTTGATATGATAACTTGACATTAATAATCTGTAAAAAGTTTAGATCTTAATCATAAGCTTGTCAATTAAATATATTTTATTCTCAGTGTAAAACATTAGTTATGTTTTAGGGAGACAACACTTGCAGTTTACTCATGCTCTCTATTGGGAATGGTTGTTTACACATTGACTTTAAGTATTGGATATATTGCAGTTGTTTATCTAGTTGCCAGTTTATTAGGGTAAGTATATCATAACTGAATTATGGAACTAGACTTTTCCTTATATTTTTTTAGATCTTTAAACCATTGATAGTACATTAAAAAAATTAATGGTGCAAAAACCCATCCTCAAAACAAAATACACACTAACCAAAACTAATTGTCACCAAAAAACAGTTTGGTAGTTATTAAACAAAAACTGAAAATGAACCAAAATATTTTTTTGGGCTGTAGAGCACTGCACATATCCAACAAACAGATATCATTAAACCACTTTTTTAGATTCAGAAGACATTATTTAAACGGATATATCCATAAAAACTCAACACCAAATTTTTGACACAACATATAAATTTCTCTATAACTACATAAATATGTGAAAAAGTAACAATTAATTTAGATGGTGATGGACAACCAATTTTAAAATATAATATCAGAGTTTTATTTATAGACTACCTTAAATTTCTTTAAATATGAAAAGTGTGATCAATATTCAGAATATAAACTGCACTGCATTGTTATTAATTCCCCTCAAGAGATCTAGTGTAGGGATCCCATGGGTCAACCTTTCTTCATCTAATCTTGGGTTACATTCCTCTTTTTCATTTTCCCCATCAGGTTTCTTGACCAATTCTTGTTGTTTTACAAGCCTAATGTTATTAGAATAATCAAGGGCTAGGAGTCTATTACTGTTGAGACCGATGGTTCTTGGTGGAATTCCATGTTTAAAGATAATAAAACACAATTTTTTATTTTGGAAACCATTGGTCGGCTAGACTAATAAAAGTGGATAGTACAAAATAAAAAATTGTGTTTTATTATCTTTAAGCTAGGAGTCTATTTTCTTATAATCTTATATTCTAATTGTGTTTAGCTGATGATGACTGCAATGTTTCTTTGTCTTTAAGGGGGACCACACAACTGTTAAAACCCCATAAAAACAAACAATTAATCAAGACTGCCGACCATTATTAATTATTGCTCAAAATGAATATAACACATCTCAACTATGAAAACCTACCTACACAAAAAAAAATAATGAATTTGACAAAGATAAAATGATAAAATTAGAAAGGCAGGAAATTAAAACTGTAGATCAGTGACGTTCTAATCATTAAAAAGTTGGTTTTAGAAAGTAATGACCTAAATTTTTTAAAATTTACACGCTGATTTTATTAAAATTTAGAATTTACATGTTTTTTAAGGTGCTAAGTTCGAACATCAATGAATTATGTTCATAACAAAAAATTAGTTATATATTCAGACATAGGCTTGTGTTCAATATTCCCACCACATGTGGGAATTCAACTCATAGAATTGACCAATTTCACAGTTGATTTATATACGGATATTATATAATACCGAACACAAATTAATAATTTTCAAAATTCATAAATTTATATCTTGGGTATTGGTACTAAATATTCCTGGTGAGTTAAATTACTAAACATTTTGAAATAAAATTTTAAAAGCCATATTTAATGACAACAAAAAATTTGTACTATTGTTTGAAATGATTTATTTCTTATTAAAGTTTTTTCCTTCTTTAATTATTTATATTACTTACTAAATCATCTATTTCACTGTTGCTACAAATATGTTTTCTCCCGCCAAATTGAATTCATTAGTTGTTTGTTTCAATTTTCATTTGTTAACATATGAATCTAATATTTTTTCCTTTACCACATTTATCAAGGCTCTTTCTTTGTTTCCAGTTTGCAGAAAAATACTTACCCTTATCTGTTGAATGTTTTTTTCATACTGCCTCTTTAAAATATTTCATTTTCTTTTTAATTGGTGATAAATTCAGTGGTAGTTGTCAGATCTGAACTTTCTGCATCTGAACATTCCATTGGTGGAAACTGAAAAAACGGTTTTTTCATACTGCCTCTTTAAATTATTTCCTTTTCTTTTTAATTGGTGATAAATTCAATGGTAGTTGTCAGATCTGAACTTTCTGCCTCTGAACATTCCATTGGTGGAAACTGAAAAAACGGATTTTTCATACTGCCTCTTTAAATTATTTTCTTTTTCTTTTTAATTGGTGATAAATTCAATGGTAGTTGTCAGATCTGAAGTTTCTGCCTCTGAACATTCCATTGGTGGAAACTGAAAAAACGGATTTTTCATACTGCCTCTTTAAATTATTTCCTTTTCTTTTTAATTGGTGATAAATTCAATGGTAGTTGTCAGATCTGAAGTTTCTGCCTCTGAACATTCCATTGGTGGAAACTGAAAAAACGGATTTTTCATACTGCCTCTTTAAATTATTTCCTTTTCTTTTTAATTGGTGATAAATTCAATGGTAGTTGTCAGATCTGAAGTTTCTGCCTCTGAACATTCCATTGGTGGAAACTGAAAAAACGGATTTTTCATACTGCCTCTTTAAATTATTTCCTTTTCTTTTTAATTGGTGATAAATTCAATGGTAGTTGTCAGATCTGAACTTTCTGCCTCTGAACATTCCATTGGTGGAAACTGATAAACGGTTTTTTCATACTGCCTCTTTAAATTATTTCCTTTTCTTTTTAATTGGTGATAAATTCAATGGTAGTTGTCAGATCTGAACTTTCTGCCTCTGAACATTCCATTGGTGGAAACTGAAAAAACGGATTTTTCATACTGCCTCTTTAAATTATTTCCTTTTCTTTTTAATTGGTGATAAATTCAATGGTAGTTGTCAGATCTGAACTTTCTGCCTCTGAACATTCCATTGGTGGAAACTGAAAAAACGGATTTTTCATACTGCCTCTTTAAATTATTTCCTTTTCTTTTTAATTGGTGATAAATTCAATGGTAGTTGTCAGATCTGAAGTTTCTGCCTCTGAACATTCCATTGGTGGAAACTGAAAAAACAGATTTTTCATACTGCCTCTTTAAATTATTATTTCCTTTTCTTTTTAATTGGTGATAAATTCAATGGTAGTTGTCAGATCTGAAGTTTCTGCCTCTGAACATTCCATTGGTGGAAACTGAAAAAACGGATTTTTTCATACTGCCTCTTTAAATTATTTCCTTTTCTTTTTAATTGGTGATAAATTCAATGGTAGTTGTCAGATCTGAAGTTTCTGCCTCTGAACATTCCATTGGTGGAAACTGAAAAAACGGATTTTTCATACTGCCTCTTTAAATTATTTCCTTTTCTTTTTAATTGGTGATAAATTCAATGGTAGTTGTCAGATCTGAAGTTTCTGCCTCTGAACATTCCATTGGTGGAAACTGAAAAAACGGATTTTTCATACTGCCTCTTTAAATTATTTCCTTTTCTTTTTAATTGGTGATAAATTCAATGGTAGTTGTCAGATCTGAACTTTCTGCCTCTGAACATTCCATTGGTGGAAACTGAAAAAACGGATTTTTCATACTGCCTCTTTAAATTATTTCCTTTTCTTTTTAATTGGTGATAAATTCAATGGTAGTTGTCAGATCTGAACTTTCTGCCTCTGAACATTCCATTGGTGGAAACTGAAAAAACGGATTTTTCATACTGCCTCTTTAAATTATTTCCTTTTCTTTTTAATTGGTGATAAATTCAATGGTAGTTGTCAGATCTGAACTTTCTGCCTCTGAACATTCCATTGGTGGAAACTGAAAAAACGGATTTTTCATACTGCCTCTTTAAATTATTTCCTTTTCTTTTTAATTGGTGATAAATTCAATGGTAGTTGTCAGATCTGAAGTTTCTGCCTCTGAACATTCCATTGGTGGAAACTGAAAAAACAGATTTTTCATACTGCCTCTTTAAATTATTATTTCCTTTTCTTTTTAATTGGTGATAAATTCAATGGTAGTTGTCAGATCTGAAGTTTCTGCCTCTGAACATTCCATTGGTGGAAACTGAAAAAACGGATTTTTCATACTGCCTCTTTAAATTATTTCCTTTTCTTTTTAATTGGTGATAAATTCAATGGTAGTTGTCAGATCTGAACTTTCTGCCTCTGAACATTCCATTGGTGGAAACTGAAAAAAACGTATTTATTTGGTTTTTTGGTTCAAAACCCATGTCATATTTGATTGTTTTAGAAGGGATAAACATAATTTTGAAGTAATATACCAGAACTAAAAAAAAAATTCCCTAACAATAATCTTTATTATATGTTTACTTAAATTCTTATATTAACTGAAGAATCCCATTGGATTAACTCTAGAACTACTGTTAACAATTGTAATTGCACATATACAAATATATAGAAAATTATATAGTCACCAATGGTATCCATCTGATTCTCTCAAAATTGTAAAAATTTCTATCTTTCTAATAAACTAAAAAATTTTATATGGCATATTATTAATAGAGTAAAACAGTGATTGTTAGAGTATTTTTTTAACTTTTCATATATTCCTATGTATTTCTTATGGGCTAAAAGTACAATAGGTTCATTATTACCAAATTTTTGCAAAATCTTGAGTTTTTTTACTTTTTTGGAAGGCTTAAATGGAAAATTTTGTAACTTTAGTGCACAGTAAGAAAAGAGATTAATGAAAATCAGGCCAATCATTTAGGTTGTAGAGACAATACACATGAATGTTGAAAAGCAAAAATCTAATAAGTTGAATCCATATTTTTTAAATTATTTTTATTAATAATATTTTAAAATATTCCCACAATATAAGAGCAAAAATACTTAACAGGTAATGGGAAAATGAGCAGCAGTTCTAGAGTTAATAAACCAAACTTAAGTTTTAATATCAGTCAGAGGAACATCATAAACTTCATATTCTCTTAACTCCAATTATTAAGAACACAAGGAAATAATAAAATAGGGATGGTATTATGATATTCATAGCTGGTAAATAAAATTAGTTCTTGTTGATAAAAAATAACTCAATTATGATCATTATTCTTGAATCAATTCAAAATCAATAGCTGAAAGTATGCAACCATTTAATCCTTCTATTTTCAAACTTGTGGTGACTAAAATAACTAAGTATGGTTAGTTCATAGCGTGTTAAGTAGAATTTACCTGTTTATATTATTAAAGTACTGATATTCAGTAGTCGTTAGAATTAACAGCTTGTCTGAATATTGTATAAAATACTACATTATTATTACTATCAACAGGTTCTTCATGACAGGATATTTATCAGTAGGGTTTGAATTTGCTGCGGAACTTACATATCCAGAACCAGAAGGCACTTCTGCAGGTCTTCTAAATGCATCAGCTCAAGTATTTGGTATCTTATGCACAATTGTCTACAGTTGGATATTTTCTAGATATGGAGATTTATGGGCCAATATAACATTATGTGGTGTATTGTTTATTGGCACATCATTAACAGCTCTTATTAAATCAGACTTACGTAGGCAAGCAGCACATGAAAAGTCACAACAAACTAAACCTTGACACAGTAATGTCTTGGATATAAATAATTATCAGTTTACATCCCAAATATATCGTGATACAGAATTTAAAAGTAACCATAGATAAATATAATAATCTTGTATGTTTATAAAGGTACCCTTTAAGAGTGAAAATCTTTACTATTTATGTTAATTCCCACAAGCACATTTTATAAACAAGAAAAAGAGAAAAGGGTTGGAAGATATTTTATTAGAAAATACAAAACGACGATATACTCTTCGTAAACTAATATTAATTTTAAGCAATATTTAACTAACTTTTCTTGTAACTTGAATACATATGAAAAATTAATACTAAAATATATTTGAACAGAATACAAAGACATTAAGTCACAGGATACTAATACAAAAATTGTATGTTTTATAAATACTGCAGACATCTATTTTTAATGCACAGCTGGTAAATGTATTTTTTAATGTCGCTTCTATTGTTGAAACAATACAAGAAATATTTTTATTTTAGACAATATAAGATGGACTTGTGTATAATGATAGCTAAAATACAATTTACCTCAAATTGAAATTAATTCAGACTAAATCTTATATTTTGTGCAATGGAACCCATGCTCTCTAATTTCTGTAATGTATGATGTTTTATTGTAGCTCTGAATCTATAACTAGGGGCTAATATATTTAAAATATTTTGAAATCCTGTTACCTGTAAGGTCTTAGAATCTTCTTTTCCCCCCTTTTTTTTAATGAAATCGCCACTTCTAATTAGTAGTATTTATTCAAGTTTAATGTTTCATTATTAAAATTTTTATTATTAATAATTATTGCTATGTTGAGATTCATAAAACACATAGCAAAAGGATTTTGATACTTATGGATTAGTCTTGGTCTCACTTAAAACAGCTCCAACTTGAAGTGAATTCTCCTTTAAAAAGTATTGCCTTTTGTATCTCTTTTCGTGTAACTAATTTCAATTATTAAATTTGTAAAGAAAAGAAGTTTTATTTCAAAAATTGTTACTTGATATTTTTGCAACGATAAGTATACATGTATATATATATATATATATATATATATATATATATATATATATACACTTGATTAAATCATTAAGATGATTAAATTTCCAAGATTTTTGTAATTTAATATAATTTTTGAGAATCGTTGATTTTTTTATCATTTTGATTTATGATGAAACCAAAACAAATAATATAGTTAATTTAAAGTATTATAATGTATATATTTATTTTTTGTAATAAAATTTAACAAATTAAATAGGAAATAACTGTGATATATACATTCAAATAGGTATGAACTATATAAACGGAATTAATTCAGATGTACTAATGGTGCTCAAATAAAATAATGTTTTTTTTACAAGACTCATTATTATATTTCCTGCTTTTATAGAAGACATCTTATGGATGAGGTGAGGAGGGGGAGGTAATATAATTTAACAAACAAAATAAAACTTAAAAAGAATCCGTTGATCTGGACTATGTCCAAAAACTTATATTTTATCTTGTGATTAGAATATTTTTGTATCACATATGAATAATTCTAACACAGAAATTTAATAAGACTCTAATGTATTATTAAGTTTAAAAAACTTTCTGTTCAACTTCACCAACTAATGTATGAATAAATAAAGGTAGTGACCAACCATTATTTTCAGACTAAAGATATAAGGGCTTACGGCCAATTTTCTGTTACAGAATAAATAAACTGATTATATATTTAACAAATTTTTGATTAACGTTATTTTCTGGTTTTAAAGTTATCGGATAATGATGGATTGTTTACATCATATATTGATATAGCTTATTTCAACAATGGCCACATTTGTGCATAGTGAAATTTTTCCGATGTATTAATCACCATGCTATTAGCGCTACCAGATCAGATTATCCACTAAACTCACGACAGGAAAGGTGATTCACCCCAATAAACCATTATGTGACACATGGTTAGTGTGAATCCTTTATTGTTAGTTGATCTATGTTTAAAATTATTGATGTTAGACATTCTATGTGTTAAAGCGCTGATCTTTGACTTGTAGTTTTTCCTGACAATTTTAATTATTTCGACCACCACTTAGGCTTAGTTTTAGGCCTGAGTTCCGACACAGGAACAGATAAACGTGTGCCACGCTATTGCTGAAACTGTGCCCACGAGTAATCGTCCTGAATCGAGCTCAGCAACGGAAGTGTCTCAGCAGGAAAACTGCTGAGCACAGAAGATGTCACCGGCCAATTGAGCGATGAAAACAACTCATCATCATCCGCGCTCAATAACATTAATACTGTGCGAAGACATGACCTCGGATTAAGCAGTCCCACTATGTCTAATCATAAATATATATATGTACCGAATAATATGATTATAAGCAATATGTTTTGCGACAGAAATTTCTTGTTAAATGAAGATAGTTACGAGTTAACAACGAGAGAGCGAAATGTTACAGCCCTCATCGTTACTGGTTCTAATATTACATGCATCGCAGAACAATGGTTCCAAGAACACAGACAACAAATTAAAAAATATGAACAACTTCCAATGACAAATATTCAAATAACAACGGCTGTTGGCTCAAAGACCCGCAGAGTATCCAGGATAATAATGTTTCAAGTTATGATTGAAGAGGAGGAAATATGGGTGCAAGCACTTGTTGTACCAAATTTAATTCGCGACTTATTTATTGGTATAGATTTGATAAGTAAACTAGAGATGGAGATAAACTTCAAAACATCGACGTTGCAAATTAAAGCAAATGATAAAAAAATAATATTGAAGTTTGAATATGCGATTAAAGAAGGAATTTTATGCTACATTACTGAAGAAAATATAAATATAAATAATAATAATGATAATGATAAATATATATTAAATAACACGTACAATGAAAGCGAAGCGAATTACAATGAGGAACAAGTAGAGTACAATATCGACGATCCTGAAGAATTAAATGAATGTAATATTAATAACATTTTGGAAGAAAATCGAAATTTGGAACCCCATCAAAAATTAGAATTAACCAGATTAATATTAGAATATAAAGACATCTTTTCAGACACCCCGGGCTTATGCAATAAATATGTACATCACCTCGAAATAAGAGAAGACTGAATATTTAGAGGGCAAACATACCCTGTCCCCTTAATCCATCAAGAAGCCGTAGCACGCGAGATCCAACAAATGCTGCGTATTAATGTCATTGAACCGTGTCACAGTCATTTCATTAACCCGATTATCCCAGTTACAAAGAAGAATGGAGAAATTACACTATGTTTAGATGCTAGAAAAGCAAACGAGATTACCCTACCAGATTATGAGCAGAATAGGAGCATAAATGAATTGTTGGCTAAAGGGAAAAACTGCAAATGGATCAGCACCATCGACTTAACTGCTTCATACTGGCAAGTCCCGCTCAAGCCAGAGTCAAGGAAATATACTGCGTTCCAGTTTCGAGGAAGAACGTACCAATATAGAGTTACGCCGTTTGGAATATCACGTCTTCGAAGACAGCGTCGAATCATTTACACTTGTATATATCGACGATATCTGTGTCATTTCTCAAGGATTTTAATACACACTTAGAACATCTCTCTCACATATTTAAAAGATTAAAAGATGCTAATATGACGATCAAATTTGATAAATCGCTTTTCTGTAGGACGTCTGTACCTTTTCTAGGCTATACCTTAACAGCCACTGGTCTACAAATGGACAATAGCAAAGTTCGGCCAATTCTAAATTATCCAACCCCAAAAAATCGAAAACAAAAGGATTTCTCGGGTGTATTAACTATTATAATAAATTTCTCTCTAAATTCTCTGAACATGTACAACCCCTTCTACGGCTCACCTCAAAGAAAATAAAATTCCACTGGACAACAAGAGACGACCATTTTACCTACAGACCGATGCCTCAGATTTTGCAATCGGTGGCCATTTATATCAATTAAATGAACAGGGAGAGAAAAGAGCAATAGTCTTCTTATCCAGAGCATTGCAACCAGCAGAGCGAAGGTTCACGACAACCGAAAAAAATTATTAGCATTTATCTATTGTTTACAGAAAACTCGGTATATCATTTATGGCACCGATATAACAATAATAACGGATAATCATGCTCTTACTTTTCTAAAAATATGCAAATTATTAAGCTCTCGATTAATGCGATGGATCCTGGCTTTACAAGATTACAATTTCAAGATATTACATTGTAAAGGGAGTGAAAACTGTACCGCGGACGCATTAAGTTGCATCATAAACTCACAAGGTATCAATCCAATCGCCGATATACCCGAACTAATGATGGCGTACATAGATCGCATACAGGACCACAATCTACAACACGAACTACAAAATATGAAAATTAATCAAGAACAAGACCAAAATTTAATTGCTATAATACAAAATTTAAAGAACAACATTTCTCCTTCTAACGATTCAAAATTAATGGAAAACTACATGCTACATGAAGGAATTTTATATAAACGTTTAGATCAACAGTGGCTTATAATAATACCAGAACACTTAATCAGTCGTCTCATATGGGAGTGCCACACATACTACTTGCATTGTGGAGCTAAAAAATGTTTAGACATCCTAAAAGAGAGTTTCGTATTTAAAAATATGGGACGCCGCATTAGAACTACACTCGCCACATGTGACTCATGTCAAAAGTGTAAAAGCAATCCACATCCTTCCCGAGGGATAGCAAAAGGAATCACTTGTATTGGCAAAAATCATCACCTCGCTGTGGACATAATTGGACCACTTCCCACAAGTATAGGTCAAACTAAATAACCATTCATACTCATTGTCTTAGATATATTTACAAAATTTGTCAAACTCTACCCGATCAGAACCGCAAGCACAAAAACGATTTTATATAAACTACTAAACTTACATTTTTCAACCTACTATAACCTTTATTATTTATTTTTAATTAATTACTTTGATTAAAACACAACTACGTTATCATATTTAAATTATTTATTCTTTAAAATACAATTTGCACCTAAAGTTGGGTGCCAATATATAACAGTTGAATTAATTAAAATCTTCAAATTAATTGATGCACATATGAGTATTCAAATTTATTCATCTTATCACTAAATCTCATCCATTCAACTTAAACTAGACATAAACATTTATAACACAATGAAATACTTAATTCTAGAACATAGCAATTTTATTATTATTAGGTGCATCAAAATCGTATCATTAATTGTAAATTTAATTTAGTCTTTATATTTTAATATCTCAATTGTTTTATTGATTTGTTGGGCGCCAGGTATAATTTACCAATTATATAATGAAGTTACTTTGATTGCTCTTTGAAATTTAAGTTTAAATGGCTCTCGGCCTAGCTCAGATTTTATTTAAAGTGGGGCGTGGTTTCTTTGGTAACCTGAAGTAAAAACTACAATAACTAATCAGATAACTTATCGTGGTTCAGTAGCATGGAATGATGTCTTCTTGGAGTTTTACAGGTGAGATGATCCCTCGAACTTATGGCAGATATCACAAGAAACTTAATCCAATTTATAGGCACTTTGACGATCTCGAAGCTTGAACTACCTCACTCTGTTGCTTGAATTCTTGGTCAATTAATCAAAACTCTTCTTTAACTTTACGATGATTTTAATATAATTCGATGACTTAAAACTTTTCTTCACTTTACGACGATTTGGCGAACTTCGCCCTGTTCCTAGTTCCTCTCCCTTGCGACGCTCGTTCTTCACTGCTTTTTCTGATTTTTGAATTCTTACGCAGAGTTTTCCCGTTTTACCCCTTCTTCGCTTATTTCTGGATGACGCTTCTTTTTGGTTGGTTGGATTTGATTTTTCAAACTCTAACCGTCTTTCAAAGTTCGTTAAATCTTGTTTCTTAGCTGAGTTCAACGTACCTCTGCCTAGTTTTTTGTCTCTTTTTCTTTTGTTAACTTGGGCGTACACAAACTTTCTAATTTCCCATGTTGTCACATTACATAACTCAACTCTTCCTATTTAATTTGTCACGCTGCCCTCGCCCTTTCAATAATTTTGTAGTTTCGAAGTATTGTTTCCTTAGAAATCCTTTAACAAAATTTATTATGTGTTGGAGTGACGTTTATGTTTGACATTTATTTCTAACTGACAAGGTTTAAACATTTTGAATTGGACAAAGCTTTTACTTAGGGCTTCTCAACGTTACATAAGTCCCAAGAAATTTTATGTTAATTGCATAATTAATGATAAAATTTGCTTTTGATACACCTTTACACTAAACTTATTTTAATAATACACATATACATATCGTAACATGGACTATGACCTACTCTTACTCTCATTTAAAAACCCATTAGAATTACTGTCCCTTTAAATGACTTTATGACCTACTCTTACTCTCATTTAAAAACCCACTAGAATTACTGTCCCTTTAAATGACTTTATGACCTAAACTGCGGTCAACCTTTTTTCTTAACAATGGCATTGTCTAGAATCCCACGTCAACAAACCCTTCTTGTAAACCCCAATTAACATTGTTCCCTTGACCCTCTTCAACTGTAGGACATGTGTTTGTTTACATTTTATTTTACAGTTAAATTCATTTATTTTTGTTTACTTAACTCTCTAATTAATTATGAAACCTTTTTAATAATCTACAATTAAATATACCTCGGATGTGAGTTTTATTATTTTTAATACTAGCTAACTTATAAGTAGTTTTTCCTATCTTAGAGATTACGGTGTATGGTCCTTCATATAGTTCACAGAACTTGTGATATCGTTTTTCAATTGTGCTTGACGGAATACAAGCTCTTACTAGTACTAAATCATTTATCTGATATTCGGTTGGTGGATGCAGTTCATTGAACTTCTTAGCGAATTTTTCCCTTTTATTTTTAATTCGTAAGTATATTTCTCCGTGGTCAATGTCGTTTGTTTCTGTGTTGCCTGGATTAATTAAATATTTTTTCCAAATTCGTGTCGGACGTGTATTAAATTGTACTTCTAATGGTGTTGACTCAATTGTATCATGGTATGATTCGTTCATGAAACTTTCCACAGTTTCAAGTAGCCTTCCCCATTCTTGGTGATTGTCAGGTAACAGGATCCTGAAAGGTTGACCTAGATTTCGCATTACTCTCTCCGCCAAGTTGCTTTGTGGATTTCGTATTGCAACGGTTCTTTGTCTAATTCCCAGTTCTTGTAACCCTTCTGTCCATTTTTTGGATGTAAATTGTGTACCATTATCCGAAAGTATGTATTTTGGTAATTGGACTTCTTTAATGTATTTCCTGATTTGATTTAATGTTGTTACGGTTGTTGTGTTTTTTACCTTATACAATTTTGTGTATTTAGAAAATGCGTCAATCACTACTAAGATGTACCTTGACCCGTAGACTGACCGAGGCAATGGTCCGTAATAGTCTACACACACTAGTTCACCCTTACCTTTTGGTATAATAGGCGTAAGTTCTGCGTTTCTACCTTTGTTGTCATGTTTACATTTTTGACATCGTAAACATTTAATTATTATATCCCTGACCTTTTTAGCGACTTTGTCTCCCGTGAAATCTTCCTTAAAATTATGGTAACATTTGCTTATTCCTATATGTCCGCAAATTTCATGAATTTCCTTAATTAATACTTCAATGAATTTTTCTGGAATCATTAATTTCCACATTCCTCTTTCCTTGCGAAATAATTTTTCTTCAAACAATTTATAACATTCTAAAATTTTTGGATCATTTTCTTCTAATTTACCTACTATATTCCTAAATTTTGTATCCTTCTTCTGTAAAACTTCTATATTTTGTAACTGTTCGCCCACTTCTGGATTAAACTTCTGTAACACTAATTGGATTTGTACAAGTCGGTCCTCCCCATTTTCTTGTGAACATTCTCCATCCTCTGGGAATCTGCTCAATGTATCTGCAACAATATTTTCTTTTCCCTTGCAGTGTCGAATTTGGATGTTATACTCCTGAATTAATAAGATCCACCTCGTCATTCTAGCGTTAAGTAGTTTGCATTGGTTAATGAAAGTGATCGCCTTATTGTCAGTTATAACGGTTATTTTTCTCCCTAATAAATAATTCCTAAATTTCCTTAATCCTAATACTACACTATACAATTCTTTTTCGGCAGTGCTATAAAATCTCTCAGCCCCTTTAAATGTTCTGCTTGTAAATCCTACTACAGCAATGTTATTCTGGTCATCGAGTTGGTACAGTTGTGCTCCTGACGCAATATCGGACGCATCTGTCTGTAAGTAAAACATCTTTTCCATATTTGGGTGCTTTAACGTTACAGCCTCAATAAATTCCTCCTTTACAGCTAAAAAACTCTGGTTAATACTATTTGTCCATTTAAATTTTGTTCCTTTCTTCAGTAGTCCTTGTAATGGAGCTGTTGTTTGTGCGTAATTTTTTGAAAACCGGTGGTAGAAATTTGTTAATCCTAAAAAGCTTTTTAATTGTTTTGGTGTCTTAGGACGCGGAAAATTTTGAATTGCCATCATTTTTTGCTCTTGCGGTTTGATACCATCTGTGGTGATAACAAAACCTAGATAATCTATTTCTTTCCTGCAGAACATAGATTTCTCAAAATTTACTGTTAAGTTGGCGTCTTGAAATACCTTTAATATTTTTTCTAATTGGTCCACATGATCTTCCCAGTTTTGCGAAATACATAAACAGTCGTCCACATACATAATTAAATTCCTTTTAACTTCTTCCGTCAGAATTGAGTCCAAACCTCGCGTTAAACTTGCTAAGCTTGTGCTCAACCCAAACGGAACGGTTTTGTACCTGTAGCACAATCCTTTGTACAGAAATGCCGTGAAATCCTTGCAATCTTCGTGCAACGGGATTTGCCAAAAACTGCTAGTTAGGTCTAAACTACTCATCCAACTGATCTTCTTACCGATTGTCAATAACTCTTGGATTGGTCGAATCCCTTCGTAATCCGGTATGGTTCTCGCATTTATAGTCCTGGCGTCTAAACAGATCCTTACGCTCCCATCTTTCTTACATACAGGTACTATAGGATTAATGTATGCGCTGTTTGCTCTCTCGATGATCCCATAACTTAGCATTCTCTGAATCTCTGCATCAACGGCTTCTCTAAACTTAGTTGCTACTGGCCAACTCCTCTGACAGTATGGTGTTCTATCAGTTACTTGAAATTTATGGTAATAAGTTGAAATTAATCCTGGTTTTTTGCTGAAAACTGTTTTATATTTATTAAATATGCTGTATAACCGCTGCCTATTCTCAAGTGGTACATGTTCCAAATTGCTTATTTTGTTTATATCAAGTTCATATTTATCCTCTTCAATTTGTAGGCAATTATTCAAACTTTCAATATTAACTTCTGACGAATCCTCGAATTTAATTTCCTTTCTACCAACTCCATAGTTTAATTTATTTCCTATTTCTAACTTATTATTAATAAAATTGACGATTGCATGATTTCTTGATAAAAACTCTAACCCAAGTATACAATCTCGAATTAGTTCTGGCACTATTATAAAATGCACGGCGATTAATTCTGTTCCTAACTTAACTTTAATGAAAATTTGTTTTTTAACACTTTTGGAACGCAGACCTAATGCTCCAATAACTTTTACTCCTGCTACCGGTAATTCTTCAAAAACTCCTAAATTTAATTTATTTGTGTTGTAGAAAGATTCAGATATCGAATTTACCTCACAACCTGTATCGATTAACGCTCTGACCTGTACACACTCATTAAAAACTAACTTAATTTCTGGACATTTATTAATGTCATTAATTATATCGCTTGTGTCGTGATTGTCCTCTAAATAATCTTTTAAATCGGTGAATAAGGTATTTATGGTTGCCTTGTTCTTATCCGCTAGGTCTACATTCCATTCCAACTTTCACTTTTGCCCTCTTCCGTCCCTGTCTGCAGGTTGTCGACCTTCCCAACGGTTCCCTGGTCCATTTTTTATGTCGGCACGCACATCTGGTTTTCTGTAAACATCCCTATTCTGACGTAACGGTAAATGTCTACTGTTGTACCCATTCATTTGTCCCCAAGGCCTGTTTACAACTTCTCCCTCTCTCTCGTCGCGTGGATAGGATGCCTTATAATTACCATTTCTTTCTTCGTAACTATTAATGTGTCGTACATCTGCCTGTCGGAATTCCATCAATAGTTTTACAAATTCCTGCTTTGTTTTCACACCCCTGGTGATAACAGCAATTAGTGTAGTTGGGTGAAAGTGCTTAGCGATTTTTTGGACTAACTGGGCTTCTAAAATCGGCGGTTCTAACTCTGAACATTCCAACATCATGTTCTCCACATATGTGATAGCTTCATCCCCAATTTTTCCTTTAAACTTTCCGAATTCCAACCTGTCTCGGATGTTTGCTTGTATCATTTCGTTAAAATATTTATCCATAAATATTTTTTCAAAATCTTCGAAGTTTTTAACTTCCCTACGGTGTAGAAACCACCATACACATGCTTCATCTTTTAAATATCTATCTAACCAATACATGTTCCCTTGATGTGTGTAACTAACGCTAACTTCTTTTATGATCCTTAAAAATTGCATTGGGAATCTTTCTTTTCCTGTAAAACTAATATCCCTTATCTCTGGTTCCCTTATTATGATACCATCCCTTGTTTTTAAATTACTTAATCTTTCATCTACTTCTGTCACTTTATTTTTCATTTCGTCCGTTTGTTTCTGATATTGGTTAATTTTTTGTGAATTTTCTTGGCATTGTGATTCGATTTCTAGAATTTTATTATTAGATCTAGCTTGACTTTCCTTTACCTTATCAATCTGAGCGTCTACGTTAATTTGATTTTCAGTTAAATTTTTGTTTACGGTGATTTCGATTTCTTTAAT
Organism: Aphrophora alni; assembly: GCA_963513935.1. Lineage (NCBI taxonomy): Eukaryota > Metazoa > Arthropoda > Insecta > Hemiptera > Aphrophoridae > Aphrophora > Aphrophora alni. The sequence goes on along the minus strand of OY740770.1, from coordinate 59,868,640 downwards.
GCTCTCTTGCACATCCTTTTCTACTTCCACGACTTTACTTGCAATTTCTTTTAAATTTTCTCTTAAATCTTCGCACTTATTACCTAATTTATCGGTGAAATTTTCTTCAATTTTATTTAATTTATCATTCATTTCCGTCCTAATTGTCTCGGCTGTGGTATCCGATCTTAATCTAATTTCTTCGAGCTTGTTCTCGAATCTCTCCGCAAATTCATTAAATTTTCGGTCCATTGTCTCCGCATTTTGACTAACATTGCCACTAAGTTCTTCTAATTTTTTATTATTTTCCTCGAGCTTTTTATTTTGTTCTGCGAATTTTTTATCGATGCTTGCTTTTAGAATTTCCGCATTTTTATTAATTTCTTCGAAATTCTTTTTATTAAGGGCTTCCGCATTTTTACTACTTTCTTCAAATTTTTTATCGATGCTTGTTTTTAGGATTTCCGCATTTTTATTACTTTCATCAAATTTTTTATTAAGGATTTCGATTAATTCGTTTAATCCTACCGTTGGGGTCCCATACACCTTTAAATTTTCACTCTCCCCTGAATTATTACCCTCATTAGTATTACTTTCACTATTATTAATCCCTATAGCTCTATCCATTTCTGATTCTATCCCCATTTGATTATTAATCTCCTCATCAAACCCCATTGTTATTTGGTTATTTGCCATCTTTTTATAATTTTTTATCCTATTACTACGTCTTAACATTAAATTAATTATATCTAATAGTCTTTCTGTCTCTTATCTTATAATGCTACCTTCAGGTTACACCACGTGAACTAAATTTTAATTTTAATTAAACCACGAGTTGGACGCCAATTATAACCTTTATTATTTATTTTTAATTAATTACTTTGATTAAAACACAACTACGTTATCATATTTAAATTATTTATTCTTTAAAATACAATTTGCACCTAAAGTTGGGTGCCAATATATAACAGTTGAATTAATTAAAATCTTCAAATTAATTGATGCACATATGAGTATTCAAATTTATTCATCTTATCACTAAATCTCATCCATTCAACTTAAACTAGACATAAACATTTATAACACAATGAAATACTTAATTCTAGAACATAGCAATTTTATTATTATTAGGTGCATCAAAATCGTATCATTAATTGTAAATTTAATTTAGTCTTTATATTTTAATATCTCAATTGTTTTATTGATTTGTTGGGCGCCAGGTATAATTTACCAATTATATAATGAAGTTACTTTGATTGCTCTTTGAAATTTAAGTTTAAATGGCTCTCGGCCTAGCTCAGATTTTATTTAAAGTGGGGCGTGGTTTCTTTGGTAACCTGAAGTAAAAACTACAATAACTAATCAGATAACTTATCGTGGTTCAGTAGCATGGAATGATGTCTTCTTGGAGTTTTACAGGTGAGATGATCCCTCGAACTTATGGCAGATATCACAAGAAACTTAATCCAATTTATAGGCACTTTGACGATCTCGAAGCTTGAACTACCTCACTCTGTTGCTTGAATTCTTGGTCAATTAATCAAAACTCTTCTTTAACTTTACGATGATTTTAATATAATTCGATGACTTAAAACTTTTCTTCACTTTACGACGATTTGGCGAACTTCGCCCTGTTCCTAGTTCCTCTCCCTTGCGACGCTCGTTCTTCACTGCTTTTTCTGATTTTTGAATTCTTACGCAGAGTTTTCCCGTTTTACCCCTTCTTCGCTTATTTCTGGATGACGCTTCTTTTTGGTTGGTTGGATTTGATTTTTCAAACTCTAACCGTCTTTCAAAGTTCGTTAAATCTTGTTTCTTAGCTGAGTTCAACGTACCTCTGCCTAGTTTTTTGTCTCTTTTTCTTTTGTTAACTTGGGCGTACACAAACTTTCTAATTTCCCATGTTGTCACATTACATAACTCAACTCTTCCTATTTAATTTGTCACGCTGCCCTCGCCCTTTCAATAATTTTGTAGTTTCGAAGTATTGTTTCCTTAGAAATCCTTTAACAAAATTTATTATGTGTTGGAGTGACGTTTATGTTTGACATTTATTTCTAACTGACAAGGTTTAAACATTTTGAATTGGACAAAGCTTTTACTTAGGGCTTCTCAACGTTACACTACGGTACACGCGAAAAATTACAAAGTGACAACGGTACACAATTTCGAAGTCGAGCTTGGATTCGAACCTTAACCGAACATTCAATCGAACCCGTCTTCAACCTGTATTATCACCCCAAAACAAATATGGTAGAACGCCCGATCAGGGTAGTAAAAAGATGTCTAAGAACATATTGTTCTAGAAACCATAAGAATTGGGCTCGTTATATAGCTGACATCAATTCCATGTTGAATGAAGTACACAACGAAACCACCGGGTTTACGCCCAACGAACTCCAGTTAGGACAACGTGATGTACGATTTTGGGAACCTTACATCAGAAATTGTAAACAAACAGATCTACCGACCGAAACGAAACTAATTTTGGCATCACAACGAATTAAGAAGAGACAAAATAATAGAGCTTTAAAAATTAATCAAAAATCGAAACCCACAATATTTAAAATAAACGACTTAGTACTAATAAAAAATTATCAATTATCAAATGCTTTTGAAGAAGAGACTCATAAATTGTTCGAGATATTTAGCGGTCCGTATAAAATAAGTAAAATCATAGGAAAATCGACTTACTATATAAGTGATCTGAAAGGAAAATTGGAGAAAGGACCATATCATGTAACAGCAATTAAAAGGTACAAGTGCATAAGCGAAAACTTCCCTTCTTTACAGCCGGACAGCTGATCGTCCATAGTTCAATGACCTTACGTGACAAAAGTGCATGACGTCAAAGTAAGAAATATCACACATCTTGACACATTTAATACTAGATTGTCACCAAGCCACATAAAACAACATTATTTCTTATGGTGATGGTTCCCTGAAAACACAAGTACTCCTAGTATTTTCAGGAAAGAGTATCGTGGGGATATTGAAACATTTCAAAATAATGTTGTTTCAATAAATAATCAGTATTCCTTTCAAACACAAGAAGACACACACGACACCTACCGGAAAAAATGCACAACGGTAGCGATCTAAACAATTGCCTATAAATTTTAGACTTTCAACCAGATCAAAATTAATTAAAGCCTTTTATCAAAATTTTAGACCTATGTTACCCATATCAAAATTAATCTAAAGAATCCCACCTATCTATAAAAACCAATATTTATAAAAGAACAATAGTAAAAAGAACGACTAAAAGAAATTTATCAACTTACAAGTGGAAATGGAACGGCCTAGAAATTTATATCAAATGGAAGGTCGCCATTATTTCGGCGATTATAATAACATTAAAGACGCTGGGACAAAACAAACCTGGCCTATATATGAACCATATATTTCTGAGTATAAAATGTCACCTGAGTTCCTATTTAAAATTAATAATAAAGGTAGATTCTTTCAAATTACGACCGAAAGTCTGAACAAGATGGCGGCTGGAAGAAATACAAAATTGACAAGAGTTCAAAAGGTTAACACCCACTAAGGCTAGACCGATCCCGAATGGAGAAATGTTAGTGCGGGAATCTTTCACATATACGAAAACAATTATTGTTTACAGTTTATTAGAATAGGGTTATGTAGCTTTAAGAGAAGTTATTTAGTCCCATGTAATATTTTAAAATTTTCAATTGATAAATTAGAATCAGTAAATATCAATGTAAACTATTAACAGTTTCTTTTTTATATAAATTAGGGTCATAGTACCATTTCATACATTCCCCCCAAAACAACAAGACATAGAAATATGAACTTTTAAAAGAATCTCTTTGTGCATCAATTTGGAAAAAACAATAAAAGAAGGCAATTGTTGAGGGAGCCTAAAAGTTCAGACGTTGTCCTGATTTGCTTCATTTATGAAGAATTTTATTGTGAAAAAATACCAAGAAGAGCATCCAGATTATGTGAAATAGAGGCAGCAACAATCAAATAATATAGCAAAAGTGTTTTCTTTGTGTAATCAACCAATTTGAAAGTGCTACTAAATACTGGTGAGACCAATCTTACATCAATGCATTGTTCAGCCATTTTTTTTTTATCATATAAATTAAAAACAATTGAAGCCCAAGTGGCAATTTCACAACATTCAAATACAAGATTACTATATGTGTGTACTAATTGCTAAAGTGATAACTTATACATTATAGCCCACTATCATGCATTCATTCCTATAACATTAATTTAATATATTGATTTCTTGAAATTTTTATGAACTTTTATTTTGTATGTAATGTCTCCTTCCTTGAGGAAAGCCGCACCAACTCTTACCCGAGAAAGAGACTCTGTTATTTTTAATTTATATGTTACTATTGAACTGTTCATTTTACGTCTCAGGATATTCATTTTCTTTTATGTATTTTAGGTCTATTAATTAAATTTGTTTCTAAAGAACACTCTATAGAAGAAAATACTATTGTAAATATTCAATGAACATAATTTTAAATAAATAACGAATTGATTGATTTTTTTTTCTTTTTCTTATCTTGTTCATTTATTAAGTAATATATTTTAATGTGTAGCCATGTTCGTGACGAACATACTAAGGGAATCCTAGTTCTATTGCCCAGAATGTGACGTCGCTCTATGTGTTGCCCTGTGTTTTTGTGCCTACCATACAGTTGTTGAAATTATGTGTAGCAGGATGCTTCAAAAAATTTTAGACTTGTAAAATATCATAATGGTGACTTTAAAATTTTTATATAATGTTATTATACTGTTTGTATTAATGTTTTATGTTACAACATTTACCTTTTTGTTCTGAAATAAATGTGGATGTAAGCTATATGATGATTATTTATAACTGAACTGAATATTGTTTCCACAAGTTATTTTAGGATAATTTAACTACCCAAACAAACATCGAAACAGCACTAAAAATTTTGTTAATGGCAGTACTGCTTAATGTTTGTTGTAAAGTACAGATATCAACGATTAAAAACTATAACCTGAAATTGAATATTTTTACAAAAAGTCAACCTGAAAGCGGTTAAAAAAGAAATGAAATTGGACAAATCCTTAGCTCTTCAACTAATTATCATACTGCAGCGGTGTAATAAGGTGAAAATTAGAATTGGAGTTTATCATATATTTAAAAGCGCGTGATGAAAGTACAGAAGGGGGGGGGGAAGCTATTGAAAGTAAATTCAGGCTTCAGTAAATTCATTCATAGAAACAAGATAGATTTTCAAGATTAAAAAATAAATAACCATGTTTAATATTAGTATAACATAATTGATTACAAGTGTTTATTTTTAGTATAACATAATTAAGTACAAGTGTTGTTTTTTGTTACAAGTAATTGATAATCTGTGTGAAAAGGCGAGGGTATGTGAACTGTTGTAACAGCGGAAATTACAGAGGAATGAGGACCGGTTTCCAGTTATAGATAGGTGAAACGTGGTCTTACAGTTTTTGTAGAGAGTCTTAGTTCAGAGCTTGAGAGTAAGGTTGTGTTTCTGAAGTGATCAGACATATTTTGATAGAGAGAAATTTTTACAAAATGTAACGAAAATTGTTAATGTAGAGTCCTATTATGACATTTGAATCCGTGAGAGACGTTTTTCTTTTAAATAAAAGAAGTTTTAGAACATTGATAGTGATGATTTAACGAGGTTAGAGACAGTTTTTAACGTGGTAGGACGTAGTTAGAGTTTGAGGAGAGTATTGGACAATATCTTTTAATAAAGCGATGAATTTATTGTACATCGTTGTGTGCTTGAAAAGACAATTGAGCATCGATTGTATAAATTGAGTCTACAAGGTGATTGCAACACAAGATGAGAGAATCCCACCACGAGGACATTTTCAACCTACAGGATCGGTTATGCGGTAACAAAGAATCATAGACATTTTTGTATAAAAAAAAGAAACTCTTTGTATGAACCTTTTTAAATTTATTCTAATGAATAATTTTTGTATAACCATAATTAAACTTAAAATATTTAATTTCATTTTAATATAATCATAATCTTTGCTATGTGAGAATAGAAAACACTCACTATAAAAAATACTTTGTTTTGAGTTGCAACTATTAATATAAAGTCTTAAGAAAGAATTTAAGCCTCTTCAAGGCAAAATATATTAAAAAATTTAAAAACAGATTTTAAATATAAGTGGCAGGAATTGTGTCATGAATATGTATGTATAATTTTAATTCAATAAATTATGTTCAATTTCAGCTACAAATGTTTTCATTTCTAGGAACCAAAGTCACTGTGGAGTACACTTTTAAAAGAGCTTACGACCCTTGAGATTATAAATTTATTAAATTCATTTTTTCTATGTTAAACAACGACGAAAGTCTGGCGCCCAATATTAATCAATTAACAATAATTAAATTCAATTTCAATAAATAAATAACGTAGGAACTCTTCAAGTTCAAAAGATAATTTTTTTATTTTTAAATAGCTTCACTATTCATGTTAACTTCAGCATTTTAGAATAACTTCAGCGGTACGATGGCTCCCATCCCATGCAGCGGTAATAACTTTTTTTCAATTCAATCTTGAATTTTAACGATGAGTTCTACTCGGAATGTCATTATAATGATATATGTACTTTTAAATGTTTGTGTAAACTCTGAATTCTATTTTTGTATAAATTTAATATATTATAATATATGAGTATTTAAGTTAAAGTGTTTCACGCCTGAGGAAGCTGAAAGAAAATGCAAGAATTGCAAAAACTTTCTACATACCGTATGTAACAGTGTGAAAAGTCAGATCTTAATATTAACTTATTTAAAAGACGCGGTTAATCCATAGAGATAAAAGATTCAAATAATAATTTAAAACTAGTAAACTCATTTATAAAGAAAAAATAGATTTTCAAGGCTAAAAAATAAATAAACATGTTTAGTATTAGTACAACATAAACATTTGCGAATGTTTAATTTCTTTATATGTGAATTTTGATTTTATGCGGTGATATGTAAAATAACTATGGCAGTGACAATGTGACCGGAAAGGACTTTTTCGGAAGTAAGACATCTCGTGGCAAATTGCTAGATCAGTCCAGTTGGGAGTGTTGAACTGAACGGTCGTATTTTGAGAGTTAATGTAATAAACGTGGAGATGATAAAAGATGTGTTTTCTAAGTCTAGTTTGGAGTGTTTGAATGAACAATAGTATCTCAGAGACTAGTTAGAGCGTTCGGTTAGACCAGATGTTATGTAAATATGAACTTTGAAAAAATAAGAACTATTCGGAGTGTCGAAGTATAAAGTCATGTTCTCTGGTCGAATTAATTTCAATAAAAATGTAATGAGGCGTTATAAACAGTTCTAGGATCAATAAAATACATATCATTGTAATTATATAAAATTAAAAAACGTGAACTGTTGATTTGAAGGGTGAACTTTGTAAAATGTGCAAAGGAAATTATTTTTTTGCACGTGGTCGAGATGGTTGGACAGTTTGAATCGTGAGTTCGGGTTATGAACTAAGTTACAGAGGTGTTTAAGTGGAAAATAAACTTTAATACGAACTATTATTTGACATATAATTAACAATAAACTTAGAATAGTTAAACTATACAAATAAAATGACTTTGAGGGACGTTGCTCTCCAGGAACATCATCGTAAGAAAGCCATGTGGTTTGGACAAAGAAATGGAGTGATGTGTTTTAAGACAACGGACTGGTAACTCTGTATTATTTAATACTTAAATTTCAAATTGTTATTTGTATAAAATTTATCATATTTGATTTTTTGGTTTTTGTAAATTTAAAATTTACAAATAATTATGTTTTTTATTTTTATGTAAAAAAAAAAAAATAAATAATAGATAACGATTGACATAATTTTCCTTTTAAAGTAATGTAGATTCAATATTAAAGAACAGATAAATTCAATCTGTTAAGCTCTATAAATAATTCTTCAGTTGCAACTAAAAAAAAAAATAAAAAAAAAATAAAAGTAAATTCAAGATCTTTGTTTAAAATTAAAACCTTCTTAAAAGGAAATAACGACATCTGATAGTAGGATGTACAACATAAGTGATTTATATGATTTATTTCAATATTGATGTTAATGTGTTTTTGTTCTTTACTATTTAATAAATGTTTTTTGTTAACATTTCAGCCAAAGTGTTTTCATTTCAGAAACCAAAATCCACTGTAAGTACACTGATAAAAGAATTTGCGACCCCAGAGATTTTATAAATAATTAGATTCTTTATCTTTCTTTTTCTAAATTGGTAAGCTATAGTTACCTGGCGCCCTAGTCGAGTAAATTAATAAATTAATAAATAAATACTTAGTAGAACTCTTCAAGTTCAAAAGAATATAACTTTTATATTTTCAGATAGCTTCACTATATTATTAAATATAACTTCAGTTATATTTAATAGTTACAAATGGCGCCCAACGTGGGGCGTTTATGGTCGAAAAATACAGTGATTTTGGTGAAATGGAAACACAAATCAAGATAAGGACTCTATCAATAATAATAAGAAAGATTCTTTTTTTAAAAAATTTTGTGTTGGTTAAGCAATAGATTCTGTTGTGTTAAGTAAAATAAATTTAAATGGGTTTAGAAATAATAAATGATAATAATAATGAACAGGTTAGGATAATGATTTTGATAACTAAAATTTAAATTTAAAACTAAAGATTAATAGTAATAATAATTAAAATGGAGGGTACTAATAATAATAATCTAAGGTCTGAACAGGTTAGGGTAGATAAGAGTGTGGAAAATAATGATCAGAATAAAGAAATTAAGAAAATGTTTGAGACTTTAATGAGTAGTATGAAACAAGATAAATTAGAATTAAAGCTGGACAATGATAAAAAATTTGAATGTATAAGTAATGACATTAAACAAAGTAGATTAGAAACAAATAATAAAATTGAACAGAATAATCTAGAATTTAGGCAAGATAATGATAAAAAGTTTGAATGTATAAATAATATTATTAAACAAAATGGTTTAGAATTAAATAATAGGTTTGAAGATTTAAATACCAAAATTGAACAGAATAATATTAAGCTAGATAATTTGGATAAAAAGCTAGATCAGATCAAACTAGAATTAAAACCAGATTATGTAAAATTAGAACAGAATCTTAAAATGGAAATTAATGTAATGGAAACTAATAATAAAGTAGAATTTGAATTAAGCTATTGTGAGAAAAAAGTAGAATTTGAACAGATTAATAGTGTAGAAGGTGTTTTGGTAGAAGATATTGGTAACATAGGTAACAATTTAGATCAAGCAGTAGCTGAAATTGAAATTAACAGTTTTAATGAAATAAATAACATGTCAAATGAGTTGATAATAATAAAGGACAATTGTGTGAATGACTGTATTCAAGAAATTGCTAAAAAGATAAATAATGGGTTAACATGTAACAAGGTAAATTTAGAAACAGCGAATAACGTTGAAATTAATATGTCTAGTGGGGTTGGAATAGGTATAATTAATTCAAAAAATAAAGTAAAAATAAATAATCTAATAACAAAGGTATCAGCTGTTTATCTTAAAAAACGAGTGTACCATAAGAATGTAGAATCAAAAAACTATGCAATGTTAAAATTTAGATATGTCTTTGAAATTCAACAACAGAAAAGTAAAAGCCTCTTTGAACAAGATGAGTTCGAGTGTAAATTTGAGAAAGAGATAATAAAAGAAGGCTTTGCGGTAATATACAGAAATGGTGGGGTTGGAATTCCTAAACTAACAGATGTTGAAAGTAAGTCACAGTGTCTTGAGTTGTTTAAGAGAAAGGAGAGTGAAGGAATGTCTGAGAGGGAGAAAAAGGGTCTGTCAATACAAAGAAGATGTAATGTCAACAAGGGGGAATCTTTTGTTGAGGAAGGGTCATTTGTAAGATCTAGCCTAGAACAGATCTCTAAGTTAGAAACGGTATTTAACATTAAAAGTGTGTTAAAAAATTCAATCATGTACTTTAAAATCTTTCACCAATCGGGAAACCATCGTAAAAAAATAGATAATTTAAAATTGTTGTAATGAATTGAATTTGGAATGAATAAATAATAATGTAAAGACATTTTTATAATGACACACGGACTTGGTTTTGAAAAATAATATTACTGTAATAGAATAAGAGTTTTGTTAATAAATAAGTTTAAGTTTGATAATAAATAATTAAGAGTTATGAATATTAATAATTTGTGTGTACTAATAAATTTTGTAAGCTAAGACAGAAATATAGAAAATAATTATAAGCCAAGCGTAAAATGTTAGAAGTTTTAGTTTAAGAAAGGTTTCAGTATTTGTTAAAGTAAAGACGCTGGATTATAGCAGTGAATAACTTTATATGTTTATAGAAGAAATAATATTTAGAAAACGTGACGATAACAGATTGATTAGAAGGAAAGATTTGTATGACTTTAGATGTGAGTCATCAGTAGTGTTGAAGAAATAATATTTAATATTAAGTAGGTAGATTCAATGTTGAATATTCAATAATGTGAAGAGAGTTGAGATTCATCTGCAGACCGTATTGGAGCTAAAAGGATTTCATAGTCAATTCCTTATCAGTAAACAGATAAAGAGATATTGCATCATAAGGAGGGGAAAGTTGTTTATCTCTCAACCAGGCCTAAAATTCCTTTGCGTATAATATAGAGACTGATACAGTGTGTTACGAAAATACTGTTTTAGAAAATAAAAAACTTTTGGTTTATAATTATAAATTAACTAGTGTTTTCAAATAAAACATACTCAAATAAAGGATAATTGGTATTGATTAAAGTAAATAGAATAAAAGTAGATTACTTAAATAACTTTGATAGAATTAAAAGTAAAATTTCTAAGTGAAGAACTTAGAATAAATTTTAAAAATAAAATTTTTCTTTTTGAATTTGAATAATAACCTCTAGAAAGGATTACATAAACAGAAAATCGACGATGCTAGTAATAAGATTGGTAAAAATAAACATTATTTCAACTTCGGATGATACGATTTGAATGAAATTTTTTATGAATTTTAAATTTTCTTCGCGTAAATGCATTTAAGAAAGAACATGAACATTTTGGGAGGAGGCAGGAGTTTATGTAGTAAAAAAGGAATTGTTTTATTTGTAAAAATGAGACAATTTCGGGACTGCGCGAAAGGCGTGTTGTGAGTTTGGAGTGTGTGGTGGGCGGTATTTCGAATCGAGTAGGGATATCGCATTTCAACCACTGCATATTTTAGGGTCATAACATGTTTGTTTCGTGTTAGAGTTCAGAGAGTAACTAGAAGTGTACATGAAAAATATTAGAAGGTCAGAAGGACTATAGTAGGAGAGTAGGGAGTCGGAAATGCATAAAATAATAAAAAATTCATAAAAAATAAATAAAAAAGGTATAAATAATAAAAACAAAATAGAAAATGGAACGTGGAGGGTTTTATTAATCGACTTTCGACAGGACTTTATCATTAGGATAGAGGAGTATAATTCAATTGCTGTCACAATGATGAAGCCCGGTCGAGTTTTGAAAAATAAAATAAAAAATATACAAAAAACAAAAACAAAAAATTGTCATACGACTCATGTAAATGAAATATAGTTAAAAATTTGACAATTTTGTGAAGTTTAAAGAACAGAGAGTTCTTAGTTTGTATTAAGAAATACTACGGTGTAGTAGAAGAAATTCAAGAGAGAACCTAGAGTTCTTGAGTATATTATAAAAATATAAAGTTTGGTAGGCGAACTGTCTTTCGAGGCAGGATGTAGCTATGTTCGAAAAGTGATATGATCAGGACCTAAGATATCATTTCTAGAATGTAGTGATTTAGGGTTAATTGGAAAACCTAACAAAAAAAAAATCCAACGTAGTTGTTTAGAGTTCTGTCACATGTAATTTTGGGCAAAAAACATAAACAATGACTTATGTTTGTAAGTGTCATAAACTTTCATAGATATAAGGAAAAGTTTTTTTTTTGAGTCTACTCTAACAAGTAAAAACAGATGTTGAAGGAAGTAGTCAAGGAACGATAGGACAATGCTTTCATGGTGAAAGGAGGGGGTTTGTTAAGAAACAAAGCCTAGAAATAAATCGGACGTGACAAAAGGAGAGTTTTTATGACATGAAACGGAAGGTTTTATAAAATTGTAAAAATGTTGATTAGCTGATTAAAATATGTAATTAGATATTAAGTTGTAAAATGATAATTTGTATGTTTGATGTTTATAAATATTAAGAATTATTTAATAATAAAATGATAAAAAGTTGTTAGTTTTAAGTGATTATTGGATGGAAAATGAAAAATAGTTGGTTAAAGTTTGAGAATCTATGTGAGTATTTGCCAAGACAAATAATAATAAAGTTTTTTATGTTTTTTGATGTTAAATAATGAATAAAGGAGGTTAAGTTTTGATTTTTAAAGGAAAGGTGGTAAACTAATAATAATTAGAGAGATTTTGATGAAATTTATAAATGAAATAAATAATTAACGATTTTTAATAAATAATGTTTGAATTTAAAACAATAGATGATTGTGAGAAGTTATTTGATAAAGGTGTCTAAAGATTTTGATGAAATACGGTGTTAGCTGGGAAAGCAATGTAAATTTTATTATTTTTGAAGTTTTTGTATACAAGTAATAGAAGATTAAGAAGATTTTAATATGAAGTAGTTTAAATGAGAGATTTTTTGAGTTTTATAAGAAGATGATGGCTTTACAGAAGTATTGAGTAAAGTGGTATTTAAAATGAAGTTGTTCTGTTAAGAAACTTTTATAAGAAGAATAGTTAAGTTGCATTGATGGTTAATTTTTAAGTTTTAAGAGGTTTTTTGAGTGCTGCGATGAAATAAAGAAAATATGCGACGATTTTAATGAAATAAAGGGAGATTTGAGGAATTCTACGAATAAACGACGACTGTTATGATTTTTTAAAGGAAGCTACGTTGAGATAAAGAGATTATTTATATAAATGATGTAGGTAACCTGCGTGGGCTACATAAATATGAATGATAAAGAGGTTTTTTGAGGATTAGTGCAACTTTAATTATTAAAATATGAAAGATTTAAGATGGAAATAATTTTGAGATATAGTACTAAAAGGATAATACAATTGTAAAGAGGTAATTTTGAAATAGATAAGATGAGTTTGTAAGTGATTTTTTCATAATGATGTAATAATTTTGAATTTTGAATAAGAGAGGAGTTTTTTAGTAATTGTAAAATCAGTAGTTAAAATGTAATCCCAGCTAAGCAAAGAGTAATTAGGAATTTAAGTTGAGGTAAATAATAATGTAAAGTCATAATTGAAAAGTTTTAAGGTGAATTGAAGTAATTTTGAGTAATAAATAAATAATTTTGGTAATGATGTTAATTAATAATGAGATATTTTAAATTTTTATTTGTATTGAGTTGAAAGAAATATTCAGATGAATTTAGAGACAAAGGTAGATTTTCAAAGGATGTAGAAATGTCGTCTTGGCAAAGAGGATGAGACGAGAAAAAGTATATAGACGGCTGTCTGGGAGATAAGCTTTGAGTGACGGGATCCGGTCAACAAAAAATGTTGATGGGAAAGTTTCAGTCAACGGATGTTGGAAATAAAGCGGACGTAGGGTTTTCTTTATATAAATAGAGATAAGGTTTAGCGCTAATGGAATTATATTTAGTTTTGATGAGTTATGATAACTAGATAAATAGTTAAAATAATGAAATAGGATTTTTAGCAAATAGATTTTTATTTTTTTCATGTAAAAAGAGAATCTTTCGTATAATAAGTACACTAGAGGTACTTATTTTTCATGAAGTCCTTAGCTTCTGAAATGAAGAGTTTTGAAAATCTATTGAAAAATTATATTTTTTTTTTTTTTCGATTTGAAATTTATATATATAGAAAGATTTGTGTTACAATACTTGTATTATAATACAAATCTTTGTGGGGTTTTTGTAACAGTGTGAAAAGTCAGATCTTAATATTAACTTATTTAAAAGACGCGGTTAATCCATAGAGATAAAAGATTCAAATAATAATTTAAAACTAGTAAACTCATTTATAAAGAAAAAATAGATTTTCAAGGCTAAAAAATAAATAAACATGTTTAGTATTAGTACAACATAAACATTTGCGAATGTTTAATTTCTTTATATGTGAATTTTGATTTTATGCGGTGATATGTAAAATAACTATGGCAGTGACAATGTGACCGGAAAGGACTTTTTCGGAAGTAAGACATCTCGTGGCAAATTGCTAGATCAGTCCAGTTGGGAGTGTTGAACTGAACGGTCGTATTTTGAGAGTTAATGTAATAAACGTGGAGATGATAAAAGATGTGTTTTCTAAGTCTAGTTTGGAGTGTTTGAATGAACAATAGTATCTCAGAGACTAGTTAGAGCGTTCGGTTAGACCAGATGTTATGTAAATATGAACTTTGAAAAAATAAGAACTATTCGGAGTGTCGAAGTATAAAGTCATGTTCTCTGGTCGAATTAATTTCAATAAAAATGTAATGAGGCGTTATAAACAGTTCTAGGATCAATAAAATACATATCATTGTAATTATATAAAATTAAAAAACGTGAACTGTTGATTTGAAGGGTGAACTTTGTAAAATGTGCAAAGGAAATTATTTTTTTGCACGTGGTCGAGATGGTTGGACAGTTTGAATCGTGAGTTCGGGTTATGAACTAAGTTACAGAGGTGTTTAAGTGGAAAATAAACTTTAATACGAACTATTATTTGACATATAATTAACAATAAACTTAGAATAGTTAAACTATACAAATAAAATGACTTTGAGGGACGTTGCTCTCCAGGAACATCATCGTAAGAAAGCCATGTGGTTTGGACAAAGAAATGGAGTGATGTGTTTTAAGACAACGGACTGGTAACTCTGTATTATTTAATACTTAAATTTCAAATTGTTATTTGTATAAAATTTATCATATTTGATTTTTTGGTTTTTGTAAATTTAAAATTTACAAATAATTATGTTTTTTATTTTTATGTAAAAAAAAAAAAATAATAATAGATAACGATTGACATAATTTTCCTTTTAAAGTAATGTAGATTCAATATTAAAGAACAGATAAATTCAATCTGTTAAGCTCTATAAATAATTCTTCAGTTGCAACTAAAAAAAAAAAAAAAAAAAAAAAAAGTAAATTCAAGATCTTTGTTTAAAATTAAAACCTTCTTAAAAGGAAATAACGACATCTGATAGTAGGATGTACAACATAAGTGATTTATATGATTTATTTCAATATTGATGTTAATGTGTTTTTGTTCTTTACTATTTAATAAATGTTTTTTGTTAACATTTCAGCCAAAGTGTTTTCATTTCAGAAACCAAAATCCACTGTAAGTACACTGATAAAAGAATTTGCGACCCCAGAGATTTTATAAATAATTAGATTCTTTATCTTTCTTTTTCTAAATTGGTAAGCTATAGTTACCTGGCGCCCTAGTCGAGCAAATTAATAAATTAATAAATAAATACTTAGTAGAACTCTTCAAGTTCAAAAGAATATAACTTTTATATTTTCAGATAGCTTCACTATATTATTAAATATAACTTCAGTTATATTTAATAGTTACACGTATCAAGGTAATTACAGTAGACTCTCATAAATCCGGACTAATATGGCGGACGGCCGGTCCGGATTCCGAAAAATCCGGATTTCCCGCACGGCCGATACGAGCGTTATTGCACATGCAATCGCTACCGGCCCGTGCCGATACCCAACGACACTTGTTACACTCTGACAAATTAACTAACGGTACTGTTACTATAATGTACATAATACAGTACTGGACTGCAATAAAGTAAAACACAAGGTAGGGCGTGTCAATGCCCTACCCCTCCTCAGCCGAGCGGAAACTTCCACTGCCCGTGAATCATTACAAAATACGTCATTCATGCAATGCGGAAGATCGCGTTAAAATTAAAGGCTCTAAAGTGGTAAATTGTTATTAAAAAAATTTACCGTCCGGTCCGGATTTTCGTGATCTGAATTTATGAGAGTCTACTGTATAATGATTTTGTATTTTATATTTTAATATATTAAATCTATTCTTTTTCACACAACAAAATCAAGATTTTAATCAATCTCATTCATGCAAGGAATTTTTCATTTAATTATCATTTCATTCTCATAAGCTGAAATATTTGGTGACTGATTAATAGTGTAATGCATGAATGTCAGATTTTTAATTTCATAAGTAACTGACAAAGGTTTACAAGGGTTACATGAGGGATGAGATTAGAATTAAAAGTCAACTCAAAAACAGTCTTTATTAAAAAAAACCTACCATGCTATATATAAATCATACAATATATTCTCATATTACAACCAACATAATTCATAAGTTTTATTTTAGAAATCCATATCTCTGGCGTTTCTCCCCAAGCCTTTCTTCTTCCAATAGAACTTTACAAAGTTCTTGATTTAAAGTTAATCCGATGGTCAAACCCACCTAAGTAAAATACAATATATAACTTAACAGAAAGTTAGGAATGAATTATTGAAACAGTCAAAACAAACCTGGTAATAATTAAGATCAAAGTCTATATTTATTTAAGATGGGTCTTTTCCCTTTCTGAATAGCTTTTTTAATCTAAACCTTACTGACTGACTTTTCCCACATATGTTTACCTACTGAATCATGAAATTACTATTGTGGGTTCTTAAAATATTATTTTGTCATACACTGTTATTTCAATTAAAATGTCTTACAAAATCATACACATGTATGGTATAATACATAATGACAGATAACTTTAGTTTGATCAAAGCAATGTCAAAAGGATATTCAAAACACAGAATGCAGTAAGTGAAAACTGTAATCTTACTTGAACAAGTTTTTTATTTATTTTTATTTAAGCCATCCAATATGCCTGAATAGTCAAGAAGTAAGGGTTCTTAATGGCCTAGGCAATTCATGATACACAAATTGAAACAGATAATATACAATAATCGTTATATTAAAAATCAAACTAATGGGCCCAGATAATGGATTTAAAATAATGGAATATGGTTACTTTATACAACAATTATTGTAAACTGAACTGTGTTCTTATTTACATAGATTAAATATTCAAATTTTCACAACAATAATTCTATTTTTTTTATCTTTCCCTTTTTTGATACTTAAACTAAGTTATTGAACTTTCTTAAATCTAATATAAATCACAAAACTCACTAAACTCTTTAAAGACATTAACATATTTCTTTGAATATCAAAAAGACTGTTATATTTTTAATTTAGGGAATAAGCAATACAAATTTAACTATCTTTCATTGACTTTGCAAAATAAAAATATCGTAATTTCCTTAGTTATTAATATTAATTAAATAATTGATATTACAATACATCTGTAGGCAACATATAAAATGCAAATAATTGTATAAATGTAATTGTTCAACTGATAATGTATCATAAACCAGTTAAAAGTAAAACAACCATATTTATATTAAAATTTTATCATTTACTTGTATTTACCTTCCTTTTTTACTTTTACAAAAAGTATTAACCCTAAATCCAGCATTTCGACGCTGTGTTAGTTATCGACACAAAAACATGGTTTTTCCAATTCAAAATTTCACCCACTTAGAATCATCCTGCCACAATAAATTTAATACTGTTATACAACTAATATTTAATTAATTGGTAAAGTTTGTGTATTTCGTGGTAAACGAGTAAAGCAAAAACTGCACAGTTGTGAAACACAAATTTACATCTTTCTTCGTCTAATTTTCAAAAATCCATATTTATGTCCTACAAATCTACAGTAACACTGTTCTATAGAATGATTCTTCAACTTTTGATCTGTGCTTTCGAAATCTTTCTAACTGTAATAGTTTTTAATCTATAAAAATTTAACAAAATCGTAACACGTTTTTACACCCTACAAATCACATTTTTTCAATTCGACTTTGAACCTAGTAAATATTTTTTATCGATTGAAATATTTATTATCGACAGTAATATTTTTTAATGTGTAATATATCATTGTAAAGGTAATGTTTCAATATTTCATAATAATGTAACCAAATATCCTTCTCACGGCGATAAAAATTCAAGAATTAAATAACGTTTTGTGTTTTTCCATGGAAGTGTAGCATGTCACGGAATGGCGCAATATAAAAAAAATATATGAACTCAAATCATATAATTTTTGTAACAGGTAACATTTTTTTCACTACACAGGTTAATTCAATGCACCTTTCTGAGAAAAATGATAATAAGAAGTTGTATTTTTCATAATATTAATATTTTTGGTTTTTTATAAATAAGCCTAACTTTTAAGAGTAAATTTCCACTGTTTAGGTAATAATTGATTTTGTGTAATGAAAATTTTATAAATTGATTTTTGTCTTCACCAGCTTTTATCCACAACTAAATTACAAACCTCTAGTATATCTAGAAAAGTTTTTTAAAACTTTGTTCTTTAATAAATACATACCCTTTTATGTAGAATTTTGGCTTCGGTTGTTGTAAGAATTTTTGTTTTCTGACATACTGACTCCAAATGTTTGACATTTTTTTTTTCATTACACAGGTAAATTCCATACAGCATTCTTAGAAAAATTATATTAGAAATTGTGTTTTCCATAATATTACATTTTTGGTGGTTTTTTTGAAATTAGGTCTAACTTTTTAGCTAATTTTGTAAAAAAAATTTTTTTCATATGAATATTTTTAACTTGATTTTTTTTCCCCTTCTTCTTCAATATTTATTCATAATTGCATTATAAAACTTTTGCATTTCTTGAAAAAAATTAAAAACAAAATTTTGTTTTTGAATTTAATAGGCTTCTCTGTAAAAATTTCATTTCATTTTTTGATTCCCAACATACTTACTCCAAAACCTTTACATATAACTTTTTTTTCACTACATAGATAAATTCTATGCACCTTGCTGAGAAAAATCATGTCTTATAAGTTGGGTTTTGTATGATATTGCTATTTAAAAAAAAAAAAAGGATACACTGTTAACATCGGCCAGTTATAGGGTTAATAACAGTTGATAGACAACAATCTGATTGTTATTTAAATCATTTTGTAAGTTTTCTATGTCATGAAGAGAAAGAATGAGAACCTTGTGTTTACATTTCTTTCCCTTCAATGGGTGTACTCAATATCAAAACACACAAGAAAATATATGTAAACATTCCAAAAGCATTAATTTAATTAAATAACAGTGAAATACAAGACAGAATATGCAACAAAATAAATGAAGCCACTGTCTGACTATGAAGGGTTCGTCATATGCACGGACATTCATCCACAAGCTGAAGCTTGAGGGAGGAATAGTGGAAGAAGGTGAGTCACACTAGATAAACAACCTGCCACTGGTATTCACCATTAATGTGTATATTTCTATCAGCAATTTTTATTATCATTACTATTTTGTAAGACTATTTGGATTATTGGTGATGAAAGGAGAATGGCAAAGATGTGGTATTACTGTTATTTAAGATAGGCCTACCTAAAATGGTCAGGAATTAGGTTGGCCCCGGACTGACGACCGGGTATGGAGGGTTAAGACATCTTTTCCCTGACCAACCTTCCACTGGTCTCTTCTTCTAACCCATGGGAGGTATGTTGAATATAACGCTTCCCTAGACATTTAAAAATTCTTTTATTTTTCTACTACCCAAAGCCAGTCTCTTCAGGAAATCATACATGCATTTTTATGGTAGTCCATATACTCTAACTTCAACTGCGAACAACTGCGTTGTGAAACCCTTCAATCGAGCAGCTGCTTCCAAATGAAAATATTTATTCATTTTGTAGAGATGTTGCTGAAGGATGTTAGTTTCCCAAGGGTACTGTAAACTCCACCATGATGAGTTCTTTCATGCTCAGGAAATAAGCTGTTATATCAGAGAAAAGACTACCCATGGCTATTTCCCCAGGAAATTGGTAGTAACTATTTGCGTAATCTACTAAAATCTTCCAATCCAAAGTCGAGCTGAAATTTGAAACCGGCCTGGATCCCATTCTTGAAGTTTTACTTCCCTCTTTAACAAAGTGACTTTGAGTTTGTGATAATAGATTTTTATTGCAATTACTATTCCCAAGCTTAGGGCTGGCTTCTTGGACCACTGACAGAACTTTATCATGCCTATAGGTAAATCTCCCCTCAACCAAAGCTTTGATACAGCTAACAGCAAGTATCTGTTATCATTGCAGGGTGATATATCACATAGTGAGTTGTTAGCCTCATTAGAAATCCTCCATCTCTCAAAATTCTTCGGATCAGATAAAGTGTTCTGCAATGTGGTCGCATAGAAATTGATCATTTGCAGGGTCCATTCTTAAAAGAAAGCTATCTACATCAAATCAGGGGTATACAAAAATCCCCAACTATAGTCCATCCTGTTGAGTTTCAAGGTTTTGAGCATGGACTAAAAAATTGGGTTCCTCATCTTGTGCTATAAAATTCCTAATGAATTTGTTTTATTTCTCTTTTCCATTCCAAGACCAGATTTATTTGTTTGTGATATTTCCAGAAATTTACTGAAGAAGTCCTTATGACCATGCTTAATATGTTTACGTATATTAATTATAATTATAGTAATTAGGTGCTACTGTTGGTTATTCTCTTTCTTTTTTTAAAAAATAAATTTTGTCAACATTAGGTTCACTACACCTAAAATCTGTTCCCCCATTTTACCTCAGGCAAAATCCTTAAGCTAACCTCAGACGGGCAGTAATGATTGAGGTGTTGAGTTAGTAGTGTGTGTTTTCAAGTTTTAGTTGAGAGTTCAAGTATTGTTTAGAATTTTCGTCTAAATATTTCAAAGTTTTGTTTTTTTATTTATAAATTTATTTTAAGATTTTACATTTTTTTAAACATTTTTTCTATTTAATCTTATACCAAACAAATGTTATTTAATTTACTTTGAGTTAGTAGTGAGTGTTTTCAAACTTTAGTGCTGAGGAACTTATTTTTATCACATAACCATTTCTTAAGTTTTTTGTTATTTTTCATTTACATACGATAAAACATACACAAATTCTTTTCTCAAATTTAACAAAAGAATTTGTGTGTTTTATTTGTAACAAGGAATTCTATCAAGTACCATCGGTCATCAGTATAAACAATATTTTCATTTACATTATTACGAATTTTTATTTCGATCTTCAAAAAATGTTTTCTAAATTGTCCAATGAAAAGAAAAGGCACAAACTAGTTATGCTTTTGATTTTTAAAAATGACCTTTTTGATACACTTCAATGTGTTGAAACCATAGCTTCAGATGCAAAATGCTTCAATATAAATGAATCAACAGTATGTTACACACAAAAAAAAAGTAAAGAAAACATATGCAGAAATGTAAAAGAAGGAACTTTTCAAGCAGCAAAAATTATGTTTGTTTGCTGTGACACGAACATTGAAAAAACTGAAAAGGATTAAATTTATGGATTGAAGATCAATCTCAGATGGTGCCACTCAGTTCTGTGATTGTTCAACAAAAAGCACAACATTTATATGATCATTTCGATCTAAATGGGGGTGAAAGTAGTGGTGAAAATAAACCAACATTTTCAGCCAGTTAAGGTTGGTTTGAAAATTGTAAAAAAAAGTTTTCTTTACACAATGTGAAGATAATAGGAGAAGTAGCATCTGCGGATTACAAAGCAGCAAGTTCATTTCCAAAGATATTTCAAGAAATCTTATCTGAAAAAGGCTATTTACCGAAACAAGTTTTCAACGCAGATGAAACAGGGTTGTATTGGAAGAGGATGCCTTCTTGAACCTTCCTAGCAAAAGAACAAAACTCGGGTCCAGGTTTTAAAAACAGCAAAGGATTGATTAACTATCCTATTTTGTTGCAATGCTAATGAACACATGCTAAAACAAATGATTGTTTATAAACCGCTAAATCCGAGAGCATTTAAAGGGAAACATAAAAACCACCTACAAAAAGAAATCAAATAAAAAAGTGTGTGTAACAGCGGCTCTTTTCATTGAGTGGTTTAAATTTTTTATAAAAGAAGTTGAACTTTATTTAAAAACAAAGTCCTTACACTTTAAAACTCTACTTGTAATAGACATTGCACCTGGACATCCAATGGAAATAAAATCTTTGTCTCCTAATGTATAACTGCTTTGATTCAGCCATTGGATCAAGGTATTATCGCATCATTCAAAGCCTATTATCTGCAACGAACTTTCAGAAGATTATAAGACAAAATGGAGAATGATAAATCGTTAACAATAAGTCAATGCTGGAAAAAGTTTTTACAAGAACAAAGATGTAAGTTTTTACAGGTATACGTTGTAAGAGATGTTAAATTATTTTCATCCTTCCACTCTTAACAATATTCATTTTCCCCCATAAGGGTTTAGTTTCGCTATTCGTGGCAAGTTTGAAGAATGTATCCCTAGCAAATAGCGAAGGACAATTGTATTTAAAACTAAAAAAGGATTGTTTTTTAGACAATCATATTATTTTTAAAAGGACTTTTGATTCTATTCTTATGGCAAAACACTTAGGAAGACTAGAAATATAATTATTAGTGTGTACAAGAAAGAATAACAGTGAAACTTCTCCACTGTGGTTAAAAATATTAAACCTAATAAAATGTTTTCAAATAAAATATTCTTATACCTTCAAAGTGTCTTTAAGTGTCTGGAGATGAAAACTACCAACTCCAATTTTGAAGACAGCAGTAATTTGAGAGTTCTCTGTCACTGCTACCACCATACTGGCAGCACTACAAGTTTCTTCTTCAGCAGTTGGATCTACAACACATTGATCTCCGATCTAGGAAAAAAAATTAAAAATTTGTTGGTGATGAGTTAAATTATAATTTATTTGTTAAAATATGAATACAAAATTCCACATCTTATTTATAAGCTAAATCTCAAATGTTATAGCATTCATTTTAAATAATAAATCAAATGTAATAAATATAATAAACATAAACATTTGAATTCAACAGTGGCTGTTATAATATCTTAGATTAATTTATAAAATTAATATATTTAATACAACCATATCCAATTATAATACCTTGCACAATGTGACCAAGACAGGAGCAGCTTTAATATCCAGATTCCAACAGTCAAACGGGTCATCAGATAATGTCAAATCAACTTGCCCACCATCTTGTTCAGCAGCTATAACACTAGGTACTCGGGTGTTATTCAATGCTGCTTTAACTGCCAATGACACAGCATCAAACAAATTACCCCCACATTCCAAGACTAGAATATCTGCATACAATTTCCAACACTGCAGCCCTCTAAGTATACACAAAGGTTCAAGAGGAAATGAAGAATATGATCTAGATAAGAAACTGCTTATTTCAGTAGCTAGGTCTTCTCCGCCACGGCCTTCAAAGGCTGGTGTCGCATTGGCTGAGCTAAATCCAAAAATTTATGATTACAAATTTTAAATATTTTTATTTTATTTTTAAGTTACATAATGATGGATTAATTGTTACATGTGATTTTGTCAGATGCTTGCCATCATTTTACTCTCTCATATATTGAGTTATTGCTATCAAGACAAAAAATTGATATCAAGTTATTTGCGGATGTACAGGATGTCACAAAAAACTTTAGCAAGCTATACAGTATCAGATTCTACATATCCAAATAAATTTTAAATGTTCAGTAATTTTTTTCAAATTCGCCTTAATTTAATCGCAATCCACAATTTTTTTAAAATTAAAAATTTGGTATAAGCATTTTGTATGTTACAATTTACAAGTGTACCAAACAAATACTTTATTTTTATAATTTTCAAAATGGGAGTCATTAAAAAAAATTTTTTAAGTAAACTTTTTTGGAGAATTCAGGATTAAAAATTTTAAATGGCCACCATTTTGAAACTTAAAATATAAAGTATTTGTGTTTGGTACACTTATAAATTGTAACATAAGATGCTGTTACAATCTATATACAATCTAAAATCTCTCAATATTTTATCTATTTTGGAGTTATAGTGAGTTTTGGTGAAAAAACAAAATGGTGGATTGCAACTAAACTAAGGTAAATTCAAAAAGTTACTGAACATTTTTCATTTATATGTATATGTAGAATCCGATCCTCTATAGCGTCGCACTACATTTTTTTGTGACACCCCGTATAAAAGTGGTTTTTGAAATGACATCTGTGCTCTACAGCCCAAATACTTGCACTGATTTAAATCAAATTTGGTATAAGGGAATATCTCGAGATTCTCTTTATACATTTTTTTATAACTCAAAATTTGAGGATAGCTGCCATAAGAAAAAAATGGAAATTACAATACAGCTCTAATAATTTTGATCAAATTTTGCTCAAGTGTAGCCTTTAAAGTCCCAAACAAAAAATATTGATGGCCATATCTCCATGAAGGATAGTTTCAGAGTAATCTGTAAAAATTAAAAATAAATCTACCATCATAGGCTGTTATTAAATATGTAATATCTCAAAATCAACTATACCGATTTCATTAAAATTTGAGTGAAATGTGAAAATTAATCACCTAAACCTGTGTGTGAATATGCAAGTAATAAAAATAAAATACGATTCTGGCATAAAAACAAAATGAACCTTGACCGCTGTCATTAAAAGCTTGATTTTAATCACATACAATTTAGGTTATAGACAAGTTTATGGCACAAAGAAAGTTAAAGCCCTTATCTAATATAAAAAAATAAAAAATTCAAAGATGTGTGTATGATTAATTTTGACTGACAACTACCAAACTCACATTTTTTACGACAATTAGTTGTGGTAAGGTTTTATTTGGTTCTGAGAATGAGTGAATGTGAAAGTTTGTGCAATATTTGTACAGTATCAAGAATACCTATAAGTAATAGAGTATGAATTAACACCTGTTATCCATTAATCTACAGAATACTACTTAAGACAAAGACAAATTTATAGGCAAAAAACTTCTGCCAATAAGAATTTAACAAAAAATAATAATTTGATAAATGGTGTCCTGAGATATTTAAGTTAGTAAAGAGTATTATATGTCAATTATTATATAATTGACACTTTTAATGAGTAACATTAACATTAAAGGATAACACCATATTTATAGGATTCTAGCAAAACAATTTGTATCTGGAAAAAGTGTTCACACATTCTATTGAGTAAAGCAAGGAACTAACTAAAAGGCAGAAATAAGAGCTGCTAAGGTGCTACCACCTCCAAAATAAAATGTAGCCAAGGAGTGAAGTTTCCATTTTAATTATCAGAATGGCTTCGAACACATATGCAAAAGCTAATTTGCTAGACAGAAAGACTTTTGGATGGAGGAAATAAAATGTTCAGGTGAAAATTTAATAACAATTGAAAAGAATGACTTAATTGATATCAGTAAAGTGACATAAGCTTATAAATGAAAATAAAATAAAATAAAATAAATAAAACACCTGGTTATGATTTAATAACTTGAAGATTTTTCAAGGAAGTACCTGAAGAAGCCCTGCTCAAGTTGTTGCATTTGAAAAAACGGTTATTTCAGACTTCGATATGTTCCGAGACAATGAAAAGGTGAAGGTTATTATGATACCAAAGCCAGGAAAAGACCTCAAGGAAAAGAAGTCATATCAACCCATTTCTCTTATGATGAATATTTCAAAATTCCTAATAAAACAACTCAAACCAATAATTAAAAAAAGGAAATTAATCCTTTAGCATCAGTTTGGGTTTAGAAACAAATACGCAACAATTGACCAGGTACATTGAATTACAATTATAGAAGAAGCACTTGAGGAACTTAAAAGTTTGCTCATCTTTTTTGCTGGATGTATCACAGGCGTTTGACAAAGTCTGGCATGAAGGACTACTTTATAAATTGCAAAGGGGTCTCCCAAAACAATTCTACCAATTGTTGAAGTTATATTTGTCTGATAGATGCTTTAGTCAATATTCTAGGGTCAAGGACATAGCAGCAGGATTTCCTCAAGGAAGTGTCCTTAGACCTATTTCATATCTTTTATATACAGTAAAAGAAACATATCTCAAGAGTCTGATTCAATCAGGGCTAACTTCGCAGATGACACTGCAATTATGGCAGTTGGGGTTAGTGCAGAGGAAGAAAAAGACCAACTCCAAAAAGCTAATGATAAAGTTAATACATCTGGATAAAAAAATGGAGATTAAAATGAAATGAATCAAAGGAAGTTATGTAAATTTTACTAAGAGAAAGATAAATCCAACACAGATTATAATAAATGGTCTTTCAATATCTCCTGAAAATACAGCATAGTATCTTGGAATAACATTTGAAGCAAAGACCCATTGGAAAGAGCATGTTAAGAAGAAAATTACAGAGTAAAATAATAAATTCAGGAAAATTAATTGGTTGCTTGGTATGAGCTCTAGATTGGATCTTTCCAATAAACTTTTGTATATAACCAAATATTAAGAGCAATTTGGACTTATGGGATACTTATTCTGATTGGTGAATTAAATTAGAACAGTTGTGATGTAGATGTGTGATACAATTTGTATAAATTAGAGCACTTAGTTTAACCATTAATATTTCGATGTAAAAAAGAAGTTATTTGTTTGTTTAGTAATATAATTTAGTATATTTAAAGTCCTAAAGTCCCATTTTTCCAAATTGAATCATTGAAAACCTTAAAAAAACATTTATTTAATAATTATCTAAATTTTCCCTTAGCATACAAAACACACACGAAGTGCATACATAAAAGGTCAGGTGATATAGAAGGCGGGCGTTTGGAAACCAAGTAACTTTCACAAAATATGGGATTGTAGTTGGCTTCTTGTAGATGAACAGGACATTCCTACAGAGCTGAAGATTTTGAATAAGATTTTAAAAGGTACATTAACGAGTACAAGGTTGTCAAATAAGACTAGAAGAAGTATTAAATAGTGTGTGTTCAATACATAGTAGAATTTTTTCCAAATCTTGAAGAGACAATTAAGAAAAAAGTACTTAAAGCTGAACAGAATTATTGGTGAGATCCAACCATTTTCTTACACTAAATTTATAAAGATTATCCAAAGACAAGGATTAATTTTCACTTACCAAGTGATCAGAATTTATGTGGAGTTGATTAATTACATATAGACATTGTTTAAAATTGATAAAGACAATTCAATTTGATCAAAAACTCCGAGAATGTAATAGACCGTTTCTTACTTACATTACAATACATATATGTCCTTTTATAAAGCAGTTAATTTAATTCAAATATTTTGGGACTTATTTTAAGTTTGTTTCATATGTTATGTGTTACTTTTCTAAAAATTGGAAAAAACCGGCACCAACCCCAAACCCCGAGATTAAGAACTTAATAGATGAAAGACTAATTGAATATTGTATATGTGTATATTTATAGATTCTGAGAACGACCACATTGTGTTAATTAACAATTTTCGTCGATAAATATATAATTAAGACTTTGAAGATAGACTGTTTTAAGAACTATTTATTCAATTCTGAATTTGAATGTTAATAATAAAATTGAGAATTTAAACTTATTTGTTTTATATAATTTTATTTCAGAGTTGTTGCAAATTTAGCACCACAAGGTAGGGCTTTTGTTTTGTTGTAAAATTTAACACCTCAACATGAGGCTTTAATTAATCAATATTTTCTTATCCACTAAATTTAAATATGTGCTTTAGCGCATACAAAATGATACGAAGTTCATACGAAATGATGATATTCATCGTGATCTCAGGATGGATACAGTCTGAAGAAATAAAGAGGTATGTAATTATGCATAAGAACAGACTGCAAAAGCATGAGAATTGTGAAATGCTTTGTTTAATCAATAACGCAGATAATAATGCAGTGCCTGAAATGAACAAGACCCTTGGATATTATAGACGTTAGTGTGTTATATAAGTAGCCCCATGAACTTTGTGTGCAACATATAGGATTCCATCATGGTGTTCCAAACACTATGATTTTAATATTAAATGTAAATACTTGATAAGCCAAAACTTAGTTGTAATTATTATAATTTTTTTTTTTTTAATATTGATAATGGAAGGTTTCTTGCAAACTGCAGCTACACACAGTGGATGTAATCATTGATCTTCAAAACTAAGATGAAACCTTATTTATTTAAAATAAATTTAAAAATTCTGAATGACAATTGAGGACTCTGCTTTTTGAAAAAGATTTTGTTTTGGACATAAAGGGGGAGGGGATTTTAATGGACAATGTCTACAATTATATAGTTTTGTTTTAATTCTATGTGAACTACATATATATATTTTCAACAAAGATGTTGTATTTTGATCTACATAGACAATTTTAGGAAATAATAACTAAGCAATAGTCCATTTATAACCAATATTTTGTTTTGCAAAAAAATATTAATAGCATGACAAGTTCTTGGTCAAAGTTTCTAGAAAACAGATTTTTTTTTTATATATATAATTCAACCAGGGTATATAATTTTGTTATAACAATTTAACAAAGCATGCAATATGAGTATTATAACTAGTTTGGAAATGAAAATTGGAATTATATTTTAAAATTATCCAGGAGATATAATTTTGTTTTTTATAAATTAAAGAAGCAACAAAACTAAATATTTTATTTAATATACTCTTTTTAACAGGACATAAAATTGTTATAATAATTTCAAGGAGTAAGGAAACATGATTATTTTATTTTAGTTATTTAAGGAAATGTAAAATTTTAATTAACACTAAAAACAATAAATGTGTTCTTACAATGCAATATTGATATTTCATTTTCAGAATATGGTGATCACCTACCAAAATATTGTTTTGTATTACTTGTTATAATAGAAATATTTTGTCTATGTTAGTGTATATATACATATATATATATATATATATATATATATATATATATATATATAGGTTGTGTTTCAATATACAAAATCACCACATCTCAATTCGGTTCTCAATTATTTTGAATCCTCTCAATATTCACGCAAATGAATTTTGTTTTTTTAAAATTATCTATCTTCTTTTCTTTCAGAAGGGGGGGGGGCAACTTAAGTAGTTCTCAAGAGTACCCTCAAGTAAGTTTCATATAGTAAGTATAGCCAATGACTACATAAATACTATAAGACACGACATTGCCATGTTAAAAATTCTACGCTTATTCTTAAATTGTCCATTACCCGCTAGGGTGTGGAGCTGTCGCTCTGCTAGAGAATCTGAAGTTGACGTGACTGGCGCTAGGTGGCTCTACGGTCAAACAATGTTTCAGTTGCGTTGCGACGTTAAGTAAATAAATAATAATCTAACCTACTGCACTGGTCATTTCTCTGCGCCCGGACTCGTCACTACTAACAGCACAAAAACATCCGCTTTTGCTGAAAACATTTTCTAAATACTCATACTATCATGCAATTATTCTAGTTAAAAGAACAAAAACGTTAAAATAATACTTTCCCCAAGACGATCGTAATTATGAGTAAAATATCCATGTGATCTTATACATTTTTAAAATCTTTAAAAAAAAATTGTTACGGAAACACTGGTCGTTTATAGTTTTAGAAATATTTTGAAATATATTGAAAATATTGTAATGAAATATTTTATAAACCTTTTCTCAACATTTTTCTAATATACGCCGGAAAATATTTTTTAAGAAGTTAAAAACATATTTGATTTTGGTTTATGGGAAAATGTTTTGCAATACTGTTTAATGTTTCGAAAATATTAATAAAATATTGTTTGGATACTATTGAAAACGTTTATAAAAAATGTTTTAATAATATTTGTTACAATATTTTACAAAAGAGATTTGAAAACTTTGTTTACATACGTAACAACATAAAATAACAACTTTAAGAAAAGCTTGATAAATTTATGGGGGGGGGAAGTAAAGACAATTTATAAAGTCACCGTAGAATTAAAACATAGTAAAATTTCAAAATATATTCTTACATAAAAATATGACAAGAAATAACATCATAGGACTAAGAAAATTATTTAAATTGTAAAAATCATAAATATTACAGATAAAATTCATTTGTAGTCAAAATAATAAAATAAAAACCTTAATAATAGCTTGATAAATTTGTGAAAAAAAGTGAAACTAATAACTAAATACAAATTTATAAAGTCAACATAGAACTAAAATATCGCAAAATTATAAAATATATTATTACATAAAAATATGACAAGAAATAACATCATAGGACTAAGCAGTAAGAATATTTGTGTTCAATTTTCTAAGTTTTTTTTTTCTAACTGCTGCCCTGTCGTTATCTGTTTCTGGCTATAAAACAATTTGGCAGGATAAAAATAAACGTTTATAAGTGTTGGTAATAAATAATTAAATTACATTCTCAAAACGTAATATTCTATTATGTTAGCCATTATATACTTGCAACATACAATGAATTTATAATGGGATGTAATATTACATTAACCCTTAACTGGTACCACTAGTTTTTCAAACGCAAATGATAAAATGGGTGAAAACGCAATTATGACTGATTTCACAATCAAAAACATGTTTGCATAACAAATTTTACAACTCATGTTTAAAATTTTCAAACAACTCACAAAGTAGATATAAACGTTTACACTGACCAAACACTCCTTACTTCACTACATCAACATTGAAATAAAGCAAAAAAACCTAAAAACAGATAGAAGAAAAGCAGTTAACAGAAAAGCATTAGATTAGCAGCTTCAATTTAACACCTCACGACATTGTTACAGTAAGATGTGGGTATGGTATTAGGGTTTCCCACTATCCTTTCCTTTTTTAACAAATCATAAATTATTTTGTTTTCAAACGATAATTTTACACACAACAGATTAAGAAATACGATAACGGAAGTAATTTTAAAAAAATTATACTAGGCCTAATTATTTTGAGCTTAATTTTTCAAGTTTATTATTATAACCAATGTAGGCTTTTTCACATTATTATAACCAATGTAGGCCATCGCAAAATCACTAAACCGCCCGATTCCGTGGCCCCAACTATAGACAAGTCGCGACAAAAACATATTTTTGTCAGACAAAAACATATACAGAAAAGTCGCGGGAAAAATAATTTTACAGATTTGTGTTCACAAGTGAATTACTAAAATTTTGTACATCTTGAAAATAATTATAAAAATTATTCTGCTATGTTATATAACTTTGTTAATCAAAAAGTTTAGTAACGGTAAGACATATTTTTGTGTTCATGGCTTTCATTCCCCAAAATATATTACTATACCATTTTTTTCAAGCTTATAGTTCATAACGCTGCTTCTTTTTGTATGATGTGGTATATTTGAAATTAATTTTAGGGTAAGGATTTTTATTTTTTTTTATATATATATTTTATATTTCTATTTAGACTAAATTACTAAACTTTTAAATATCTTTTAAAAAATTATAAAAATGTTGTAGTATTTTTTAAGTACCCATAAACATTGACAATTTTTGAGAAATTTAGATTTTTTCAGTTTTTAGGGGTTTTGGGGGAGGCCATAAACCCCTAAAATATAAATATAAACTAAAGTCTGGAATTGTGGTGAAATTGTCAATTAAATATTGGTTTTCAATTGAATAGATACAAAATTTCATCTGAATCTGAAGCTGGATATTTCTGACACACACAGACATACATAACCGTGAAACCAATTTTTTGTATTCAGAGAGTAAGAAAACGATTTTTTATTTTTTAAAAAAGGGATACTATACATACATGTAGAGGGATGCATCAAAACCATGTCTGTGCATTAGGCCTATAAATACTAAATTATATGTGCAAATTAAAAATTATCTTATCAAAATAAAAACATGTACAAGCTCAAGACTATAGAAATAATAATAAACCTCCAATCTACACAGCTTTGGGCGAAGCCGGGTAAAACAACTAGTAAGACGGAAGTAAGTGAGAAGGTTTGTGAGAGAGAGGTCAACAGTTGTACAGTCTCAACCAAGTGGGATGCGTACAGTCAAGCACCTGCTGCTAGCGCTTTCTGATAGCTGTGAGTCAAACTTGTGATGAACAGCACCCGTAAAGCGTAGACTATTTCCCTATCCTATGTCGTGTCTTATAGTATTTATATAGTCATTGGTATAGAAATTCATACTTACATTTATGACATATTTTCTATTCCAGGATATATCTGTGTTGGATTCAAATCATAAAATTAAAGCTACTTACATTCAAAGTATGTATACAATTAAATACGTGTATAAATTATAGTATTTTTTACCAGATGATATTGTATTCTAATAATACATTTAAAACCTAACACATCAATCACAACTTAGACATACCAGTCAACAAAAAATTCAAGTTTTCCTTGACCAGGTGTCTCTGCATGAGGAACATCAATTTCCGTTTTTACACCAACTAAGATGTCAGTATTTGCTAACCGAAGGCGAGCAGATCCACTTGCATTGCTTACGACATCAGTTTCTAATTCCATTGGTCGGTAATCAGTGCGGGTTCGACCATCATTTCTAAAATTCTCCTGAAAATGAAATAAAATGAGTTGTACTAGAGGCTATGTATATTAAATATTTCAAGAACCGTCAAAACATAAAAAATTAGACTTTTAGGCCTAGAAAATAAAAGTTACACTACTGTAACATCCTAATTCAAAATTACATCTGCAAAATAAATTCATTCACTCGTCTTCCACATATCCAACTTCCGTCGCCTGACAGATGGTGGCACCTGGCGGCCTTCTCCAAAACTAAGCATCGCATGACATCCAAGTGCAAAGTACAACGGCAGGCCAGCCTAGCGGTTCTAATACCCATTGCCAGTCTATCTGAAATAACTCACGATGTTCTACATTCTATTATAAGCTCCGTCAGCCATAATTTTTTTTTTCTTGTTCTCAAAATTACATCTCAGTTTCTAAACGACATGTTAAGTTACAGTTTTGTGCGCTTTAGTTTTTTTTAAAAATGTTAAATAAATTATTATTTTTCACGGCACAAGCTCACGTGATCTGCGACAGGATTTTCCAGCTAATACGCTGGTAGGAGATACTCAGCAATTCTTGCCTCAGATTGCATAGACCAGCTAAAGATCTAAACATGTTTCGTCCTGTTGGCAAAACACGTTTTTCTTAATATACCTTCAGAGTTTCAAGTGCACAAAAGTGATGTTAAAAAAAAAACTGACTTTATAGAACTTTAATTAAACTCATATTGTACATGTGCCTAAATTGCTTCAGCGAATATTTTTTTTTTTTTTTTAAGCTATCTTTTAGATGTAGACTTGTGTAGTTATTTATAAAATATATAAAAAATTATTGGGTGGAGCCTGCATGCAAACTTTCGGTCCTAACAACCTCCAAGAGGTTATTTTCTAAATTAACACAAAAAAATTGACGTCAATTTAAAAATTTAAATATTCAAAATTTTCATTTCTTTTTTTTTTAAAATAAACTTCTCATTTTATAATAAATTCTTTTATCTAAAACACATATATTTATTGGCCAATATAGCATTTAAGAAATTTATCAAATAAGTAATATTATGTAACTGTTTTGAAAAACTATCATCTCATAAAGTCAAAAAAGGGGGGAATAAATATCAGTATCTTTTCATTTTTTTTTTTATTTTAATTGTACATTAAGGGCGTATAATCTTTTTTTTTGGATTAATTATAATCCTGTTAATTGTTAAGCTGTGCTCATTGTCTTTTTGTTAAATTTTGTAACTATAAATATATATAAACTAAAAGGGGGGATAAATTTTCACAATCTATTGATTAATTTTTTTTTTATTTTTATTATTACATGTTACATTAAGGGCGTATAACTTATATCAATTATAATATTGTTAATCATAAGCTTTTATTGATGATTTGTCTCAGGATGTCTTTCTCAGTTGTAAATGATAAAATCTGAAACGTCGAAATTTCTTTTGTTTCAATAAACTTGAGCCTTGTTAATTACTAAATTTGTATTTGTCTTTTTTTTATTTTTATTTTCAAACATTGTTACCATTTTGGTTCCGCCTTTCTTAAATTTAAGTCCCCTGGTAACATGTTTCTGGTAGCAGAGCGTGGTTATCTCTAAATTATAGAGTGGTTAATTTTAAAATTCTGGAACCTTAGTTAATTTTCAAAATTTTGGATTGGAACCATCTAAATTTAAATTCAAAAAAAATTCTTTTGTCAAACAAGGCTCAATTTTATGTTTTGCAGCTTTTTTTAAATACTGCACAACTATTGCTGATGAAATTTTTTTTATTTTAAATATTTAAATCTATATAAATCTATAGTCTCTTTTTTTTTCATTATTTATTTTTCATATAAACACTTACACAAAAACTTCTAAACCAATTTCGATAAAATTTTTTTTTTATTATTTTGTCTGCTTAAATATTTTTTTTTATATATATATATTTACATACACTGCACTCTAGTCATTCACTGAATTTGATCCAGACAGCGGGCTCATTCGGGAATTCCAAAAAAAATTAAAAAAAAAATAATAATAATAAAACCCAAAAATAGTTAGAAACAAAAAAAAACAAAAAAAATATTCAAAATTTCCTTCAAAAATTTTCTCGAGTTTTCTTTCGCTTGTCTGTATTAATTCATACTTACACACACACATATACACAACAACTACACTACATATAATTCTTGAGTCATTCTCTGGTTCTTTCACTTCATTTTTGCATCATCTTAAAAGAAATTTTTTTTTAAAAATCACTTGGTTTATTTTTTTTTATTTATCAGCAACAGTTAAAATGGCAGTGGATTTGCTGAGATAAGTAGACTCGTTAAAGAACACGGAGCTTGCTTTTGAATTTTTTTGGTCATCTTGAAAGAAAATTATTTTTATTTATTTTTTTTAAATTTTATCATCATGAGCAATAGGCAAGATGGCGGTGGACTGGTTGATGCAGATGGTGGCACTTTCTTAATAGATAATTGAAATGTTGAACACTCATTGAATAATATCTTTGTGTACTAAATTTTTTTTTCTCTTTTCCAAATTATAGGGGCCCATTTTTTGTATATAGGACGACATGGTTGGCCTGTTTGTCTTGATTAATTTGTTTGGTTGTTATTAGCAGGTCAACATGTTTGTTTCCTAATTTAGTTTTTTTTGTTAGGGTTGAGAAAACCGGAGTTGGGTTTTCTCACATTATGGGTCACCTTTTTATACTGTCTCTTTTGCCACACTCTTTTTTTCTGCTACACTTCTTTCACACCTTTTTTTATAATCACAACATATTTTGATGAAATTTTTTTTTACACAATTTTTTTTGATTAAATTAAATTCCTTTTTTTTGGGGCACATGATACACATATAAGACCTTAAGTCAAACATCACATGCCCTGCCTTGGGCACTAAAACAATTTTGACTCCCCAACGTTTCATACTGCTTCTTTGTTTATTTTTAGAAATGGATTATTTGTTTAGACCTTTCAAAATTCTTTTTTCTCACGGAAATTGTTAAGAGCCGTGAATAGTTTAAATTTTTCTTCGTATGGGAGAAGAGAAATTTAAAAATAACGACGCTGAGCATGATCTGACCTAATTGGCTTCAGGAATTTTTGGGTTTATTTTTATTTCTTTTTGATATATATATATTGTTAAGGTCGGCTCAGAGGATACTCCCCCCCGTCTGAGTCCGACCTTTCCTGAAGTCCAATGTGCTATGCACATTCCCTCCCCTGGTCCCCGGAGTGGTCACCTCCACTTGGTATCCCGAGGTGCCACTCCACCCCTTTTCCCCACGTACCTTAGAGTACAAAGTCAGTTCATGCACAGCAATGTCGACCTTTGCGTCATCCTTCAGCTCTTTCTCTCCTGGGCTTATCCCAATTATAGGTGGGAAGAGCTGAGACGCTGTAGAAATTTCAAAATTTAATAAGTAATTGCCGAAGGAGGCTTCACCCTAGAGTGGTGACTATAAAAGCATTATGAAGCGTTGTTTCTATCAGGTGCCCCTGACTTCAAAATTTTTGTGGGAGGCCCTTCAGGCCCCTATCTTCCAACTTTTGTTGGAGGCCCTTCTGGCCCCTTTTCTAAATTTTGTGAGAGGCCCTTCTGGCCTCCTTTCTGACTCCACCCCAACTCCGTCTTTCGGGGGGGAGAGCTGTAACATCCTAATTCAAAATTACATCTGCAAAATAAATTCATTCACTCGTCTTCCACATATCCAACTTCCGTCGCCTGACAGATGGTGGCACCTGGCGGCCTTCTCCAAAACTAAGCATCGCATGACATCCAAGTGCAAAGTACAACGGCAGGCCAGCCTAGCGGTTCTAATACCCATTGCCAGTCTATCTGAAATAACTCACGATGTTCTACATTCTATTATAAGCTCCGTCAGCCATAATTTTTTTTTTCTTGTTCTCAAAATTACATCTCAGTTTCTAAACGACATGTTAAGTTACAGTTTTGTGCGCTTTAGTTTTTTTTAAAAATGTTAAATAAATTATTATTTTTCACGGCACAAGCTCACGTGATCTGCGACAGGATTTTCCAGCTAATACGCTGGTAGGAGATACTCAGCAATTCTTGCCTCAGATTGCATAGACCAGCTAAAGATCTAAACATGTTTCGTCCTGTTGGCAAAACACGTTTTTCTTAATATACCTTCAGAGTTTCAAGTGCACAAAAGTGATGTTAAAAAAAAAACTGACTTTATAGAACTTTAATTAAACTCATATTGTACATGTGCCTAAATTGCTTCAGCGAATATATATTTTTTTTTTTTAAGCTATCTTTTAGATGTAGACTTGTGTAGTTATTTATAAAATATATAAAAAATTATTGGGTGGAGCCTGCATGCAAACTTTCGGTCCTAACAACCTCCAAGAGGTTATTTTCTAAATTAACACAAAAAAATTGACGTCAATTTAAAAATTTAAATATTCAAAATTTTCATTTCTTTTTTTTTTTAAATAAACTTCTCATTTTATAATAAATTCTTTTATCTAAAACACATATATTTATTGGCCAATATAGCATTTAAGAAATTTATCAAATAAGTAATATTATGTAACTGTTTTGAAAAACTATCATCTCATAAAGTCAAAAAAGGGGGGAATAAATATCAGTATCTTTTCATTTTTTTTTTTTATTATTTTAATTGTACATTAAGGGCGTATAATCTTTTTTTTTGGATTAATTATAATCCTGTTAATTGTTAAGCTGTGCTCATTGTCTTTTTGTTAAATTTTGTAACTATAAATATATATAAACTAAAAGGGGGGATAAATTTTCACAATCTATTGATTAATTTTTTTTTTATTTTTATTATTACATGTTACATTAAGGGCGTATAACTTATATCAATTATAATATTGTTAATCATAAGCTTTTATTGATGATTTGTCTCAGGATGTCTTTCTCAGTTGTAAATGATAAAATCTGAAACGTCGAAATTTCTTTTGTTTCAATAAACTTGAGCCTTGTTAATTACTAAATTTGTATTTGTCTTTTTTTTATTTTTATTTTCAAACATTGTTACCATTTTGGTTCCGCCTTTCTTAAATTCAAGTCCCCTGGTAACACTACAATGAATAAAATACAATTTATTTTGAGAAATAAATATATTCACTTTTCATACTTAACTGAGAGAACTTGGACTAAGAACAAAAATTGTTGTAAATCAAATGTTTTAAACTTTATATAAAATAGAGTAGGCTATCATAATGTAGTGGTTGGCTAAGCCGGATGTTAAATATTGAATCAACACTCATGATTTTGATAACTAGTACTAATAGTGTTTCTAGCATATTTAAACTTGTTTTTGTAAACTTTGAACTAAAATTTAATATTAATTTGATCTAACTATGGCAAAAAGTTGAATAATATGATGAAATATTTATAATATCTTAATATTTATTTAAAGAAAATAAATTGTGCAACAATTAAATAAAGATTGTAATAATTTATAAAATGAAGGGTTTTATTTTTTAAGTTGTTTATTTTTTTTATAAAAGAAAAGAAGTTATTATTTATTTAAGTTAACAATTGCTCGACATTTATGGGCGCCAATTTAGAAAAACATGAATTTACTTATTTAAATCTCAGGGTGTAAGTTCTTTTGAAAATGTACTCACAGTGAATTTTCTGGTTAAATGAACAATCCTTCTTTTTGCTGAAACTTGACATGAATTTATTGACAAAATATTTATACATGGTACCATTTGTTATTACAAAAAAAAAAAAAAAAAAATCATGTAGATCAACTATAACTAACATCCTATCCAAATTTATTGTAAATGCCTTTGAAGAAGGTCTATTTTTTAAGTCTTGAATTTATCTCTAAGTTGCAACTAGCAAAATTATTTATGAAATTAAAAAGATTAAAATTATCTGTTTTTTATTTATTGAAAATACATTATAGAAAAAAGTTAAGTATGTCAGTAGACATTCTTTGTACTCTGACATGAAAAGTTTAATTATTTGAAAATATTAAACTTATAAAACTAAAACGTCAAACATAATAAATTTTATACAATAAACAGATTAGATACAGCGTGTAAAATAACACGTTTTAACAGTCCTTTAGCCAGGGCCGGATTTAGCATTTCGGCGCCCCTAGGCCCAATAATTTTTTCCGCCCCCTAGTCTGGTTAAAGTTACTTCCCCAAAAACCTTTATTAAAAAATTATATCAAGCCTATGTTGTAACGAAGTTGAATGTTGAAAAATAGTTTAATTTTACCAACAATTATTTGTTCCAATGAACTTCAAAATCAGCATGATTTTTTTTTGTAATCAATTCAAAAAATATGTTAAGTTATGGCTATTTATTTTTATTTCTAGATATTTTTCTCTCGGCCGTGCGCCCCCTGGGAGCTTGCGCCCATAGGCCCGGGCCTTCAGGGCCTATTGGGAAATCAGGCCCTGCCTTTAGCGAGTTATTATTCAACTATGGTCCAGGTGCCGTCGCATTTGAATCATTTGATGAGTATCACGCCATTCTGTACGCATGTTAATTCGTCCGCCGGAATTATATTATTATTATTATTCTTACTCACTAGATGGGTGATTGGGTGGGTGAAAAATATACAATGTATGATTTATGTTTTAATTAGTTCTTGGTCTTTGAATTACACAATATTATTAGTTTATTAAAATTTTATAAGAAGTTCTGATAGGATGTATCGAGGTTCCAAGGTTTTTTTTTTATTATAAATTTATTATGAAATAGTTCACTCACCAATTGGTTCTTCTTTTTATAATTACCATATATTTAAGTATTTCTCTTGTTGTTGTTGTTTTTTTTTTTTTTTTCCGGGTTATGAATAAAAATAATAGATTGACATTTATATTAAGCACAACATTAGCCTATATTAAACTGTTTGTAATGGTGTCATAAGTAGGCCTATGTTAATTGTTGTAACACCTCTGCCTGCTTTTTCTTTTCTTATTTAAATTCACTTTAACTACACTGCACTTTATTTTCTTACTTAACTTACTAGATGATTGAAATGGCTTGTGTTGTGAAATGGGCCAGGCCATGTGATGGATTTCTTTGATTATGACTGTTTTGAGTGAGTTCAGGGTTTGAAATGTATGGTATGAGCCCTGAGGTGACTTTCATATGTCTATTTACAGAGTTAAAATTCAATATAGTTATAGCCTGGTGAAACCAAGAAATAAAAAAATGTCTCTTGAAATCTGAGTCTTCGATAATTTGATATGGAATGACTCTACTCTGAATGAGAAGGGAAAAAATGATTACCCTTTTACAAATATCTTCATACATATCTGAATGTAATCGGTATTTTGAAATAGTTATTATTTTACATATTATAATTATTAGTTTTATATAATTTAAATTAAATAAATTTTATTAATAATAATTCAAGTCAATTTTACAAACTGTCATTATCATGTGGGTTTTGATTTATGCGTGAATTTTTAATAGATTAGCCTAACTATAAACTCGATCAAAGTCACCCAGTGCGCTTGTGCAAAGTATGATATTATGAAGTCAATTTTTTATTTAATAAGTATTTACTAACTATTGAATGTTTTGATAATAGTAATATCATATTAAACCTTACTCAACTTGACCTAGGTATAAAATATTTATTTATTGTATAAATAATTGAAATTATTTAATATGTAAAAATACTTTACTCAGTAATACTTTGGACATATGCACAGCTAGTTATTGAGTAAAGCTTGACATATTAGGAAATTGTAACAACTGGCTATAATAAATAGATATATATTAGATCATAATTTTATGGCAGATACTTTACACTTCAAAATCATCAAAATTGAGCATTTCTTGACATTATAAACTACACACTCGCGCTATGTGTCTAGGTATCATAGATTACGCATATTGAAATCACTCGTGAGGCACATGCACACTACAATCAATTTCACAGGTTCATATTACTAAGGTTCTATAATAGTTTAAGAATCATGAGAACTAGGTCTTGGAAGGTTAATATATATTTACCTTGCCACACCTAGTAAAGAAGTCTGGTAAGGTATATACTGTGTATATATATATATATATATATATATATATATATATATATATATATATATATATAGCCTATTGACCTTCCTAGACCTGAAGTTCTTTAACTAGGTATGGTTAGCATATTTATGAGTGACAGTAATTATTGACATCTAGTTTCACAGGTTTTCAACAGAACTATGATGAGGCATTAAATAAATTCATGAGTTGTCATATGTAGTAGCATAAAGATCCCAACTAACCTCAAAAGGCCAACAAATCTTCATTTTAAATAGCTTGTTTTCGACAGAAATAATGGATTCCGGTAATTCAAAAGTGAAATGCGTGACAAAGTATGATATAATTGTTCCAAAAGGAGGTTGGAAGAACATGAATTGTCTACATTTAGTTAGTAAATAACAACAACAGAAACTCTACATATTTACTATACAAAGATATTTAAGCCAGGGGAAGAAACTAATGCAAATTTGTGCACTATTAAATTAAAGAAATGCACAAATTAGAAAAACTATTAATTGCTCTACTTCATTTAAAAAATAATTAAAATTATTAGGTATTTGGAGAGAAAAAATCACACTAACCTCAACGCCATGTAAAATATATGTTTTTTCAGCTTCACTTAAAAGAACACCGGCCATTTCAAGTGAATACCTAAATTCGTGAGAAATATGAAAAAACCTTTATTACAAATATCAAAACAAAAAAAAAATCAAAAACCTAACCAAATAAAAGAAATTAGCATAAAAAAAAACAAATTTCAATTTTCAATATTAAAACAAATCGTAGAATTAAATTAATGTTGTTATTTATTTTGTTGTCGGCCAAGAGAATACTGTAATAAAAAAAGAAGGAACTCTAGCGAAATTATAGTTTGATACATAGCCGCCATTGGCGTTTTAAAAGTCTAGCATCAATTATAAAACTAATATATATATTTATTTTGCTACAGTTCCACAAATGGGCAGGTTATGATAAACCGTAACAACTCATTTATTATATCACTGGATTAACTACACTTGAAAAAAACAACAACTTATT
Source organism: Aphrophora alni (assembly GCA_963513935.1). Classification (NCBI taxonomy): domain Eukaryota; kingdom Metazoa; phylum Arthropoda; class Insecta; order Hemiptera; family Aphrophoridae; genus Aphrophora; species Aphrophora alni. The sequence continues at coordinate 59,827,272 of OY740770.1, read as the reverse complement.
ATTATTTTTATGTAGTTGGATATAATACAATATTATTATCCATCATGACAACTAAGAGCACAAATTACAAGTACTAACTTCAAGACATAGAACTTTAAGGAGATTTAACCATTTGGCATTTTACCGTCTGGTGGGGGTTTTAATGATTGTCCACTCAGGTCGGATGGGCCGGATGGGCCACCACTGCTGCCCACAGCTGTTTCCGAGTCAGATCGATTGTTATACTGTACTAATCTATTTGTCTGCGAGGTCGGAACGGCCACCCCTGGAAACCATGGCTGCTTCTCTGTCAATTCTTCATTTCATACAAACTACCCACTCTGCCATGCGAGATCAGAACCTATTTATACTTATCTAATGCAATAGCGTGTTACTATGGGTTTTTTAAAAATAAAACGCCCAAATGGAATTTTTAAATAACATTTTTCAAATTTGTTAAACAACATACGGTATGTATCTGTTGTTTAATTGTTTGATTTTATTTGTGAAATTATAAAATACAAGCGACCCGCGTACCCGTGTTACCACGGGTAAAAAAATTTAAAAAGTTCATTAATCGTAGAGTGAAATTGATTTATTAAAATGTTCAAATTTGATCAACTGTCATTTCACATAATCGATTACAATGAGTCTAAAACTCATTTAACTTTGTTCAGTAGTTCAAACTAATGAAAATATATAACAGTGATAGGTTCAACCGTTTATTAATAAATATAGGTTCATATTTTATCAATACTCATAATACTTCACTAAAAACGACGTTCCGTGTGATTATTTTACCATCAGCTGTAATTGACTGTCCTTCAATTGAATGAACAAAGAATTTCATTCCTGAAAACGAACGACAACTACTGAGAGCTGAGAGCTACATAAAGCTGACCATGGTAGAAGACAGGACGTGGCAAAAATAGTGTGATACATGACAAAGATTGACCTTGTGATTTGTTGATGGTCAATGAAAAAGTCAAAATCAGAGGAAACTGAGTACGTGAGAAACTTATTGGGATAGAAGAGTCTGAAGGAGAAAGTTTTATTCTTCGAATAAGAACTCGTTCACCTGCTGAAGCTCTAGTTGAAATCGTACAATCAATAAGGTTCTGACGCATGATCTCAACTCTCAAATGCGTTCCATTAATAAGTCCACGACTCGCATCCAAATTTCGAATCAACATAACCAAACCACCTTGCTTAAGCACCAATTTTTATCTTGGAAGACCGCTAATTTGAAGTGTATTTAAGAACTCTGTTGGATACTTAAGTTGTTCTGTACCGTCACTGATTTCCTTGTCAAAACAAAGGTACAGATTTTCTTCTCCATAACTTCGTTATTGATTAGATCACAGTCTTTAACCTATTACTGTAAGACTGAGTTGTAAAGGCATCAACCAATATGTAAACAATCTCAAGACAACCCCGTAAAATAAGATATTGCACATAAAATAAGATTTTGCAAAAAACAAAAATGAAATATAACGTAAAATTAAGTAAAACTTGCTAACATTTACAGTTTAATGATAAAAATAAATAATCATCTTAAAATGGCTGAGTTTAAACACACTTAAATGTATTTAATTTCCAACAGGTGATACATTTGTTTTTTTATTTACAATTATTTGTTTACTTTTTATTATATTGAAATACTGTAGTTTGAATATGGAGATTTCTGAAACTTCAGGAACCACTCGACTTATACACTTGAAACTTTGGTTTTAGCAGTTTCTCACTAAGGTCTATGATTGTGCAAAATTTCAAGTTCCTAGCTTATATATCGAAATAGTTTCAATATGGAGATTTCTGAAAGTTCATGAACCTATATCTCAGGAACCACATGACTTATACACTTGAAACTTCGGTTTTAGCAGTTTCTCACTAAGGTCTATGTTTGTGCAAAATTTCAAATAGTTTTAATATGGAGATTTCAGGAACCTATATCTGAGGAACCACTTGACTTATATACTTGAAACTTCGGTTTTAGCAGTTTCTCACACAGGTCTATGATGGTGCAAAATTTCAAGTTCCTAGCCTATACAGTTTTCGAGTTTAAAAATCAAACGGACAGACTTAGCGTTTTATTAATATGATGGTTATTATAAATACTAACTGTAATCATAAGCACATATACAATCAGTTTTTTTTTTAATTCTAATATTGTAAGAATTAATTGTTATGTGGTGATATTGTTGAATTAACAAAATGTTTTTATGTTAAGACCATTATAATCTCAAATAATAAATCTCGAAAATATTTATTGGACCAAAATATTTAATATAATTTATTACACCGGGTTGGCTTTTGTTAAGATATTACAATTTTCATATTTTTCTAAAATTAAGCTTATAGTACCAAAGTAAACATGTGGTCTCGATCTAGCTAATTTCAATTCGGAAATGAACCAATAATTATTGTAAAATCATAAATGTCGGAATGTCAACAAAAACTCTTCACCAATTTGTTAATGTCTTTAGAGGCTACATTTAGCAGTCTATAATAGATGATTCAGTTTTACACATGTATTTTAAAATTGTTTAAATGCATAGAATCGTTTGTGAAAGACGAATTGCAAGAGAACTGCTAGATAAAGTATGTTTCTTTCTGTCTGTAGAGATTTGGTTGTTGGTATGCAGGATTGGTAAATATTAAACAGCTGATAAAGTTGAATATTTACCTTGTTGAAGTGTCATTAATTTATGTAAGTAAATATTGAAATATGATATAAATTTGTAAAAATATTTTATTTGTTTCATGTTGTTATTCATAGTTTTTTACTTTTTTCAAAGTGTTTTTGTTGATTATGCTACAGGTAAACTATATTCAATCCCAAGTAACTATGGCAGTAGTGAAACCAGCAGAAAAACACATGAATTTCTAGTTCATGCTCAGTAAATCGTCTAACTGTAAAAGGAAAAAAAATCTAAATTTTCTGTTTGTAGAGTAAATATTTAGTAAAGATCTACAATTAATTTAGGTTCTTTGATAATTGAAAATATTTAAAACGTATGTTAATAAAATATATAATATAGAGAATTAAAATATCTATTTTACTAATTGAATTAGGGGTAAATGTGTAACTGGACAATCATTTACCAATATGTTTTGGTTGTCCAAGCGATTTTAATGCGAAATCTCGGCCATACGTCTTCCAAATAGTGTTTTTTCCTGATACTTCTTTGAAATGCATTTCACTTTTTATCTTTCACAATTCATTATTTGGTAAATGTTCAGTTGATACCGCGTTGCAATTTAATATAGAAATTTTATGACATCATGTTTTACATACGTCATTATGAAACAATTGGATCATACATAAGCTGGAAAGACTATTTCAAGTATGAAAATCTATTTCTGTCTAAAATAAGCAATTTAAAAGTGTGCATTCAATGATCAGAATATATGATGAGGATAGGGCTATGCGTCTAGGTTTCATAAGTCAAGAGTAGCGTGTCGTTAAAATCTCTCTCTCTCTCTCTCTCTATATATATATATATATCTTTTATCGTGAAATTAATTCTTTATTTTTAACTATGCCTTAGTGTCAGTACCTTCCTACAAGCAGACTATATAGCGGAAATCATATATAATTGGTAAATATGTTGTGTTCCTGTTGTGATTTACTGGCGAAATTTATGCAATTCGTGTTCGGAACAATTATCTTTTTTCGGAACAATTAGATCATCCTTTATTATGCTGTACACTTTTTATGTTTCACTTAAAAATACACAATATTCAAAATTTCATGACATTCTAAAATATGCAATCGCTCTATGCATCTAGGTTTCACACATAGTGGTTTGACTCGTAGGTCACATGCACATTACAATACAATATTACTACGCTGTATAATTTAAGAAATAAAACCTAGATCATTACATTTTCAATTAAACATGGGTTCAAAGATAGGGCTAAGCTCTTGCGTATTTACATTGACTCTGGTCTTGCATAGAACTGTCATGTTAAAGAGTTAGGTAAAATAAACTCAAGAAATGTATTAGTCATAAAAAATATAAAATCTAAGTTACCATATAAATTTGTAAATAGATATGTATTTCGTTCTTTCAAAGAACAATCAGAATAATCTCTATCTTTGAAGAAATATTAGCAATATTGGTAAAATACTGAAGCTTCCAAAGAAAGTTGTCAAACTATTAGCTAATAGTTATAGATAAAACTATCACACTATTTTAATTAAATTACAAATTGTAACTGTTTTTATTCTTTATCTTTTTGATTTGCTGACTCATCTAAAAATTAACTTATTAGGTGTACTGTTATAGATTTCATCAACATAATTGCAATACTAGAAATAGTTGTATTGTAGTCTATTTCTATGTTTTGGAATTTTTCTACTCGAGATAAAGTATTTAGGCCTACTACTTAAGATCTTTCACATTGAACTGTATAAACGGTTTATTATTGAAAATCCAATATACAACATAACTGAATTCAGTAGCAGTAATCTCAGAATTGTTCCATAATAAATAGCCTGGTTTGATGTTTTCTTGGTGGCTGAAAGGTCATTGTATTTAGTGTTAGGTGCTATATAATTATTATAAACATCAATGACATCAAAAACTTGTAGAAGTTGTGCTCTTACACAAAATGACAATACCAAAATAGCCTATATATCTTCTATCCTCAGAATCGTTATTATTAAATACATATTAATTTTGCAGGGCTATATCATAACATAAAAAAAAAAAAAGATCTTTTTATCATAAGAAACTTAATTAATTAAAGAAAAACAATAAAACTTTTACAGGAAACATTTATAAAATTTGTATTACCCATGATGATTTCATTTTATTTAGTTCTCCTGACAATATACATTGCACAAGACAAGCCATTAAATTATATACAAGAGATTATAAATAATCAATAGATTTGATTTTAAAAACATCCAACTAAAAAACAATATAACATGTATAGGTCAAAGTAATTTAAAATTAATTTATAAAGTGTCTCAAAACCTTTTTTACTTTTAAAAATCAACAATAAAATATCTAAAACAATCCAAACATTATAAAAACAATAGTAATTAAATACAATTTTACAATACATTAAGAAACAAATATAATAAAAATTACATATGATTAGGATACTCAGCAGGAAATCACACCCATCTACAAAACTGAAATTCCTCCACAGAGTAAAAAGATCCAGACAACAATAGTTGTCTAAGGCTCTTTTTAAAAGATGTATAATTTTGCAAACTTTTTAACCTTAGGGAGAGCTTATTCATCAATTTATCACCTGCTTGTGAAGGAAGTTTACTGTACACATTTATACTGTGCTGCCTAGCACGATAATTACAAGGTTGTCTGGTGCTGTAGTCATGTATATCCATATTCTGGATATGATCACACTTAAATTAAAAATATAGCAACACTTCAAGTATGTATTTACATGGAAGTGTAAGTACTATGGGCCTCCCAAAAACACTTTTATATGTTTCAGTTTGCTTCAGTCTTGCTATTAGTCGAATAGGCATCTTTTGCAGGGCAAATTGTCTATGCATATTCTGAACTGATAAGTTTCCCCACAGGAGAATTCCATAGTGCAGATGAGGATAAATAAGCCGATAATAAGCAGTTAAAAGAATAAACAAACCACAGTACTATTTTAAATTTCTTAGCAAAAAATGCCTGTACAAATTTTAGCACTAATAGGCCTACTGATAATTTAGTCATTCCAGATTAACTTATCTATTATAAGACCCAAGAACTTGACTGAATTTACTTTAAAGCCTTATGCTCCAACTTTTCCACTGAATTTCCTTTCATACTCAAAGTTGTAAGATCTGCAAACTGAAATAGGCTATCCAATATTGATGATGATAAATCATTGATGTAAATTAAAAACAACACCGGACCGAGAACTGATCCCTGAGGGACACCATATCTCAGTAGGGTCTGATTAGACAGCCTTCCTGTAACATAACACACTGTGGTATATTATTAATAAATGAGTCTAACCACATTAGTGGCATTCCTCTAACACCAAGCCTTTCACGTTTATTAAGTAATAAATTGTAATCGACACAATCAAAAGCTTTGGAAAGGTCGAGAAAAGTACTCATTTCTTATTTTTCCTTTCAAGACCCTCCACTAAAAAGTTAATTAACTCAACTATAGCATCTATTGTCGATTTACCTTTTTGAAAGCTATAGGTACTTGCCAACACTATAAAGGATATAGATTTGTTTAAAAATTCAAGTAGTTGCCTTAAGAAAAGTTTTTCAAAAATTTTACTAAATACTGCCAGTAAAGAAATAGGTCTGTAATTGGTAATATCATCTTTATCGCCCATTTTAAACAATGGGAGGACTTTAGCAGATTTTAGTCTGGATGGGAATTTACCGCCTGAAAACGAAGAATTAATTATGACCTGAAGAGGTCTGTTCAACTCCTCAGAACACTGTTTGATGATCCAAGGTGAAACTTCATCAATATCAGCTTTTCTTTTATTCTTCATTTTCCTAATCACCCTGTTGAATTTTGTTTTGTTTATTTCTTATTTTAAATTGTTTCAAAGGACAAGCTACATTCAGAAAAAAAATAAAAGATATAAAGAAGTAATCAAACTTTTCGTCCAGGCTATTGTGAGAATTGAGACACTCCCAGTTTATATTTTTTAATAGGTATTACATAAAAGATCTACATTCTCTGGGCAACAAACCCTAACTTTTCTGAAATCATTTTTAATGGGAATGGATGAGAAATCAAATATATCAATCACCTGTGCATAATGGTCTGAGATCCCAGACTGGATAATTTTTACCGATAAATTGTCTGAAGAAATATTTGAAATAACATTGTCAATTGCCGTTGCAGTGGACCCCATCACCCTGGTGGGAGAGTCAATGCACCACCCAAGACCATGAGTTGCCAAAACATCCCTCAGTCCACCTGTACATTTCATTTGTGAGAACATTTATATTTATGTCACCATATATAACAAATTTAGACATTCTTAAAGCTAATAATTGTAAAAGTAAGTCCAAGTGCTCACAAAACAAGTCTATATCCCCACTTGGAGCCATATGTCCCTATTATAGTCAAGTCATCACAAAAACCACAACATTTAACACTAGTTATTTCGAAGTCCTTTTCAATACACAATTTTCCAATGGGTGTGGAAGAGGCAAAACTGACATCTTTATGAGCAAATATTGCTACACTTCCATATTTGAAATATGCCTGGAAAATGAATTTTCTAAAATATTCTGATCCACTTTAAAGCTACTAATATTACTTTTATTGAACCCATGCTTATTGACCTCAAAAATGTCTGGCATAGTTTCAGACCAAAACAAGTTTAATTCTAAATTTTTATAGTTAATTACCTTAGAGGTTGTCCTCAGTCCGTATATTGGTTTTAGCTACAGCGCTGTTTCGCCGAACACTGTCGGCTTCATCAGGCCCGCACTAACACATAGACACGTAACACAAAACACTAACACATATAAAATCGGAGTATGACTCGTCGTACATAAATAATAAAATTGTTTAGGAACCTTAATCTTAACAATATTCTCATTTAAATTTAAGGAACTGTTACTGATCTTGGATCTCAGTTTATTTTCTATTGAATTTAAAAATCTTATTACATCAAATGAAATGGGTCACAAAAGTACTGCCACTTATCACCCACCAACAAATGGACAAGCTGAAAAATATCTTCAAACAATTAAAAAAATCAGTGAAAGCTAAGATGGATTAAACAGGCGACTTAAACTTTAAATTAAACAGAGTACTTATGCAAATTAGGAAAGTGTTCAATTATCACGAGAATGCTTAATGTTTAAATTTATTTTTTAGATCTAATTAATATACAAGTATCAAGATCAGTGAAAAATAGAATTCCAAATTCAAGTACAGTACAAACTCTGTAACACTACCTTCAATAACACGACTTCCTTGATAACAAGTGCATTTTTATAAACCCCCATGGGATTGTCATAACACAATGTTAAAGATACCTCTTTAGCAATGACTATTATTATTTTAAAAACTTCAATAGCACTGATTTTTGTCCCCATAGTGATCGCTTCTCTAACCCTCTGTAGCACGTCTTTTTGCGAAACCGAACCTTTATAGCACGACTTCACCCTTCCCAAGGCATATAACCCACAGTCAGTGACACAACGGAACGGATGTTTTGAAGGAAACGATGTCTTACACTCAGTTTTAAACATGAAAACCCAGCTTCCTCCCCTTTATTACAGTACATACTTTGTTACAATAATAATAAAATGTACTTTTTAAAACAAAACATGCTAGAGGATTGATTCAAAATGCACTAGCTATAAAGGGGTTTCAGAAAAAAACAGTGACCTTGATAGTGCGACTTTTAGTCAACATAACCTTGATAGCACGAACCTACACTAGAAGAGTCCCTTAATAACAAGACTGTTTCCCAAATCCATTGAGAATCTTGTTATCGAGATTCTACTGTATTGCTTTGTCACTAATTCCATCTGCAAACTGAGGTTTTTTTCTGGAATTGTCCTTAAATTATAACCAACATATCTAGATACAGTAGATTGTCCAAAACAATCTTTAACAGTACTTATTCCAAGAATAATAACACCAACAAAAACACTACAAGAATCAACAGACGGAATCATGAGGCGATCAACTAGAGCAGTGGTTCCCAACCTGCGGGCGATCGCCCTCAAGTGGGCGATTTGGGTTATCAGGGGGGCAATAAATATGTTAGGGCGATTTCAATATCACAAGTCACTGGCTATTCTCAGCCGGTGAAGTCACTGCACTCATCCCTCTCCCCCTATTGTTGCTCAGGGGGACTCAACCCCCTCCACTTCCTGCCATCATAACACACTTTCCATTTACCTACATTCGTCTTTAGTCTTCAATAGCCTTTGTGTGTCTCACCATCAGTTTTTGTGCATGTCTTTTTTGTTTTTGTGCATTTGTTTTGAAATGTAGAAGTTAATGCACAATGAATTCAAAAAAGAAGAAGTGTCGGCAATACTGAGCTGAGTATATAAAATTCCGTTATATTGCGTCACCGCAAAATGTGCAGTTTCAACATTGTCTTTTTTGCGTTAAAACATTTACTAGTAATGAAGCCATGAAGCCTTCGCGAATGAAAGATCATTTATCAAGAGTACACAGTTATAAGGTGAGTAAAGAACTTATTCAACACCTCAAAGCTAAAGCTGATAAACAGCCTAATGGGAGTGAATTATTTAAAAAACTAGCAACCGATCTTGAGAAAGGTCTTCTTGCTTCTTACAAGGTGTCTTTATTGATTGCTAAATGTGGTAAACCTCGCACAATTGGCAAAACTCTTGTTTTACCGGCTACCAAAAAAATTGTTGAAATCATGCTAGGCGAGGGCCTTAGTAATAATAATTCATTTGGTTCCATTGAGCAAAAATACTGTTTCTAGACGAATTGACGAAATGGCAACAGATGTTGAATCCAAACTCATCAATTTGTTGAAAAAAAGTAATTTGCATTGCCGGTTGATGAATCAACTGTGATTGATAACAAAGCAATTTTATTAGCTTATGTGAGGTTTATCAATGAACGAAAGGAAATTACTGAGGAAATGTTGCTCGCTAAAACTTTGATCACTGATAGGTATCGAAGGGATCGTTGATTTTTAAAGTGGTCCAAGATTATTTTGAGGGAAAAGAAATTCTCCTAACAAACGTAACTTCTTGCACAACAGACGATGCTCTTGCTATGTCAGGTCGTCATGCTGGGTTTCTAGCCCACCTTAAGAAAGAAGTGCCAGAGGTCATCACTATTCACTGTGTCATTCATCGTTAACACTTAGTTGCGAAAAAATTGAGTGGTGTCCTGCATGAAACCCTACAACTGATTTTTACTGGTGTCAACAAGATCAAAGCTAATTCCCTCAATGACCGTCTGTTCCGACAACTTTGCCATGAAAATGATGAGGAATTCGAACGCTTGCTTCTACATACGGCCGTTAGGTGGCTTTCCAAAGGAAACTGTTGGCACCATTTCCTCAAATTATTTGACACGGTCACTGAGTTATCGACACATCTGATCCTGTTTTAAGTGTGAATTTTAAGCAATGCAAGTTGGAACTTGCATACCTTACAGATATTTTTGAAAATGAAGGAAGTCAATATAAGGCTTCAAGGAAACAAGATGAACCTTATCAAGGCCAAAGGAATTATTCATCATTCATCGCCAAGTTTGATATTCACAAGTAAATATTGGCTGTAAAGAGCTGATTCAGTTTCCGACCCTTAAAAAGTGTTCAGTGTTAGATAACGAGACTCCTGAACTCCCAGAAGACAAAATCCTTATTTTTACTGATCACCTAGACTAGTTAAAAACTGACATGGAATCAAGATTTGACCAAGTTACAAATTCCGGATTGGGTTCTAGACCAATTCTCGTTTGAAGCTGTGGATAAGCATGATAACTCTTTGCAGACGGAGTTTCTAGTTCTGAAGTATGACTGTGAGTTGAAAATCATTTTCAAGCAGAGCGGTTACGAATTAACCTGGGTGAAACTTGTGGACACTTATCCTCAACTGTGGAGAAAAACTGAACCACTTTTCATCTCTAAATAAATATTGAGCTTGACTTGTGAGATAATATTATGTTGAACAAAAACTTGAACACAAGACCTCAAAAAAACTATGTTTATTCAATCAAACATGTTTCAACGACAAAGTCGCAATCCTCAGTGATACATGAGCTACAATAACAAAACTATAACTATAATACTAACTTAAACTTTTTTAGTTATAGTTCTGTTATTGTAGCTCATGCATCACTGAGTATGGCGACTTTGTCGTTGAAACATAGTTTTTGTGAGATCTTGTGTTCGAGTTTTTGTTCTACATACTTCTCATCTCGTTCCTGTCAACATATTTAGTTGAAAAAGTATTTAGTTCTGTTGCCCAGCTCCTCACAAAACAAAGAAATAAGTTGGATATTTGCCTCAAAGGAGACTTGCGCCTGAACTTGACGAATGAAAAGCCAGATATTCAAGCTTTAACTGAATCCACCAAACACAAGGCAAACTTTGAAAAAATAAAAATAAAACAATAACAAAGTTTTCAAAATTTCATTTATTTTTTCAAATTTTAACTGTCAACTTTCTTAAATTTTCCAGATTCCAATTTAAAATTGATAACATGTACTCCTGTTTTTTTAAATGTATGTCATTTATCTTAGTTAACTATTTCACTTCTTTGTTCTTTAAACAAATCTGTAAAATATAGGGGGCGATAGTCGTTAGTCAACCTCCAGAAAGGGGAGATGGGCCACAAAAGGTTGGGAACCACTGAACTAGAGTAAGGCGATCAACCCATGAGATTGAACTTATAGTTTATTTTTATCTACCATGGAGTGACTGTTATAACTTGGTTATAGAATTAATTGATTACAGTGTCATAGAGTTTCAATTGTTAATGTAAATCAATCTGCTAAAACTGTAGTTAGGAGAAAAGAGTTCAAATATAAATGTTGAAGTTATTATTTATTATATTTTACTTAATATAGCCTATATATTGAAATGAGTCTACCTTATTATATAGAAAGTAGGTTCAAAGAACATGTGGCACATATTAAGTATATAGGACGGAAAAATCTAGTGTTGCTGAACATGCACTCTCTACCATGCTGGTTTAGGTTGTTAAATTAAAAAAAGAAGTAACCAATATCAGATTGCTAGATAGCTTTGAGAGTATTTCATTTCTAAAGCCGAAGGCAAATTGTTGTTGAATGCGGATTAAGGGCTTTTTCCTAGTTCCTCGTTATTCTCTGTGTTAAAGCCAGGATATTAAATGTTACTCCATTAGTTAAGTTAGTTTTATTTGTATACCATTATTATTATTTTCATTTATTTATTATTATTATTATTAGTATTATATATATTTAAATGAGTCTACCTCACTAAATTCTAGAATTGTTTAATGTTGAGCCTTACACGATGGCCATGTGTCTATAATTGTCTTTTCTAGGATAAGTATTAAACTTAAACTACAAAATATTTAGATAAAACCTTTTTCGTATAGAATTTCATACCCTCTCTTGGTTATTAATTTAGCCATTTTAATATTTGCGGAGTTACAAAAAATCCCAATTTTTAAACTTTAACTCATTAATAAAGGAAAGGATTAACCCCAAAACCACAACAAAAAACACTAACAACACAAAAACTGTATAGTTATGTTTATTCTACCTTATGTACATTTTAGTAACATAGTTACCATCTTCAGAGATTATTGTAAAGAACACAAATTGTCAGCTTTTAACAGTTTGATCCATAGGGCATGTCAAATTCCACTCACACCTAAGCGTTATCTTAGGAAATTAAGTTTTATTAAAGATGTAGCAAAATTTAATGGTTTTGATAGTAAATTAATTGATGGTATGTTACGGAAACAAAAACTGAGAAACATCCGAAAATATTACACGACACTCCAACCGGAAGGGAAAAAATCCAGGTATATTAGTTTACCTTTTGACTCATCCCTTACCAGGGGCTTAGAACCTATTTTGAAAAAGTTTGATTTAAAGGTATCTTATAAAAGTAGTAATGGTCTTAAGTAATTTACTTGGAAATCCTAAAGATAAAATTCCGATGTTGGAGAAGTCTGGAATTTACGAAATTAAATGTAATTCGTGTGACATGTTTTATCTGGGACAAACAAGGAGAAAGTTAGAAACTAGGTTCAAAGAACATGTGGCACATATTAAGTATAATAGGACGGAAAAATCTAGTGTTGCTGAACATGCACTCTCTACCATGCATGGTTTAGGTTTAAATGTTAAATTGAAAAAAAGAAGTAATCAATATCAGATTGCTAGATAGCTTTGAGAGTATTTTCATTTCTAAAGCCGAAGGCAAATTGTTGTTGAATGTGGATAAAGGGCCTATTCCTATTTCCTCATTATTCTCTTTGTTAAAGCCAGGATTTTAAATGTTACTCCATTAGTTAAGTTAGTTTTATTTGTATACCATTATTATTATTATTTTCATTTATTTATTATTATTATTATTATTAGTGTTGTACGTTTTAAATTTATGTTAAATTAATTAGTACCTATAAAGACAAGTTTTGTTCCATGAATATTTTTATTTATTTATTTAATTATTATTATTATAATTATTTATTAATTTTTTTATAAATTAAGGTTTGTATATAAAAATTAAGGTAGTTATTTAGTTAAGATTATTTTGTTAGAATAAATTGTCCATACAATTGTTAGGGTATTCAACCTCATTCCAGGTAGTGAACGGGACCAGAGCATTGACCAAGCTAATGACCTAGCTCAATGCCATTGGTTGAACTAACTGACCATGCTAATGACTTGGTTCAATGCCATTGGTTGAACTAACTAGGAAGGAGTGGGGTTGAAATCTCACTTGTACAACTTTTTATAAAATTTATAGTAGGCCTATTAGTGTTAGGTTAATACTCAACCTCTGAAAATGGTAACTATGTTACTGAAATGTACATAAGGTAGAATAAACATAACTATACAGTTTTTGTGTTGTTAGTGTTTTTTGTTGTGGTTTTGGGGTTAATCCTTTCCTTTATTGTATATTTACCACAGTGCTCTAGTGATTCTATGATTTAACTCATTAAAAAAAACCTCTCAAAATATGTAAAGATTTTGTATTTTTACTCTACATACTTAGGCTATATACTTTAAAAATCTTAGGGATGATTTAATATAAACAGTCTGTCTCTGTACATTCCTTCTGCCTCTTTGTATATTTGCTTTAAGGTTTGTCCATGTCCATATAAGTTCTACAACGGAAAAAGGTTGTATACAATTATATTTTGGTCAAAAATGAAAAACCAAAATATAAATCAAGCAAGGTTTGGATAAAGCGTAGCTAATTTTGCTGTTTGAAGCGAGTCCGTGAAATTGTACTATGACCAGGGGTAAAGGTAGTTTTCGGGGACTAGTTTTGACAGAAGAATCGCATGTTAGCCAATTTTGAATAAGAATCTTATATTTGATGAATTATGAAAATATGAAATAACTAGTGTCGAGGATATGTATTAGTAGTACAAGTTGTATGCAATGCAAGTCTAGAACTGGAACTTCATATAAAGTGACACACGCCCAAATATAATTAAGTAAAAAATTTAAAAAATTTCATAATTGGTCAAAAACCAAAAATCTTGATACTTTCAAAATAAGCACAAGAAAATAAAAATAAAATGTTCTTGGTAATTTATGGGGAAAATGAATATTGTAGAAGTTAGCTTAAATTAATAAATTTCAAAATAGTATAAAATTTGAATAATGTGTTGTATACAATTAACTAATATATTAAAGTTATAAAGGAAAATAGAATAAAAAATAAGTGTTTAATGTAATTAAGCATGTTATCGTATTAACACCTTAGTGAGAAAATAGAAAAAAGATATAAAGATTAAATTGATAAATAATGCTTAACGTCATGGAACGAATAGACACTGTAAATCTCAGGGTGGTCAGTTGATTAAGAAACATGTTTTGAGAAGGTGTGAAAATAAGTGTGTATAAGTGTAACAATGGAAAGTCGGACAATCTTTCTGTCCCGGTTATTGGACTTATACGCTGTGTGCAAAAAAGTGTGAAGTTTCAAGACGAAAACTCAAAGGGTATAAAAAGTAAAATTTGCAAATTACATAAATTGTTGTAACATGAATTACGTAAGAACGATTGGACCAATAATCAACACTCAAAGTTACAGGACAAGCTCTCTGTAGAATAAAATGACTGCATCGAAAATGAGAAAAATCCCTTGGGAAAGCATTAGGAACAGTTAAAAAAAAAAAGAAAAAAAGAGATTTCTTCAGTAACAAGTTCCAGGCTACAGAGTAAAACTTTAAGAAATTAAGACGTCGTAGAGAGTGGAGTTATGTTGCCAACTAACAACTTTACTAGCAAAAATGAATAATTACAATAAAATTAACAAAATAAAGAATACAAAGGTGAAAATTTATGTAAATATTTCATGGACAAATAGTAAACAGCACTAGCACCCATAATTAGTTAATTAACAGCACAATAAAAATAATAATGACAAAAAGGGATAATTCCCAGAAGGGAGAAAAATTGGTAATATAATAAGGGAATTTTCGGCTATAAATACAGCCTTTCTGCCTCTCACAAGGAACTTTGAAAAAAAATTGTGGAAAAAGTTGTAAGGGGTTACTATGCTTGAGAGACTCTTAAAAAAAATCTGTGAAATAAGTTGTAAGGGGTTACTATGCCCGAACGAGTAGAAATTCTTAAATAAGTAAAAAGTAAAGAATAATTAGAGTCGGTTAGATAAAAAAAGAAATAATTAAAAGTAAAATGTGGTAAAATTAAAATCTGTGCAGTGAAGTGGTCTAGTTAGTGCTGGTGAAATTAAAAAGAGTGATATCCAAAAGTGTTATAATGCTAATGGATAAAAAGCCAACTCTAATCAACTAACGAATCCATGGATCCAAGATAGGATAAACAACAACACAGACACCAGAAGCTACATCATTCCAGGAGTGGTCAAGGTTTGAAAACTAAAATAATTAAAAAAATTTACTAAAATTCAAAGTGTTATGGTTTTATAAATTAAAGTCGAAGTAAAAATAAAAATCAACTGATTTTCCTGGGATAATTTTAAATTTATTTTTGTATTGTAATTGTAAGATTTCTATTAAATGTCAATTCTGTGCGTGGATTATTCTGTTAAATTGTATTATAAATTATTCATAAATTTATAAATTTTTTATTGTTGTATAAATATAATTAAGATTTCTCAATCTGCTAATAACTAAAATGATATAAGGTTAAAATATTGTTTTTTATGTCAAAAGTGTTTATAAAAAGATTGCTTGATATTTATTTAATTAAAAATAATCGTTAGCGTATTAAATTGAAGTCTTATTTTAAATTTGAAATCCATATACTTATCATATGTTTTCAGATTGCGCCTAAAGTAAAATATAGTGTGTTACAAAAAGTATTCTCAAGAACTTACTCTCGATTGAATGAAACAATTTCTAAATTACTCGTGGTCTCCCTGAACAAAAGGGAATAGTTTAAATATAATAACTGGAGGGATTTAACAAATAGGGGGTTACCAGCAGTTTGAGGAAACTCAAGCTGTTGAAGAAATTGAACAATCCAGGCCATAAAAAAGAAGCCAAAACTTCCAGTGGATTGTGCAATTCATTCTGTATTCTCGTTTTTTTTTTTTTTTTTTTTTTTTTTTTTTTTTTTTTTTTAACTGGGCTGTGATAACCTCCATCAGAGGCATCACCGGCGTCGACCTAATGGTCTTTTGCCGCCCCAATTTCCTTCCTACACCCAATCAGTAATACCCGTCATCCTTATGAAGGAACAGATACTACCGATAGGGTTGTCTAGGATGGTTTCCATCTCTTTCCCCGGAGGGCCTAGAGAGTACAGCCTGGCTCGTCCTAGCGCCTCACACTCCAAAAGAATGTGTTCTGCAGACTCTTCAGCCAAACCACATTTCCTGCATGTATTAACTGCAGCAATTCCTATCCTGTGTAGGTGTTTTCTGAGGTGACAGTGGCTCGTTAAGAGACCAACCACCCACCTCAAGTTATCCCTTCTAAGAGAGATGAGTTGTTCCGCATGTTTCTTGCTTGGTCTAATTAACCTTTTAGCAAGTCTACTAGTGGTTGAATTCGTCCAGACCCTGTTCATCCCCTCCCGCATCCACGTATCAACCGCTGCCCTGGCATGTCCATAAGAGATTCCGAGCACCGGTTCCGGGCCAACGAAAGGGGATTCAGAGCCTGACCTGGCTAGTTCATCTGCTCTCTCATTACCATCAATACCTGAGTGGCCAGGAACCCAGCCAACAGTGACCGTGTTCATCTGACCAAGCTTTATCAATGATGAGATGCAGTCCCATACCTGCTTCGACTTTACCTTTGTCGTGTTAAGTGCCTTAATGGCAGCTTGACTATCTGTGAAAATCAGAATGTTCTTACCCATGTATTTCATTCTTTGATTCTCCTTGATGCATTCAGAGATAGCACCTACTTCTGCTTGGAAAACAGTAGCATTCTTACCTAGGCTCAGTACGATGGACCTCTCTGGGTTAAACCCATTAATGCCACCGCCTGTACCCATCTCTGTTTTCGAGCCATCTGTGAACCAGACTATATCTTGCTCGTTGTATAGCTTCCTTCCAGACTCCCATTCTTCCCTAGAGAAGATCTTCGTCTTAAAAGGCTTGTCTAATGAAACCTTAGGTATCATGTGATCAGAGGGCATGTCTAACACTTCCCTGTTGACCACTTGATTTATCCTGCAGTGACCGATTGCAGGCCATCTCTTTCTCCAGCAACCCGTTTGCTGTAGTCTGTATGCACTCATCCTGGCCTGTCCCTGAATATAAACCCCTAGGGGAGGGAGATCCAGAAGTGCATTCAAGGTAACGGTTGGTGTAGACCCCATGGCCCCTGTGATAGCCAAACAGGCCACCCTTTGGAGACCATCCATTCTACTTCCAACCCCACCTTGTAGCGTCTTAGTCCACCAAACCACCGCAGCATAGGAGATTAGTGGTCTAATAATCATGGTGTAAATCCACATAACCACCTTGGGTTGCAGACCCCATTGTTTACCAACAGCCCTCTTACATGCAAACATAAGACACTTGGCTCTGGTTACTACCCGTTCTATCTGTGGGTTCCAGGTGAGCCTTTTATCTAACACAGTACCTAGGTACTTCACCTGGTTCTCCAACGCTACCTCCTGCCCAAAGAGCTTAGGTAGCGACCTCACACCCAGATTCCTTTTTCTTGTGAATGGAATGAGAGTAGTTTTTACAGGATTCACAGATAACTGTTCCTCCTGACACCACCTTTCCACCTGGTTAAAGGCAGCCTGCATAAGGTCACAAACAACACTCATGTCTCTACCTCTAACCACGATGGCCACATCATCAGCGTATCCCTGTGAGTAGAATCCTTGTTCGTTTAAACGCCTAAGGATCTTATCCACTACCAGGTTCCATAACAGGGGGGATAAGACTCCGCCCTGAGCACATCCACGTCTAGCTCTGATCGTGATGATTTCATCATACAGAGTAGCCTGGATTGACCTGTTGTTCAGCATGGCAGAGACCCATCCTACAACAGTCTTGTTCACTTCACAATCCTCCAAAGCACTGATCATTGATTGTATTGAAGTGTTGCTGAAGGCTCCCTCTATGTCCAGAAACGCCCCCAGAGCTATTTCCTTTGCTTCCAGACTTTCCTCTATTCTACTTACTATATGATGTAGAGCAGCCTCAGTGGACCTGCCTGGTCTATAAGCAAATTGATTATCGTGCAAGCCTGAACTCCTAAGCACGCTATCTCTGATGTTAACATCCAGAATTCTCTCCATAGCCTTTAGCAGGAAAGAGTTTAGGCAAATTGGTCTGTAGGCCTTGGCCTGAGCATATCCCGCTCTTCCAGGCTTTGGAGCGAAGACAACCCTCGCCACAGACCAATTCCTTGGAACATGGCGCAGCGCCAAGCTCGCCCGAAAAGCCCCCGTGATAACCGGCCTGAGCACCTCCAAACCCTCCTTGAGGAGTAAGGGAGTGATCCCGTCCGGCCCCGGGGCCCTGTGCGTCTCGAACGATCTAATGGCCCAGTCCACCTTATCCTCATTAATGAGTCTCCTCGAGCAGTTCCAGTCCGCTCTACGCGGACTTGCCCTAGTGTACAGGGAGGGATCACTTCCTCCCTCTATCTCGCAATCCGGGAAGTGACATCTCAGGAGTACTTCCAGAGTCTCCCTTCCGGACTGCGTATACGAGCCATCTGGTTTTTCCAGAGAGCCCACCATATTGGTATGTTCAGCCCTCAGGATCTTCTGGAGTCTAGCCGTTTCAGAGCACTCTTCCACTCTTTCACAGTACTTTCTCCAGGAATCCCGCTTGGCTTTCCGAATTGCTGAGTTATACTCAGTAAGTTTTTTGTGATAGGGTTCCCAGCAACCTTGATGTTTAGAGGCCTTGAACAGAGTTCTAACCTCCCTCTTCATTTTTGCTAGGTCCTTGTTCCACCACCTAACCGTGTCGTGTTTTTTCCTTTGTGTGAGGGGGCAGTTGGCCTGAAAAGCACCCTGCACCGCAGCCTGCAGCTGCACCGATACTTCTTCCAACTCCTCTATCCCCCTCACTTCAGGCACTATATCCTGAACAGCCTGCCCCAAGTCTTCCCTGTACTTATCCCAGTTCGTCCTTTTGGGGTTTCTGAACCAGATGACACTCTTCTGCTTCCACCTCATCTCGAATTGAATGTGCTGGTGATCTGCCAATGATGGCTCCACCGAGACCCTCCAACCCTTGATGAGTTGGGCAGTACGTTCAGTGCAGACTGTGATGTCAATGACCTCCCTCCTCACTCTGTTGATGAAGGTCGGTTTGTTACCTACATTAACTATATCTAAATTAAAACTAGACAAATAGTCAAATAGAGACTTACCTCTTGCATTGCAGTTGGAGCTGCCCCATACAAGGTGATGCGCATTGGAATCCACTCCAAGGACTAGGTGTTCACCTTTCCTCTTCGCTTCTCCCACAATGCGTGTAAACTCGTAAGTTGGAGGTGGATTGGCCGAGTCGAACGGGAAGTATGCAGAGCCTATGGTAATTTCTCCACACACCTCCTGGTCCTCCAATCTCACCTTAGCTGCCACCAGATCCCTGGAACAGAACTCATTTAGCAACAAGACACTTAAATTCTTATTCACTAACATGCATGTTCTGGGAGCGTCCGATGACGTATCGTACATCAGCCTGCCCCCAGAGTCTCCCAGCCCCAGAACCTTACCTTTCACCGCCCATGGCTCCTGGATCAGAGCCACATCGATGCCTTCGGCCTTGAATCTGCTGGCTAGGTTAAGGCTGGCCGCCTTTTTATGCTGAAGATTGGCCTGGACCACCTTCAGCACCTTCATTGGCTGCACCATCCCTAGTTTTTTTACCAATGATCTGGAACTGGATCTGCCCAAGC
Organism: Aphrophora alni; assembly: GCA_963513935.1. Taxonomy (NCBI): domain Eukaryota; kingdom Metazoa; phylum Arthropoda; class Insecta; order Hemiptera; family Aphrophoridae; genus Aphrophora; species Aphrophora alni. The sequence continues at coordinate 59,807,282 of OY740770.1, read as the reverse complement.
CCGAGCCTAACCCTGAGGTTTCTCCTCTTGAGCATTTCCAAATCCTTCTCATTGAGTCCAAGAACCACTGTTCTCCCCTGAGGGCCAGTGGTTCTAGCATTGATGATCCTCCAATCTTTTGTCAAGATCGAGAGATCATGTTGCTGGATCCTGGACAGTACGTCCTCCACCTTCATCTTGTCGAATGGGGGCGGAAACCTGGTGATAACCTTGGTAATGTTAATCACCTTTTTCGCGTCCACCACCTCCAAGATGTTCCCTTTCCAGGGATTGCATATGGCTACAGCCTGCTCTAGCCACCCCTTGGTTTCTAGATTGCAGCACTGCAGTATCATAGCACCGCTTTCCAGCCTAGGCGACTCATTGAAGCCTGGTAGACATCCATCTGAGAGGGGCCTCATCTGCGCAATGAGAGCAGACGAGAGCTCCAGGATGTCCTCCTCAGTGAGTGACCTTTCCGGAAAGTCCTTAGGCACCACCGCGACCCCGAAAGAAGTTAGCCTATCTGCATATGAGATTTCCAACCCCCTCCTGGGTCTCTTTGGTGCCTGGTTGACTCCAGAGCTTGAAGGACTGCTGACATCGGACCTTTGCCTTTTTGGCGTTCCTACATCAACAGCCGCTCCCCTGCTCATCGGAGTAGCTTTCGGGTGTTCCACCCAAGTGCCCGCAGCCTTCTTCTCCTCCTTCCGGCGCCTCTTCTTCTCACGATAGAAGGCGGCGCCTTTCTTGGCTGTGTTACCAACGTGCATCCGGTTGATCCTGGATGCCGTTTGACTCAGATCTGCATCTGATGTGCTTGCCTCAGAGGGCGGTACAGTGGATCGACTTTCTGCCATAGCAGACCTGTCGCCGCTGTCCCTTGAGGAAGTGGTAGCCTGCTCAACTGGAGCTTCAACCATCTCTTGACCTGCCATGTTTCTGGCCTGACCCATTGGGTCTTCCAGTGGCATTTCTACATCGTCAAGGCGCAGACTGAGGACATTCTCAACTGGAGATTCCCTCTCTGCACCTGACCGCCTGTTCACTTCTGGTCTATTTTGGTTGTCCATGAAGTTGTGTATTGGGTTTTTGCCCCATCTAGGGTCCTGAGCAACGTTCTCACCATCCTCGGTGAGGCATTCGCCAGACAAAGTCCTCCCGCGACTCAGGCTCTCCGTAGCCCAGCCACTGCCCCTCAGCTGTCTATCCAGAGGACCTTCCCAGAACCGACCATGGAAACTGGGTTGTTCCTTTTTCAATAAGCCTACTCACAGCAACTGCACTTGCCCCACTACGCATTCGCATAGTGAGAACCCCTGATCTGGGCTTGCCAGACCCGATCGCGGCTCACCCAAGCCTCCAGAGCGCAAAGTGATGTGTTGGATCCAACCCTCCACAAAGAGCCTTCACCTCAATCACCAGCCACCCCTTCATCAAGGGTCACCGTATCGCCCAAGCAGGGTATACCTGGGCGCCCCACTTTCCCAGCAGGGGGGAGGAACCCCCTATCCAGGCCTATGTATGTCCTGCACTGGTCGCACTTCCCTATCATCTCTGTGTAGGTACTTGCCTGGGACAGAGAGAGATTTAATTACCTCTACCCAGGCTGTGCGGCGTCGGTACATTAGCCTGCACCCTCCTAGTCAAGACTAGAAGAGTGCAGTTTCCAGGTGACACTGCGTGGAAGAGTACCGTCCGACTTCGACACCCTGTATTCTCGTTAACAGATCCTGTAATAACAAATTACAAGGTCTGGGATTTGTGCATGTTAAACAGAAAAGGGGGACATGTACAATCCAACTCAGAAAACAGAGCTGAGTTTTCTAGTTGTAGTTCTTATTTATTGTGTTTGAAAAATAGTCTAATGAATACTAGGCTATAGATTATAAAAGTTGGTTTCGTCCTGTATAAGTTAGGTCTACATATTTCCAATAATTCATTCTTTAATATTTGTGTAGTTTAAAAAAAATAAGCTATTTTCAGTTTAACATTTTTGTTACTCCTTTTCAGCAATTAATAGGTTAATGCAGGAAATCTGACAATATGCAAGAAGATTCATCGAACGGAGAATCAACTTTCGAGTTTATTGATAAAAAGGCTGAAGATTCCATGAACGAAATGAAACAATCAGGTCAGCTATTTTTTTTATTAAATGTTTTAGTATTAACTATTTATTATTAATTTGTCTTGTATCACATAATTAATATTGTGAACACAATTTGTTAAACCTCTGGGTTCAGTTTAAAGTTTTGTATAGCTTACATCATTCATTAATCTTTATTTAATTTTTATTGTACGTATATTTTAAAATATATAGGCCTACATATTTTACAGTGAATGTGTTACTAATTTAAGTATTTGTTCACTATTCATCATAATGATAGCTTACATTTAATTAAGTTTTTTCCAGATTTGGTAAACATTCTATTCAATATCTCATTAAGGTATATTTTGCCTACCAAAAGTTAGATGTAGATTAGAATACTATGGTGTAAATAAAAATAATTTCTCTATATGAAAACATAATTTATTAATAAATTTTAATGGATAGTGTAGTATTCACAATTTTACAGTAGGCCTACGTTATTTAATTATGAAGTTGTCATTTGTTACAACATGGCATTCCTTATTAAAGTTAGAATTAGATAAACTTTTTTGCAAACACATTTTAATGTTTTGACTTGTTGTGACATTTGCATGGAAAAAAAAAGAAAAAGTAATATGAATGACTATTTTGTGTTATAACTGAACCTTTGTAACCAATAAAATCCCATTTACTCATTAATCAGAATGTCTCTTTAGGTATTTTCAAATGATCTGCTCCTGTATATGGTAGCTTGTGGATAAAAATTATGTGAATGAAGCATCCAAGAAACATATGCATGGATGAAAGCATGATTGGGATGAAGAACAGATTTGTACCAAATATTGTTGAAACACTGGTTTCTGAGGAAATTGACTTAATTTGGGATCTGTATGAGATGCTTAAGGGGGGAGTAAATATACCACCATATTGGATTTGTAGTCTCATTAGAACAATGTTAAAGCGTTTCCCAAATATCTCCTCCACTTTTTGTGGTAAAATTATAAATTAAATTTTCTTTTAAAGATAATTAAAATACAAAGAAAGTCGGCTTAGCAGATTTTTAATTTTTGTCATAATTTTTTAACGAGTTTTACAAATTTAATAACACTGTTATGACTTTACAACTTATTTAAAAATTAACAAATTCTTTTATGTGAAATCGGATCAACGTGTTTTCAATGGTTTTTAATACTCTGTTCAATGGTATTTAAAAAAAGATTAACCCTATAACTTATGAAACTCCCGTCCCGTGTAGCAGTAATCACTTTTTTTTAGAAGAATTTTTTAGAATTTTTACACACATGAATTTTGTGCACCTTACTAAGAAAAATTATATATTACAAGTTGTGTTTTGGACATTATTACTATTTTTGGTGATTTTTTTCAAAATATACTTTTTACCTAATTTCCACTTTTTTGTAAAAAATTATTTTTACTAATGAAAATTTTATAAACTGATTTTTATTTTTACCAGGATATATGCACAGCTATATTACAAAACTTTTGTATGAAAAACTTTTTTTTTTTAATTTGTTATTATAATAATACCTTAATTCAGAGTTTTAAATAGACTATTACCTCAGGGTACCATATCATCAACCACAGGACCCTGATACCCACCAAAATAGTCACACACCTCAAACTGCCTATCACATAGCCCATTTTATCCATCAAACCCAAATAAATATATATCAGAAATTTTAATTTGTATAATTTAAAAAATGTCCAGTGCAAATATGTGTTTTAAAAGTGTAGTGCTAATATACCAGTACGATATAATAAGGAAGTGAAGAAAAAGAAACAAGAAAAGAGGTTGTTACATGCAAGGGAAAGAGAAGGAAGGTGAGAGCATTATTAGAATCATTATTTTTGGTGAGGATACAAAAGCCAGACATCTTTAAAAAGTGTTCTATAAATATATAATTAATACAAGTTTTGTTTTGGACATTATTACTATTTTTGGTGATTTTTTTTTCAAAATATACTTTTTGCCTAATTTCCACTTTTTTGTAAAAATTTATTTTTACTAATGAAAATTTTATAAACTGATTTTTATTTTTACCAAGATATATTCACAGCTATATTACAAAACTTTTGTATGAAAAACTTTTTTTTTTGAATTTGTTATATAATGATACCTTAATTCAGGGTTTTAAATAGACTATCACCTCAGGGTACCATATCACAACCACAGGACCCTGACCACCGTATTTGTATTTACTAAAAGAAAAGCTAAATGTTTAAAATTCAGATGTCAATTTAAAATTAGTTTAAATAAGAAAATCAAAATCAAATTAGAACACAAAAAAGTTTTGAGTTTATCCACAATAAATAATTTATTATTTAAGAACAATTACATAAATTATATAACTCAATAATCTGATAAAAAAAGAAAGTTAACTTTGAAATTTATATACAATTTATTTTAATTAGTCTCTCAGTTCACTAATTTAAGGACACAAATTATTAAAGTTCTTATTTTATTAGAATTAGTTGTCCAGTTTTTTGCGTAAATATTGTCTCTACCAAATTATATTAAATTTGTCATATACACAAGAAAAGATGAACTAGTCTTTCTGGAAATACTCTTATCTCGGGGTTGTTTAGGATTGGTGCCAGCTTTTTCCAAATTTTATGGAAAATACATATATAAATCATAAATTAACAAATTTGGACTAAGTCCCAAATGTCTTAATCTTACAAGGATAATATCAAAAGAATTGTGTGTATTGAAGTATCAAAGAAATGTCTATTTTATCTTAAGAGTCTGAATTGAAATTTAATTGTCTATATCAAGTTTTAATATTATATTTTAAAGTAATTAACTCCTTGTATATCTGAAAATCCTTCTGAGCAAGGCTTAAGAATTGTCTCTTTCAATTAAGAATAAATAGGATAAGGAAATAGGGTTTGATCTCACTCAACTATTTCTTCAAGTTTTCATTTAATGTTTTCTTTAGTGTTTTGTGGGATTCGAACTAAAACACACTGTATAAATAATCCCCACTATTTAAGGGTTCTTCTGTTACTGTTTTATTAGACTGAACTCGATGATTAATTTGAAAAATCTGTTTCAATTCTTCTTCTCAGGGAAAGTGTCCTTTCTGTTCAGAAGACGCCAACAATAATCTCTTTTCTTCAAGAGTGGCGTTCCCAAGCTTTAAATTAATTGCCCAAATTGCCCGCCTCCTGAATCACGTAGTCGTGCGTGTGTATGTGTACGGTCTAAAAACCGAACTCAAGGAAGAATGTTGGAAAAAATCTTAAATTCTAAAAATCAAACCAAAATAACAAATAAGTCGAAGTAATAAAAGAAATAATTAGAGTTAGGAAATGTAATGTAATGGTCAAGGCTAATAGCAAAGCAAGATTGTATGGACAGGAAAGTCTGGGATTTCAGATCACGACTTGCAAAGCTCCGTAAGAGCCCATGTTATATTTTAAAAGTTTGAATTTAGATATATGAATAATGTCATTTTGTAGAGCAAGTATAGTAGAACAAATAATAATAAGGAACGAAAACCGTAAAATAAATAATAAAAAAGTTATAAAAGGAAGAAATAGGAGTAAAACGAAAAACTTTCGTTAAACAAAATTAATGTAATAAATAAATATAAAGTAATGTGGTCAACAGATCAATAAATAATAATAAATAACCAAAAGTAATAATTAATTGAGCACAATAAAATAAAAAGGAGAAAGAGTACCAAATAGGAAGGAAGTGTCATAACTCGGGAACCTAAGAAGCCAGGAAGAAGAGGGGGATGGTTTTGGAATAGGAGGATCAAGAATCCAAAATAAAATTTTAAAGATTTTCAAAATTATAAAAGAGAAATTTGGAAACAACGAAATCTTGAAATCACCATAATTCAGGAAAGGAAGGTCACACCTGGTTTAAATGAAGATTGGACATAACCAGGAAGAAAAGGGCTTCAAAATGAGCCAATCCAAAAGAAGATTGAGCGAAACGAACATGAGTTATGGAGAGTTGAAGAAATTGAAAGTAAATTGTTGAATTTCATGTTCTCGCAGGACTCAGATGACAGAGCGGGGATGAAGCATAATGGGAGTGGGGTAGGCCTGCCAACAACCGTGCATAATACAGTAAAATTAAAACACCTAAATAAATAAAAATAAAAGGAAAAATTAAGAAAAAACAAAAGGGACAGAGTCAGAGTACTTAGAGAAGCCATTAGGAGTTCACAAAAGCACTAGCTAGGTGGTAAAAACAATTAAAATAAAAGAAAAAAAGGAAACAGAAAATTATGTAAAAGTTGGTCACCGTGGGAGGCCTAAATTTTGACGACCAATTTGGAACCAGGTTGGATCGACAGTCTTGTGCTAGCTTCAAGGTTGAAACCACATTTCTCTGAAGACTACAAACAGAAACTCGTCGGGAAAAAATTGTTAGCGTTACGAGGTAAATTCGATTACCAAAAAAAGGATCGGCCTGAGAGAAGATGTCATTAAATCCGAACGCAGCTTGCTGACAAGAAGTTAGTACGAACTCAGGCAATATTGAAATTAATATTTTGTCGTTATTGCCGAAAAATATAATTAAAGAAGAATTTTATTGTAATCGATGGAAACTGGAAAGAAAAGAATATTGAAAGGACTTCTGAAGATTCACTTGAAGAAAGCATCACTTGGCGAAGTCTTTGAAGACCATAGTCATCCAAAGTCTGAGTGAAAATCGATCTGCTCTACTCAACTTATAAGGTACCACATAAATCAAGAGTTTCATAAATAAAGCCTTTAAAAAATTTAAAATTAAAGTCAATAAAACAGTAAAATCGGGAATTAATAAAATCATAGAAGGAAGTATGTGAAATATAAATAATTAATTAAAATAAAGTCATTTACAAAAAATTGAAACAAATCAAAAGCTATATAAAGGGGGATTGGTCAAACTTAAAATTAGAATTTAATAAACATTAAAAAAGTTAAAATTATTTAGAATATCAAAAGGAGGAGAATAGATGTAGAATTAATTGTGTAACAGATTGTGAATAGAAATAAGGTTTAGATATAAGATGTTAGAATAAGTCAACTAAATAAAGTTGTAATGATTTCTTAGGCATAAGATCAAAGTAGTATTCAGAATTAAAATCTAAATTTGTTTTTTAAATTTACTAAATCAATTACATGTTCAAAATCATTCTGTTTTTTTCTTCTTTTTTTTCTTTCAATTTATCCTATAACCAGTTAATTTCCCTAAAGAAGAAAGAAGTAGAGTGCTCTAAAGAAAAATAAGATTTAAAGTCAAGCAAATTTTTAATTTTGTTGAAATAGCAAGAACTCCAAAAGGAACGTCCTTGAGACAGAGCCTAAGGGAATAAAAAATTAAGGTGAGGTAGAAAATAAGGATACAATAATTGTTTTGAAGTGTTAGAATAAGATAGGTTAAGACTTCAAATTATACTTGTACCGTTTAAATAAATTGTGTACGAAATTTAAAGAGATCAAGGGAAAAGGGGTTTTGGCTTCGTAAGTTTAATTCTCTGCCTATCTTTATCTTACTACCGGCTTAAGTGGAAACGACCCGTGTTGTGTGTGTGTGTGTGTGTATATATATATATATGTGTGTGTGTGTGTGTATGTGTGTGTGTGTGTGTGTTGCAACACACCCCCTCGACGCGATCCCCGTTATATTGTATTTATAACTAGAGAACCCGTGCTTAAGATTGTGCTTGCAAGAATTTAACAAGTTAGTAAGGTAGAGGATTTGTCCCTTCGATGCCTTTACCCTAACTCCCCTATTAATTTCTTAAATATATAACACAAGATCTAACACTAATATTCTAATTAAAATCTTATGCTAATACATTTTCATAAAACAAATTTAAATTTGTATTTCTATCTTACCTTTATTAATTCTCTAGACTCTGTCTCAAAAGGTGTGCCTTTTGGAGCTCTTGTTTTCTCATCAGATTAAAATTATATTTATTTTACTTTGAAATTTTCCTTTAGAGCACTGAAATATACACCTTCTCATTAATAACTTAAAGCTCTTGATTGAGGAGCCAAAATGAAATGCTATAATAAATCTTTATAATCTTCATTTCATTCAAATTATAATATGCCACAATGTGGTATATGAAAATTATTTATATACCATAGCTAGCTATGCTATGCATGTTAATAAAGCTAGCTGATTAATAAAGAAAACTCTTGGTTATAATGATAACAATTGAAATTCTCTTTAATAACTAGATACTTTATTAATAGAATGAATTAAATTTCAAAAATTAAATAATTTAATTTGGTTATTATATGTCTTTAAATTATTGATTATTAAATCTCGGGGTTATAAGGTTGTCGCCGGCACAATCCAGATACCTCACACTTTGAGCGAAATACACACACACGCACACACACATACACACACACACACACACACACATATATATATATATATATATATATATAAATATTTACATACATTTATATACATCCTAAAATTATGGTACATGGACATGAAATATCAATTGTAGTTTGTTCGATGCTCAAGTTTATAACGTCCAATTATTAATTTGAACTAGTTATTAGAAATTAGTATCAAACAAATGTTCACTTTATGCTTTTAATAAAAAAATTACAACAAGTTCAAGTCTAATTTCAGGTTATCCCTATGGTTAATTTCAAATTCAATATATAAGTCTTTTCTTGGTAAAAATATTTAAATCTTTGAATACTGTTTATAATTAATTGTCATAGTTTTAGTTTATTTAATTGTTCATTAAAAAATATATATGTTCAATTGATATTAATAACGTTCACATCAAGTTAATTAAATGGAATTGTCTCACCCATATATCATCTGATCATAATAGGCCTGTCTTTATTCATAATAACATCCTTTTCTTTTACGATAATATTTGGTTGAATGGTTCTCCTGGTTTAGAATTTATCTCTGGAGCTCTTCTTAAAGTTTAGAGCTGATGAAAAATACGTCTGCTGCGTCTGGAGTCTGGATCACAACTAATTAACAATTACTTTGTAACAATTTTGATCTATAATTGCAATTCATAAGGCCCCTCTAGGAATATACCGTGGTGTCTAAATCGTTGCACTTTACACTTAATTGCACTGCACTTCCCAAGTATTTATAATAGCTCAATTAGTGATTTTATTGCTAAACAATTTTTAATCTAACTAATAATTAATTATGAAATTTACATTGTTTTCACAGTTTACATTTTATATTTATTTAACTGGTATTTGGTTTCCCTTACCATATTCATTTATTAACTAAGATTAATTTAATTGCATATTCTTTTATTCCGTGTCGGTCAAGGTTTTAAAACTGCGATTGAGATGCATTTGTATGACGTCGAAGGGGTGTGGCTTATCTATTACGTCGCATGCCTATACCGGTCAATGGACTGATCACTTGAAAACTTTGCGAAGCAATTATTAAATTAATAAGAGTTTATGTATTAAAACGAATGATGAATTTGAGAGGAAGTATATGGTGTAGAATCCATTGGTATTGATTAAATTTGGATATTAGGTCTCGTTAATTTATAACATTGTCGTAGTAATGTTATGTAAAACTATTTAGCTTTATGAATGGGATTGTATTTAGTTGGTCTTAAAATGCTGATAACTTTCGTTATATTTTGAGTTTCTCCTCTGGGTTTTGAAAATAAATTATGGGATGTAATTTAGAATGGTTCTGTTCATGTTTTACGTCTTATAATACTTTAATTTAGTTGTATTCTTCTGAAATCGTAGTCCTGACTAGGCCGAGGTAGGTTGACATTTTTGACGCTTGGAGTCGTTAACTGTCGCTTGTCTTTAATGAATCGCATTCCATGCTGCACTGATTTATTTAAATAATTTGAATAAATTGTGAGTTGTCTCAGCACTTACTTTCTTTTTTGTTTAACTTTTGGAATTTAATTAATTAAGGATATTTAAAAAACAGAGAACAAAGTTGAATAATAACAAATTTATTATTTCTGGAACAATTTTATCAAAATGTTGAAAACTACTAGATTTATTGATTATCATTACAACCATCTTTAGTTGCCTTATTCTGACATCTGATTTTAAAATGTTACCTCCATAAACAACCTGATATAAACTTATTTCTATGCTTATCCTATAATCCTTAAATTCTACACAAATATATATCTTATACTACTAATCATGAAAAATTTAAACCCTATTCTTAATATTTGACCAATATGTTTGATTTGTAATTGATTTGAAAATTTTAATAATGGCAATGACTCTAATTGACTTAATAATTTCTTTTCGTTTATTTATTTTTAAAAATATTATTTATTATCGATTAAATTTAAATTTTGACTTTTAGCTTTTACAAGTTTAAACAAGATTTTATATATTGAAATTCTTGATTTATGCAGTACCTTCTTTTTTATTTGGGTAGTGCAGGTCTTTTCTTCCTCCTTTTGGATTGTTGTGGTCCCTGAAGATCTCGCCCAGTGATGTCTTCTTCCGGGGAATCTTCAAAAGTCCTGTTTCCTTTGAATCTTCTTCTCGGCATTGATAACGACAAATATTAATTTAATATTTGCCGGAGTTCGTATTAAAGATGTCTTCTGTAAGCTGAGTCCGGATGTAGTGTTGTCTTCTTCTAAGGCCGACCCTTCTTTTGGTTATCGTAATTTATTAACCTTGAGAAGTACTGAACACTGGCGATTTTTCTTTACGACGATTTCCTCTTCAGACTTACTAAAAGCGTGTTATCTTCCTGGATGTTAATACGAGACTGTCGATCTGATCTGCTGGAAATCAGTTTGTCAAAATTTTTGCTATATACGATACAATTCCTACACATTCTATTTTTTCTTTATTTTTCAATTTATTTTGGTTTTTTAATTTTAATTAATACATTGTTGAACTCCTTCTGGCCTATTTAATTATTCTGTCGTTATCTCTATTGTTTTTGATGTATTATTCCTTTTATTTTAGTTACTTTTAATAATTAGTTTTATTTGTAATCTGCACGACTGTTGGTAGCTCTCCCCCACTACTTGTGACAATGATGTAGACGCTGAAACGGTTTGGGTTTTTCACCAAAATCGTTCCAAAAACAAAAATTTCAGTAAAACATAAAATTTTAGTTAAAACATAATAAATATCAAGAATACATAAATAAATGGTAATATCCATAAATAATTAATAATGTGCACAGAAAAAATTAGTTTAATATGAAGGAAAGTAGAATTATAAAAGTTTTGTCAATTTCATTAATAAATGAAACATCAAAAGCGTAAGGGAAGTGGGATGAGAGACTCATGAGCGAACAGGTCGACTGAGAACAATAGCTCGGTTGATCACGTGATATTACAGGTCCAGACTGGACTACTAAATAATCTGATTCAACTTGTTACAAATATTATTCACATGCAATCTCCTATGTTAAATTTTAAATTGTTTAAATTTTGGTTATAAAAGCATATTATGATAAAGAATAACTGGTTAGCATAGGAAATACAAGAAAATGTTTATTAACCCGAATAGTTTAATAGTTATTGCAAAAAACATGCATAGACAAAAAACTAAAATTTTGTCTATATAATAAGTTAAAAATTTTATAATGGAAATAGGTTAAGGATATGTGACATAATATAATGATACCAAAATAAGTACATATATAATTAATTTTGGGGGGTTTTTGACCATCTAAAAATCGACAAAGTTTAACAATGAATAACTAACTCATCAAAAAATGAAAATAAATGAAAAACGTAAAGAATTCCTTCATTTCTAAGGCAGATTCTACAAAAACCAAAAAGAAAAATTAAGAAATTCCGAACCGATCAAAAGTTGGTCAAAGAATCATGAAAAACGAAAAAGGGTACATCTTAGAAAGTTATCATCCTACAACTTTAAATCAAAGTTGTATGGAATCCAGAAGTCAAGATGAACAAAATGACATTTACAGATTTCCAGAATTCCTGTTAGAACCAGAGATATGGGAATTTTCAAGAAAGTGTACAATTTAAATTCCAGAAAGTCGGACAATACAGGAATCAACCTGCAGAAACCCCTACCACACAATAGGGGAGGAGTCAAGTGTTTGGATTTTGCAAAAGCAGTGTTGGCAACCCATGTACAAGTAAACTAAATAATAATTAGTTAATCAACAACTAATTAAAATAAAACAAACATTAAAATAACCAAAAGGGTTATAATAAAAACTAACTAAAGTGAAATCTTGAAGAAATAAACCAAATTAATCTACTTTAAACGTCATAAATCAAAGGGAAATGTTCATAGAAATTGGTACCATGGAACAGGGAAAATGTTTTGGAGGTCCATTTCAACAGAACTTTTCTTCAGTCTTGATCCAGCTCCAAGAAGGAGAACAGTCTTGATCCAGCTCCTAGAAGGAGAACAAGTCTTTATCAAGCTCCTGGAAGAAGAACATCTCTAACCAGCACCAGGAGGAGAGTCATCTACAATCATCTTTATGTGATCAGCACTATACGGATCGTTTTATTGGAAATGACCTGGCATTTCAAATGGTATAGCAAGATACAACAGACAGCCACACTGATTCAAACTTAGACTTCATCTTTAACTTCTCGACTACAAGATCTTCAATCTGTAATCATTCAACTTTAACAACAGCACAACCGATTTCAACATAACTGAGGACTGCTAGCTGACATCAACTAGACTTCAACCTTCACCAGAACAACTGTAATCACCATTGCTTAACATTAGCCGAAAACAGCTATAAATATGTTCACAAGGTACCACAGTTACGATTTTGAATAAATATTCGCTTTGAAATAAAAACTTTCTGGGGGAAATTATCAAATTTAAATTATTTTTTATTTTATATATGTACTTCTTAAAGTCAATGTATTTTTATTTTTAAAGTAAGTTTGATTTTAATATTTAGTAAAGATATATTTTTAATTAAAATATAAATTTTATTTCTGGATAACATTGTGTTGTTTGGATTTTAAACTAACCCTATGTTGTTTTCAGCTTAAAATTAAGTGTGTTTTTTAAAATAATTTGTGCTCTCATAAATTTCAAATTTTAAATTGATTCTGCAAAATAACTCTTTCAAATGACACTCCCCGAGAGTGAGTTTTAAAATTAAAGCAATAAGAGAAAAAAGAGCTAGTTTTGATTAAATAATAAAAGTAATAAAGGAATTTTAAAGTAATTCCTAACATTTAAGAATAAATACTAAAGACAGTATTTTATTCTCGAGGCATTGTGTTGTTTGACAGAATAAGGACGTTAATAAATAATTTATCAAGCAGTTCCCCAAAGGTGGGACTTGAATAAAATTAAGGGTTTATTGGAATTGCATAGCAATAAGTTCAATTTCCCATTTACAACCTTCTGTTGTGAATAACGTCAAAAAAAGAAATAAACGGGTTAAAACAAATATCACACTGTCTCAACGCGCGACCTTGAAGTTCTCTTCTGAACATGAAATCTGTATTTTTAACTATCGATTTCTTCAATTCGTCATAACTCTCGTTCACTATGATGACTTGCAGATTTCGTAAATTTTCCAAATTTACTTTTCCTGATTTTGGAAAAAATTTTAATTTTCTTTTTGGTTATTGTTCCTCCTATTCCAAAAGTCTCAAAGTTGTTCCCCTCTTCTTCCTGGCTTCTCTGGTTCTCAAGTTATGGCACTTTCTTCATATTTGGTTTTTATTATCTTGTTATTTTATTAGGTTTAATTAATTTTTGATTTGGGTTAATAATAATTATTTATTGGTCTTATGATCATATAACTATTATTAGTTTTTTTAATTACTTTAGATTTACAAAAAGTTTTTTTTGTTTTATCCCTCTTTCTTTCAACTATAACTTTTTAAATATTTACAAGTTTATTTTATTATTATTTATTATTCTATTTTAATTAGTCTACAAGATGACATTATTTTTATTTCGAATTTCGAAATTTTAACATGTGTTCTTATGGGATGTTTTCATGTTGAAACCGGAAAGCTTGATTATTCCTGTCTGGACAATCTGACCTTGTCTCCGTTTTGCATAGTTACATTAACTTTCCCTATACTTAATCAAATTATTATTCTAACTTCTACTATTTTCGGTGGATTTTATTGAAAACTTGCGTGCGTATGTGTGTGTGCGTGTGTGTGTGTGTGTGTGTGTGTCTGTATATCAAGTGAAATATTTGGACAATTATTTATTAATTGTTTCTCTGATGTTATTTAATTTGGAAGAGTGGGACTCTAGGATACTAAATAAATTACATTAGATTAATAAACAAACAAATAACTTCTTTAGTACTTTAAAATATCACTAGCTAATCTACATATTTTAATTAATACAAATTGCATTGAAAATCCTACGTCATATATTAGAATTTCTTGGAACGCAAATTTTAAAACTGGGGGTGTCTGTTGATTCGATCTCTAAGAAGATGTATAAAATCAGCCATGTCTATTTGGGACTTGGTTTTGTTTTCAATTTTTACTGAATTACTTGTGAATCCTATTTATTTTTCCAAACAACTTTTTAGATGTATTAGATTCCGTTCTGTCCATTAATAATATTAGTTTCTTCCGATAAATTCTTGTTTTCTCATAATCCTCACGATTCTGCGGTACCTTGTCTATGATTCTCATGCTAAAGTTTTCTAAGTGGTATTTTAAAATTTGGATATTTCTTTTCAGAGGACTAATCATGGTTGTCTAATAATTTTCTAATATGAACTGTTTAATTTGGAATAATTTTGAGGTGGGAAACATGGTCTTTACATGTCAGGAAATAATTTTAATTTCCAATTTTCTTCTTGAATTCCTTGGCCTACCAGTTGATGATTGGAGTTAATTGTAATGTCCGCTAGATCTTTCCAATATGAACTGTTTAATTTGGAATAATGTAGAGGTGGCAAACATGGTCTTTACAAGTCAGGAAATAATTTTATATTCCAATTTTCTTCTTGAATTCCTTGGCCTACCAGTTCATGATTTAATATTGAATTGGAGTTGATTGTAATGTCTGCTAGATCTCATATATGTCACTCCTCGTTTGAATGACATCCCTTAAATATCTTCTCTGCATATATTTTTCCTGAATAAATTCCGAATTCTTTCAGTTGGTAACTATAATTTAAAAAAAGTTGGTAACAATAATAACAACAAATTTGATACCTAAGTGGTCAACTTCAATTAAACCTTAATCTAATAACTACTTCAAACAAAACATCTTGTGCATATAAACTATTATACGATTAAAGGACTATAAACTGACACTTCAATTAGACGTTTAACTTCTAAGTTAATTCCTACTAATATTCATAATCTTGTTAAGTCATCCTTCATCATTCCATATTTTCACCCAAACCTATCACCCATTAATTAAGCATTTCCCAAATAATTTGTTAGTATTAAGTTATCCTTTAAATTTTATCTAAAACAAATGATTATCTGTTTTTTGTTATAAATTGAACCTTTTTGCTTTATAAACAAAAGGGCTAGCCGAGGCAATTCAAAAACAATACCCGAGAACAAATAAATGTTTTTAATTGTATTGTACTATATAAACAGGTATTACCGTAATAAATAACAGTCATATTTATATTATCCATCTATCCGTTTATTTTCTATTATATGGTGTGTATATATATATATACACGCTTTTCTGTGGTGTTTTCACTTCATTTTTGCACATGTTTTTATTCCTAACATACTAAATCCACTAATATCCAAAATCTTTACATCTAATATTTTTTTCATTACATAGTTAATGTTATATGCACCATTCTGAGCACAATGATGTATAACAAGTTGTGTCTCTCATAATATTACTATTTTTTATGATTTTTTTTTGGAAAAAGAGCAAAATGGACGGAATATAAAGTAGACAGTTGTAGGGTTAGTGGTAGTGTAGGGTGTGAACAAAATATGGGAAATATGTTGTGCATGTTCATGTTGTGTGTTAACAATGAATTCAGCGACCCAGGTGGAGAAAACAGCAAACTTCTTATTGCGGAGTAATATTGGTTTTTGCTGTATTTTTAAATAATTTTTTTGCAGATAATTCACTAAGTCTATTTTTATTGTATAAAGAAAGTTGCTTTAAATTATTTGCTTCTTTCTCGTTTGGAAGAATTATGTAAATCATTGTCAAATCTTGAGATCACTTTCTATATTTTTTATAAATATCAAAACTAAATAAGTTGTAAGGATAAAATAATCATTTTCATCACTTATAGAATTATAATTATTAAAAGCTTAATACAAAATCTTAAAATTTGATCAAGCAGCTCTATTACATATCTGTATGTCTTTATAGATGGTAGAACCGTTTTTCTATTCTTTTTATATATTTTTTAAAATTTCCATTCCTTGTACAGTAAAAAAAAGAATTTAAATTGCAAGCCATTATAGGTTAATTAACTAACTTTACTTATAAAATTACGTTAAAGTTCAAAAACTTATAAACACCAATCACAATTAGATGTCAAACAAACATTACATACATGTTCTCATATACACATAAAATATGGCAATGTTGGTCTGAAGACTGACATATCCCACTGGGCTAAGAAAACATTCAAAATTAAAACAATATGTTAAACTAATAGACTATACAGACAAATAGAGATTGTGGATCAATAACTTTGCTTGGAGATAAAAGCAATACATTGGGGCATTTAGATGATATATAATTGAGCAATATAGTTACAACCGATAACTTAAAACATTGGATTGTATAGGCTATTCTTTTAATTGGCAAATTTTAATACGATTATCATATACCAAGTTCCTCATACAGTTAAAGCTGTAAAAACTTATTTCAGAGTGAGTGACAGATATATACAGATCTGTTTCTTTAAGAAGAAATATATATATATATATATATATATATATATATATATATTAGAGACATCTCCAACTTACATTTGACATAATCTTGGTTATCATATAAACTTATCTTTCTCTATTACATATATTCAAGATATTAAAAAGTAGTAAGAAACTTTTTGGTTCTTTTAAACAAAAATACAGTAAAACTTCAATAGTTCGACAATTTGTGGACTTAGGGGGTGTCGAAGTATCAAAATATTGAACTATAGGGAGTGTTTTGAACATACACTAATAACATTGGGAACATTAAAAACACAACTTTTATAAGAAAATTGCACAAATTTAATGAATAGTATAACAAAAGTAAAAGTACAGTAGAGCCGCGTTTATCCAAGCCCTGACTAACCGAGTTCCGGGTAGTCAAAAAAACAAGGTGGTCAAAAAAAGTTTGGAAGTTCGGTTTGTAAAAATAGAAATGGTGCACAAAGGAATGTTAAACGAGTCCTTATTAACCAATGTGAATTCAAGTATTACGAAATTACCAAAAAATCACATTTTAACTTTCATTTTCATACATAAAACATCATTGATTTATATACAGTTTTAAGACACTATCACACAGGGAAAATGCTGCAGTTGTGAAAGTCCTTTCATTGGGTTGTGTAGAAAGTAGTTTTGTTCATAGGAAATTGTTGTCTTCAATTTTTGGAAATAGGGTTGTGTTTCCTTACTGAGAACTGTTCATTTACACAAATAAAGCCCCACCCCTCATTTAAAAATAAAGTACAGACCAATGAGATTAACGAGAATGGTTCATTTACCCAAATAAAGCCCACCTCTAATTTAAAAATATTGTACAGGCCAATGAGAAACACTGCATGTGTATTCAATTTCTTTCATTTGAGTACATTATCAACTTTTTTGTTAATAAACACTGGAAGTGGCAGAATGCTCAAACAGCATGCTTTGTGATTTGTCTGGACAGGTTCCCGTGTCGAAGTATACAGATCGTTGAAGTATCGAAGGTTTACTGTATTTATGTTTTTTATTAAGAGATTGGTTATTGTATACTTAAAACGTTTTAAATAAATTATAGAAAAACAGTTAATGGTATATGTAGGACAAACAGTCCAATTTCAAAGACTTTTATGCTTGATGATGCAAGCAGGAAGGAGCTAAAGAAGGGTTGGGGTACGAAAAATGACAACCAAAACCCTTTTGTATGAAGTCAACTCTTATGATCCATAGTTGGAAAATGTTTATATCTTTCAATTGTAATCGATTGCATTCTTGTCTGCAAATGATAATCAAAATCGTTACAACAGATTGATGATATTTATAGAGTTCTTTGTTTCATGGAACATTAAGCCTTTAAAGCTATTTTTAATGATTTGTTTGAAAATGTACATACATTTACTTTTTTCTGACATTTATAACATAATACTACATGTGGATTTTTTTGTAAAAACAACAAAAATAATGATTTTTAAACTTGATTTAGTACAGTTAAATTGATTTGAAAAGTAAAACTGAAATCTATTGAGGGAATTCTTTCTATAAATCAAAAGTAGCCTAATTTCCGTTCTGAAAGTAAGCAAAATTTGGATTATAATATTTTAAAGCATATTTCTGTGAAAATTTACTTTTGACATTAAAAAAACAAAACAAAATTGCTTATACAATATATGTATAAATAAATCTACATCCAACCGGTGT
The DNA here is from genome assembly GCA_963513935.1 of Aphrophora alni. NCBI lineage: Eukaryota > Metazoa > Arthropoda > Insecta > Hemiptera > Aphrophoridae > Aphrophora > Aphrophora alni. Next base: position 59,788,706 of record OY740770.1, on the reverse strand, counting down.
GCCGCGAGGCCTCCGTAGGTGTGCCATGAAATTGTTTCATACAGAGTTGTCTAAACAACTTGAAATAAAACTGTATACAGTTGTACAGTTTTAAGACACTATCACAACTAAGAATAATCACTATTATCCTAAGACTAATCATTAAAGTTTTGTATCTCACCACTTGTGTATATAATGAAACTTCCCTGTTATACAGTGAATTTTTGTATTCCCCGAACAGGATCATGCTTTTCTGGCCTTTCTAATGTTTCTAAATAACACATTTTCCCAAAAACAGACATGGACACGAAATTATGGCCAATGGGTCAGTTGAAACATCGGAATAAAGGACAGCTTAGCATATAAAATATTACCCTTTTCTAGAAAATTTTAGATGTCCTGAAATACATATTACAATGTCTGTTCTGTAATTACCCGGAAGTTGACTTCTTGGAAACTTGGTTTTCTTTTTTGTCTTCTATACAGCATTCGTCGGTGTCCTTTAAGAATTGAGTTTTAATAAAGTTCCTGTGAGAACAGCACGTAGTATAGTTATGTATTGTGATGTCTCTCAAAAGGAAAAGTATAACTTTTAAAACCTTACATAGTTTGATTTTCTCCTTTTTTAAATTTACATTTTTCTAATTTGCCTATTTGGAGTACTGTAGTACGAATATTATAATAAATATTATTACTATATTAATATAGAATGTAACATAATTTACAAATTTGTGTTTTATTGTGTATTTTTGTGAGATTACAACCATTATGCCTGTGTAACAGGGATGATTCAATATTTACCCGCTAGCAGTGATATTTAGTGTGTGCCGCGAGGTAAAAAAGGTTGGGAATCGCTGATTAGATCTTGAACTTCAGGTTAAAAACAAAACAAAATTCAGAATTTTAGAGACAAATAAAAATTTTTTGTTTGTTATTTTTTAATATATAGGCTATATATATATTAACCAAAATCGAATTGTAGCTTACATACTACACTTCATTTGCAACAAAATTCAGTCAACAAGTCCCATCCTATCTTCCTTCGAAATATCGATATATAAAATGTTTTCTTGTTTTTAGGAAAAACAAGACTTTTCAATTGTAAATAACACATTAATTAGTAGCAATTTTAAAACTGATAAAATGTATGTTGTTTGAAACCATTTAATTATTTATTTATTTGTTTTTAGCAACAGCATAATGCCAAATAGTTGTAGACAATTACAATACTATCCACGTAATACATAGGTATAAATGTGTTTACAATTAAAATTAATAATTTAATACAACATGATTTAAAATGACTAACGTCTTTCAGATTAAATATATCTGTACAGTTTATCGTTCCAATCCCTACACAATCTACACACGATGTTGGAGTTGAAAAGACGGTCAGTTGAGCGACTGGTGATATGAAATGTTGGAACAGTTCTTAGATCATTGTGGAACAAAGATTTGTACAGATACAAGTAAAGCAGGAGAGTAAATTAATATAATAGGAAACTTACATTCACCAATAGTCCAGATTAACGTTATTTAAACGACGGCCGTTTCAGCTATTCTGCCATTATCAAGTTTTCAGGAGGAGTCACTCCGTTGTCATGAACACTTAACACTTAAACACATAGTTTCACATGCATCTAAAATAAAATCAAAATGTACTAGTACAGCGCTAGACAGTGGGCATACCGGATATGCGATCGTTTTAATGTGTGACGTAATATATGTATTTATTTTATACTTCTAAACAAACATCATGTTTAATTTAACAGAAACATAAGAACATATACAAAAAGATTCTACAATTAATCAATTTAAGTTTTCCTAAATTAACAATTACATAGTGACAAACAAAAAATATCAATTTAGCATATTAAAGCTTTCAATAATTGGGCTTTATCATTTTTCTAATTTTTTAGGACTGTGAGTTTGGGCCTTGTGAATTCAAATACTATAAACCCATATCCTATTTAAGCTTGAAAGTATAGTAAAGTAAGGAATAAAAAAATATAAATGTTAGGCCTCGTTATGCCTATTATGAATATGTTTTCAAGTTAATTATTCTAACATTTATAACGTACAAAGACAAAAAGAATAACTACAGACATTCATGTTTGTAGTGACATATTACAAATATAAATAAATAAAAATTTAAAAAATACAGAAATCTTTTAATAAACTAACATTATCTAAAACTAATACATACTCAGTATGTCCTGTGTCCTTTATAACAAACGTGGTTATTACCATTTATATCAACAACACACTTTTACCGTAGCCTTCGAAGCACATGGCAGGTAAAGGCCTGGACCCTATTTCACACTCCATTTTAAGTTCTTTTTTATTTTCTATCTAACATTTTCTGTTTTCACTGTTCTTGGTTCAATGTACAAACATTGTCTAACTCACAACATACAAGATATGAAAGGGAACACTCAGTATTTATTTGTCGTTTAACACTAAAAATTGTTCTACTCTCTCCATGTGGTCGCTTATTATAAATCGTTTTCTCACCATGTTATAGTCACTTTTATTATAAATCGACCATCGTTGATCATATACATGTCCTCCAGCAACACAATTGTTCCCTTTAAACACTATCAGTGTTACATAACTATACTTTTTCTACTTGCAAATCCTCATTAGCAATTATAGGCGACACATCTCTTGAGTTCAACTGAAGACTGCCTACTGACACAATGTCGAGTTACTGCTCAAAACCTATCTGGGACAAGTCACATGTCTCACTTCTATTTCACTTACAATAGTTCTTTGTGTTTTACCTATTTCCAGACATCACATATGTTTTTCTTAGATTGTTTCTGATTAATTACATCTTTTAATATTTTGTCCTTTCTCATGTTATTAAAAATACATATTTCGAACTATTTCCTCGCGCACTAATACCATCCGGCCTACTCACATTTTATCTTACTTCTAATTTCAACAATGCTTATTCTTTTCTTATCTCTAAATACAATTTACAATTCTCTAATTACTTTTCATTATTTATATCTCTTCGAATTTTGTTCTTTGTTAAATTATGAAAGATCATTTTTTCAGACTATTTGGCTGTTCGATTCTACTTGCTGTTACTTATGTCATACGTACCCCCATTGTACATTATGCTAATCCCTCCCTTTTTTCAAACATCTGTTCTCTATTTTACAAACCAATGATTCAAAAATTCACAATGTTACAGAGGTAATATCTGTTTTCTACACTGCCAATATTCGGATAATCAATCTGGGAGACTGTCATATTTTTTAAAGAAAACTCCAAAAAATGATTCATTTTAGACTGTATGTATTCTAAAGAGTGTATGCATTCTAGTCTGATCATTTCACATTTAGAGTTTGGCCTCCATATTACAGATGCATACTCCAGAACACTTTGACGCTGGAGTAGTACTCAAAGTGGAGTTATCATGTAAGAGAATGGAATACTTGATTTTCGACGAGAGAATGTAAATAACTTGCAATTGGTTATATTTAGATCAATGTCATTAGTATACCACTATTTATAAAGCCTGTTTAGATCTGACTGCAGTTTGAGACAGTTTTTTTTCAGAAGTGATTCGTACATAGAGTTTCATATCATCTGCAAATAATAAACACAAAAAAATGTAAGAAGATCAGTTATGTAGGTTAAGTATAACCAGGATCCTAAGTGAGAGCCTTGTGGAATTCCTGATGTAATATTGATTTTTGATGAGAGCTGACAATTCCACTTGATCAGTCAAATTATACTTAAACGACATGAGAAAGCAACTAAAAATTTCAAACGTTTTCAGTTTTCTAAGTAGAATATGGCGTGAAATACAGTCAAAAGTTTTCCTAAAGTCAGTATATATTCATCTACCGGTACTTGGATACCACATAATTATACAAGACTATTGATATATATGTTAACAATGTACCTAGATTAGTACCTGCAGATCTTGTAATCTCTGATACCATATAGTAAAACCTGTCGTATTATTTCAGTAATTACTATAATTGTGAGAATATAATTTAGATTAAAGAACAAAGGTTTTTGATTTTATAGTACCAGTTTTAAGAAACAGGTACATTTTATTCTCAACAATTACTACAAAAAACATATGATTACATACATTATAAGTAACATCTGTTCACAAAAAAAAATAATGATTAGTGTTTAGCATCACAACACTTTATAGTATTTATTAACAATTATTGTCAGCCAACAAATGAATACCTAAGAAGACATCATGACAAATAGGTACTGATACAATTTTGATTAATTTTCAGACAATGGAGAACCAGTAGCTAGTACAAGCAGTCTGTTGTCCAATATTGCACCACCTTCAGCGCTTCCTAGCTTCGTTCCTCTGCCACCTGAAACCAAGTCTCCACATTCGTTCTACCCCACCACATTCAGGTAAAATGATTTTTTGTTCAAACTCTTGTAAGCTCACCTATTAAGCTCATTCAAACAGCTTACTTTCAATGGATCAACATCATTTGTATACATTTTTTTTTACTAAGATCCTGACTACATTAAAGCTGTATATTTTATAACGGTTTTTAGCAGCTTTCTACTTTTTATTTACAACTTATATTTGTTTGATTTATTTAAGTGGTCAATTGGTTATTTATAAAGTCAATTTTCACAATTCAAATGTTTAGATGTTTTGACATAAATCTATGTCATCTTGTTTTCCTTCACTGCAGTTTGACTTAGTCGGTACATCAAGTGATAGCTCATCAGGTGGTGGCACCTAGCAGCAAAATAGGAACTATTTTACATTGACGGAATAACCAGAACTATTGCCAGACCCCAATGTATTGATATTGAAATAATTTAAATATATGGGTTTTGAATTTAATTTTATTTTTGTAAAAAGATAAAAAGAGATAGCTAGGTGCTATTTATTGTTGGGCACCATGGTAATGCAATAATTACCAAATTAATACATGAGTTTAAACTTACTTTTATTTTAGAAATCTCCAGGGTCGTGAAATCTTTCAAAATTGTACTTAAGTGGATATCTTAAGAAAAAGAGAAGTCCTTTTTTATGCTGAAATTGTACATATTTTATTAATGAACATTTATATTACACATACACAGATTTTTTTAGATAGATATATTGAATATCTTATATTAGCTCATCATCATTGATTTTACTTGTTTAATTATTATTAATCATCCAAAAAGATCAGAAAATTTTATTTATTAGAATTACTTTACTAGTTGCAACTAAAAAAAAAATGAAATGAGTAAGAAAGTGAAAATTAACTTCTTTTGTTTTAAACAATTTGCATTACTTTATCTGATCATCAAATGCCTTCATTAAGACATCTTTTATCATTCCAAAATTCAATTCTTACTTATTTATTAAAATTCCTAAAGAATAAAATCCTATATCTAACATTTATCAAAAAACAGTTTATATCAAAAACATGTATAAATATTAAAATAAAAGGTTTTTGTAACATGTATACCCATCATGTTATTAAGTCACTGTCAACACTTTGCGTCGATGAATTAAGATCCTGTTGTCCAAACCGTCAAAACCTGGTCTCGTGGAAAAAAAAACTGCTCCATTTGCAATTGTATCAGACGAATTATGCCTCTTTCTTCTCGACTGTAGCCATCAAGTTGCTAATAGCCAAATTTGTAAATTAGTCTCTCTTTAACGTTAAACTGTTCGATACTTTTCACAAAGCTTTACTCTACTATATATAATGCCAACTTAGCATTATTATAAAAAGCATGTGCAACATTTTAAGATTATGCATTAAAAGATTTTGTTTAAGTTCTATTTTAGGTGATCTTTAGTAAACTAAATACACTGAATTAGTTCATTACCGATATCAGGAATAATTAGTTCATCTTAAAATCACATAACTCATGTTCTTTCCGGCAATTCATTGTTCTATAAATATTCACTCAACACCACATTAATACGTCTTATCTGTTCAGACGTTGATCAAAGACTGTCCCTCCAAACTTTTAGATGGCTTACGCCCACGTTTTTTATTACATGTATTTATTTCCGCCTGGCAACCGGTACTTCACACCATATATACACGAAAATCTAGTTAATTATTAACCCTACACTTATTCTAAACACATTTACATTCAAATATTATTCTCTGGATATTTCTGACACTTAGTTTGTTTTTAAATTTACTAGACTTTATTTGACTCACGGTGTTTCTTTTCCTGTACTTTCAGAACAATCGCATTCTTCGTTTTATTAGTATTCGACCAATCATGTGCAGACTTTTAAAACTATGTGTTTTCTTAGTTCTAATTTCAAAATTCAAAAATGTACCTATTACAATATGTTCACTGACAGATTTTAAACAAAACATATTATAAATCTACATGGTTTACAAATCAACTGTTTGTTATGCTCGCTAACTTAGTTACTCTGTATTGTGTTATTCCGACACCATGTTGTTTTGTTTTTTCTATATTTATAGAAATTATCAGTTTTATGTAGTTTTGTTTCTAAAAATTTAATTTTAGCTCTCTTTTGTGAAAGTGTTTTGAGAGAAAGTGTTTGAGTGATCATGTGTTGTAAATAAAACGTGAAGTGTTGATTGAAATGGCTGGGCCTATTAATGTAGATCAGTGGTTGGAAGAATCCCTTCCATCAAATTTGAGTGAGGATGAAATAGATGATGCACAATTAGAAGGAGAGAACAATTATCAAATGAATTAGATGATGAAATTATTTATTTTGCTTAACCGTTAAGCGGGCGTGTCTTCAAGAATCACGATTCCAGGCGCGGCGCGGCATTCTATACCGCGAGTAGTAGTTTGTAGATATTCCTTATATTAATGAGTTATTTCAATTTATATTTTTATTTGTGTTATTTTTTTTTATTTAAAAATAGTTTATTTAAAGTTATATGTACAAAAACACATAAAATATTGTTTTATTTAAATATATAATCACTTTTACAAAAAAAAATCCTTTTTTTAATTTTCTAATGTTAAATTATTAAGATATAGAATACATGTTGTAAAAATAAGAAATAATAATAAGTCTTTAGTTTTAATTGTGAAATAAAATAAAATAAATTGAATTAAATTATAATTTAAAAACTTCTTTTTTTTCAAGAACTATCATTACTTTCTTGAATGCAGTCAAAACACTGTACTTTTCGTTCACTGTGTGTTTTACAAACAAACTGATTACAAGAAAAACAACGCACTGTCGTTTTGTTGTTTTTATGTTTACCACAAGCTTGACATGGTCCACTTTTTGCTGAACTATTTGATACTTCCTGTGAGCACTGAGTTTGATCAACATTCATTTTCAGATAAAGGCTTATATCTTTAGGTAATGTTTGAATTTTAGCTCTTTCTTTCAAGTGATCGGCCATAAGTTCTCTTGCTAAATCTTTTAGAAATGTTCTTCGAGTAGCTTTCATCTTTGACATATTATTGAACTCAAAAATAACATATGCGTTGATTCCAGCAATATCTAAATGTCTAAAAAATAATGACATTGGCCATCGTTTTGTCTTACGAGTGGTTGAGTAGAAAGCGCACTTTTGATCAACAGTGTCCACTCCAGATTTTGTTCCATTGTATTCTTCGATGACGGTTGGTTTACCAGTTTCTTTATTGACTTCTGAAGTATCATGTAATGTTGACAATAATAACACAATTTTTTTTTTTTTTTCGGTGCAAAAGATACTAATGTATAATTGTACTGAAATCCAAACAAAGAAGAACCGATTTTACGAGATTTGCTTGCCAAAAACTCGTTAGGAATTTATTTTTTTCATTGTTCCAACAAAAGTAATTCCATTTTCCAATAACCATTCTGCTAATTGATAGCTAGTGTAGTAATTGTCAGTGGTCAAGTTTCTATGAGTTTTTGTAATGGGATCAATAAGCCTTTTAACTATGTCAATTGGTTTATTTGACAATTCGAATGGTCCATTCGGCTGTTTTCCGCAATATATTTCAAAATTGTATGTGTAATAGGTCCGGCTGTCACACAAGGCATACAATTTAAGACCATATTTGGCCGGTTTTTTCGGCATGTATTGAATAAAACTACATCTTCCACGAAACGGATGGAGCATCTCGTCAATAGTTACAAATTCGCCGAGACTTTAATTTGATTTACAATTGGCTACGAATGACGTATAAAATTCCCTTACAGCTGCTAATTTGTCAAATTTTTGACGGTCCTTTCTGTTCTATATGTCGTCAAACCTTATTGATCGCAAAAGAAATAAAAATCTTTTATAACTAAAAACTGGTCTAAGTAGTATTATTCCAGTTCCATCATTATTCCAGTATTCCAAATACGTGAGCTCGATTTCCTTTCTTAGTGGATAAAAAAAAAATACTCCTAGTAAGGCCATCATTTCCATTCTATTCGTATTACGACAATCACGTTCTCTTTCATAGTTTACTTGCAATTTTTTTTACAAATATAAATATTTGTATAATGAACGATTTTATCAATCATCTCAAAGTTAACAAATTTCAAGAAGGCTTCCAAAGGTGTTTTTGCATCCCTACAGGCTCTGGTAGGTCCAGGCAAAGTTTTTATTATGTTTTTAGCCTTTTGTTTTGTACTTGGTAGAGCCAATTCTGTACTTATCCAGAGTGTCTCATTGTCTTTTCCAATGAAATAACGGTAGTCATCAGAGGTGTCCATCGGTTGGCAAGGTTCATAATCTTCATCAGGTGACTGCTCACTTTCACTTTCATGCTCGTCTAGAATGATGTTTTCCTCTTGTTCTTCATCAGAAGAGTTAATAAAGTCTTCATCGTCCTCTTCATCTAATATTTCTTGCAAAATTGTGTCCAGTTTGTTCGGGTAGTAATTGTCACACCTAAAAAAGATATTTACCGACATAAATTACAATAATATAAAAAAAAATACATTTAAAAAACGTAAAAAAAAATAAATAAATAGTAAACAAAAACAATTCTTATAAAAATTCACGCAATTACATACACATACTTGAACACGCAAAGACACATATATTTTATTATATCTATATTTGGTCAACTATGTATATATATACATAGTACATTACATAGTATTACATATATTTATATATGTAATACTGTACAAATATAATATAATATAATACATAAAAATAAATAATATACATATATAATAAAACTTAAGTAGACATAAAAAGATAGACATTATAAACACAGTTTCTTTACTTACATTTCCAGGCGCGTAGCGGTACTGTATGCCGGTTAACGTAGTGCTCTCACTTAAAGCCAGATATCAACTGGAATAGAAGAAGGAAACAAAAACACCTCCTAGGGTGCGTTCTAAATAGAACAAAGAAGGAATACTGAAGGTCACCGACCGATCCATAGCAGGGGGAAGGAATTGTGAGATAAATAAAAAAAATGCGGCATAGAATACCGCAGCGCGCCTGCTTAACGGTTAATGAAATAGAAGACCCTAATGAGTATGTTATATTAGTATAGGCATTATTATATTTTATTATAATGGAAAGAACAACACTGATTTTTCAAGTCTACTTATTCCTTCTACAACCATTGTCGACAGCCACTGTCCTTATTCTTATTGAGGCCTCTCTTAGATAAGGATCATACTATATATATATATATATATATATATATATATATATATATATATATATATACATACATACATACATACATACATACATACATACATACATACATACATACACATCCCCATGATGATGATATATACAGGACATGAGATCCTAAACAATTTTTTATAGAAAGAAAAAGATATAGAAAATGGTACATGAAATTTTTTTAAAGATTGGGTGCTAAATTTAAATATAATATGGCACCCAGAGAACCCAAAAGATGACCATTTATCCTGTAGACTTGAATTTATGAAGAGACTTATACACAAGTATGGATCTGAATTAGGCTAGTACATGGAAGGGATTTCACTGAACCACAACTCTTTCTGGGCAAAATCTCACCAACTGAGAAGGTAAACCCCCAGAGGAGATGTGTGATATGCTACAAACATGGTGTTCAAAAAGACAGTTCATTCTGGTGTCATGACTGTTAGACAGGGCTTTGCATCAGGGCTACTTTCAAAATTAACATACAAAGTCAATTTCTGAAAGGTATGAAACATTATTTATATTTTTCTAAATTATAACTTAGTAGTTTAAAATATACAATAACCAAGCAAAATTACTTTTAACTTATTACTTATTAAAATTACCACCATGAAGTGTTAATACATTGTCCCTTTTCTTAATTTTAAGTATCTCTATTTTTGTAAGTAAAGCATTTTTTGATTAATTCATAGTCAATTTTCATAATATAATGTGTAGTATGGAGTAAAACTAATGTTTTACACATATTATATTAAGTTTTAATTCGATTAAAACTATTACAACCCTAAAACAGACCATAGTAATGCTTTCTATAGTAATTATTCTTTCTCTACAATGCAAGTCATAATTCATATCATAGAAAAAATATAAATGTTACTGTCGCGGGACGGTAGACAGAAGTGAATATTCTAACTATAAATTTTAAATATTAATAATAGGCTAAAGAATGCTAATAGAAGTTTCATTTCAAGTTTTAAAATCAATAGTTTTTAATGTTTGTGAGTGAGAAAATTGGTGCAATATTTTTCGTAGATTTTTAGTTTTATTACGTATGGGTATGTGAGAAATTTTGTGCAATATTTTTGCATTGATTATTAGTTTGACTATGTATGGGAGTCAGAGAAAGTTAGTGCAATATTTCTGCATTGATTATTAGTTCGACTATGTATGAGAGTCTGAGAAAGTTAATGCAATATTTTTCTTAGATTTTAATTTTTAATGTATATGGTTATGTGAGAAAGTTTGTGCAATATGTTTGCACTGATTATTAATTTGACTATGTATGGGAGTCTGAGAAAGTTGGTGCAATATTTTTCTTAGATCTTTATTTTTAATATATATGGTTATGTGAGAAAGTTTATGCAATACGTTTGCACTGATTATTAATTTGACTATGTATGGGAGTCTGAGAAAGTTAGTGCAATACTTTTCTTAGATTTACGTTCATCTGAAAACGTCGTAAAACAAAAAATATTAGATTATTTAAATATGCAGCATAACCGTTGTTGTACGTATACTGTTATTGTTATTTTCGTGACGATTTTTTCTTTCACCACATCGATTTAACAGCACCAAAAAAATTGCCTACCGGGTGTAAAGAAGTATTCACTTCAAAAATTCATGTCAACAAATGTTGACACACGTTAAAAAAATTAAATTAAAATGAAAATTTTTATTTTCTAAAATTTTGATATACCATGTCCTTTGTGGGGCCTTATGAATACAAATTTGTCAATAATTTCTTGTAAAATTTAAACCAAGCTGAGTCTTGAATATAAATGGAGTTACCAAGGAATATACTACCAGGAAAAATCTATGTGCTTGGTCACCTACAATATCATTGTATAGATCCAATAGAATTGATTCCACTTAAAATCATGTTTGGAAAGATAGAATAGTTTCGCAGCTGTAAAGTTGACGAGCAACAGGAGCAGGAGGAGGACAGAATCATTAATAATTAGTTTACTAAGGTATCACTTTCTAGTAGAGAATAATTAGTCTATATGTAATTTGAAAACTTGATTTAAACTTTAAGTACAACAAAACATTTGTTTGTTGCCATTCTGAATATTGATTTAATAATAATAAATGTTGAGACTTAACGTCTTACAATATTCTATTTTCATTGCCGTATTACAACAATTGTTTCGGCTATTCAGCCATTTTCAACTCTTTGTAGCCGGATAATCCTTTGTCAATTGTTAACAAAAACACTTAATCACAGTACATTAACACAACCACAATAATAAATTTAAAAGTTGGAATAGTGATAAACAAATGTTCTGCTGTATTAGCGAGTCAAGCTGATCTTGCCTATAAACACATGAACACGAAATTGAAGTTACATAAATTGAAACAGAACATAAGATTTAACAAAACTTGTATTGCTCAAGCAATTACCCCTAATTATGTACATATAGAAATTAACAATAAGTCTTGCTCAGCTATCAAAACTAAAAACATGGCTGAGAAATTTCGGATCAAAAACTAAATTAAAAGTGTGTACATTTTAAGAAAGAACAATTAAATCTAATATACAAAACTCATTTGGAATTAACTTCAGTTTTGCATAATTCTGAAATCACATCATTGTTTATTAAAATAAAACCAGTTTATTAAAATAAAGTCAGCGAATAAAACCTCTCATCATTAATAAAATTAAGACTGTCAATAAAAAATTACACAACTTGATTGACAAAAAACTAATACACACAGAGTAAGTTTCATGCAAATATTTTTATCCCAGAATAATGAACTTAACGAAGACAACATTTGATAGGCAAGAAATGGAATTTGCAAAAAGGGCTTAAACATATTATTTTTAAGAAACAGCGTGATTGGAACAAGGTTATTATTGATACAGAGTCCATTATACAACCATTACCAAAAGATAAACAAACATTCACTGGATACTATCAATGTCAAAATCAATAGCATTGTCACAAACAGTTCCAATAGGCCTAACCACCTAAGTAAACATCAGGAACACGCAGTTGCATCATCAATACGTCATAAATACAAACCAACAACTTAATGGTCACAAAAGCTAGTAAAAGATTCACTACCGTGATTATCAATATAAGGACGTTTACGTAGACAAAACTTTGAACTTTTTCATTGACAACACTATAATCAAATTAAAATATGACCCCACCAACTCTTTTAACCAAAAAATAAAAAAAGCAATTAATGATTGCAAACATCTGTTAGATCAAGAGAACAAACAATATAAAAACATGATAAATCCTTTTGCTCCAACTTTAACATCATTGCCCAAAATACACAAACCTAATTTCCAATTAGGCCACTTGTAAGACATTGGACAGAATCATTAGAAATAGTATAAATTTCAAAATCTAAAAAACACTCAGGATCTAATATACAAAATCAAAGACACACATAAAATCTAGCTCCCCATAACGAATTTGTACACTAATGTTCCACCCAAGGACACCATTGCAATATTGAGACACCATTGCAATATTGATTGAACTACTACAGAACAACAAATCCATTTCAAATGAAAAATAGCTGAAATGTCCAATTTACTCAACATTTGTTTATCTCAGAATTATTTTGAATTTAACAATGAGTTTTATAGCCAAAACAATGGGTTAGTCATGGGATGTCCATTATCTAGTATAATGGCCGAAATATTTTTAAATCACCTAGAATAAATGACATGATGAGTAAAAACAAGCACCTCAAAATATCATTTATTACCACAGATATGTCGACGATAACATTGTTTTATATCAGGGAACAGAATGACAAATCAACAACTTTGCAACATATCTGAATAGCATATATCCATCGTTAAAGTTTACAATTGAATTCGAAACCAACAATAGTATAAATTATCTGGATCTCACAATAACCAAATTTAACCACAAACACATTTACAAAATATAGAGAAAACCCAACCGTACAGACCATACTTTCTACTTTACATCTAACCATCCCATTTCACAGATTACTCAATGTACTAATGTCAGAAGTAGATTTTCATGAAGAATTAAAAATATATTGCCACCCAAAATGGTTACAAAGTGTCAATTGAAAAATTATACAACAAACAGGAAAGGAAAAACAAAATAAAACATCTGAATGAGCTAAAAAAAGACAAATTCTTGGTGTTCAGTTATTTTAAGCCGTTTGAACACATATTCAGAAATTTACTCCAAAAGCAACAATATAAAATTACCTACAGAACACCAATAATCTAAAGAGTCTCAAAACCCCCTAAAAAGATCCACATTGATGAATTTGAAGGAACAGGAACATCCTTTTAAAAAAAGATTTAAAGAACACATTCCATCGCCAAACAAATTGCACATTTAATAAAATCCGAATCTAAATTTACCGAACACCTTATTCAAGCTGACCATGGATATTCTTGCATGAAAGACACACTTAAATTATTACACCGGTATAAAAAGGGCCGATTTATGAATTCTCTTGAGCAATTTGATATATATAGGAATTATAAAATTGACAATAATATTTTACTAAATGAGGAACTTAACTTTGATTCCAATGCATTGTTTGATAATAAGTTGTTAGAGATAAGCAACCCCCCCCCCCCCCAATCATGGCGAGTGATGGGCATCATCCGCAGTATGTATCGGAGTGTTGGACCCAACTAATTGATGACATCTGAATTGACTCTGTTTTTAAAATAATGTTTTGTGTACAGTTTTTAATTTTTTTAAAGTTTATATAGTTTAAAAAACATTTATTATTGTGGTTGTGTTAATGTACTGTGATTAAATGTTTTTTTATAACAATTGACAATGGATTATCCAATGTTTTTGTTAACAATTGACAAAGGATTATCCAGCTTCAAAGCTTGAAAATGGCTGAATAGCCGAAACAGCGATCGTAATACGGCCGAAACAGCCATCGTAATACGGCAATGAAAATAGAATATTGTAAGATGTAAGTATGGTCTCAACATTTATTATTATTTAAGTACAATTATTTAGTTAATCAGATTTCATAACAAATAATATAGAAAGAATTGGGTTAATATTAATATAAATGTCAATTATTTTCATAATAATTAATTGTAAAATAATTACGTTTCAATTCTACAGTCCAGTAATTCCTTTGGACAAAGATGTAGCTGTTACCAGTCCTAGTGTCAACACAACCACAACAGCTACAACTGTCTCTTCTTCGACTTCCGGAGGACTTTTCAACTGGGTCAAGGATACAGTAGGAACTAACATTTCTAGAGTTGCAGAAAAAGCCAAAAGCTCTGTTGATTCCATGATAACAACTTTGGATCCTCAGATGAGAGATTTCTTATGTTAGTTGAGATTCATTAAATTTTTTGAAATGAAGATTTATAGAAATTTAATTTTGCAATCCCACTTCATTAATTTTTCAAGTTGGGCATAAATTATATTTTATTATTTATACATTTTTCCTTAGAGAGTTTGTTCATAAATATGATGCCAGCCTCGAAAGGGGCTTTTTACTTTAACTGATAAATTGTCCTAGAAAGTCATATGTTACAAACAAAATATATTCACAACAAAATACTCTTAAGCATGTTTTTTAAAATAGTAATATATTTTCATAAGTTTTTTTAGTATTGTTTTAATATTTTTTTATTGTTTCTTCAGGAGACAAGAAAATCAATGACTATTTTCATTGTGATTAACTAACTAAAAATAAACTAACAGTGCTCTGAATAAATGGTTCGGGTTTGGCTTGTAGCATACCCCAGACCCTCTTCCATCCCTGTCATTATTTACTCAGATAAAAACTGTATCTTAAGTTGGATTTCGAATTAATACTATTACACTACTTTTTATCAATAACATATAGTTATCTAGCTTTTGACAGTTTACAAGTACAAACTACAGAGATAATCACTTCTACCAACTGTTATTTCAAGAATAACTAAATGAATCCTAATCACCATCATTTTAATTTCGATTTCTTGTGAATTGCTCAAGAATATTAATTATTTCTACTTATAGTTAAGTTAGGTTGTTCCTTCAGTCATTATATTACGCTTAATCACCAAAATTCCTTTATCGAATAAAAAACAGAAATAACCACAACACATTCTGGTATTACCACCAGGCAAACAAGATATCACAGCTCATGACTATTTACTAATTTGAAGTTCCACCAGAAAAATCAATCATTGATAAAATAAAACAACCAAATAATACTACCAAGAAAAGTATCAGGTTGTAGTAGTTTTAGGAATGACATTGTAAATAAGTATATAATATCCTTCTTCTCAAGATAATTAAAGCCTTAGTGAGATTTTATATTGGTTTTTATTCAGTAGTTTTACTGCAACTAATCTTGCTCTTGAATGTAACATCTGATGTATCCTAAAATTGTTTATGGTGTTGCAGCTTCTATTGTAATTGTTCAGATGCCATGTCATGTTATCATAGTCCCCCCCTCCCCCAGTGCAATTGAGTGAGCCTATGTAGAAACAATTGTTATGACAACTTTTCTCAATCAACAAACCATAAGTGTAGTACGTCATTTGGGCAGCCTAATATTTAGTTTTGTAATAATTTTAAAGGGGCGAGAATGAATTAAGGTCTTTTTATCCATCACTGAACACTGTTGATGATTGAACATAGAATATTTATAAAACTGTATGTTCATCCCACTAAAATAAACATTTCTTCTTATTTGAAATGTTTTATACCTTTGTTTTCTCAAATTTCATTTTTTCAAAAATATGTAAACCTGTTTCAATATATCCTTTTGTAATTTATCAAATACAATATTAAATTCTAAAATGGACATTCTGATAGTAGGTACTATGATGAAACTTTTAAGCTCATTACACAAACCATATTGTCATAGACGTCATTCGGAGCATTATGTTGCAGCACTCCATATTTTTATTAGCATGTCTATACACAAGACCATGTATTATATTCTTCACCAAACCTAACTTTCATAACACCAGCCATACGTCCATACAGTAAGTACATGGTATAGGATAAATTTGTACTATTGTTTTACAATTTATATTCAAACAAATTTGTAACCTAACATCTGCCTGATTTCAGTTTAATAAATACATAGTTTTATTTACTTAAAGTTAATAAGTTTTATACTATAAATACCTTTATTAGGTTGTCCTTAGTCTGTTATGTAGACACAGCTACAGCGCTGTTTCGGCGATCATAGTCGGCTTTGTCAGGCTAAGCACTAACACATAACACAAACACTGGTAGGTTTGAAATAATTTGAGTAAAACTCTTCGTCATTGAAATTAAAAATTGTCTGTGGCCACATTATGGTTATTCCTATCTTGCGATCAGTTGTGTTTATGTGTTTAGTGATTATGTTTATCGGCCTGACGAAGCTGACTGTGATCGGCGAAACAGAGCTGTAGCTAAGTCTACATAACGGAATGAGGACAACCTAATCATGGTATTTATAGTATATTACTGAAAAAGTCCATGGCAACACATAGTAATAAGTTAATATATTATTTACATATACATTTTAACTGTTGGTTTTGCTCATTCTGTAAGAGGTTCAGACAATTTCTAACATCAATGAACAATTTTCTACTAATTAATATTTATATGGATGTAAGGATGAACCCAAAACATTGTTTTATTTCTTCTCTATTTTTGATAGTGAATATAATAGTAGTACACTTGTCTTCTTTGTCACTAAAGAATTTTTAAACTGGAGAAGAATGATGCTATGCTTGTAGTATACTCAGTGTGAAGATATTGCAAACGTACAGTACATGAATTGTTGCTTTATATCAAAACCAATACTTTGAACGTACAGATTGCCATACAAAATAAAAATATTTCTGTTTGCTGATTAAATTCTACTATTATTGTGTCATCCTAAGAGAATGAAATATGTTGAGAAACATAACTTCCTTTACTTTATTACATCATCTCTAAATTCCGTGATGATCAGGTGTTCAAAGTTGGAACTTTATCTAGCTTTAATTATTACAATGAACCTATTAAATTACTTGATTTATTATTTGTTTCTAGCAACTTCTAGTAATGGTGATCTGGAAATTATTGTTGCATCAGATAAAGAAGTCAAGATTAGCCCAATAAGAGAAGCTTTCCAATCAGTATTTGGCAGGGCAAACGTAAGGTAATGGTTTCAATTATATGGACTATTTTTTTTTCATTGAGTTATGCAAACAGAATATATTTTAATATTATTTCTTTAAAAGATAATGAATACAACATGTAATGGGGCCAGGTGATACTGATGCAGAGAAAGAAATATTAATATAATTATTTTTTGTAATTTATTGAATAATTATTTTAAGCCTACTCTGTTAGTTTAACAATGGGCTAAACTATGAATGAAACCTAATTTACATTGAATGTAGTAGTAGTTTTTTTAATTGGATGTTTGGAATGAAAACATTATAGAGCGAATATGGTGTTTACTGAGAACATGATTGATGATATTTAATATTCACCAGCAGGCCTAATGAGAAAAAATGTAAGGAAAATAGCAGAAAGATCAAATCAATAATTGTTTATTGAGAATAATTCTCAGATAAAATGTTTATGAGATGAAGATACTACAGTGCCAATCGTACAAGAAATATATGATAGAAAGAGCCAAATGCAATGAAAAAATAAATGTTTAACTTAAAAATTTTAAAAAAGAGAAAATATTAAAAAATTTCATTAATATTAAACAATTTATAGAAACATTAAAGCAATATTCAAAAGCGGGAGTAAATATTGATAAATAATAATGTAATTCTGAAATTATTTAATATTAAGAGGTTTGATTTTTATTATTTATGTAAAAGGAGAAAAAAGAGATAGCTAAGTGCTATTTATTGTTGGGCGCCATGGTAATGCAATAATTACCAAATTGATATATGAATTTAAATTTATTTTAGAAATCTCCGGGGTCGTGAAATCTTTGAAAAGTGTACTTAAGTGGATATCTTAAGAAAAAGTGAAGTCCTTTTTTATGCTGAAATTGTACATATTTTATTAATGAACATTTATATTACACACACACAGATTTTTTTAGATAGATATTATATTGAATATCTTATATTAGCTCATCATCATTGATTTTACTTGTTTAATTATTATTAATCATCCAAAAAGATCAGAAAATTTTATTTATTAGAATTACTTTACTAGTTGCAACTCAAAAAAAAAAAAAATGAAATTAGTAAGAAAATGAAAATTATTACCTGATCATCAAATGCCTTCATTTGTAACGTTTCTTTCACTGAATTAGATTTTTCAAGGGTATCTATCCAAGGTTCGCTATTTAAAATAAAATAATACGATAAATCGCTATGAATAATTTATTGAAAACTTATCTTAGCTACAACGGACAGTATACACTTGACACTTACCTTGTATCCATCGACTGTAACCACTTTCTTGACTTCACTAGTTTAAAAATCCATCCGTAGATCGTTGGATCTACAACTGCAACAGCTGTTCTGCGGGTGTCTTCTCACTCGATACTGCTGTGAGCTGACTTGGTATCTTGGGATTTACTGCCTTGCCTTGATCCTTACGACGTGGTGTCTTGGGATCCACTGACTTGCCTTGATCCTTTTGACAGGATGTCGGGCTCAACACGCGCCTCTGCGGTGACAGGATGTCGAGGAGAGGGGGGAGAGGTCTGCCGGAGTGGCAGTCAGGGTGGTTCAACCCCAACTGACTCTCTTAGCTGTTCGAGGCTGCTTTTATACTGTGTTTTTGTGGTTGGGGGGGATAGCTATCCAATGTTGACTTTGGATGTTCTAGAACCTTCCATCACCTTTGATCTGTTTACTTAGGACCTTGTTTACTCTTCTAAATCATTTCTATAACTCTTATTTGAGTATTTAATTAATGAAGTTTTTGCTTCATTACACATTAAGACATCCTTTATCATTCCAAAATTCAATTCTTACTTATTTATTAAAATTTCTAAAGAATAAAATCCTATATCTAACATTTATCAAAAAACAGTTTATATCAAATGCAATACATGTAAAAATATTAAAATTAAAGGTTTTTGTAACAGGTATACCAATCATGTTATAAAGTCACTGTAACACTTTGCGTCGATGAATTAAGATCCTGTTGTTCAAACCGCCAAAATCTGGTCTCGTGGAAAAACTGCTCCATTTGCAATAGTATCAGATGAATTATGCTTCTTTCTTCTTGACTGTACTCATCAAGTTGCTAATAGCCAAATTTGTAAAAGATCAAGCATTAAAAGTTTTTTGTTCAATTCTATTTAGATGATCTTTAGCACACTAAATACACTGAATTAGTTAATTACCGATATCAGAAATAATTAGTTCATCTTAAAATCACATAACTCATGTTCTTACCGGCAATTCATTGTTCTCATCAAAATCACGCACATAACCAAATGTCTACCTAGTTGAACAGGTTTATTACGATTGTCTTAACTATTAAATAATTGTCTATATACCTACTGTCTATTGTACATGTCTTTTAACCTCTGTTAAAAGACATTTTTTGCTATTTTCATTGTTTTATAAAAATTCTCCCACACAACACCACACGTCTACCCAGTTGGAATAGGTCTTCTCTGACTGTCCCTCCAAACTTTGAGATGGCTTATGCCCACGTTTTCTATTACATGTATTTATTTCTGCCTGGCAACCGACACTTCACACCATATACACACGAAAATCTACTTAATTATTAACCCTACATTTATTCTAAACACATTTACATTCAAATATTATTCTCTGCATACTCCTGACATTTATTTTGTTTTCAAATTTATTAAATTTACTAGACTTTATTTTGACTCGCGGTGTCCCTTTTCTGTACTTTAGGACCAATCGCATTCTTCGTTTTATTAGTACTCGACCAATCATGTGCAAACTTTTAAATCTATGTGTTTTATTGGTTCTAATTTCAAAAATGTACCTATTATAGTACAATGGATTTTCCTTTCATCTTATGTACATTTGTTAATTATCTTTACTTTACCTTTTTTTTTAATTTTGTTAATTTTGACAAACAAAAAAATATTTCAAAATAAATACCAACAAACAGAGTAAACAAAATTTCAGAAGCCAAGATCATTTTCTTATTTAAACACAAAAAATAAAATTTCTCTCTTTTAATTCTAAAGAAACAATGATCACATTAATCTACTTATAATATTGTTTACAGTTCCTATAGACTAGCCTGTATATGAAACCTTATTTAACCTTATCTCTATACCCTCTTCAAATCTTATCTCGACGTCTGGAATTCAACTTAATCTTATGACCCAGTTACGCGTTGTTTCAATTTAACCTTTTGGTTATAAACCTAAATGGCTACCTAAACTGTTAATTGCTGGGTCTGATCGATCACCGGGTGTTACGTAGTCATTAGTAGGTCATCCGACTAAATTGAGTAAGGATTATTATGACCTAAAAGGGATAACATAATTCTCCCATCACGCCTGTCCCTAACCGTAAGTTGTAACCAATAAGTTAAGTAATTATAATAATTAATAAATTAGTTTAATTAGTAAATTGTATCTCATCATAAGCTGGCTGTGAACATAGTGATTAGTTGGGTTGAGACTAAGCGTTAATTAACGTCCCAATATGTTTAATGGTTAAGTTCTAGCATGTTTTTCCAAACCCTCCTTCCGGAACCTTAAGCGGTTCAAATGTCTGGTCAAATCGAATAATCAGAGCAGATGTTTGCCGCAGTTGGTACCAGAGCATGGTTATGATCCACGGACCTCTGGGTTATGGCCCAGCACGCTTCCAGTCGTTCACAAGTGAAACTATTCAGCAGATGTGTTACACGTTGTTTTAAACCTTTCGGTAATAAACCTAAATGACTGCCTAAACCGTTAATTGTGGCGTCTGATCGACCCCCGGGTGTTACGTAGTCATTAGTAGGTCATCCGACTAAATTGAGTAAGGATTATTATGACCTAAAAGGGATAACATAATTCTCCCATCACGCCTGTCCCTAACCGTAAGTTGTAACCAATAAGTTAAGTAATTATAATAATTAATAAATTAGTTTAATTAGTAAATTGTATCTCATCATAAGCTGGCTGTGAACATAGTGATTAGTTGGGTTGAGACTAAGCGTTAATTAACGTCCCAATATGTTTAATGGTTAAGTTCTAGCATGTTTTTCCAAACCCTCCTTCTGGAACCTTAAGCGGTTCAAATGTCTGGTCAAATCGAATAATCAGAGCAGATGTTTGCCGCAGTTGGTACCAGAGCATGGTTATGATCCACGGACCTCTGGGTTATGGCCCAGCACGCTTCCAGTCGTTCACAAGTGAAACTATTCAGCAGATGTGTTACACGTTGTTTTAAACCTTTCGGTAATAAACCTAAATGACTGCCTAAACCGTTAATTGTGGCGTCTGATCGACCCCCGGGTGTTACGTAGTCATTAGTAGGTCATCCGTATAAATTGAGCAAGAATTAATATAACCTAAAAGGGATAACATAATTCTCCCATCACGCCTGTCCCTAACCGTAAGTTGTAACCGATAAGTTATGTAATTATAATAATTAATAAGTTAGTTTAATTAGTAAATTGTATCTCATCATAATCTGGCTGTGAACATTGTGATTAGTTAGGTTGATACTAAGCGTCAATTAACTTCCCAATATGTTTAATGGTTAAGTCCTAGCACGTTTTTCCAAACCCTCCTTCTGGAACCTTAAGCGGTTCAAACGTCTGGTCAAATCGAATAACCAGGGCTCCAGATCGGACGTTTGCCGCAGATTCCTTTCAATGAACACTTCTGTTATCTCGGGAGGAAAATCATTTCTCATTACTTCCTCTGCCAACTCTACTTTTCAAATCTCCCCACTAATGCTTCTATATTAAATTTATCTTGAATTCTTCCTTTCTATCTCTCTTTAACAACTTTTATTTTTTTAAAATTTTACAAAATTACTCAATATTACTTTAACATTACAAAACTCTCTTGATTATTAATCATATCATTAAACCTTTTACTTTTTTTTATTCTTATACAAAATTAACATACTATGAACTTGATTATCTTATTACTTCATCTAAATTATATCAATATTTTTATCTTCTCTTATCTCATTACTTCTATTGTTTATCTGAACAAATTATTATTTTTTTAAATTTACTGTTACATTATCTTATTTCCTTTTATTAAAAAAAAATCTCAACTTAAATTTGCCATATGTTTTCTAGGACAACTCGTATACTCTACAGATCTCATTAAAACTTCTCATTTCTTATATCATTACTCAATATTACAAAAATTATTTTACTTCCTTAAAATATTAAAAAAAAAAAAAAAAATCAACTATTATCTCAAAACTCTTTTTACTCAAAACATACCACAGTATCTTATCTCAAAACTCATATATTTTTAGACTGTTCATAAACTTTATAACTTCATTGCATTAACACCAAAACATCATCTTTAAAATTCGCCGTCGTAGCTTCTTCATAAAAAAACATCATTATTATTAATATGTGCAGAACCTTCTAGTTGGCTGCCATAATCGTCGTAATAAAAACCTCGTAGAATCTTCCTAAAAAACATCATTAAATATGTGCAGAACCCTCTGTTTACTGCCATAATCATCGTAAAATCTCGTAGAACCTTCATAATAACGTCGCAGAATCTTCATTTCCTCGTAGAACCTTCATTTAAAATTTTTTAAATCATTATTAAAACCTGTTAATGCAACTAATTACCTTTTTTTACAAAATACCTCTTTATTGCCTTATTCTTCAACTTGATACCACTTTATTACATTTCTTGTAAAACTCAAATCTCTTCAGTTAATCTTAAATCTCCATATTTCATTATACTCCTCAAAAAAACATCTTCATACTAATTAATCATAAAAAATAAATAACCTTAACTATCTCATATAAAAAAAAACTTGATTTTATTTATTGAACCTAGCAAGGTTTTGAACCATCTGTTTTCTTTAATCAATTAACCTGTTTATTCTGTTTACATTTTTTAAGCATGTTATCTTCAACTCATTACTTTCATTGTTTACTTATCTCATTATTTATTATTAAACCTTTTAAATTTACTCAAAAATACTTTAAAAATTATTATATTTACTTATTACCTTCTTGACATTAAAAAACTTTCAATTTTAAACTTTTAAGAAATTGTATCATGAAATTATTTTAAAATTTATTGCATTGACCTATTTCCTTCTTGATATACAAACAAACAAACAAAAAAAAAAAAAAAAAAAAAAAAAAAAAAAAAAAAAAAAAAAAAAGTTTATGACTCTTCCAAACATAAATCACTATCCATATTTTTTGTCCATATTGCATGTGACAAGAATATGAATAGCTATTGGATATTTTGATGGGTCATCCATAAACCCGAAATCACCACACATTCAATAGCATTCTATGTTCATCGGCGTTCTATCTTCATATGTGGCTACACCCTGTCTATAGTGACATCTCCTTACATTTTATGTATAATTTTTACATAAAATGAACATTAACATCATCACCTCACTTTACATAAGTGCTTCTTGTTATATTTAAATTGAATTCATTTAACATGATTTATATCAAACAGCTGTTCTAACTTCTTAGTTTATACCTATAAACCTTCTTAAATATTTATATACAGTTCGCATACATAAATATTTCAACTTAAAATATATACTGTAACGGTATCATAATATCACCAATATAAACAATTGATATCATATGACATTTAATACAATAATTAAAATAACTTATAAAATAATAATAAATATGAAAAAAATGGAACAATATTAAATAAATGAAGGGAGACGACAGCTGTTGCTTGCAGTTAAAAGTGTACGTGTCAATTACAATAGAACCAGGATTTCTACAACCTTGAAGAAAACACACGGGTTACATTAAAG
This sequence comes from Aphrophora alni, assembly GCA_963513935.1. Lineage (NCBI taxonomy): Eukaryota > Metazoa > Arthropoda > Insecta > Hemiptera > Aphrophoridae > Aphrophora > Aphrophora alni. The sequence goes on along the minus strand of OY740770.1, from coordinate 59,764,256 downwards.
GAACAACGGCAACGGGATCTTAGGGGAGCACAGAGTTTTTTATAAAAAAAAGAGAGTTCTACAGGGACCAGGGTTTCGAAAAAAAAGGCGTCTTGGAAGGGAAGTCTTGAAGGAAGGTTCTAGGGACCGAGAGTCTGCTCTGTGGTCGATAAAGTTTGATCAACATTGAAGAAAGAGACAAGACGTCTCCGAGTTAATTTAGAAAAGTTTAATAATTTTAATTTAAAGTAAAGTAAAAGAAAAGAAGAAATAGTTAACAGTAAGAATTGAAGATTAGAAGTCTTGTGGAGTTTTCAGATCAGATAAAGAAAAGGAGTTCGATCGACAGTGCCAAGGTATTATAATCATCACCGAGAAGGGAGCTGGAAATTGGATCAACCAAGAGCGCGAGAGAAAGGATTAATCAAAGAATAAAGTGGTTTTGAGCAGTGTGGTGTTTTTAAAAAAAGAGTCAATTATAGTTTTTTGTGTAGTGAAATGTACAAATCGACCGATTGAAAGGACCAACATTGATAAGTACAAAATTTTGTTAATTATTTTAAATTCATCATAAAAATTTCACTTTCAATTGAGCAATTAAAAGAACCTATTGACCTGAGATAAGAGATTGTGTTTTTGTTAAATAAATTTAAAACTGAGCTAGCCTATAAGGGATAATAATTTAAAAGTAAAGTAAAATCAATTGGTAAAGGAAAATATAATAAAATTCTAAAAAGGAGCTAATAATTTGAATAATCAAGTAGTAGTTAATGTTAGAAAATAAAGTAATTTCGTATTATAATTGTAGAATCAATTCATAAACTCATACTAATGTAAGTCAAGATTGAGATAAATTTATTGTATTAATATTCAAGGAAAAGACAGAGAAAAAGGCCTTGAATATTCTTAAAATAGTAAATTAGAAGTTAAAGAACCAAATTGTTATAAATAAATTAATATAAGGAATGATTGAGGAATGAATGAACTAGTTAAGTAAGATTGAATAAATTGATGTACAGTCATGTTCTATATTTTTTAATTCATGCTAAATTAAACTGAAGATTTTATAAAAGGTAAATGTTGTTGTTCAATGAGTATTTAATAATTATTTAAAAGTCTTTAATAATTGTTAATAATGTAAATGTTATAATACATTTTGTCTTATTCTAAAATAGTTTATTCTCATTATCTACTCAGTAACAACCTTTATCTTTCTGTCAAATTTCTTTGCTAATAGCAAAATCATTGGCTCTGGATCCAAATGATTAGACATTCAAAATTGTTCCATCAAATAAATACTGGTCACCTATGCTCTCTCGACAAGATCGCAAAGCTTGTTTCCTGATGAATGTTCGGTCCTCCTCAAGAGCAGAGACCACATGATACTATCGTTTGATGAAAATATTTGGCTATGAGAATTTTACTTAAAACTACTCCTAAACTTTCCTTTCAACTTTGACATCTAAATCTTTCTCCTTACTTTCGTAATATTCTGGGTCAAAATCTTGAACGAAATTTCTTGCAATATCATTTATCTGTGATTCTTCATAATTTATTTCTTGCTCATTATAACAATTTACTTCTATCTTACTTTTACATAGTTTTAATTTATAGCATTCTACATGTGAAGCTTGATTTTCTAAATTTGGTTTGGATTATTTTGTTTACTAAGTTTAACTTTATCATTTCTTCATTAAAATCTATTTGTGCTTTCTTTAGTTTCAAAAAGTCACATCCTATTATTATTTCAATATTTAAACCTTTCACTATTAGAAAATTTATTGCAATTATCTCATTTCCAATTTCTATATCCACAAAAGCCTGCTTAGTAATTCTTTTGCTCCTAACATCTGTTAATCCCACTATTGTTAAGTTGCAAACGGGTAATTCTAAAATTTTATTATTTTTATTGGCAATTAATTTCTCGTATATCTCTTTACTCATTACTGTTATTTCAGATCCCGTATCTATTATACATTTTAAATTTTCATTGTTTATTTTAACCTCAATTTCTATTATTTCACCCTTGATAGGCACTCTGACATCTGTAAAATTTTCTTCTTTTAGTAAATCTTTTTTTATATCTAAATCTAAATTATTATTCTTCTTTGCTATTATTGGAAAAAACATTATCTTCTTGAATTAATTCGGGCCTAACCTGTTCTCTGGACAACAATAATTTGGCCTTATCTATTGCTGTCTCCCCTGTTCCCTAGTTACATTTCTCCTATTGTTTTCTTCCTGTCATTTCTGCTGGAAATTGGGCCTAAAGCCTTGATTTATACCACTCCCACTAGGTCTCGTAAAATTTTGATGATCATTTAACATTGGTGTAGTATTTATCATATGTCGATTTGGTGGCATTCTATTAAAGTTTTGAGGTCCCCTAAACCTATTCTCATACATAAACCCATTGAAATTGTGTGGTCTTCTGAATCTAAAGTTTTCTTGTACCACATTAAATTTAGGTTGAAGGTTTTTATACATCTCTTTTTCCCTACCTTGTTGAGTTTCATTCTGTTTATTTTTATATTGTCCTACAAATTTCTGGCTTTCTTGCCAACTCAAAAGTAATTTTTCTAACTCATCTAGTTTTTTAGGCTGTGCTGCTAACATCATTAATTCTAGTTTATCCGGCATCTGTCTACTAATATGTCTAAGGTATGTGCTCATAGAAATAGGTGGGTCTAGGAATTATGTCTTGTTTTACAGACGTATCACATGTTTGAAAACATTCTCTACTGGTCCCCTATATGGATTACCTATTAAAATTATGGAGATATGCATTAAAATTATTTCCTATGTTTAATGCATAAAATTAGTTTTATGGCAAATTAGCATATTACTCTATATTTATTTTGATGCGAATTTTCATGTAGATTAACAAATATTGTGTTTAATGATTATATGAATAAAATTTTGATACAGAGACAAAAAGAATGAATAATTTTTAATTATATATGTTTGAAACAGAGGATTAGCTGCAGAGATAAAAACAATTGCTGCACAACCTGTGGGTTATGAAGCAGGACTAAAAGGAGCATGGCTTAGAATAGAAGCTATTCGAAGTTTGCATCCAGATGGCACAATAGTTGCAGTTGAAAATTTTCTTGTTGAAATATCACAAGATAAGTAAGTTATTCTCCTAAAACTTAATTTATTGCTAAAGTTACATTTTTATGAACTGCTGTATTATAGATAATTTTATATGTCACTACAATTATTATACATGTTACATTGGAAAAAACAAACAAACAATAATTCATTAGCTACTAAGAGAAACAAATGATCCAAATTTTATTTGAAAGGTCTTGATAAATTTTGATTATATCATTAGCTAATTTCATTTAGAGTTTACCAAACAAAACAAAGGAATTTTTCTGAGACAGTTTTGAAGCGGTAATAGAAATTATATTCTTATATGATACTTAAAATTTCAGAGAAATAACAACATTTCTATATCTGGTTATGATCAATTTTAAGATATTGGGCCTTTTAGTTGTTGTATATAAAGAAATTTATTATTTATATCACTAATACTCCATTAAGAAAATCACAAACAATTCTTCTATTACAACAAAAGTTCAATATTTTAAAATTGTATTTCAACAGTTACAAGTGTAACTATATTAAAAATCTTGATATGATGAATCAACTTTACTAACAGATTGCCACACGTTGAGTGTCAATTGTAATAATATGAAAAATCTCTAAAATCAAGACAACGTGGAAAGAATTTACTTTAAAAACGAATTGCCCAACCTTGTGAGATAATTATAATGATCTACTAAAAAAGGAAAAGCTACTAATAATAGAAAAATAGTAAAAAGTTGGGCGCCATGGCAAGTGCATATTTGCCAGTTAGAATTTTGAAAATTGAATTTTATAGGTGAATTCTTTTGAAACAGTGTACTTAATGGAATAAAGGAAATGGAATGCAGAAATCTTTTATACTTTTAAACAAACATCATTTTTTTATTTAAACATAATAAATCGAAACATATACACAAATGACAAATTTCGACAATCAGTAATTCAAATTTTTTAGATTAACTTTTACATATTTATAAAACATAAAAAAAACTTATATTTCAATTCAGTATAATTTTGTTTTATTTAGTATTTAAGTGTTTTATTTAAAAAATATCTAAAAAATTATGAGTCTGGGCCTTGCTGAACTGACTACTCCAAACTCATCTACTCATATTGAACTTGTCTAAAATTGCAAACGATAAATACAAATAAAATATAAGTGCTAGGCCTAGTTGTGTCATTATTATTAATTTCCTCATTTAATTAATATAATGTTTAGAACTTAAAAATAAATTTATTACTGACATTGCATGTAGTAGCATACCACACAAACAAATATATATGAAATAAAACATGAAATAATACAATGGAACAAATCTTATGAATAACAAAACATTTTCTAAAGTTAAAATACATACTCAGATCCAGAGTCCACAATTGTACATGTTATCATTATCAATTAAAAATTTTAATTCACTTTAACCCTGAGTTCTGACCGCGTGACTGATGGAAGTTTTAGCCCTACTTCACACTTCATTTTTTTAAAGTTTTTAATATTTGAGTATTTTTTACAGTCCCCGATAAACATTGTTCAAACTGTAACATAGCTTCACTCCTACACACGATACTAATGAGTGAGCACTTTGTAATTAGCCATAGTTCATTTTTTTAAAATCTTCTATTCCCCTTACCACGTGTTTGAGTCTTATGAATTGCATTTTTTGCACACTACAGTCACTTTTATTAGAAATAACCATCGTTGATATTGTTAGACGTCTTCTCTTAATATAACCACTCATTTGATACCCTTTCAATGTCACATAATTGTGCTTTTTTACTTTTAGAACATGGTTAGATGTGCAGGCGTCTCACCTCTACTTAGTTCAACTGCACAATGCCTACTACGGCTATGTCGTGTTACTGCTAAAAAATTATCTGGAACAAGTCACATGTCTCACTTATATTTTACTTACAATAGTTTTTCACATCTGACCTATTTCCAGACAACACACATGTTTCCTAAATTGTCACTGATTATTCACATTCTTTTATATTCTGACCGTTTTCTAGTTATTAAAAATAAAATTTCGAACTACTTCCTCGCGTATTAATACCATCAGCCTATTCACACATTTATTCATGTTTATTTTCTATTTCTAATTACAACAGTGCTTATTTTCTACTTATCTCTAATTACAATTTACAATCCTCTAATTACTTTTCATCATTTATATCTTCGAATTTTGTTTTTGTTAAATTATAAAAAAATTATCCTCCCAAATACTTGGCTGTTCTCAAGTGCATGCTGTTACTTCTTTCATGTGTATCCCCATGCTTATTCAAACATCTGTTCCCAATTTTACAAAACAATGGTTCAAAAATTCACAATGTTACACAAGATAATCTGAATTATTATAAAAGAAAGAATTTACATTAGGTTTTTATCATTTTCAATGTCTAGTTTTGACAAAATTGAAAATCAAAAGTTCCAAGTTCATAAATAAATTTTCTCACTTGTTTTATTATACATATCTATATAATAGGCCACAGCAATAAAATTCACAATACTATTTTATAAGTTTCATTCATTTATAAATATCTCAGGAAGGAAACTCGTGCTGGCTTGACTAATTTTCTTTACGAAAAAATATAAAATAAATAGTTGTCATAGAAAAAAATTATTAAATTCATCAAGTCCCTTTTAAAAAATCAATTGTTTGTCATTTAACTCTGCTTCTATGTAGGATGAAAGTTCAGGTTTTTATTTATTCAAATTTCTTGTTGTATATACCTAATTTTAAGTTGAATTAGTTAATAGTTGTTATTTGGGTGTATATTACCAATTTGAAGTCTTCACTCTATCACACAATACACAAAATTATCGGAGCACTAATGTAGTCAACTTGCTTCTTCTTAGGCATGCTCAGACAGAGTGATGCTATTATTCTAGTTTTTGGCATTGTGTCTTGTTTAAAATTTGTTCCAAAATGGCTAATCTTTGTGATTGGCTGTTGGCTTCCTTCTCCAATTGTCTGGACCATTTGGAAAGCTCCTTTGGTATATTTTTCTTGTATTTCATTGAACACTTGGGATTATTAAAGATTATCTAATAACTTTAGAAATTTTGTTAGAAATGCTTTTAGAATTATCTTGTAATAGAATTTTTTTTTTTATATGTAATTGAAATTAATTTTAATAGTAATTGGAATTCCTATTGGTTTTCTGTACGCAGCGTCTAATTGGTTGAACCGGTATTTAGTTCTTTGTCAAGTTAACAACTGTTATTACATATGATTAACCTTTCCTTAATTAATTAGTTGACTTATGAACAATATAACTTTCATACTCATTTATGAACCTTTTAATGACTTTTAATAACATTTCATAATATTTTAAACTGTTTGAGTTGATTTCTGTTTAGTTTACAGTTGCTACTCTGTGCTTATAACTATCATAGCATCATTCCCAGTCTATTCTTTCACCTTAACAGTTTTTATTTTCTACAAAATATATCACAATGTGTTATAATGATTGAAAAGGTGTTTCTGATGAGTTTTCTAATGGTGAATTCTAGTGTTTTCCTTTTTTCTCACAATGCAAAATATGTTGTCTAAACCTATTTGGTTATCATGCTAATAGTGATTTTTACAATAATACACGGGTAACTAGATTCATTTGGACTAAGTTACCTTATTTCCTATGCATTTGTTATTTTTGTATATTTCAAAATGCATCAATTTAGAATTGTTTCATCAGGTAGGTATACTTTGCAAGGTTGGGCTTTTATTTTGGTTTGCAAATGGCAAGCTGTGTTATGTTATTTCTGTTATGTTCTAATTGGTAAGTACATTCTTATTGATAAGGCTTTGTTGATCAGTTGAAAATAATTATAGGTAGGCCTTTGGCTATAGTTGATAGTACTATTACACATATTGAAACGGTTTGGGTTTTTCACCAAAATCGTTCCAAAAACAAAAATTTCAGTAAAACATAAAATTTTAGTTCAAGTATAATAAATATCAAGAATATATAAATAAATGGTAATATCCATAAATAATTAATAATGTGTACAGAAAAGGGTAGTTTAATAAGAAGGAAAGTAGAATTATAAAAGTTTTGTCAATTTCATTAAAAAATTAAACATCCAAAGCGTAAGGGAAGTGAGATGGGGCTAGCTAACAGGATCCAACATGTCAAAAAGAGAACAATAGACTGGTTGGTCACGTGACATTTCAGGTCCAGACTGGATAAAATAATCTGATTCAACTTGTTACAAAAATTATTCACATGCAATCTCCTATGGTAAATTTTAAATTGTTTAAATTTTGAATTTAAAAGCATATTATGATAAAGAATAACTGACTAGCATAGAAAATACAAGAAAATGTTTATTAACCCGAATAGTTTAATAGTTATTGCAAAAAACATGCATAGACAAAAAACTAAAATTTTGTCTAGATAATAAGTTAAAACTTTTATAATGGAAATAAATTAAGGATATGTGACATAATAAAATGATACCAATATTAGTACATATATAATTATTTTGAGGGGAGGGGGGGTTACGACCATCAAAAAATCGACAAAGTTCAACAATGAATAACTTATCAGAAAATGAAAATAAATGAAAAACGTAAACAATTCCTTCATTTCTAAGGCAGAGGCTACAAAAACCAAAAAGAAGAATTAAGAAATTCCAAACCGATCAAAAGTTGGTCAAAGAAACATGAAAAACGAAAAAGGGTACATCTTAAAAAGTTATCATCCTACAACTTTAAATCAAAGTTGAATGGAATCCAGAAATCAAGAGGAACAAAATGACATTTACAGATATCCAGAATTCCTGTTAGAACCAGAGATATGGGAATTTTCAAGAAAGTGTACAAATTAAATTCCAGAAAGTCGGACAATACAAGAATCAACCTGCAGAAACCCCTACCACACAATAGGGGAGGAGTCAAGTGTTTGGATTTTGCAAAAGCAGTGCTGGCAACCCATGTACAAGTAAACTAAATAATAATTAGTTAATCAACAACTAATTAAAATAAAACAAACATTAAAATAACCAAAAGGGTTATAATAAAAACTAACTAAAGTGAAATCTTGAAGAAATAAACCAAATTAATCTACTTTAAACGTCATAAATCAAAGGGAAATGTTCATAGAAATTGGTACCATGGAACAGGGAAAATGTTTTGGAGGTCCATTTCAACAGAACTTTTCTTCAGTCTTGATCCAGCTCCAAGAAGGTGAACAGTCTTGATCCAGCTCCTAGAAGGAGAACAAGTCTTTATCAAGCTCCTGGAAGAAGAACATCTCTAACCAGCACCAGGAGGAGAGTCATCTACAATCATCTTTATGTGATCAGCACTATACGGATCGTTTTATTTGAAATGACCTGGCATTTCAAATGGTATAGCAAGATACAACAGACAGCCACACTGATTCAAACTTAGACTTCATCTTTAAACTTCTCGACTACAAGATCTTCAATCTGTAATCATTCAACTTTAACAACAGCACAACCGATTTCAACATAACTGAAGACTGCTAGCTGACATCAACTAGACTTCAACCTTCACCAGAACAACTGTAATCACCATTGCTTAACATTAGCCGAAAACAGCTATAAATATGTTCAGAAGGTACCACAGTTACGATTTTGAATAAATATTCGCTTTGAAATAAAAAATAAATAAAAAACTTTCTGGGGGAAATTATCAAATTTAAATTCTTTTTTATTTTATTTATGTACTTTTTAAAGCCAATGTGTTTTTAATTTTAAAGTAAGTTTGATTTTAATATTTAGTAAAGATAAATATATTCAATTTAATAATTATTAGAGAAATAACAGAGTCATTGATATTTATGTTGAATTCTTGTAAGATGTTTTAAAGCTAAGAAAAGTTATGATTAAATCAAGTTAAGAAATTTTATAAATTTAAATCTTGATTAATATAAAGAATTAAAAAATGAATTTTTAATTAAAATATAAATTTTATTTCTGGATAACATTGTGTTGTGTGGATTTTAAACTAACCCTGTGTTGTTTTCAGCTTAAAATAAGTGTGTTCTTTAAAATAATTTGTGCTCTCAGAAATTTCAGAATTTTAAAAAGATTCTGCAAAATAACTCTTTCAAATGACACTCCCTGAGAGTGAGTTTTTAAGTTAAAGCAATAAGAGAAAAAAGAGCTAGTTTTGATTAAATAATAAAAGTAATAAACGAATTTTAAAGTAATTCCTAACATCTAAGAATAAATACTAAAGACAGTATTTTATTCTTGAGGCATTGTGGTGTTTGACAGAATAAGGACGTTAATAAATAATTTATCAAGCAGTTCCCCAAAGGTGGGACTTGAATAAAATTAAGGGTTTATTGGAATTGTATAGCAATAACTTCAATTTCCCATTTACAACCTTCTGTTGTGAATAACGTCAAAAGAAATAAAGGGTTAAATCAAACATCACACTGTTTCAGTATGTATAATTTTCACATGTAGTTTATTTTCACTTATGTTATTTTTATACACTTTATTTTAGATTCCTAAACAGTGTACATTAAAGTGATTGAAAAGATTTATTGTTTCTAGGTGGTTTGATGCAGGATTTATAGTGTTAAGTGATGTCAGTCGTGGCTTATCATTGGAAATAATAACTCAGTTTACACCAGTACCAAGTGCTATAGTGTCTTTAGCTCAAGAAGATACTCCTTCTGATTATCCATTAATTGATACAGGATTTGCTGTAACCATTGGCAGTCTAATGGCGAGCAACTTGCATGTATGTTTCTTATCGAGTATTGTAGTAATAAAAAATATTCCATTTACTTATATTTAAGCTGAGGTGTATATTTATTTATTTATCATATTATATGAACATAATTCCAATAATGACATTGACAAGTTGAGGTCTTACAATTTACTTAAACATATAAATAATACTTGGATATTTTATGGTTACAATTAATTGAACCACTAGTGATTGGATAAAGAATAACTTTTCAGTTAAGGGTGTCAGCAATCCAGGGTTTATAATACATTAATGGGTTCACAATGCCATAGTACTAACACTTTGATTCCAATTAATGGAAAATAACAATCAAACTGCAAGGAGCAAGCCACCCATAAAACAAGTTACTAGTTAATACTTTTATTATTGAATCCTGTAATTAGTGACTCTGTTTACAGTAGTTATGGGTGTTAATTATTATTACTTCTTGGTCTGTAATATTGTTGTGTGTTAGCATGTATTGCAACAGTATCAAGGATTGAGGTCTCTACTGTTCACAAAGGATATTATATTGATGGGGGATTGTAATAGTGTACATTTTTAGTTCTTTGATCTTAAATAGAATGGGATATACTTTGATCTTATATAGAATGGGGTGTACGTCTAGACTTGATGAATCAAGCAACGTATTTTGTTGTTTTTTGAATAAATTCAATAAGGACTAAATAAGTAAATAAAATGAATAATAGTAAGTGATCAGAGAAATTTATTCTATGTATTTTAATAACTAAAATAACTATAAACTCTATAATTAAAAAAGTGCAGTGCAAACGTTTTGTACACAAAGGCAAGGGTTTGGTATTAACCGCCAAGTAGAAAATTATTTAGTTTTGGATAGAAATTTCAAGGCGAGTGGATGTCGGCCGGATGGTCGTGTCCACTCTCGGACGAGGAAAAAGTGGAAGGAAGGGTGTTTTCTTCAAAATAATAAACTGTTTTAGTAAAAAATGTTAAATGGTGAATAATTCAGTTATGTTTGAATCTAGAAATCAAACATTTAGACTGAATAGAACTTTTAAAGCGATAGTGTGTCGCTTATGTAATCGTGTCAGATTTTGAACAAAGACAATGTATATTAAAAGTGTTTTCTACAATAAAAATGAACAGTTTTAGTATAAATGTAATGTGATAAAGATTTGATCTCGATTGAATTAATTATGAATGTTTAAAAGTGAAAAGTATTCAATTTAGTAATATTGTATGATCGACAAAGGTATGACGTAACCAGGAAAACATGTATGAAAGACTATTTTTTTTATGTTTAATGTAAAACAAAGCAATTTGAACATTTAAATTTGAAGTAATATTAATGTGAACAATTGATGTGTTCTCACAAGAGAAAACGTGAACTTGAAATATTAATTCTGAAAAACAATAAAAGTGATTTTGATGAAACAATGCCAATTGACTCCAACGAGAAAAAATTGTGTATTTTATTGAAAAGTTTATTTCAATCAAATACACGTGTCTGGTAAAGCACGTATAAACTATTATTTATGTAAAATAAATTGTAATTGTTTAATGACTTATAATTTTGTATTTGTAATTTTGTTTGATGTCTCTTTATAAAAGACATGATATGTTATTTTTAATGTAATATTAAATTCTTTAAACATAAAAGATTTTTCTTGATAAAAGTTTTTAGTTGAACATTTTTTAAAATATGAATTCATAAATAAATGATATTTTTATAAAATTTAAAAGTATATTAATTTATCAAAACATTATTTAATTTTATTTCAATAACTAGGTTGCAACCAAAATTTAACTTAATAAAATGAAATTCTTTTAAAAAAAATGATTTTTTAGATAAAAAATATTTATAGGATGTTTTAACAATGTAATAATTGTTTACAGGTATTTTGTTTTATATTTGTTCTCTTGCTATAATAAGTTGTGTAAATAAAATTATGTGCATTTCAGATTAAAAAAGATTTCTGTATTTTTATCCAATATTCTATTCAGTACACTTTTTCTAAAGAATTCACGACTCATGAGATATTAGTATTCACTTTTAGAGTTATAAATTTTTTTTTTTTTTTTTGTGTAATCAAAGCATTACAAATGGCGCCCAACTTAACTAGATAAAAACATTACAGAACTAGAGTCCTATTTTATTAAATTGTTTCAATTGTCGCACAACGCGTGGCATTTTACAAAAATAGAACACCTTATTTTATTAAATTGTTTCAGGATTTGCTATATTAAGCTGTATTACTTTTCATCCAATGTTAGGAAATAATTGATCATTTTTAAATTTGAGTAAATTGAGCAGAAAATTATGAAATAGCATTAATTCGAATATGGAAAATTATACAAAAATCTGTTGATGTGTTCACAAATAATGTTATGCTCTAAAAAAATTTTTTATTATTATATGACCTTTATAATATATGTAATATAGATATTAACTGGAATGTAAAATATATAGTGGTTAAAAATAAACCCTCTAATCATAATAATATAGTTGCAGATCAGAAATGTAGATTGGAATCATTGTCTAAATATTTTTTGTTTTCCCTGTTTCAGGTTCATCCTTCTGAGTGGCACCAAGCATTGACTGGAGTCACAAGAAGAGAAATGCTTTTGTTGAGTGCTCGCACACTTGCATATATTTATAAAAATAGTCTCCTTTAACCATACTTTATCTATTTCTATCTGTGAATAACCCTTGTAATTATATTTGTCAATAAAGCTAACTATTGTAAGTGTTAATTCTAATAATAGTATTCTAACCTATTTCGTATTGTATACTGTAAAATCTAATTAATTTCATATCAATAAAAAAATATTTTTAAAATGTGCTACTAGTATTTTTTTTTCTAATACTATAATTACATTGAAATAATGGTAGTCTAATAATTATTTTCTGTTGAATGTACTTCAACTTCATTTATGATGCATAATATTGTGTATTAAACCTATTTTTAACTATTAAGCAATGATAAAATTAGTTTAAAATTACAGAAACTTTATCATAAAATTAAATAATTGCCTATTAATATGACCAATTGATATGGGACACACTTTTTGCTAGATTATCACATTCATAATTTTTGTAAATATAGATAATTATAAAGTTTTCATATTTTCAATAGAGCAAGCGATATGTTGTGACAATTGGAGCTTTTGACCTGCCCAAGTAGATTACCTCAACTTATCCGAAATAACCTATTGCTCCTTTAACTCAATAATACTTAATACAGATTAACTCAGCTGTAATGCTGTACCAAAGATATTAGCATAACTATATCTACAGCTTCATTATTTTTATACAAAATTCCAAAAAATTATCATTTCACCACAAATTTTGATTGAATTTGTGTAAAGAAAAATGTTTATGTATACAAATTTAACATATTTTATAAAATTTGCAACATATTTTTGAATAATATTTTGTTCGGAAATTTTTTGTGAAACTGGTAATTGCAACAAGCAATTATCCTGTATCAAGGATTGAGGTCTCTACTGTTCACAAAGGATATTATATTGATGGGGATTGTAATAGTGTACATTTTTAATTCTTTGATCTTAAATAGAATGGGACATACTTTGATCTTATATAGAATGGGGTGTACGTCTAGACTTGATGAATCAAGCAGGAAACGTATTTTGTTGTTTTTTGAATAAATTCAATAAGGACTAAATAAGTAAATCAAATGAATAATAGTAAGTGATCAGAGAAATTTATACTATGTATTTTAATAATTAAAATAACTATAAACTCTATTATTAAAAAAGTGCAGTGCAAACGTTTTGTACACAAAGCCAAGGGTTTGGTATTAACCGCCAAGTGGAAAATTATTTAGTTTGGATATTAACCTGCCAGACAGAACAGAAGACCAAGCATCTTTGTTCAGGGTGCACGTGTAAAATAGTAAAATAGTAGGCTACAGCTGAAACCTACGTAGATTCGTTGATTCGCTTTAGTTGCTCAACTAAACTAACAGACAACTGAGAGGCGTACGTATAGCTGGATGCGCGCGCATCGAGTGGGGCCGCTGGCGCTAACAAACAACCACTGATGCGTGACCTGCAAGTACTTAGCAGTTGATCAACGTTAGCAGTTAATGCACTTCTTCGTAAACTGCGTTGAGTGTTAGCTGATACCCGTTAACGGACACAGCACTAATGATATTGCTGTTAGTTCCTAAAAATTGAGGAGTAATGCAATAATTGTGCTCACATATTTTAATACTGAATAATTTTAAATAAAAATGTTCTTAAATTATTCAGTTTATAATCTCTGCAACTAACAGCTGATTATTCTTCAACAGACCTACAGTTGATAATAATTTTAATATCACATATTACTTTTTAATAACTTTACTTGACACTTTAACTACAGAGAGTTGGTGTTCTTCACATTATTGTCATATATTGTGATAATAAAGCAATTATATAAATAACTCATTGCTTTATATCTTCTAATTCATTTTTTGTTAAATTTTTTTATAATCTCAAGATGGAGTTCAACCCTCCATCATTAAATTTAATAATTTATATTGTTTGTGTCTTTAAATTGTAAATATGATTGTTACTAAACAATAATTGTGATACAATTTTAAATCTTCGCAATGAGAATCTACCATAGTCTTTGTTGTGGAACTTGGTGATCGTTAAATTTCATTTAATTTCATTATCGAAATTGCACCAGGCACGTCAGATAACAATAGTAATAAAAGAGTATTATAATACAGCCGCAGTGAGATAGCACATTTATACATCAGTTTAACCCATTGACCTAGAGGATACAGACCGTTCCATAGTGAGTGCCCAAGTATAGCTGTTCCGTGTCTGAAAAGATCTGCTTTACTAATATTTTGATTTTATCACTAGATATCTAGATATCACTATAATACACTATTTTTGTCATCTGTTGATCAAAAAATAAATAATTTTAATCTAGTTCAAAGACCATATATTATGTAGTATTTAGATTGTCCTGTTTATATTCATCTTTATTTTGTGAAATTATTATTTAAATTGTGATTTCGTTTTACATGGTTGATAGATTTTTTATTTAAGCATAGTTACAATGATTTCGTATTGTTTTTGACATCATGTGTTTCTGTTTTGATTACTTTTGTATGGTAAGAGTTTGCCGGTATTTTTATGAGTTGCTCTCTCTCTCTCTCTCTCTCTCTCTCTCTCTCTCTCTCTCTCTCTCTCTCTCTCTCTCTCTCTCTCTCTCTCTCTCTCTCTCTCTCTCTCTCTCTCTCTCTCTCTCTCTCTCTCTCTCTCTCTCTCTCTCTCTCTCTCTCTCTCTCTCTCTCTCTCTCTCTCTCTCTCTCTCTCTTACTATGGGTTTTTTAATTATTTCGATATATGTGCGTAAATTTTACTTATTATTATATACAGTAGCAATTAACTTACCTATTTAATATTATTTATAAGAGTTCAATTTTATATTGTCCTTAGTTAATATTAGTTATTTTTATTTATATATAGGCTAGTCCCTTTATAAATTCAAGTGAGTTTCAAAAGTACAATGATGAAATTTAAATTTTGATTGTCAATTTATATTTGTTGGGTGTTAACAGTTATTCAATAATTTATAACATTTTGTTAACTAATAATAATAATTTTAAAAAATGTGAATTGAAATAGATAGCTCAGCTTTATGGGCGCCAGGTAGAATTAACTCACCAATTTTGAAAATATGAAAAATTGAATTTACTGTGTCTCGAGGTCAAAGGTTTTTTTTAAGAGGTACTTTGCAATAGGTGATAATTAAAAGATTCAAAATCTTGTTCTGCTGAAATTGTACACAAGTATTTATTAAAACGACATTTCATGTTACAAATAAAATAAGAAATATAAATGAAAATATATATTCTATTATCAAACATTTGTTCAAAAAAAAATCTTTTCTCCGAGTCCTGCACTACATATCATTCACTTCTTCTCTGAGAGACCTGCCGAGAAGATCTTCTCACCTTCAACACTTTTCCTCTGGGAGACCAGCAGCCCCCATCCTTACTAGATTGAACACTACTCATCCGGCAGACCTGCACTACACCTCTTCACTTCTCCCCCTACACACTCAGGCTGATGAGAAAGGCAAGGGAGTTTACCCTAACTCCCTGTTTAACACCACCACGTCTACTTTCTGAATACGTCCTGCCTACCTACCTCCTATTCACCACACTGGACCAATGCCCTGCAGAAGACGTTCCAAATGCCCCCAACAGGGTAATTATTAGGGGAAACTTTGGTACTGGTGGACCATCACACCACTCCCGTCTCCTGAAAAGGAAATTGTTAGAGTTCCGGCTCTGGCGGTAGTGGTCTGTGCACCTTCGATGCAGAGGACAAATAAAACTAAGGGCTCTTTTCAGGGCCAACCTTTAACTTACTGAAACCTGAGCTACATCACACTAACCAATTCAATTATGATTGATGACCTATGGCAATATTACTTGTTATACCTTTTATTTATTACACCACAATTATATTTTTATTTTATACTCCATGCACTTGTTACCCATGCACTTGTAAATTCGACAGGCAGACTCTCCCCAAACTGACTTCCCCAGATCTCCCCCTGTCTTTTTTTTTCACGTGGTTTTTTTAGACATCTTTGAATGGACAATACATTTCTTGATTTCTCCCGATTGACTTATCCTTTTTTCAAATTTCCCATTGTAGGCATTTAATTTAGTAGTGTTAGATCTTTCTCCATTCTCACGGAAATATTCAGGCTGTGCGAATTCGTACTTTGATGAAATTTAATACTGCTAACCTTTGAGTTTCACATCCGTTTCTACTTCCTGATGAAATGATATCTGTTTCTGACTTGTTTTAATCTTTATTGAATTTTATTTATTTAATGTTTAGTTTATTTTTTTATTTTATAATTTATGTTGTAGGTTTTATAAGTTATTGTGATATCTGGGGTTTCTAGATATTTCTCCGACACCCCCTGCCGGGTTTAAAATTAAACCACGAATATTTATAATATTTTCGTTTAGTAAGACTACATTGCTTACAGCGTATGATGAATTGCTGATAGCAGGTCATGTTGCTAGCATTGTAGGATGCATTTTGCTGACCATATGGAATTTGAGTTGGCAATATCTGTGACAATGTACAAATATTATAACACATTGTATATCAATATGTACATTATACAGACAAATGTAGCGATTTGTAGATTACTATTTGATATTACTATCGTGGCGTAAATGTGATCTATTTTTATCGGCTATAGGTCTAATTTAAATTTGCTAATTCTACCATTTGGTAGTATCTTGGTATTATATGTGGTTTTTGACCTTTAATTTTATTTTTAGGTTGTGTATCAAGTAGCATAGAAGTAGATGTCATATGGTTAATGTAGTTGACCATATGTAAAACATAATTCACTTTTTTTCTATAATGTCAGACCAATTGTTTTGGATGTAGAGGTGTTGGAATGTGTCTTCTGGAATTAAATTCATAATTACACATGTTGTGATTGATATGTTCCATTCTTCATTTAAGATGTCTTTCATATTTTTAAATTCAGGTTTTGTGTATCTGGTAGTGGGTTAATCTTTATGGTGGGAAGGTTAGTCCTGGTTGCAGGTATTATGTGTGTCATTTCGATTTGTTTTATGCCCCTCACATCAGAAGGGGTTAGTGTCCTTATTAATACATTCTTATTTTTGTCAATTATTTGGCAGTCACATGGTAGGTCTATTGCTATCGATCCTATTAAATTTTTGTGAATACTGGTTTGAATTTAGTTTTCTCTACATAAAATGTATAAGTCTTTATTTATGTTTCTAATTTGAAATTTCATTTTCAATAATTTGGTTACTATGGGTTCTTCATTTATATCTCTACAATGGAATTGGGAGTATTTTTGAATTGGTTTACTTTGTAAGAGATTATTTACACACATTGATAATAGTAATTTTTTTGTGTTTAGCCATGGTAGCCTACAAAGTTGGTTTTGTTTCCAGTTACATTATGAGTTTTCTTCAAGCTCTATAACTTGTATATCCTTATCTGATTTTATTATTAGTTTTTTTTTAATAGCTCAGCTCACATATTCCTTTATGCCAGAGTAGTGATATTGGTTTGTATATGTAGGTCTTATAATTTGTGTGAGATTGTCTTATTGGTATTTGGATATTTATCACTATTTCTTAGTTTGAAAAACAACATTTTGTTATTGGTGATGTGTTGTATTTTTGTAGTTCATTTGTACATATTGTTAGTTTCATTCCCTTCATTTGTAGATTATTATTTAAATTGTTGAGATCTGAGTTAGTGTTTCTTTGGAAACAAGTGACTCTGTCAATTTGTTATTTAAGCTAGAAACTGGACTCAAACGAAATGCTCCTTCAATACACAGTGCAGAGGTAAGTATCAAATTAAGATTATAATGGCTGGTGGTCTTGTGATTGATTAGACGATGGAGCCACAATCAATCCACAATCAAACAAGAGCATGGTAGAATCATAACATACAAGTTCCAAAGTTTCGCAATTGGATATTTTAAAATTAATAACGAGCTCAGTACTCAGAGTCAGCTGAAATATACAAACTACTAAATCTACTAGTAACACTACTACTATGATGCCTGGTGATGAATTCAATAACTACGACTTAAACCGAATATCACCTAAAATATATAAAAAATGAGTGAAAATTTAATTGTTATTAAATATCTATCCCAACTATATTTCACTATTAAACCCATATCAAAAACAATTAAAACTAATTCGTGCATCTATAAGAAGGCATTTCAAATTGCAAAACTAGGATTTGTAAGCCAAGTCGATAGAAAACAGCCTATAAATTTTACTTCCATTAAAACATCAAGATATATAACTGTAAATAATAAAGTAATCGAAGAATGAAGTTAGTTGTGACTTAACAGCATTCGATCAAGCTCGAAGTGTACGTTCAAAATCTCTTTCAAGTAAAGCCAAAACGAATAATTATATATTATTAGTTATTACAAGAAAACTGTCACTTGTATTCTCTATACGGAAACATTGTTTTTAGACAATGCTGATGAATTTTACATAATAAACCATGCCCACTGAATTCTCGTTTTTGATTGTTTCAGAACCCTCATTGAAGATTCTAGATATTTTGTGAACTCAAATGTAAAATGCAATTGTTATTGTTATTATTGATGTTTCATTGTAATTTAGAACAAAGAGAAGTTTCCTCCCTTTAAATAAATTAGATAACAAATTTGAACATTTATATTGATTATTGATATCTGATTCACTGAGTAGTTAAATTCACTTTAGAATCACATTTCATCTCACCAGATTTTCAAGTGAACTAACATAATAACCCATATACTGCACCAAGATTACCAAGGCGGTCAATTTAAACTTCTAAAATGAAGTTAAAGATCTAACTGTAGAAGGTAACAAAATTAAAAAAAGCTATTGAACATGATGACCTGAAAGAGGACGAATGTCAACTTTGAATTTGGACAAGCCAGAATTGCTGCCTAGAATCCACACATGACCAAATTATCAGCTATGTAGTATCTGAATAGTGCCGTATTTTCTAGGCTTGCTAGGATAGCTGTGAAGCCCAAGTATTAATGAGAAAAAATTTAAATACATTTCTATAGACCTATCATATAAAGTTACATATATTCATTCTTATTTTAATTATAAAATTATTATTCAAATGTTATTTTGAATATAACATTACTATTTTTTACATGAGTAACATTGTGTCATTACAGCTCCTATTTGACCGCAACCTGCTATACACGTCTTCCCAGAAGAAAGGCGAAGTCTTCCCCATACAAAGATGAAGTATGAATAGTAAAGACAGGTAGACTGCAACCGTCCCTGCCACAACTTAAAAGTGAACTCAAAGAAAAAACAGAGTTTATACTCGATGTTTTAATGAAGCCAACTATAGCAAATATCCTTGATGAGTGTGTCAAATAAATTGTTTTGCTGGGCATGTTTGCTTTTTTCTACTGATGTTGGCTCATGGAAAAATGCAGCATTTAATAATTTGAATTATTTGGTAACTGCTTGTGACAAACATCCAACATCTCTTAGTCAAGTTCGGGGATTCAGCGTATTACAGACTTTTGGTTCTTTTAGAATTGATCATCCTATGAAGTTAGAGCAAAAGATTGCAGATACTCAACACAATGAGAAAGTCAAAATAGAGTTATTTTAAGAAGACTAATTGATGTAGTAACATTTCTTGAAAAACAATGATATGCATTCAGGGCCCATAGTGAGACTAAAGCCTCAAACAGTAAGGACATATACAAATATCTTTTGGCATTTTCTGATTTAACAATATCATTTAAAAACTGCAACTGAGTTTTAGAGGAACGTCACTGATCTAATTGCTGCAGTAGCTAGTGTAATAACAGATAAAATTAAATCAGAAATTTCAAATACAAGATTTGTTGCAATATTACTTGATGAGACAACTGATGTAACAAATAAAAATCAGTTATCAACAATAATAAGATTTGGTGACAGTGAAGGAATCTGCCGGGAGCGATTTATTGTTTCACTGACTGAACGACACAAGGGTTGTTTAAGTATGTTACAAAGGTTGTAGAAGATTTAGAGTGTTAAAAAACTTGTAGAACAAACTTTTGATGGCACCACTGTAATGGCTGGTAATTTATCTGGACTACAGACATTAGTTAAACATAAGTATCTATTGGCAACCTTTATTCATTGTTATAGTCACAAATTAAAATTGGATCTGTCAAAATCAACAAATTTCATAATCAAATGTAAAAGATTCTACATTTCTTTATCAGGAATATCTTCATTTTATTCATACTCAACGACCTGCACTAGTGCTCTAAAAAAATTATATGGAGGAATAATTACCGGGAGAGAACTCTGACAAGATGGAGTTTTACATCAAGGTTTGTAAATACAATAAAAGAATATCAAAATCATCTTATAAATTTCTTTTCATCAATAGATGATGAACCTGATGACTGGACAAGTGAAGAGATCAATACTGCTTCAGGCTTTGTACATTTTCTACAAAAATTTGATACAATATTTTTCTTCTTCTCACATTCAACAACATTTTTTCACATTCTGATATATTGTTTGACATATTACAAAATAATTTGGATTTAATCTAATATGGGAAGAAGCAACAAATTATTCTGAGAATGGAGGTACAGAACTGGAATCATGACCAAAAAGGCAGAAAAATTACGACTATTGTAAATTGGAACACATTTTTAATGAAATTTTGGATACACTGATGGCTCAAAAAAAAAAAATACGATTTGAATCCCAAAAGGACCTGAAATTCATATCTCTATTAGATTCCCACACTTTTTTTAAATATTTTAAAAAACATTTCCTCATAACTTAATTATGAACTTAAAGAACCATATTTTTCATTCTTTGATATACTAGTTTGACTTAAAAACGAACTTAATGTCCTTGTAAGAGTGTACATTTTCAGTTTTGTAATCTTGGTCTGAATAGAAAATAAGTCTGTTATTGAATAAAATAAATAAAGAATATAAATAAATAAAAAAGTACTAAATGGTCAGAGAAATTTGTTAAAAGTATGTTAATAATAAAAACATATATAATGTTAGTTATAAGAGAAATATGACATCAGCGTTGAGTGTAAAGATGGGGAAAGACAATGACAAAGCAGGACTGTGAGGTATAAACTTTATAAGAGGTAAGATGTATGGAGAAATAGATATGTTTGTACAGAAAAGCCGATCCGTTGAAGGAAGAAAATGTTTTTCAAAAGGACAAGAGTTTGTGTTTAAAGTAAAATCATGTGTTTTAATCAGTTAGTTTTGAATGAGTGAGACAGATACTTTCAGAGAAAGAAGACGTGGTTTCAAATATGCCAAATTAGACAAAGCCGTACCGTGGAAGGAGGAAAATGTTTTCAAAAAAGACAAGAGTTTGTGTTTAAAGAAAAATCATGCCACTTAATAAGTTTGTTTTGAGTAAAAGAGAAAGTAAACAAGTGATTATTTGGGAAGTGATATGTAAACCTGAATAAGTTTTTTTTTTGTAGAGAGACGGGATTTGAGTTTGAAAGACGACATGTGGTTTGAACGAGGAAATAATTTTAATAAAATGAAAGTTTTAAGTATGATACAGAATTTAGCTTCAGTGTATATTAACATGCTTGGTATAACATGCTCAAATTATGTTTCATAAAAATTTAAACATAAAAATAACTAGAACTTACAGTTTATTAATGAAACTTGGATAGGATATTTGCTCAGAGATATCACCTGGCTTCTAACAAGAGAAAAATATTTTTATTTGAAAATAATGACTATAAACTTTAATAATAAAAAACATCCATAAGTTGATTTATTAGATTAGATGTTTTAAATATATAAAATAAATATTTTATAAAAGAGATTTGTAATATAAAAATATTGCATTTTGAACTATGAGAGATTTTATTTTGAAATTAGGTTGCAACAATAAGATTAATCATGAATAAAATATTAATGAATTATAATTTTAGGTTATTATAAAATATGTGATGATTTATGTATTTTTGTCTTTTCAGGAAATATTTTAATTTGTATGATTACTATATATATATATATATATATATATATATATATATATATATATATATATATTCCATGATTATATGGCATTTAATTAAATTATGTGTTTTACTCTCAATGGTAAATGAACACACACAAGGGTTTACAAAGTAAACAATCAAACTAAATTTTATTATATCAAAAACTACAAGAAAAAGGATCAAGAATTAAAAACAAAAAAAAGTTAAATATTAAACGAAATACAATTGTTTGATAACAGCACGAGTGAAGAAAATTTATATTGTCTTTTTTTATATATATAACAATCTCAGGGTAGGTAACATGCCAACTTTATCCAGTCTCCTGATTGTAATGATTGAAATTCTCAACCAAATATTAGATTATATTTCGATTATGAAAAAATAAATTTGTTTTGGAAATTAGAAAGTTCGAAATATTTGGATAGATCTCACCAATTTGTCGTATTATAGTCCTGGTAGAGTTTATTTGGAGTTCTGGTATTCTTAGCACTTTAATATCCTCTCTTCAAGCACAGAAAAAAATAACTATACTTTTCTTCACTTTTCACAATTGAAAATTCAAATTTTGTAGTCCGTCGCTGTACGCATCTATACGTCTTCGATGTTAAAACTGGACTGTTCAAAGGACGCTTTCTTCTTGCTTGGCTTCTTTTCCAAAATTTTATAAGATGGCGTATGGGGGTTCACTTATCTTAATACACAGTATGAAACGAAATTCGTTGTCATAATTTTGATAAGTTTTTTATTTAATCCAAAAGATATGTAAAGATTTTTATATTATAATAATTTTTATTTTTATTTTGTATGATCTCGTAATATAAATTATTTCTCTATATTCCTTATAACTAAAATATCTTATTTCTAAAACTTTTACATTAAATACTTTAAATATGTTTGAAAAATCGACATCTTTTGTCCTAGCCAATAAGATCGCGTTATCTTCCGTGACATCATTCGCTACGCCCCGATTGCCTGATGTATGGTAAGCGTGGCCTTCCTTTCTTCCCGGTCTGCTAAATCTGCGATATGTGTAAATATTATTCAATTTTATAATTTTGTAAAATTATGGAATGTTGCAATGAAATCTATTATAAATTTTTATTAGTAATTATGTACATTTCAGAAAATTGGATTCTGTATTTTATTTTGAAATTCTCCACAGTACACTGTAGAAGTTGCGACCTCAAAGAAAATTTTTATGCTCTCTTCAAGAGTATTTCTCATTTTTTAAATTTTATCTTTCTTTTCATTAAAATATCACAAATGACGCGTTAACGTACAGCATTATAAAAAATTTAATTAAACTATTATAAATGGAGCACCAACGTGTGGCATGTCAAATTTTCATAAATATTAAATTATTACATCCTATACAATCAGGATGAATATAAAAGCAAATGCATTAGTGACATTACAAACTACATGAAACTAAATAATTTAGATATAGTTTTTAGTGAAGTATACAAACTTGCAGAATTGATTTTAGCACACAGAGTTTCCTCCAGGTTATGAAATAACAGATATAATCTCTTTAAAAACATGTTTATTGCCTCTGAATGTATAATAATGTATACAAACTTTTTAAATTACTTAATAAAAATAATAATCACAATAAAAATAAAATATAAACAGTTTTCAAATAAAGACAAAAAATATATTTTTTTACAAATATAAAATAAGAAAAGTATGGTATTAATTGTTTGAAACTGTGTTTTATAATAAATGTATTAAAATGTCTTTAAATTACTTAATAAAAGTAACAATCACAATAAGAGTTAATCTGCTTAAAATGTCTATGATTTTATATAGGCTACCGGTATACAAAATATAGAAAATGTCCAAATAAACTATATCAATATTAATGCACAATATATTTTTATCCAATGTTTGTCATGTATAATGTTTTTCACAGAATAATGAGAGTTGATTCACACTCTTGAAATGTCTATTAAATTTGATATACTCAAATTATGACAAATGTAAACTATATTGATACTGTATGAAGAAACCATCATTATCCGATGTTTGCCATGATGTAAGTTTTTTCACTTGATTATGAGAGTTCATCCATACCCTTGAAATGTCTATTAATTTAATAATAATGATAATACTTTTAAAAACCAGCTAATTGCAACTATTGTAAAAAGGAGGGTCATTGGAAAGAAGATTGTTACATAATTAAAAGTAAAATGAATGTACTGGTATAGATTTAAATTCTAAAACTAAACATGATGCTTTTGTTGGTAATTTCATAGATAACGCTGTACATATTAGTGAAAAAGACTGTTGGTATGTAGATTCTGGAGCTAGTGACCATATGTCAAACAGACTTGATTGTTTTGTTGAGTTTAAATATTTTGAAGTACGTTTATCATTTCTTGGTGAATTACCATTTCTTCCCACTTTACTAATGGCTCATTTAGAGAAAAACACCATAAAACAATATTGGTAGAACGATCCACTATTGCAAACTCCAATTTTTTCTAAACTGTTTCCCAGGATAGATTTTTGATACTGTTAAACTGTTACATGACCTGCATTTTGATGATAATTCTCTGAAAAATGGGAAAGACAAGCTATACAAAATCAGAACAGTGATTGAAACATTAAGAAAAAATGAATTATTTGTTCGCCGTATAAAAATTCAGTCTTTAACGAGACTAACGTTGTGGAAGGGGAGATTAGGTTTCAACCAATATATGAGAAATATACAAGAGAAATCATTTTGGTATTGTGTTGTTTGTTTTGTGCGACTGTCATTTTGGAATTGTGCTGGAATTTATTGTATATACAAGAAAAACAATAGATTTACACAAAGAAATAAATTGTAAACAGTTTTCAAATAAAGACGAAAAATATATATATTTTTAAATATTAAATAGGAAAAGTATTAATTGTTTGAAACTATAATGAGGTTACTTATGTGTATGAAAAACTACAGACTAAATACTTAATTTGATGATACAATAAAATGTTCTACAGAATAAAAATTCATATTGTAATCACACAGCAATAAAAAACCTAATGATATTACTCGCACACAGATATTTGTTCCGGGAAGTAAGTTATACGAGGACTCGCAAACGGATGAAACGTCCAATCCCTCATGTAACACAATCTTACACTGAAACAAAAAAATAATTGGTGGTGGAGGGATGAGAACTGATTACAAGAAAGAGGTGCGTGATGTAACTTGTAACTCAACACTGCCTATTGTAGAGAACATTGATAATTTGAGGGAAAATGAAGAACCCAGAGTAAAACTCTGTGATGCGAGTTCTCTAGAGTTAACATTTTCTTTCACAACTGCAACTGTAAAAAGAAGTTTCTCTGCCTTAAAAAGAATTAAGACTTATCTTAGAGCCAAACAAGGACAATTTTGACTGAGCAACTTGGTTATTTTATCCATTGAAAAACAAATTATTCTGGATATGAAATAGTGGCAGGAAGAAACATGTTATGAAAATGTTTCTTTTAATTCACACAAAAGGAGGGGCAAATGGGTTCATGTACAAGATACAAATTCAAGGTACAGTAGAACCCCTCTAATCCGTCACCTTCGGGACTGGGGGCATGGTCGGAACGCAAAAAAGGTCGGATTATCCGAAAAAAGTCAATATTTATTACATATTATATAAAGAGATTTTTTAAAGTGAAATAAGTGATATATAAACTTTTAAAAGTCTATATATAAACTTTGCAAGTACTATAGCAAATTAATAGAAACAACACGAGAGATGACACAGCACTGAAGCAAGAAAGCTATAACAAACCGAAAAGAATGGCGCCAGGCGTACCGTGAGTCATCGACAAGTCGGCACAATATCGCGAGCTCAAGCACGGTCGGATTAACCGGAGTAACAGACCACCCAAGGGCGGATTAGAGGGGTTCTACTGTAACTAATTTAAATTTATTTAAGTTATTTTGGTTTAAAAAATTTCAATAAATAGGTCTATGGTTATAAATACAATTAATTTTAGTATTTTTATATTGTAAACTAACACTAAAAACTAAATGAGATAGCTTGAATCTTCACCTCACAATACGCCACTGGTGCATGTTTATATCAGTGTTGTTTCTGAACCAAAACTACAAAATATTTAGTTAAATTTGACCAAAATATGAGTGAGGTGAACTTTATTAATTCAGATTCATGAACTAAAAGAACTAATTTCTATTAACAGTTTGAACTTAATCACCTTAATATACAGAAATATAGAACTATATAGTGTTTTATTCAATCCAAGTTTTCATATCATTATCACTTTTTAAAACATTTTCTTTATTCTGAATCAGACAAGATTTATTTTATTATTACTTAATCATTGTTTAATAAATTTTCATAATTTATGTGTTATTTTGCCCTTTTGAAATTGGGAAAAGCCGGCTCACAACCTAACCCAAGACAGAGACTTGTGTAATTCTAATAATTTCTTAATAGAAATATTTATCTGTATAATTATATATTCTTGTTTAAGTTTGAAAATAAAGGGATTTGTTTTATTGATTAATAATCTTGTGTTCGATCATCAATCTGTATTTAAGGTCGGGAATTTTTGTTTATATATATATATAAATCAAAGGGGGCCTCTTATTCAAATAAAGTAAGTAATATTGTCAGAATCATTTGTTGTAAATGGCGCCCATCTTGTCGGCTTTTCCCAATTACGGAAATAACCTCTCTTTGTGTCCTATAGATTTTTGCTAATATTAAACTATTTGTGTAAGTATTATCATTCTATTGGATTAGTTGTAATTTTTATATGTAAAATGGACCCTCTCACAAGAGATATGAGTTGAGAGAAAATATAAAAACAATCTGAAAGGAGCACAATTAGATCCAGAGATTTTATGACAAGAAAAAGAATGTTAATAACCTGCTAGACCCTACAGAAAATCTATTATATATCATTGAGTCTTAGCCAAACTGCCCGATGGTTAATGCTCATAAAAGAGAACATTAAGATTTGGGCTATTTCCAAACTGCTTTTGAGCACAAGTATTGGAGTCGAGACCTTCAAAGGGGCATTAAACAACATCTCGAGGTTGAAAAGTACAGATCCCAAGGAATGTTGAGTAGGGCCAATACTTTATAGAGAGAGTCCTAACCCTCCAAGGTCTGAAATCACCACTGACTGAGGATGAAATAGTGACATCTGTTAGGAATAAGTTAATATTAGGTTAATACTAAGGTTATATTAGGAAGAACTCATATTCACAAAGCTTAGAATGATCCAACTATTGTGAAACAGTTAAAAAAATGTTGAAATGCTTGTCTTGCAACTGAACTAGGACAACAGAGAGAACTAAAGGTATATAAGCGGTCAGCCTGATTTGGAGGGGGTCTTTTGTCTTTTGGAGCTCTTGATGATACACGGCTGTGTTGCTAGCCGTAGTGGAAGATGGCCCAGGAAATCTACTCAACAAACCGTAAGCAAGCATTTCTATATATAAAGTCACCAGTTAAAACATTTGTAATATTATTCATATAAAGAATAACAATAGTTGGAATACTTCTGGGCTTTGAGTAAATATTATTGTTTTGTTTTATTGTTTAATTGAATTCTTATTTTAAATGTTGTATTAAAGTTTTGTATTAAAGTATTGTATTAAAGTGTCAGGAAGATAGACATAAGTTTCATGTCAATGATAAAAGTTAATAAAATACCGAACCACTGATTTGATAATTTATTGAAACTGAGAACCCAGGCAGTTTTGAGGACCGTTCATAACACATCCCGTTCATAACACTAGCAGAACAATATGAAAACATACAAGATGCCAGACCAGTACAGCATTGAGATATATATATATATATAGTATAAGATCATTGAGTGTGAAACTGTTACTCCAGAGGGAAGATGTCAAAGGTGCTCTTGTCAGGTCAAGACAAAATAACCAACCATCATCACCTCTATGACCCCAAAAAAAAAAAATTCAAGACTCTAGAAACGGACCAACCTCAATTTTCAATTTTAATCTCCTTTTCAAAATAACCACCCTAGACCCTTATTTCAAAACAACAACCCTAGACCACCGTATTTCCAACATTAAAATCCAAGACACCAATCCAACCATCGATATCGCTCAAGAGATCACCCTGGATTATATCCACCATGAAACCAACCCCAATTTATATCCTCCCAACAACCACAAAACAATCCAAATTTAACAACACAATTTTCCAGTTGTATGGGAAGAGCATTAGGACAGACCCCAGTCAATGACAAAATACATACCCAACCCCTGAGTAGAGGAATGTATGTCATGCCATAGCTGAAAACATATACACTCCCAAACACACAGAAATAGAGCAGCAGAGAGACAGGATTCAGCAGGAAAACTGCTGAACACTGAGAGTATCAACGGCCACGAGATCACGAACACTTCCGCCATCCTTAACTGCACGATCCAGAATGGTATTCCTCATGTGCAACAAAATGACCTCTGACAAAATCGGTTGAAATATGTCACATAAGTAATTAACAATTGCCATAGCAACAATATCATAATAAACAATATGTATTGCGACAGAGAATTTATATTAAATGAAGAAACTCCAAAACAAATAACCAGCCCCATCCTTTTTTATCATAAAATATCCGGAAATTGTAGTAACAGTAGGAAAACAAGATTTCAACCCTTATTGATACAGGATCATCTCCTGTGTACCTGGAACAATGGTTCCAAGAAAACAAAATGATCTTGGACATTATGAAGAATTACCAGCTACTAATGTACAAATCAAAACTACTGTTGGTCTAAAAACAAAAAAGGTTTCAAGAATTCCTATAATACAGATGAACACAATGAACGAAGGAATATGAATGCAAGTTCTTATTGTGCCAAATTTAATACAAATTTTTGATATTAGGAATAGATTGGATTAGAGTCAGAATTAGTTTTGAAGTAGTAAATACTGAAAGAATTCTGTGTCACATCTTAAATTATAAATAGTAAAATTAATACATATAGAATTGAATCAAAATTACGAATTTAGCTGAACACATGATCAATTTATCTTAACAGAAGACACTCTCGACACACCCTAAAAGAAAACAATAATTTGTAACCATCACAAAAAATAAAAATAAAACAATTACTACTAAAATTTTCAAAAAAAAAAATATATATATATACACTACATTCAAATTGTGGAGGATAAGGCGTATAAAGGACATAATTACCCTGTACTTTTGACACTCTAAGATACTATTGCACATGATATAGAAAGGATGCTAAATATGAATATCATTGAACCATCCCATAGGTATTTCGTAAACTCGATCATACATTTTATTAAGAAAAATGTTGTGATTTGACTATGCTAGACACACGCAAAACAAACGAGATTACAGTGCCTGATTTTGAACAAAATTATAGTATAAATATACTACTTACAGATGGTAGGAACTGAAAATGGCTTAAGGCTCATTTACATTGGTCAAGTTACTTGCATCAAGTTTACTTGAGTCAAGTAAAGTGTTTACACTACATTCAAGTAAAAAAACTATTTTTGAAAGCTTGAATTCAAGTGGAGGAATTGTTGTGTGGTTTGTAGTGAAAATGGCGGCCCCTCCTGATGATATAGCTGATGCTATCCGTGAAGTCGTTGCACTGTTAGTACCAATAATAAGTGATGTTACAGTAAGTGTATTAAGAAAAACTGAAAGAAGAAGAGGAAGGGTATGGATAAGGAGTTGGATTCGTCGTAGATTACAACTTGGAGCTTCAGATACCTTACTCAGAGAATTAGCTGTAGAGGACCGTGATTCATACATAAACCACCTCAGAATGACACCTAACAAATTTGATGAACTTTTGTCTTTTGTTGAAAAGAAGATTGCAAAAGAAGATACAATGTTAAGGCAAGCGATACCGGCAAACACTAAACTGGAAATAACCTTAAGACATTTGGCTACTGGTGACAGTTTGTCTTCTCTGCAGTACCTGTACCGAGTGCCAAAATGTACAATTAGCAAATTCATACCTGAAGTTTTGGTAGCCGTTTATGAAGTACTTGAAGAATATATCAAAGTAAACTAAAAACACATTATATTTGTAAGATTTATTGTACAATCATGTTAACAGTTACAAGTAGGATATAAATTTTTAAATCGTTTCATCATTATCATCAGTGTTATTGGTAATTACAATTTCGTCAACAAACATTAGATTCTCAGAATCATTTTCTTCTTGGGAATACTCGTCGGTTTGTAATATGAAGCTGTTTTCCAAAGTAGTATTAAGTAAATCGTGTGAAGTTGCCTGTTGATAAATCTCTTCCACATCAGTGGTAGCCATAGATATTACTGATGATAGTGCTGAAGAACTCTGATTTTGCATATTTTGTTCCAATGATTTAATTCTTTCAGCTATCAGAATATTTTGGATAGCTTGTTGGGCTTTAAGTGAGTCTATGGGATTTAATAGCCTCAGTTGCGCTGTAACATATTCTCCAAAATGAGACAGTTCATCACTAGCCGATTTAACACAACCACTTTTATCAACTGGCTTAACAGTTTGCGATACTTTTTGTAGTTTATCAACAATGTTTTCAACCGTATGTATTTCGGATTTTCTAAACTTTTTCGAACGCGAAGGCTGCATTCCAGTTGTTTCAGATTTAGCGATTTGTTTTTTTTTTTGTTGTGGTAGACGTTTTGAAGAAATTGGAGAATTCACATCCTCTATATCGTCAATATGAGATACGTCAGTCACTGTAGGTAGATTTTGTAATTCCTTGTACTGAAATGAAACAGATTAACTGTACAACATAATACAAATATTTTAAACAATTGCGACAAATTATAGAAAAAATTTGTTTCAGGTGCCAAGTACAAAGGAAGAGTGGGAATTAGTGCAATGCAAATTTGAAGTGCAGTGGAACTTTCCCAATTGTGTAGGGGCAATAGATGGGAAACACGTCCAGATTAAGTGCCCTCCTAAGAGTGGTTCTAATTACTACAACTACAAGGGTACATTCAGCATCATATTGTTTGCGTTAGTTGATGCCGAATACAATTTTTTATACATAGATGTCGGTGCTAATGGAAAATCAAATGATGGTGCAGTTTTTCAAGCATCTACCTTGAACATTGCTATGGAAAGTAACAGCCTGAATTTACCACAGAATGTGATTCTTGTTGCAGATGATGCATTTCCATTAAGAAAAGACATACTCAAACCTTTCAGCAAACGGAATTTATCAATTTCAGAAAGAATATTTAACTATAGACTATCTAGAGCACGCAGAGTTTCGGAAAATGCTTTCGGTATTTTAATTGCTAGATTTAGAGTCTTTGAACGGCCAATTGCATTGGCTCCTGAAGCTGTTGATTTGGTTGTTAAAAGTTCTTGTGCACTTCACAACTGACTTCGTAAGTCATTAGGCAAACATTACCTTCCTCCTTCATCCGTAGATGTAGAAGACCTTGTAACATGCACAATCATACCAGGTACATGGTGCGCCACTGTCAATACATCATGTCTCATGAGTACATCGAAACTGACTTCCACTAATGCGTACAAACGAAAGCTGAAAGAATATAGAGAACATTACGAAAAATTCTTCTGTTCAAAAGAAGGGTCACTGCCTTGGCAATGGAAGTGGATTGGTGCTGAACAACCACCACCCAATAACCTTTAACTTTCTAAAATGAAACGTATATGCTACATGCTATTTACGACGCCGTTTAGGCTGCAGTTAATGTTTACGACCCACCTTCATTTTAATGAAAATAATAGGTTTATCCTGCCACAAATAACTAAAGTATTGTTTGGTTTTTTTTAGTTCAAATGTTTCAGTTATGAAACCTGTTAAAAATCCTGGGGACAGGTAAAACTTCACACACACATCCCTCCTTGTAAAACACTCATTAGGTCTGAAACTGTAAATATTTATTACTAAATGATGTTCAGTCACAAAAAAAGGTTTTTTTACTTACCAGTGTTGAAGTCGAATGTCTGCTGGACGAAGATCCTATTTAAAACCGTGCTGCATTGAACCAGCTCATTTTCGGTTCATAAAGTTCATCTGTTCCAGCACAAGATTTCATTGATTTCGTAATTTTAATACATTCCTGGCTAACGACTGTTTTAATTACTTTAATTTTAGATCTTACCACTTCCAAAGTTACATTTGGAAAAGTGCTTTGCAATTGTTCAACTAACCCTTTAAATGCTGCATCCCTCAAACTCCTATTTTTGTACTCTTTCAAAGACGCGTTCCACAGTACTGGGTAGTTTTCATAAATTAAATCTCAAGGAATTCAATTATCTGTGCACTGTTCCACTTCACATTTTTCGAACCCATTATTAAAAAAATACGCTTTAAATAAATAATAATAACGTCAACAACAACATTCAATGTGACGCCAGATTTGTAGGTTAACCTTCTCTACAGCTGTTTACTTGAAGCAAGTACGTATGATCGAGCTTGAACGTGCGTTTACACTGGTCAAGTGACCTTCTTACTTGTTTCAAGTACATCCAACTTGACTGCAAAAATCGAACATGTTCAACTTTTACTTGCCACTTGAATCTAGGAGTCAAGCACTACTTGAACGAGACAAAAATTACTTGAAGAAGCGTTTACACAGGTCAAGTTGCTTGACTCCAGTAGACTTGATTCAAGTAACTTGACCAATGTAAACGCCGCTTTAGCATTGACCTTACTGTGTCAAATTGTCATTCCCATTAGCACAGGAATCTAGGAAATATATGGCATTCATACAGGAATGTAATCAATACACGGTAATGCCCTTTAGCATCTCTACATCACAAGTCGCCCCAGTACCAAATTTTTTACAATAGTAGGCCTATTGACAATTTTACATTAACATTCATCATCAACATGTACATATTTTTGGCTGATTTTAACCAATATCCCACCTTCCGACTATTTTCCAAAAATTACCTGACCCCAACATGACTATTAAATTCACAAAATAATTTTTCTGTAGATACTCCATTCCTTTCCTTGGTTACACCATGATTGTAAATGGATTACAAATGGACAAGAGCAAAATAACACCAATCTTAAATTAACCATCTCCTAATATTAGGAGACAGCTTAAAACGTTCCTCGCCTATATGACCTACTGCAATAAATTTTAATAAAATATTCGGAAATGATTCAACCACTTTTACACCTCACTTCAAAAAAGATTAAATTCAATTGGATTCCTGCAGATGACCTAACTTTCCAAAAAATCAAAATTTATTTTTAAACACGCAAGTATTACACCATCCAGATCCCAGTAATCCATTCTACTTACAAATAGACGTGGCCGATGACGCCATAGGAGGCCATCTTTACCACATCAACAAAAATGGGGGAAAACAAACTATTGTTTTCCTATTTTGCGTTTTACAATTGGACAAACAAAGATTTACAACTACAGAAAAAAAGCTCATAGCCATCGTATATGCCCTAATTAACGATTATAACCGACAATCATGCACTCACTTTCCTAAAAATATGCAAATTATTAAATTCAAGGCTAACAAGATGGATCCTGGCCACCCAGGATTATAGTTTTCGTATTCAACACTGTACAAGAAGTGAGAACTGCACTGCCTATTCATTAAGCACTATGTCTCAACACCAATGCACAGAATAATCAGATGGAATAATCATATAGGTATATAGAACACATATTAGACCCCTGTTTACAATAAGAACTCCAGAATTTATCACCCCTTCAGGAACAAGATCCAAATTTATCACCAATATGGAAAATTAATAATCAAGAAAACACTCCTAATTCAGACACACCCCTTAATAACATTAATAATTACATTAATGTAATTGAATAACAATTAATAACATTTACATAACAAGCATACACAATAACCTATTACATAAACGATTAAATGAAAACTGGCATATTATAATACCCGAAATTTTAATCGAACGATCTGGGTGTCATTTTTACTAATTCCACTGTGGAGCTAAGAAGTGCTTACACATTATAAAGGAAACCTTTATATTTAAAAATATGGGAAAGAACAAACCTTGCCACCTCCCAGAAGTGCAATTGCAACCCCCACCCTTCGGTATTTCCTGTAAAGAAAGGAACCATGATGTTGCAATCAACATATTACACCACTACCAACTAGCATAGGGCGAGTTAAATATATCTAGATTGTATTAGACTTATTCACCAACTTCATAAAAATATATCTGATGAGGAGTGTGAATACAAAATCAATAATGCAGAAATTATTCGACCTACATTTTCTTATTCATGGAATCCCAATACACACCCAGAGTGATAGTGGTACCCAATTTCGTAGCCACATTTGGATTTAAAATAATTACAAGAAAATTCTATAGATCCAATATTTAACCCACAATACCACCCAAAATGGCCGAATACCCTATACGCGTAGTAAAATGTTGTTAAAGACTTAAAACAGTACCAGATGTATTTCCGATATCAACACCATGATCAACGAAGTTCACAATCAAACCACAGGATTCACACTAAATGAGTTGCAGATTGGGAAATGCGATGTATGATTTTGGGAGTCTTATATTCAAAATTTTTATCTCGAAAACAAAGAATGTAATGTAAACATTAATTAAAAAGGGGAAGGCGCCCAGCCTAGCTCAGTATAGAACAGAATAGCTGAGAATCAATACTAGTGTGTATGAATATAATTTGTAGATTTTGATAAGGTAAAACAAATGAACTCTTGATTCGACAACAATGAATTAGGAACTGTGGGTGTCCCCCGCTTTTTGGCGACAGAAAACCCCCTACTGAAAAATCAGAAGTTCTCTGCTGGATGGAGACTGCATCCACGTTGGCCGAAATCTGTCAGGATGGCGACGAGGACGTGGTCTCAGGGAATAAATTAATCAATGCAATGCAAGCTTAATAAACTTTTTATTAAATATAAAATGCTAAACAAAATTTAAGTGACGTGTTAAATTTAAAGTTTTAAACTAGTGTTTTTTCACAAATTTATACAATTTTCATTTCCCCTGCTGAAAAAGACATGACGGTTAATTTATCATTTTTATATGCCGAAAGTGGACCAACCTGGCAGAGCAGACTGCTCGCCAACAGTACTCAAAGAGGACTGACTCCAAACCACTCCATGTCTGTTCTCTTCCCCCTTTCCGTAGTGATCTCGCTAACTCAGCATCCATCTATTACTTTATAGAAAATTACAACTTAGGATCCCTTTTTAATAAATATCAATTATTAATTATATATTATACAAGGTGGGCCACAGAACTATTCTTTTAAATTTATGTTTCATTAATTTTATGTGTTAAATTTTATTCATATTGTTAATAAAGCCAGCAAATACATTCATTGTAAATTTGTGTAATTTCTTTATATCAGGAGATCCACAATCCCCAGATCTCACACTTATTGATTTCTTTCTGTGGGGACATATGAAACATTTGGTATATGCAACTCCTGTAACTGATGCTCTGGATCTTGTAGCAAGAATCGTTAAAGCTGCTTGCTGCAACCATTCAAGAAAGTGATGTTTTCGAAAAAGTCAGAGAGTTATCCTTAAAGCGCTTTCAACTCTGCAACGAAGTTCGAGCACGCCATTTTGAGCAACGATTATAAAAAATCTAATAACCCTCTGTTCAATAAGTCACTTAATAGACGTTGACACCACTTTACTTGTAATCAGCTGTTTTATTGTTTGATCTTTTCTAATGTACGTTTCAATAACCATGTTAACCAAAATGTAATTTTCTTGGTTATACTTCAGTGAATAAGAATAAATTATACATCATTTTATTTGTCTTAAAATTGTCTAACTTTTTTGTGTCTTAACATTTTTTGATAAAATTTGTAGTTTATTAATTATTTAACTTTGAATATTTTGAACTGCCGCCATCTTGAAACGGAAAGTTGTATGAAAACGAAATTGTATTGGCATTTATAAACTACCTACATTACTCATACCAAGTATCATGATTTTCCCTCAAATAGTTTCAAAGATATTAATGTTTAAAAAAAAAAAACACATACAGAAGGATAGACCAAAAACGGAATGAGATAGGACACATGTTATATTACATTTTTTGTTTCTTTTGGCATGCTTAATAACATGACAAAGTTTGTTCATATGGTTGCAAGACACCCTGTATATAAATTAATATATATTATTATTATTACGAAAATCAAAGTGGAGCCCAAAAATCATAAAATAACCAATGTTAAAGTAGAACTCCTACTATAATATTTCAAATATGTCTCAATGTAATAGCTTCATATAAGATACCTAATATTTGCAAACTTAAACAAACCTTTTAAATAACCTTTGGTTACATAAATATTGAAAAAAATATATATATATCAAAGTAATTTTTAACATAGCAATTAGGCTCACAAACGTAAAATTAAAAATATATCTGTGTGTCGCAGGTAAAGAGAACTACTCGTATGTCCATTTTTTCAAAAAAAAAAAAGGATCTCATATCTATCTTACTCTACTCATTGCACTCCATTAAGAGGTATAGGGCACTATGTCAAATTAAAATTAATAAGTTAGATAATCAGAGGTAAACAGGATTATGTCCTATAACTGCTTGGAGGTAAAGAGCACCATGTGGACATGGTGCCATATACTTCAAAATATAGAACACAAAGAGAATCACATAGTACTTTTTATCTTAGCACTACCTGTGTCTAATATTGTAACTAGTCTCAAAATAGCTGTCTTGAATTGTAGTGAGTTGGTTGCATACTCTTCATACAATTATTGTTATAATTTGATTTAATGAAATAAAAATTTAAAAAGAAATGGAATTAAAATTTTAGACAATGGAATTTAGACAGTATTATTGTGGAAGGAATTTAGTGAATTTGGCTTTGAATATGGGCAGGAAATAAGAAGGAAACACACTCCCAGCAACAAAACGCCCAATACAACTACTGAAAATGTTATGCATCATATTTCATCGGTTCCTGAATATGAGAAAAAAAAGAACAAGAAAGTACTTGGGACCTGAGCTAAATATTGAAAAAACCAAATGAGAAAACATTTGTAAGACTTCATGATCGTCTTAGGGAGACTGGATCATTTGCACCCTTGATGCGTGACTGCTGTAGGCCCCAAACCACTAGAACATTGGATGTAGAAGAGCGAGTGTTGGAAGCAGTTGAGCAAGACCCTAGTGTGAGCACCAGAGGAATCGCGTCAGTAGTGGGAGGCGTTGACCACGTGTCTGTTTGGCGCATTTTGAAAACCCAACAATTGCATCCATACCACATTCAAAGAGTCCAAGCACTTTTTCCAATTGACTCGCCAAACAGGCTTCCTTTTTGTACCCTAATGCTAGAGAAATGTGCTCGCGACCTTTTATTCATTTCGTGAGTGATGTTTACCGACGAACCTGGTTTTAACAGTCATGGAATTTTAAATTATCACAATACACATGAAAGGGCAGAGGAAAACCCTCATTCAATAGTGCAATCAAGGCACCAGCAAAACTTCTCGTTGAATGTATGGGCAGCTGTTATTGGTGATGTTTTGATTGGTCCTGTATTACTGCCACTTAGACTGAATGGTGAAAATTATTTGAATTTCATCCAGAATGAGTTGTTTGAATTGTTGGAGGACTTTCCTGTTGCCACAAGACAACGTATGTGGTTTATGCACGATGGAATTCCACCGCACTTTAGCATTAATGTACGTGCATTTTTGAACAGGCAATTTGGAAATCAGTGGATTGGACGTAGTGGACCAGTAGCTTGGCCACCCAGGTCACCGGATTTGAATCCAATTGATTTTCATCTTTGGGTACACCTAACATCCCTGGTAAACACACGTCCAATTAATACAATTGAAGATTTACAACAGCGGATAGAAGAAGGTGTAAGACACATTAGGGCTACACCAGGAATCCTTGAATGAGTGAGAGAATCGTTAGTACGTCGACTGTGGCAATGTGTTGTCAGCCATGGAGGACATATCGAACATCTGATTTAGGATGCAATCATTTTGTAATTAGTAATTCTATTAATTAATTGTCATTAATAATTCTTTATTATTGCCTAATAAAATACTTCAAAACATTGCATTGAAAGTATCTTGTTTTGAGAATACTACAGGCCTCTTTATCTGATTCTTTTCCATTTCAAATACTGTCCAATTAGTAGCCAGTTAGTTTGCATGTGAATTAAGGTAAATTTAGTTATTTCTTAACCGATTTTTACAAAATGTTATACTACATTTACGGCTTATTTTTGCATGTAGAATCTGATTTTGCATACTGTAGCTCGCTACAAAAATAACTAAATAAATGGTAAATTTTTTAAAAAATTATGGTTTTAGGCTAATTTACTTTGTTGTTGTAGACAATTACCAAGAAATTATGTTTTTAGTTTTTTGTCTTTAACTCGGTTATCCTTTGACCTACTGAAACTACAAAAAAGCATTGTGTCTGCTGTTAAAAAATTAAAATATTTTGTCTCTTGTACATTTTTTGTAAAGTTAACGGTTTTCAAGATATTCCACGTTAAAAATTTGTAACGGCCGCCATTTTGAAAATTATAAAAATAAATTCTTTGTGCTTTGTACACTTGTTAATTGTAACATGTAAAATGGTTATTCCAAATTTGAACTCGATATCTTATCTATTTCCAGAGTTACAGTGAGTTTTTGTAAAAAAAAACAAAATGGCGTCTAGCTGCTAAACAAAGTGGAAATTGAAAAAAATGTATTCTTCATTTTTAGCTTAGAATCACACATAGAATATGAAAATGCATAGGCCAGCCCCCCAAACCATGATTGGTGCACATTTGTTTTGACATATATGTTTAGGTCTCACCTGAGGGAGGACAATAACAAGTGCTTTATTTAGATTATGGAAATTGACTAATGATGTAAATGAGGCCATAAAGGTAGAGCATATAAAATTAAATTGCAAATAATCCCGCCATCCAATTGGACTACCAATAGCAAACAGCTTATCCCAACTGTCTTCTTCTTTTGGGAGTTTTTCTTACTATAGTCAGCATAACTCCTCTACATGGTATCTGCCTGTTTCTACTCTTTCCTATTGAAAATCTTCTTTCTTCTTCTCGTTTGATTGTTATCTTTCAGCCAAACCCTAATAATGTCACACAACTTGTGCCTAATAGGGTGAATGTTTCCGGGCTCTATCCAGCAAACATGCAAACAGAGCCTCCAGAAGTTAACCTTCCAACTGTTGAAATCGTACCCATCCTCCTGGACAAGTTGGCTATAAAACACGTATTTTGCAATTCAACATTTCGCCCACTTAGAATTGTCCTATCGAAATAAAAAAAATAGTGTTGGAAAGCGATAGTGATTGTTTTTACCAAAATATATGCAAAATGTCTATAAATTTATATAGACCTATCTATAAATAGAGAAAGGTTATGATATATCTGGTGTGACCAATATTAGCAAGTTTCCATTAGTTTTATATATCAGAATAATTTTGTCTAATTAAAATTTTATAAATTGATTGTTTTTACCAAAATGTATGCAAAATGTTTATAAAATTATATAGGCCTATCTATACATTTTTTTAATTGGTTTATACCTATTTCTGTGGAATTTTCCCTCCGTTACTTTCAGATTTTTTGATATATGACCTTATAACTCTAAAATTTTTAAATCTAAAAGTTTTTGCATTACACACATAAAATCTATGAATCTTTGTGAGAACATAGGTAATAAAACATAAGTTATTGATTATTTTATTTTTTCGTGAATTTTTGAAAATAGCCAATATTCACTTTTTACGTAAAAATGTACCACGTCCAATGAAAATTTTAAAAATTGATTTTTCTTTTTAGCAACTTTTATATATATATATATATATAAATATATTACAAATCTCTAGTAATACTTCAAAGAAATCAAAAAAAATATTTAGTATGGTGTACATTTTACCATTTCTGTGAAATTCTTGCCTACGTAACTATCTGATTTTTGACTATTTTACATAGTAACCCTAATTTTTTTTCACTACACAGCTAAATTCTATGCACCTTTCTGAATATAATGATATATAGATGTTTTGTAAAAGATATATATTACTATTTTTAGTGATTTTTTGAAAAAAAAAGTGATCAAATTACCTTTTTTCGTAATTTTTTTTTTTTTAATTTTGAAAATGTAACATTTTTTTCCCCCTTCTAAATATACTCACAAATATTACACAAAACTTTTGTATATCTTAGAAAAAGGTGGTAAGCTTTTGATTTAAATGATACAGGTTTTTCCTGAAAAATGATAACTTCATTTTTGACATGTAACATAATTACTCCAAAACCGTTTCAAAAAAAAATAATAAAAATTTTTACATAGATGAATTCTATGCATCTTTCTGAGAAAAATGATGTCTTATAAGTTAGGTTTTGTATAAAAATAATATATTTTATGAATTTTTTAAGAAAATAAAACCTTTAACATGGAACAGTTGTAGGGTTAAGCGAGCTCCTGGCAATAATAACCTTTCCTGAACTTATGGGGCTCTGCCTAGGTTGATAGTTCATTCATTAGCCTCTCATGGGATTTACATAGATCAGCAAAATGGAAGAAGATGAACTCCTTAAAGGTCCAATTACACCAGGCTTTTCTTGATCACTGATGATGGTATAAGGCAACTCGATGTTGCCAAAAAATCAAGACCTAAACTCACCATTAAAAAAATAATAGAGGCTAACAAGGCAAAGCTTCAAGAAAGTGGTGAAGAATGGGATGCCTCCAAATGGCAGGGGAAATTGGAGTCTGGAATCATCTTGGTTCTAAGTCAATGGTGGGTGTGGTTAAACGATGTAGAGGCGAATTGATCACTCCACCTTCTGCCAAGACTTTCGAAAAAGGCCAGGGTTGAGACTCAAGTCTCTGATACAAATCTTCTCAATATTCGGAGCCATCTGGAAAGGAAGTAATGACATTCTTTCCATCGAGATGGCTATAATGCTATAATGCTATCCTGATGCTAAACTCACAAATAAACAAGGTTGAGGACATCAAGGGTGCACTGATGGATAATCTTCAACCTTTAGAGGATGGGACCTTTTCATAATTTTCTGGGAGCTTTACGAAGAAAGGAGCTCTAATACTTTCCTGCCTCAACAAAGCAACATAGCGTTGACTGGAGAAAATCACCTACATTACATCTTTAGAGAGATGTCTAAAACAAATTATGGCGTTACTTACTGGACACAGCCACTTCAGGAAACATTTGCTAACACTCAGCATCACCAATAGTGTTCCCACTTGTAGGCTATGTAAACTGTCAGGCCTGGAATGCGAGAGGCTTGAGGCTAAAAGAAGAGCTATTTGGGCCTGTGCATCTGAATTATGATCTTGATGCTAATATAGGATGGAAGCTCCTGAGCCTCGTTGAGGACATAGGTCGGGCTTGCCTTGCTAGTAGATCCTTGGGGTGTACAATAAGCTTAGGTTGACGTACAAGGATCTTGAGTCCTCATACCCCAATAAAAAATGTAATCAAATCTAACAAAAATTATATATATTTTAACATACAATATTAAATTTACTCATTCCAATTACGTATCCGTCACATTATTTTAAAACATTTTCCAATCAATGTATGACAATGTAGTTTACAATTATGATTCCTCATTCAGTTACTACAGGACCACAAAATGAAACAACATTACTACAAGGGTCTCTAATTGAATTCAGTCATTAAATAAGTTTGGAACCATAACTGGCAAAGTAATATTTCCTTCCTTCTTACTCCTTTTTTGTTATAATAATGTAGATTCAACTATTAAAATTATCTTTTTTAAGAAGTAAGTATGATGTAATTTTTTTCATTCTTATTACAACACGCAACAAAATAAAATAGTTATCTAAACCTATTGTATACATTATTTTCCAAACCAATGTTTTAATTTCTGACCAATTTGACAGATGAACATACTTTGGTGCATTAAAGAGTTGTCAAATCTTCAATCAGGAATTCCTGAACGAAGCGGACAGACCAATTCAAGAGTTATAAAAGGTCACCATATTTTGGAATTTTCACTCACAAGTAATCAGCTCATCACATCAACATGTTATATCAAGTAATATTATGTTTTAAATGTGTCATTTATTATGTAATATATTAAAAAAAGATTATCATACAAGAAATACAAGTTCAAAAATATTAAATTGTATATAATATCCTTATTTTTTTATATTAAAGGATTAAATATATATAATTAAGTAGTAAATCCTCCTTCAGAGCCCCCATCATTTCTATGAGGTTGACAAGAGTCTGTACGTTTCCTCTTTTTGTCTTTCTTTTTGTTCAGATAGTCTTCCCACAGTTTATGATTCAATGAACCTATATCATCAAGTTTTGCAATGGCTTTCAAATATTTTGTAAGTTTTAACAATTCTTTATCATTGTTGCGGTTTAAATGTGCTTGTCGAAAAGGTCGAATTCTCAGCCCATTAGCAGGGTTCATTACAAAATTCCTTCGAATATCATCGAACATAATAGTATTTGAAGGAGTATACTGGGGAAATTTCCCCCAAATAACTCCAAGTGGCTTTACTTCTTTTACTCCTCGTTTTGGAGTGTGCACTGAGATCATTGCCAAACAATCCAAATAAAATACAATTTTATAATCTGAATGAGTTGCTACTCCAAGAAGTTTCATTTTTTCTTCAATCCATTTCATACTTGTCGCTGACCAAATTGCTATATCATAATCTCTGTAAGATGAAGTCAGGAACTCATGTAAATATGGACGCATCAATTCAAGTCCAGTTTCAGCAACAGAA
Organism: Aphrophora alni; assembly: GCA_963513935.1. Lineage (NCBI taxonomy): Eukaryota > Metazoa > Arthropoda > Insecta > Hemiptera > Aphrophoridae > Aphrophora > Aphrophora alni. The sequence continues at coordinate 59,721,140 of OY740770.1, read as the reverse complement.
CAATGATCAAACAGCGTATAGTCAATATCCAATACTAACAATTTCTTTCCAGGCCTTGATTCATTTAACACTTTTATGTTATATTCACGGATCCTTCGATCGATTTTTGCTAAATATACATCTTGATTTTCTATTGCAACTTCTTCTTCATCTTCAGATACAAAATCATCAATAACTTGTGGTAAGTCTTCAGGAGGGGTACTGGCATCAGTAATATCATCTTCTAATGACCCCATCATCATTAACTTAAAACCTTCTTTTAAATTTAGTTGTGATAATTGAAGTTCATTAGAAGGGATTTTTCCATTAAATTTTAGATTAAGCAATTTCTGCCTTTCAGGTCTGACTCCTGTTTGTTTATAGATGGAATCTTTAAGAGAAGAAATAGTATCATGATCTGATAATTCGTTAACTTTGTACTCTTTTCCACTCCACTTCACTACCAGTTTAACTTCCTTTTCCATATTGTAATGTTTTTGTTTTCTTTACTAGATATATCTGCAACAATTGGTAAATCTTTACTAGTTACAAAATAAATAAAAAATTCAATAAACATTGAACAATTTAACACATAATTGAAACAATCACTACATAATTAATGACTCCAGAAGAAAGATTAAAATTAGTTATTAGTCATATAGATACAAGAAGCACCATATAAATTCATTATGTCAGCTACACGATTTGTCAAGATATGTAAAATGCAATGAACGCAATGGATACATGCTTGGTCCATAGTCCAGTTATTTATTAATCGAAACCTTGCTATGCTAGTATGCTGGTATGTAATAAAGACTTTACTGTAGCCTACCCACAATAAATATTGATAGTTTAAATAAAACATAAAGTGTGTGAAGGCTTGCTAGAGGCTTAGTACTAGGTCAAGGTTGAGAGTTTATTTTAAGGGATTTAGTCTTGCAAATGAGGGATTTAGGTTTCATGAGATCATTGAGTTTACAAATTATCAATTCATAGTAAATCAAAGGCAATTCATACCAATTCAGATATAAACTTGTTGCCAATGGTTTGGCCAAGAATAGTCAAAAAGGCTTGATGAAATTCAAATTTGTTCAAGATGAAAAGTCAATCTTAGAATTTTTTTAAAGTAAAGTAGGTTTTTAAAAAATATACATCTTTGATGAAACTGGAAGACAAAGGTGTAAAATATTCCAGTAATAGAACATTAAATTATTTTGGTCACATTTCTTTAGTGATATTGAAAATTAGAATCTTCAAATATAAACAGCATAAGATTATGTTAAAAACTTTGTTTGGGATTTTATGATTTTATGTTCTAGGTTCATCACTTGATAACAAAAATTTGACCAACATTCTCGATATGTTGTATATTAATTGTTACATACACAAATGATGGGAAATGTCCAAATAAGTTAAACCAATAAATGATGAACTACTTGAATAATAGTAAAGGTTCACATGTTAGGAGGAAATTTCAAGGTTAGTGGTGACTTTACATTCCTGGTAATTTGGATTGTGTACCTCTAAGATAAATGGATAACTGCCTACAAAGGTTTATAATAATAAATTACAATATTTTAACCATTCTTATATCATAACGCACACTATAATGTATTGGGAAGCAAGCGAAGAGATAGTAGAGCTGAGAAACTGATAAATAGCAATAAGTAATACATTAAACCAGTGGTTCTCAACCTTTTTGTAATTTTGTATCCCTTACCAACTTCTTTTCATGACTTGTATCCCTGGACTATAATTCGTATCTAGTTGTAGTTTTAAGGCGAAAAACCATTTCGGTCATTATCACCTTCAAAAAATTTGGTAAGAAGATGCTTTGCCTTAAAATCTTAAAAATAAAAAATTAAAACAATATCCATTAAAAAAAAAAAAAAAAAAACGATAAACACACACAAAAAAAAATTAACAACAACAAAATATGTTACAAGGCAGTAAAATGGCCTTGCAACAACATAACAGTTACAATTTACAACAATTAAAATGAATATTACAGGGCTGTAGTAAAAGGGCCCTGCAACGAATTACAAAGAATACAATTTAACAGAAAAAACTAAACATAATATTGCAGAGTTGTAGAATGACTCTGCAGTAATTGACTAGATTTTATCAAAAATATTCAGACGACGCAAAAAGGATCTGAGTATTATCCCCCAACATCGCCTGAATGGAATTATGTAGGCCAAAATTTCGTCGCACACCTTTTAACACAACACATTCATTGAGGATGTGCTTTATTGACAACACACCTTGACAAAATGGGCATTGTGGCGGATTCCCCTGTTTTATCAGAGATCATGACCGATACGAACACAGGTAACCATCACTTCCACTCAACTGGCACGTATGGTTGAATTGCACGGACAGATAGTATCTTTTACTTCCCTTAGCTTATTGTACTCTGTATTTGCCCACTTGTCTTCCCATTTCTTATGAAAAATAATTTTAACTGTCGATACAAAGTCAGGTGTGACTGGTATTTGACTTGTAGCTTCCTTTGCCGCTTCATCAGCTTTTGTGTTTCCTGAAATTTCGCAATGGCCAGGTATCCAGCAAAATGACACTCTGACGTCCTGTAGCCATCATATATGTGTATGGAACACAAAATATCTTCAACCAAGGGATTCATAGAATATCCTGGATAGATTGTACAGCACTTTTGGAATCGGAACACAAAAGATTGTGACGGAAACCAGATGGAACAGTATTAAGGCCTTTCAAAATAGCAAAGAGTTTGGCAGAAAATACACTATAATCTGAAGGTAATCCATACATATAAGTCTGACCAGATGAGTAATATGCGCAACCGACTTTACTGTCCTGTTTAGAACTATCTGTGAAAATAATTTCACTAGATGAGTATTAATCAAGTATATAGTAAAACTCCTGATGATATACTACATCAGGAGTGTTGTGTTCGATGAACCTGGACAGTGAAAAATCAAAAGTTGGCATTTGAATGAGCCATGGAGCAATAAAACATGGAGAATTCTCACTCATTGGTGGAAGTAAAAGGCCCAAATTATCAAGGATTCTAAATGTTCTGATGCCGAAAGGAGCAGTACAATTTGACGACATTTGTATCTATCAGTCAAGAGATTTTTAAATACTATGTCATAAGCCGAATGATACGGTTTGGAGCATAGACTTATCCGCACAGACAAAACTGGGCTTGAACGAAATGCTCCAGAAGGAATATGAAGTGCAGAGTTGGATATTGAATCAAGCTTCTTAATAGCTGATGGTCTTGCGAGGATAAGTAGACTACAGAGCCATAATTAATCCGTGATCAAACAATAGCACAGTAAAAATATAGCATACAGGTCCTATCAACCCCGGACCGAGAACCATTGAGACCTTGTAACATCTCAAGCATTTTATTGCACCATGTTTTCAGATTAGATATATGTGGAATCCAAGAAGGCCTAAAAATTTAGCAGTTTCAATAGTTTGAAGTTGTGTTCCGTTAAGAAACAATAAAGGCTGATGGTTCAGTCTTCAATGACTAAAAGCAATGCATTGTGTCTTGGAAGCAGAGAACTTGAATCCTGTCAATCTTGACCAAGATTGCAGTCTATTAATTACAAGTTGAAGAGCTCTTTCGGCAGTTGCCATACCTCTAGTAGCCACTTATATAGCGAAAGCATCAACAAATAGAGAACAGCGGACAGGGCACTGCACATTAGCGGTAATGCTGTTGATTGCCACAGCAAAAGGGTCACGCTCGGCACACTACCCTGAGGGACACCATTCTCTAAGTGATAATGGTCAGACAACATAGTTCCAACACGCACTCTGAAATATCTGTTGCTAAGGTAGTTTTTTGTAAAAGCAAGAATATTACCATTTATACCAAATAATTTTAAAGTAATCAGAATACCTCTTCGCTAAGCCATATCATAGGCCTTTTCCAGGTCAAAAACCACTGCAACCAATGGTTGACATTATAAAGACATTTTGTATTGCAGACTCTAATGAAACAAGCTGATCGGTAGATGAACGACCCTTCCTAAAGCCACATTGTTCATTACAAATCTGCCGGTTTCTCTCGAGGTACCAAACAAGGTGCCGATTGACCATTCTCTCTACTAGCTTGCCGAGCACACTAGTGAGAGTAATGGAACGGTAACTTCCCGGTTCAGTTCTTTCTTTACCTGGTTTTAGAAGAGGTTCCAACCAAGCATCAGGAAAACATTGGTCCTCGAATATACCATTGTATATTCTAAGGTGAGTCAGCTTCCCCGAAGTTGAGAGGTGTTTGAGCATAGAATAAACTATGGAGCGGAATCTTGTCCCGACGACATAGCAGACTTTAATTCCTATAAGAAAATGGGGTATTTAATGGCGATTTTTCCACCAGACCTACTGTGGAAGGTATTGCTATTTGAGAAATTTTAAAGAAAAGAAATGTGTCGCTTTAAGCAGTAGTTGAAAAAAAGTTAGCGAATGATGAGCACAAAATCATTAGCATTTTCATAGTTATCTATAGTCAAAAGCTCCACCCCCCTGCGTAAGTCCCAATAAGGGAGCAGAGGAAGGAGGACCATAAACAGAACACAATTTCTTCCACACTGTTGATGAGGGTGTGGTTCTTGATATCGTGCCAATGTACTGAGCCCATGATTCCTTTCTACTCTGCCTAAACACTCAAAGTGTTTTGGCTCGTAGTATTTTATAGCTTTCGAGGTTTTCCCAAGTAGGTCTGTGATTAAGCTTCCTTAGCGCTTTACGATGTAAATGGAAAGCATCACTACATTCGTCATTCCACCACGGAACTAGTGGACGTAGTGGTCTCATTGAAGTTTTAGTAATGTTATTATTTTCCGCTGCTATAAGGAGTGCTTCCGTAAAAGACTGTATTACTTCATTAATAAGAACGTTATTATTACAAATAGGTGATACAAATTCACTAGTGAATCTTTCTCATTTCGCTTTGCGCAAAATCCATCTGGGAAGGCGATCATTACAGTGTGAGAAGTCAGAAAATGCAAGCTTCATAGGAGCGTGATCAGTACTGTAAGTGTCAGATAAAATGGACCACTCAAATTTAGTGGCAAGACTAGGGCTATAAAATGACAAGTCAACAGTTGTCCAATCACCTGTAGAAGCCGCCAGATGAGTTGGTGAACTGTCATTGAGCAGAATTAAATCCAAATTGGATCAAATCCTGTCAATACGGTTCCCTCTGGGGCTGCAGGTGTTTGATCGTCAAGTATAGTGGTGAGCATAAAATCGGCCACCAAAGGAATAGGGCAGGGAACTGTATGATCAGGTCAACCTGTTCCACTTCTTCAAACCTGTAATTAGGTGGCAGATACAAACAACAAATTGTCATTTTGTATGGAGTAGTGATCGTTATTGCTACTGCTTGCAATGAAGTCTAAGTGCTACTGCTTAATTATATATTAAACAGTCCAAGGTAATACATTATATTTATAAAAGAAGTCCTACGGTTCACAGATGTACCACAGATGGAGTTATGGGCAAGTATTGCTACTCCTCCACCCTTAGCTCTGTCTGCAGTGAGATAGTCTATCCTAAAAACTGAAAACCCCCTGAAGAACTTAACACAATAAAGGAGTGGGCTTGATGGAGGTGAGTCTCTTGCAGGCAAATGAGTAAAGGCAAATATCACATACATAATATTAAGATCTTCGATGTGACTTCTCATGCCGTTAATGTTCCATTGTATCATATCATTTAAGTTAAAGTTCTTGGCCATATTTTATGATTGATATATAATATTAATAATATAAATGGATTCGTTAACAATTAAAAAGGGTTTGGACCTGTCCAAGTATGGACTCAAGATTCTGTGCCTGACAGATGCCAGGACTCATTATTTGTACAACTGGTATCTGTACTGCGGAAAAGGAAGTGACGGAAGAGGTTTATCAGAGGAGGAGAAGAAACTACTGATTCCTTCTCAAGCCGTTATAAAGTTGGCGAAACCAATTGAAGTGTCGAGGCGAAACATTACAGGAGACAATTGGTTTACCTCCATGGAATTGGTGAACGAGCTAGAGCAAAGGGATTTGACTTACGTGGGAACTCTAAAAAAAAAAAATAAAACAGAGATTCCTCTTGAGTTCCAGCCTAACAAAGAGAGAGCTGAAAAGTCGTCAATTTATGGATACAATGAAAATAAAACTTTGCTTTCGTATGTGTCCAAGAAGAGGAAGGCTGTAATTCTGATTTCGTCTATGCACCATTCCCCTGCAGATGATGATGAATCAGGCAAGCCGGAAATAATTAAGTTTTACAATATTACAAAGGGAGGTGTAGATGGAGTCGACCAGATATGTGCGAACTACTCAGCAAGCAGACGATCAAGACGCTGGCCCCTGAAGATTTTTTTTACCATACTTGATGTTGGGTGTGGTGTAAATAGTTATATTCTACACCAATCTTTCAAAGATACAAAGAAAATGAGTCGTTTCGACTTCATGAAAGCACTAGCCAACAGCTTGATCTATCCCTACATGAGGAGACGTCTTCATGAAACCAAGAATCTGCCGAGTGAGCTAAGACTGTCAATCAAACGAATTCTAAAGATTGAAGATGTTCCAGAGGATTTTCAGGAATTCTTCGTGTCAAGAAAAACCTGCTCAACCTGTCCGCCGCAGATGAAAAGGAGAACGAAATATCCGTATCCGTGCCAAAAATGTGGAGCGGCAATTTGTTTGGAGTGTTCCAAAAAAATGTACAAGAACTGTTTTCAAAAAGAGTAAAAAGGACATTGTGAAAAGATGTTTCTGAGCTACTTCTACGTCTACTATATGTATATATAAGTATGTAAAGCTATTTTACTGATTATTACATTTATTGATCATTATTATGCTCTTTTTTCATTTAAATACCCATAGGTGTCTACCAGACGTATGATGTTGATTGTGTAACTTTAAATCATGATGTTAGTTAATGGTTAATGGCACACTGTCCACAAACTTCCTCTTTTAAGCACGTTCTGGTAACATGTCCAAATCCTTGGTATCGGAAACAACACCTTGGATTTGGAATGTATGGTCTAACAGTTAAACTGTAGAATCCAGCAAACACTCGCTCAGGAAATTTGGAGTAGCAAAACTTAAAGCAATTGAACCAGTTGGTTTTCTTTCACCATTCTCTGTTTGATAAATACGATCAACATTAGTCATGTGTTGTTCGGCAAGCTCTTTCAATATTTCCTCTGTGCTCTCATTCAAGAGGTTACGACAAGAAATAATGCCTTTAGAAGAATTTAAAACTTTGTGATGTTCAACGACATCGAAAAAGGACTTCATTAGAAAGTAACTCTATCAGAGTCAGTCTGTATTATTAAAGTCCCATTTCGCAGTTTCCTTATAGAACTGGTCTACTGCGAGACCATCAGCAGTATGGGAGACTGGAGAACCATCAGCCGAGATCCAACCTGTGATCTCAGCTGAGGGCTCCAGCGCTTGCACGTCTATAGCAGTAGAAAAAAAGGACCAGAAAGGTTTACTGATGGTCTATTTAGTAGATGACAGGTTTATGGACGTTGCCTCTGATTACTCCTGGTGGAAGGGAGAGTGGGAAACCAGGTGATGGTCAAGGAAATTCAAAAAACCTACAACACAGTAAGACTGCCTTGTCAGTTTTGCGTCGACAGTAAGTTCTGTCAGTTTTTCATCAAGAATAGAATAGCCCTCATTTAGAAACCATGGATTCACCAAGGTCATGTAGTCAGGCTTGGAGATGCAAAAGGTAAGCTTATTTATTGTAATTCCCTGCTTAATGTAAGAACTTCTGTAATTATAGGTAAGGAGATACATATCTTTCCGTTAATGGATATTTGTTCCAAAAACATAACAACAGTTCAGGTCAGCTGGCAGTGTAGGGGTGAGAAACAAGACGTAAAATGAGCTCCATCTACATCCCCTATGACGGCCAAGACATTACCACCCACAAGGGAACTGGAGCTGATCGTGAAATATAGTGTAGTTGGCGCCAGACGGCCACTTATTAGCAGCAATGTCAACTAACACAATCAAGTGGGCTAGGAAAGCAGTAACCCTATAGGTGAGTGTTTACTTTGCTTTCTTAAGTCTAATAATCTATATGTATTAAATGTTGGTAACAGGCCTAATTTCAAGAATAGAGTGAGAGTGGAAGTTATCGATATTACAACATGTTCCAAGAACGTTGTTTTATAGCAGTCTATTATAGCATTATAGACTGCTATAAAACAATTGTACGGTAAGCACTATAACAGTAAAGAATAGGGCAAATGGTGGAACAAAGATCTAAAGTTCTGAAAAGGCAGACTCGAAGTCTTTTTAACGAAGCAAAACACACCCAGATGTGAAGGGAGTATTATTTAGCTCTTACCGAGTAGGGCAAACCAATCAGAAAGGCTAAGCAAGAATCCTGGAGGGCATTTACTCAAGAGGTGGAAAGCTTTAGGGATTCTGCAGGGCTGAGTTTTGGCCACTACGCCTTTGAATCCAGAAGGCACTTTAATGAAGTCTACAGGACAGTATACACAAATAATGAGGGAAACATTGGTTCTACTTTTAGAAACATACTTTCCCAATTGTAATGATGCTGATGGTAGGCGCCAGACAATCGAGAATAGTCCTTGAACAAGGGTGGCTAAGACTGCCGGCTAGCTAGATGTATTGTTAGTTTCAAACATTAAGTGGGTGATACAGAGAGATTCAGCCTTTTTAAATCATCTGGAGGAGACGGCAAATTCCCTACTTTGCTGAAAAGGGGGTAGGACTCACTTTTTGCCAAACTCTGTGGATCTTTAGGGCCAGTATAGTTTACAGATATATACCGAGGGCCTGGAGAATCAGCAGTGTGGTTTTTATTCCGAAGCATAGTCGTCCAGATCATAAATTGTTTAGGCCAGTCAGTCATTTATTTATTCTGAAAACTCTGGAGAGACTGGTTGTTAGATATTAAAGGAAATGGTTCTGTCAGGAAATCCACTCTATAGAAACCAACACACTTATCAGCCTGGGAAGTCCTGCGAATCTACCCTACATCAGTTAGTAGGCAGGATTGAGGACAACTTACCAAGGAATGAGACAGCAATGTGCTTGTTCCTAGACATTGAAGGTACCTTTCATAATGTCTCATTTGATGCAATTGTGAGGGCAGCATGAGGTCATGGAGTTGATCATACCATTTGCAGGTGGATGGAATCTATGTTTCACAGTAGACAGGTACAGTCTTCCCTGGGCCACAAGGTATTAGAGGTAGACGTGACTAGAGGTTGTCCACAGGGAGGCCTTATTTCGCCTCTTCTGTGGGTCCTGGTTGTGGACGGATTCCTTAGATATCTTAATGGGTCCAAGGTCTTATGCCCAAGGTTACGCAGATGACATAGTCATAATGGTACAAGACAAGTTCCCAAGTTCAAGTTCACTTGAGGAGCTGCTTAACTACTATCTGGGTTTCACCGATGACTGGTGTCGGAGGGAGGGACTTCAAGTTAATCCCTCCAAGATGGTCACTGTCCCGTTTAGCAGGAAGAAGGGAAACAGGTTGTGGTAAGATATGGCTTGAAGGAACTAGATTGGACGTTTCACAATTGATGAAATATCTGGGAGTAGGCTATTCCTGGATAAGAAATTGATATGCAATGCCCATCTGGACCATGCCATATTAAAGGCAAAGTCAACTCTAATGGTGATGAGACAACTTATAGGATATGAATGAGGATTGAAACCGAAGGTTGCCCTCTGAATCTACAAGGCAATCATCAAACCTCAACTGACATACGGTTCCCTGGTTGATGGATAAAAGTGGCACAAGTCACAATAGGCAGCAAACTTGTGAGCTTGCCAGAGGCTAGGATGCATGCTAGTCACAGGTGCATTTACGAGCATACTATCAGTTGGTCTAATGTCGGAGGCGAGAATGGCGGCCTATACGCTACATAATCATGGTGAATTGAGAAGGAGCTACAGTGAGGTGGGGCACTCAGAAATCACCAATAAGGTATTGGAAGAACTCGGTGTTGGAAATACCAACTGATGGTATACAAACAGAGTTAGTCTTCAGTTGACACTTCAACGTTCTCTCAAACACAAGAGGACTGGAAGGATGGCAAGCTACCAGGACATCCAGGACAGCTTGTTTGACATACAGACGGATCACTACATGATCAACAGTCTGGATACTGTCAAACCACTGGGGCTACTTTTGAAGCTAGCCTAGGAAGGTATTGTACAGTATTCCAGGCTGAGATTTGAGCAATCATAGCATGTGTACATTTTAATTGTTAATAAAATTTCAAGCCATTTTAAGTAAATTGAAAACCCAAAAAAAAACAGGGTTTGTTTAAAAAGAACCAATGTCAACCAAGCCTTGTTTGTTTGTATTTATTTTTATTACTTACAGTGTTTTGCTTGTCCTTATTCATTATATCATGCTCTTGGATACTTGAAGTACTGGGAATTAATGTTAAGTCATTTTTGATGGATTGAACATTACTAATAGAAAGATTGTTATTATGATGCAAAACACACAGATCCTCAACAGGCACAACACAAGTTTTTTGTTTTGTCCTTTAAAAAAGTGTAAAATATCCTTTTGTCTTTTACTCATATTAACACTGGGACACTTACGCTATTGCAAGAACTAAGGTCACCAAGCACATACATGTTTCTATTATTAATATGTAATACGGCACAGTTTTAACTGTAACAACTCTGCACCCGAACGAGAGCAATTACGCACTGCCAGTCAGTGCCCCTTTTCTCAGAATAAGAGCAATGACAGACGTTCTATAAATAACCTGCCTGCCACATGCGGGTGTCGATAACTGAAAGGGGGTAGAGGAGGGATTCCAGAAATTGGTGACGGGATGACGTCTAACTGACGACCAAATCATATTGGAACATTTATTTTTATACTTAAATATTTTCAGGGAAACATAATTTTTACATGCATATATCGGTACTGTGTTTTCCCAGACAAAGAGTTCTCCAGAATGCTTACTAGTCTAGTGCCATATACAATTTAAAAAAAATAAAAATACTTCAAAAAGTTTTCTCTTTATTTTTGTTTTTTCATTAGAAAATTGTGTAGTTTATAACTTGGCAAGAAAATTGTAAATCTACAAAACTTACAATTAACAAAATTAGATAGTGGAATGGAAAGAAAATGGTCAATACACAATATGTTACTTTCCCCAAAAACCGTCAGCGAAAAATTTTATTTATAATGAAATTGAATTTGACATAAAAACCATAAAAAATAATTTCATTCATCTTTCTAATGTAGGCTACAATAATAAAAATTTTAAAAAAACAAAGAAGAAATAATATTTAAACATAATATTCTTTCTTTCACTGTAAAAATAAAAATAAATTGTCCATAATATATATACACAGACAATTAGGTTTGTAAGTCATTGGTGTAGTAAATTTCTTTGACTGAACTAATTATAGATTAATGAGGTTCTTGATATTGCACAATTATTTATCAGACTCGTATGCATAGCCTAATATATGTTCATGGAATGAGTTTTACTTTTCCATGTGATTGCTTTTCATTTGTAAAGGATACTTATATAAATAAATAAACTAAAGGACTTTACCTTAACTGACTTATTCTGCATGTCAGGTTGTAGTTTAATTAATATTATTTATGATGTGACACATTATGTTACAATTTAGAGCATCTGTCTTATTTAATATGTGAATCTTGACATTTGTAGTAAAACATACTCATCAAACTTCTCTTTTTATCAACACCTTTCTGTACTTTTTAAGTTGAAAATACAAGCTACAAAATTAGTTTCCACAGAAAAATATTGTTTTCTTTTTAAATAGTGAATTTTTTGGAAGTGAATATTATACATGAACTTACAAATTCTTATTGCAATATGTATGAGGGGCATTCGCAAAAGTAATCTTCGTTTTCATGCAGTGAGAGTAAGGAGTAACGGCACCGCTCCTGCTGTGACATGTTCAGTAGATCAGTACAGCCGCAGCTGTGCTAATGAGAAAGTTGTGTTACAATTCATTTGCCAGTAATAGCCTATCAAAATAAGTGTGGTTCAAATAGTAAACCCCACAAAATGTATAGCACATGCTGTGATAAGATTTCTGATGGTAAAAAAATTTGTCAACAGCAGCCATACTTCGTGAACTGTGTGCTTTACATAGCCAAACAATAATGAATGATGGTGTTGCAATATCAGTGGGTTCGTTTGTTTAAAAGTAGGTGAACAATAATTTACAGTGAAGAAAGTTGTGACGGACCATAATCAGAATCAGTAATGAACTAATTACAAAATTGATGAATAGATGCCCTCAGAGATTCATTTATTTTGAGTTTGGCTGTATCTACACCTTTTACATGTAGTCTTGAGTCAGACTTTTTTTTCACCTTTCCTATCAGGTCTCTCTTGACTAAGTCTTGTTCTGTTCTTTCTGTCAATGGTACTATTAGAGTATTCAGAGGGCAAGGGGTCTTTATTTTATATACTTTACTTCTTTATTTTTTTATAACGATGCTGACACAAGTTTTTCGCTTTCCAACAAGAAAAAAAGAATTAAAATGAAAATCGGCGGTTTACAATCTATGAACTTTCTAAACAATTCCCACAAATTTTGGGATCCAAAAAGAGTATTACTTGTGAAGTTTATGGAAAGCAAAACAATCACCAATTATATTCTATATTATGAGACTTTAAAAAAACTAAGAAAGACCATACATGATAAACACCATGGTATGCTGACTTCGGGTTTCATGTTTTAGCATGACAACGCTTGCTCAGATATCACTCAGCAAATAAGAGATCAGTTGCATCAATTCAAATGAAATGTTTTTAATCATCCACCACATAGCCCTGATTTGGATTCCAGCGATTGTCATATATTCATACACGTAAAGAAGTAGCTTGGGTCACAACACTTTGATGATTACAAAGAACTTCAAGATGCAGTGACAGGGTGGCTAAAATTCCCGGTGGCAGAATTTTATGAAGACGAGATATCCAAATTGATCCGTTTCTATGATAAATACATAAACTTAAATGGAGATTTTGTAGAAAAATAGTGCAAAGCTATATTTTTAATATGTATATAATAAAATTTCTGTATCTACATCTCTATTCTATTTAGAGTTAAACGAAGGTTACTTTCTGAAAGGCTTTCTTACATAATCTAATTATTGTAGGTGTGTTTATTACTTTAGCAGTGAAAAAGTAAATAGTGAGTATTTTTTTTTTCCTTTTCACGTTAATAATCTTATCATTTTTACCGCAGGAAGACTAGATTTCTTTTTTTAAACTTAACATCTAAATTACACTTTATCCCTGTTAGACTAATGAAGGCGAGAGAGTAGATAAATTACATGGAAAAATGCAACCCCATTAATCTAGCTCAAACCAGTGTAACCCTTAATGTTTCACTAGTTCTACATACAGTGGTGGGTATTTAGGAAAGATACTATTCAATCTATTGGTTTTATTTTAGATTGGATCTTAAAGTATATTGTACAAACAAAATTTTCTGCCAGTTTCAACTAATAAGATTTTTGTTAGAAATTATACTTACTTGGGGGAGTATAAAGTTTTTCATCATTTTATGTAACTTAACCTAATGATACAATCTTTTTTAGCACTGCGGTGAATTCACAATAATGGTTTGAATATACCCCTAACCACAATCACTAGGAACAATAAATAAAACACAATTATTGTACTTTATTTTGTTTATTCCTCTAAATGCCCTAATGTACATTTCGATAACATGGTTATCATCATCAGAGACTTCTGTACATTAGGGCATTTAGAGGAATAAACAAAATAAAGTATAATAATTGTGTTTTATTTATTGTTCCTAGTGATTGTGGTTAGGAGTATATTCAAACCATTATATTAACCTAATGAAATATCATTAACAAAAATAATCCAACAATCTAGTACAAAGAAGATGCACTTTTACAGTTGATAAATTATGAGTATGGAATTTGGGAAATGTGGAACTAGCTGAATGATACTGACAAAACCATAAATAGTCAAAATTCTAATTCAGGAACATATTACAATTTCGGACACATGGGAATTTGGAGTTTTTAGGTGGGGATAAGTGTATGTTTTATGTTTTATATGTTTTACAGTATCAACAAAAAGCAGATATCTCTGAAAGATTTTCTATTGCATATTGTTAAAAAAAAATTTTTTGAAACTTACTCTAAAGACAAAACTTGAAAAAAAAAAAGAAAGAAAGAAAGAAAGAAAGAAAGAAGAAAAGAAAAAAAGAAAGAAAGAAAAAACAATTGGCTGAAACACCTGACAAAAAATATGGTTTTTACCAGTATTTTATATGTAGGTCTATCCAGGTCATCAAGTTCCTTATTAATAAAGTTATAACTTTCTATACAAAATTATAAGATATTAATGCCATCTTATTCAACATGTTCAGTTAAAAATATGTTAAGCCAAATTGAAACAAATTAAGTACCTACTAAGCATGCACAAAGGTTTTATAAGTTAGTCTAACTTTAGGTTTTGATATTATCACAATAATTGAAGTCTATAACCTTAATTACGAATATCTGGAGATGAGCTAGTAAAGTTATAGATCTTATGTATTACATCTTTATCAACAGTAATTGTCATGTTGATAAACTATATAGCCTACTATTCAAGATAATCTCGACACAAAATCAACTTTCTAAAATAAGAAGATAATATATGCTTATGCATAATGTACGACCTGTTGACCTGTTATTCGTACATAGCCTAATAATAATTTTCGATGAAATAATTGAAACAATAAATATCTATCATATTGTGCATGCACAGTGGTTTTTCTTTTCATTTTGTCTATTTTATACACATAATTGTTATATTATCATATTTTGATCTACAATTTTAGTAGCCTATTATGATATATACATAAACCTAACCCTTACCTGTTTGTTGTTATTCTTGCTACCACTAATAATCTAATCAAATTTTTTGTTTTCGAATAACTACACAAATAGGTTAGGTTAAGACAGGTTACATTATATTATTCAAATAGATTGAACAAAATTAAGATAATAAATTTTTGTTATAATTTGATTAGTGACTTGGATTTGTGGTCAACGGATGTATTAAATATAAACACCTAGTTTCGTCAATATTGGCTACAATTTTTTCCAATCAGCTGATGAATTAAAAGTATACCACATTTTTAAATACTTTGGTAAATCTTGTTTCTAATTTTATTTACTGCAGTAATTTTACAGTCAGCTAATGATGCACATGCACTAAAAGACAAACGCATGTGTAATTAGTTTGGTAAATCTTGATTCAAATTTAATTAGCAAAATGATAAACTCCCTTTTCTTTAAAATAGGCTAACAATTGCAATTATTTATACCATGTACTTAGTCTCCATCCACAATTGTCCTTAACGAAAACAACGTCATTTTATATGATACAAATCAATCTTAGAATTGCAAAATATTGTAATAAAGAGTTTGCAATAGGCCTAATACAAACATGAATTACTACCACATGAATTATATGTATTAATATGTAAATGAATTAGGCCACCACATGAATTACTAAATATCGACAATCTTTAGAATTGTTTCTGCCAATTATGTCTGATGAATATATACAGGGTGTTTCATAAAGGACTTAACAACTATGAAAATTCTTATAAAATTATTCCAAAAAATGTACAGAGCTCGTTTTAGTGTTGTTTTTAAGGGAAACACATCAAGTTTTGACTCGCGTAGTCCGCTAGTGCCTAATCGCGCCGCACAAGCGCTAGCGGCAAGTTACGTTAAAGATGGCTGCCTTCACTGGACCCGAACGTGCTAGCTGTGTGTTTTGGTTTGAAGAATCGAAATTTTCAACAACAGTTCAGCGTAATTTTCGTATTAAGTACCTACGCTAAAGATCCTCCTAGTAGGCCTACAATTTATGAGTGGCAAAGATGTTTTGTAGAAACAGCGTGCTCAGTGAAACATAAGAAATCCTCAGGTCGTCCAAGCACATCTAACGAAGTCGTTGAGCATGTGAGACAAAGTTTTGTCAACATCCCTACGAAATCGGACGTGCATCTCGTGAGTTGCAAGTCCCACATACGACGGTTCGGCGTGTGTTGAGAAAACGTTTGCATTTGAAACCGTACCGATATTCGCTTTTACAAGCAATTAAAGATGACACTGATAAGATTGCCAGTAAGAACTTCTGTATGGATATGTTAAATCAAGTGGATGATGATAAACATTTCTTGGACAACATAATCTTTTCTGAGGAGTCAACTTTTCACAGTGGCAAAGTTAACACACATAACTGTAGGATTTGGGGCAGTGAAAATCCACATGAAACATTGCAACATGTTCATGATAGCCCTAAAGTGAACGTTTTTTGTGCGTTGAGCAAGAGGAAAATGTACAGCCCCTTTTTTCCAAGAGAGAACCATCAACAGAATAGTGTACCTTGATATGTTGCAACAATTTTTGATACCACAGATCGATGAGGATGACCGAGAACGAAATGTTTACTTCATGCAAGATGGCGCACCACCACACTATCTGACTGATGTCCGGGATTTTCTCAATGACTGCTTTTTCCAGGTCAATGAATTGGCCGTGCTGCGCCAATTGCATGCCCCCCCATTCCCCAGACCTGACATCACTAGATTTTTTCTTCTGGGGTTTCATAAAAGATATGGTGTACGTATCCTTTGCTGGCCACTCTACCTGAACTCAGAGCAAGAATTTACGCTGCTGCTGAGCAAGTTACACCTGAAATGCTAGTGCGAGTCTGGGACGAAATCGACTACCGATGGGATGTCTGCAGGATAACCAACGGAAGCCACATAGAACATCTTTAGTTTAAGGTAAAAAAACTTGAAGTGTTTTCCTTTAAAACAACACCTCTATACCTTATTTCATTAAATTTATATGAATTTTCAAAGTTGTAAAGTCCTTTTTGAAACACCCTGTATAACTTTAGATTTAAAAAAAAAAAAAAATCATCAAGATTCTATAGAAAATGTGTTTTTTCAGAAATACCAAAGAGGATATATGGAAATATAAGGTTTTTTGGGTGGAGTAAGACAGTTTTATTCTTGAACAAAATAGTGTGATGTAGATGAATAAGTGTAGATGAATAGTGTGATGAATAAGATAAATTATGAGATGAAAATGCAAACTGAGTCAATGATATTGTCAAATCCATAGAATTTACAACCTAGACGAAAAATATTTGACATCTAAGTTAGGATTTATAATTTGTTGGTTATATTTATTAAAGAGATGACTATGTATGTGTTGGAAGCTATAGGCTAAATGATTTTACGGTAAATATTCAATGTGCATTATTGTCAGACTTTATTATTAAAAATTATGAAATCTTTAAATATTTACCTTGTATTCAAACTATGAGTTCATATTTTTTGTCACAAGACACTTTTAAAGTAAACAAAATGATTATTTTAGTAGAAAATAAGAAATATAAAAGTACAAAATACAGCTCAGGTTTCCTACGTTAATATTATTGATAACTATATTCATCAAGTCAGTGAATGTTGTGATCGCTTGTTTCATTAGGTGACTACCTATATATATATATATATATATATATATATATACTCACTAGAAATAGGTTTGGTCAGGTAGCCTAACTATATAATATAAATAAATAAATATATATATATATATATAGTCACCTAGCCAGACCTAATAAAACAAATATTTTTTTACTATTACAAATAATTTTAATAATAAACATCAAACGATTACACATCCACTAACTTGACAACTGTAGTCCTACATATTATTAACATAGAGGCCTTTATTTTTTATTTGTTATTTGACAGTGAAGAAATGCATTTTGGGACTTGAAATATGTCTTCCGACAAGTAATATGATCTGATTGTTTGAATAGGCTACAAGGTAAGTAGTTAATGATTTCATAATTTTTAATAACAAAATCAGATAATAATGTAGGCCTATGATGAATATTTACTGAATTTACAATATAAGTAGGCCTAGTTGCTATACTACTGATCTAAAGAGGCAGTGATTTTGAAAGGCGAATGAATACTACAGTGTCATAGGCCTATGTAATGTTTTCTTTTATTAAGCTGTTATGACTTGAAATAGGCTAGTTGTTGTGAATGTTAAAGTTCGATTATGCTATGTAAGGTTATGTTGCAAAGTACTATATTAAAAATTGTATTATTTTAACTTTTTAAATTTTCAATTTGAAACATTGTTTTATAATTTGTAAATAAAATTATTGGTAAATACTTATTGTACATTGCCATAAGATTTTGCTATGAAAAATTACAAAATTTATTGTATTCAAACAATCAGATAAAATTTTTTGTTGGGAGACACTTTTGAAGTCCCAAAATGCATTTCTTCACTGTCAAATAACACATAGAAAACAAGGGAATCTAGCTGTTTACATTAAATCCAATTGTGATTACGAAAGCCTATGTTAATATTTATGAGTGTTAATATGTAAGGTTAGTGATGTGTGAGTTCGAATTAAAATACTCGGTGATTCCGAGTATCAAAATCCTCAGAAGAGTCCGAATATTAGAATCCTCTGTTTCGTATTAAAATACTCGGACAAAATCCTCGTAACTAGGAACAAGGAGGAGGTAATGTGCGAGACTGCGAGTATCCTCGGTGTGCGAGTATCCTCGGTCAACGATATTCGTTAGTGTTGTGTCAATTAAAAACAAAATACTTGGTGTTTCTACTTTGGTTACATTAGTTTCTAAGCTGATTTTTCACTACACATTAATTAAACATTTCGATTTTGAGTTATAATGATTTAGATTCAGTAACAAGTTCAATTTAAAATAACAATAGTATTCATTTATTTCCACATTAACAAAAAGTAAATTAAATTATTATTTAATTGTTATTACTTATATTTAGATAAATATTTATAGGTTACAATCTTTATAAAAAATATAGTAAATTAACTTATTTTAAATAATAACTAAATTATTAATGTTGGTAATAATTGTACTTACGTTTAATTACTGAATTTGTGTCGAGGCAGGATAACATTTAATTACGGTATTACAAGTGTCAATCACATATTATTGTTTAAAAAAATAAATACTTGGTGGATCAGTCTAACAGATAAAAATATAACACACACACACACACACACATAATGCGCATAATCATTCTGCGCAGATACTCGATGTCGAACTAATAATACGAGTATTGAAATCATTCGAAGCCGAGTATTGCGAGTATCTATTTCACCCGAGTATCAACATCGCTATTTAAGGTGTTCAATGTTTATTATTAAAACATATATGTCTCATAGTAAAAACTATTTGTTTTATTAGGTATGGCTAGGTAACTATTTATATATAGTCACCTGTCCAAACCTATTTCTCATGATTCTTAGATCATACAAAATGTCTTAATATTAAGCTCTAACTCTTTGTAACTTGAAAAATCTCTTCTGACATAACATATGATCTGATTGTCTGATAGTAAATACTTAACTATTTCATAATTTTTCATAGCAAAATCTAATGACAATGTACAATAGGTAGCCTATTTACCAAATTATTGAAAACTTGAAATGCAACAAATCCATCTGATAACTGGAGTCATTATCCACTCCAAACTTCATGTTTTATATAGCAGGCCTACATGAAGTAAATTTAATAGATTATAAAATGTACACCTACCTCCCCCACTATAACCTACACCTTTATTATAAACCAGAAACGAACTCAAGACCTAGTATAAATATAATGTAGTGACAGGTTGCTACTTGGCAGGCCTGTAAACATTACTTATTAACCAAACTTAGTAGTATATTGAGGAATATACATAACTCACCTAATCTTATGTAAAGTTCTTATTCCCTAAATAAGGTTCCTTATGTAGTTTTAATTCATTTCTAGTCTAATTTTCATGTGTTATAATCATATTATTAAATTATTTCAACAATCCCTTATTATTTAAACTTGAGTTTCTAATGATAGATTACAATACACTGAATACACAACCATAATCTTATAAACATATATCACGACCTTCTTGATTATTTTGTTACTTTTAACCAATACACCTGTTTTCATATTGGAACACTGAAAGCTAAACACTCATTTTTCTCTTTATTAAATTCATTTTTTCAAAAATCTCAAGACCCCCATAAATATAATTTTTCAAAAGGGAAATTTTATTTCCTTCTTTGAACACCAGCTCTTGAATACCTAATGGAGAAGAAATCAACAACTATAATTATATTATTAATTAGTGCTAGGATCAAGTAGCAAAATATATAACTTTTTTCAACAATGTCGTATATTTCAAATTTAAAACATAATTTTAGATTAATTGCATTCTTAATTTTATATACAGTATAACAAACACACAGAACACAATTCTCATAAAAAAAATACGCCTAAGTATCAGACGCGTTTCAACGACAAGGCCGTCCTCTTCGGTGATACACCAGCTACACCAACCAAACCACAACTATATAGTTTTTCTCATAAGTCAAGATAATAATTTTAATTTGCCCCTAACCACAATCACTGGAACTTAATAAAACACAATTATCTGATTGATTGTTCTTTACTAATTATATCCACTTAACAATAACTTGACAAAGGGCCAGCCCAAGCCCATACTGGTCAATTGATATGTAGACTGGGAGGGATTTTAGCCTGCACTCAGGTTATCACAGTTTTAGGTTTAATTTTATTTTTGTAATAGATATGTAAGGTTAGATTTAGTTTATAAGCAAGACCCTCCGATGATGATAACCATGTTATCGAAATGTACATCAGGGCATAAGTGGATATAATTAATAAAGAACAATCAATCAGATAATTGTGTTTTATTAAGTTCCATTGATTTTGGTTAGGGGCAAAATCAAATTATTATTGTGAATTTCACCACAGTGCTCAACAAGATTGTATCATAAGTCAAGCTCAACATTTAATATTAATTTTATATATTTATTACATTAGTTAAAACAACTTACAGCTACTTGAGACGCAGGGTTAGACAAAATGAAAGATTTATTTTCGTTGTTTATAGACTGTTTCCAGTTTAGTTAAAACCATAAATAACAATAACATACCAAGGACATACAACTCATACAACAATAACATACAACTCAGTGCTAAAACACTGTGACCATCCTCGACGTAGTATAAGAGTCTGACCATATTCAGGTCTATGAAATTCTTATATGTACAGATTCGCAGTCAGCTATTTTGGAATTAGATAGTATTTGGAAAGGCATTAGTGGTATCGGAATGAGTATGAACATAATGAAGGAAATTTTTGATAATGGAAAAACGATTTCAATACAGTGGTTTTTTCATAGCAAATAATTGTTCTGTTATAGCATGTAATGAAATAGCGAATGAATTGGCCAAGGAAGCTATAGGAGATGGAATGGAAGAACTTGACTTTAATGTCCCATTACAGGATTTTAAAGCTCATAAAAAAAAAATTTCCTAATTATTCACCAAGGCTAAATGGTATAAAATCATCCAAATACATATATACCTTTGGTTTAAATTTAAAAAACGAGTAGATGGGAAATAATCAACATTCGTAGATTGTGTTTAGGATATGCTATCACTATTTCTCGACTTTTTATAATAAAACAATGTGTTACACCATTGTATCCCAATTATTCACAAGCTCAGCCAGAAACTTTTGAACATTATTTATAGCTAGACTGTTCTAAATATGATTTTAATAGACAAAAATCTTTTCAGAAAATTAAATCTATAGTTGTTAATAATTCTAATAATAAATTAAAGGATTTATTAATCCATGACTTATCAACTTATAATGAAATAATTTTTTTTTTAAATTAAGTAAGATAATAATATAAATAAAACAGTAATAATAAAATCATTGAAACAAGTCTCACATCTCATTTATGTATCCTGCTTCAGGAGAGGTAGCCACTAGCCAGAAGAACCCCTGGCAAGATTACCCTAAAACATATTCTCTTGATAAAATCCTTGGTTATTATATTCCCAAATGAAATCCTACTTTTACTATCATACATTTCTAAAGAATGCGTATACAGGTAATACATATTATTGCAGTAGTATTAACCATTATCCACATTTTTTATTTTAAACATAGAAATAATAAATCAAATCTAGAATCATAATGGAAACAGTAAAATTAGCTCCAAAACAAAAATAGATTGACTGATTAACAAAATTAACAAATAGCGACCACAACTTCAATGAAATAAAGAAAAATGTTTTAATAGTTTTAAATAATATAGAGAAAATAACGTGGCTTCTTCGTTGTATCTAAGCCTGCCGGTCGTCATTAAGTTTAAAAAAAAGTTATCCTCAGGTGTAGAATCTAGTTCGTATCTGATATTTTGTATTTAACCTAAACTAACCAAACTTAATCTCATATGTTCTTATTGTTTAGTTATTCGCAAAATCCACAGGTTACGAGACGAAAGATAACGGGTTGGACGAAGTTGGTGCAATTTACGCTATCTGAAAAAAGATGTGGACAGTAAGGTTGAAAGTCGGTGCATTTGAAGTGACAAAATGGATGATTCTGATTGGACGAGTGATGATCACATGATCAAATTGAGAGTGATCACATGACCAAATGCCCTAACAGTGTGGAATTTGCAAGTATCCTAAACTAATCAACCACCTAACGTAGCCACAGATGTCGATATTGTGTGTTTAACCTAAACTAACCAATCTTAATATCATATGTTTATATTTTGTTTGAATGTTTATTTCGGATATTTTTTAGAACTAGTGAACATAGTTTTCATATACCTTACCTTTTAGTACTGGTTGTATCTAAGAAAATGCACTATTCTCTGTTTGAAGTTATTTGTTAATGATAGAAGTTCAATTTTATTATTATACATTTTAGGACTTTTGCTATCATTTGTATGTTAAAAATTCAAAACACGACGTTTCGGGAATAAGAATGATGAGAATAAGCTCTGAGATGCATGCTTAGATATTAAGGTTGGTGGTATTCTTAACTAATTATTTTACTTCTCACATAGGCTTAGTTTGTAGTTTCATGTTTCTTTAGTTTTTAGTCACTTGATAACGGAAATTTATTCTTATTCCCGAAACGTCGTGTTTTGAATTTTTAACACACAAATGATGGCAAATATCCGAAAAATGTATAATAATAATAAAAAATAAAAAATGCACTTCTTGTATAAATGTAGTGTTTTATATTTTATATAACTTGTAGTGATGTCGTCGGTTACTAGAGTGGGCCACGAGTGTTAATATGTACTATTTTTTTTTTATAATTTACAGTTTTACCAATAAATACTGATGGGACTTTTTGTCTGTGCGCGCGGCTCTGACGCTACTAGCCGTTCTGTAAAAGTAGGGCTCGCTTACCCAACTATGTTTGTCTACCTTTCGCGACACATAATTACAGTTTACAAGATTTGTAGTGCATATAGAAACATGTTGTTTACAAACAACTCGAAGCTACATTGAAGGCAGGTGAATAATCTACGACCGGCGCGCCGCGCGGGACCACATGTTTTTGGAAATGAGCGATAACCACTCCCCTCTTCCCCGCCGCGCGCACAGACAAATGGACCCATCAGTACCAAAGCGTTCCACTTGTTTTAGTGTATAATATTTTTATATAACTTTTAGCACTGGCATTGACTACCATAATGCTCTAATATGTTGTACATTTGAGGAGTTGGGTGGAAGAAGGGCTTAACCCTGAAAATACAGTTTTGAGAAAAACTGGTTTGAAGTTTTTATTGGCATTTTTAAGGCATTTCCCGTTCCTGTAGACATTTTAACATGATAAACAAATATTTTGATAATTTCTTTTTGCAGACACTTAATTTATCTAAATGAATGTACATATATTTCGTATTAAGATATTATAAAAACATTAATAACATGTCTTAAGCCGTTTTTCCAGAGATGGGATTTCCGCCATTTTTTTAGTTAAGCCGTTCTTCCAGAGAACTAGTTTACCCTTAAAGGTCTTTCAGTTTAGTTTAGTCAGAAAGAAAATAGTAAGTATTTGTAAATAATAATATCAATATTAATATAGGCTAACAACATAATTAAATTTATTTTATAAGTTGTTTTTGAAAATAAAATCAGAACACAGTTATTTTGGAAAACACTTTTTAGTATGAATAGTTAAGTTGTGGAAAATATTTAAAAAAATTATAAATAAATATTATCTCACAAAAAATAAAACAGTTATAGATAACTGAAAAATAATACAATGACATTCAGTTTAGTTTGGTCACAAAGAAAATAGTAGGATTTGTAAATAATAATATCAATATTAATATAACAACATAATTAAATTTATTTTTGTAGGTTGTTTTTGAAAATAAAATCAGAAGAGAGTTATTTTGAAAAAACACTTTTTAGTATGAATAGTTATGTTGTGGAAAATATTGAAAAAAATTATAAATAAATATTATCTATCACAAAAAATAAAACAGTTATAGATAACTGCAAAATAATACAATGGCATTCGTTTGATATAATGTATACAATTTAATTTGAGTTAATGTTTTCTTCTTGACAATCTTCATCACTCAAAAATTCAGTTTCACTATCATTACCACCACTTTTTTCATTTTCCATAGACAACACTTGATGATACCATTGAACATATTTCTCATCAACATATTTAAGGAGAGACTCGATATCTTTTTTCTTCGCAATTTTCACACCAGGTTTATGTAAAGCTGTAAAATTTAGTTTGTCGTATGTTTGCGATCCTAAGTATTTCACAGGTTCAAGTGAGAATGGTTGAAAGAGTTTGGAATAAAACATTGAAGCTGCAAAAGAGCTGGGATTGTAGGACAATATTACACATTTTTGAATACCAAAGGTCCTTCCTTTTGCCTTGGGCTTCTTACAAAACAACGGCTGTAAGGCAGAAGTCCAGTTTTCAATTAGGTGACCAGCCATAAACGCTTCAAAAGGCCTGGGATTTTGTCTGCTTTTATTGATTATTTGAATGTAAATATCAGGACTCTCTATTGTTTCAATATGTTTCATCTGATTGCCATATATACCAAAGTTTCTATCATTTTGGTTGTATGAATGTCCTCGTACAGGGAACACATGTTCAATTTTTATTTTGTTGACTGAGCTAAACCATGCACAAAATTTCAGAACTGTCATGTTTTTATTTTGTCCGCCACATGAATCGGAAAACAGACAAATATTTTTTATATTTGGATTTTCTATTAATTTTGTACTTAAAAAGTCAAAAAGAAAGGAGCACACTGTATCAGGATTCTTTTTAGCTTCGTTTTCAGTAAAGCAATAGAATTTGCTGCTGCTGTCATTATGGCAATGAATATTAAATACATACAGCCATAGAAGTCTCTTGTAGAACTGAGCAGTGTTGTTCAGACGGGGTAAGCAAAGATTCTGAGCGTAATCAAACTCTACAATAAGGGAATTACAATCACTATTTTGCAAGACGCTGAAAATTTTGTTTTTCAGAGATTTATAAGCCTCATATTTCCTTTTATGTACATTATAGAGTACTTTTCTTGAATCATTAGGGTTAGACTTCAGAATGAGTTTTGATTCCATGCAGAAGTCACAAACATCAACACGAGGACATCTAAAAGCATAAGGGGAATATTCTCTGAAGTACCGGTGGTAAGTATACCAACAGTTTCATACTCAACAGTTGGCCAGTTTCTTTGAAAAAATATTCTTTAAAAAGTTTATATAAGACTGCAACATTTAAATTTGGATTATCGTAATATTTCCGCTTAGATTTATTCCTACAATAGTGTGAATCTTTGGATGGAAATAGGTCCCAATGTTGCTTAACTATACTCCACACACTATCACTAATTTTGTGAGGGCGATTTTTATGCTGACCCCTTTTATCTACAACACAAAGCGCACCATCTTTAAGAGCACATAAAATGGTTTTAACTCGACGTTCGGTGATTTGTAATAGGGACATAGGAAAGTTTTTGCAAACTGGGAACCTTTCACAATGAATTTGCACATGATATGTGTAACTTGCTGACCGACTTTTACCACTTTTTGGGTTGTTAATTTGATTACAAATATTTATTTTATCTATTAGGCCTAATATGAATGTATCTTGAGTGTTCTTATTGCCCAAACTCCAAAAACTATGAAAATAATCTTGCTGTTGAGTATGTTCAACTTTAGAAAAACATTTTTTGGGGCAGCATTTTCCAATATACTTAAATTTTTTACCTTCAACAGCCTTATTGGTCGATGGTGATGTATAACATTTACCACTGTCACGTTGCTTCTTGGCTTTAACTTTTTTCCAATGACTTCTATTTATTCTCCTCTTTAAACCAACATTTGCTGAATCACTCTCACTATCTTCTGTTGTAGAATATTCTTTATCACTCATTTCAAATTAAAAAATCCCTGCACTTTAAACTATTAAAATCTTTTATGTAAATACTAACTATCAAACAACATCAAATAACCTCAAATACACACGTTTTGTGTTAGTCTGAACTATAAACAAACACTAGTTAACATCAGCTGTTAGCAATGTTAGGTAGCATTACAAGACTATCTTGATCTATGGAAGAACGGCTTAGAGTAAGCACTTGCATTCTGTATTAGTATGCGCTCTGTGGTTATTATTTTGAACTAAAATGAATGGATCCATTTACTTAAAGGACTATTGTATTAAAATAGCTAAGAAATGGAAAAACGGCCTAACCCGGGTTAAGCCGTTCTTCCACCCAACTCCTCATTTAATGTAGTGTATTCTATTTTCAACTTATAGTAAAGTTGAAGCTACTAAAACACAGTACAGTGTTGGATATCATTAAATTGTATTAGATATCACACAACTCTTCGTATTGGTGTGGGCTACCAGAACATACAACTGTGATGATAAGTATAAATACAGTGTATTATACTTTAATATAACTTTGTACCGTTGGTAATCAGAGCGCATCACCTATGATGTACTGCTATAAGAGTGTACATGAAGGTTATAAAATTGTAGTAAATTAGTTTGTTACTAGAGGGCACTTGTATTATAATTAATTATGAACTGATATATTATTATATAGTGTATACATTTCTTATGTAACTTATAATTTTCACTTTGGTACATTACTTAAGTACATTACTCTTTATAACTGTCGTTATAGTGTATTACATATAACATTATCATAATAACTCTTATTACAGGCGTTAGCTACCACAGTTTTACCATGTGTATTATATTATCATATAGTTTGTAGTAAAACCGTAGCTACTAGAACGTGCTACTGTATAGTATATTTTATAGAAACTTGAGGAGAACTTACCTCTGCCTTATACTAAGAGGGTTGCAATGAAACCATTCCTAGCGCTCTCCATTACAAGTACTGTAGTTGGAAATTTTGTTGTATTATTTACTGTTATCTACCCCATGATAGGTTGACAAACTTCGTCCTACAGTAATAGGCATGTTTTTATTATAGTAAGTTATCCATTAGGCCTAATCTCACTAAGAATAATAGTTCTTTACTATTGACACACTTTGTCAATTGTTTTCAAAAATGCAGAGCTGTAAACTTTAAACAGTTTGTTGAAATATATCAAACACACCCAGGACTGGCTACAAGAGTAATCAGTTAAATTGATAGTTTTTACATTTATCGAATAAATTTAAAAGTAGGTAATCACATCTTGAAAACGTTTATTTCAAAACAGTCATGGTTGGTTTCCTCAAAGTAGCAATTTGAAATATCTATGCACTTATGCACAGTGAAATTTAAAAGATAAACATCTTTGCTATAAATATATTTCCATAAAACTCTAAGCGACTACCATTACAAAAGTGTAGTCCACTATTACTTGAACTTTTCATTGTAAATGGAAAATCCCTTTACTGCTGAATAATCTTTATATTTGACTATTATCAGTGTACTTTGTCCTTGCTCTGTCTCTAAAGTGTGAAAGGTTTATTGAGTCTTTCAACTAGGTCAGTGACTTTAACACAGGTTTAGGGGAGAACTAACTCCAAGTAGGTATCTCCATTCAACCTTATAGGCTTTTTACGATTACACCAGAGGGTTAAACATGCACGAATTAAAGATAATGGTTTATGAGGGGGGGGGGGGCCCAAAAAAATGGGAATATGGTCACAACTCCTTTATTTTACAATATTTTTACACCAAATTTTGGTCACCTTCAAAGTAATTGAAACATTCCCTAATTTTACAAAATTATAAAAATCAAATAATATTTACAAACATAACGAAATATAACATCGCTGATATAGCGACCGGGAAGAAGGCTGGTCATCAGTCGACATTTCTCCATTTATAAAACGCTGAAAATCACTCGTAGATACGTGTTTTACTTAAAGTAGCTTCCCCAACAGCTGTTTTAAGTATTACAAGAGTTTCCGCGGGCATTTTCCCCAACAGGAAACAAAATTTCACAGCCACACGTTGTTCTCGGCAGTCAACCATTTTACGTTTCACACGAAACGGAAAAAGGTCTTTCACAAAAAAAGTTCTCACGAACGAACTGATCCACTCACAGCGAACAAACATCGCACACTGACGTGTAACAATGTGACTCGAGACTCCCTCTCCGGCCGACCAGCCATGTCCAACCTCTCTCCTCACCAGCTCGATTCCCGTTACTATTGGGTCCCCCTCGTATTTCAAAAACCATTACTGAGATTTTAATAAAACTTTTTGATATAACTATTTTTTCTTATGTAATCAAATGATAAGCATTCATAAATATTTCAATGGTCAAATGTCAAAATGTGTATTACATAAAATAAAATAATGAACTTTTGAAGACGTTAGTTAAATAAAATAATATTATAATTTTAATTTTGAATTTTCACATTTGAAATTATATGTATGTTAATTTTAATTTACATTGGTAATTAAACCAAGCAAATTTTCTATCCTTGCAATATTATGTTTTACTATTTAATTTATTGGTGATTTTAATTTTATAAGATGTGCTTCTCAAAAACAAAGCAACAAAATTACTTATATAATATGTGTAGTTGTAAAATAAATAAAAATATTTTTATTATTATATATATTTTGTATTTCTCACATGACACATGAAATTCCGAATTTAATTCACAAAAAATTTTTTTTGGAAGTAAAAATAAGTGAATTTTCACTTCTACTTACCTTGAATCAATACTGATCACTTACCTTGATCACTGTATTATCAATGAAAGTCAAATGTATTTATCAAACACATGAGAGTGGGATAGGAAGGCGCGAGTCATATTTTTGTTTTCATCATCAAAATGAGGAGATGTATCTAAATAAAGTCAAAGTGAAATAATGAAACATTTAAATTTAAGTACAATGTGAATTAAAATGTTAAATTCATATCAGAAGTGAAGAGTTTTGTGTATGTAAAACAATCGTAAGTACTGAACATATATTTTTGGTTAAATATTCAAAATATAATGGACAAAGGAGAAAGATTTTTCTAACAACAATTAGCTATGAACACTTAAAATAAAAAAAAAGTTTCTGTACACTAAATCAAATAATTAACAAAATCATGCTGTGTTAAAATTATTGAGAATACCTATTTAGCTGATCTCATTGGAAATTTCAGGGTGCGAAAGGACAGGAATGAAAGGTAAGAACTCTAAGTTATAGAATTAACAATTATTAATAGAAAATAAACTTTTGTTTGTAACCATCTGTTACAATGCTACTAATTATGTGACGGGTGTACTCAACATTTCGTACATGACTCTCAGTTAAAATTCCTGCAATTAAATATAGGTTTTTGACGGGGAATATATAAACTTCCCACTATTCTTCCCAGACAGGATTTATATGTTTTTTTTTTCTTATTTGACAATGTTTCCTGTAGACATGGTGCTTGTCCCCAGGAGTTGAAGATACTTTTTGCTGCCAATTGAAAAAAAAGTATGCACTTTTAAATTAAGAGATAATTAACAGGTATGAAGTATTAATTTCAATAAAATTTTATTGTTATACAAATGATCAATTTCTCAGTGCAAAACATCATATTACAAAAATAATGAATTAGTTAGATAATCAACATTGATTTTAATAAGTTAGTAAATAAATTTCATTTCATGAACAAAACTAACAAAGCTAATATACTGTATGCTCTTATTTACAAACATACATCACAAAAGAAACAAAAATATAAAAACACTTAAAATTAAAAGTCTTAATATATTACCCCTTTATATAATGGATTGAAACTGTACTTCATTAAAATTCATGTGTCTTTAATTTTTAAATAAGAGGTCTTGTTATTAAGATAAAAGTGAATATTGTATTATCAATGAAAAAAGCTTTTACAGCAAATCAATAACTATTAGAAATATGAAAATCAATCTAGTGAATTACACTCAAAATATTCAAAATAAAGAAATTACTTGAACAGTATATCACCTGTTATACTGTATTTTGGATTATTTTTTCATTCATAATAATGTACAAAAATGAAAAAGTAAACAAATAATACAAAATTGAACTCTAAGTTTAAAAATTCTGAATAAACTATGAATTTTATTTTGAAAATTAAAAGTATGGAAGGAATAATTTCTAAATTTAAATATATAGATGAGTTTTGAGCATTTGGCAAGTTTATTGTGAATGACTAAACAATTGTAATTAAAATTATACAATTGTGACTAAACAATAAGTAATTGAAATGAATGCTCCTTTAATTACAAATATATGAATATTGGTGTAGTATTGTGTCATACAAAATGTTGGCTTAGAATGTCTGCTTTCTATTATTACAAATAGTGTAAAGCAAATAAATATGGGAGATCCAGTTTTACAGATAAAATACACTTGCAACACAGGTTGATTAGCTTACAGAAATTAAGGATATTAAAAGTTTAATAATTGATAAAATGTTGTATTTTAACAATGATAGAAAAGAAGAAACTAGACTTCTGGTATTGAACAGTGATGACATTAAATCAGATAGAAATACTTGAAAGACAAATAATTACAGAAAAAATATATTTGCAAAATTTTCAGGACATAAGTAATAAAATAATAATGTATTTACTCAAAGTGTAAACAATATTTATAGAAAGAATGATGCTAATATGAGTTTATGCAATGATTTATAATATAGACATTTACGAAGGAAGAGCAGTTTATGAGATTAACACTTTTGTTTCAGGACTTTACTAGAAAAAATGGTTTTGTAATAAATTTACTTGATTTTTAAAATTACAGTAATTCAATAAAACTTTGAAAATAACATTTATATTAACCAAATGCTAAAGAATAAAATTAAAGACATGTAAATACAAGATTTATGGATATGATTTTAAGATTTATCCTATTAAATAAATTATAATTTATATTTAGTAATAACAATTATGTGGTGTAATTATATTAAACCAGTGACTATGCTACCAACCACAATCTTCTATTTGTTTTAAGTCATTATGTTTGTTTGTTATTAATTTGTGGGTTACCTTATTGTCAAATGTTGATGTTAGGATGATACATATTATGTTGATGTTAATATACACAATTGTTATATTTCTTAGTTTCTTTTATAAAGCATCTTTAAACAGTTTTTAGGTGTACAAATACCATGTTAAACGGTTTTAATTAGCTATTAAAAAGTTAATAATGTTCTTGTGAAAGAACTGAAGAAATGTAACAATTTTGTATATTAGTGGATCATGGCTATATTTAGTTGGGTGCTTAATGTCTTTATGTTTATCAGATTAATGAAGAGTAGAGAGTAGGATAACATGGGCTCTAACCTATGTAAACTGTGGTGGTTCATAAGTCCAAACTATAGAGACTTAGGTGTGAAATTTCAACACTAAGCTCTGCATCATGACATTAAACGATTATATTACTTTTGAAACAACAGTAACTCATAAATAGAATAAAGATTCCGATTGACAATAAGATATTACTTTAATATAATTATTCATTTATTATTTTAATAAAATTATGTTGACTATATGTCATATGTCCAATTAAATGACAATACAGAGTTTAATGAAGTACATACATAAAAAATAAATAAAATAATGTAACAGCAGATATTTCTTGTTGAAACTCTATATTCAAGAATTAAATGAAGCAATAAAGCTAAAGTTATACCTGTTATACCTAAAGTTATACAGTTGCCCGATAATGCCACAAGGCAAAACAATTGTTAGCTTATTTATATTATTAAAATATTTTGAAACTTTAGCTTTATTGCTTCATTTAAATCCTTGAAGTACATACTTGCTGTATAACTAGTTTTAGAAAGTTATATAAAGATTGTTTTATAATATTATACTTATTTAATCAGTAGGGATGACTGTTATTGTACATGTAGTTTATTGCTATAGGAATAAGAATTCCAAAATTAAATCAAAGTTATTCAGTTAGAAATCGTCATCACATTGTTCAAATTAATTTTAAGTAAAAAAATAAATATACTTTTTTGTTTAAGAGTTACAAAGAATTATACTTAACAATTATAAGTCTTTTTATACACTCAATATAAATAACAGCCATGTAACTTAATATATCACACTTTTGATAGAAAAGTGTCACAAGTTTAAACTTTATTTTTTCATTTTTAGCCCAAATGTTCAGAAATGTTCTATTTTTTTTTATCAACAAAAGGGCTACAATTCAAAACTGGGCAGATTCCGCTAGACATTACTAGTGTTAGTTTTCTTTGTCCATACTTCAGGCACTATTTATCTTGTAAAATGACACTTCTCAGTATAGTGACTATGACTCTGTGGAAGAAGGCTGTGCAGTTCCTCTTGAAAAAGAAATTTTGTGAGTTGTGACTGTGTTTGTGATAAAACTGATGTTGAAGTTGTGAACATTTTCTGGATGATATCTTTACAAGTTTTCAATATGAGTTATGAAAAACATTGTCTATTTTATAGTTGTTTCACTTTACTTTATGAGTAATTTGAACCTTTTCCGAGTTAAGTCGTTTAACTTCAATTTATCAAGTTGTGACACTTTTCCACATAAATATTTCGTAAACATTCTTACCTACTCCGTTATGATTTTAGTTTAATTGTAACTAAATTGTTCTAACAATGGATAGGCTTTTTTTCATGGACTGATTTTATAATGAAATTAGAAAGAAATGTAATCAAGGAAGATATTTTGAAGACACAAATATATACAGAAGTTGATGTTAGTGCTGTAGAACAATTGAGTTCTAAATCTAGTTTTGATCCAAAAAAACTAGGAACAACACAAGACACAAGAACTGATAAGACAAATTTGCCAATTAGAAAAGACCTAGGTAAAGGATTATCTTAGCGATGAATACTTTGATGATTCTGAAGCTGATCCTCATTACGAACCAAATAACTGCACAAGAAAGAGTACCACTTCATTGTAAATAAAAGAAAATACTTATCTATAAGCTTTAAGTCAAGAAAGTAGGCCTAATGATAGGGAAATTAATGGCTCAACTAAGAGTTGTAGCATAGACTTTCTTGAAAAAGTCTACAACTGAAAAAGAAAAGGGGAAGGAAAAAATAATTCAAATTAGTGGTTGAAAATAAAACAAAGTTATGTACAATTTTTGGTCAGGCTTATGTGTCAGTATCTAAATCTAAACAAGAATAACCCAAAAAGAAAATACCCCTTTGTGATGAAAAATATAAACTATATATTCTACAAAAATAAGTCCAGAAGCATGTCAAGATATTTATAATCAATATTGGCAATTAAAAAATCTTTCACAAAAATGTAACTTTATTGCTTCACAATAAAAGTTATTCAACCCAATCACAGTAACAGATGCCTCAACAAATATGTTTTTACTTCCAGTTAGATATATGTGTTTGTTATAATGAAACATTATATCATGTTGGAAATGCACTGTATAGTCCAGTGTAGGCCTGGCGCATTATGGGTCGCGACCGGAGAGACAAGATGGCTGGCGTACATTTAATGATTGTGTTCTGTTCTTTATATGAATAAAGTATTTTACTTTTACTTATTTTACAAAAGTTGTTTTATTAATTACATATTATAAGAACCATAATGAAATAGA
Organism: Aphrophora alni; assembly: GCA_963513935.1. Lineage (NCBI taxonomy): Eukaryota > Metazoa > Arthropoda > Insecta > Hemiptera > Aphrophoridae > Aphrophora > Aphrophora alni. Next base: position 59,687,139 of record OY740770.1, on the reverse strand, counting down.
ACATGGTGTCAGAAGTGAAGTGTAAAGTGAGTGAATAATTATGAAATGTGCAACTCTCGATATAAAAGAATGGAACAACATGCTTTGTAAGTAGGAACAGTTAGTTGTTAAATCTTGTCACTGAATAAGAAAACGGGGTTAAAAATTATTTCCAAAGAAAAAATCTTTGCTAAAAAAAAGAGAGAATAAAAAATTTAATTGTGATGATATTTTGTCAAGAGAAATATAATGAATACAGTATTTCGACCCCCTCCACTTTTGGAGCTAACAGGAAATGTTGCTGAAAATTGGAGAAAGTTCAAACAAGGATATAATCTATTATCTTAATCTATAATCTTTATTTATTATTTCCCCTAAATGTACATCAGGGCATTTAGGGGAAACAATAAATAAAGAACAATTAATCAGATAATTGTGTTTTATTTTAAAGTTTCTAGTATTGTGGTTAGGGGCAAATTCGAATCATTATTGTGAATTTCACCACAGTGCTCAACAAGATTGTATCCTAGCCTAGTAATTGTTGAAAAACCTAAACATTCATTGAGTTTATGTTTTGAGCCTAAAAACCTAAACAAAGCAATTAGGCAAGATCAGTATTTAATTCCTAAAGCTGAGGAAATAATGTATAGGTTAAGTGGTAAAAATGTTTTTACAGTGTTAGATTTAAAAGAAGATTTTTGGCATATAGAACTAAATGAATTTAGCTCATACTTATGTATGTGTAATACTCCATTTGGGAGATATAGATTTAAAAGATTGCCCTATGGGTTATGTACAGCCCCAAAAATATTCCAGAAAATAAATTTTGACATTTTAGGTGATATAGAAGGCTACGAAATTTACTTTGATGATTTGATCATTGCTGGTTCTGGAACAGGAATATGACAGAGTATTAAATAAAGTAATACAAAGAGTAAAAGCTAATAATGTTAAATTTAACAAAGAGAAATTACAATTCAGAGAAAAATATGTTACTTTTATAGGTCAGGTTATTTCACATGACAGAATTAAACCAGATCCTAATCATGTCAAAGTAATATTAGAGACTGAGAAGTTTTCATGTAAAAAAGATGCATTGAGATTACTGGGAATGTCAAAATATCTCTCACAATACATAACTAATCTATCGGTGAAAACAGCACCTCTGCGAAACTTAACTAAACTTTTTGTTAAGATGTCAGTTGGCAGTGGCTGCCTGATCAAGCGCTGAAAGTTTTAAAAGAAAAATTAACTAAAGCTCCAGTACTATCTTTATTTGATAGTTTAAAACCACTAACACTACAGTGTGATGCATCTAAGGATGGCCTATATTGTATGGGTCTAGAAGTTTGAAAGAAACAGAACAAAGTTATGCACAAATAGAAAAAGAGTTGTTATCTTTAACATTTGGTCTAGAAAAATTTCATCAAATAACATATGGTCAATTGATTAATGTTCAGACAGATCACAAACCTTTAATTATGATTAAAGATATTTATTATGTAAATAAAGATATTTCTAAGGTATCCTCTAGATTGCAAAGATTATTACTTAAGCTAAACAAGTATAATATAAATGTAACATATGTGCCTGGTAAAAAATGTTTTTTGCTGATACTTTATCGAGAGCATTAATAAAAGATCCAGTTAAAGATGATCCGGAACTGAACTATATTGTTCATTCATTAAATAAATATTTACCAATGACAACAGAAAGAAAATTAACTTTTGCCTGAAGGAAGACCAATGTGAACTGTGTCACGTATCGAAACAGCCGAAAGGGCTGACAAAGAGAGTTAATTGAAGCTTATGCAAGGGGCATTATAGAAAGATCTTCTAAGACTTCAGAAAGAAACTAACAAGGAAAAAGTGAGTGATAATTTTGTAGTAGCTTGCTAATTCTATAGGCAGTTTACCCTACTCAAGGGGGAAGTTTCCCTGATGTATTATAAGTCAAAATTAAATGTATTAAATTCTAACGGTTTGTGAACTGAAATGTGACAATATTGAATGTTTTGTAAAGCATGAAGAGGAGGTAGTAGAGGTTCTTGTAAAATAGCATTTTGTATTTTAAAGGTCACTGAGAGTAAATGTCAAGGAAATCAAGAATTAGAGTTTGTTTTCTATTCTGACAATTGTGGGAGGGAAGGGGGAGCACAAAAATAAACATGTCTTTTCAATGTACTTAGTTATGAAAAATACCCATTGAAATCAATCTCATAAATTTCTTATTAAAGGGACAGAACGAAGGTGACAAGTGAGCATTCCAATATTGAGAAGCAAGTTAAAAAGGTTTGAAATCGAGGGAATTTATCATCCTGGGGATTATGTGTCTCTAATAATAAGAGATAAGAAAACTGGAATTCCGTATAAAGTGAATGAACGAAGTTATTCTGACACTATGAATTTCAAAGATCAGAAAAGAGTTGTAGAGTGATATAAAAATATGAAAGTGTAGAAAGACAATTCTTTCAACCTGAATATTAAAATCACTTTTGATTTAAAAGAAGAATACCAGGAGGTTTTTATTCGAGACGATTTCATGTTAGATGAAGGGAATTGAGATCAAAAAGAGATAAATAATGAACCAAAATCCAAAAGGAGAAAGTCACCTCAGGAAGAAAGAAGTGAAAATTCTAAAAAACGGTTTTGAAATGGTTTTAAAACAACTAGATCTAAAAAGATTCTCAATTTTTCAAAGAAAAAAGGACTTACAAGAATTGCTGATGAAAAAATTCATATCAAACTATTATTCATACTTTTATGATTCACTCTAAATTCCTACTTAAATGATTTTGGTAATTTTTTTACATTGACTGACTGAAATAAACAAAAGTCATAAGAACTATCTTAATAATACAAAATGGTTTTCGTTAACTTTAGAAATGTTTAAAATAAGAAATTATTTTTTAAACCACATAAAGAGACTTTATTTCTCAAATTCGTAATATAATACAAATATTTGTTTTAAGAGGAAAAATGGCACAATTTAAATTTCTTCTTTTTTGTTGTTAAAAAATATAATATAATACAAATTATAAGTTATTTTTAACTACATATTTATAATTTACAAAGCAATTGTTTGCTAACATATACATTTTAACTAATTATAGATGGCAACAACAAGCAACTGTAATTTTAACTTTTTCATTTTTCCCTGCTGTAAAGTTTGATTTTTAGACTTGTGTCACTTTTATATTGAATGTGCGATATAGTAACAAAGAACACCTTTTATAGTATATTAATGGTTTAGTAAAACTTAATGTTATATATAAATAAAAAAGAATGACATATTTTATAAAGCTATACTTATGATATTAAAAATAGTACTTTATAAGATAATGAATAACTATACATGTTGAAATAAAAGATATTTATATTAAGTCTCCTATGGCATTCTGTTATGATACTGAAAATTGAAAGACACAACCTACTTAAGTTAATACATACATAAATCATAGAAATGAGACATTAAAATATTCTTATTTTATTGGTCCGTCTATATGCAACATCATCATCCAATGTAAGTAGAACCTGCAACAAAAAAAAAAAAAAAAAAAAAAGAAGAAGAAAATTTGAAATATCCAATAACAATATTGTATTAACTAACAGCTATAATAAGTTAACAGCTATAATAACACTTACCATAAAAGAACTAAACATGCCTCCTGCAGACAGGAAGTGCCAAATATCATGGGAATCGTAAAAGTCAAGGAAAATACATGGTTGGTTAAAATTGCGAGACTGAGCAGGTGTCAACTAGAAATAAAACGAGTAACAATTAATTATAAAAATTATTCATTTAAAATTTCAATTTATAAAAAAATAATACATTTATTTACTAGTATCTGTGTACAATACAAAAAATCCCTATTTTATAAAAAAAGTGACTGCCAATATTATTAACCTTTTGTTTAACTCATTGTTTAATAATTTTCCTCATCCCTATTCTAAGCTTCGAGCTATAAAAAGTTTAAAAAAGGAATAAATAAAGTCATGTGTAAAATTGTATTTATGAGAATGGAACAGATTTCTGCTAGACCCATGAGAATAGCCACCATTCTCTTCCTGGAGAAGTAGTAGTCTTTCCTCTATGTTATACATGCCTTTTCTTAACGTGCTAACAATGTTGACATTTATCTCAGTTACGGTTTGAATAATTGCTTCTTTCAGTTCTCCAACTATTACCATCAAAGGTCTTCTGGCCTTTTGAATAAGATCTTTTGTTTATTGTGGTTAATAAGAACAATTTGTTCTCAATTTACAATAAGGCATGGAAGAATTTGTGTAGCTTGGATTGTTTCATTTTCAATTCATTTGGTGTTTTCAAAGACAGTTTTAAATCTTAGTTAATATCCAAGATATTGTGAAACAGATCCTAGACAAACCTGCCTGAAGTAAGATGGACTTTGTGAGAGTCATCCAAAGAAAGATCTTTAAAATTGGAGGCAGTTTTTTGAAGAGGACTTAGTTCTTTAAACACAAAAAATCCAATAAATTTAGTAATTTTGAAATTGTTTTCGGCCAGTAGATTCGAGCTTGAGAGATAATAAAGTCAAAGTTATTGGGATGGATAGAATGTAATAAAGTCATTTATCTGGGGTTGATATGTCAAGAGAATTAAAAAAGTGTTGGAACTGTGACAATTTAAAAAAGAAGTTTTGTTTACTTATTTATTAATGATAATTTTTTGATTTGCTCGACTTTAGGGCGCCAGGTTTGCTTTAGCATACCAATTTAGAAAAAGAAAAGAAATGAATTTAAATATTTAAAAGAAAGAAAAAATCTCTGGGGTCGCAAGTTCTTTTTACAGTGTACTTACAGTGGATTTTGGTTTTTTAATGAGAACACTTTGACTGAAATGTTACAAAGAAAACATTTATTAAAGACAAGTAAGTTTTTATACATTAGCATTTGTTATAGAGACATATATCATGAAAACAACTATAGCTATCATCTTAGTTGAATTACTTTTTATCTTCTCAGAGGGAGAACTGATCTTTTATTCTTTGAATTTAAAATTGACTCTAAGTTGCAACTAAAATTGATTTTATGAATAAAAACAAATTGAAATTCCCTTAATAAGGTTAAATATGTCATCAGACATTTATTTCTTCTTTACATAAAAAGAAATTGCTATCCTTTATATATCAAATTTATATAATAAAAATTAAGATATTAAACATTGTAAATTTCTATACAATAACAGAGTAAATATAATGTGTTATTTAACACTAGTTACCAGACCATAGTCATTGTACATAATTCGATGATATTCCTGCAGCGTCCTAAAAATGCCGTCGTTGTGTCCGTGGTGAAGTTGTATTTGCACCTCACGAATGTTTATAAAAAGAAAATCTGTTTATACATTAGTCCATTCTACAATTTATAACTGTTCATTTTCCGACCGCATTGCTATGACACACGCTAATTGTTTATTGTCTATTCGCGTGAACACGTCTAACTAATTTAACTGTTCAAACAGAGTTTTAACACACTCTCACTCTTAATCGACCAACGATTAAATTCTTCACATTTTCTATTTTACTACATATCAAATTATTACATCACACTATGTCCTTTCTTTCCACGAAAGTCTCTGAATTTCTTACTCAACTCTACAAAACACATCTTTTCCCTCCAAGCTCTGGACTTCAACTTTTTAGAACACAACCTGTCACTCCTAACGCTGGACTTAGACTGCTGTTACCATGAGGCAAATTCTTACTTCCGAAAGCGTTCTTTCCGGTTACTGTTCACACATTTTACCGCACTGCCGTAAAATACGAATAATTTACATTTTATAACAAACAAACTAAATTACATTAAAATTAAACATAATAATTCATACTGTTGTCTTGAAAATCCATTTTTCTTTTATTAATGACGTTACTAAATTTAAATTATTATTTGAATTTATTATCTCTTTGGCTTAACCGCGTCTTTTAAATGAGTCTATTTTAAAATCTGACTTTTCACATTGTCACAAAACCCCACAAGGTTTGTATTTCAATACAGGTATTGGAATACAAAGCTTTTATATATATATATTTCAAATCGAAAAAAAATATTAATGGATGTTCAAGACATTTCATTTCAGAAGCTAAGGACCTCATGAAAGAAAATAAGTATCCCTAGTATACTTAAAATTAAGAAAGATTCTCTTTTCTTATAAAAACTAAAAAATCTATTTATTAAAAATCCTATTTTACTATCTCAATTTATTTGAGTCATCATAACTCATTTGTAAAAAAAAATAATACGAATCAATTAGTGCTAAGTCTTATCTCTATTTATACAATAAAACCCATCATCAGTTTCCTTTCCAACCTCGTTGGCTGAAACTTTCCATCAACATTTTTTTGTTGACAGGATCCCGTCACTCAAAGCTTATCTCCCAGACAGCCGTCTGTATATCTTCCTGCCATCTAGCATTTCCTTTCCCACACTTTACTTTTCTGCCAAGACGAAATTTCTACATCCTTTGAAAATCTACCTTTGACTCTAAATATTCATCTGAATAATTCCTTCAACTTAATACAATTAAAATTTAAAACTTCTCATTATCATTAACATTATTACAAAATTATTTACTTATTACTCAACATTGCTTCAATTCACCTTAAAACTTTTCAATTCAGACTTTACATTATTATCTATTTTAGTTTAAATCCAATAACTATTTATTCTTACTTAAAATCTCAATTCTCCTGTATCTTGCTGGGATAACATGTTAACTACTGATTCTACAATTACCAAAAACTCTTTTCTTCAACTAAAATTCAAAAATATAATATCATCATCATCAAAAAAAATAAAATTACTTACAAAACTCATCTATTTATCTCAAAAATTACCTCTTTACAATTGTATTGTCTCTCAGTATCCTATCTTAAAATTATTTCCATCTTATCTTTCATATTTTAATAATTCAAGTTGCATTAATCCCCAAACAAAATTCTTCATAAAATAAAAAAAAAACTCCTTATTATTTACCTATATATTATTTCATAAATAATCTCCTTATTTCAACGTAGCTTCCTTCAAAAATCATAATAATCGCCGTATTTCGTAGACTTCCTTAAATCTCCTCTTGTTTCATTAAAATCGTCGCATATTTCCTTTATTTCATTAAAATCGTCGCATATTTCCTTTATTTCATCGTAGTATTCAAAAAACCTCTTAAAAACTAAAAAATTACCATTAATGCAACCTAACTACCTTCTTTATAAAAGTTTCTTAACAGAACAACTTCATTTTAAATACCACTTTACTCAACAATTCTGTAAAGTCATCATCTTCATATAAAACTCAAAAATTCTTTCATTTAAAACACTTCATATTAAAATCTCCTTAATCATCTATTACTTGTATATAAAAACTCAAAAAAATAAAATTTACATTGTTTTCCCAGCTAACACCGTATTTCATCAAAATCTTTAGACATCTTTATCAAATAACTTCTCACTATCATCTATTGCTTTAAATTTAAACATTATTTATCAAAAATCGTTAATTATTTATTTCATTTATAAATTTCATCAAAACCTCTCTTATCATTGTTAATTTATTACTCCTTCCTTTAAAAAACAAAAACTTAACCTCCCTCATTCATTATTTAACATCAAAAAAACTTAAAAACTTTATTATTATCTGTCTTGGCAAAACTCACATAAATTCTCAAACTTTTTTACCAATTAATTTTCTCAAACCATTAGTCACTTAAAACTAACAATCTTATGATATCAAATTACTATTAAATAATCCTTAATATTTATAAACATCAAACATACAACTTATCTTTTCTACAATTCAACATCTAATTACCTATTCTAATCACCTAATCAACATTTTTACAATTTTACAGAACTTTCCGTTTCATTTCAAAATAAAAACTCCCTTCCTGTCACGTCCGGTTTATTTCTAGGCTTTGTTTCCTAACAAACCCCCTCCTTTCACCATGTAAGCATTGTCCTATTGTCCCTTGACGACTTCCCTCAACATCTGTTTCTACTTGTTAGAATAGACCCAAAAAAAAAACTTTTCCTATATCTATGAAAGTTTATGACACTTACAAACATAAGTCATTGTTTATGTTTTTTGCCCAAAATTACATGTGACAGAACTTTAAACAACTACGTTGGATTTTTTGATAAGTTTTCCAATTAACTCTAAATCACTACCTTCTAGAAATGATATCTTAGGCCTTGATCATATCACTTCTCGAACATAGCTACATCCTGCCTCGAAAGACAGTTCGCCTACCAAACTTTATATTTTATAATATAATCAAGAACTCCTCGTTCTCTCTTGAACTTCTTCTACTAAACTTCTGTATTTCTCAACACAAAATAAGAACTCTTTGTTCTTTAAACTTCTCAAAATTGTCAAAGTTTTAACTATATTTCATTTACATAAGTCGTATGACAATTTTTTTTTTTTTTTTTTTTTTTTTTTTTTTTTTGTATTTTGTTTTTTCTTATTTTATTTTTCAAAACTCGGCCCGGATACTTGACCTCGATTAGACAATTTGCTTTAATCGATGTCAAATACCCCGGCCGAACTTCAATTAATAAAACCCTCCAACGTTCCATTTTTATTTTATTTTTTTATTTATACCTTTTTTATTTGATTTTTTATGAATTTTCTGTTTATTTTATGCATTTTACCTCCTACTTTCCCCACTTTCCTATCCTTCTGATGGTCTAATATTTTACATGTGTCCTTCTGATCACACTCTGAACTCTAACACAAAGTAACATGTTATGACTTCAAAATATGCAGTGGTTGAAATGCGATATCCCTACTTGATTCGAAATACCGCCCACCACACACTTCAAACCCATAACACGCCCTTCATGTAGTCCCAGAATGCCCTATTCACACGAATAAAACATTCTTTTTACTACACAAACTCCTACCTCCTCCCAAAATGTTCATGTACTCCTTAAATGCATCTACACGAAGAAAATTTTAAAATTCATAAAAAATTTCATTAAAATCGTTTCATCCGAAGTTGAAATAATGTTTATTTTTACCAAGTTTATTACTAGCATCGTCGATTTTCTGTTTATGTAATCCTTTCTAGATGTTATTATTCAAATTCAAAAAGAAAATTTTATTTTTTAAAATTTATTCTAAGTTCTTTACTTAGAAATTTTACCTTCAATACTATTAAAGTTATTTAAGTAATCTACTTTTGTTCTTGTTTACTTTATTTAAAGCCAATTATCCTTTATTTAAGTAAATTTTATTTGAAAACACAAGTTAAATTAGAATTATACGTCAAAAGTTTTTTATTTTCCTAGACAGCATTTTGGTAACACCCTATATTTCGTCTCAATGTCATGCATAGGAATTTATACCTGACTAAGGAATAAACAATCTCCCCTAGCTGTATGAAGCAATATATCTGTCTACTGATAAGAAGTGAACCTTTTAGCTCCAACTAGATTCTATTTCTCTCGTCATTATTGAATATTTTATTGAATCCACCTACTTAATATTGAATATTATTTCTTCAACGTTACTCTGAATCCTCGCTTCAAACTAACTATCTTATCTATGTCACGTAAAATCAATATTTATTCCTTTCATAAACATACAGAGTTATTTACTAACAATCTTGCAGCTCCAATGATCCTCTCATCTAACATTTTCAAATATTCTAGTTTGCCTTAAAAGTTTTCTTATATTACACAATTTATTTTTTAAAATGTTCTGTTTTCTAATCCAATTGTTTATTTAACGTTAAAATTTATTATTATCAATTCTTTAATTATTTATGAAATATATTTCCTTAATTGAGTGACATTGTATGTCCCTTTAATTACTTCAGAGTCTATTGTACTAATTACATATGCATTTTCTAATTTAATTTTCAAAACTTTAAACGGACCTTGATACAATAAGAAAAATTTCCTTATTTCTCTCCTCAAATTTGATGACAGATAGTGATTTTTAACCAAAACTAAATCTCCTACCTCAAATTTTGTTGGTTTTAGTTTTTTATCATGATATTTTTTTCGCTGATTTGCCTTTAACTTCAAACGTCTTCTCGCTAAAACTATTTTTTCTTCAAAATCTATTATTTTTTCCGGAGGAAATTTGCATAGTTGGTTATAAATGCGCGGACACTCCTTTTTAAACATAATTTCATACGGACTATCATTGATGGATTCGTGTATGGATTGATTCATACAATTTTCTATAAATTTTACATAAAGCGGCCATTTTGTGTGTTTATTGTGTACATAAGTCCTAAACATTCGACCTAGTTCTCTCATGCAACGCTCACTGGGATTCGACTGAGGATGATATACTGATGTGTGCCTAACTTGAATATTATTATTTATTAATTTTTCTTTCCAAATTCGTGATTGAAACTGACTACCGTGGTCACTTAGAATTATTTTTGGTTTCCCTATTTCCTTTACATATTCATTGATTATTTTATTTGCTAAAACTGTCCCAATTGCTCTCTTTATTGTGTATAATTTTATAAATTTCGAAAAAACATCCAGTACTACAAATATATATTTAACCCCACCACTTCCAGTCGGTAATTCTCCAAATAAATCCACTGCTACCAAATCTAACACATTTTCGGGTAAGATGTTCACCATTAATCCTTCATTTTTTATATTTGATACTTTAGTTTTTTGACATAAATCGCATGGCCTAATTTGTAATTTTATTTGTTTTTCTAAATTTGGGAATTCGTATAGTCCTTTTAATATTTTATAACACTTTCCCGCACCAATATGTCCGTATCTTTCATGACAATCATTAATTACAATTTCTATTAAAGATTTTGTTAAACAAATTTTGTGAATTCCATTTTTCTTTGACTTTTTAAATAAAACACCATTATAGATAACATAACATTCTCTTAACTTATTAAATTTAACAGATTGGTCTTCTAATAATTTAATAATTCTTAAACAATATTCATCTTGACTTTGTTCCAAATTTAAACGTTTAAAGGCATTTCTTAAAATTCTATCTTGTTTTGCTAAATTTTTATCAATTTGTGTTTGAAAAATTTTAATTAAATGTTCATCTCCTGTCTTGATGACTTCATTGTGATCCATTCGCGAAATAACATCTGCTACAATATTTTCCTTCCCTGGACAATACTCAATTTCTAAGTTATACTCCTGTAAAAACAATATCCATCTCAGAAGTCTACCATGTGTTAATTTACAGTTTTTTAAAAAAGTCAAAGCTTTGTGGTCCGAACGTATAGTCGTTTTGTTCCCTAACACATAATTTCTAAACTTTTTACATGCGAAGACTATACTCAATAATTCTTTCTCTGTGACCGTGTAATTAACCTCACTATTTTGTAAAGTTCTGCTTGCGAACGCAATGACCAGATGTTCATTATTTACGTCCACTTGATACAATACTGCTGCTAAAGCTTTATCCGAAGCATCTGTGTTTAAATAGAAAGGCTCTTGGAAATTAGGGTGTTGTAAAATTATCGTTTCTAAGAAAACCTGTTTCATTCTTTCAAATGTATTTCTGTCTTCCTCTGTCCAATTCCAAATTTTGTTATTGTTCCCTAAAAGATGTGTGAATTTACTAGTTAACTCTGCATAATTTTGTTGAAACTTCCTGTAATAATTACATAAGCCTAAAAAACTTTGTAATTGTTTGATATTTTTTGGTGTGGGAAAATCTTGTATTATTTTAATTTTTTCTTGGTCTGGCTCTATTCCTATATCTGATATATTGTATCCTAAAAACTTTATACCTTTTTTGCAAAAAACAGACTTTTTTATTTTAATAGTTACATTATATGTTTTAAGTCTTTCAAATAACTTTCGCAAATGTCTCATATGCTCTTCAAACGATTTTGACGCTATACATACATCATCTACATAAACTGTTGTGAATTCCAAAACTTCAGGCCCTAATACCATACTTAATCCTTTTTTAAATAATGAAGTACTAACATTTAAACCAAAAGGGAGTCTTTTGAACTGTAAATTTCTACCATTGAACACAAAAGCAACATATTGTCTAGATTGTTCATCTAATTCTATCTGCCAAAAACCACTGACCAAATCTATACTAGAAATATATTTAACTCCTTCAAACCTTTGCAATATATCATCTATTTGTTCAGGTGCTTCTCGATCTGGTATTATTATTTGATTTGCCTGCCTAGCATCTAAACATAGTCTTATAGAGGAATCTTTCTTAATTACACATACTAATGGGTTCGAAAATGGGCTATTTGACTCTTCTATTATATCATTGTCTATCATTTTTTGAATTTCCTTAGCTACAGCTTCCTTTTTTGAATGTGGTATTGCATAAGATTTATTTATGAATTTACTATCTTCCTTTACATTTAGTTTAGCTTTATAATTTAACATTTTTCCTGGCTGATCCGAAAATACTTCTTTAAAATCATTTAATACAGTTTTTAATTCTCGTTTTTCACTATCTAAATTTAAGTTACATTCTTCTAAAATTTTCTCTACAATTTGTGTCCATTCTACATCTTCATAGTTATTTTCATAATATTTTGAATCAAAATCTTGAAAAAAATTTGTAGCTACATCATTAATTTGCAATTCTTCATAGTCAAAATCTGTCTCATCATAACAATTTATTCCTGCTTTAGTCCTACACAATTTTAATTTATAACATTCTACTTGCGAAATTTGTTTTCTAAACTTTGTTTGAATTATTTTATCCTCTACATTAAATTTAATCTTTTCTTCATCAAAATCAATCTGAGCCTTCCTTTGTTTTAAAAAATCACATCCTATAATCATTTCAATATTTAGACCTCTAACAATTAAAAAATTCACTGCAACTACATCTTTTCCGATTTCTACATCTATAAAAGCTTGTTTTGTAATCCTCTTGCTACGCACACCTGTTACTCCTACTATTGTTAAGTTACATACTGGTAATTCCAAAATTTTATCATTATTTATAATTAGTTTCTTATAAATTTCTTCATTCATAACAGTAATTTCTGAACCTGTATCAATTAAACATTTAAATTCTTCTTTATTAATTTTCACATCAATTTCAATTAACTCTCCTTTTATAGGCTGTATGCTTACATTATTATAATTTTCTTCATTTAACAATTCTTCTCTAATGTCTACATCAATGTTATTATTATTTTTTGTTATTATAGATGAAATTGTATTTTTTGAATTTACTATTTTAGGCCTATTTTGATTTTTAGACAACAATGCTCGGGCCCTATTTATTGTTGTCCATTTTGGTTTTCCTGTGGTCTATTACCATTTCCCTTATTTCCCTGATCATATCTTTTCTGTTGGAAATTTGGCCTAAACCCTTGATTCATGCCATTACCATTTGCCCTATTGAAATTTTGTTGATTTGTTAACATGGGCCTATTATTGTTATTTTGTATATTAGGTGGTGGAAATCTAGTAAAATTATTAGGTCCCCTAAACCTATTCTCTCCCCTTGTCTCTTGAAAATGGGGTGGTGCCCTAAATCGAAATCCTTCCTGTCCTAATTGCTGTGGTTGAAAATTTTTATACATGGGTCTGTCCATATTCATCCTATTGTCCCCCTGTCTTGTCCTATCTGGTCCTAATAACTTTTGACTTTCTTGCCAACTTAAAATTAACTTTTCTAGGTCATTTACATTTTTTGGTCTAGCTGCTAACATCATTAACTCTAATTTTTCAGGCATTTTCCTACTTATATGTCTTACAAATGTATCCATAGACATGGGCGGATCTAAAAATTGTGTCTTATTATATAAGCTCATCACATATCTAAATACTTCTTCCATCGGTCCCCTAAAATAGCTTCCTACCAATAATTTAGTTTTCAGTTGTTCCTGTTTCTCTTCAGACCAGAACCTATCTAGAAATGCTACCCTAAACTCTTCAAAACTACCCCACTCATTTTTGTGTGCTTCAAACCATAACTCTGCTTCACCTTTAAAATATTTCCTTAAACAACCTAGCTTTATCTTCCATTGTCCCCCATTTATTTTGTTAAATGTCTCTATAGCTTCTATAAATACTTTTGGATGTGGTTCTAACCTTTCATTTTGAAACTCTGGGATTATAGTCTCATTAATTATATTCGCACTCGTATAAGTACCCTGACTTATGCTACCCTGTTCGACAAAATTCTCTCTTATTTTTTGCATAAACTCTCCTTCGAATTTTAAATTTAGGCTATTAATCTGGTCCTCTACATTGTTTTTTAACTCTAAAATTTCTTGTTTTTCTAGATTCTTCTGTTTTCCTACTTCTAAGTCTAACAAAGTTATTTTTTCATCTGTTTTTCCTAACTGCATCTCAAACTTATCTACTCTATTGTTTACATCACTCTTAACCTCTAAAATTTCTTTACAAATTTTGTTTTCAACAACCTTTAGATTATTTTTAGCTTCTATTTGATTACTTAACAACTTTACTTCCGTTTCAGATTTAACATTATCAATTTCCTTAACTATGCTACATATTTTGTCAGACATATCTATTTCAACCTTAGCAATTTTCTCATCAAAATTATTTTCTATCTCTAGCCTAGTTTGTTTAATTTCTTGTCTTAAACTCTGCTCTACATTTACATAACATTCTTTAAATTCTGCCCTACTCTCTTCAAATTTTTTGTACATTTCTTCTTTTAAATCTAAATTATCTTGTCTTAGTTCTAATTTACTCTGTTTCAGGTCATTATCTATTTTATCAAGTTTAACATTATTCTGTTCAAGTTTAATATTAAAATTCTCTAGTTTTTCATTAATTTCTAGTTTATTCTGATCAAATTTATTACTTATTTCTAATCTACTTTGTTTAATATCATTACTTATACATTCAAATTTTTTATCATTATCTCGTTTAAATTCTAGATTATTCTGTTCAATTTTATTATTTGTTTCTTTTAATTCTGAACTATTTTGACTAAATTTACCATTCATCTCTTTCATCATTACTTCCAACATTCTCATTACTTTATCATCTCTATTTAATCTATCCTGTTCAATTACACTAACCTGCTCAATTACCCTAACCTCTTCAGCTCTTAATTCCCTATCTGAATTTTCTTCTACTATTTCTACCCCTGATGTTTCTACTAATTTTTTATTCATATCTTCACACTGTTGTTTACTGTTTAGAATCCCATCACTATCAAACCCATTAAAATCCGAACCTGAACTACTAATTTTACTCATACTTGAACGTCTACTATTACTATTACTGTTTATTTCTTGATCTAGAAAATCTTGCGCGAATTGTTCATCTAATTCTTCATTACTTTTTGTTATTTCTATTGGTAGTTGCCCTATGTTTCCAAAAATACTCTCTGTATACTCCATTGGTTCTAAATTGTTTAAAAAATTATGATTTTCTAACCCTACCTGTTCATCATTATTATTAACATTCACAATTTCTGACTCCATTTTTTATCTTATATTTAACACAAAATTTTTTTTTTTTTTTAAAAAAGAATCTTTCTTATTATGATAGAGAGAGTCCTTACCTTGATTTTAAGAGTTCTCATTACCAAAATCACTGTACTTTCGACTAAAAAAGCCCAACAGTTGTGGCGACATTTGTGACAATTTAAAAATTAGCTGAAGTTACTTTTAATGTTATTAATTTGTTAATTTGCTCGACCTTAGGGCGCCAGGTTTGCTTTAGCATACCAATTTAGAAAAAGAAAAGAAATGAATTTAAATATTTAAAAGAAAGAAAAAATCTCTGGGGTCGCAAGTTCTTTTTACAGTGTACTTACAGTGGATTTTGGTTTTTTAATGAGAACACTTTGACTGAAATGTTACAAAGAAAACATTTATTAAAGACAAGTAAGTTTTTATACATTAGCATTTGTTATAGAGACATATATCATGAAAACAACTATAGCTATCATCTTAGTTGAATTACTTTTTATCTTCTCAGAGGGAGAACTGATCTTTTATTCTTTGAATTTAAAATTGACTCTAAGTTGCAACTAAAATTGATTTTATGAATAAAAACAAATTGAAATTCCCTTAATAAGGTTAAATATGTCATCAGACATTTATTTCTTCTTTACATAAAAAGAAATTGCTATCCTTTATATATCAAATTTATATAATAAAAATTAAGATATTAAACATTGTAAATTTCTATACAATAACAGAGTAAATATAATGTGTTATTTAACACTAGTTACCAGACCATAGTCATTGTACATAATTCGATGATATTCCTGCAGCGTCCTAAAAATGCCGTCGTTGTGTCCGTGGTGAAGTTGTATTTGCACCTCACGAATGTTTATAAAAAGAAAATCTGTTTATACATTAGTCCATTCTACAATTTATAACTGTTCATTTTCCGACCGCATTGCTATGACACACGCTAATTGTTTATTGTCTATTCGCGTGAACACGTCTAACTAATTTAACTGTTCAAACAGAGTTTTAACACACTCTCACTCTTAATCGACCAACGATTAAATTCTTCACATTTTCTATTTTACTACATATCAAATTATTACATCACACTATGTCCTTTCTTTCCACGAAAGTCTCTGAATTTCTTACTCAACTCTACAAAACACATCTTTTCCCTCCAAGCTCTGGACTTCAACTTTTTAGAACACAACCTGTCACTCCTAACGCTGGACTTAGACTGCTGTTACCATGAGGCAAATTCTTACTTCCGAAAGCGTTCTTTCCGGTTACTGTTCACACATTTTACCGCACTGCCGTAAAATACGAATAATTTACATTTTATAACAAACAAACTAAATTACATTAAAATTAAACATAATAATTCATACTGTTGTCTTGAAAATCCATTTTTCTTTTATTAATGACGTTACTAAATTTAAATTATTATTTGAATTTATTATCTCTTTGGCTTAACCGCGTCTTTTAAATGAGTCTATTTTAAAATCTGACTTTTCACATTGTCACAGAACTGATATGCTGTACCTTTAAAACAAGATGGACAACAAACAGCCACTACATTAATCTCATATTGTTTTAGACAGACTGTTACTATTGCTGCTAGGAGATAATTCGACGATGTATCAATAGAGTGCAGATGATATTGGAGGAACAACTTAATGAGAACTGTGTTGTATATCCTTGACTTATATTGACAGGATGATCTATGCAATAAGGGCTATATCTGTGAGTTTATCAAGGAGGATATAATGAAGTTCAACAAAATGTTGAAGAACTCCATTGGCATTCCAGAGAAGAGATTTTTTATTAATTTTTTTGAGTTTTAAGGCGAAAAATAATTTTGGTCATTATCGCCTTTAAAAATTTGGCAAGAAGATGCTTTACCTTAAAATCTAAGAAATAAAACATTAAAAATAATAACAATTTAAAACTAGATAACTAACAAAATAATCAAAAATATAATATATTACAAGGCTGTAAAATTACCCTGCAACAAGTTAACAATTACAATCTATGATAAATTATAATTAACAACAATTAAAACAAATATTACAGGGCTATAAAAGGGCCCTGCAACGAGATATGAAACATAGAATTTAAACAAAAAATAATTTAATTACACACCACAAAATATTACACAGCTGTAAAGAGGCTCTGCAATAATCTAATCGAAAATTTGTTTTTAAATTTTATCAAAAATTTTCAGACAATGCAAAAAAGACAATACCCGATCAAGGATCTGAGCATTATCCTCCCAACATCGCCTGAATGGAATTTGGTAAGGCAATTGTTTGTTGCACACCTCTTAACATAACACATTCAATGAGGATGTGCTTAATTGATAATACAACTTGACAATATAGGCATTGTGGTGGATTCCCGTGTTCCATCAGAAATCTATGAGTGTTCATGGAAAGACCGATACGAACACGGGTAACCACCACTTCCTCTCGACGAATGGCACATATGGATGAATTCCACGGACGGACAGTATCTTTTACTTCCCTTAGCTCATTGGACTCTGTATTCGTCTACTCTTCTTCCCATTTCTTATGAAAAATAATTTTACTCTCAATACAAAGTCAGATACCATAACACGATGTGAGACTGGTATCTGACTTGTTTCCTTTGCCGCTTTGATTGGAGAACTTAAATCCTGTCAATCCTGACCAAGATTGCAGTCTATTAATTACAAGTTGAAGGGCTCTTTCAGCAGTTGCCATACCTCTAGTAGCCACATATATTGCAAACTATTCAACCAATAGAGAACAGCGGACAGGGCAATGCACATTAGCAGTAATGCTGTTGATTGCCACAGCAAACAGGGTCATGCTCAGCACACTATCATGAGGGACTCTATTCTCTAAATGATAATGATCATACAACATAGTTCCAAAACACATTCTGAAATATCTGTTGCTAAGGAAGTTTTTTATAAAAGCAAGAATATCACCATTTATACCCCATGATTTTAAAGTAATCAGTATACCTCTACGCCAAGCCATATCATAGGCTTTTTTCAGGTCAAAAAACACTCCAACCAGTGTCTGTCGTAAGAAAAAAGGTATTTTGTATGGCAGACTCTAAAGAAACAAGCGGTCGGTAGATAAACGACCCTGCTTAAAGCCACATTGTTTATTAAAAAGCAGCCGGGTCCTCTCGAGGTACCAAACAAGGCGCCAATTGACCATTCTCTCTACTAGCTTGCAGAGCACACTAGTAAGAGAAATGGGACAGTAACTTCCTGGTTCAGTTTTTTCTTTACCTGGTTTTAGAAAAGATATTACTATAGCCTCCAACCAAGCCTCGGGAAAACATTTCTCCTTGAATATACGATTGTATATTTTAAGGAGAGTCATCTTCTCCGAAAAGTGGGCGACAGCCACAATGTCATTTAAATTATGGGGGGGGGGGGTATGTTTATGTTGATTTGGAGCAAACACAGTGGTGATATAGCAACATTGTAGTTCTCTGTATATAGTATAGCCTCAATAGTTTGACGGGTGATCTTGAGTGGATAGGGCACATGTAGCTGGCTTATCCCATGGTTTATTACATAATAATGATTCAGAATCGTTACATATCTTACACATTTCGGAGGATGATTACAGTAGTTTTTCATATGACCATATCTACAAAATAAAGAAGCTACCCTTTTGTTTTAGACAATACACTGGCTATAGAATACATTGAATAATCACTATTTTTTAATTCAGATGTAATACAGGTTTGATCCATTGAATGATGTAAACCTTAAATGACAACTTTATGTTCTGGTAATTGATATGAATGAAAGTCAGCAGATACTTTACATATTGACAATACACATTTGGGATTGATACGTAAATAGTAATACCTTTTGTACTTGAAACAAATTTAAACTCATATTCTATTAAACATTTTAATAAATTACCCAATGGTATAATTGAACTTCTGTATTAAAAAAATTCGTGAACGTCAAGTAGGCTAAATATTTTTATGTGTCGATAGTTACTACCAGCTGATTTTTCAGTATCAATATAGTCATTGTTAGCACCTAGAACTTTGTGATGGTTTCCAATCCATCATGGGACAGGTTTCCTTTATTTGGTTCTTCCGTTCTCCAAATATATTAAGGTACAATAAATTGTCTCCCTTAGAAATTATGGGCGCATCTTTAGTTGCAATAAGATATCATAATTTTCTCCTACCAATGGGTGCCTTGCTGTAAGCAGAAATCTATCCTGGTTGGCAGAGTGTGTATACCTTTCGATGTGAAAGGATGTGTTTGGAACATCGAGCATTAATTAGTCTTATAACGATTTAAGCTCACCAAAATGGCAGGGTCAGATGAGCCTAGATGGATTCCTGTGCATTCACATAATATAATTTCATAATTACGTGAAATGGCCAATAGGCTGCCGATCGTAATATGTAGTGCAAGTTCAAACAATCCTTTCAATGTAGGCGTAAGTTAAAATTAGAATAAGTTAATTAGATAAATTAGTTGTAGTTTTAGGGCTCGTCCAAAGTGGTTGGTCTTTATAGGACTTTTTGGACCAAAAAGTGAGGTTTAATCAAGATGTGGGTTGTTTTTAGTGCAGTGTTAAGGCATAGTTCAAATAATTCAATTATGTAAGATCCACCTTCCCAGATTAATATTAGATAAGGTAGTAAGATGAATCAGACCAAATATCAAGGATACATCGATAAAACCACAAACCCGAACCTTTTATGTTGCAACTTGAAAGCATTTTTGTATTTGAGGTTATAGCCTTATAAATGATTTCTTAAATTTTGAAAAGTTAGGTTGTGAATATTTAATAGAATTCAATGTATTTTCAGTTTACAAATTATCTGGACTGTTTAAAAAAACATGTATATTTCAAATTCTTCCTACATTAATACAAGATCCAATTATGCCATCTTATGCAGATCAATCATGCATACGTTAATTTTGAACAAAATTGCAATCCATTACACCTTGCAAGAAAGGCGGATATATGAGTGCCATGGAGGAATTTGAAATATACAAGGCTTTTGTAAACAGTTCAGATAATTTGTTGAATGACCAACTCAAATTTAAATCCAACTACTTGTATGACACAGCCATGAAAATACAAGATAAGGATGGATTATGTAAGCCTAATATCTGATACATAATCCAAACTCCGGTCATTCCTCAAATGCCATGGTGCGCATCCATCTCGAATATTGTGTATTGTGCTATGTTAAACATATGTGTTATGCGTTCTTAATATTCTGACGACTTCCAAGGAGTGAAACTATTCTGATGATATAAATCCTGGGATATTCTATTCTGGGATATAAATCCTGAAACGCGTAATGGTTTTATGAAAAAACATGAAAATAAGTCACAAGACGGAAAATAAGGTTAGTATTTTAGCATTACCTTATCAATGCTTACTGAATGAATTAGATATTTAAAATCTAAAATTGTTATTGTCCAAAAAAAGAAAGTGAAACAAGTTATTCACGTCTTAATAAACCAGAGTCAAAAATAGTTCATCTGGTCAACAATGATTCCATCTTGTAATTTGTACCCTTTAAATTCTTAATAACCAGCACTACAAACAAAATCCTGCCTGGATCTAACATAAGTAATAGTTTAATTTAATTTAACAACAATCGGTACTTGATAGAATTCCATAATAATGGAAATAAATGAAATAATTTATTCATTCCATAAATGAGCTTTGTCAGAGCTAGAAAGTTTGTGAAAGAGGATAGAGGTACTATTAGTCAGGTATCAGAAGGGCTTTGACAATATGCGTATTCAGTATAAATGACATGGTAGAAATTTAGAAGGAAAGTTCATCCTGGGGCAATCAGCTCTAGGACAACAAACAAGGTAGAGTGCTGCTGGGATCAGACCTCAGACAATGAACAGGGAGATCCGTACTGTCAGTATCAGCTGACAGACCACGGAGGCAATGCTCGTCCTGAGTGGATCAGCCCTCAGACAATAAACGGGTGTCCATACTGCTGGGATTAGCCGACGACCACAGAAGGAAAAACAATTAAGGAGCAATAAAGAAAATATTAAATTAGGTAATATAGGTAGCGAGAAACAGAGAGATAGGGAGAGAGAGAGGGAGGGAGAGAGAGGGAGAGAGGTAGAGAGAGAGAGAGAGGGAGAGAGAGGGTGAGGGGGTGAGAGAGGGGGAGAGGGAGAGGGGGAGAGAAAGAGAAGTGAAACAGATGACTCTGAAATGTGCAGGTGAAACGGAATGAATTCTGAGTGTAAAGGGGTAACTACAAGTGTACGTGTTATTACAAGTTTTATTGAGCAACATATGTTTCATCATTAACCCTGGAAGTGTCATATAGCTTGGATTGAGCCGATCAGGGATATGTCTGGACAGGTAACGGCTCGCCGAGCAGTAGAAATCACTTTTTTTTTACACAAAGCTAGTAAAAATCATCATAACACAATTATATTTATACTGTTTTAAAGCTAATGTTCCATAGATGCATAATGATGCAATCAAAATACTATAAAAAGTTATAAATAATATTTATTTATTTGGTTAAATTTTTGTATTTTGCAGCAAATCAGTAACGCTACAACTGCAAAGTTGTGAAACACAAATTTATGTCATTCTTTGTCTAATTTTCACAAGTCCATATTTCTGTCTAACATATCTACAGTAACACTTTTCTATAGAACGATTCTTCATCTTTTGATCTGTGCTTTCCAAATCTTTCTAACTGTTATGGTTTTTATACTATAAAAATTAAACCAAATCAACAATTTTAACAGGTTTTTACAGCATAAAAATCACTTAGATCAACACATTGTCACTTAAAGTGAAAGATTATAAACCTAGTAAATGTGAAGAGAGAGAACTTATTTTGTACTTATTATTTTGTTTGTTTCAAAAGTAATAAATTATACACTATGTAGAAATGCTCACCTTTTGTTTTATAGTTAAAATCATGAACTTGAATTATGATGATATGCTATTTTTGTGTTCAACTAAAATATATCTTTTCATCCCTTGATAACCTCTTTCCAGTTTAATGAGTAATATCGAGGGATCAAAAGGATTATTTTGCCTTAGAAGGAAAAACATTAAAAAAAAAAATTTGTAGCGTCTCAGAGCCTGTATCAGTAAGAGAAGTATGAATCGGCGATTAATCTTTATTGTCAATTATTGTAATAATCGCGATTACGATTAATTGCTAAGCTAATGTCTCATCCCTACTGTATACCATAATATCATCTCCAGAAGGTCAGATAAAATCTTGTAGCAGGAAAATAGAAGAAATGGTTTATATAAGTATTCAGAATCTACAGAATAGAAACTAGGTCACCAGTGTCCAGCAACAGAGCTTCTGCTGGGAGTCATTAAATAATGTTAGGAATCTAATAAATGAAAGTGATCAAATGATTAAATGAGGACCATGATCAGTGATAGACATTTTGAGACAATTTGGAACAGTGAAACAATTTATTGTCCATTGCATAATATTATCAAATATTATTACTTTTCACTTTTGAAAGTTTATTTTTAGTCAACAGAAACTAACTCACAATATTTTATAACTGTTCATGTAAAACAACTCTTAGTTTTTCAAGAAAACACTTTCTTTCTTCATTTCCATTTTGTTAAGACGAACATATCTATCGAATGAGCTTGCTTCCCCTTTGAAGGTCCTGCAGAGACTGACTTGCTTTTACTTTAGGCGGTTAACGACAAATTTTATGCATTGTCTACAAAACGTTTACACTGCACTTCTCTTATGATTAAGTTTATAACTGTTTTAAATAATAAAATACATGCAATAAATTTCTCTGATCATTTTGTACTAGTTATTTCATTTATATATTTATTCTGTATTGATTTTATTCAAAAAACAAAGTAAGTTTCCCGTTTGATGCATCGAGTCCAACATATACCCCATTCTATTTAAGATCACTAAACTAAAAATGTACACTACTATTACAACAGAAATAATATTGAGTAAAAATTACTAAAATTGAGTAAGAAACAGTTGAAGAAAGTTCAGAATATTTTAATTAATAATATAACTTACTCCAAAAAAGTGCAGATAAAATGAATTTTAAATACAACTTCATACCGTAAACAGAAATAAGAATAAATGATATATTTAGGTATGAAGAGAGGTTTATTTATTCATTCCATAAATTGGTTATAAAACAATTTCATATATAAGAAATTGATACTTGCTTATATTCAAAACACCGTATCACTGTTAAACTATAACAATTTTATTAAGCTAGCTTCATGCATAAAATAAATTACCTTCCACGATATTATTTTCTTGAAATAGAAGAAATAACTTGCTGCTGCCCAAAGAAACATAGCAAGGAGAACGTACACTTTAGTCTGAAGAAGAATTTTTTCTTTATAAAAACACTGTAATAAGAACATACAAATTTGTGTTATAATACAATCATAAGTATAGAACAAGATAAATATATCTGTGTTTTTGTTGATTTAAACCAAATACACATACATCATACAAGAAATCATATTTATTTACCACTATTTAAAAAAAAATTTTATGTTTGTACAGTTAAAAAATAAGAAAAACCTACATAATTTGTTGTGTATGTTTTAAGTTTTCTCTTTTTTCTTAGTGATTAATGTAGGTCAAGTCACCTACATTGTACAGTAGAGTCCCGCAAACTCAGCGTAATGTGAACCGGAAGTGTGCCGAGTTTGTGAAATGCCGGGTTATCGGGAATAAGGGCAAAAAATAAATTGTAATTGAAACACCAAAGCGGCGGCGATATCAAATGACTTTGTCGATAGCGGTATCCCATTGTCAGCGATGTAAAAACACTGCGGCATTGGCACCCGTCGGTATAGCAGACATACACCTGCAAAAAAGTTTGATGGGCCGCTTTTTTTCCATGAATCAATTTAGTATACATTATGGAAAATATAACATTTCTTTTCAGTTTTCTTTGACTGGTTATGATCTACGCACAGTATATACAGTAAATAAAAATGAGCGAGTTACCAAAACGGAAGCGTGTGTTGGTTTCGTTTGAGACACGGTTAAATGTGTTAAAAAGACTTGACAGAGGGGAATCTGTAAAAAAGCTTTGTGACGAGTTTAACATGGGAAAAGTACCATCAACAATTCGAGCGATCGAAGTTAATGCGCGCTTTGGGATCTGCCGAACTCTTACGAACATCGCCGTTTTTAGTAATATATTTTTTCCCGTCAGGGTTGCCGAGTAATCCGGACTGCCGGGTTATCCAGTGCCGAGTTTGCAAGACTCTACTGTACCTAAATTGTATGCAAATACCATAACTTTTAGCAAAAATTTGAAATTTGTTGTGGTCATTTAGTATAGGAAAACAATTTTTTTAATCAGGTTTTCTGCACTATTAATAATTCTTAAATTTTATAAAAAATAATTTCTCCAATTTTGTTTTAACTGGAAAGCTTTACAAAAAAACGTCTATAAGACTAAAGATAAATGTCAATACTTTTTCCACACATCAGAAAAATCTACCAATTCCATTGTAAGTACAATTTTTGTGCATATTTTGTAAAAAATGTAGTAGCAGCTGTTTATGTATTGTGTAACAATCCGCAAACCTTTAGTAATGTTTTTTTAAAATTATTATGTTATTTCGAGAAAATATTCTCATACAATTACCTAGGGTCGTGGATTTCCAAAAAGTGTACTAAATAAAAATTATATACCGAGTCAAAGTTCCCGAAATACATACATGTGTATTTTAAAAACACATAACATGATTAGATACACATTACAATTATCGAACATAAATAACATAATTCACATATCATAATCTTAAAATCTTATGTCACTTTGATTATTAATTAAACATAAAAAACAAATCATCAAAGTTCCTTCCCTCCATTGAAAGCAATTGCCCATTAATTTGGATTTTCTACTATGTCAAACTTTATTAAATATTTTTGTTTTCATCTATTTTATAATTAATTATTCGTTAATTCTTTTATATAATGATATTATATAAATTACTAAACATTTGCATCTATACTATGGACGCTCATGCACTGTCTCTAGTTAATTCTAGTTAAGTACAATTCACTTTTTTAAAAGAAATTTTATACACTGAGTGGAAATAGTTTTGCCTATTACTTGGTAGGTTTGACTATTTGAATTATAACAAAATAAAACTAAATTTATGGAAAAATCATCCATAAACTTATAACTGTTCTTACCAGCCCAACTGCTAGCTAAGAAGAGAATGAATCTTTTCTCGCGACTTCTACAGTCACCACTTTTTCTACTATTTTTCTGATGGGCTTACTTTTCAGCCAATAAGAAAATACATAGTTCTAATTTTATCGGTTGCTAACCAGGTTGTCACTGACCTATTTATTTCGACATTTCATTTATAATATTATTGTTAAACATGGTTAATAGAAAACACATTTATGTCTAAAAAGGTTCCTATTTGTTATCTTATGCTATCATACAGATACACTTTCAAAAGTCCCTTACCACACTTGGGAATAAACAAAATAACAAAAAACAAAATTTTTTTGTCAAAAGTAAAATGTTTATTCCTATTAGACCCTCTACCTCAGGGTCTAATAGGAATAAACATTTTACTTTTGACAAAAAATTTTGTTTTTTGTTATTTTGTTTATTCCCAAGTGTGGTAAGGGACTTTTGAAAGTGTATCTGTATATATTGTCACCACAGTGCTCTGGTCTTTGTTTATTATGCTATCATGATTAATATTTAATAATGAGTTTGCTAGTCATTATTTCTTGGTTCGAATCTATAACACTACATCATCTGTCCGTTTTTCAAATCAAATTAATATGTAACCAGAACCAACCACTCCTATAATCTCAGACAATTTCATAACAAAGTTTAATCTTCTGATTACATACGTCATTCCACCGAACAGAACCTTAATCTACAGAAAAATATGACATGTTACAATTGTAATGATACAGTTATATGGCATGGATATATAATAAGATAAGGATAGTCTAGGCTAGACATTGGACCATTATTTAAATAAAAATAAACTTTTAGAATCACAAAAATCACTTACTTATAGTAATAGTATAAAATAATGAAATATAAAATAAAAATAAACTTTTAGAATCACAAAAATCACTTACTTATAGTAATAGTATAAAAAAAAATGAAATATAAATTATTATGAATTAATTTACTATACTATAAAGTATGAAATAATGAAATCATTTCTTACTGTAAAATGATGAGTATTAAACAATAAAATTATTTCAAAAGTAAGGCTATGCATTGCTACGTTTAAGTGTACACATAAATCCTATTTTACTAAATTAGTAAATTAAACTTGTTCAGAAGATTTAGAATTCAAAATGTCTCAATAGTATTTTCATGATGAGACTGACATTAAAAATAATGATTAGGTGATTTAACCTTGTTAGTTGTGATCAAGTACAGAATATTAGACATAAATATATAGGTGAAAGTAAACAGTAACCGGTCAGCCTACAACATATTATTTATTTTTAGTGATGCTCTTGGAAAATCTCACGTTTGTGGTGCTATTTACAACATTACTATATATGAATAAATATTAGAGATGATTCATTATTTGTTTTCAAAATATACACCTCTCTTCTCTCTTTTAAATTTATATCGCACTTTGATGTACCAGCTTATAACAATAAATAAATGAAATAGAAAACTACAAAATGACAAAGATAGTTTTGTTTAATTCATTAAAATAAAATTGAAATTCACAGAAAAAAAAAATCACAAACATAAAAATTCAAAATTAGATTGAGAAATTATTTCCAATAATGTCTTTAAAAGTTCATTATATATGGTTATTATATAATATATATATATATATATATATATATATATATATATCGTGAAAGAATGATTAGTTTCATTAGAATCTCATTTATTGTTCTTGAGATAAAATTATTATTGTGTTTAGGCTCACTGAACTATAATAATTGTTTTTAACTATATTTTTATCTAAAGATTACAAGTCTTGTCTCGGGGTTGGTCGGTGCTAGATCTTCCCAAATGGGTATTAACAAAGAACAAGAGCATGAAATTAATTATTTAATCGTTTGGACTAAGCCCCCCCCCCAATCAAAATATTATTTAAAATGGAATGATATGAATGTTTGTAAGAATGAATATGTTTAAGATGGTTCATAGTTCAATTAAATTAGTTATAAGTCTTTAAAACATTTACTATACCCAATTATAGACTCATTGGCTGAAAGTTTATATTTGAGAAATATTGTTTTCTGAACTAAGTATGAATTATTATACAATCTATTATTTGGATGGATCTCACCACTAATGGAGAAATTAACTTTTCTATTTTCTTCCAATTCAAGGTAGATTACTCAATATTATTATTCTTGAATAAACAGTAACTTTTGCACAATATTGAGATATATTTACCCTCACTAAATGGATTCAACGATTATTTCAAATTAAGATTTCTTGATCTTGGGAGGTGTCCTTTGCCTCTGAGAGGATTTTCAAGACACACTGGAAAGAAAATATTGGAGTAAGGAGGTCAAGCAAGGAATTAGGCAGAGGTTAGAAATAGAAAAATATCGGCCACAGGCCAAACTAAGTCATTCAGAATATTTTACCGAACAAGTAATAACCATAAAATCTATGTAGGTTTGCCTGGTTCTATAATTATGAACTGATTTAGTATGCTCGGTGGGTCCAGCGAATTGAAAATATTATTGAGTTTGAACTGCAATTACAGCCTGAGGATTTAAAAGATATATACACAATATCCAGGAAAACATATTCCATCACCTCAGCAACCGAATCAACCTTTCTTCCGATAACAGCGACCAGGACCACCTTTATAATTTAATAACAACAGAAGACCGCCACGATATAATCAGCAAAATATTCCACCTCCAAATGGACAACAAAATTCCCAACAAAACTCACCAGGACCATACCAGCAACATATCCAACACCATACATCACCACCTTTTCAGTCATACCAAAATAGTATCCTGACTTTCAGGAGGGAACACACATATTCATCCTTGCATATATAGGCGATATTTGCGACATATCCCCCAATTTTCAAAGTCAACTTTACTATATTTTACACATATATCAAAAATTATGTAGGAGTTCAGTCCTGTTTTCAGGTTATATTATGATGTCTACCAGTTTGCAGATGGATGAGAGCAAGATTCAACCTAGAAAACAACTAAAAGCATTTTTAGGGTGTATCAATTATATCAAATTTCTACAAAATTTTTTCGAAAAATATACAACCCCTTCTTCAGCTCACTTAATTTTTTTTTACATTGGACCCCAATAGACAACCAAACTTTCAATAACATTAAACAACTTTTCTTTAAAACCCATCCAGATTTGCATCAACCTTTCTATCTGCAAACGGACACCTCAGACTTCGCCATACGAGAACACCTATACAAAATCTATAAACAAAGAAAAAAATGTACTATAGTTTTTCTATCACAAGCACAGTACAAACCAACAGAAAGAAGATTCACAATGACCGAAAAGGAATTACTCGCTATTGTAATTTACAGAAAATTGCTAAATTAAAATATTTCGAGGAATTATTCTCTAGGCAGACCCACATCAAAACTAAGAACAATTAATGCCTGCATCTATTAACACCAGTATATAATAATATATTAACAAAACTATCATTTGAAACAAACCTTCATTTAAAAAAAAATCATTCAAAATGGCCTACACTTTATTTTCAATGACCTAGCGACTCAATATTTAATATCGAGAAATAAGTAGGGAATGATATGAAAATTTATTTATACCATTAGATAGTGCATGAAACAGTCCATTAAAAATCCTTTTGATGAAATATAGAAAAATGTCTCGGTATTTAGTTATGGGAAGAAAAGAACCATACTTTAGTGTTAAAAATTAGAGGCGAGACCATCCTATCTGGTGACGTAGGTGGCAACACTCTTGGTGAAATATAGAAAAATGTCTCGATATTTAGTTATGGGAAGAAAAGGACTGTATATTAGTGTTAAAAAATTAGAGGCGAGACTATCCTATCCGGTGACGTAGGCGGCAACACTCCGCCCATCGACAAATAGCGCTCAGATTGGTCAACATACCTTCATTCAGCCAGCTGTTTTAATAATGTAATTACTTGCACAGGGCACTTAAACTATTATGTAAATCATTTAATTAATTTTATTCTTGATTAATATATTGATTTGAGAAAATATTTGCTCCTTTTATGAGGTAATATCAAATCTGTTTTACCATTTTAAGTAATGTGTTAGTCCAAATTATATTGTTAATCCATTTAAAACCATTTCATAATCTCTAATGTCCGTTTCACTATAGAAAGTACCAAGTTCAAAACTTCCGTGACGCTATGAGAAAAGAATTGTTGAAATCTTCAATATTAGAGAAGGCCTAGACCAGTATAGCTGTATCTGACGATACACCAGGATTGAAAACAAAAAATTAACAGAAAAAACAGCCAACTCGACCCAAGATCAGTTTTAAATGAAAATACATACAGTGAGGTTTCCGAAATAGTTTTATAAGTGCAAACCAACTTCTAATATATTAATTTGCATTAAAAGACAAGTTTCAGAACCGTAAACTCCATCATCAGGAATAGTTAATCACTCTGAAAAGATCGTCGAACAAACAAAGTATACATAAAACACTACATAAATAATCCATATATTTAAACAACACTGATATGTATCTGTATTGGTGCACACCTTGTCATGGCCGATCACAGACTTCAAGATAATATTGAGTTAAACTCTCTATTGTTATCATTCCTTATCTTATTTGGGTGGTTGATAGCCGTATCGTATAGGTAATGAATTGAATGATAGTTGGTAGCCTATCGACATTGTCTTTCTACGAATAGACATGACAGTAAATTAATCCATACAACAGAGTAAGTGGCTGACCTTTAGTTTACGTCAACTTCTTGCGTATAATATGAAAAAAAAAAAAACATGAAGTGTTTACTTAAGAAATGAAATAATTGCCTACATTTTTACTGGGAAAAATTTCTAAATGCATCAAACTTAAGAATGCTTTTACTTTTTTCTTACTTGCCAAATTGTGTTAAAAGAAGGAGAAATTGATTGCAAATACGGAACACCAGATTGATTTCAAAATATCGAGTCTCTGTCCTAAATATGAAGAACATTGGCAATCCTGATACTGTATTGTGCTCTGCTATAACTTCTTTATGTGTTTAAAAGTAAAAACAATTCTTGAGCTTCATTATCTCCAAAATCACTCAAAATGGAAGATTTAAACAAACTATTTTCTAATGCCAAACTTCTTTATCAATAATCTTAGATGCAAATAATAACATTAATAACAAGTTAGATACAAATACAAGAAAAGTTAGGAACTATACAAATAACTATTAATAAAAATACAAAATTCTTGTCTTACAATTTTTGACCTAATCAATTTATGTTACCTTCATTGAAATGTAGAAGAACAGATACAGGAACAAATTAGCTATTAATACTGTCAGCAAGTATGTTGCAAAATCTTGAAAAGGGTAAAACCAGCCAACAGCAATTAAGGCCCAGTTACACATATTTCCTGTATACAAAATAACAAAAAAGTTAATTTAGTGAAAGTACACAATAAATAACACATTTATATAAATGAAAGAACACAATAAATAACACATATAAATGAAAGTGGCAATCCAAAAATAGTATCATTTATACAAGTAAAATATTACTTTACAACTAAGATTTTTCTACACAAATGATCAAGATCAAGAAAAACCAAGAGTAAAGGTAGGTACAAGAGCCAGAATGGAAGTTGTATTTTTAAGGCAAAAATTTGCATTTACTAATCCAATTAATTTAATAAAAATAAATCTTTGAGCTGTTTGAAATTTATTTGTGAAAACCAGTACAGTAGAACCTCTGTTAACCAGCCTCGGATTAACCGGTCCTCGGATTAACCGGCCTATATCGTAGTGTACTGGTTAGATGAGAGTTTCCGAAAATAAATTGTAATTGAAACACCAAAGCGGCGGCGATATCAAACGACTTTGTCGATAGCGGTATCCCAATGTTGGCAGCGTAAAAACACCGCGGTACCAAAGTGGCGGCGATATCAAACGACTTTGTCGATATCGGTATCGCATTGTCGGCGGCATAAAAACACCGCGGCACCAAAGCAGCGGCGAGTCAAATGACTTTGTCGATATCGGTATCGCATTGTCGGCGGCATAAAAACACCGCGGCATTGGCACCCGTCGGTATAGCAGACATACACAGACAAAAACTTTTGATGGGCCGCTTTTTTCCACGAATCAATTTAGTATAGCCTACATTATGCAAAATATAACATTACTTTTTCTTGGAAGCTTGTGTTGGTTTCGTTTGAGACGCGGTTAAATGGTCAAAAGACTTGACAGGGGGGAATCTGTAAAAAAGCTTTGTAGTGTTTATTTTTTTCATGTTTGATGTATAATATACATAACATAATATACACAATACATTTATGTACAATAAAATGAGTTGCAATAACATCTTTATTGCATAATTTTTAGTGCTACCTAATTAAATAAGCTTTCTTTGAACGAAAACCGATTTTTCACGGGAGCCTCGGATTAACCGGTCAAACGGGCAACCGGCTCGGGTGTCAGTCCCGACTAGACCGGTTAAGAGGGGTTCTACTGTAAGTTGATTTGGTTCATAGTGTCATAGATAAAGCGATGAAACAAACCAAGTGTTATTCTTGTAGCATAGTAAGGTTTAAACTTAGTTTTGAATCTTATTTACAGAACAGAGTTCAATATGTGTATCTAAACAACAAAGCATCACTAGTTTAACAGTTACTTGTGGTGTTCCTTAGGGCTCGGTACTTTGACTCATACTATTTTTAGTAATGGTTAAATGACCTGAGTACAAATTTAGAGGGGTAGACTGTCCTGTATGCAGACGATACCACTCTCATCAACCAACATTCGAACAGGGATCAGGCATTGGTAGCTGCAAGAGCTAACCAAAATTTAGTCCAAGATTGGCTAACAAATTGGTCTTGAATAAGGATAAAACCATATCTATACTTTTCGGAACAAAAGAAAAATTTGGCCCAATAGAAGAACTGCTGGTATTTTTGGGCTTTATATTTGATCCAACTCTCAACTGGAAACTGCATATAATAAGTTAATATATATATATATATATATATATATATATATAAACTAGCACCAATATTTATGCTAAAACGCATGTGTGGAGAATTGGACCAAGATGGTATTCAACATGCCTATTTTGGTCTTTTTCAGTCACAACTGTCATATGGTTTGATAGTGTGGGGTGGTTCCAGCCATGCTGAAGAAAAATCTTTTTAACTTTAGAATCTAAAAGAAAGTCATTAAGGTCATTGCTGGAGTGGGCAGACTGGAGCATTGTCGAAATATTTTTAAGAAGCTAAGGATATTTACACTACCTTCCTTGTTTATTTTCTACTGTGCAAATGCGAGAAAATATATGTAAAATGTAGCAAAAAAGCAATATTTACCATTGAGACCAGATCCAGCCATCTTGTCGAGTTGCCTTACAGAATATTGTGCAGATGCCGGGAGAGTCCTATAATAATGTCTAGTAAGATGATGAATAAAGTACCTCAAGAAATTCATGATAGAAAG
Source organism: Aphrophora alni (assembly GCA_963513935.1). Taxonomy (NCBI): domain Eukaryota; kingdom Metazoa; phylum Arthropoda; class Insecta; order Hemiptera; family Aphrophoridae; genus Aphrophora; species Aphrophora alni. Next base: position 59,654,092 of record OY740770.1, on the reverse strand, counting down.
AAGATGTGCAGGTTGTTGTTGAAAAACTATTTTATAAAATAAGTGAGTTTTTGAGTAGGAAGTGAACCATGAGAGATTTTTAAATGGTCTTTGTTTTACATTTAAAAATGTTTATTGTAATTTGACGTGTCTATGTATTTTAGAGAAATATTATGAGGCAAATAACTGTATTGTAAACAGAAACCAAAATAATAGAATAATTAATAAAAATAATAGAAAAAAGAATTAACATAATTTAATAAATTAGAAACAGTTGAATAAACTACTAAAAAAGATTCACTTGCAGTTTTGAAGCACAAATCACGTGGTGGTCAGGAAAGAAGAGAGACGCGAGAGCAAGTAAGGGTCAGTTCCTTCAGGTGCCCTAAGAGTTGGTCGCTTTTGAAAACCATGATTTTTTTTCCTTTTAAAAAATTTATAATCTTTAAATTTAAATGAGGGGTCGTACATTTTTCTTCACTGAATGTAAAAGATATGTAAAAATGTTTTTATAATTTTAAATTTAGTAATGTTTGTAATAAAAAATAATTTTAATTTTAAACTGCATTGTTCTTGACTTGCGCCTAAAATCATGATCGGCTATCAATCCTGACAGATTTTCGGCCGGCATGATATTCAACCTGGCAGTTGGGAATTCCTGGATTAATCTTGAGGGGTTTTCGGCTGTAAAACAGAAGGAGGTGTCACAAATTGGTGTCAGAGGTGGTGTCCCCTATAGACAGAAGCATGCAAGCAGATAAATTTAAGAAAAACCTATGACCTACTTTCTCCAAATTTCATATCTCAATTTTCGAAACAAGAATTTTTTTAAGAAAAATGAATTAAAATAATAAATAAATTATAATATAAATGAGTAAAATAAAAGAATGAATAACATATTTTGTTAAATAAAGACTAATTAGTTATTTTTTGAAAAGTAAAATAAATGTTTTAAACTTCAGATTTTTTATTTTAAAACAAAAGAAAGGTTGTAGTTATCAGTTGGTGTTTTAAGTGTTTTTATGTTATTGTTAGGTCAATACCTTATTATTATTAATATAGTAAATAAAGATTTTTTAAATTAATGAAAAAATAGTATGTGTTTAAAGATTCTTTGGTTAAAAAGAAGAAGTGAGTTTTAAGGATGAAAGAAGATTCGATAAGAGTTATGAGTTTAAAAAAATGATGTTGAAGTTTTTTTTAGGTTTTCTACTATCAAATTAATGATTATTTTTTTTTTTTTTTTTTTTTTTTTTTTTTTTTTTTTTTTTTTTTTTTTTTTTTTACAATGATAATTTTATAAGTCTACGAGTCTATGAAGATGATAATATAATAATATAAGGATATACGACAAATAATAATATAATGATTATGATATAAGATTTACAGCAATTTTATAAGATTTTAAGTGTTTTAAATAGAGTTTTTGCTTCACGACGAATGGTTCAAGAACCTAAAGAGGTGAGTCTATGATAATGATGCCATAATTTTGTATTAAGTCAGATTTTTCTTAATTCTACAAATGGTTTTTCTCAACAAATGTAATGAATTATATACTATGTTTATGAAGTTTTATTGTGATTTTGTTTTTATGAATGAAAAAGAAGCATTTTTGAAGTAAATGAAAGGGAGTTTACTAAACTTAAAGGGAGTTTACTTGTAAATAATGGTGATAGAAATGTGTGTGATTAATAAAATTTTTATAAAAGAAATAAATAGAAATCTAATTGACCTAGTAATGAACTGTATAATTAATAAAGTAAGTGTCAGAACTGATGTTTTTTGAAAAATTGAAATTAAAGTAAAATATAGTAGAAGTAAAATAAATCACTATATTAAAAGAAAAGTATTAAAGTAAAAGTTTTATAAATACTATAAAATGTAAGATACATTTAATAGTAATTATAACATGTAATTACTATTAATTTATGTAAATGAATATTAGTAATATTCATAAAAAAAGTATAATTTGAATTTTGTATAAGTGTGTTAAGTGTGTTTTAGAATAAGAAAGGGGTTTAAATTCATAGCGGGGAGAAGGAACAGAAATCAGAACATATTAGTTCTAGATAAGCATGGAATGAAGGTCACTCGCACTGCCTAGCTGAAGTGCTACGTTATAAGATATTAAATAATGTGTGAATGACCCATTTAATTATAGTCATATTTAGATTAATCAAAATGTAAATATAAAAATAAAATGTTAACTTTCTGGGGTAAGTACCTACTTTAGGTTAGTGTTTATGGTGCATTCCTAGGCTCTAAGTGTTATCTGTAATTTGTACCATTCGACAAACTGATAGCAACACCATTCATTATTGAATTACAAAAGCATGTTTATCATCAAAAATAATTTTAGAAATGTAAACAACTATTTCGCGTATGCGCAGCACACATGCACAAATAAGAAGAAAATACTTCTAGTTCGGCCATCCATAGGCAAGGATGGAGTGAACTCTTTGCTAAGAAAATGGAGCAAAATTTTTGTGTTAGTAGTTTTGTACAGCCAAATGCTACACTCGATCAAATTGCAGCCGATTTAAAAAACATCAAAAAGAATTTTATAGTTAATAATTTTGTAATTGTTGTCGGTGGTTCAAATGACATAGGGATTAGAAGCCAGCATGTGTTAATGAATGTGCTCAACAAAGCCATTAATAATGTAGTAAATGCTAAGATAATTTTAACTACGATATCATACAGACATGATTAACCTTACTTGAATAATGAAATATATAATATAAACAAAGCTATCTTTAAAAATGTTAAAGATAATAATGCTGTATTGTTTGATGTAAATAATCATATTTTAAGAAAGGAATATACCTGTTATGGGTTACATTTGACTAAATTAGGTAAAATTAAGCTAACATCGAGATTGTCAGAACTCTTGAAATTTAGTAGCATGTTAAAAAAGCCACTAACAATTTAGAAACAGATTCCCTGCTCTGACTCTGCCCTGGTGGAGATTAAAAGGTATTAAAGAATTATAAGGTATTGAGTCCTCTGAACACAATGTTAGTCTTTCAAGTAATGTTTCAAATTATTTAGCCGGAGAGGGTGTGGCGGGGTGGAATCTGGGAGAGGTGGAGGCACACAGCAATGCTGTGATCTCCACAAGTCTTGTGTCAGAAATAGCCAGAGAACATAGCAAAATTTGAATTTGAGTTTATTAGCTTACAATATTAGAAGTATAAATGGGAAATTCATGAATTTAATCTTTCTTAGCCAACTATCAGTGAAACCCATGGCTGTTTGTCTTTTTGAAACATGGACTACAAAATGTAATGAAGATGCGCTCAATACTTTTGAAGGTTACAGATTGGGCTACTGGGATGATGTTAAATCTCTAGAAGTCAATATGTTAAATAACCCAAGCATAGAAAGCATTTTTGAATATGCTATCACTGAATTAAAATTGCCTAATGGTAAGTCATGTATGGTCATTTCCATGTAAAGAACTCCAAACTCTGATGTCTGAATTTTTATGAAAAAATTAGATAAATTATTGAATGAAATATTTAAGTGATCAATAAATAAAATGTTAGTTTTAACTGGGGACTTTAACATAATCTTTTCTCAAAATACAAAAGAAAAATTGGAACTTGTAGAACTCATAAAATCTTATAATCTGTTAATTATTATTCACATACCAATGAGAATAATTCCTGAATCAGAAACATGCATTGATAACATATTTACAAATTTTAAACCAACAAGAATTAGTTTTTGTGAACCCGGATTATCGGATCACAATGGCCTGTCTGTGTTACTAGAGAGCTTCAAGCAAACCTGTGGTTTGAAACCAAACTATAAAAGAATTTACAATAATAGTAATATGAATTGTTTCATCTCACTGTTGCGATGTGAAAATTTTTCTGAAATTTCATTGACTTCAAATGATTTAAATAAGGACTATAAAACTTTTTTTACAAAATTTAACTTGTATTTTGAAGAGGCTGCCCCCCTTATAAGTTATAAATCTCAAAGAAAGGGATAAAGAGGTCATTGGAGGTATTAGAATCTCTTGCCAACATAAGCGTGGATTGCATGACTCATTGAGATCCCACAGCTGTCCTATTATGTTACTAAAATATAAAGCTTCTTGTAAGATATTGAGAGGAGTCATTTAGGATGCAAAGTGCATGGCTAATGCAGATACATTTCGGGTGCTGAAAATAAGGCAAGGGTAATGTGGCAAGTTGTCCTTAAAGAGACAGGGAGAGCAAAACAGCATCAAAATTATGACGTTATTTTAAAGCAGGATAAACAGCTATATCCCAACTAGTGATATAGAAAGTAAATTCAATAACTATTTTATAAATGTTACAGGTGATTTGAAGCTTAAAGTGGATGTCAATAAAGCAAGTAAATTTTTAAGGGAAAGGATAAATGAACTTCCAAACTCCTTTTTCCATTATCCCACCACTCGTTCTGAAATTAACAAAATTTTTATGAATTTAAAAAACAAGAGGTCAGTAGGCTGGGATGCAATCCCAACATCCGTGTTAAAGGCTAGTGCACATTTAATTTCAAAACCGCTTTCCTGTCTTGTAAATAAATCATATGAATCAGGTATATTCCCAGATAGTTTGGAACTTACTATCCTAAGACCACTTTTTAAAAAGGGTGATAATAAACATGTTACAAACTATCATCCTATATTATGATGACTCAACAATATTGAAAAATCAATGATGACTAGAATAATTTGTTTCCTTGGAAAATATAATATTTTAAATAAGAATCAGTTTGGCTTCAGTAAGGGGTTCTCTACCTCTTCTACTATTTTATCCCTCTTGTAAGGAAAAATTTAAACAAGAAAGAAGAGAAAGATGATATAATATATTCTGAATAAATTGATTAATTTACCTCAGATTAGAAAATAAGTAGAGCTGAGCTGATACATGATACTTGGTATCAACTGATGCTAAAAACCAATACTTGACTTCTGCCCTCTCTCCTTCCAGCACATATTGATATAATTTGAGTTTGATTTAGTTTCTTTAACTGCTATCGACTGTTCACATAACTAGTTAAGTCAATGAAACTACCAAATTATAGATATAAACTTAAAAATCGATACTCTAGAAACACTCCCTCCTTTCCATCTATACTTCCTCTTTAAATATTGATAGTTTTTGTGATGGGTTTATTTTTTAAACTGCTATTGGATAACAAAAATTGATAATAAAGTTCTCCCCACCTCATTCTTTTCCTACCCATCCCGATTCATATTGAGATTGATATCTGAGAGAATCTAATTCCAATAATAATTGTGTCTAACATATAAAATAAATATAGAATCCTTAAGCACCTGTCTGAAAGACCCATATTCATGAAAACATATCAGATTTTACTCAAATAATGGATCAATAATTGTTTTTATTACTCACATTTTTTCATAGCTTATTAAACAATAGCCTATCCTTGGAAGGAACTATATAAATATAATGATTGTAACTTGAAGGAGAAAGAATAATGTGGAAAAACAATGGTCGGAGAGGAAGAAAGATAGGTATTAGAAGTATTGTAGAGGTGTGAGATGAGGTATCAATATTATAAACAGGAAATAGACATTCCTAACATTATACAATGAATACAAAGATTAATTAGTAACTTTCTTTCAGAAAGTAAAATTGTATTAATATACTTGTTGCCATTTTTATTAATTGTAACTTTATTAATATAATTTTTTCCCTCATTTTATTTCAGTTCATCGTCAGCCTCGCCCTCAGCTTTCCTATTCTGGCCAAGACCTCACGATTTAATCATTTACGCTCGACCGAGGAGGATGGTTAGATGGACAAGGTTGTTGATTTGGGGTTTTGGGTGAATTCTGTGGAATCGATCATGGACTTTGGGTTGGTGTTATGTTGATGTGATGGTAGATCACGAGCTGCTACCTGATGTTTGGCCCCTTGCTGCATGCTGATTTTCCTCCATTAGGTCAATAGTCCTTAGGAAAGTAGTAGTAGTCCTTAGTCTTGTACGTTTCACTTGGTTTTCACCTGGTGGCTATTTTAATGCTTTCCTTAAAATACTGGAAAACCGAAAAAATAAGGAACTGTTCTGGGATTGCTGGATTTAGATCACAATAATTTAATAGTCGACAGAAATAACTGGTTCGATCCATTGGCCCATTTTCAATAAATTGCTAGTAAATTATCTGCTATCTGATTTAAGATTACTTTCTGTATCCGTAAAAGACCAATAGTGATCAAAATTTTTTTTCTTGAAACAGGTAAAATCTGATGTTTGATATTTCACAGCAGTCCCCCATTCCTTGGCATTACCACTTAATTATCTCTCCATCAGATTTAATTTTTTACTTTCCTCCATCTAAGGATTTGTTTCCTCTTGTAATGCTTCTACTTCTCAATGAAAGCCATGGCTTTTTCCCTTCGTTTTTCCCAGAATTCCACTTTCCTACATTCCCCTTCTCCCTATGCAAAAACTAACCTAAACTAACCCTATATTTACCCTACTCTTTTCTCTACATTACTTATACTTCTTTCTATTCTATTAAAATTTTAATTTATTTTCGCCATCATACTAACATTATCCTCTTTAATGATAGTTATTTCTCTTGTCACTCCTCCCAACTCTTTTGTTTGTTTTTTTGCACTTACCCAATTTGTTTGCTATTTCCGACCATACTTCAGTTATCTTGCCCTCTAATTTTTTGACGTTCTTCTTTCCAAATTTCATCATCCTGTTTTCTTTTTCTCTTTCCATTTGTTTTTCTTTCTCTTTTTCTTGCTGATCTTTCTTCCGTTGCTCCTCGCAATACTCCACTAATGTTTCATTTCAAGGTTAGCCATGTTGAAATTTTTGTAATACACTGATGGAATTTGTGGCTCCTGCTAACTGATTTCTATTCTTTACTTCAATCGCTTAATTGTTTAAAAATCCATTTCGATCAGCAATCTATTTTTAGTTTATTTTTTCCATCGAGATATTACTTACTATCTTTTTCTTTAAAAAACGTTTATTCAAAGTGAGTCGTATTTCCTTCTAAATGTATTACTTTACCATAAGTTTATTTATGTTGGCAAACCCCCTATTCAAATATTATCAATTTAATGACTGTAACTATATAGCCTTTTCCTATCTTTTAAAATGTGCCTGCTCACAGATAAATGTTTCCCACTATTGGATCACTAATGCTTCTATTGTAAGCATGGGAGATCCACCAACCAGTTATAAATAAATAAACAGCAATTTAATTTAATAATAATAATAATTTAATTCAAGAATAATTATAATTTACACTGTTATTATGTAAATAATAACAATGTAATTTAAATGTAATAATAATTCAATTTAGGTATAAGGGTTGTTAGATTTAATCATAATTGTTATAACTTAATACAGTCGACTCGTGACTATCCGGATAAATGTGGTGGCCAGCTGTGCCGGAGTTCAAGGTTAAGTGTTATTTGCAAGGTTTATGACCTTTTAAATATCAACCATATAGCAGAAACAGTATTTATATTAAAGAAATACAGTACTGTAATATCATATTATAATTATAATTGTAAACTAAGTAGAGACATCAAATTTAATACTGTATTTAATGCTGAATATTGAAATTTACATCTTTACGAAAATGGAATTCATAAAAATATGTAATGTATTTTTATAAATTAATGTTTCAACTTTATTAAAATTTCTTAAAACAATATTTTGAATGAAATGAAATTATGAATCTTAAAACAAATCTTTACATACGTAATTTACTCTAGAAGTAAAACAAATTAAATAAACACAAGCGTATGTACATATTATAAACGGTACACAAGTTAAATGATGTACTCAAATAAAAGTTTAGGAACGGAACAGTATGACTACTCTAGACAGCTCTCTTACATAAACTGAGATCTAAGGTAACTAATACTGTACTGTAGTACAGTAAACAACGCTTCAGAATACGACACGAAAATGGATTAGATTGCACACGAAACAGATGGTGTCAACTGTCACATTTTAAAGACAGAAACAGCTGATGTTACACACCATGAATGTAATAGCAACATAGCATGTGTCACTCATAGCGCTTATGTACAGTAGTTACGTCTGGAATTTCAGATACCTGTACAATATTTAGTCGCATTTTAAAATTTATTTATGTAATAATTTTAAAACACAGTCATTTAAATTTTATTATTTGCAATCTGATCCGTGTTAGACGGAGTCCAGATAGCCACGATCCGGATGGTCAAGAGCCAACTGTATTAATAAAATGAACTTGCGGTAAAAACATTTGTGCAGGAAACAAGCATAGAAAGAATGTTCTAGAAGAAAGAAGGGAAGAATGTAGTTAACCCTTTAACTGCAACACACGAGATATGCCGGGCGTTATTAGTTTTCAGAGCAACCGCCACTAGTGTTGCTTATCTAGTGCTGCATTCTGTCGGATTTTAGTGGTACCATAGGTCACAATAAGATCAGTTTGTAGTCTCAGTAAAACACGTGCTCGCAGAAGCTTACGTTGTTACCAGGGGACTTAAATTTAATAAAGGCGGAACTAAAATGGTAACGATGTTTGAAAAGAAAAATAAAAAAAAGACAAAGACAAGTTTAATAATTAACAAGGCTCAAGTTTATTGAAAACAGAAAGAAATTTCGACGGTTCAGACTTTGTCATTTACAACAAAAGACATCCTGACACAAATCATCAGTAAAAAAAAACTTATGATTAACAAGATCATAAATTGTAAAAGTTATAAGCCCTTAATTGTAACATATAATAATTTAGATAAAAAAAAAATTAATCAACAGATTCTAAACATTTATCCCCCCCCTTTTAGTTTATATATATATGTTTATAGTTACAAAAATTTAACAATAAAAAAAAGACAATGAGCACAGCTTAATAATTCACAGAATTATAATTAATCAAAAAAAAGATTATACGCCCTTAAAGTAAAAGTATAATAATTTAAAAAAAAAATTAATCAAGATTTTCAAAAAAAAACTTATCCCCCCTTTTTTAGTTTAGTTTATAAGATGATAGTTTCCTTTTAAATAGTAACAGAAATTAACAAAATATAAAAGAGCTTGATATTTTAAGTTCAAGAAAGATCATATCTATAGTTAACATGTTTATCACTAAACTAAAGTAACATAATATAATTGGTTTGAAAATTTCTTAAAAAAAAAGAAACTGTATTGGCCAATAAATTTATATTTAAATAAAAAAAAAAAGGAAAATTAATTTAGAATTTTGAAATTTTGTTAATTGACGTCAATTATTTTAATTTAGAAACTAACCTCTTGGAGGTTGTTAGGACCGAAAATTGCATGCAGGCTCCACCCAATAAATTGTTATATAATTTATAAATAATTACAAAAAGTCTACATCTAGAAAATAGTTTGAAGGAACACATATTTGCGGAAGTAAATTTAGGCACATAAATCATATGAGTTAGTTAAAGTTCAGTAAAGTCAGCTGTAAAAAAAAAAGGACATCACTTTTATGCACTTGAAAATCTGAAGTTATGTGATACAAAACGTGTTTTGCCAACAGGACGAAACTTGCTAGGATGATTCGCTGGTTTGCGCAATATGAGACAAGAATTTCTCTATTTCTCCTACCAGCATATTGGCTGTGGCAAACAAAAAACACGTTTCTTTTAGCGTCTGTGCAAGATCAGACATGTTGTAGCATTAATGTTCTTTATTGAAGAAAATATCTGGTTATTTGTCAAAATTAAAGTAAATTAATTGCATCACAGAAATTCGTTAAGATAGTAATTAAAAGCTTCTTAGATGATTATAAATTTATTTATATATATAGTTTTGTTTTAAAAGAAAGCTTGTATAAGACTTGTAAGATTCTTCAAAAGTCTATAAAACGAAATTTTCTGATTTAGAAGAAATTTCTCTAATTGTTTTATATTTGACATGTTCAATAGGATATTCTGATCATTTAATGTTCAACATTAGTCTGCACTTATTTCACAAAATTGTTCAAAACTTAAAATGTGCCTTTACAAGGTTTTGTAAATGATGTTTTAAGAAAAGAAAATTTTTATAATCATTTAGTTTCAAAAGAAAATAGAATATTAAATAAAACATGAAATACATATTTTAAAGAATACATGATAATTAACAAATTATTTTAAAAATTAACAAAATATATAATATGACAAAATCTGTAAGGTTGAAGTACCTGGTTAATCCTGTCGCAGTTCACGTGAGCATGTACCGAGAAAGATGATGGTTATTTTAACATTTTGAACTAGGTTATTTAAACAAAAACGCACGAACTGTAAATTAACATGATGTTGTATGAGACTTGTAAGGTTAGAGAGAAAAAAAACTTTTGTTAGATGAGTGATGCAGAATGTAGACCATGTTGTTATCACATCTAGACTGTGGACCGGGTATTAGAGAAGCTAGCTTGACCGGCGAATGGACTTTGTGTTTAGGTATCAGGCGATGCTTGGTTTTGGAGCGGGCCGCCAGGTGCCAGCATCTGTCAAGGGACGGAAATTGGATGTGGAAGAGTTAATGAAGTTATATTGCGGAAGTGTTTTTTTGAATTTAAATGCTACAGCTCTCCCCCCCCGAAAGACGGAGTTAGTGTAGAAAAGAAAGGGGGCCAGAAGGGCCTCCCACAAAATTTTGAAAAAGGGACAAGGGCCAGAAGGGCCTCCAAAAGGATTCTAAGGAAGGGGCCAGAAGGGCCTCCTACAAAATTTAGCAACGGGGCACCTGATAGAAACAACGCTTCATAATGCTTTAATAATCACCACTCTAGGGTGTAGCCTCCTTCGGCACTTACTTATTAAATTTTGAAATTTCTATAGCGTCTCAGCTCTTCCCACCTATCATTGGGTCAAGCCCCCGACAGAAAGAGCTGAAGGGTGACGCAAAGGTCGACATTGCTGTGCATGAACTGACTTTGTACACTAAGGTACGTGGGGAAAAGGGGTGGAGTGGCACCTCGGGAATACCAAGTGGAGGTGACCACTCCGGGGACTGGGGAGGGAAAGTGCATAACACTTTAGGCTTACAGGAAAGGTCGGACTCAGACGGGGGGGGGTATCCTCTGAGCCGACCTTTACATTAAATTACAAAATAAATAAAAATAAAAAAAAACTCCTGAAGCCAATTAGGTCAGATCATGCTCAGCGTCGTTATTTTTAAATTCCTCTTCTCCCATACGAAGAGAAATTTAAACTATTCACGGCTCTTAACAATTTCCGTGAGAAAAAAGAATTTTGAAGGGTCTAAACAAATAATACATTTTGAAAATAAACAAAGAAGCAGTATGAAACGTTGGGGAGTCAAAATGGTTTTACTGCGCAAGGCAGGGCATGTAATATTTGACTTAAGGTCTTATGTATGTGTATCTTTAATCATGTGCCCCAAAAAGGAATTTAAATTAATCAAAAAGTGTAAAAAAAAAAATTTCATCAAAATATTTAAGTGTTTAAAAAAAATGTACAAAAGAAAGAAGTGTAAAAAAAAAAGGTGTAGCAAAAGAGTGTGGCAAAAGAGATGGTACCAAGATGAATGTATATAAAAGGTGACCCATGACAAAAAAAAACAAACTCCGGTTTTCTCATCCCTAAACAAACTAAATAAGGAACCAACATGTTGACCTGCTAATAATAAAAGACGAACAACCGAATAATTTAAAGAATAGACAAACAGGCCAACCATGTTGTCCTACATACAAAACTGGGCCCCTATAAATTTGGAAAAGAAAAAAAAAAATTTAACACACAATGATATATTATTAAAGAGTTCAACATTTCAATTTACTATTAAACAGATGCCACCATCTGCATCAACCAGTCCACCGCCATCTTGCCTATTACTCAACATGATAAAAATTTAAAAAAAATAAATAAAAATAATTTTCTTTCAAGTTGACGAAAACAAAAAAATTCAAAAGCAAGCTCCGTGTTCCTCAACGAGTCCTCTAATCGCAGCAAATCCACTGCCATCTTAACTGTTGCTGATAATAATAGATAAAAAAAAAAAATAAACCAAGTAATTTAAAAAAAATTTCTTTTAAGAAGATGCCCAAAAAAAAAAATTAAAGAGCCAGAGAAAGACTCAAGTATTATATGTAGTGTAGATGTTGTGTATATGTGTGTGTGTAAGTATGAATCAATACAGACAACGAAAGAAAACTCGAGAAAATTTTTGAAGGAGTTTTTGAAAATTTTTTTGTTTTTTTTTTTTGTTTTTTAACTATTTTTGGATTTTATTATTTATTTAAAATTTTTTTGGATTCCCGAATGACCCCGCTGTCTGGATCAAATTCAGTGAATGAGTCGTGTGCAGTGTATGTAAATATATATATATATATATATATATAAAAAAAAAATTTAAGCAGACAAAATAATAATAAAAAAAAATTTATCGAAATTGGTTTAGAAGTTTTTGTGTAAGTGTTTATAAAAATAAATAAATAATAAAAAAAAGAGACTATAGATTTATAGAGCTTTAAATATTTAAACTAAATAAAAAAAATTTCATCAGCAACAGTTGTACAGTATTTGAAAAGCTGCAAAACATAAAAATGAGCCTTGTTTAACAAGAAAATTTTGAATTTAAATTTAGATAGTTCCAATGCAAAATTTTGAAAATTAACTAGGGTTCCAGAATTTAAAATTAACCACGCTCTGCTACCAAAAACATGTTACCAGGGGACTTAAATTTAATAAAGGCGGAACTAAAATGGTAACGATGTTTGAAAAGAAAAATAAAAAAAAGACAAAGACAAGTTTAATAATTAACAAGGCTCAAGTTTATTGAAAACAGAAAGAAATTTCGACGGTTCAGACTTTGTCATTTACAACAAAAGACATCCTGACACAAATCATCAGTAAAAAAAAACTTATGATTAACAAGATCATAAATTGTAAAAGTTATAAGCCCTTAATTGTAACATATAATAATTTAGATAAAAAAAAAATTAATCAACAGATTCTAAACATTTATCCCCCCCCTTTTAGTTTATATATATATGTTTATAGTTACAAAAATTTAACAATAAAAAAAAGACAATGAGCACAGCTTAATAATTCACAGAATTATAATTAATCAAAAAAAAGATTATACGCCCTTAAAGTAAAAGTATAATAATTTAAAAAAAAAATTAATCAAGATTTTCAAAAAAAAACTTATCCCCCCTTTTTTAGTTTAGTTTATAAGATGATAGTTTCCTTTTAAATAGTAACAGAAATTAACAAAATATAAAAGAGCTTGATATTTTAAGTTCAAGAAAGATCATATCTATAGTTAACATGTTTATCACTAAACTAAAGTAACATAATATAATTGGTTTGAAAATTTCTTAAAAAAAAAGAAACTGTATTGGCCAATAAATTTATATTTAAATAAAAAAAAAAAGGAAAATTAATTTAGAATTTTGAAATTTTGTTAATTGACGTCAATTATTTTAATTTAGAAACTAACCTCTTGGAGGTTGTTAGGACCGAAAATTGCATGCAGGCTCCACCCAATAAATTGTTATATAATTTATAAATAATTACAAAAAGTCTACATCTAGAAAATAGTTTGAAGGAACACATATTTGCGGAAGTAAATTTAGGCACATAAATCATATGAGTTAGTTAAAGTTCAGTAAAGTCAGCTGTAAAAAAAAAAGGACATCACTTTTATGCACTTGAAAATCTGAAGTTATGTGATACAAAACGTGTTTTGCCAACAGGACGAAACTTGCTAGGATGATTCGCTGGTTTGCGCAATATGAGACAAGAATTTCTCTATTTCTCCTACCAGCATATTGGCTGTGGCAAACAAAAAACACGTTTCTTTTAGCGTCTGTGCAAGATCAGACATGTTGTAGCATTAATGTTCTTTATTGAAGAAAATATCTGGTTATTTGTCAAAATTAAAGTAAATTAATTGCATCACAGAAATTCGTTAAGATAGTAATTAAAAGCTTCTTAGATGATTATAAATTTATTTATATATATAGTTTTGTTTTAAAAGAAAGCTTGTATAAGACTTGTAAGATTCTTCAAAAGTCTATAAAACGAAATTTTCTGATTTAGAAGAAATTTCTCTAATTGTTTTATATTTGACATGTTCAATAGGATATTCTGATCATTTAATGTTCAACATTAGTCTGCACTTATTTCACAAAATTGTTCAAAACTTAAAATGTGCCTTTACAAGGTTTTGTAAATGATGTTTTAAGAAAAGAAAATTTTTATAATCATTTAGTTTCAAAAGAAAATAGAATATTAAATAAAACATGAAATACATATTTTAAAGAATACATGATAATTAACAAATTATTTTAAAAATTAACAAAATATATAATATGACAAAATCTGTAAGGTTGAAGTACCTGGTTAATCCTGTCGCAGTTCACGTGAGCATGTACCGAGAAAGATGATGGTTATTTTAACATTTTGAACTAGGTTATTTAAACAAAAACGCACGAACTGTAAATTAACATGATGTTGTATGAGACTTGTAAGGTTAGAGAGAAAAAAAACTTTTGTTAGATGAGTGATGCAGAATGTAGACCATGTTGTTATCACATCTAGACTGTGGACCGGGTATTAGAGAAGCTAGCTTGACCGGCGAATGGACTTTGTGTTTAGGTATCAGGCGATGCTTGGTTTTGGAGCGGGCCGCCAGGTGCCAGCATCTGTCAAGGGACGGAAATTGGATGTGGAAGAGTTAATGAAGTTATATTGCGGAAGTGTTTTTTTGAATTTAAATGCTACAACGTTTACTGTGCGTGTCATTATAAATTGTTGTTTGTGGTGGTTATATACTTGATAGTCTTACGTACTCGAGGAAGCTTACATTTACTGTGCGTGTCATTATAAATTGTTGTTTGTGGTGGTTATTTACGTGACAGTGCTACATAAGTGGTAATTAGTAGTCGTGATGGCCGGTGACATGCTTGGGGATGACGATTTTTTACAGTTATTAGAACTTCCCAGTTCAGAATTTTACGAAAACTTCTCAGACGACGGTGACTGGATCAGTGACGCCTCAATCCAAGACCGTGCAGATCAAGATGGCATTACTATTACACAGCTAAGTGAAATAGATTCCGATAGTGTCGTAAGTAACAAATCTAACCCCCTGATTTTGATGACACCCCTAGCACCTCTAAAAGAGCCACAAAACCCCGCCAAAAAAGAGAACGTAAAAATAAAACTTTCAAACAAAAAAAAAAAGCGGATTTCAATGAAACCAAAAATGAAGAAAAATAAATATCTTCATGTTTGGAATAATGATGTTTTTGTTCCTAAAAATCACCATTACGATGATACACAGAGTGGTATAGATAGCCCACATTTATATCCCGATCCTTGCCGTGAAATAGACTGCTTTGATAAAATGTTTCCTGAAGAAACAAAAAAATTATTGTAGATTAAACGAACCGGCATTATGAATATGTGATTTCAAATCAGGCCCCAACACCTAAATCAAGGCTTAGAAATGGAAACCTTAGACAGTAGAAGAGTTCAAAATCTTTTTAGCTATTACTTTGCTTATGGTCCACAACAAAAAAAAATGTTTTGGAAAATTATTGGTCTACTGACAAACTTCAGCTAAACTACATACCAAACCTTACATCTCGAAACAGGTAATGCACCATTTTGCGCCTTTTACATTTTTCAGAAAACGCTCAGCAAAATCAGCACGGTAGACTTTCCAAAATAAAGGAACTGGTTGACATGTTTAGGAAAATATTTTCTACTAATTTCATTCCGTTTAGAAATTTGTGCATAGATGAAAGTTTACTAAAGTTCAAAGGCAGACTATCTTTCAGTTTATACCATCTAAAAGAAGTAGGTTTGGTGTAAAAACCTACGTTTTATGTGACTGTGAGACAGAGTATGTGCTGGACCTCATTGTGTACACTGGAATGGACAGTGAAATATACAATACCGAAGACATAGGTATTTCAGGAGCGATCGTGACTGCTTTGCTTATACCGTTCTTGAACGAGGGTCACTTATTGTTTGTCGACAATTGGTACAGTAGCCCCGATCTGTTCACGTACTTACACTTGAATAAGACCAACGCTTGTGGCACGGTTAGAGGTGAACGATTAGGGATGCCTCAGTTTCAACAAGAGTTAGAGGTTGGACAAACGTAGACATGTAAAAAAGTTTGATTGTCAGATGGGTCGATAAACGGCAAGTCTTGATGATAACAAGTTGTAAGCATGGGACATTCTCCAACCAGTAAAAAATTAATTAATTAAGTATTAAAGATTTAGTTATATATTTATTTAATTAAGAAGTTTGCATAGAACATGGAAATTAAAATGATTTAAATGACAATTACAAAAACTTTGAACAAAAATATTTAAACCAAAAAATGATAATCGTACAATTCAAATTAAGCGCCTGCTATGAATAAATGTCGTTAGGCTGCAATTGACAGAAGGCGCGGGTTGGGGTTAAACAATTTTGCCGTAGCCACTTTGAACGGAAAAGTACGAAATTCTAGGAATCACAATGCAACCTAGGAAAGGTCAGTCGAGCGTTCCGTTCCAGCAGCATTCCAACTTAGCGTTCCTTAGAGAGTAGACGCATATTCTGAACGCTCTGCGTTCAAACAATTATGGAGCGGTTTAAAAGTATAAGAAATTAGAAATGTTACACAGTGAAGTTCGTTTAAAAAGGGTGTTGTATTAATAAATATTTTTGGACATAACATGTGAGTAGAAAATACTGTAACCTATGTACATTAATAATATGTAAGTGTTTGAACTTTGGACAGTGAATCAGATTCCTAGTATGTAAGCTTCACATGTAAATTTAGAAACGTCTTTTATTTGTAATATTAACATGTCGATCCTAGTATATAAGTGATTGGTGTTAATTAAGATTCTTTTGTTAAAATTATAAACCATGCAATTTCTGGTCATAAAAGAAAGATATTCATTTACAAATGTGAGTGAGTAAATTCTCATTGAGTATATCCTTCCATTCACGTGTCACAGTAGTCTGCCTGGTGAGTACAGATTAGAGCCTGAACCTTAAATTTCCTTCTTTTAATAATACTTGATAATCTAAAATGAATTAAAACTCATAAATTAAATAAAAGCATCTTACAAAATAGCGCCCGAACAGTGGGTTAACAATAAACACATCTTACAAAATGAACATGTCAACGAAATAGTAGATAGTGGCAAAGTAAACTACCAAACTGCTCAAAAGATTATGAAGCCCGTTTGTGGACAGATCCGATATGATGCTTACTTATGTTGAAAGTGTTAGGCGTACCCAAAAGGGGTACACATTTTTTCTCTTACATTTACTAGATCTTGCTATTTTCAATAGTCATGCTATATACCTCTGCAAAACTGGTAAAAAACCAACACTTCAAGAATTTCATCTTGAGATAATTCGTCAACTCTTGGAAGATAATATGCAAACTCAGATCCTACATCATAAGACAGGTGGCCGCCCATCCCCTGGGGATCCTCCACTAAGACTTACGCAATGTTATTTTCCGATGTGTGTTCCCTCCACGGATAAAAAGGAATACCCAACACGTAAGTGTCACATTGGCAAACACACGTCGAGACGGGAACAAGCAAGACGAGAGTCACGTTACATGTGCGAAGACTGCAGCGTTGCTTTGTGCGTCGAGCCCTGCTTCAGAGAATATCACACTTTGAAGCACTACTGAAAGAACAAAAGCTGCTTGTGTACATATGGTAAATAGTTTTTTTCTTCATTTACTACAAAGGAACACTTATTTTTATCACAAGAAAATTTTTATTTTATTTTAATTGTAATTTTTAATTATAACTCTAGAAACCCCCCCCCCCACTCACCATCTCAAAGTTCAATATTTTGAACGTTATATGTTTTTTATGATGCCTACAAACAATATTGATAACTGTTTTCTGTAAAAAACAACTGGTGCAATTTTTTCATGAAAAGGTAAAAATCGTCTAAAAACAACAAAAATACGTGGCACTGGCGGTTTTCGGCTAGACTAGTTACACGGCAGTTAAGGGGTTAAGAGGGGTGAAACATATCCATATATAGTAATAGAAGTGATGATTAAAAGAATTGAACTTGTGTTTACTACCAAGGCTCCCTTGAGAGAGTCTTGTCTTGTCTTCATAAAAGGATAGATGTATGTCATGTCTGGTCTGACAGTATTTATTTAAGCAATGTAATAAATGTAAAACCTAGGGAATCTACTTTACACATTAATTGCCCCACAGTTAGTGAGCCAATTGTAATAACTGTAAAACTGAAGGTTTTATAAAATATTACTTTATTAACAAAAAAAAAAAAAATTAATTAATTTAAGATTATTATTTTTATTTTACTTATGATTTTAAAATCTTGCTCAGCTTATGGGCGCCAGGCAGCTTTCGCTTACCAATTTTGAAAAACAAGAATTTAAATATTTAAATCTCAGGGCTTGAGTTCTTTTAAAAGGGTACTCCACAGTGATTCCAGGTATCAAATGAAGAACTCTATTATATGCTGAAATTTTACATAAATTTATTAAAAACAAGTAATTTTTTATACATTAGCATTTGTTATAGAGACATATATCATGGGAACAACTATAGCTATCATCTTAGTCAAATTGATTTTTATTTTCTCAGAAGGAGAACTGATCTTTTATTCTTTGAATTTGAAATTGACTTTAAGTTGCAACTAAAATTGATTTTATGAATAAAACAAATTGAAAACATCTACTTTTTTATATGAATTTACGTTCCTTCAATAGGGATAAATATGTCATTAGACATTTATTAATATTTTACATAAAAAGAAATTACTATCCTTTATACATTAAATTTATAAAATAAAAAATTAAAAATTAAACATTGTAAATTTCTATATAATAAGAGTAAATATAGTGTGTTATTTAACACAAGTTACCAGTCCATAGTCATACTGTACATAATTCAAAAGTAGTCCTGCAGCGTCCTAACTGATGCCATTGTTCTGTCCGTGGCGAAATTGTATTTGCACCTCACGAATGTTTGTAAAAAGAAAGTCTGTTTACACACTAGTCCATTCTGCAATTTGTAATTGTTCATTTGCCGACCGCATTACTATAACACACGCTAATTGTCTATTGTCTATGCGCGAGAACACGTCTAATCAACTTACTGTTCAAACAAATTTTGTGCTAATACACTCTCTCCCCTCACAACCAACGATTAAACTCTTTACATTTTTTTATTGTTCTATATGTCAAATTAGTACATCACTCTATGCCAATTCTTTCCACAACAGTCTCTAAATTTCTTACTGAACTTAACAAAAACACATCATTACTCTCCAAGTTCCTTCTTAAGACTGTCCCATTCACAGTTCTATCCAGACTGATTATACACCCTTTCTCCTCTAAGCTCCTTATTAGACTGAGGCCCCATGCTGGAAATCTCACGTCCGTTATTTTTCAGAGTTTACCCTTTCTGTATCATGGACTCTATTCAAAATCTCGACATATCAGCGTTATCTGTTTCATCGAATGCACTGTTCAATACTACGCGCATGTCAACTAGTTCTTTTTACAAATTTATATTCACACACAAAATTATTTAATTTCTTATAACTAAAATTCTTAAATCCTATACATTATTATTTACTTGTGTTTGGAAATCTATATTAATTGAATTTACTTTATTTTAACTTTTAAAGACATAAGTCACGTTTTCGACTTATTTATCCCCTTCCAATTTCGTTCTATACGATTTCCCACTATTATTTATTATTCAAATTGGATTAACTTTTTTAGGTATTACAGCAACACATAAAAAGTTATAATTTATCTCACAGAGACATTTAAAGTGAATAATAATCAATAATACGAGAGCTTAAACATATGAATAAATAAACTTTGATAAATCTTTTCATATCGAATCAAATATGTGAGGAAAGTGAGTTTTTCATAATGTGAAGCTGAGAAACTTGGACAATTGTTTCTACTTACGTAGAGTGAAAACGTCACAATTATAACAATTTCTATAAACAATAATATTTTGTTTGAATTTGTGAAATATTTAAGTTTAGGAGATACAAGACTTTTTCTTCTAACATAAAGTTACATATGTAAAATTTTTAGGTTAAGCTATTTCTTTGCTTTGTTGTTTAGTTAAATAAATATACAACTGTAAAAAAATGAAAGAAAATGATTTTATTAACAACTTATTTAAGAACACCTGTTTTGTTGGAGTCATCAGAGTAGTTGGAGAGCAAATGTTGAAGTACTGAAGAGTCAGATAAGAGTTCACAATTTAAGATTTTATTTTATATAAAAGTACTTGAATTTAAAGAAATATTTTTGTGTTTTTTTGGGTGACGCTTTTCATTACAAATAACACCTAATGTGGTTATTTATAAATTATTTTTTTGTAACGTATCTCATTACAAAATAGTGCCCGATATGATGTGGCAATACCCAATATAATACCCGATATAATGCTCGTCCCAATACTCTTCTGTTCTAAATTCAACTATAGTATAGTGGAGACAGGGGAGTTGCTTAATATATAGTTAAACTTAAAAGACCTTGAAATTGTGTACTTTTAATGGGTCAGAACTGCAGTAAGATAAATAAGTTAAGTTACTCCCCTACAAAACAATAACAACTATAATGATAAATATAAACATAACAAAACTAATTAATGCTTACCCAACAAAAGAAGTAACATTCTGCTAGGATATACTGGTTTACACCAATTCCTTGGTCCTGCTTGATATTCTTCTTTAATTGCCATCACCACACGATTATAAACGTTCAAGTCTATAATTAATAACAAATAATTTAATAATTTAGTCAACTAGAAATTAGGGACGAGACGATTAGCTTACCAATTAATAAAAATCGCAGTTATTACAATAATTGGCAATTATAATGAATCGCCGATTCATACTTTTCTTACTGATTCAGGCTTTTACGCTTAAATCAGAAATACTTAAGTTAAAAAAGAATAATGTCAGATTCAGAATTTCTTCTGCAGAAAATACTAAAATTTTTGTTGTTAGTAGATCTATGCCCAGTACACCTATGAATATTTGTAATGTGAATGACAGTTTTGCCTTTCCTCAAAAAACTGCTATATTGAATTCTTCGACTACTAATTTTAGTGTAAAATTAAGAAATCGCTTTGATTCTTTTGGTTCCTTACTGGAAACTGTCTGTGAGAAGTAAACTTTAATGAGTAAAAATAACTATAGTTCTAAGGTTACTAAGATGCAAACAACAATGAAAAAGGTTAAGATTTCTAAGAACTATTTGAAAAAGGGTGATGTTTCATATCGAATAAAACTGAAAAAAGGAAAGTTCTCATACTTTCCAACAGTCATGACAGGGGATTGCTGACTTTAGTGTAATTTACATATTTAAACCTAATGCAAAGCTATACCAAGTAGTCGAAAATGTAGCTTCCTTGACTAAAGATTTTAATGAAAGAGATTTTGTAATTTTTGCTGGAGGTACAAATGACATTGGTAGTGAAAGTGTTGCTTAAATAGTGGACACAATAGCAGACTCTATTTGTGATGTCAAGGCTAATGTAATGATCAATCTTACCATATGGGTATGATAAGTCATATTTAAATAATACAATTTATGATTTAAATAAATAATGTTAAGTATGGTTAAACATAAACATGTATTTTTGTGTGATATAAATAAATATGTTAAAAACATGACCATACTAGGCATGGTCTCCATCTTGGGAAGTCTGGGAAAATTAAACTGACTTCTATACTTACCAGACATATTTTAACTCATAACTTTTGTAGGAAACCGCCACATCACTCGAACTCTGATGTGGTTCCAAGTATTCAGCAAGCGCTAACCAAAGTAATTGGAATACAGATATCTAGAATACAGAGCAGGACCAAGTAAGTTCTGAAGTTTGTACGAACCCTATTATTTCTAATGATGAAAACAATTCTTCTTTTTTAAGTCTAATTACCTTACAACAAAAGAGTTCCTAAAAGAGTCAAGGAGTGTGGAAGATAGTAGACTTCCAAGAGTCGCAGGGAGGGGGGGGCACGCTGGATCTCACACATGTATTTTGGAATAAAATATTTCTTTGTTTTCATATAATATTATGCAGTGTAATTAACAAACTTCAAGAGTTTGAAGTGTTTTTAAATAACTTGTTCATAAAGTATATGACAATTTGTCTGAAACATGGACAACAGTACATAATGAAATAATTCTTAATACATTAGAAGATTATTATTTGGCATTTTGATTTTCAAGAAAAAATAAGTTGTGAGGTGGAGTACAACATATTCTGGTGAGGAATAGTGTTAATTCTATTCCACTTACTAACATCAATGCACTTTCTATTTAATCGGTTTTTGAAGTTTCAGCAGTCTAACTAAAAGCAAATCATTGGTAAATTATACTAGTATCAATATATAGAGCTCCGACTAGCGATATAACAATGTTCATGACTAGAATAAATGAAATTCTTACTATCGTTTCAAAAAAAGAAAGTAAAATACTGTTAGCAGGGGATTTTAACATTGACCAACTAGTCAACAATAGAGATACAGTTAAGTTTCTGAACATTTTGAAAACACAAATATAAAGAAACAAATTTTCAACCTAAAAGGGTTGAGAATGGTAGTTTTCCTGATAAGCTTAAATATTATCTAATAAAACCCATCTTTAAAAAAGGAGATGAAACCGACATTACAAATTACCGTCCAATAGCACTAATACCGGTTTTGTAAAAAAATGTTTAAAAGAGTAATTCTGATCAGAATTCAGAAATTTTTTGATAAATTTAATATTCTAATGGAGAGTCAGTTTGGATTCCGGAAAGGCCTGTCTACACAATCTGCTATATATAATATACTAGATGCTATAACTTGCTCGCTGGATAAAAAAATGTATGTAGCATCTATAACGTGTGACCTCTCAAAGGCATTTGATTGTGTTGATCATGCAGTTCTCCTTCATAAGCTTGAATATTATGGTATTTGTAGAAGGGAAAATAATTTGTTGCTGTCCTACTTATGTAGAAAACAAAAAGTAGTCATACAGACTCTTACGGGAAATAAATTCTCAAGGTGTGCCCCAGGGATCAATACGGGGTCCTTTATCGTTTTTGGTCTACACAAATAACATGCCTTATAATATAGGGGAAGCAAAAACTGTTTGTTGATGACACCGCTTTACCGGTTTTGGGGAAGAATATTAACCTAGAAAAGATGGTTACTTTATTGATGATAATGGCAGAACATTGGTTTTTGGCTAATGGTCTAAAACTGAATAAAAATAAAACTCGGTTAATGCAGATCAGTTGTAAACAATTAAAAGACAAAATTTCAATTAATCATTTAGAAAAAAGTACAGACTCGTAAAAATTTCTGGGAGTGGTAATTGATGAAAACATTAACTGAAAATCACACATATTACCTTTATTTCAAATAAACTTAATTCAGCTTGTTTTGCACTACATACTATTTGACGTATTTCCAGTCTGGATTCAATTAAAACAGTATATTTTGCATATGTGACTCTCACCTCAGATATGGTGTTGTTCTTTGGGAGAACTCGGTAGAGTCTGAAAACATATTTTCTATTCAAAAGAGAATTATAAGAATAATTTGTAAAATAAAAGGCAGTGAATTTTGCAGAAATTCATTTATGAAATTAAAATTTTTTAACTCTTCCCTGTATATATATCCTTTTTTTTTTAGAAGTAATTATATGGGTGTCGATTTGTACAAACATAGATATTCTATAAGACGGCAAATGCTTCAATACCCAGTACATAGATTAAAGTTGTTCAAGGACAGGATGCGCTTTTCTGGTTTCAAATTGTACAAGTTGCTAGACAATATAAAGGAAGTGCCTAGCATTAAAAGTTTTAAAAATAAACTTAAGGGTTTAATTGTAAAGCGGGTATTTTACTTGATGGAGGAGTAATTTGGGCTTTAAATAGGTGTTTATTATGTGATTAATGTGAAATAGTTTATAAAATTAGGCATGTCTTATTTATATTACTTGTATTATATATGTATATTAATTTGTATTGTATTATATTATGTATATATTTTTATTATGACAACTCAAATGTTTACTGCAGCAAGGTTTTCTGTACACCAAAATGAGGCTTATAAATCAATCAATCATTTTCTCAGAAAGACGCATATAATTTATGTGTGTAAAACCGATATAAAAATTTTGGAGTTAGCATGTCATAAATCTAAAAAGCTGTTGAAAAATATCAATATAAAAGATCAATTCTTCACAGTTTGTTAGGGACTAGAAAAGACAAACAAGAGTGCTTCATCTTTGTAACTTCGTAGATTGTATATATCTCATATACTATGAGAGCTATTATAATTTTGAATAGATGGCTCAAAAGAGGATAAAATATTGTCAACTTGTGGTATTTGGACAAGTATTGACATTTACAAAAACTATATTAATAATGAGATAATATTTTCTTATATCGAGACGTTCTGTCACATACTACTCTCTAGCGGCAAAACACACCAATTTCAACGAATTATTATATTTTTATGTTTGTCATATGACATTTAGGTTATATAACTATGAAAAGTAGAAAAATGCGCTTTTACTTTTAAACTTTTTAGGGTGTGTTTTTTTCACTTCAACTTATAGCTTAGTAAAAAATATGGTATCCGAATAATTTATATATCATTGTAAAGCGCATGTTTCTACTTTTCGTAGTTATGTGTTTCGAATTTGGTGTTTTTTGCCGCTAATAAATTCTTAATTTTGTATAATTTTATAGATCATAAACTATAACAGTGTGAACGATTTAGAAAGCACAGATTGAAAGATGAAGAAATTTTTATACAATACTGTTACTGTAGATTAATTGAACAGATATGGACTTGTGTAAATTAGACAAAGAATGACATAATTTTATGTTTTACTGCTTTGAATGTTTCAGCAATACAAAATACACAATCTTTACTAATTAATAAAATATTGTTATATTATTTATATGAATATGAATGTTTGGATCATTACCTTTATCACGGTATATATATATTATCGTGGTGGGATGATTTTTAGTAGGCGAAATGTTGAATTGAAAAAAAAGTGAAAGTGATTACCGCTGCACAGGACGGGAGCCATCATACCGCTGTGGTACGATAATCAGTTGGAGGTTATCCAAATGATTAGAGGTTATCACAAAATGAAAAATATTGTTTTTCCTTTAAAGGCAAAAAATCATTTGATCATCACTTTATAAAAAATATTGTCAAACAGTAAAATTATTGATTGATATATTACTTTATATAATGCGTGTATTTATACCTTGTGTTCATTTATACGTGAATCTATTATCGAACAATAGATATGCTGCAAGATGTTATCACTTTAAGTCTGCCCGACAGAATAGTAGTGTTAAGCCTAGTAGAAATAGAAATGAGGTAGGAGAAATATTTGGCCTTGAACTGGTGTTTGTATTTATTTATTTTCAGGTATGGACTTGCACTTTCCTATTTAAGTCTTTTGTAGTAATAATAAATAAATATTTTAAGTAAAGGATTAAAGTTTTGTTTTCCAAATTACAATAATAACACAGTGGAAGACATAGTAGCCAGTATAAAAAGTAACATTAGCTACATGAAAGAGCCTGAGAAAAATTATATCAGAAACGCATGTAAAATCAAAATTCAAGATAATTTAAATAAAAACTTGATTAAACACACCACTGTTAAAAAAGATTTAGAATTAATTAAAGGTATGAGGACAAAAGATTGTTTCTATTTAAAAGCGGATGAAGGGAGTACAATTGTAATACTAGATAAAAAAGATTATTTCTTCAGAATAACCAAAATGTTGGACGAGGGACCTTATGTAAAATTAAAAAGGAATCCTTTAAATAAATGCATTAAGATCAACTACGAAGCTATAAAAAATTGTAGTTCTTTTATTCAAAGGGCATTAAGTGGAAATAATTAATAAAGAACAATTAATGTGATAATTGTGATTTATTAAGTTTCTAGTGATTGTGGTTAGGGGCAAATTCGAATTATTATTGTGAATTTCACCACAGTGCTCAACAAGATTGTATCTTTTGTAGTAGCAAAACCATAGGTACAGTTTATAAGTGACTTTTATAGTACAATTCTGATGATAGTGGTTTGATCATAATTTGTAAAAACAACTGACTAAATAATTGGAGAAACTTTTTTTGTTCCAAAATTACCAAAGGAAGTTTGTATTGAAATAGAAAATAATTCAGGTTTGTCAAATTGGAAATCAAACGTCTACTAAACAAACACTGTGGAATTATTTAATAAGCATTAATCATCAATAATGATAATCAGTAATTGCTGATTATTAAAAATAATCGTAATCGGTAAGCCTGCATTGTCTCATCCCTACTAGTAGTATAACATAAAATACAGTCATAACAATGTAATTAATATTTGTAAATACATCATTTTAAAAATCAGTCAAATGTGCAATATCATATTTTATAGGATTACTTACGTATGTGCAACCAGCATCAAAGGATTCCGACAACATGATGCAAACAATCCAACAACCATCATGAGCAAAGACTTGTCCTTAAGTATCCCCATCACCAACAGATTGGACAGGGTATGCATATCTTAGAGCAGTGTTTTGTTTTAGTGCATAGTTTATTTTTTCTCAGTGCAGTCAAGAAGGCTTTGTTGAAATATCTCCAGCTCTCTTGAACATATCATCTGCAGATTGGAGACTCCGTGAGTTGTATCAGTAAAAGTATCCTTTGGTAACAAGATGGCCCATCGAGCAACAAAGGTTTGTGTTTTCCTGGAGAGTCTATTATATATACTCAGATCACTTGGTTCAGATTGTATGTCAAATAATTTTCTTTCCTTTAAGCTGTTTTTTTTCCCAAGAATTCAACCACTTACTCCCTGGATAATTTCTCGATCTGTCAGACGTATGAGTCGACTGTCATTTTCAGAAAAGGTTTAGGTTGCAATTGTGCTTTTCATTTCATGGCACATTATTGACCTAGAATCCATAAAAAGACTATTTGTTTTGTCAAGTTTAGTGTTACTGTTAATATTTCCTGTAGGTATATGAAGTTTGTAGTTGGTGTATACTTTACTATTTCCCATAATACTAATCTTGAATCCGTTAAGATACACACTTTACCCACCTTGAGTTCTTTAAAACGTTGAAGGGCCAGATGTATTTTATAGGGTTATATTGACTACTTAATAACATAAATATTTTATTTGCTACGTGCATTGAAATATCTATTACAGCTCAAAAGACAATATTTTTTTTTCTAGTTCATATATATATATATATCTCGCCCCTAAATAATCTCTCTCTCTCTCTCTCTCTCTCTCTCTCTCTCTCTCTATATATATATATATATATATATATATATATATATATATATATATATATTACTACTCCAATTGGTAGTACAGAGCATTAGCATACATTTTCCCCTAGAATATTAATGATCCTTTATGCTGATCACATGTTTAACAGAGATGACAAAACAACAAGTATAATTTTTATAAGGCATGTTATGAAACTTTAACACTTTGCGCTCGAATAGGGTCTTTAAAAAAGTTCCTCTGGAGTAGTATGGCCACTGGGAGTGGCCACGCCATTTTCTATATCAGCTTGGAATTGTTTTCGCAGTCTTGGTCCGC
The DNA here is from genome assembly GCA_963513935.1 of Aphrophora alni. Lineage (NCBI taxonomy): Eukaryota > Metazoa > Arthropoda > Insecta > Hemiptera > Aphrophoridae > Aphrophora > Aphrophora alni. Next base: position 59,626,478 of record OY740770.1, on the reverse strand, counting down.
CCAGCTCGTATGGCCACTCAGAATGGCCAACACAAAATCTTGCGAACACTCGCATGGCCACCGTGAGTGGACATAGCATTACGTATCTATGAATAGCTTTTTTGTATTCTCAAAATTATATTATTTTATGTGGAAAGTGCTGGAATCTGTAGGGAAACTCTTGAACTATATGAACAACGCATGATTTCTTTCCCTCCTTTTATAACAACTGTGTTGAATTCCATAATATAACATCTATTATGAGGTTGAAATACTATGCAATACCATGTTTTTTTTATTTACACTGTTTTTAAGTTTTTAAATATAATAATTTGAGTTATAAAAAATTAATAAGTTATAATGTAAGTTTGAACAATTTTAAAACATTTTCTATATTGTAGTTTGTCATCTGTTATTTATATAATAAATATAAAAATATAACGTCTTTATGAGGTTGAAATACTATGTAATACCATGTTTTCTATTTCAAATAAGTTGTATTTGTCAATAAACAGAGCTTATTTATAAAATATTCATGTTTGCTCTTTTAAATAGTTACCTAGATGTCAAGTGAATTCAACAAAACAATTCCGAGCTGGTGATGCCGTCCGGTCAAAATGGCAGCCGTGTAACAGCCGACGAACGAGCGGCCACTCACGGTGGCCATGCGACCTGAGAGGACTAAGCTCACAGGAAATAATACAAGGTGTCTACGAGTCGGGTGTGGCCACTGGTAATGGCCTTTCGAGCGCAAAGGGTTAACCTTAAATTTTGTTAAAATTAAAAAACCAGTGATACATAATTTTAGCTGGACCATGGTTACTATATTGCAGTGCAAAGATTTAAGGGAGCAAAGTGGACTTATACTTCCTCCCTTACTTGTACAGCTATAAATTGATTCGTATAATTCATAGCTTTATACTTCTTAAACAGTCAGATTTGAATCATATATCTTCTGTGGTATAAATCCAATAGATTGGCTGATTAGTTTGTCTCCTAACTATATTTCAATATTGAGTAATAATCAAACTACTAATAAAATTGCTTCATGAAATTTACTAAATTCAAAATGTTTTGTATATTATGTTCACTACATGTTAAAATAAGCCATTTGAAGATTATTTATCCTCAAATTATAATTAAACAAATAATTTTTGATCAAACAAGATTTAAGAATAAAAACTAAATTTATAACTGATTTTGTGACAACTGTGTCAACATGATACTATGTAATGTCTGCCGATCCTAACACCATTTTTGTCTTAACACACATACAAACACACACACACACACACACACACACACACATATATATATATATATATATATATATATATATATATGTGTGTGTTTTATTAAACATTATAGACCACAATTGGCATGTAGTGTTACTTTTAAAACAATTGGATAAGTTGGTTAGCTAAAAATATCAATTGATAAATTTAAAAATACTGGTCTACTATCAAATTTTAAAAAAATTTCACCCATATGTCGTATATCTTAAAATAATTTGTTTTGTACAGTTTCAAAATTTCTATCTAAATATCTCTAAACATATTTTTAACAATAAAAATAAGAGAATTACTATTAAAACAAAACTTTCAAACCTTAACCTCAAAATTAGAAAAAAATTAGCAATAAAATTTAAAAATCAAATTTTAGTTCAATTTAGAATTAAAACTAGATTATACTATATGTGGAATATGATTTTTTTTTTTTCAAATGGTAACAAAACATCAAAATGGCAGCAGCCTGAAACAATTTTTCGGAAGTTTTTTCTTCCCTGTAAAAGGTCATTTTATGCATCTGGTGATCTACATATATTAATCCCAAGGTTGAGGTTAACAAATGAGCTAAATTAAAATCACAACCTATCATGTCAGGTTACCAGTAGCATGCCAAGTAATATTAACCCAAGTTTGATCACAAAAATTGTGTATGAATTATGAAACTGTTTTACCTTATTGCTTAAAAATATAATACAAATCACTTACATATTAGGTATTTATTATAGGAATAAAATCGTTCAAGTACCTAGACTCCATCGTCCAAAGTGGTAAATCTGTGCAGTCAGAAAAAAGCAGAATAAAAGATGAAATACAGAGAAGAGAGCAAAAAAATATATTGAATTCAGAAGGATGCCACACATTCCTGAGAATATAATAATAGCCAAAACACCATACGTAGAGTGAGCATTTGCATTGATATCAGCATGTCTGGACTGGTACATTCGTAACATGGAGAGTGTTGACAGTACATACATGAAGCTTGTATCTAGAAATGGATAACATATTGTTCATGAATAATAAAACATTTTAAATCAAACTGATTAATAAAACTACAAATTAAATTAGTACACATGGTTTAATTTAAACTATTCTTGTTTATTGTTGAAGTAAAAAATATAGCAAAAACTGTTGGTTTCTATCTCTATTGAATTAAACACAAATTTGTTAACACATTAACTGCCAAACGTTAAATAACCCATTCCCACCATGAGTGCCAAGTTAACTAATAAATGCTTCAATATAATTTTAGTGGCTATATACTGAAGGGGGGAAGGGATGGTCTAACAATAATTTTGATAAAATTGATATACTGTATAACTAAATAAATATGCGGCCAATCGGGCCGGCATAAAAATTTTCAGTTACGGAAGTGATTGTAATTTAACATGCCAGTACGATCAGCTGACACCGATACTCCTTATATTATTATGTAGATTTGGTAATTCCAGTGTGTAATATTGGAAGCACTGAATTTTACTTAGGAGTGCAGATCCCTACATTAAACACACTGTGTCAGCGTGGCTTAGTGGTTTGTATGAATTACTGTGTGTAATCTGTTTGAAGAACTGAATTTAAGTATAGTGAATTGAACTTTAGTAACATGGCAAATCCAATGCATTCTTTGGAATTACATAGAGAACTAGAAGACAATTTAAGTGGAAATGATGATTGTACGTAGAATAATGAAAGTGAGTAATATGAAAATAATTTCACACCGCTTGTTAGTGACTCAGGTGGTATGAGCTGAGAAGACAATTTTGAAATAGAGCTTGATAAAACACATTTAACTGAGGGGTTGTATGAATGTTCAAGTGATGAAGATCATAGATCATATATTTTTATATAGCTAGAATTATGAGAAATACCTTCTATCCCATGAACTAAATGATCCAGCTGGTCTTTTATATTAAAAGGAATAACCATTCCACATATTTATGCCTTACAGTGGACAATCCAAAAAGATTTTTCAATGCACATGAAATCCTGGATATGATGTAATTATGCATAGAGATTTAATGATGAATTATGAATTTGAATTTATGATGTGATTATGCTTATGATCAACTGATTTCAATAAAATTGTGTTAACTGATAAATTAATTTAACTCATTGATTTAATGGTTAGAGAGACTAACAGAAATACTGAACAAACAGTAACTGATAAGACGGCTTAGTCGAACTAGTAGACTAAGAAAATGGATACTGACTAATACAGATGAGATATGTTTGACTAATGTTGTGAGAGACATGAGCTGAGCACACAGCTTTACCGGTGGTCGGAGTGACAACTCATTACTCAAAACAAAACTCAATTAATTTAAACACAAGTTTGGTATGAATGTTAAGGAATGTTATAATAAGAATTTGGATACTGGTAATTCTTAGAATAGCAGTGATACAAGGTTAAGCAAACAATTAGTTTATTTGGATAGCGGCTATTGAAACAGATAACCTATACTAGGCCAATTATACACTGTGCATGCAAGATCTACGAAATCATTTGATTCAATGAACTGGTTAATTCTAGTAAAAAACCAAATTCTTGTGATAAGATTTATGCAGTATGATGGTTTATATCCTCAATTTAAAGTCAAACAAACCAAAAGAAATACATATAAATGTAATTATTTAGAAAAAGATCAATCTTAAAATATTTGCATGTTTGATGGCAGTAAAAAGTATTTAATTTGTGGTGACAAAAACAATAGGAGTTTTTTTATTAGTATTTTTAATGGAGATTTTTAAATTTTTTTATTTGTGTTTTTTAAAATAATTATCTTTACAATAATTAATGGTAACTACTGCCACAAATAAAAATGTAAAGACGTTTGGTATCCAATTAATGTATTAATGGTGAGATAAATAAAAAAATAAAATAAATACAAATAGCTTAATTCAAGACATAAATACTATTACAAATAAATCAAAATGAATTAAATATCAGACTTACCAAATTTGTGCTTGCACACAACCTGAACAGGCTCAAAATAGGGCTCTATCCGACTAACCAGATTGTAGTTAATGAAGATGAAAAAGGAAAAAAAATGTACGTAGAAAATTATATAATGATCAGGTTTAGGGGGGGGGGGGGTTACAAAACATAATGAAATAATTTTAACGAGAAAAAAAGGACACTTGTGCAATTATTGAAGGGGGGCTGATTAAATTTATATGAATTTCACAAGGAAAACAATTTAAGAAACGGAATTGCAAAAAAATATTATTCGAAATTTATAATAATAAGTAAAAAGAATGACGATGGACAAACAAACCGAAAGTTGTAGAACACATGAATAGCTAGCCAAATGAGACACGTCGACCAATAACGAAAATTATGTTTAAATATGTGCTCACAAAACACAAAGGGCCAAAAAAGATCGTAACCATGCTCTGATACCATTTTTAACGTACCGGGTCCATCTGGAATATAACTAGGGTCCTTGGGTGGAAACTAAGCTACTATTTATAATTATTTAGAATTGTGGATCTTCGATCAAGAATTCTCGGGCCTTGTGCTAACAGGAAGAATTATGGCCACAAGTCTTAGATTTGTCTCACCTGACATCCATTATTGACGAGTCCTAATTATCTATTATTATATGATTATTCTAATTTAATATGTATGCTAATTTACACTAATGTTAACTTTGCACAAGGCCAGAAGTATTTCAGCCTATTCAACCATTTTACTTAACAAAAACAAATAGTTAATTACATATTTTAGAAAGTGCACATCAGCGGCAAACTGTTCCAGGCCATCGGACCCATATTTGCAAGACCTAAGTGGTCATAATTTTAGTATTATCCCACAAATTAATAATGGACCCACACACTGTGAACACAACCGTCCAGATCCAAGGTAATTCGCACTACTGTTCCAAATTCAGATTGTTCGAAACTCAACTGGTATAAAGGGGTAGGGGTCCTCCTTCCCCAATTATCAAAAATAACCACCCCACGCCTGATAGCCTGGCAATAGGCTACACATCATGCCCCAATGTGATAAGGGCATCACAGGTTTGCTTTTAGTAGTGCCTAACAAACTTTGAAGATTTGATCTTTCTAATATATATATTCCTGCCGATATTACTGCAAAGAAGAAATTTAGATATATGACAGTATAAAGATCAAACATCATGGGCACAATCTTACTATGGCATAGAATAATAGAAAGTCTTACTTCCTAGCGGAATCTTGTTGGTTTTATTCACTTGCTTGCTGTTAGCTATTTCCCCTTTTGAGTAAAGCGTGGGTTTATTCATTTTATTTTTATTATATGAAGTTATTGTGTTTTTTAGAGTGATTTATTTATTATAATTTTTTTTATACAAATTATAATATGTGTGTTAGAGTTTCTAGAGTGTATGTTTTTGAGTTAATTTTAATATTTTGAGAGTATTTGTTACAGGTCTAGTCTAGACTAGGGTGCAAAACTTTTTGTTGGTTAGTACAAAGAAACTAATTTATTTATTTTTGTTTTTACCAACATATTCACAAATATAGTACAAAACTTTAAATATCTTGAAAAAATTATTAAAAAAAAATTTATTGTAAATTTAGGCTTTCAATGTGGAATTTTGACTTTGGTTTTTGTAAGAATTTTTGATTAATGACATACTAACTCCAATTTTTTTTTTTATTACATAGGTCAATTCTATGCACCTTTCTGAGAATAATGATAATAAGAAGTTGTGTTTTCCATAATATTACTATTTTTAGTGATTTTTTTTAAATAAGGCCTAACATCTTCGCTAATTTCGATTTAAAAAAAAAAAAAATCATATGGAAATTTTACAAATTGATTTTTTTTTTTTTATCAATATTTATTCATAATTGCATTACAAAACTTTTGTATATCTTGAAAAAAGCTTAAACAAACATTTTTTGTTGTTGTTAATGTAGGTTTTTCTGTAAAATGTTCACTTCATTTTTTGATTCCTAACATACTTCTTGCAAAACCTTTACATTTAATATTTTTTCATTACAAAGATAAATCTATGTATCTTTTTGAGAAAAATGATGTCATAGAAGTTTGGTTTAGCATAAAATTACTACAGTATCTTATGAATTTAACAAAATCGAAGAAAGTTTGCACGGCCAGGTTTAGGGTTTATATAATTGTATACCAAAAAAAAAATATATATATATATATATTATATATATATAATCCATTTGGTAACTATAAAATGAAAGAAAGTTGGTTGGAGAGTGAACTATTCTATACTGAATTCCCTTATAAACGTTAATAAATTCTATATACAATAAACTTTCTTCTAAATATTAAATAAATGATATTTCGAACTAAAAACAAAACAAATATAAAAAAGGAAAGAAGGCATGTGAATTAAAAAAATCTCTAGATCAAGAAATACGCTTCATATTTTCACCCACCCAATAATACATTTATTAATTAAGAATCTCAATCATAAATTTTAATTTGTGAATGTTAACAATTGTTTTTAATTTATTGTGAACCTAGTTAATTCGCTGGGGGATCATAAATTTGACTATGTATCCATTACCTCTGCCTATTTCATTTGTTTAATTACAATAATAATATAATAAATATGTATAGCTAGGACTCCTCACATCATTTTAACTATGACCTCACTGTCTTACCATTTGGCTTGCCATGGCAGTGTGGCCCAGTCAAGGAGGCCACCAAATAAAAACTATAATAAGTATAAATTAGGATGTAATGGGAAGAGATTCTAAATAATAAAATATCAATTGGCACTTGCAATTTTGTTGAGCAGTGCAAGATCACTTAGACGGGGGGAGAGACGAGGAGTGGAGGGCTTGAACCAGGGAGCCGGGAGAGAGTCTGTTCCGAGAGCCGCGAGAAGAAGGTTGAACGGCAGACCGCTACGGGACGAGGTCAGTCCATTTTTCGGCCATGTGCTATCTAAATTAATTAATATGCTGTTCGGCCACTATTAAGGCCTTTTATCTAGCCGTTATGTCTTTTTATAAATTCTAATTATTACTGTATTCTTCTAATTCAGCGCTAAAATAAAAGATAACATTTAATTTAACTTGCGTTGCGTGCGTTCATTTAGCTTCCTAACCCGACTCCTTGGCCCATCCTGACAAGATTCGGCTAAAGTGTACACGGTCTCCAGTCAGCCGGAGCTTCCAGCTGGTCAAAAGAAGTGGAGACGGTCACAAGCAGCTAATGTGTTAAATGCTAGCTATTTTTTTTTTTTTTTTACAGTAACTGTTAACATTTATATGTGTTTCAAATTTACCTTATAAATCCTTCACTTAAATGCAGAATAAAACAAACCTGCAACAGATAAAACAAAAACTCGAACACAAGTACTCACAAAAATTACTTTTGTGAGATTTTGTGTTAGAGTTTCTGTTTATCTAATATCTTACAAGTCAAGCTCAATATTTATTTATAAACCTACAACAGTCTTTTTTGATTTATATTAAACTTATTTCTACAAATAAATATGTGGTGAATTTACCAAACTGAAAGTTGCTTTTATTTGGACAAACATGGTAACAACCACTTAGTACACCTTCCATTATCAAAGCAACACCCAATGCATAATATAGTCCATACTGTGGTGGTAAGCCAAATCCAGGGTTTTGAGTTCGAAATGCTTCTCGTCTCATTACAATACAAATAAACATGACACCTAATGCCAAGTAGCCAGTGTTAGAAAAAATGTGGTTGAAGTCTGTCATAAAGTACAAATGATGTGTACACAAGAAGTTGTAATAGCAGAGATCTTGGTTACCAAACTCATTCAAATTCTGCAAATGTCAAAAATATTTGTTTAGAAAATAATATAAAAACAACATATCATAAAGAGCTACATTGAATTTTCTTTATAAGGTAGTAGATACATAAACCATTTTTACACAAATATAAAATCAAAAAATAATTTGAAGCTCACATATTTTACAAAAGAAAAAGTAGTAAGAGTATTTAATTATCTCTATGTACATAATAAGCATAACAATAGAATATCTCTTGCTCAAATTTATGATACATAGGGCATGGCAGATCATATGTAATGGTTGGTTTTGAAAATAATATAATGTTAATAAACAGATTTTGGTAGTTGCTTATTTTTTGAGTTGATTATTTACTGTTTTTTTTTAATATAAAACATATCTATTAGTTGATACCCATTACTTAAAATGCTTTCTTGTGATTAAGTTTATTTCACACTTTATGTAATATATATACATAAATGTACATATATTATGCTACATCACTATAATCCAGTGGTGCCGCTGAATGTATGTATATAAGGTTTGCTTTCAAAGTAATGAAACCAATTTTTCTCAGATATTAGCAGCATTGTGAGACTAACAATACAACTGCTATTTATTATAAAATTTATTTATATTCCCATAATTGTTTACTCTTAACCTTAACAGATTTGACTGCTATAGTTTTTATAAGTATAAGTGTAATTCTGATCAAATGTGTAAAATTACAAAATACTGTGACAAAAACATCAAATAATTTAAAACTGGTTTTAAGAGTTTCGTTTATGTTCCGATAACAGGTTTTTAAGTAGCACAAGTCATTGAAACAGAGGAGAATAAAAACTATTCTGAATGACCAAGCATAACATGAACTAATGAATATGAGAGTCACAATAAGTCTGATAGGTGCTTGATTGAAAATTATTGTTTATGAATAAATTTGAGTCACCAAACTGCACATAAAAATTTGATACATAAATCAAATATACAGAAAATTTGCAAAAAAATAGTTTTAATGGGAGGGATAGTTTATAGTGAAAACCATTATGATCATAATCTCCACTCAGGAGCAGAACAACTGAAAATATGATGTCCTGAACTTCATAGATAAATTGTAAATGACATAGATTTGATTTAAAATGTCGTAAATTGTGTGGATTGCTCCAATCAGTACTGGTTAATCTGAAATGCAACTACGATTTTTTGTAAAACATGAGTTCTCACTTCTAACTTCCTTGTACTAGTATACATTGGAACCTTAGACAATCAGTGGAAAAGGTGCTTTCAATAATACTTTAGAAACTCATTTTATAATTAAGTTAATTTATTTACAAAAAAAAAATTCTTTTAAATTAATACTAATTTATAACTAACTACAACATCTTAACAAGAATCATTGTTTATTTTTTATAATTGTTCATAATCATCAATGAAAAGAGAAAAGTCAATTGTCTATTTTATATCATCAAAATAATAAATTGATCAGTTATATAACCAAGTTATTCTAAGTCTTTTTGTTACAGAATTACAATGTCTAAGTGCTTTGTTCACGAGCAATTTATTATTTTTCACTTCTCCTATTTTTTAAACAACGTTTATAAAATAATTTAACATTATATGAATATATTTCTGCCCACCTTACTTATTAATTTTGAATCTAACTTTTATTTACGGAAATATGCGTCTATCTATTACGGGTGACTTCAGCATCTGATTAACTTAGTAACACTCTCTCTATCTCTCCTGTCCAAACACTTTCTTAGGAATTGTTCAGTTTATGACCATACTTGGGCATCGTATGATCAACCTTATTCCCTTAATGGACATCGTATGATTGTTAAGACACCTCCCTCCTTCTTCTAGAATGTTCTTTCTCTACATATGACGGACAAATTGTTTAATTAAAATCATTTTCCATTTTATTATTTCTTAATAATACATTATTATTTACATATGATTTTCTATTATTACATTTTAACTAAATCATTATTTATTTATTATTGACTGGTTGTAATCTCATGCTTACAATTGTGATTAATCAGCACATAGCCATTGAGTGTACTTATTTGTTTAACCATTGAGTACAATATAGAAAATTTTAAAAAGAGGAGTTGAATTCAAAAACTGGTTATATAAAATCCAGTAATAACAAAAAAAGAAAATCCAAGGTGAAAATGCTCATTATTTTGTTTATATTTGAGGTATTTTACATTTTTGTATAATTTATGCTGCAAAGTTAAAAAGTCATTAAAGGTTAATAATTACCCGTAAAAATCCATCAATTATTTATTATATTAGAAACACTAACAGTATTTCAGATGTCTCAAGCATCCATCATCAGATGTGATATCACTTATGAGAGGTCATCACAACTTTAAATAATTGTTTTAAACACATGTAGAACACAACACAAACACTCATGTGTTTATTCATCATCTGATATTAGTTATTAGTACTGGTACTGGGAGGATTGCACTGCAGAGATGACTCTAATCCTTTGGTCAATGACATTCTTTTATCTGTTATCTTCATTGCAGAACCAAATATATTTGAGTTAAAAGACAGTTTATTGTTTACGACATTATGTGCATCCAATTTTACTGCTTTATAAATTTCAGATTCTATAGTCAAACTCATATACCGATTTTATTTATTTATTATTTTTTTTATCACTTTCAAAAAAAAGTTCTTTATTAAAATTAGTGAATCAATTGAAAATCAAATCCTGTAATATTGATAGTTTTGTTTAACAATTAATTGTTACAATATGAAAAATAAAAATGAAATGGTTTAATCCTAAATTAACAAAAATAAATTATACTTTTAAATGTCTTTAAAATTTCTCTTTATATTTTAACTAAAACTTAAATTTAACTATAATTTACAACGCAACGAAATGTTTGAACAGACAAATTTATTTAGAGAAAAAGTCTTTTATTGTCTTGTTTTTCGTTATCTGACCTCTTTTTTGCTGTTGTTTCCCTTCATCTTCATAACCAGATCATTATCAGCTGTAGTTGCTTCATCCTGTTGAGGTACATACTTGAGATGGGTTTCAATGGCTTTTAAAGCATCAGATTGTGGCACCTTGTTTAAGTTGCACATTGTGTTGTCATCATTGTCTTCTGCAGGTTCATTACACAATATCTCTACTATGTCAATGTCTGTGATTTTGATCATTTTCCATCTACTCATTTACATCGGAAATGTCTACATTCTCACACCTGGGAATGTCTTTTACAAGAGAAACAAGTTCTTTATTTTCTCTATCTTCATACTTGTCAACTTGGAGGTCAAGTAAGATCATCCAGGATCGGATGAGTGCAATCTGTGAGACCTCATCCTAGGCTTCAGAACTCCATCTGATTACATCAAAGATATCAATACATTTGAGTCTCTCCAAAAATCCCTTGTAGTTGTCACCATGCCTTCAATCAAAAAAAGAGTAGTCTGAAACGGTACTTTCTTTTTAAGGCATCCAATACTACTTGGTCCATAGACTGGCAGAAAGCAGTTATTCAGAGGAAGAAAGACCACTTTTATGTCAACTCGTCAAAATCGTGGTGTGAAAGGGCATCGTCTAAAAGAAAAACGGTTTTCTTTCAAAAACTTTTCCACTGATGGCACAAACTCTTTAATAAACCATTCTTTAAAAATGCTGCCATTCAGCCAGGCTTCCTTCTGTGCAGTTACTTCTGTACTATACTACAGCCAGGCTTCCTTCTGTACTATAGTGGGAGGGACTCTGTAGATCTCAGATTTTTAAATGCTCTGGGCTTTATAAATTTTCCAATAATAGTAAGTCTTAATTTGTGAGTTCCACTTGCATTGCTACATGCAAGCAATGTTACTAGGTCCTTGTTTCTTTTGTACCCAGGTGCAGCAGCTTCTTATTTTGTAGCTAAAGTTTTTGTTGGCATAATTTTAAAATTGATTCTGGTCTCACCACAATTAAAAATCAGATCTACTGGTAAGCCTATATCATCTATTAACAGATGAAACTTCTTTTAAAATTATATATAATGTCGTTATCAACGGACAAAGATTCTTCAGCGATAGTTATCTGGCATATGCTCTATCTCTTTTTCCAATGATCCAACCAACTGCTGGAGGCTTTGAATTCACTGTCCTCACTTTCTAATAACTTTTTAAATTGCAGTGTCTTTTTTTGAAGTAAGGGTCCTGATATGAGCACACCTTTCCCCCTCATTGTCTCATCCCACAGGAACAGTACCTCACTTACTTTATAGTGAGAGTCTTCCTTCATTGTTTTGCGCACTTTTATACCACTTCCCAAGGTTTGGCTTGTACACCATTTCTCTATTTCCGCTTGATTTTTATTCCAGTCATCAACCATACTTTTTCCAACTCTCAATGCTATAGTAATTTTTTTGGCTGACACTCCCATTCAAGTCTCTTAATAGCATTGATCTTCTCTTCCATCATTACGACTTTTTTTCCTTTCTCCACTCATATTCACTCATAAAATCTTAACACAATACAGTACACAAAACAATAACACAATACACAAAACCATCTCATAAAAATCTAAATTAACTCAATACACAAAATATAACCTCAATGACAACTAATGTAGATAAAGGAAAGTGGTGAAATACAGGATGTACGTAAACGTTCCCTGTGGACAACAAAACATTTATAGGTTGTAGAAAGTTTATAGTTAAATTGTACCTCAGTGCTAACGTCTGGCGTTTTGCTATGATACTAAGCACATACACGATTGTATTATGATTTTACAGCTGAAAAGTTTCAGGTGCCACTACGAGTTTAGAAATATGTTTTAGACGCTGTAACGGATGGGTCACCCTTGGGTGAAAACAGTATCATTTAGCCACTTATAAGTGGTTATATCAACACTACTATAATATTAGTAAGGATGCGTGAGAAGGCTTGTCCAGAGGAACGTGGATTACCGATTTAATTTTCTGACTCTTTTCAATTTTTCTCATCAGACTAAGGTTTATGTTATTAAATCTAATTATACGTTAAACTTAATTTATGTTGATGCTAATTGTAACTTATGTAATTAGTGACTACACTTATAATAATATTGCACCAGGCCAAATGTGATTTAGGTTTATCAACCATTTCAATTAATTTTGGACATGGATGTTAATTATTAATATATCACATAATTAATAAGGAATATGCACCGGCTCAGACTCCTTTGTTCTTTCTTAAGACCCATTATTCGCACTTAAGGGTCCATTTTGAAGTTTATAGCCTACATGTAAATAAAATATATCAAACAGCTAAAACACAACCGTACTCACTGCAGGTCACACACATTCTGGTCTGCAGGTATGTTCCTTCCTCTCGAGTGGCGGGAATGTTTTCTTCACCACGGTTTGTTATCTCCAAACATCTAGCGCCTTAGGACCCTGCGGTAGACAACTTAGGGTACCCAACAGTGGTTACACCGCAACGTATTTTAGCCATTATTTTTTAATTGTTTAACGATTTTTATTTACTAAACTGGATAACCCAGTGTGCCAGATAAAACGAGGCCCGATAAACCAGACTTTACAGTATGTAGATTGAGCTGAATAAATCAAAGTGATGCAAATAGTTAATGTTAAAATATAGTTAAGAATAATATTTTTAACATAATTACTTTTTGCTGAGTAAAAACAAGCTGAACAACTGGTAAGGAATAGAAGAGAGCCACAATGAGTAGATTCCACAGGAAAAGATTTGATTCTGACCGAAGGAGAGCAGGGTTTCTGCGTGTCAAGTGACTCACATAAATAAAATGTGAATTCCTTTAAAAACAAATAAACAAATTTTATATAAATACTAAAATTATGTATAAAAAGATGTTTTATATCAAAATTATGGTTTAGGTTCTTTATTTATTGCTATCATTCCTATGTAAAAAGAAAGTCCACATCTTTTATCCTTTAGAAGATTATTTTATTTGTAGGGTTATATCTTTATAGTGAAGGTGAAGTTTATTTGTAATTAAATTAATGAAATAAAAGTTGGTGGATTTGTGTGAACAGATCTTGTTTACTTAATTCTAAGAAATTGATAGGTTGTTATACAGTTTCCCTTGTAAAGAAAAATACACAATTAATAAAGGAATTTTCAAGTATTCTGACTTATATATGATTAAATTTTCTTTTGATATATTTTAGTTTGTTTTGCCTTGGCTAACTTTTATTATTTAAAATCTTTGTATGTAGTCTATGTTATATTACTTTCACTGTTAATTGGAGTTTAATGATTTAACTCTAGGTTTATATCTAGTACATATTGTTGTTCAGAAAAACACTAAGGCTAATGGATTATGAAGGTGGGTGACTAGGATGAAAAAGTGATAGAATTAGGATGTGGTATGGGTGATACTAGGTTGATATCTAAAATCACAGTTTGAAGAATGTTCAATTTGGGGTATTTTAGATTAGCCAATATGAAGTAGGTAACTTATGATGTAGGTTTCACACTATTTTAAACGTATTCAATTTACTTTTGAAGCATTTATTTAAATCCGCTACATACTTTATTTATAAACAACCTGAATCAAACAAAACATAAACTGAATCATACACAAGTAAGTCTTAGATTAGAACACAGGATACAAACCAGCCAGCTGATCGAGTTCCGCGCAAGCACCTTCGCCACTACGATGCACGAATCATTTGCTTGTCCGTCTTACGTATTTCAACATGATGTCCAACACACTTTTTTTTCCCTTTCTGGTGATCTCAATGTAAAAATTAAAAATGTGTAAAATGTGAATGATCTAAATTTAACGTGTGTGCATGTTCTACAGATTTCTTTCAAAATTATATAATAAAAAAAAAAAGGTCTTTCAATATCATAAAATGTCTTAAAGCTTTGTAGTGCTGTTAAGGCTCATCTCAAATTCGAGAACCACCGTTCTCTGATCCAGGTAATAAAAAAGAAAAATTCATTTAATTTAGTAAGATAAAATTCTATAATCTGAGTTTGCTATCTTATATGCATTGTATTTTGGGTTATGCTGTAAGATTTTATTTAAGTATTCTTTTAATTCATTGATTAAAGTCTGTTAAATAATTAGTTTTGTTTCAATCTAAAATTCATTGTAATTCAAATTTATAACACAGTTAGAAATATTTCGCAATACAGCTTAATGTAAAATCATTTTGTAACGCAACTCTAGGTTACTTGAAATGTGCAAAGCAAAACATGAAACTTAAACTTCAATTTAGAACATAAAAACTAAGTTTTTCTGTCTTACTAATGCCTTTGTTTTTTCTAATGAAGTTCTAAAACTGGTCCAAGAAAGGACTCCGATCTTCAGTTCACAACTTTAAGCGAAAATTTCAATCGAACTAAATGTGTTGAAGAACAAAAGATATACATATATATATATATATTCTGTTTTGGCAGTTATGAACTTTGTTAATGCATAGCTGACCGTAAAGGCAAAAATATAATTGTTACTGTGTATGAAATGCGAAAATAAGATAAGGCAAATTAAACTGAAATGTGACATTTATTTTTAATTGGATGGTACTGCATGCAAATTTTTGACCCTACAACCCCCAAAGGGGTCTTTTCAAAATGCAACTATTGTTTGAAAGACGTCTCAAACAATAAATCTTTTGTTAAAAATAAAAAAATAAAATTCTCTGTAATTACTTTTTTATTTATATTCTAAAGATTTACTAAATTTTTGTTAATTTTAGTTTATAAATTATGTAAATTTTTCTAAGGGGTAAATTTAAAGTAAATGATTATTGTAATCTGTATAACGGGGAGGGTCAGTCTATTTTTCTTTAGGGGAGGGATTTCTTTGGTAACTTAACTGTATTATCTTTTTTTTTCATTTTTAACCCTAGAACACTTATGTCCGGGTTGAGTCACACTATCACTTAAGTATCGTAAATTTGACTACTCATTTTTGTTTTTTTTTTTACTTGACGAAAACCTAATTTAAAATTTTTTCGTTGCTATAGTTATGTTTTAGTACTCTTTAGAATTAGGAAAAAAATTGTTTTAAAAACTTATTAGTGCAACTAGTAATAAAAAACTATAAAAATGAATGACTACTTTTTTGTAAGGAAAAAAACAAGGGTTAGAAAATATTTTTATAAATTATGTATAACAGTATTTTTATTAAATGAAACACATATTTATCTAAAGTATACAGGTTGTACAATCTTATTTTACTAATTAAACAAGGTTATAGTAAAACCTTAGTAAAAACAATGGTTTTTCCCTCTACAAAAAAAGTAACGCAGTCACTTATGTATCGTCAAATGCACGACGTGAGCACAAATAAGTACAGACACATGTGGCTGGTAGGGGTGAAATTCCGCGACTGGCCTTGTCTATTAGAGTAAGGAAGGTACTGGGAGGGGGGATGCGCGGTCACCACTCTTCTGTCAAATACGCCGATTTTGGGTTTTTCATGTCGTCATTTTGACGACACATAAGTGTTCTAGGGTTAAGGGCATATAAAAAAAATTTTTGTAACACCAATACTGTAAGTTCTTAAGGTAATATACTGATTTGTTAAAGTTATATATTTGTCTTTATTTAATTGTGAATGGTTAACTCAGATTTTGTCCTTTCACAAAAATTTCAGAAAATTTGGCTGACGCGTGCCACCTAAAAAAGGGTCCACCGCGCGTCCATTTTTCTCATCGCAAACGTGGTGGCACATGTTTCTGGTAGCAGAGAGTGGTTGTTTTGTGTCTTGCCTTGCTAGCTGGACATTTATAGAGGAAATAAAGCACGGTTAGAGTTTAATTCAATTTTATTTAAAATATTTCTTTTCCATAGCATCTTGAAAGCTTCTATTTACAATACATTCACGACAGACACACAACCTTCCTCATATAAACACTTAAACAGATTTTGATGAAATTTTTCTAACTTTATTTTAAAATTTTTTTTTTTATTTCAAACTTAACTCAGACAAGCAAGGTAGTATTAAAGATACAAAAATAAATAAAAATACAAAAATAGATAAAAAATTAGAATGAATTTTGAATACACAAACTTAATGAAAAAAGAACCCTCAGGGGCTCATTTTAGTTAGTACAGGCTCAGTAATCCAAAGGGAACCTAGCTGGATCTACACCTTTTTCCATGTAGTCTTGGGTTATCCCTCTCTTTTATTTTTCCTATCTCTCTTGACCAACTCTTGTTCTTTCCCAACCCTGATGCTATTAAAGTATTCAAAGGCTAGGGGTTTTTATATGCTGTTTTCTTCCCTTTTGTACAAGACAATGATGAATAGAGGGTTATTTGCCTTTAATCAACAAGAAAAAACAGTCTGAGAAAAACTCAACCCATTTTTGTTTATCCTTCACATAACTTTCTCTATATGAAAAACAAGATGCCCCAGAGGTTTTATTGGCTAGAAATATTGCTTTGTATATCAGAGATTTAGAGTTAATTTCCCATGGAGGCTTAAAAATATATTTTGTTGATCCAACGTCATGAGGACTAGTGATTGATACTAAATTCTGACTATAAATACTAGAATTGTGACAGTGGGACCTCGATTTGCAGACCACACTACACCTGAATGAAAGCCGTCTAGCATGCCTAAGACTTTTAAAACGGCTATTATGTCACAGGATTATTATTACTATTAATCATATGTAAAAAAAATAAAATCATTAGATATTTGGAAGACATTTTTGATAATGATTTCTTCAGAGTTACTGGATGAAAAAAAAAAAAAAATAATTGTTATTCCAGAGGAAAAAATATTGTGATCTTCAAGAGTCCCTCTGAGACTAAACAGGCCACAACATCATTCTTGCTATAAATCAATATTTTATTTATCTTATATTAGTTGAAAATTTTAATGAAATGTTTTTATGATTTATTTTTGTATTAATTTGTTTTTTTACATGCTATAACAAATCATGTATAAATAACTTCATGAGTATGAAGTTGGTATCCTGTTGTTATTCAATTAAATAATAATATTTTTCTAAAAACTGGGACTAGCTGATATTAAATTTTAGAATTATCATTTGTAAACTGGGTGCTGTTATGCAAGAAGTTGGAGCCAGATGTTAAATAAGTGGCCCACTGAAAATGGGCCACTGAAGTATGTCATATAAATGGGCCACTTCTTCAATTAAGTATGTCATACTTAATTGAAGAAGAATAGGATAGTATTTTTAAATGAAAATTAGTCTTGTATAAATTCTTTAAAAAAATAATAATAATAATAAAAGAAATAAAGTTCCTAACAAACAAACGAACTATTGTATTAAAGTTTTATAAACCAATTGTAGTAAAAAATAAAAAAAATTAATTTCATATTTATGTTCCTCAGTTATTCTAAAATAGTGTAAATCATTATTTTGTATTTACTATAATACATAATATTAAATATAGTAGGCCTACAGAAAAAATAGATTACTTAGTAATATTATACATTATTCTTACTTATTTTATATTGTGTAAAGCCTTATACAACACTTCATAGTTTTAATTTATGAAAATATGCTTACAAAACGCACAAAACTACCTGGCATTTAGAGAAATCTAATTGGCAGTTTTTGGTTAACCATGATATTAATATTTAATTTTGAGCATTTTACTAGACCACCCTACCAATCATTACTCTGATTATTAGACTTATCTATGCTTAATTAGAGGCACGAAGAAGCCTGTTTATAGAATAAAATCTGAACGTTATATGAAATATGCTATACCCATCATCTGAGTCACTCCAGCTCCAGCAGCAGCATGTTGTACTCCCTTCCTTAGGAGGATCTTCATCTTCTTCATAAACTGGAGTTCCTTGAACTGCGATAGCTATTCAAAGAAATAACTCGTTACAATATCAAAAGTATAAAAGAAAGAACTAATAACATAATATTGCTTCAAGTTTTTTAATAAATTGATGTGTAATTGGATATATGTTATTTGAGTAAGTTGAATTATAAATTGTAGATATTAAAATAAAGAAATATTGTGTTTCTCTTAAAGATAATATCCACTGTCATTTTATATAAAATATACTTTGTACGTAAGAAGAATAGTAAGTATTCTTTGATACTTTACAAATAAATATATGAGACAGGAACGTGTGTATTAATAATAATAATAATAGAAATAATAAAATATGTTTACGATATATGTAATAAGGAGAAACCACAGGTTATTTGTGTATGAAAAGGATGAGATGCTAAAACATGGAACAATGGAGTTAATTTTTGGTGTAGTAGAAGAATGTAAAAAATTTAAATAAAATAGGTGATGTAAAGCCGGTGTAGTGGAGGTTTTTTGTTTGTGTGATTTGGATTGTAAATGAAGGGAAATTTTGGAATAAAAAAATAATAAATCAAATAAATTTTTTTTTAACATACCACGTTTTTAAAACGGGCTAAAAAGTATAAAATAATTTTTCATGATACTTCTACAATTTTGAGGGAGGATTGTTAGGATTCAACCCAGACAGACAGATATGGCAGATACCGAACTAATAAAAACGTGGTATTTAATGAAATTTTAAGTGATATGTTGGAAAAATGCAGATGAAAATTTGTGATTGTGAATGTAGGGCAGAGCAGTATCTGATAAAAATCATGCCTTTATCAATTAATTACTCAATAAATCATAGCTAATCAAATGAATAACCAAAATACTTTTGAATTTAAAACAAAAACTATTTAACCCTAGATCTGGCACATGTTAAAGATTTCCTTTTTTTAATTCATAAAAAATAGTAATATATGCAAAACCCAAGTTATCATTTGTTTCAGAAAGGTGCCTAGGATTTATCTGTGTAATTAATTTTTTTTTAATATATGATATGGTATTGGAGTATGTTAGGAATCAAAAAATGAAGTTAAAATTTTACAAAAAACCTATGTAAACAAACAATTTAAAAAAAGTTTTTCAAGATATACAAAAGTTGTGGAATGTAATTGTAAATAAATGTTGATAAAAAAATTAATCAATTTGTAAAATTTTCATAATTAAATTTTTTAAACAAAATTAGGTAAAATGTTAGGCCTATTTTGAAAAAAAAAATCACGAAAAATAGCAATATTATGGAAAACACAACTTCTTATTATCATTTTCCTCAGAATGGTACATAGAATTGACCTGTGTAATGAAAAAAAAAAATTATATGTAATAAATTTGGAGTTAGTATGTGAGGAATCAAAAATTCTTACAAAAGCCAAAGCCAATATTCCACATTTAAAAGGGTACGTAAATTAATAAAGACTTGTTTTAAAATTTTTTTCATGTAATACAAGAGATTTGTAATATAGTTGTGGATAAAAGTTGTTAAAAACAAAAATAAATAAATAAGTAAATAAATTAGTTTCTTTGTACTAACCAACAAACATTTTTGCACCCTAGGATAGGGAAGGTCTGTTATGTAATAAATACACTGAAAATATTAAAATTCATTCAACAAATACACTGTAGAAACACAAACACACATATTATAACTTGTATAAACAAATTATAAGAAATAAATCACTCTAAATAACAAAATAACTTTACATAATAGAAATATATGAGCAACCCATGCTACCATACACACAAGATAACAATAAACATGCAAGTAAGATCAAGACAGTTTACGCTTAGTTAGAAAGGACAACTTCTAATATTCCCTGCTAAATAAATATCACGCCTATGAACTAGATCTTTATACCAAGTTGTAGTTCTAAATTTCTTCCTCGCAGTAGTACAAAGAACCTAAGGAATATATAAAAATAAAGATGACATCTACAATTTTCGTT
Organism: Aphrophora alni; assembly: GCA_963513935.1. NCBI lineage: Eukaryota > Metazoa > Arthropoda > Insecta > Hemiptera > Aphrophoridae > Aphrophora > Aphrophora alni. The sequence continues at coordinate 59,605,738 of OY740770.1, read as the reverse complement.
AGGCACTCCCAAGAGGAAACCGGAGAGGAATTAATTTTTGAGCACTTTGTAGAATGTAAATATCTCATAAACTATAAAACTTATAATAATTTCGAATACGTAGTTTGAAGAGAAAGAAAAATACTATAAGTTCAACTTATAGTATTTGAACAAGAATGACCATTTACAAAAATTATATGATTCATGAGTTCACATTTTCTTATATTACGCTGTTCAGTCAGGAGCATCACTCTTGCGGAAAATACAAAACTTTAATCGAATTCTTGAAATTTTATCTTTCATGAGAAGAATTTTGGGATACATGATTATAAAAGATAGAACATCACCTTTGCAATGATATATTACAAATAATATATGCTAGGCTCACAGTTGAATTGAAAAAAAAAATGTGTTAAATTATTGATTTAGTTTAATTTATATATATATATATTAAAAACTATAAAAGTTGGAGAGATTATGAAGGCACAGAACGAAACAGGAAGATTTGATCTATAAAACACTGTTGTAGTAGATTTTTTAGAGAGAAATATGGATTTGTGAAAATTAAAGAAAGAATGATGTAATCAGTGTTTCACAACTGTGCAGTTTTTCCTTAATTCTTCGCGGCGAAATACACAAACTATACCAATTAATGAAATATATTTCAAACGTTTTATAGTTTTTTTTTTTGTATGACTATGCATCTATGGAACATAAGCTTTCCAACGGTATTTTATTTATTGTGGTAGGATGATTCTAAGCGGATGAAATGTTGAATTGCAAAAACTTGTTTTTTGTGTCGATAACAACACCTGGTATCGTAAACTGTCCCCAAAGAGGCGAAAGGTGATTGGATGGTTAACTCTTCATATATTAATAGACCAACAAATTATATGATAAAAAATATTACATGGACATGTGTTTTCTCTTGATATGATATAATAGGGATATAAGTTTTAATTTATAATTAAGAGTGGCAATGAATGTCTATGTGATTTTCTATATGTTACAGGAAATAATTGAGTAAATAAATGAGGATTTTTAAAGAAGTAGCATTTTTAGTTCTTAAGTACATTTATCTTTAATACTCACCCCCATGATTATAAAAAAAGATACAAAAATAGAGATTTAATTTTAGTTTCATCTGCCTTATAGATGATAGAGCCCAACAATTTTTTTTTTTAAATAAATAAATAACAGAGTAAATTGTTATGATATTGAATTGAATTTGTAAAAGATAAAAATTAAAGCAATACAATTGTTGAAGGTCAAAATATTATAAATAATACAAGTCCAGCCATCACACATATGCGAGCATTGGATATCTCTTCCTGTGGCCCGCAATAGTGCGTATGTATTTCAGACATTTCAGTTCCAATTTTAAGATATATATAACTAAAATATTTTTAATGTATATAAAGGCAGACAATTTATTTATTTATTTTTTTATTATTTTATTTTTTTTTTTACTTAAGGGTCTGCTCCACCATATTGGATTCATCTCCCATAAGAATCATACTAGGCTTGAGAAGTTGTACTGACATCAATTTTCATCTCAGAATTATTATTAAAAGATCACTTTGAAAATCATGAGAACGCGGCTGTTTCCCTTTTTTAAAAATTAGAATATAATCATTAGTTGTTGAACAAATGGAGAGGACAATTTGTAAATCGATTTTATATTTCACTATTTTTTTGTGAGTCAATGAATATTTTAGAAAAATTTAAAAAAGGAAAACACTCAGTGTTTTATTATCTATTACAATAAATAATGCAGCACTGTCTAACTTAAAAAATAGGCCAGATACAATGAATTAAATGGAAAAATGTACCCATGCATATAAGGCTGCCCTCACATGGTTTGAAATTGAACCACTTGGATGCGGAGAAATATAGCTTTTAGCACTGATGAGCCTGTTTTTTAAAACGTTTTATAAATAATATTACTAAAACTAACAACATTTTAATTCTTAAAACATTTTGTAGTATTTTACATAATGCCAAATATAATATATAAATTAATTTTAGCAAGCATTTGTAGTTCATTTATTTCTTTTACATTAATAGTCACATTCAAAATTACTAGCCAATCCGACATTGCAATTATTAAACCATTTCATTGTGTGACGAATAATATTCATTACATATACATTTGTTTGGGTTTTTTCAGTTTTTATATCCAGTTTTAGCAAATATCTATACAAATTATAGCTATTGTGAATTCCTTTACAGTAATGAACACCTTTAGAGTTTTGACGTCATTGCTTGTAAAACTCCTATATCAGAGACTATGAAATGTCTACCGATCCTACCTATATGTACAATGTGTCACCATGTTCTGTGGGTTTGCATGTTGTGAATAGTTGGACAAGCTTGTTTTCCAAAACAGTTAGTTCCATTGTTTAACTCTAGTGCTGCTACTCGACCCAATTTCAAATCGAGTGTTGACGCATGGTTTAGTTCACCGACTCTAAAACACGTATTTTGCAATTCAACATTTCGCCCACTTAGAATTCGTCCTTACGCAATAAAAAAAATAGTGTTGGAAAGCTAATGTTTCGTAGATACATAATCATGCAAAAAAATAAAACAAAACGTTATAAATAATATTCCAAAAATTGCTGAAGTTCGCATATTTTTGATACGAAACGTCAAAGATTTGAACTGTGCCGTTGTAAGTAAAAACGACGCCATTTTTTCTCATATGTTCACAAATCTTTTTTTCCTGTCAAACAGGTCGACCAAAACACTGTTCTGTAGATCACATCTTTCTCTTTCTATCCGTGTTTTACAAATTGTTCTATGTGTCATAGATCGCGAGATATTTGTGTCTAACCAAAGAAGTACCAAACGAAAGGAATTTCACTTGGCCTTCAGTGCATTTTACTAAATAAGATATTCGATTATTCAATCGATATTTCGTAACTGATCTTTACAGTATGTCGTAGAGAACATTTCATTCTACAAGTTTGTATTACTTGATATAGGCTACAGTTACTTTCAGGATCTTGTTTTTAACTCGGAATATAGCCAAGTTTGTGACATAAATTTACATGGAAAGGCGTGGCGCTTTGTTTTGGGATTATATATTTCTGATATTCTGAAGGTTTGTGTATACAAATTGTATATAAATTGTGTATATAAGTTACAATATATGTGTTTTTATTTCTAAAGTTTATTTTTTTGAGTGAAGTTCTAGTTTTTGAATGGTTTATATTTGGGCTAACCTAGAGGTAAGTTTATAACCTAGGCCAAAAGAAAATTCTCTTATATGGAGTGTTTTATTTGATTATACAAGTGTATATGTGTGTTCTTCTTTGTAGAGTTTATTGTTTTAATGAAGTCTAGTGATTTTGTCTTAGGCCTAGCTTTAGATAGTTACTAGTTAGGCCTTCATTGTCGAGGTTACAAACCTAACCTAACTTTTGTCGATTTCCACTTTTATGGGAAAAAATTATTTTTATTTTGAAAATTTTAGAATTTGATTTTTTTTTTTACAATTGTTATTCACATTTATACTAGAAAACGTTTGTAATACTTGAAAAAAATGTAAAACAAAAATTTCTATGCTCAATTGGACTTTGAAGTGAAATTTAGCCTTCGATTTTTGTGTGTGTGTGTGTGTGTGTGTGTGTGTGTGTGTGTGTGTTTTTCTTTGCCGTACTGACTCCAAAATTATTTTCTATGAACCTTTCTGAATATAATGATATTATAGAAGTTGGTTTCCATAAATATCACAATTTTTGAAAATAAATTCAACAGATTCCCTTTATTCGTAAAGCAATTTCTAAATTTTTGAAAATGTAACAATTTTTTTCCCCCTAAATATATTCACAAATATATTACAAATCTCTGGTAATAGTTGAAAAAAATTCCAAAACAATTTTTTTGTATGGTGTACATTACCATTTCTGTGAAATTCTTCCCTCCGTTACTTTCCGATTTTTGGATATTTGACATAATAACTCTAAATTTTTTACATCTAACATTTTTTTTAACTACACAGGTAAATTCTATGCACCTTTCTGAATATAATGATATATAGAAGTTGTGTTTTCCATAAATGTAACTATTTTTGGTGAATTTTTGAAAATAAGCCTAAAAAACCTTTTTTTTGCGTAAAAAAAATATATATATTTTGAAAATGTAACAATTTTTTTCTATATATATTCACAAAACTTTTGTATATCTTGGAAAAAAGTCGTAAGCTATTGATTTTGGATGATACAGGTTTTTCTGAAAAATGTTAACTTCATTTTTTGACATCTAAACATACTTACTCCAAAAATATTAAAAAAAAAAAAAAAAATATTACATAGATGAATTCTATGCATCTTTCTGAGAAAAATGATGTCTTATAAGTTGAAATAATAATGATGTCTTATTGTATAAAAATAATATTTTTTATTATTCTTAAAACAAAACAAAAATTTTACAAAACCTTTAACATACGCCGGTTGCAGGGTTAAAGATTCTAAGTAAAAGAAAATATAGATGTATGTATATATATATATATATATATATATTTTATGAGGATAAATAATTTATTCTTTGATTTGTTTTTAGTTATTTCTATATGCAAATGTATGTCTTATATTATAAATATTTTAATTTGAAATTTTTTATTTCTAATATATAAAATATAAATTTATTCGTAATATTGATATTTTATCTATAACATTAAATGTTGGTAAATTTATCTGATGAATTCCTTTTCAGATTATTATACAACAAAACAAACCCATAGTGGGTGTAATGAGGGCTCAGAAATTTACAGTGTCGACCCAGTATCCTAAGGTGAACTTTGGGGCTACAATTGATAGCGAAACCGGGTTACGAAAGAGAGATCTCCGGCGAGGAACATCGATATGCTAAACTGATTACAAAATCATCTAGCAGACTTAGGTCCATATATAGAGCATCGATGATTTAATTTGGTTTTTTAAAATCTGGTATTATTTCAATTTCAAATATATTAGTAAATTTTTTCCACGGTCATAAATTACATATTCAAATTCATTGTAATAAAAAAAGGTTTAGACCCAAAAGGATTGAAATTTTGGAAGCTATTTTGGTTTTTAGGGGCGAGTATTATTGGACCAACATCATATTGAATTTAAGACCAACATTGTAAAATCCATATTGCAAATGAGTTTTAACGAAATTGGTTGAAAACAAAAAATTATTTGTTAACCCATATTTTTTTGGTATGTTTAATATTCCAAAATCAAATGTTATTGGTAATTTTAAATCAGCATCACAAAAACATATGGAAAATAATATGATTAAAATGAGTTGTAAAACAAAAAAGTTGAAATTGTTGGCCACCGTCATTTTATGTTTGAGGGTCAATATAAATCCTACATAAAAGAGGTTAGTAAATTAGAAATTAGGATATTAGAAATAAGATTGATTAAAAATCGTTTGAGTAAAAATATAGTAATGTTTCTCCGCTATTTTATATTTGGGGTCTGGTATACGTTATACCTAGAATCCGATTAAAAAAAAAAAAAATTACCCCCAAGTTGTTTTACAAGATACATTAGTAATTCTCACATAAAATTTTATATTAATTTCTAATTTTTACTTTCTTGGGGTTTTAAGGCGGAAAAAAACATGCTGTAATTATTGCCTTCACAAAATGAGGTGCTCCACCTTCTTCATACATACAAATGACACAAAACAATAACATTCAATTTTTAAGAACAATAACATGACTAATTAAAATTAACAAACAAAATTAAACGACAACATAACATGTTCCAAGGCTGTAAAATAGCCCTGGAACGAGTTGACAATAATAAAAATATGTAAAATAAAATTAACAATAATAAAAATAAACATAACAGGTCTGTAAAAGGGTCCTGCAACAAATTACGTAGAATAAAATTTAAAAGGAAATCTATACATAATATTACAGAGTTGTAGAATGATTGCAATAATTAAATTGATTTTATCAAAAATTTTCAGACAACGCAGAAAGGACAATAGCCGATCAAGGATTTGAGTATTATCCCCCAACATCGCCTGAATGGAATTGTGAAGGGCGAATGTTTAACGCATACCTCTCAAAGCAATACAGTCAACGAAGATGAGCATAATAATTGACAACACACCTTGACAAAATGGGCATTGTGGAGGTTTTCTGTGTTCCATCAGAAATCCATGAGTAATCATTGAATGACCGATACGAACACGGGAAATCACCACTTCCTCTCGACGACTGGCACGTATGGATGTAATCCATGGACAAACATTGTCTTTTATTTCCCTCAGTTTAGTAGAGTCTGTTTTTGTCCACTTTTCTTCCCATTGCCTATGCAAAATGATTTTTACAGACAATACTAAGTCAGATACCATAACACGCTGAGTGACTGGTATCCGACTTGTAGCTTCCTTTGCCGTTCCGTCAGCTTTTGCGTTTCCTAAAATTCCACAATGCCCAGGTACCCAGCAAAATGATACTCCGACATCTCGTAGCTGAAGTTAGAGTATGGAACACAAGAAATCTTCAACCAAGGGATTCATAAAATACATATCCTAGACAGACTGTAAGGCACTTTTGAAATTGGAACACAAAAGATAGTGACAGAAACCAGATGTAACAATATTAACCCTACAAATGTTCCATGTTAAAGGTTTTATTTTCTTAAAAAATTAATAAAAAATATTATTTTTACACAAAACCAAACTTATAAGACATCATTTTTCTCAGAGAGATGCAAAGAATTCAACTATGTAATAAAAGAAAAAAAAAAATTTGAAACGGTTTCGGAGTAAGTATGTTAGATGTAAGAAATGAAGTTATCTTTTTTTTCCTCTTTTTTTTTATATTCATTGCAAATGTGCCCAAGTCACGATTAAAATAACTAAAGTGTATTTCCGTCTTTGTGACTTAATTATGGTGTAGTAATTCTACTTATATTTTTGACGCGTTTCGGAAATATTTTCCATCCTCAGAATATTTCACTCATTGGAGGTTGTCACAATAAATATGATTTCAACATATAACAACACAAAAAACACTAACACATATTATTAAAACACATACGTAACTCACGCTGACGTGTGCACACATGGACGTATATCAGTCAACTAGCTAAAATCAATAGCTTACCACCCTTTTCTAAGATATACAAAAGTTTTGTGTAATACTTGTAAATATATTTAGAAAAGAAAAAAAATAAATTTGTTACATTTTCAAAATTTAAAAAAATATTTTACAAAAAAAGGTACAATGATAATTTTTTTTTTTTTCAAAAATTCACAACAATATGTAAAATATATTTTATACACAACTTCTATAAATCATTATATTCAGAAAGGTGCATAGAATTTAGGTGTGTAGTGAAAAAAAATGTTAGATGTAAAACATTTGGAGTTTTTTTGTCAAATACCAAAAAATCGGAAAGTAACGGAGGGAAGAATTTCACAGAAATGGTAATGTACACCATACATATAGATTTTTTGGAATTTTTTCAACTATTACAAGAGATTTGTAATATATTAAAAAAAAAAAAAAATGTTTGTTACATTTTCAAAATAATTAAAAATATTTTACGAAAAAGGGTAAATTTATTCTTTTTTTTCAAAATATCACCAAAAATAGTAATATTTATGGAAAACCAACTTCTATAAAAATCATTATATTCAGAAAGGTTCAAAGAATTTTAGTAATGTAATGAAACAAAAGTTTGAAAAATAATTTTGGAGTCAGTATGGCAAAGAACAAAAACACACACAAAAATCGAAGGCTAACTTTTGCATAGAAGTCCAATTGAGCATAGAAAATTTTGTTTTACATTTTTTTCAAGTATTACAAACGTTTTCTAGTATAAATGTGAATAACAAATGGTAAAAAAAAAATCAAATTCCAAAATTTTCAAAATAAAAATGATGTTTTCCCGTAAAAGTGGAAATCGACAAAAGTTAGGTTAGGTTTGTAACCTCGACAATTTAGGCGTAATTAGTAACTTTATAAAGCTTAGGCCTAAGACAAGTTGGTAGTACTTGATATAGGGTACTGTTATTATCTGTTTCTTATTTTCAAGTTGGAACATAGGCATTCTTAGGCGAGTGTCTGAAATAAATTTAACACGGAAAGGGCGTGGTGCTGTTTTGGGATTACATATTTCTGTAATTTTTTAGGTTTGTGTATACAAATTGTATATAAATTGTGTATACAAGTTACAATATATGTGTTTTATTTCTAAAGTTTATGTTTTTGAGTGAATTTCTAGTTTGTGAATGGTTTATATTTGGGATAACCTAGAGGTATGTTGTAAATCTAGGCTATAAGCTAATTTTCTTATATTGAGTGTTTTATTTGATTATACAAGTGTATATGTGTCTTATTCTTTGTAAAGTTTATTGTTTTAGTGAAATCTAGTGATTTTGTCTTTGGCCTAGCTTTAGAAAGTTACTACTGTAATTACACCTAAATTGTCGAGGTTTCAAACCTAACCTCACTTGTCCGAGTACCACTATTTAGGGGAAATCATTATTTTTATTTTGAAAATGTAACAAATAATTTTTTTTTCCCTTAAATATATTCACAAATATATTACAAATCAAGAGTAATCGTTGAAAAAATTCAATTACAAATCTATTTGTATGGTGTACATTGCTATTTCTGTGAAATTATTTTCTCCGTTACTCTCCAATTTTTGGTATTTGACCAAAAAACTCCAAATGTTTTACATCTAACTTTTTTTTCCCTACAAACCTAAATTCTATGCACCTTTCTGAATATAATGATTTATAGAAGTTGTGTATAAAATATGTTTTACTATTTTTTGAAAAAAAAAATGATCATTTTACCTTTTTTCGTAAAATATTTTTTTTAATTTTGAAAATTTAACAATTTTTTTTTTTTTTAAATATATTCACAAATATTACACAAAACTTTTGTATATCTTAGAAAAAGGTGGTAAGCTATTAATTTTGGATGATACAGGTTTTTCTGAAAAATGATAACTTCATTTTTTGACATCTAACATACTTACTCCAAAACCGTTTAAAAAATTTTTTTTATTACATAGATGAATTCTATGCATCTTTCTGAGAAAAATGATGTCATAATTTAGGTTTTGTATAAAAATAATATATTTTATTAATTTTTAAACAAACGAAGAAAATTAAATGAAATTAACCAATGCCGGGTTAAGGGATAGTCGATCATTTAACATAACTTGAGTAATATAGTCAGGTTGCCTATTCTACCCCATGGTTTCACTAACAACCCTTAACGTTCACATCTTACAGTAAATAAATAAAGTGGTTTTTTAACTATGACCTGGAAAAAACCCAGGACTCAAAGAGTTAATGAGATTAAGAGACAAACATTATTTATTTTATAAGTCTTTGACTACTATCTATGATTGGATTATAATGGAGTTTACAATTATTTGAAAATGTTTTACCTTACGTTGGAGTGCCAATTTACAATAACTTGATAATGTTTTAGTTTTAACTAACATTAAATAGCCTCACGTTGAGGTGCCAAATTTACAATAAATTAAAATGTTCAACTTTAACTTTTATATTTTTATTACAAATAAAAGTCTCAAGTTGAAGTGTCATTTTACAATAAATTAATCTTTTATTAATATTATATCGCAAACTTAGTCTTTTATTAATGTTCTTTGACTTATATCTCTATTTTTCTCTATATTCAATTGTAGTGAAATTTTTCCACTATCTTAATAATAAAAATTTAAAAAACACATAAATCATTAAACTAAAAAAAAAAAGTTTACATAGGAGACTATTCATTATCACACACATAAATTAGCTAATAATAAATATATTTCTAAGAGCACTCTTAATCTCGGGTTCGGGTTAGGTGCTGGCTTTTTCCAAACTCTATTATTAGCACAAACATAAATTGAGATAGTTAATTGATTGAAATTAAGTCAAATACATATAGTTAAAAAATATATATATATATATATATATAAAACTGAAATGAATAAAGAATAAATGAAATGAAAAGGGTTATTTAATTGTTATTTAAGTTCAAAATATATCAATAGTCTTATCATTTCCTTTTGTCTCTTTGATAGAAAGTTTTTATGCTGTAAAATATTTAAAGTAACTATGGGTTTATGATTGTCTTATTTGGTTAGGTCTCACCAATTTTGTAGCATTCCTTCTTTGATATTCTTCAAAGGATCGTCACTAATTGATACTTTTAATCATTCAATGCTGCACTGTTTAAATCGTATTATATCTTCTTGCTATTTTTTAAATTTTATTTTATTTTTAACATGGAGAAATACGTCTGATCTGATCCAACAATCCTTCTTCAAGAATCAAATTCCAAAGCCTTTCAAAATACCTGCCTTCTATATATCACTTTTCACTGTATCACTGTGTTTTCTTATAATGGGTGGTGTGTGTATGCAAATAAATATTTATTATTTTTAAAATTTTTTTATTAAGATCTAACATTTAATTTTGAATAAAATAATTTTAAAATTCCTAACATATTGAGTTATATTAATAATGAACAAATAACTTCTTTAGTATGTTAATCTTAATATCCAATTTATATATTTCTTAAAATATATAGTTTGCATTGTCGATTAGGTTTTACACGGTAAAACTTATTTCACCAATCAGAGTGCTAGTTTCATAAGTGGGTGTGTCTTTCAATTGAGTCTTTAAAATCTTGAGTATGTCTTCCATATTTATTTGGGAATTGGTTTGGTTTTTTCACTATCTTAAATTACTCGTATATCATATGTATTTTCCGCAATGTCTTGTTAGGATTAAATAGATACTAGAATAGAAATATATAATAATTAATATAATTTAAGTAAGAACCATACATGAAACCCAGAATAGCGACAGGTATTGCGAAACTATTAAAAAAATGATGAAATGCTTACCTAGCATGGGCAACCTACATAGCAAGGCAGGTCGAGGCAATATAAGCAACGACCCAAGAGAGGTGGGGATCTTTCGATCAACAGCGTGAACGAAGACGTCAGGAGGAACGTTCGAGGATTGGAACACGAGGGTATTATTGGCAAGTTGGAGCTTCCAATAATACAAAGCTGTAGTAGCGGCTTTTGCAGTGCACAAAAAGGGTGAGCAAACAAACAAAGTATCAGCACAAGTAATCAACAATTTAAATATATTAGATTCATTTCACAATAGCTGGAACTATTCTGGGTTGATCATTTTTAAATATTCATATAGATAGGCTAATTCAATTTTTAAAGTAATCATTGTAAAGTAATATGAAATAAGTTATATAAAGCATATGTATGTTATTTGAAATAATTGAATGAGTTAGGGAGATGTATTGATTCAGTTTTAAATTAATATTTGAATAGAAATAATTGTAATAATATCTGGAAATTAGTGATTGTAAAATGATATAAAGTATTGCATTCTTTAACAAAAGAGAAACACTGAACCACTGATTTAGAAAGAACCCGATTCCTAATAAATGGTGCATTGGCCGTGTTTTTAGTTTTTACTAAAATTTGTTACTATATGAAAAGAATTTTGTTTTTGTAATTTTTATGTAATAAATAGTCAAAACAGCCATTCTTTTAGTTTATTACTAAAAATTAAGATTATTTTTTTATTACAGTGATTATTTTTTGGTTCTTTAATCAGCTATATATTTATAAAACTGTATTTGAAGTGTTATTTTTGAAATAAGAAAATGGAATGATCTGATAATTATTTTTGAGAAAAACAAAAAGTAATAAATTTGTATGTTAATAAGGTGCTTTATCTATAGAGATATACATATTTAAGAGATTTTGATATATGTATTAAATTTGTGTTATTATTATTATTATATGCGAACGATTTAAATTTGAGGTATGTGTGATTAACAGATAATCAACAGGTAACAGACGATTTTGATTATAACTATAGTTTAAGATTATTTTTGTATTGTTAGCATATTTGTATGTGTTTGGGAATAAGGTCAACATTAAAATAGAATATTTACGAATCACACGCGTCAGGGGTTTTGTTGCGCAAGGCCGAGAGTAATTACACCACGGAATGCTGACGACAGTTTGTTTAGATTTTGTTGTTCTACATTGCTACTTCTTGCTTACGTGACAAGTCTTCCCGGGAACATACCTCATACATACTTGATTCGAATTTCTATTTTGATTTTGGTGAATTAAGTAACTGAAACAAATATTAATAAGAATTGGGTAATGAGTTATTCTTTCTTTGAATAGGGATTAATTTACGGTACTTTTACAATTACAAAACAAACTATAACAAATTAATGAATTTAACCTTATCAGATATAAAAGCACTAAATAAAACTCAAGCCATTAATATTTGGAAAGACCTTAACTGGGACATTCCGGAACAAGCCGATCTAGAATTCCTAAGGTCATACATTCGCTTGTGGAAAATTCATACCACTTCGGAAATGAGCCGAGTTGAATTAGATAACCAATACACAAATTGGCCTACACAAACAAATAAAGACGCTAATATTTACGATACGGTCGAGGGTCACTCGGGAAACAACAAAGACCCAATTCCAAACGATAGCACCTCAAAACCAGACATCACAATGAATGAAAGACTACCGTTGTTCGAACCAGGCAAATTTAGTGGAGACGCGCGAGAAGATGTTTCCAGACACATAGCGAAATTCGAAAGGGCAGCCGCAGCGAACGGATGGACTGATAAAAAAAAAAGTATCTATTTTCCCTGGTATTTAGAGGGAGTGGCAAGCGATTATTATGAAATTTTTGAAATAAAACAAAAACATCTAACATGGGTAGAAATAAAAAACGAGTTCATGAAGGCGTTTGCTCCAAAACATGAAAAAGAAATGTTGCTTATGAAATTAAATAATAGAGTACAATTACCGGGAGAGTCCTTGATGCAATACAAAACTGAGGTGGAATTACTATGTACACATTATGAGCCAGACATGAGCGAAGATAAACTATGTAGTCACATACTAAAGGGGCTCAATCCAGCACTATTGCAACAAATTGCAATGCTCGACAACACAACTTTACAAAAACTAAATGAAAATATGTTTACTGCCGAAAAAGCTTCCTACATGCTCAGAAAAAGATTAGGCATTGATGGTGGAGAGGCAGCGAAATCTAAAGATACGATTACACGAGACGACCTACAAACAATAATGGAGCGAATTAATGAATTGGAAATGGAAAATAAGAAATTAAAAAACGAAAATTGGGACAGGCGTGATAGGAGAACTGATAAACATACTGAAACTTATAATTACCAAAAACAAAAAAACAACGCGCAAATATACCGTGAACAAAGACAAACACCTACATCCAGACAGAACAATGACGATTACAGAACAAAACGTATTTATGGACAGACAAATAGTCAGACAAGGCAAACAGATCGAAACAACGGAACTTTCAGAAGAGAAGAGACACGAGTAGATCTAGAGTGTTTTAGGTGTGGTCGTAGAGGTCATTTCGCAAAATATTGTACACAGACACGAAAAAACTAGTAAGGCCGGAAATACAAGACAAGTATTCAGAACGGCCTACAAAAAATCGGGAAAACGAGAAAGAAAATAAATATAGTGAATGGCAGAAAAACAAAATAGGCCACAAGGTGGAACAACAAAAACACATAAAATTTATAAAATGGTATTTCGACACTTGTGGAGACAATGTTAACAATTGTAGGCCTACATATATAAGCAAACGTAAACACACTGTGGAACTTCACAACAAAAAAACACAACGTCAGGATTAGTTAATAGTCTTTCTAGCCCAATGCTGACAACACATAATGAGGTTGATGCACACTCCACGGAAAATAATACATTACAAACAGTAATTGGAAATATTAATTCTAAATTAAGTATAGCAATTCCGGGAAAAATTAGGGATAAAAATATATCAATTCTGTTTGATACAGGCTGTAGTGTTTCCTGTTTGAACGATAAATATGGACATTTAACAACAAAAATTGAAGGAGATAACATATGGTTGACTTCCGCCAATGCCACGACAGTAAAGGTCACGGGCAGAGCAATCCTAAAATTCTATATAAATAAACAAGAATATGAACATAAAGTATATTTGGTGGAGGATTTGACAAGCGACTTATTGTTAGGAAATGACTTTTTAATAGCCCATAAGGCAATAATTAATTTAAAAAAAAAACAAAATTACACTAGGACAAAACACGGTACAAATATTTAGGAACAATTTGATGGAACTAACACAGGACAATGACACAATAATGGAACCGATACCAATATATACCAAAGAGGATATTGAAATACCACCCCATGATACTAGAAACATAGAAATAAAGATAAAAAATTTAATTCCTGAGGGTGCAAAATATAATTTCGAATCTAAAGAAAACCTACTATCACAAAAGGGCTTATATGCGTGCGCGGATACTACACATACACCAATAAAAATAAAAGTTACAAACCCTACATCAATGACCAAGCAAATAATCAACGAGACACGACTAGGAGACATATACTTACCCACGGAGAAAGTAAAAAGAAAATTAATAAAATTTTCGAAAGCAGACACTTTCGAAATTGACACAGGCAAAGAGTATAAGGTTAATCACATCGAAATAAATAAAGAAAAGAAAATCTCAAACGACATAACGGACCTAAAAGGAGACAAAATAAACATCAACAAAGAATTAGGACACTCAGAGTACGAGGCGGCCCGATCATTAATAAAAAAATATATACATTTATTCGCACGCGGTCCACACGACTTACAAGAAGCAGATATGCCGGCATACGCTATATACATGAAAACAGGTAAACCGGTGGCAGTCCCTCCTTACAGGCTAAGTAATGTAGAAAGACAAGAATTAGATAGGCAGGTGGAGCAGTTAAAAGAAGCAGGGGTCATAGAAGATTCACAGAGCGCTTTCGCGGCACCCGCATTCTTAAAAAAAAAACCCGGCGACCAATACAGAATGGTAGTGGACTACAGAAAATTAAACGAAGACATGGAGGCTGACAAATTTCCTTTACCAAGAGCAGAAACCATCTTCGACACATTAGGAACAGCACAGTATTTTTCGTCTATGGACATAAATCAGGCATTTTTCCAACAACCAATAGTCCCAGAACATAGACCATACACGGCATTTGTAACACACAGGGGACTATATCAGTACACGAGGTTACCAATGGGAATGCGAAACTCATCAAACTCGTTTCAAAGAAGCATGAATCGCCTATTTTCAGGCTTGCTATATCAGGGGATGGTCATTTATATCGATGATTTGGTGGCATATGGAAACACGTTCACAGAACAATTAGCAAACCTAGAAAAAGTTTTTAAACGATTGGAGACGGCAAAATTAAAACTAAAAACATCAAAATGTCATTTTTTTTACCAAAATATAGACGTCTTAGGACACAACATCTCTAAAAACGGTATTCGGCCTTTAAAAAAAAACTTAAAAGCCATCACAGAATTTCCCACCCCTACGAAAACGAAGGATGTGAGGAGCTTCTTAGGGGCCGCATCATATTACAGAAAATTCATCCAAGGATTTAGTGACATGGCTAAACCCCTAACGGATCTAACAAAAAAGGAAAACACAGACAAAAAAACTTTTAAATGGACTAAGGAACATGAGGAAGCATTTAACAAATTAAAAAAAACACTAACTACGCCACCTGTACTGGCCAACTTCGATGAAAAAAAAAGACATAGTAGTGTCATGCGACGCCAGTCGGACAGGAATAGGGGGTGTAATGTCTCAGTACCAGGAAGATGGTACACTTCGACCGATAGCTTATGTTAGCAGAAGATTACGGGATACTGAGGGGCGCTGGAGTGTGTCGGAAATCGAACTACTGAGTGTAGTTTACACAGTGAACTATTTTAGACCATTTCTGTATGGGCGGCGATTCACTATTTTTAATGATCATGCCAGCTTGCAATACTACAAGAATGTAAAAACATTAAGTTCAAGGCTAAACAGATTAGCATTAAAATTAATCGAATATGACTTCGAAATAAAACATAAACCAGGTTCAACAATGAGGGTGCCAGACAGCTTGAGTCGCTATCCAGGTAAAGTGCAGATATCGGACAAAGAGATACAAGGAGAACTAACAATTAATAAGATTCAGTCGGTAAACTTAGAACACGAACAACTTTCGGACAATTTCCTATTTAACATTAGACAAGCATTACTAGATCCAGAGAGCGCTGACAAGGCACACAGGCGAGCGTCAAGGTTATACGTACTACAAGACGGTATTTTGCAGTATAAGCAATATACAAATGGAGAAAACAAATTATTAATTGCCGTCCCTAAGAAATTGACAACCGAAATTCTTCAAGCATTTCATGATTCAATTATTGGGGGAGGTCATGCAGGAGTTGCAAAGACTATGTCAAAAATTAAAAACAAATATCACTGGCCAGGAATGACGGCGGACATAATCCAATACATAAAGAAGTGCCACAAATGCCAAATCATGAAGACAGACAGACAAAAATCAGCGGGATTATTACAACCAATAAGAATAACGACAAAACCCTTTACAAAATTAACGATGGATTACCTAGGACCTTTACCAAAGTCGAACAAAAAATTATACATCCTGATAGCAACAGACAACACAACGAGATTTGCGATAGCTAAAACAACAGAAAAGGCGGATGCACAAACGACGGCGCGATTTCTACTAGAGGACATCATTCCGAGTTATGGCATGCCAGCAGAAATACAGACAGATAGGGGTACGCATTTTGTGGCAGACATATTAAAACAATTATACAACGCGTTAGGAATAGTACACAAAACTTCAGCGGCGTATAGACCTCAAAGTCAGGGTGTGACCGAGAGATACAATTCGACGCTAGTCAACATGTTGCGATGCTACGTCAACGAGGACCAGAAGGACTGGCATAAATATGTCAAGTTATTGACATTTTCATATAATTCAGGCAAACACGCTACAACAGGATTTTCACCATTTTATTTACTTCACGGGTTCGAACCGAACCAACCGATCGACTTGGCACTAATTCCAAAAGTGCCTGAACATGATGTATTAGAGGCCCTAAAAATTATACATAAAATCAGACAAGACTTACCAAGAATAATGGCTGAGTCACAGCAGGGTCAATGTGAAAGATACAACGCCCACCGCCGAGAGGTACAATTTAAGGTAGGAGAGTTAATTTTACTACGGAATGAAAAGAAGGACAACAAGCTCGAAAGACAATACACAGGTCCTTACAAAATTCTAAGAAAGTTGTCGCCATTAAATTACGAGATTGAGATCTACAGACATGGCAGATGGATAGGGGACATAGTCCACGTGTCGAGAATAAGGCCGTACAGCGAAACTAATTAAAGCTACAGCACTCATACATAGATAAGTTAAAAAATAAAATGTTGTATATTAATTTGAATATGAGATAAGATATAAATATATATGTTAATTGTAGGTATAAATATATATGTTAAATATAATTTTATTAGAAAATTTTATAAAAAGACTAAAAACTTAGGGAACAAATCCAGAATAATTCCAACTAAAGGGAAGTTAAATGGGAAAGGGAAAAACTTAAGATGATTACAGGTGTATTGATAGAAGAATGTTTGCTCAGTTACAGGCAACCTAGACAAACAGAAGAGGGTAGGACCAAACATGTTACAAAAATACATGTGGATCATCATCCTTCCCCTAACCCTCACCCTTCATTCCCACCCAAAAATTCCAATAATAATTTCAAATGGAGCACACTTCCAACCACTCCAAGCTGAACATATATACGAAGCAACCATCCCAATGACCTACATATTTCCCTTATCTCCCATACAACATTTCCCAGTTACCATTGCCCAATCTAAATTATGTCTAGGAGCCGAAAACTCAACAGGATGCCAAACAGCTAACACACTGGAGAAACTGATGGCCAGTACTGAAGACATCCTACGAGCATCAATCACGAAACACGAAAAAGGGCGCCATGAACATGCTAGAACGAAAAGAGCGATTAGCAGCATTGGGGACATTTTTCACTGGTGTTGTGGGACAGCCACAGACGATGAACTGCACGTGTTGACAGCAAACGAGGAGACAGTCAACAATCACCTCAACAGTGTACAGAACCTCATCAGAGGAGATCATGCTGACCTGGTCAACACAGCATCAACATTAGAAGGCTACGCAGCAAACGTGTCCAGTGTTCTACAACAGGTACACAGTGCGATGATGGAATTCCAAGACGCCATGTCAAAAAAGGAAGACATCACAGCAGCAGATGTGTATGAGACAATCATGTTTTATTTATTAAGGGAACAAAGACAATCTTATTTTAATTCATTGTTGTTAGTTTTAGATCAAATTAGAAATAGCTGTAGAGACCGAGTGTCTACACACACGACTATACCCCCTCAACAACTGTACAAAGACTTGAAACAACTTGAGTCACGTCTAAATACAAAACATTGGTCCTTAGTCATTCCAAAAGATGACACGCACCTATACTACCACTATCCCATTACATCCTGTAAAATAACATCCTCCTCTGTAATCTCCACTATTAGTATTCCAATTCAGCGACACTCAACAAAATGGTCACTATATGAATACATGCCTGTACCACTTCGATGGGAAAATCACACCTGCACCATATCCATGGAACCTACAATTGTGGCTACAAACGGGACATCCATCAGGACGCTGACGCGCAAACAATTGGACGAGTGTCAACCCAAGAAGACAGGGTTGTGTTTCCTACCACGACAACACTCAACAGGGACACTATCAAGAGGTTGTGCGGCCCAGCTGATTGCAGGTGGCGACATCGAGAGTATAGCAGACAAATGTACCTTCCATTGTACGCCGAGCGAAAACGGAATACTGATCACAGAGATCACAGGGGACACCTTTACCATAACAAATCCTACTCCAAACACTAACCTACAATGCAGCGATACACAACAACAAACACCTATCCCATACAATATCCCAGGCACAGTCGAAGTAACCTTACCTTGTCACTGCTCATTACACGAGGGCACACACATCCTAGTAGACAGACAATTTCCATGCGACAGCAGGACATCCTTAGATCCTACCCTGCGCCATGTAGTACCTGTCTCATGGACGACCCTCCATTCATTAATACTAAAACCATTCACACATCATGACCCTCCTGGATTCCTCAACCTATCAACAATCCTGAACAAAAATTGGTCTCTAACCACCCCAGTAATGTTCATCCACAACAACATACTAGGGGATGAAATGAGTACTGTGTCCCTACCAAAACACTGGTCAGATGTGATAGACACTACGGATCTAATCCATATCACAATACTGATATGGACATCAATTTTAACACTTGTAACATTTTGTTTATGTATAAAAATCTATTTATTGTCTAAACAAAAAATAATACGGGTACCCGAAAGGGACTACCCTTCTTTTTGAGTTTTTTTTTTTTTTGACATCGGGACGATGTCTCGAGGGCGGCGGAGTTGTTAGGATTAAATAGATACTAGAATAGAAATATATAATAATTAATATAATTTAAGTAAGAACCATACATGAAACCCAGAATAGCGACAGGTATTGCGAAACTATTAAAAAAATGATGAAATGCTTACCTAGCATGGGCAACCTACATAGCAAGGCAGGTCGAGGCAATATAAGCAACGACCCAAGAGAGGTGGGGATCTTTCGATCAACAGCGTGAACGAAGACGTCAGGAGGAACATTCGAGGATTGGAACACGAGGGTATTATTGGCAAGTTGGAGCTTCCAATAATACAAAGCTGTAGTAGCGGCTTTTGCAGTGCACAAAAAGGGTGAGCAAACAAACAAAGTATCAGCACAAGTAATCAACAATTTAAATATATTAGATTCATTTCACAATAGCTGGAACTATTCTGGGTTGATCATTTTTAAATATTCATATAGATAGGCTAATTCAATTTTTAAAGTAATCATTGTAAAGTAATATGAAATAAGTTATATAAAGCATATGTATGTTATTTGAAATAATTGAATGAGTTAGGGAGATGTATTGATTCAGTTTTAAATTAATATTTGAATAGAAATAATTGTAATAATATCTGGAAATTAGTGATTGTAAAATGATATAAAGTATTGCATTCTTTAACAAAAGAGAAACACTGAACCACTGATTTAGAAAGAACCCGATTCCTAATAGTCTTTTGGATGCAGCAGATTCTATTTAATTTATTAGCGATGTTACCTTCTCTTGCTATTTTTTCCCTTTCTTATAATCCTATTAGTTTCGCGGAATCTCGCCTAGTAACGTCTGCCAAAACTCTCAATGTGTATTTTTTAAATTTAGATATTTCTCTTTTAAAGTCGAGTCGTGTTGATTAAAGGATTTTCTTAGGTTCATTATTTAATTTTATGTAATTTTGACATGGGTAACCTTGTCTTTAAATGTCGGAAAGTTGTTTTAATTTATAATTTTCTGATCGCAACTAGGCCAATTTGGTAAAAGTCAAGCATTACATTTAAAGTTGATCTAAGCTACACTAGGTATCGCTATTTTAAAAAAATGTCATTCTCTATTCATTTTTATTTATATATTTTATAGAAACATTTCGAATTGTTTCAAGTTTTACAAGGCATCTCTAAGTCATGAAGATCACTGAAACTACATATAGTTGTTATATTTAATATAGGTTAAAAATGTTAAATGATGAAAAATGTATAACTCTCATTAAAAAAAAAAAGGTATTTTACACAAACCTACAAATTAAAAATGTTAATTTAAAAAAGTAAAAACTTAAAACTGATTTTTAAACTACACACCTAAGTTACTTTAGAAAGAGCTTACTGAAAATCACTTTCTATCTCGACTGTGGAAACACGGGCATATATTTTATTCAAAAATCATGCTGTTCCCCCTCAAAATTCTGTTGGAATCCAAACTTAAAAATAGGACTTTGCAGTATAAACTAAACCACTATAAAAAGATTAGTAAAAAGAGCATACAAATTGGTTCAGCCATTTGGGGTGTAGAGATGACTCAGCCTGTTAACCCTCCAACTGGTGATCGACCACTTTTTGCCTAAAAGTGGTCGCTTCATTAATCATGGCTCAATTCACCAACTAAAAAACACGTATTTTGCCATTCAACATTACGCCCACTTAAAATTGTCCCATCGCAATAAATAAAATACCGTTGGAAAGTTAATGTTCCATAGATGCATATCATGCAAAAAAAATACCACAAAACGTTATAAATAATATTCCAAAAATTGGTGAAGTTCACGTATTTTTGTAGCGTAAAATCGTAAATTTCAACTCTGCATCTTTTCGTATAACGCGGCTCCATTTTTCCTGATACAATTACAACTCTATTTATCTGTCATTTAAGTCAACTAAAACATTGTTATATAGATCACATGTTTCTCTTTCTAACCGTAGATTACAAATTATTCTGCATCTAACAGATCCAGAGATATATCTATTTGAGCAGAGAACAAACCTGACGACACGAAATTCATTTGGCATTCGGTGCTTTTTACGAAAAGACGAAATTCATTTATCTTGTTAGAAAAAAAGACTTGTTCTTTACACTATGTTGTAGAGGAAATTTCATTCTATAAGTTGGTACCACTTGATATAGGCAAATGCTTACTAAGAAGGTCTTGTTTTGAAGTCCAAACGTAGCAAATATCTGACGTAAAAACTCTAATATTAGGCGTGACACATATTGGTTTTGGGATTAGATTTTTGTTATTATGAAGGTTTATGTATACAAATTGTATATAAATTGTGTATACAAGTTACAATATATGTGTTTTTATTCCTAAAGTTTATGTTTTTGAGTGAATGTACCGTTTATATATTTATAACCTAAAAGGAAAATGGTAAATTTAGGGTATATGCATATTTTCTTATATTTAGTATTTTATATGATTATACAAGTGAATATGTGTGTTATTCTTTGTAAAGTATATTGTCTTAGTAAAATCTAATGATTTTGTCTTAGGCCTAGCTTTAGGAAGTTACTAATTACGCCTAAATGTCAAGAGTTCAAACCTAACCTCAAGCGTCAGAATACCAATTTTTGAAAAATCGTCAATTTTTATTTAGAAAATGTAACATATTATAATATTCACAGATATATTAGAAATCTCAAGTAATGGTTGAAAAAATTGCAAAAAATGTATTAGTATGTTTTTGATCACCATTTCTGTGAAATTTCTGCTCCGTTACTCTTAGATTTTTTGGTATTTGACCAAAAAACTCCAAATTTGATACATCTAACTTTTTTTTTCACTACACACCTACATTCTATGCACCTTTCTGGACATAATGATATATAGAAGTTCTGTATAAAATATATTTTACTATTTTTAATGTTTTTTGGAAAAAATAAAAATAAAATTCAGTTTTTACGTAAATTTTTTTTTACATTTTTAAAATGTAAAATATATTTTAATATATTCCTAAATATATTTTTACATTTTCCTAAATATATTCACAAATAATACACAAAAATTGTGTATATCTTAGAAATAGGTAGTAAGCTATTGATTTTGGGTGATACAGATTTTTCTGAAAAAAGGTTAATATCATTTTTGACATCTAACAAACTTACTCCAAAACCATTTCAAAAAATTTTTTTTATTACATAGATGAATTCTATGCATCTTTCTGAGAAAAATGATATCTTATAAGTTAGGTTTTGTATACAAATAATATATTTTATTAATTTTTAAACGAACGAAGAATTTTTAAGACAAATTAACATGCGCCAGATTCACCAGTTAGAGGGTTAACTTTGTCATATTTTGTGTATTGAAATAATACAATTATAGGTAGCAGACTTCAAAAAAAATTTGTATTGATTTTTTAATTTTTATTGATTGTTGTAGCTCGTTTTCTGCTCTTTAAATTGATATATAATATAAGATATATTTCATTTTTATTAGATAAGAGAAAAATGTTTTTTCTGAAACCATGTAAGCGCGATATTGCTACATTTCGTGAGTGATGCTTACCTTATTGACACGTCTACAAGGTTCCCTTCATATAGTGCATTTGTTTTGAATAAATAAAACACCCAACAAACATGAGGAATATACCCACTTGCCTACTACTGTTATGGAGGAAATTAGACCTATTTTTGTAGATTTGTCCAATGAATTTTTGTTGAGCAAGTGTGTGCACGATGGAACACAAAAGGTTAGCGAATCGCTAAACAGGGAGATTTGGAGTAGGCTACCTAAAACGGTTTTTGTGTGATTAAATATCCTCAAAAACTGGGTGTCTTTGATACTATTTCTGGCTACAACAAAGGAAATGTTAGCATGTATTGTATTTAAACTTTTGAACCTGCAACCTGGATATAACTTTGTGAGTGCGATGAAATCGCTCGACGATCGCCGTATAGCTCGTGCGGAAAAAACTATTCAAGAAATTCAAAATAAGTGTCGTGAAGCCAATTTGCTAAAGTGAAAGGTTCTTGAAGATGAATTTGATGCAGACGATGACCCTGACAACCCCTCATATGCCACTGGACATTACTAAAGATAATATTTTTAACTATTTTAAATAAATTCATTTCTCCGAAAACAGTGTATTTTTTTACCTATTTCTAAATGTACCTATTTCGAAATAACCGTTAAAGCTAGGACCTTGAAATTTTGCACACACATGTAGGGCATTATTATACATAATCACACCAGTTGGTTTTTTAAAATATCTAAAAATTAAAAGTTAAAAAAAATTATGGGTATTTTTAGGTTTACAAAATTTATACTTATAAAAAAAAAGTTACTGAATAAATAAATTGAGATAAACATAAATCCTCTGGAAAAAAAGGTTGACAAAGGAAGTAGGAAATAGTGGTAAACATTTCAGATATCTATCTATAATGGTTCTTTAGAAAAAGGTACATAAGCTAATATGGCGGAAGATAGGGAGGACTGCTCCCCTTAAAAGGAAAGAAATAATTATTTATTTTAACTTACTCTGTACATCTTGTTCTTCAACTGGTACATAAGGTCCTGGCACATATTGTATGGAGGGCACATCATTATTTAACTGTCTGTAATTATCATGCCTAAACAGAAAACCAGTATCTAAGAATTATTACATGTTAATAGCAACATGGTTTCTTAAACAACATATTATACATATAACAGTGTTGAATTTAAAGAAATTAAATATGGAATTAAGCTATTATATCATGACGCAGATCTGTAGTTGTGAAATAGCACCCGTCATTTGAAACAGTGTGTTCTAGAATTTGTAACATTTCACATTTTTCTGTAGATTAAAGTTCAGTTTTGTTGGATGATGTACATAATCAGAAGATTAAACTCATTATAATAAGATCATCAGCAATTAGCAGAGCGGTTGATTCTGGTTACATATTAATTTGGTTTGGACAGATGAATACACGATGTGGAATGTTATAGATTCAAATCAAAGAAATAATGATTATTTAAATAATTATTAAAACTTTAATCATGTTAGCACAAGACAACAACCAGGAACCTTTGTAAATAGTAATATGTTTTCTTTTAACTATGTTTAATAATTAATAAGTATATTATAAACAATCTTTTAACTAGTATAGTTTTATCATAACTTAAAACTGTAGTACAGTTAAATTGAAACAGAAAGTTAAATACTTATTTACTCTCAAATAAGAAATGAAGATAATCTCCACTATTTATTCTGAATATTGTAAAAAGAACAGTTTTAAATGTTGATGAAAATTTGATATATTTGTAGTCACAATTATAAACATATCCAAACAAATAGCCAGCCAGGGTGATTCAGAGCATACAATTTCAACTCAAAGATATTAGACTTTATATTACTATTATATTACTTCAACTAGTAAATAATTAGACTTAAAGTACAGAAGCTGAATATTTGATCATTAAAAGAATGTGATAAATCTCTAATATTCACGGAATGTTAAACAAACATTAAGACAATTAAACTACATTGTAAGACAATTCAAAATAGGTTGTAGATAATTTAAATCTAAAATAGCATTTCAAGGAATCTTGAAATTAAAATAAACAACCGGCTGACACCAACCAGCAGTCATAAACATCGTACAGTAGAGTCTCGCAAACTCGGCACTCGATAACCCGGCAGTCCGGATTACTCGGCGACCCCGACGGGAAAAAAAATATATTTCTAAAAACAGCGATGTTCATAAAAGTTCGGAAGATCCCAAAGCGGGCATTAACTTCGATCGCTCGAATCGTTGATGGTACTTTTCCCACGTTAAACTCGTCACAAAGCTTTTTACAGATTCCCCTTTGTCAAGTCGTTTTAACACATTTAACCGCGTCTCAAACGAAACCAACACACGCTTCCGTTTTCGTAACTCGCTCATTTTTATTTACTGTATATACTGTGCGTACCTGTCAAAGAAAACTGAAAAGAAATGTTATATTTTCCATAATGTATACTAAATTGATTCGTGGAAAAAAAGCGGCCCATCAAACTTTTTGCAGGTGTATGTCTGCTATATCGACGGGTGCCAATGCCGCGGTGTTATTATGCCGCCGACAATAGGATACCGCTATCGACAAAGTCGTTTGATATCGCCGCCGCTTTGGTGTCGCGGTGTTTTTACGTCGCCGACAATGGGATACCGCTATCAACAAAGTCGTTTGATATCGCCGCCGCTTTGGTGCCGCGGTGTTTTTACACTGCCGACAATGGGATACCGCTATCGACAAAGTCGTTTGATATCGCCGCCGCTTTGGTGTTTCAATTACAATTTATTTTTTGCCCTTATTCCCAATAACCCGGCATTTCACAAACTCAGCACACTTCCGGTCCACGTTACGCTGAGTTTGCAGGACTCTACTGTATTACTAAATAATTACCCGATTTCAGACATTCAGGCAGAAAATCTATAAGTAAAAATATTTCCCAAAATAATATCATACTAATTCCCATATCAAATCTTATCTCAATAAATTCATCCATCTAGGAAAATTAATACTAAAACATAAAACCATAGTGTAAAGCTAAAATCAGCTAAGAAAAACTTTCTACCACATTTAAAACAGGCCTACAACAGTATTTTAAAGATTACAAAATACTCAGAGAACTATAGGGAAAAGGAATTATACTATTAAATCAAACAGAATTTTATGTATCAAAAATGTCTTGTAGGAAAAAAAACATATGTATCTCAGTAATTAAATAAAAGACGAAAACCAACAATTCTTTACAATATATCAATGGAAAACCAACACTTCTTTACAATATATCAATGGCGGTCGAACAGAATGTCATCTCAGAATATAAGTTGCCACACCTACTATGGCAGCGAGCCCTCCGTTTCGGTGTAATTTCTTTGATGATGATGTAATTATTTTACCAAATCCACTATGACTGTTATTTGATAATTATGTAAATAAATGTTAAGAGAAGTTATTTAACCCTGTCATATATTATTATTATTTATTATAATTTACTTTTCCTTTTAAAAATTGTATGTTCCAAAATATATTATCAATTCACTTTCATAGAAGAATAATCATTTCATAAATTCACCTCAAATCCAAACCAAGTTAAGTGCACGCCTACATGGAGAAATTCAGAAGTTTCCGAAACGCCAATATGAATACATCCAATTCAGCATTGTTGAGGAAGGCCCACAAACGAACAGACGTGTTTCGAAAAGGATAAACAAAAATCCAAAAACCAGCTAACTAATTCTCAACATCGAATGTACTAGTCAACTCCAAAAAACTACAGTGTGGTTTCAAAAAAGTTAGTATTTTCAGGTCGATATAAATACTGAAGAAGACATTTAGCAAATATAATTTCACTAACTTTGGTGAGATCCTTCTATTTTCTTATACAGTATGTACTTTCTAGCCATTTTCTATTTGAGCATTTGTTCTAAACCTCTATAACCCACAAGGACTTTTTAGTAAGGCTAAGACAATTTTGCTGAGTAATTAAACTTTTAAAACCAGCTAATAACTTTGAAAATAAAATTTGTGATTTCACTCATAATTCACCCTTGCATTTCATCCCATATTGAAGGAACAATAATTAACAATTGAAAAATGATTTACTATGCTAATTGAATTTAATCTTAATAATATAATTTCTTTATATATAAATTTATGTAAGTGTTTTGCCCATCCCCCAACTTGGGAAAAGTTGACACCATCCCTACCCCTGTTTTTTGAGATTTTGTGTTAATAATTTTAAATAAACAATCTTGTAACCATTCCTGAGTAGCCAAAGGCTAATATAGAATTCCTTTTCATATAGATTCATCTATAATATATTTGAACTGTTAAATAGTAACTATGGGATCTACAGAACATTCTGGCATTTGACCTATTTTGATTGTGTTAGATAATATGTTCGATGAGAGACTTAATAAGAGAATATAGGCTCATATAGACAATTATGATATTTTTCCTTCTCATATGTGTGTAAGACTTTCACAGGCTTGAATATTTTGAATAACTATATATTTTGAATTTAACCATTATTATTCATTTAATTGCATTCTAATTATGTCTAATTGAATCTAACAAAACCTAAAGTTGTTAATGCATCATCAAATTATTTATTTTGTTGTTTTGGCTTTCTTTCTTATTATGTATTATTAATATATTCTGGTGGATTTTCATATTTAAAATAAATAAATATGTCTTATAATTTATGAATAAAGTGTTTATATGTATAATTATAATCTTAACAATTATGATAAATTTTACTGCACTTCTCACAATCAGATATTTTATGAAAAAACAAAACCATTCAGTAAATATAATAATATTATTTTCAGTCAATTATCTCTACTTCTTTATATGTCACTCCAATGTGAGGTTTTTCACCAAACAAATAGTGTAATAATAATTATTTACACTAATTTATGCATTATTGTAACCGGTGTTATTAAAAACTAGCATCAATAAAAAAAACATGTTTTCAAACATGACTAATACAGTAAAATTGTATGTAACAGTGTTTGTTCAAAGTACCAGAAGTTTACTCGCAGAACAAATACAAATTTTAATAAGGTTCAAGTTTTACTTATTTGGTTATCCGTGAGATTTTTATGAAACTTTGATCCCTGATATATTTTAATGCCCACATTAAATCTCCAGAAGCCAAATTTATATTTAAATAATTAATATCGCTCTTAAATTCAAAACTGTGTATTGTGTATGATTGGAGTCATTGCAGCATTTTATAATGAAGGAGGAGAATTGAGGAGTCTATTTCATATCTAATGTGAATGAATGGAGCAGACCTATAGAAAAATAAAAATTACTAGTTTTCATTTGTTTGAAATTATCAACACAATTTACATTTTGTATGGATACGAAACACAGGCTTACCCAGGAAAGTGGTCCTTGGTATTACCTAGTAGTGTCTCCTACCCATACAAAATCTAAACTAATAGGCTATATGCCCTATTAAACTACAACACAATTTACAATCATGTATGAATAATCTACTTTATTAGGAGATTGAACATAATCTAAAATTCCTGCCTTGTAATCATCAATAGATTTTAGACTACAACTTATAATACTGATTTTTATATTTTAGAATTTCATTTATGTGTAATTAAAATATTGTAATATTTACATTATTCTAACAAGAAAAATATTAAAAATCTATGCATGATGGGTACCACACAGACGCTTTGTGAAAGCTGAAGTTTGAACCGATTCCACACCCTCCTTACTCCCCCGATCTCAAGCCTTGTGATTTCTATTTTTTCCTCTACTCAAGAGTAATCATTACACCTTGCACGATGAGGTGAAGGCAGCTGTCACTTCCGTCTTTAATTCGAGAAAAGTTGGAAGAATTTTTCAGTGACTAGATAAAAAAAACTTGTTACACATTGAGAGAAATGTGTTGAAAAATGTAAGAAAACCTAACAGCGACTAATGTTGAAAAATAAATATATATATAATTTTGAAGCTAAAGAAATGCACTTTTATTTACTTATTGCCCCATCTAGATTTTTTTTCTATCTTTCTTTTTTTGTGTTCTATAACATGTTTAAATTACTTTTCAGCCTACTCTCGTACAAACTCACACTGTATTATTTATTTCCAGGGAGGGGTAAAAATCTATTGGTAATCACTAATATTCACACTTTAAACAATGAAGATTACTGAAATTTTATTAACAAATGAAAATAATAACCTAAGGAATAATAAATGTTAAAATTCGAATTTACCTAATTTCAAGCCAAGTAGCTGTGAAACAAACAATCAAGCAGAAGACAAATATAATCACAACAACAGCTCCAATTGCAATCAAGTATTTGTCAGAACCGAGGCTAGGTTCTAGTCGGAATGTTAATGTTTTGTTACGGTTGTTTATGAAACTTGGCTTTCCAAAACAATCGTCATCATTACTGTGTACGGCAAACACAATAAAAAGTCCTAATGGATATTCCTCTTTCTAAAAAAGAATAATCAATTTACAATGACAAACGATGTAAATTAAATTTATATATTTAATAGAGTATATGAGAAAATAGACTGACATACATCCTA
This sequence comes from Aphrophora alni, assembly GCA_963513935.1. NCBI lineage: Eukaryota > Metazoa > Arthropoda > Insecta > Hemiptera > Aphrophoridae > Aphrophora > Aphrophora alni. The sequence continues at coordinate 59,576,230 of OY740770.1, read as the reverse complement.
GATAAATCATGATTAGTAATTTTAACATGTTTGTTGATTAGTATACTTTTAAAAGACCTTACCATCTGTACTAATGAATCAACAGACAGTTGTATAAATAAAATTTTAATTTTAACTATAATAATATAAGTGACAAGTCACAAGTATTAAAATTATATCTTCTGTGTTCAAACTGACTTTTCAAACAAATTACACAAGTAAATTTTACAAATTGAAGTCCTAGTTATTTTTTATGTTGGAGTGTGGCTATTTTAAGTAGCCTATGATATGGTTATTAACAGACATAAAACACATTTTTTTCACAATTCAATTTTGGTCTCTTTATTAAATATTATGTTCAATAAATATTGCTTTGTTATTGTAATTATATTTTATATTCAATTGGTATTATTTATTGTTATTGTTACATTTGACTTTGTCAAGATGGTGTTAAATTAAACACAACTATGTTGTTGAACCATGTTTTATTGCCCACCTTCACTGTGTGGCATAGATGAAAACATAGATTGAGTTATAGTCGTAGATACTAAACATAACATCCTCCTTCCTCAATTTTCCAATTACGAATTAATTGTATGAAATAATATAATTTGTCATGTCTGGTGTTACATTAGATATTGCATTTGGTTAAACAGAACTATACCAGTTAGTGGTTAACATAGTAATGATTTAGCTTTATTTACCTACCTTAAATAGGGTCAATTTACAAAGTCTCATTGACTGTCTATACACTACATTACTTTTCATAATTTTAAAATAACAAATACAGTTTTCTCTTCACAATTACTGTCAGGGATATACTGTCAGGGAAACACCAGATATCAAATAAACATATAAAATTCATAAAATAAATAATACTTTCAAAATTAAACAAAACGAAATAAATAAATAAATTTCAGCTACGATTAACTTAGAAATCAGTTGCAGATATTATTTCAACAGGATGTTTGGAGCGGATGTAAAACTAAAATGCCAACAATATTGAGTTTCATCAAAGCATGATTTTGCACAGCCAGAATATTTCACTGTGTGAATGAAAAATATACATATTCATACAAAAATAATGCATACAAAGAGGAATTTGAATGAGACACAAGCCAATCAGAACAAATCAAGCCAAATAATGTCCAATCAAAAATAACAATGTAAAACACATGGAAAAAGGAGAGGGGAACACGCGAGGAAAATTAGAGGTCAGTCTGGGAAGGAACGTGCTCAAAATAACTTCAACTAGTAATAAGTGCTTGTAGATTAATGTCAAATAAAATGTAAAATAAATAAATAAATCTAATAAAAAATTCTATTGTGGTGCGATAAATAGGAGTTGTAACAAATGTGAACAAGTGAGCAATCAAAATAAGTGAAGTGTATAGTGCAATTTATTAAGTAAAGAAAATTAAAATAAAAGGTCAATTTAAGTGTCTAGAATGAGAAAAGGGAGTGTCAGAAAATGTAAATAATTTCTAATGTAAACACTTGTAAGACAGATCTCGAAGGTTACAAAACATATCATATAGAAGATATCGTAAATAGATTTAAAAATTTTTATTATTTAAATTGAACTAATATAGAATGTTAGCAAAAATAATTTTGTTTAAGTTAAGTAGAAAGTATCATGAATGAATGATTTAAGTTTATTATGTTGTACATGGAGAAGTTGTTTACATGTTGTTGTTTATGGGGAAGTTGTAATTGATACATTGGTCTTAGACTCTCAATGATATAATTAATAGATTGTTCTAGTAACCTGGTGTATTATATCTAACCTGGTTTCTTTTGAAGTCATCCCTTCAAAAGATTGATTCAGCCAAGCAAAGATTGACCCAAAAGGGTCTGGTGGAGCCCCCAAATTAAGAGCAAAAAAATCATTTTAAGGGTATTAAATCCCATAAAATAAAATAAAAGATCTAACAAGTTCTTATTATTAAACTAGACTGAGCAAAGACTCGTTGGGTCAAGAGAAATTCCAGATCATGAAATTTCCAAATAGAGCACTGGTCAGAATTCAAATAACTTTATTCTAAAAATTATCATAAATAAAACTTTACATTACTAAGATAAAAAAAATAAAGTTCACTTATTGTACAAGCTCATTCTTTCCACATTTTTTTTTTTTTTTTTTCAAAATAAAAACATTGACTTCTTAAAATAAAATTTAAAAATTTTAATTACAAAATAAAGCAATATTATACTTTTTTATACTTACAATCAAAAACATTTGTAATCAAAACATACTTTCATTGTTTATAAATCAAACATTTTCATTTGAGCTCTATTCCTTGATAGTTAATGACTTTTCTATATGAAATTAAATATTGGAGTGATATTTTGGACAAATGATATTCTTCCATTCAGCAGATGACTTTTAACAATTCACGTAGGAGGGAAAAGTAAGATTGTTTGTTGGAAAATGAACAGTTGCCACATGTTTAGCAGATTCCCAAAATAAAGCAATTTTGACAGCAAATTTAAATCTTAGTTTTGAGTTTGTAAATAAATTTGCCTTAAATTGTCACTTAATAAACTTGAGACCAACTAATCTCTTAACATAAATTTCAAATTAGACACTGAAACCTATGTATAAGTGTATTACCATTTAACATTTTTTCTAGTCTTTGTCATAATAATACCAATAAACAAATACACAAATGTGACAATAGGCAAACAACATATTATTGTAAAATCATTCCAGTCAGTAAAATTTGTTAAAAAAAAAAAAAACACACACACACACACACAAAATAATGGTGTTTGTAAAAATGTAGAATTTCATGTAACAAATGTAGGTCCACAGGCACCTGCAATACATATCTATAAATGTGTGTGAAGAATTTAATTTAATTGTGTAAATAATGCCTTTAAAGACGGAAGTTAGCTCACACTCAGACAATCAAATAAGTAGATAAAGTTCTCAAATTGTACATAAATTCAAAACTTTTTGTAGGTTTAGATAAGCTAGATGTTAAATACCATATTTTAATAGATAAAAATGTAACTCATGTTAAAATGTTAGAAGTAATCTATTTTAATTACCGACTGCACCATGTTTAATTTGAATTTACCAGGGTGTTGTTAAATTAAATTAAAACAACCATATTGTTCAGTCATGTTTTATTGCCCACTTTTACTGTGTGGCCTATAGATGAAATCTTAGATTGAGTTACAGGGTTGTAGATAAATAACAGTTATTCAATGGGAATTTGTTATGTTTATATTTATTTCACTGTGTATAGTTATATTTTAATTCCAGTGTTTTAATTGTATTTTAGTAGCCTAGCATTAATGTTTTGACATGTGTCTCTTAAAAAAGATTCCAACTTGAATGTTTTCTGTGGAAACAAAAATGAAGAATGGTGAGGGAAGCAGAGGGTGGCTTCATGTGCTTGAATGAATTTTTTTCCTCCCTTATTCCGACATGGCTCTTTATGATTTTTAACTGTTCTCTAAGCAGAAAATACTGCTCAGACATGATTTCCTGAAACGAAAATTCACTCCTACTATCACAGTCTAACTGTCAGCGACTGATGTTCTATTTCTCATATGTCATATGTTTTTCAGGAAATATCAGATTAGATATGCTTCTAACAAATATATTATTTTATTTCAGCTACACTGCACACCATTTTCAGAACAATTTGGATTAAATATATTTTATTGATCCAAAGTTAATCATACATATTTGTTACTTTTCCAGTTTAAAGAGCACAAAATTTTTATAAAGAACATCAATATTTACAGCTTTGTAGAAGGCACAAATTTAAATTTTGGTTCTAAATCAAAGTTAGTGTGGACATCTTTTCAAAACTGGTGATTTTTTTCTTAATACAAGAATCGTACAATAAATTGTTACATAATATGTGTCTTTCTCTTACAAATTATCAAGTATAAACACTAATTATTAACAAAGAGACCATCTCATGTGTGGTATTGTGGAAAATTTATAGAACTTTCTATAGTATAATATCTTAGTATATATATATATATATATATATATATATATATATATATATATATATATGACTAATAATAGTAATACTTGGTGACTTAGTAATTTGTACATATGAAAATACAATACTCAATTCTACAAGTTAAGGCTCTGCTTCACCTCCGCCATATTGGATTCATCTCCCATAGAATAATGCTAAACTTGAGCAGTTGTACTGATGTCAATGTTCATCTCAGAATTATCGTTAAACCATCATTTTAAAGATCACGTGAACGCTGAAGTTACCCTTTTTCATAAATTGTGATATAATAAATAGTTGTTGAACAAATTTAGGGGACATTTGTAAATCGATTTTCTATTTCGCTATTTTTTTGTGAGTCAATGAATGATATTTTAGAAAGGATATTTAAAAAAGGAAAACACTCAGTGTTTTATTATTCATTACAATAAATAACGCAGCATTGTCTAACTTAAAAGGGCAGATACAATGAATTAAATGAAAAAATGTACCCATGTGTACAAGGCTGTCCTCGAGTGGTTTGAAAGAGAACTACTCAGATGCGGAGGAATATAACTTTTAGCATTGATGAGCTTATTTTATTTTAATGTATCATAATATTACAAAAACTAACAACACATTAATTCATAAAACATTTTGTAATATTTTATATAATGCAAAATATAACCATATATCTAAAATATATTTGCTAAACATTTGTAATTCATTTATTTCTTTTACATTATTACTGACGTTAATCAAAATAACTAGCCAATTTGACATTGCAAATTATTATACCATTTCATTATATGACGAACTGTATTCATTACAATATACATTTGTTTGGAGTTTTATTTTTCAGTTTTTATCCTGTTTTAGCAAATATCTATACAAATTATAGCTTCTGCGATTTCCTTTACGCTAATGAATACAGAACATGTTAGGACTTCTTATTCAATGCATGTGAAACTCGTACATCAGAAACTATGAAATGTCAACCGATCCAACCTATAGGTGTAATATATCACCATTTTCTGTGGGTTTACACAGTTTTGTGAATAGTTGGACAAGTTCATTTTCCAAATCAGTTAGACTCACTTTTTAAATATTCTAAGTAAAAGAAAATATTGATGTAAATTATTATTTTTTTTAATGAGGATAAATAATTTATTCTTTGATCCGTTATTAGTTCTTTCTAAATTCAAATATATGTCTTATATTATAAATATTTTTTGTTTGCAATTTTTTATTTCTAATAACTAAAATGTAAATTTATTCGTAATATGATCTTTTATCTATAACATTATATGTTGGTAAGTTTATCTGATGAAGTCTTTTTTAGATTATTACATATAACAAAACAGACCCATAGTGGGTGTAATGAGGGCTCAGAAATTCGGTGTCGACCCAGTATTGTAAGGTGAACTTGGGGGCTACAATTGATAGCGAAACCTGGTTACGAAAGATAGACCTCCAGTGATGGAAAATTGATATGCTAAACTGATTAAAAAATCATCTAGCAAACTTAGGTCCATAATGGGCACCAATGATTTAATTTGGTTTTTAAAAATCTGGTATTATTCCAATTTCAAATATATTAGTAAATTTTTTCCAGAGTCATAAATTACGTATTCAAAATCATTGTAATAAAAAAATGTTTAGACCCAAAAGGATTTAAATTTTGGAAGGTTATTTGGTTTTTAGGGGCGAGTAAATTATTGAAGAAGGATTTACGAAGAATATCAGTTTAAGACCAACATTGTAAAATTCATATTGCAAATGACTTTCAACGAAATTGGTTGAAAAACAAAAACTTATTTGTTAACCCTTTTTTGGTGTGTATAAGATCAAATATTATTGGTAAATTTTAAATCAGCGTCACAAAAACATATGGAAAATAATAGGATTAAAATGAGTTGTAAAACAAAAATGTTGAAATTGTATCATTTTATGTTTGAGGGTCAGTATAAATCCTACATAAAAGAAGTTAGTAAATTAGAAATTAGGATATAAGGAATAAGTTTGATTATAAAATGGTTCTGTAAAAATATAGTAATGTTTCTACGTTATTTTATTTTTGGCGTCTGGTATACGTTATACCTAGAATCTGATTTTTTTTATTAAGTTTTGACCGCCATGTTGTTTTTCAAGATACATGTGTAAGTCCCACATAAAATTTTATATTAATTTGCTAATAGGCAAATAAAACTTACGCATAGTAGAGTGATTTGGATTCATTTAGCTAAATGAGTAACGAAATGCTACACCCTCCACGGTAAGCCGAGAATAGCTTATTTGAATAAAATTTATAAAACAACCAAAAACAAATTATTAAAAACGCTGGTCATATCCTAAAAAGACTGTTCATAGTTTTGAAAAATATGAAAATGAACCCAGATATCGTTATTGGAAACTCGTTATACAGCTACTACTTTTTCACATGAATGTAGTATAAAGAGTATTGTGCGATAGGTCAAAAAATGGAAGTCTAATTTTGTTTAAAAATCTTTTTTGAGGTCCCCCGAGTCCAAAAAGGTGGCTTTTAGAATATTGTCTGTCTGTCATACGTTCTACAGATTAAAAGTGTGGACCGAATTAAATCAAATTTTATGTGGCTATATTTTTGCATTATCTCAAAATTATTCTTATTACATTATTTTGTTGTTGCTAAGTCAAAATTAGAGGGTAACTGGCATAAGGAAAACACAAAAATATGATTTTCTCATAATTGGAGGAAAGATTTTCTTCTAAACATTTTGTGAATGTATAGTATCTACAAGCTCAAACAAAAAGTATCGGTTACCATCACTCAAAAAATATAGTTTTGTGAGTTATCAAAAAAATCAATAATCAGTTATCGATCCACAGATTTCGTTCAGATTTCGTTATTGGTTTCACATTTTATTAGAATGTGAAGCCAATAAAAAGTAGTACATGTCAGAAATAAATAACAAAAACAAAACTTAACATTGACCGCTGTTATTAAAACCTCGATGTTTACCAAATACGGTTTACAGTTGTGTTTATGTTACAAGCGAAGCAAGTTTTGACCCTTATTGAAATATATAACTATTTTTTCATAGCCATAGTCCATGGTTCTTATTCATTTTTTTCAAACCTAACTGAAGTTTTTGAAGAGGGTTTGTTTTGTTGGTTTTCGGGATTGGGGAAGACGAAGTTTATCTTATGATTTTATTTTTTTTTAGCATATTTATATCATTATTTGAATGTCAATAACAATATTTGCACCTTATTATTCTTTTACACTAGTTCATAAATTTAATTTCTCTCTCAAAAACTCAATTTATTTAGATGCACACCTAGCCTTTGTCATGTCATAAAGAAAATGCATCATAATTGATTATAAATATTAACAATTTAAAAAATTAAGCACCAACGATTCAAAATAGGCTATAAACAAATGTTTTTTAATGTATAACATATAGTTAGACAAAGTTCAATTATTCTACACAATTGGCTGCAGTGTCAAAACTGGTTTTATAAAGTGGAAGAAGAACAAAATAGTTACTGTAAACTTTATACATGTTAACCTTAAGGTCATTAACAAATATAATATTCATAGTATGTTGTTAATCAATTTTAGATATTCGGATGTAGCCTATAGGGTACTTGAAGTCAACAAAGTATACAGTTCAAAGAAGCTCTGAGCAGCAAACAGTGGTCTAGTGCAGATAGGATAGTGTGTAACTGTAAACTAAGCAAATGTGAGTTGAAAGTCAAAAGTATTGAATACGTGAATTGAAAATATAAGGATGTAGACTTATAAGAGCGACAGAGATGGTTGATTTACACGCATTGAGATGGATTGAGAAAACACAATTCACTCAAGGGAAATTATCATAAAATAATTGAAGTGTTAGGAAAGGCTAGCATAGCAAAAGCGATGTAATCAAATTTTGGTAAAGCATGCAACAAGCGATGTTGTAGCCTTGACTAACCAGATTCAACTTGTTCGCCAAACTTAAAATAATTAAAATCATTGTAAGTTCAAACAAATAGGCATAACTAAGGGTGAATAATGTTGGATAATAAAGAGTAGTAAATAAATAAAAATACATAATGGGGGGGTTAAGTAATAAAGGGTTAAATAGGTGTTTTAGAGTTTTTTTTTTGTAAATAAATCGGTGAAAAAAGGAAAAATCAAAAATATTAGTAAAAGGGATAAAAGAGGTAAAAACAAATAAATTAATATAGTATAAGCCTAATCATAATAAAATTAAATAAGTAATAAGCAGTTTAAATGGGGAATTTTATAAAACAAGTTTAGCATAAATAAAGAGCTGAAAACATGAAATAAGAAGACAAAAATACTTAATATAGAATGAGTATGTAGGGATGACAAAGAAAAAAGATGTAAATTTAAAGGGGGGGGGGGTTTCTGAACAAAAGTTATTGTCCTCAGAAGAAAAACTTTAAGTATGAATAACTCGTAAACCATACAAAACAAATAAAAAATGAAAATATACGATATCGTCATACACCAAGACTAATTAAGTGAAAAACATTAAAAAACCAAAAATCAATAACAATAAAAAAGTAAATTTTAAAAAAACCATAATTAGTGCTGTAACTTCCAAAATATGCAACCTACGACTACAAATTGAGTTCGTACATAACCACCTAATGAAGAGGAAGAGGATTCCGAAGACAAATCCAGAATACATTAAGGGACCCCCAAAGATACAGAGGAAAACAGAACATTTCAAAATTTAATGTAAGGACAGGCAAGCTAGTAAGACATCAGAGGGACTTGACTTGAGAAGGGATAAAACCTAATGACAAGAAAATTTGAAGAAAAGTTAATTAAAACAAAAGAAAACTACCGATTAATTAGGGACTTTCAAAGCATACAGGATGATGAAGGAATTAATAAGGAACAATCTTGTGTAAAAATTTCTACGAAAAAATCACGCAATTCATCAGAAACTTAATTAATTCAAAGGGAAATTCAATGAAAAAAATTGAGTTAGTGTTGCGACGGAAAAGCGATAATTTGGGGAGCTTACAATTTGTTGGTCGAAAGACCTTCACTCTTGATCTACACTCCTACGGAAGAAGACAACTTTTCCAGCTGTCACCCAGTCAACCCTTTCGAACTTGCATCCTACAAGATCACAAGGAGGCTGAAACGCACCATTATCAACAATCTTCAAGAACTTTGTCAGCAACTTTTAGATTTTCATAAGTGTTGAAGGTACCAATAGTCAAGTTTATTCGATAATATCACAAAATTAAATAAACTTTATTTATCACTTCTGAATAAACTTTATTTTCGTGCTCTGAGGGGTTAATATAATATAATATATATGTATAAGATTAATCTTGGTTCCTAGAATAAAATTTGGAATCAAACTCTCCCACAAGGCACAACCTCTAAATAGAGTTATACAAATAAAAATAAAAATTAAGACTGAGCAAACACGAAACTAACAGAAACATAATTAAAGTCATCAGACATAAAATCAACGAGCTATGTGTCGTACAAAAGTGTAAGACTTATAGTTTCATCTTGTCAACGCCACCAATTGCAAAATAGAGTCTAAAGCCGGGTATAAATTGGCAAAAGCGAAAGAAGGTTCGTACTTTGTGAGCTAAAGTAGCGTGGAGTTGAAAAACGCAGAGCGTAAAATAAAAAAGGTGGATGGCGTTTTAACATGCGTAGTAGTAGCCTAGTCTAATGTCTACTTCGAGTTTTCCCGCCTATGGAAATGAAACTAGGACTATTTTGTGCAATGCCTGCCGCTCTAAAGTGCTAGTAATTCACAAATCTCCTGTCCTCTAGTGTTGCGTTGGTGTCAATTCGGTCATTTCATTTCATTCCCGCAGAGCCTTAAGAGAAACTTTACCTGGTTAGGCTTCGAACCTGTATTTCTATTTAGGGACTGTATTCTATAAGAACAAATATGAAAATTCAAAAGGCCACGATCAAACAATTACTCAAGATGGCATGGTTTTAGAGCAAAATGGTAGATTTGTGGTTAATGAATGGATGGAACAGACACCTTTGTCAAGGTAAACAAATTTTGTATTATATTTCATACGTTTTCTATTAAAGTATGGTAATTTTATAGTCCCAAGTTTTTTATTGTTACACTACATTTACTTACTGGTTTTCATGACAATTTGTTTTAACTATTTGCAATATAAAGAATTTGTTCATTAATTGTGTGTTCTTCATTTTTTCATGGTATTATGTTTTCAATTTGATTTTCCTTGCCTTTTAATAACTACCATTCCGAATGATAGAAAATATTGAATGCATCATTTTGTTGGGTAACTTATAGTTTGAACTTCAGTAAAATTGACTTTAAATCATTTTTGAAATTACTTAAGATTGTCTTTTTTAATTAAACCACTTTAAAAAATGCTCTTAAATTTAAATAAACGAATAAAGAAAAACAGTTCCAAACTATTTAAATATTATGTGTCTATATCCTAAATTAAAAAGAAACCAAATAATTTAGGCTGTAATTCAATGTATAGTTAGACGACTAACAATTGATTATCATTATTAAAACAAATTTTATTGGAATGTGAGATCTCAAAACAGACACTTACATAAACATCTTGACAACAATTCATTACACTTCTATATATGTGCAAGTTGATACTTACAGTCAACATGATACCTCCTTTAGAACTGACCGTCTCCCATAAACCTCTGTCATTACTGTTTCTTTCCAGGTCATTTACTGGGCACTGAAATACAACCATCATTTATTAATATTTTATTTATTCATCTTCACAATAACAAACAAGTACATTTGATTAAATTATACTTACACTCATATTCTGTATAGAAAGAGTCATGCAAACATAATCAGCTGACTCAACAACAAGTGTAGCTGATGTTGTAAGACCATAAAACTGAAATTTGTAGTATCTAGGCTCTGAAGGAGTTACAGAAGTAGTTTTAGGATCCTGCAGCCTGTTTAAATAGAAAAATGTACTATTAATTAACTATAAATGTGTGGTGGGTGAAGATACTCTAAGGAACTTTAAAAAATCCTGCTATGACAAAAAAAATGCTAAAGAATCAAAATATTAGTCCACAATTTTAAAAATGTGTTACAGGCACAAAATTTTAATATTTTTAATGATTCTCTTCTCCAAATTCTATAAGGATAAATAATACAGTAAATAAATAAACACAAGTGATAAATTTTCAAAATAAGAAAGTAAATAATAAATCATAACTAAATTTATTAATTGATTAACTATTCTTTAACACCAATGGACAACATTTATACATGTGAACATAACCAGCACCTGATTATGATAACAGTAGTTAACACCTGGTTGTGCAAATGCATATCCTCCACTACATATTTGGATAGTAAAATTTGGTAAACATGATATCTCTAGATCACATTAATAACATAACGTACAGTTTGATATCCAGACTACTTTCCACCCTCTCTATAGCTTTTGAACACCTTTTTAATAATATGAACAAAAGATATGTGAAAAGTGTAAAGTAAGAAATAAATTTTGTGATTGTATAATAAAAGCCTTGTGCAAGACCTGCATTGCTTGTTTAAGAATGTGGCATCGGAGTGCAAATTCATGCTCTCACTTTGATGTCACCCTAGCTGTAACCGATTCATTCTGCTTATAAACCAGTCATACCATTTTAAAGCATTATATTATACTACAATTTTTGTTTTAAACATTTCTGTGTGGGCTATTTCAACTATTTAAAACAACACATAATAAGAAAAATTGGCAAGATAATATATTAAAGAATGGCAATCCAGAAATTGTAATAGCATATTTGAAGAGAATTATTAACCAGGAATTTATGCAATATTTAAAAGACTTAGGTATTATCAACAGGAGTGTGAAGACACATGATAAATAATTGAAAACAACAAAAATTATGAAAATATAATATGAAAAAGAAAGTCGTATAAAAAAAAAGGTCAATAATATTTTATTAACCAATGAAATAAATTAGTCAATAAATTACGAGTTTAAAAATATAAACATTTTATGTGTTATTGGATTTAATATTAGTTAGCTAGGCTTAATGGGAACTGGATGGCTTATAAAACAGCTCTCACAGATTATAATAAGGAATCGAGAGTCTAAAATAAGGATATGGAATAGCTTCTGTGAAAGGATAAATAATATCCCAATAGTGGCTCGACTACAAAGGGCCTTAAGCAAAGATCACTCGAACTCTATAGGTTTTTTTAAAAAAGTAGATGGAGAGTGTGGGGGAGACTATGAGTCAATTGTTAGACACTCATTTCTCCGGATCTACCTTATTTGATCCCACACAAACTACTATAGAGAATCATCTTATGCCTCGCTCGCTTAGTTGGAGAAGGAGATTAGCATCCATGGTCTTTAATAATAACAAGGTTAGGTAGGCAGTGGGGAGCCATAAACCATACAAATCGCCAGGTGGAGATGGGGTTTTCCAGCCCAGTTGCAGCAGGGCTTGAAGGAACTACTGCCAGTATTGGTAACTCTGTTTAGGCTTAGCCTTTCCCTGGCGTATATTTCAAAAAGATGGAGGGAAGTAAAGGTGGTTTTTTACTTACAGCTGGCAGGAAGGACACTGCAGAGCCTAGGTCATACAGACCAATCAGCATGACATCCATCTTTCTTAAAACAATGGAAAAATAGTAGACAAGTACATATGGAGTGAAACCCTTGAAAAGGTCCCACTCCATGTTGCTCAGTATGCCTAAAAAACGGACAAATCAACCTCTAATGCATTATAACATCTGGTTGCAGAGGTTGGTAAGTCAATAGAGGATAAAGATATATGCCTTTTTGGACATTGGAGGAGCTTTTGATAATACCTCCTATAACTCTATTGAAAATATCTAGGGCTAGATTAACACCAGATAATTAAATGGATCAGATCTTTGTTAATAAGTCGTAGGATGACAGTCTGCTTGGGTGGGGATCTAGAACCGGGCTGGCAGACATTAGCTGCCCGCAGGGAGGGGCACTGTCCCTTCTCTTGTGGACACTGGTGATGGGTGAACTACTTAGGTTGCTGGAGATCTGCATATGCTGACGATCTGGTAATTATCATTAAAGGTAAGCGTGGTCAGACAGTGTGATGTCATGCAGAGTGCTCTTCCATTGGATTGCAGGTGGTGTCAAAAAGAGAGTCTATTAATTAGGGGGTAGCCCTTATTCAACCATTATAAGACAACCATTATTCCTTTCAAAAAAAGAAGAAGGAAGATTACTCTTCAGCTTTTGATGATAAGATGGTGTGAAAATCGCTTCCTCAAACAAAATATCTGGGGTTTGTTCTAGATAAAAGACTCACCTGGAATAAACACATTGAAAATACCATTAAAAGAGCGAGCATGGCTATATGGGCATGCAGACGCCTATATGGTAAAACTTGGGGACTTAAGCCACAGATGACCTACTGGTCCTATCTGGCTATAATTAGACACATGGTCACCTATATTTCGGAAATATGTTGGCCAAAGCTGGAACAAATATCTATGACAAAAAACTTCAAAAGCAGGCTTACCTAGCTAGGAATTGCAGGTGCTATGAATACCTGTCCGACCGCTGTCATGGAAGCGGCCCTAGATTTGCTGCCATTAAATCTATATGTCATTAATGTCACAGCAGTTAACCAATTCCGTTTGCGAAGTACATGACTTGCAAAACAGATTGGTTACTATTTTGAGCAACTTGTCTAAAAAAGGAAACTGTAATAAATACTCTGAAAGAGAAAATAATTCATCTTGAATTTATCCAGTTAATTATAACTGGCACTCATAATGGAAGATTTTTATGAATACTGGCCCCTAGTATTTTATCAAAAAAATAGATTAGAAGTATTAGATACAAATGCAGACATGGTCTCCTTAACAGACTTGAACCCCACTGATTAAATTCAGGAAGACAAATTATGTTGAAAGACTTTAAAACAACCATTTAAATTATCAAAACATAAAACTAGAAAAGTGATAGTTGTTGGTGACAGTCACACCAGAAATATTGCGGGAACACTACTTGACAACTTAACAAAACAGAAATACAAATATTCTGATATAAAGATAAAAGTAAAATATGAATTTTTTTTTCCAAGAGAAAGTAATTTGAAGTTATAATTGAAGTTCCCTAAATAAAAGTAATAAAATAAACAATAATCCATAATAAATATATGTCCATAACTTTTGTTAAATCATAAGAACTTATAGAAATGTAACTTCAATCAAAAACCATAACGACATAACCTACACATTTTGTAAAATTTTGTTATTAAGACATACACTCATACATGATGTCTGCTCAGTTCAAGCAACAATAGCTACAATTATTTTTGGGAAAAAATTTATATAGGTACGTTTTCAAGATTAAGCGAGTTGTCAAGGAGAGAAAACAACACAGCTCTAATATAGTACAATGCAGTTTCTGGACACGATTGAGCAAAAACTACACAAGCCGAGTTCCAAAAGGCCATTTCAACAAGGTGCATGAAACACTGAAAGTCAAGATATCGCAAGTGATTATAAAACTATAGTAGCACAATACGCTATAGCAACATAGACTTGTGTATTATAATTCACTGATGTTAATTTTAAACTCTATTTATTTAAATCCTAGAAACCAAATTATCCCAGAGAAACATGGTCCTACCCATCCCCAAAAAAGACCTTCATCTCTACTACCATCTCCTTATCATACTATAGAACAATAGACATAGAATTATTTAAAGACCTAAAGTAATCATAACAACTATAAGGAAATAAAGAATAAATTAATATTAACAATTTAACCATCGAATTTGTTATTGATCCATGTTTTTGACTGTCTAATGAACCCATAGAAATTAGGTACAGGAAAAACCTATTTCTAATAGTAGTATATATTAGTTACCTTTATTAGTAGTCAGAGCAATTCTTTCCTTTTATTAATTTTTTTTTTTTTTTTTTTTTTTTTTTTGTAGAAACACTACAGCTCTGTTTCGCCGTTCACAGCCAGCTTCGTCAGGTGTAGGCTTAACACTTAAATAAAACACATAACGACACTGAACACACACGATAACACAACACAAAAACAATATTAAATCTATCAGAGGTTAACTCTTCGTCAAATGTCATACTGGCGTATAATCTTTAATCTTTATACTCCGTTCAGAAACAAAGAAACTATGCCGCGGCCACGCCAGTATAAAGATTGTATGACATTTGACGAAGAGTTAACCTCAGATAGATTTTATATTGTTTTTTGTGTCGTGTTATAGTGTGTGTTCAGTGTCGTTATGTGTTTTATTTAAGTGTTAAGCCTACACCTGACGAAGCCGGCTGTGAACGGCGAAACAGCGCTGTAGTTTATCTACAAAAAAGAAAGAATTGCTCTGACTACTAATAAACGTAACTATACTTTGTCAAGTTCAGGTTGGCGGGTGGACCCGGGACTACCTGAGGCCACACCTATAATCCCTCGCCGCGTCCGCCTGAGCTGTCTGCTGCCTAGGCGATGAGTCACCTACTGGCTGTGTTTATACAAAGGTACCCTTTCTTAACAGAATAATAATTTAACATGTTTAAAAGTATATTTGAAATCTAATAAAAACGTTTTGAAAAATGATACCAAATTCCACCTAGGTATTAGAACATTTAATACGAACTTAAATTAGATTAGAACAGTTGAAGTTTAACATTTTAGGACTACAGTGTACAAAATACATATGTATAGAATATTCCAAAAATAAATCATTTATTCAACACGAGTTATTTGGGAGTATGTTGAACGAATATAAGAATCCTGTTCGGACCGCGACCTATGTCGTGTGTTGATAAAATTGTTTTTCTAGATAAATTTAATTTTTTTTTTGCAGCTGACTACTTTTCTCATGTAATAGAATCTAATAAATTCAATAAATGGTTTTTTTTTCAATTTTATGTCTGTCAATTTAATTACAAACTAATCGTAATTTCTTACTTTATTCTCTTGCATAAGAATCCATTTTTAAGAAGACATTTTGCAAGTGAACCGGTCAGAATCAATTTCAGACCGCGTAGGTTTTATTATGAACGGCCCTCAAAACTGCCTGGGTTCTTTAATTTCAATTAAAAAAACAGTGGTTCAGTATATTAATTAATTTTATTATCGTTTATGAGACTTGTAGATATTATCGATGCTTACTTTTGTAGAGTAGATTTCCTTGGCTATCTTCCACCACGGCTAGCGACACAGCCGTGTATCTTCCAAGCTCAAAAAGACCCCCTCCCTATTGTGCTGACCGCTTATATATCTTTTGTCCTCTAATTGTTTCACAAAAGTTGGTTCATTCTGAGCTTTGTTAATATTAGTTCTTCCTAACATAATTTACAAAATAATTAAATAAACTAACATTAACCTATTCCTAACAGTTTAATAGTTAATAAACTATTGTGTAGTATTGTATTTTTATTGTTGTGTAGGATTTGTATTGTTATATTGCATTGTATATATAACTTTTTCTCCGATTGTTATTGTAATTTGTATTAAACACATTATCTCAGTAAAAAGATTTATTATTAATAACCAATTTTACGGTCAATTTACTTTTACCCAAACAGACCCTAAGTAAAGCTTTTAATATTCATTACAGCTTAAAACTTGCCTTCTAAATTGTCTAAATAAATATTCGCAGTCACAATGTAAACAATTCTTAATAAAGTTCGTATTAAATGTTCTAATACCTAGGTCGAGTTTGGTATAATTTTTCATAACTTTTGTATTAGATTTCAAATATACTTTTAAACATGTTAAATTATTATTCTGTTAAGAAAGTGTACCTTTGTATAAACACAGCCAGTAGGTGAGTCATCGCCTAGGCAGCAGACAGCTCAGGCGGACGCGGCAAGGGATAATAGGGGTGGCCTCAGGTAGTCCCGGGTCCACCCGCCAACTTGAACTTGACAAAGTAATAGTAGATTGTCTGATGATAATTATGTCCCCTATTGTTTATGACTCTATTACTTTTGACTTTTGATTTTCCCCTTTTTGAAAATTTTAGGTTTTTGAGCCCTTCTAATTTCTTTAATAACTTTTTTGTTTTAGGTGCTTTTACATTTATTTGTTGATATTATTAGTTGACTGATTCTACTGAATAATTATTTAACGTAATATTTTAGTTTTTTAATAAAATTAGAACTACCATAGGATGGCTTTTCATGCTCGGACAAGCAAAGTTTTGCCTTGGCCTCGCGTGACGCCACCGCACTATCGCATTTCCACTTTACAGAGTTTAGCGTGCCAATTTTAAACGTTTTAAATTTACCATGAGACGAATGACTTTCTCATTCCATCTTAGTGTGCCAGTGCCTGTGCCTGTGCCTATGTGTGCGTGCGTGCGTGTGTGTTGCACAAATAAAAATAATGTCATCTTGTAGAGCAATTAAAATAGAATTATAAATAATAATAAAATAAACTTGTAAAGTAAATAGTTAAAAAGTTATAGTTGAAAGAAAGAGTAAGGATAAAACAAAAAACTTTTGTAAATCTAAAGTAATTAAAAAACTAATAATAGTGTTATATGATCATAAGACCAATAAATAATAATGATTAACCCAAATCAAAAATTAATTAAACCTAATAAAATAACAAGCTAATAAAATCCAAATATGAAGAAATTGCCATAACTTGAGAACCAGAGAAGCCAGGAAGAAGAGGGGAATAGTTTTGAGACTTTTGGAATAGGAGGAACAAAAACCAAAAAGAAAATTTAAAATTTTTCCAAAATCAGGAAAGGTAGATTTGGAAAAATTACGAAATCTTCAAATCTTCATAACAAGAGAAAGAAAGGTCGCACAGGTTCAAATAAATATTGGACAGAACCAGAAAGAAAGGGGCTTCAAACTGAGCCAATCAAAAAGAAGATAGAGCAAACCGAACGAGAGTTATGACGAATTGAAGAAATTGACGGTTAAAAATAGATTTCATGTTCAGACGAGAACTTCAAGGTCGCGCTGGTCTACATCGCTGGTCACAAGTAGTGGGGAAGAGATGCCAACAGTAGTGCAGATTACAATTAAAACTAATAATTAAAAGTAACTAAAATAAAAAGGAAAATACATCAAAAACAATAGAGATAACGACAGAATAATTAAATAAGCCAGAAGGAGTTCAACAATGCATTAATTAAAATTAAAAAACCAAAATAAATTGAAAAGTAAAGAAAGAATAAAATGTGTAGGAGTTGGCTATCGTGTATAGCGAAAATTTTGACGAACTGATTTCCAGGAGATCAGATCGACAGTCTCGTATTAACATCCAGGAAGATAACACGCTTTTAGTAAGCCTGAAGAGGAAATCGTCGCAAGAAAAGTAGTTGGGGAAAAAAATCGTCAGTGTTCAGTACTTCTCGAGGTTAATTACGATAACCAAAAGAAGGGTCGGCCTTAGAAGAAGACAACACTACATCCAGACTCGGCAAATATTAAATCAATATTTGTCGTTATCGCCGCCGAGAAGAAGATTCAAAGGAAACAGGACTTCTGAAGATTCCCCGGAAGAAGAAGACATCACTGGGCGAGATCTTCAGGGACCACAACAATCCAAAAGGAGGAATAAAAGACCTGCACTACCCAAATATAAGATGGTACTGCATAAATCAAGAATTTTAATAAATAAAATCTTTATTAAACTTTAAAAAACTAAAAGTCAAAATTTAATCTTAATCAATAGTAAATAATATTTAAAAAAATTAAATTAACGAAAAGTAATTATCAAGTCAATTAGAGTCATTGCCATTATTAAAATTTTCAAATCAATTACAAAGCAAACAGATTGGTCAAATATTAAGAATAGGGTTTAAATTTTTCATGATTAGTAGTATAAGATATATATTTGTGTAGAATTTAAGGATTATAGGATAAGCATTCAAATAAGTTTATATCATGTTGTTTATGGAGGTAATATTTTAAAATCAGATGTCAGAATAAGACAACTAATGATGGTTGCAATGATTTAATTCATAAATCTAGTGGTTTTCAACATTTTGATAAAATTGTGCCAGAAATAATAAATTTGTTATTATTCAACTTTGTCCTTTGTTTTTAAATATCTGTGATTAATTAAATTCCAAAATTTTATTCAAAAAAGAAAGTAAGTGCTCTAAAGGAAAATTTCAAAGTAAAATAAATATAATTTTAATCCAAAAATGTCAACATACCTAGGCCTAGTCAGGACTACGATATCAGAAGAATACAACTAAATTAAAGTATTATAAGACGTAAAACATGAACAGAACCATTCTAAATTACATCCCATAATTTATTTTCAAAACCCCGAGGAGAAACTCAAAATATAACGAAAGTTATCAGCATTTTAAGACCAACTAAATACGATCCCTTTCATAAAGCTAAATAGTTTAACATAACATTACTACACAAGGTTATAAATTAACGAGGCCTAATATCCAAATTTAATCAATACCAGTGTATTCTACCATATACTTCCTTTCAAAATCATCATTCGTTTTAATACATAAACTCTTATTAATTTAATAATCGCTTCGTAAAGTTTTCAAGTGAACAGTCCATTGACCGGTATAGGCATGTGTTAGGAATAAGTTAATATTAGGTTAACATTAGGTTATATTAGGAAGAAATCATATTCACAAAGCTCAGAATGACCCAACTATTGTGAAACAATTAAAAAAATGTTGAAATGCTTGACTTGCAAACTCAACTAGGTTACCAAGACTCCTAAAGGTATATAAGCGATCAGCAGGATTTGGAGAGGTCTCTCGTCTTTTTGGAGCTTGGAAGATACACGGCTGTGTTGCTAGCCGTGGTGGAAGATGGCCCAGGAAATCTACTCAACAAACCGTAAGCAAGCATTTCTATTTTTATAAAATCACTAATAAAATGTAATCTCATTTATTTAAAGAATAACAATAGTTGGAATACTTCTGGGCTTTGAATAAATAATATTGTTTTGTTTTATTGTTTAATTAAATTCCTATTATTGTATTAAAGTTTTGTAGTTAAATTATTGTATTAAAGTTTTGTATTTAAATTATTGTATTAAAGTTTTGTATTTAAATTATTGTATTAAAGTCTTGTAGTAAAGTGTTGTAGTAAAGTATCAGGGAAATGGATATAAGTTTAATAACAAAGATAAGAGCTAATAAAATACTGAACCACTGATCTGATATTTAATTAATAAATAAGAACCCAGGCATATTTTAGAGGGCCGTTCATAATACATGCTACATAATAGATAAGCCACACCCCTTCGACGTCATACAGATGCATCTCAATCGCAGTTTCAAACCTTGACCGACACGGAATAAAAGAATATGCAATTAAATTAATCTCAGTTAACCCTCAAACCGGCAATGTTAATTTTCTTGACAATTCTTCGTTTGTTTAAAAATTAATAAAATATATTATTTTTACACAAAACCTAACTTATAACTTATAACCTAACTTATAAGATATCATTTTTCTCAGAAAGATGCATAGAATTCATCTATGTAATAAAAAAAATAATTTTGAAACGGTTTTGGAGTAAGTATTATAACAATTCAAAATGATGTTGAGAAATAAATCTGTACAAAATAAAATTAATTTAGGAATTCCTTAAATCAAAACAAACACTGGCGTGATACCTAGCGGTAGATTTCTACAACGTACATTAAGCTATGAAATGGCCAAGATTTTCATCATTTCAAGTCATACAAAAAAAGTAAATCCAACAATTCACCAATTATAAGTCGCTATATCATCCATATAAAAAAATAATCGTAAAACCTGAGTTATCCATAAAAATAAATATGTCTGAAGCAAAGACAAGAGATAAATAAAATTCCATCGAAATAAGACGAGGTTGTTACAATACATTTTATAGGCCGTGAACAGAAACAGCGATAGAATTTTATTAACTACGAAAATACCAGACAATTACGAATGAAATAAATATGGCCTATTGATAGATCACATATGTATACACATTTTATCTTATCTAAAATATGACCGAGGATATTAAAATATTACAGAAATAGTCTAAAAGAAATGAAAAGTCTGAAGAAAAGATGGCCGCTGGATCTGATATGCAAAACGTTTTAGTATAGAAAAAGATATTGAAATCGGAACACGATTCTGATTGGTTTAGGTTAACATGATTGTATATGCGGGAATCTTAAATAATATTAGAAATAATGTTAAGTATGTTAGTTTGTATGTAAGAATTAAATAATGCAAGAGAAGTTATTTAAATCCCATAGTATGTCTTAAACAATAATTTTAATAATAGTAAATTCAGTAAATGTAACTATTAAAAGTTTAGTTTTGTGGAATAGGGTCATAATATACCATTTAATCTTCCCATATAAGAAGAACAAGAAGCAATGGATTAAATAAAATATCTCTCTGCAAAGCTTGAATTCTACAAGAATAAAAAAAAAAAAAGAGGATTGTTGAATAAGATCCCAGACTGGACCTCTGGATCTAATAAATTTTAAAGACGATTTTCAAGAAAAATATTATTTATGTTTGTCTAAAATATACCAGAAAGTTTCTGAAATCAAGTGAAAGTAATTCTATATAAAGTGATTAATAATATCTTAGTCAAACTTAAGATAAAAACGTGTGACCTCAGAGCTAATTGGGTGAGACCTAATTTAATTGATTTGAATTACTTTGTTATAACTAATAGCCTAGTAGGCAGATCTTATATTAAAAATATAACAAACATTATTGAATATCAATTTTATCTGTTTAAAGTAAACAGAATATCTTAATATAAACTTTTAAATGTGTACCCAAAGTGATTCATACTATGAAAACTAATTTCCACAATCATTCATCCATTAACCTAACAATAACTTTTATTGCATTGATTTATTTTATGTTAATTTTAGGCTTGAAATCCTCACTTCCTTGAGATAAGCCGCTCTTGCCTTAACCCCGAGAAAGAAACTCATAATATATAGACAATTAATTTCATTTTATATTATGTTTAATATGTATCAATTTTTTTTTTATAATTAATAATTATATCAGATAGTTCTGATAATAGAATAAATAGACACTCATTAAATGAAAGACATTCTAAGGAGCCATAAATAGCCCTAATTATTAATTGGAATTATAATATGTTATGTATACCGATTTAATCTCTTTGCTGTGTTAATAGTTTCATTGAACAATATTCATATAAAACAAGAAAAGGATTTTTCTTTTAATAAAGTTTAATCATACAAAAATTTTGTATGAATATCTAATATTAAAATAGCGTTTAAATTCTTGATTTGGTTTAATTTTTATATAATAAAACCTATACTAGTTGGAAACATTTGAAAAAGACGGATTTGAAGAGAAAGACGTGATCTATCAAGCAGTGTTATGTTATATCTGACTGACAGTAATTTGAAATAGGAAAATTAGACAAACGAGAGGTAAGTTTTGTTTAAAACTTGTTAACGTAAAACTTAGACGTTACATATAAAAAATATGCAAATTTTACCAATTTTTGGAATATTCATTATAACGTTTTGTGGTTTTTTTTTTACATGATATGCATCTACGGAACATTAGCTTTCCAACGGTATTTTATTTATTGCGATAGGACCATTCTAAGTGGGCATAATGGTGAATTGCAAAATACGTGTTTTAGAGTTGCTGCACTAGGCCATGCATGAAAAATAACCGTTGGTGGGTTAAGATACCATGACGAGGTCTCCCAGGAAATCAACAGGATGTTGGAACAGAACATCATTGAGAGGTCATACAGCGTTTTCATCAATCCAATCATCCCAGTGATAAAAAAGAACGGCAAAATTCGAACTATGTCTTGACGCCAGGAAGGCCAACGAAATTATCGTACCGGACTTCGAATGCAACAGAAGCGTAAATGAGATATTATCAAAAGCACGAAATTGCAAGTGGTTAAGCACCATTGACTTGACCGCGTCATATTGGCAGATACCTTTGTCGCCAGAGTCACGCCAATATACCGCATTTCAGTTCAGAGGACGGACGTACCAGTACACTGTCACACCATTTGGAGTGTCGACGTCACAAGCTGCATTGGTTTTTGATGACAAAGTAGAATCGTTCACTCTCATTTACATCGACGATATTTGCGTCATATCGCCCGACTTTCAGACTCATCTACAGCATCTAAGTTACATTTTTTTCGAAATTAGCCGAAGCCAACATGACAATAAATTTTTCAAAATCCACATTCTGCCAAAACTCAGTAACATTCTTGGGATATATGATGACCGACACTGGGCTACAAATGGATGACAGTAAGGTACAGCCAATCCTCGAAGCTTCGGTGCTTTCCCTTCACCCCGAAGTCCAGAAAGCAGCTAAAGTCATTCTTAGGCTGTATCAACTATTATAATAAATTCATGAATAAATTTTCTCATAACATACAACCACTACTGCGCCTAACATCCAAAAGAGTTAAATTTATATGGACTAATGATGACGAAATCACCTTCAAGAATATTAAAAAACTTTTCTTCGAAACGCAGACATTACATCATACAGACCCGAAACGCCCATTTTACTTGCAAACGAACGCTTCAAATTACGCTATTGGAGGGCATCTATACCAGATCGACAACGTCGGTATAAAGAGAGCTATTGTGTTTGTGTCCAGATCCTTACAACCGGCTGAACAAAGATTTACAACCACAGAGAAAGAGTTACTCGCAATCGTATACTGTTTGCAGTAGACACGGTTGCTAATATACGGATCCGAGCTAACTATAGTCACAGATAACCACGCTTTAACGTTCGTGAAATCGTGCAAATTATTAAACGCTCGCTTGACCAGATGGATATTAGCCATTCAGGATTACAATTTCAAAATTCAGCATTGCAAGGGAAGTGAAAACAGCACAGCAGACGCACTGAGTCGGATACCTTGAACACAGACCGAGGTAACGCAAGAAGATCAGGCTGAGCTAATTATAACCTATATTGAACGAGTACATGACCTCAGCCTCCAGCAGGAGTTAAAAAACATGAGTGAGCTACAAAAACAAGACCAAAACTTATTTAAAATCATACAAGAATTATTAAAACCACAAAATCAAATTTCGGATACAAACCTTCTTCAAAATTACTGCTACCAAGATCAAATTCTTTATAAACGCCTCCACAAACAATGGACCATTATGGTACCCGAATCTATTATTGATGCACTAGAATGGGAATGTCACACTTACTATTTTGACTGCGGGGCCAAGAAATGCTTTGATATACTTAGGGAGAGTTTTACTTTCAAAAACATGGGAAGACGCATCCGAGTGACTTTATCAACGTGCGACTCATGTCAAAGATGCAAGAGTAACCCACATAAATCCAGGGGACCAGCTCAAAGAATTACATGTCGGGAGAAAAACCATCGGCTCACAGTGGACATAGTAGGACCACTTCCTACCAGTATAGGCAGAACCTAGTACATCCTAGTAATTATCGATATATTTACAAAATTTATCCAACTCTATCCCATTAGAAGCGCAAATACTAAGACCATCTTAAATAAGTTATTCAATATTTATATACCAGAATATGGAGTAACGAAGATGATACAGTCAGACAACGGGACCCAATTCCGGAGCCGCTTATGGAGCAAAAAACTAGAAAAAAATAATATTATACCAATATTCAGTCCGTTTTATCAACCACAATCCAACATGGCCGAAAGACCGATTAAGGAGATCAAGAGATGTCTTAGGACTTACTGTTCTGGAAACCATAAATCATGGGCAAAGTACATAACAGATATAACAGACATGCTAAACGAAGTTTACAATGAGACAATAGGTTTTACACCCAATGATCTTCAGTTGGGCCAATGCAGTATTAGATTTTGGGAGCCGTTTATTGAAAATCAACTGTATAAGGACATCCCATTAGAAGAAAAATTGCACTTAACCTTGAAACGTATAGAGACAAAGCGAGAGAAGCGAGCTAAAAAAGTAAATTAACGACACAAACCGACCATCTTAAATGTGGGAGATCTGGTATTAGTAAGAAATTATACCCAGTCAAATGCCGCCTACGGAGAAACGTCTAAACTGTTTGAAATTTACGAAGGACCATACAAAATCAACCAAGTTCTTGGGAAAACTACTTTTAATCTAATCGATCTTCGGGAAACACGAGGAAATGGACCTTATCACATTTCAGCCTTAAAACAATATAAATATCTTCCTAATTAACCAGAACAATATTAAAAAAATAGAAATAATAATAATTAAAATCAAATTTCTAAACCAAATTAAATAAATAAAATTTAAATTCATCATCAAAGCACTGAAACAGAAAAGAAAGGACATTGAACTCACTTAAAGTGGGATAGGACATCACGAACGAACTCAGCTGGAACAGCACTTAACTACGTCATCATATGTCCGCTTTAAAACCATCATTCTATTCATTCCTCGTTGTCATTGTATGTTTTGACAAACCCATTTAAGTCAAGAATTAACTTTGTAAATAAAATTGTAAGGGACTGACTAAATGGATTTGCAAACAAAAATTGTAAGGGACATTGAGACAACTCACAATTTATTCAAATTATTTAAATAAATCAGTGCAGCATGGAATGCGATTCATTAAAGACAACCGACAGTTAACGACTCCAAGCGTCAAAAATGTCAACATACCTAGGCCTAGTCAGGACTATGATTTCAGAAGAATACAACTAAATTAAAGTATTATTTCTGGGAACCCTACCATAAAAAACTCACTGAGTATAACTCAGCAATTCGGAAAGCCAAGCTGGATTCCTGGAGAAAGTACTGTGAAAGAGTGCTCTGAAACAGATAGACTCCATAAGATCCTGAGGGCAGAACATACCAATAGGGTGGGCTCTCTGGAAAACCCAGATGGCTCTTACACGCAGACCGGAAAGGAGACTCTGGAAGTACTTCTGGGATGTCACTTTCCGGACTGTGAGGTAGAGGGAGGGAGTGATCCCTCTCTGTATACTAGGGCAGGGTCGCGCAGAGCGGACTGGAACTGCTCGAGGAGACTCATAAATGAGGATAAGGTGGACTGGGCCATAAGATCGTTTGAGCTACACAGAGCCCCGGGTCCGGATGGGATCACTCCCTTACTTCTCAAGGAGGGTTTGGAGGTGCTCAGGCCGGTAATCACGGGTGCTTTTCGAGCAAGCTTGGCGCTGTACCATGTTCCAAGGAATTGGGCTGTCGCGAGGGTGGTCTTCGCTCCAAAGCATGGAAGAGCGGGATATGCTCAGGCCAAGGCATACAGACCAATTTGCCTAAACTACTTCTTGCTAAAGGCAATGGAAAGAATACTGGATGCAAATATCAGAGATAGCATGCTAAGGAGTTCAGGCCTGCACGGAAATCAATTTGCTTATAGACCAGGCAGGTCCACAGAGGCTGCTCTGCATCATTTAGTGAGCAGAATAGAGGAAAGTCTGGAAGCAAAGGAAATAGCCCTGGTCATTTAAGTTTAAAATAGGCCTAAGTGAAATAGATCTATTAAATACTAAACATTCTAAATTATTTAATCTATTACTTTTATTTTCTATATAAGAGTTATTCAATTTAGGATCAAAATTATGACCCGAGTTCAAAAGGTTAGCAAAGTTAGAGTTTCTATAGACATGTTTCCAGCTATTTACATGTTCTTTAATCCTAACTTTGATAGATCCACCTGATTAACTTATGTACTCAGAGTCACAATCTTGACAAGATATTTTATAAACTCCACTATTTTCAAACTGGTCATAATTTTTATCCTAAATTGAATGTTAAACATATAGAAAATAAAATATTATAAACAGTTGCCCGATGATCCTGCAAAGTGAAAAAATTGTAGCTAGTTTATATTATTAAAAAATAATTTTGAAACTTTAGATTTATTGCTTTATTTAATCCTTTAATATGAAGTTTCAACAAGAAATATATGCTGTTACATTAAACTGTTACATGTAGTACTGATTTGGATATGTATTTCACCAATATAATAAAATTAATTTAAATAACAAAACCGCTTCTTTTAATTACTAAAATCCTTTTAAACGTAAACCTATGTGATCAATATCAATGCTATATTGTGCTGTAGTACAGTATATATGACGTTCCATGAAGGACATTAGTTTAAAAAATATTTAGATGTAGCTTTTCAGATTAATCTAAGATATATTCATAACCTACAAATGTAAACACAAATTAATTTTCTTTTCTTTGTTTCAGTTACGTCTTGACTTCCATACTATATGCCAGCTCAGCTAATCCAGTCTAGAAAGCAGCCTAATGCAAGGTAAAACTAATAACACCAACCAGGCTCGAACCCAAGTACTTTGATACACAAGAAGTCATACTTCAGGAAATAAATTAAAAGTAAATTTACTATATCTCTATAATTTTCATCTAGAAACAATATATTTTGTTTATAAATCATTAAACTAATTTCAATATTTGTTACTGGTTCTATTAATAAAGGTTCTTTATTAACATTTTAATCCAAAATTCTTACAAAATGTAGGCCTAATTGGTAATAAAATAACAAACAAAGGAGAAAATACAATAATAATAAACCATGAATTATCAAACTACTGTACTTCAAAAGAGATGAATCATGTCAAGACAATCTTATCTTATAAGATAAATAAGGTTATAGTATAATCAAATAGTCAGTTAATATCTGAAGTTATAATTAAATGATAAAATGAATAAAGCCACCATAACGAGACAAATAAATTACATTCATAATTTGTTCACAGATTTTAAACTATAAATATTTATCAGATTTTGAAAAATAACACCTAGAAAAAAGAAATAATAATGACAGAAATTGGGTTGGACATGTGACAGTGTGAAAAGTCAGATCTTAATATAGACTCATTTAAAAGACGCGGTTAAGCCAAAGAGATAAAAGATTCAAATAATAATTTAAATTTAGTAACTTCATTAATAAAAGAAAAATAGATTTTCAAGAAAACAGAATAAATAATTATGTTAATTTTAGTATGATTTGTTTTTTATTGTTATGATATGTAAATTATTTGTGTTTTACGGGAGTGTGTCATAATGTGCTAACAGCACCGGAAGGAACGCTTTCGGAAGTGAGATTTGCCTCATGGCAACAGGTTAGTTGGAGTCCACCGCTTGAATGGACAAGTTGTGTTTCTTAAAAAGTCTTAGATCAAAATTGGAGCGGTAAGATGTATTCGTTGAATTGCACTAATGAGCTTAACTTAACAAAAATGTTGTCAAAGTGTAATTAAAACATTGAACTATAAAAGTAAAGAGTGTTTTCAAGTGATAAGTTCTCATTACAATACAACTGAACAGTTATAGTGGACAATAGACTCATGTAATAGAACGATTATTCTATACGACTGTGTTAAAAGAAAAAACTATATACCGCGAGATAAAAATGATTTCAGAAAGACTGAACGTGTTAGTGAGTTATGAACATTCTCAAACTATTCGAGAAAACGACTTTTGAATGATGGAGAACCAACGAGGAGCTGTAAAAACTTCAACTTGCCGATCATCAGTTTTCTTCTCGTGTTCAGACAATATATTTTTTTGTCGGCGTTTTGGTATAGACGCTATACATTACCTATTTGATTAATAATCTGTATTATGTTGAAAATTAATTTTTGTATATGTTTCTTGACTTAAAAAATCTTTTATATTAGATTATTTCAAGAAAAAATAATAAGAAAATAAAACTTTAAATAATAAATTAGAATCCTTTGTTGTAGAGAGCTGCAAAGTTACTCAAAATTTCATAGATTAAATTCCTGTTGCAACAATTTTATTTGTAGAAGCATTTTGAAGACAAAGTTGATTAATTTAAAACTAATAAAATAAAGGAAATATAAATCCATGATTTGTTATTAAAACTAAATGATAACTAGTATTTACAAATATGATTTTTTGTTAATAATATTTGTAGGATGTTTCTTTGAATGTTTAATAAATCTGTATGTTAATATTTCAGAGACAAGTGTTTTCATTGCAATACCAAATTCACTGTAAGTACACCGTAAAAAGAGCCTGCGACCCTAGAGATTTTTTGTTAATAACGAAAATTAACTTCTTTTCCTTTTTTCAAAATTGATGTTAACACATCTGGCGCCCTTAAGTCGAGCAAATTAATAAATTAATAAATTCATAAATAAATAATTAGATTCAATAAAAAAAAAACATAACGTAAAACTCTTCAAGTTTAGATAATTTTTATTCTTAAAATAGCTTCACTATTGAGTATAGCCGCATATTTAAATTATTACAATTGGCGCCCAACGTGGGGCATTTTTTAATGAACAAAAGTTACTTTCATATTAATCTTAAATTCAGCCAAATCATATTTAAATTATTACAATTGGCTCCCAACAATGAGGCGTTTTTGGTCGAAAGTACAGTGATTTTGATGAAATGCGAACACTTAAAATCAAGGTAAGGACTCTCTCTATCATAATAAGAAAGATTCTCTAAAAATTTTGTGTTGGTTAAGTAATAGATTCTGTTGTGTTAAATATAAGATAAAAATGGAGTCAGAAATTATAAATGTTAATAATAATGAACAGGTAGGGTTAGAAGATGAAATTCCTTTAAATAACGTGGTACAAACACTACAAAGTAATGAGCAAAGAAATGAACAATTTGCACAAGATTTTTTAGATCAAGAAATAAGTAGTAATAGTAATAGTAGACGTTCAAGTGTGAACGGGAATAGTAGTTCAGGTTCGGATTTTAATGGGTTTGATAGTGATGGGATTCAAAATAGTAAAAAACAGTGTGAAGATATGAATGAAAAAATACCAAGAGTAGAAACTGTAAAAGAAAATATAGATAGGGAATTAAGAGCTGAAGAGGTTAGGGTAATTGAGCAGGTTAGTGTAATTGAGCAGGTTAGGATAGATAAGAGTGTGGAAAATAATGATCAGGATTTAGAGATTAAGAGTATGTTAAAAGTAATGATGGAAAAAATGGAACAAAATAGCTTAGAAACAAAACAGAATAATCTAGAATTTAAACGAGATAATGATAAAAAATTTGAATGTATAAGTAATGATATTAAACAAAGTAGAATAGAAACAAATAATAAAATTGAACAGAATAATCTAGAATTTAGGCAAGATAATGATAAGAAGTTTGAATGTATAAATAATAGGTTTGATCAAAACAATTTGGAATTAAAAGAAATAAGTAATAAATTTGATCAGAATAAGCTAGAAATTAATGAAAAACTAGAGAATTTTAATATTAAACTTGAACAGAATAATGTTAAATTGGATAAGATAGATAATGACTTGAAACAGAGTAAATTAGAGCTAAGACAAGATAATTTAGATTTAAGAGAAGCAATGTGTAAAAAATTTGAAGAAATGAGGGTTGAATTAAAACCAAATTATGTAAAATTAGAACAGAATCTTAAATTGGAAATTAAACAAATGGAAATTAATGTAATGGAGACTAATAATAAAGTAGAAATTGAAGTAAGCTATTGTGAGAAAAAAGTAGAATTTGAATGGATAAATAATGTAGAAGGTGCTTTGATAGAAAATATTAATAATTTGGATAACAATTTAGATCAAGCAGTAGCTGAAGTAGAAATTAACAGTTTTAATGAAACAAAAGAGATGTCAGATGATTTAATAATAATAGAGGACAATTGTGTGAATGATTGTGTTCAAGAAATTTCTAAAATAATGAATAATGGGTTAGGTAACAAGGTAAATCTAGAAACAACAAATAATGTTGAAGTGAATAAGTCTTGTGGGGTGAAGCGTGGTATAATTAATTCAAAAAATAAAGTAAAAATAAATAATCTAATAACAAAGGTATCAGCGGTTTATCTTAAAAAACGAGTGTACCATGAGACTGTAGATTTTGAAAAATACACGATGTTAAAATTTAGGAATGTTTTTAGAATCCAAGAGCAAGAAATTAAAAGTTTTTGTGAAAAGAGTAGCTTTGAAAATAAATATGAAAACGTATGTATTAAAGAAGTATTTGTGATGATGTATGGAAATGGTGGGGTAAGGATTCCCAAGCTGACAGCTGACAAATGTAGGTCATTAAATTCTGAGATGCTTGAGAGAAGGAGGGGTGATGGTATGCCTGAGAAAGAGAAAGAGAAAAGGTTTTCGTCAACACAAAAGTGTAATGTCAACAAAGGGGAATCTTTTGTTGAGGAAGGGTCATTTGTAAGATCTAGCCTAGAACACATCTCTAAGTTAGAAGTAGTATTTAACATTAAAAATGTGTTAAAAAATTCAATCATGTACTTTAAAATCTTTCACCAATCGGGAAATCATCGTAAAAAATAAGTAATTTATAACAGTCTGAGTGTAAATTGAAATTTGGAATGAATAAGTAATAATGTAGAGACATTTTTATAATAAACAAACGGACTAGATTGTGAAAAATAATTAATAAAAAGTAGTTAAGATTTTGTTAGTAAATAGTTTGAATTTGAATAAATGTATAGTTTATAATTTGAAATAACAATAATATGAGTATTAATAAATAACTAAATAATAAGCCAAGTTAAAAGATTAAGAGTTTAGTTTTAGAAAACGTTTAGGTATTTGCAAAGTAAAGACGCTAGGTTTATATCAGTAAATAACCGAGTGTTGTTTACTCCAAAATAAATATTGATTTTACGTGTTAAGATAAAATAGATTAGTTAGAAGCAAAGATTCAGAGTAGTGTTGAAGAAATAATATTCAATATTAAGTAGGTGGATTCAATGTTGAATATTCAATAATGTGACGAGAGTTGAGATTCATTGCAGACCGTATTGGAGCTAAAAAGATTTCATAGTCGATTCCTTATCAGTAAACAGATAAAGAATTGCATCACCTATATACAAAGGGGAAATTGTTTATGCCTAAATCAAGCCTAAGATTCTATTGCGTATAGCATAGAGACCAGTACAGGGTGTTACGAATATACTGTTCTCGAAAATAAAAAACCTTTGGTTTATAATTCTAATTTAACTTGCGTTTTCAAATAAAAAATTGCTTAAATAAAGGATAATTGGTTTTAAATAAAGTAGATAAGAATAAAAGTAGATTACTTAAATAACTTTAATAGAATTAAAAGTAAATTTCTAAGTAAAGAACTTAGAATAAATTTTAAAAATAAAATTTTCTTTTTGAATTTGAATAATATCATCTAGAAAGGATTACATAAACAGAAAATCGACGATGCTAGTAATAAGATTGGAAAAAATAAACATTATTTCAACTTCGGAGGATACGATTTGAATGAAATTTTTTATGAATTTTAAAATTTTCTTCGTGTAAATGCATTTAAGGAGTACATGAACATTTTTGGGTGGATGGCTGAGAGTTTGTGTTGTCAAAAAGGAATTGTTTTATTTGCAAAAATGAAACAATTTCGGGACTGCACGAAAGACGTGTTATGAATTTGGAGTGTGTGGTGGGCGGTATTTCGAATCGAGTAGGGATATCGCATTTCAACCACTGCATATTTTAGGGTCATAACATGTTGGTTTCGTGTAAGAGTCCAGAGTGTAACTAGAATTGTACATGTAAAATATTAGACCATCAGAAGGATAGGAAGGAGAGTAGGGAGTCGGAAATGCATAAAATAAACAAAAAATTCATAAAAAATAAATAAAAAAGGTATAATAAATAAAAAAAAACAAAATAAAAATGGAACGTGGAGGGTTTTATTGATCGACGTTCGACAGGGCTTTATAATAAGGATAGAGGAGTATAATGCAATTGCTGTCACTATTATAAAGCCCGGTCGAGTTTTGAAAAATAAAATAAAAAATATACAAAAAACAAAAACAAAAAATTGTCATACGACTCATGTAAATGAAATATAGTTAAAAATTTGACAATTTTGAGAAGTTTAAAGAACAGAGAGTTCTTAGTTTGTATTAAGAGATACAACGGTGTAGTAGAAGAAATTCAAGAGAGAACCTAGAGTTCTTGAGTATATTATAAAAATATAAAGTTTGGTAGGCGAACTGTCTTTCGAGGCAGGATGTAGCTATGTTCGAGAAGTGATATGATCAGGGCCTAAGATATCATTTCTAGAAGGTAGTGATTTAGGGTTAATTGGAAAACCTATCAAAAAATCCAACGTAGTTGTTTAAAGTTCTGTCACATGTAATTTTGGGCAAAAAACGTAAACAATGACTTCTGTTTGTAAGTGTCATAAACTTTCATAGATATAGGAAAAGTTTTTTTTTTGAGTCTACTCTAACAAGTAAAAACAGATGTTGAAGGAAGTAGTCAAGGAACGATAGGACAATGCTTTCATGGTGAAGGGAGGGGGTTTGTTAAGAAACAAAGCCTAGAAATAAATCGGACGTGACAGGAAGGAGAGTTTTTATGGAATAAAGTTAAAGGTTCTGTAAAATTGTAAAAAAAAAAAAAATGTTGATTAGCTGATTAGAATAGGTAATTAGATGTTAAATTGTAAAACGATAAGTTGTATGTTTGATGTTATAAATATTAAGAAATATATTGATAATAAAATGATAAAAAGTTGTTAGTCTTAAGTGATTTATGGTGTGGAAAATTAAAAAATAATTGGTTAAAGTTTGAGAATTTATGTGAGTTTTGCCAAGACAGATAATAATTAAGTTTTTTAAGTTTTTTTGATGTTAAATAATGAATAAAGGAGGTTAAGTTCTTGTTTTTTAAAGGAAGGAATAGTAAATTAATAATGATAAGAGAGATTTTAATGAAATTTATAAATAAAATAAACAATTAATGATTTTTTGATAAATAATGTTTGAATTTGAAACAATAGATGATGGTGAGAAGTTATTTGATAAAGGTGTCTAAAGATTTTGATGAAATAAGGTGTTAGCTGGGAAAGCAATGATAATTTTTTTTATTTTTTTTATTTTTTGAAGTTTTTTGTATTTAAGTGGTTGATGATTAAGGAGATTTTAATGAAGTAATTTAAATGAGAGAATTTTTGAGTTTTATATGAAGATGATGACTTTACAGAATTGTTGAGTAAAGTGGTATTTAAAATGAAGTTGTTCTGTTAAGAAACTTTTATAAGAAGAATAGTTAAGTTGCATTGATGGTTAATTTTTAAGTATTAAGAGGTTTTTTGAGTACTGCGATGATATATAAAGAGGAATACGGCGATTTTAATGAAACAAGAGGAGATTTAAGGAATTCTGCGAATAAACGACGATTATTATGATTTTTTAAAGGAAGCTACGTTGAGATAAAGAGATTAATTATATAAATGATGTAGGTAACCTGCTTGGGCTACATAAATATGAATGATAAAGAGGTTTTTTGAGGATTAGTGCAACTTTAATTATTAAAACATGAAAGATTTAAGATGGAAATAATTTTAAGATAGGATACTGAGAGATAAAACAAATGTAAAGAAATAATTTTGAAATAAATAGATGAGTTTTGTAAGTTAAATTTTTTTGTAATAATGATGTTATATTTTTTGAGTACTAAGTAGAAGTAAAGAGTTTTTTGTAATTGTAAAATCAGTAGTTAACATTTTATCCCAGCGAGACAAAGAGTAATTAAGAATTTGATAAAGAATAAATAATTATTGGATTTAAACTAAAATAATATAAGATTAAAATTGAAAAGTTTAAAGTAAATTGAAGTAATAATGAGTAATAAGTAAATAATTTTGTAATGGTGTTAAATAATAATGAGTAGTTTAATTTTTAATTGTGTTTAGTTGAAAAATGATTCAGATGGATGTAGATTTTTATAAAAGATGTAAAAATTTCGTCTTGGCAAAGAAGTGAAGTGTGGGAAAGGAAATGCTAGATGGCAGGAAAATATACAGACGGCTGTCTGGATGATAAGATTTTGAGTGACAGGATCCGGTCAACAAAAAAAATGTTGATGGGAAAGTTTCAGTCAACTGCTGTTGAAAAAGAAACTGATGATGGGTTTTATTGTATAAATAGAGATAAGATTTAGAGCAAATGGAAATTATTATTTTAATATGGATGAGTTAAGATAAATAGTTAAGATATAAAGTAGGATTTTAGTAAATAGATTTTTTAGTTGTTATAAGAAAAGAGAATCTTTCTTAAATTAAGTATACTAGTGATACTTATTTTCTTTTATGAGGTCCTTAACTGCTGAAATAAGGAATCTTGAAAATCTATTAAAAAATTATATTTTTTTTTTTTTCGATTTGAAATTTATATATATAAAAGATTTGTATTACAATACCTGTATTGTAATACAAACCTTGTGGGGTTTTGTGACAGTGTGAAAAGTCAGATCTTAATATAGACTCATTTAAAAGACGCGGTTAAGCCAAAGAGATAAAAGATTCAAATAATAATTTAAATTTAGTAACTTCATTAATAAAAGAAAAATAGATTTTCAAGAAAACAGAATAAATAATTATGTTAATTTTAGTATGATTTGTTTTTTATTGTTATGATATGTAAATTATTTGTGTTTTACGGGAGTGTGTCATAATGTGCTAACAGCACCGGAAGGAACGCTTTCG
Source organism: Aphrophora alni (assembly GCA_963513935.1). Taxonomy (NCBI): domain Eukaryota; kingdom Metazoa; phylum Arthropoda; class Insecta; order Hemiptera; family Aphrophoridae; genus Aphrophora; species Aphrophora alni. The sequence continues at coordinate 59,540,821 of OY740770.1, read as the reverse complement.
GAAGTGAGATTTGCCTCATGGCAACAGGTTAGTTGGAGTCCACCGCTTGAATGGACAAGTTGTGTTTCTTAAAAAGTCTTAGATCAAAATTGGAGCGGTAAGATGTATTCGTTGAATTGCACTAATGAGCTTAACTTAACAAAAATGTTGTCAAAGTGTAATTAAAACATTGAACTATAAAAGTAAAGAGTGTTTTCAAGTGATAAGTTCTCATTACAATACAACTGAACAGTTATAGTGGACAATAGACTCATGTAATAGAACGATTATTCTATACGACTGTGTTAAAAGAAAAAACTATATACCGCGAGATAAAAATGATTTCAGAAAGACTGAACGTGTTAGTGAGTTATGAACATTCTCAAACTATTCGAGAAAACGACTTTTGAATGATGGAGAACCAACGAGGAGCTGTAAAAACTTCAACTTGCCGATCATCAGTTTTCTTCTCGTGTTCAGACAATATATTTTTTTGTCGGCGTTTTGGTATAGACGCTATACATTACCTATTTGATTAATAATCTGTATTATGTTGAAAATTAATTTTTGTATATGTTTCTTGACTTAAAAAATCTTTTATATTAGATTATTTCAAGAAAAAATAATAAGAAAATAAAACTTTAAATAATAAATTAGAATCCTTTGTTGTAGAGAGCTGCAAAGTTACTCAAAATTTCATAGATTAAATTCCTGTTGCAACAATTTTATTTGTAGAAGCATTTTGAAGACAAAGTTGATTAATTTAAAACTAATAAAATAAAGGAAATATAAATCCATGATTTGTTATTAAAACTAAATGATAACTAGTATTTACAAATATGATTTTTTGTTAATAATATTTGTAGGATGTTTCTTTGAATGTTTAATAAATCTGTATGTTAATATTTCAGAGACAAGTGTTTTCATTGCAATACCAAATTCACTGTAAGTACACCGTAAAAAGAGCCTGCGACCCTAGAGATTTTTTGTTAATAACGAAAATTAACTTCTTTTCCTTTTTCAAAATTGATGTTAACACATCTGGCGCCCTTAAGTCGAGCAAATTAATAAATTAATAAATTCATAAATAAATAATTAGATTCAATAAAAAAAAAACATAACGTAAAACTCTTCAAGTTTAGATAATTTTTATTCTTAAAATAGCTTCACTATTGAGTATAGCCGCATATTTAAATTATTACAGACATTTAACTAATATACTTATGTCAAAACTTGTATAAAAATGATCTAAACTCAAAATATGTTTCATTCAAGTTAAAAATTTATATTACATAATGATTTTATACTAATATAATTATGGTTAATTGGAAGAACTTTTTCGAGCATCTTATGTCATAATATAAACTTGGTTATAGATCTAAATAAAATAAAATGTAAACGAGCCACAAAATTTCAAGCAAAATAATAATATTCACAGAAAATTTTTTGATTGTTTTTGGTTTATATATGTGTGTAAACCGTATGACCGATTGTAAATCATATATATATATATATATATATATATATATATATATATATTGTGTAAATTGTATCGTTTCGTATGTGTGTAAATCATTCAATAAATAGTTGATTTTTGTTTGTTTTTTTTAGATAGATGTGTAAAAACTTAGGATTAACTCTTTTTTGACATGGGAATCCTATTAACATTTTCAAAAAGATATTCCCTCAATTATGAATAACATTTGGAACAATATTATAATCACTGTAAAATTTACCTGCTGCAATATTGAAAAAGGATATAAGAGAAAAACAGACTTTAATCATAGAAAACTTCTCTTATTGTTTAAGTGACCCCTGCCAATATAATTGGTGTGTGTTAGCATTTTCATAGGATGTGTCACATTTTGCTGCATCTAAAAACAAGAAATTGTAATTTTATGTGAACAGCCACAGACTAAATTTGGTAACTAGTGTCCTGTAGAAGAATATTGTTCTACTTTCCCTTCCTACACAAGTTATCAGGCTATAACTAGTAAATAACTAAATTAAACCTTACTTAACACTGAAGTCTTCCTGCAGTTCAACTTTTAATGATAAACTAACATTAATATCACTCCTTGTTGAAATAATAAGAATAATCTCATCATGTTTTGTATCATTTTTTGTCCACACATTTGGACACAATGTACGAGATGTTCGGTTGTACAGGTATCTGTAATAAAAATACAACTTTAAAAAACTAATTTAGAGTACAGTAGAACCTCATTTATCCAGACTAATTGGGACTAGAAACAATTCTGATTGATGAAAATCTGGATTATCACGAGATATTGGTAAAATTGAATAAAACAAAATATATATACTGTAAACTTGCCATTTATGTAGGTAATACATACATATTAAAATGTAAAAACCCTTTATAAAACACTTAAAACATACTATTAGCTTGTAAAAAATTGAGTCAGTTTCTTTGTACATCATTTGTGAGCAGCTCAGTCACATATCATTGAGAGTTCTGTCAGTCTAATATCTGTATAACGTCCACCTTCTTCATTATCTGTTGTTAGAGGAACAACATGGAATGATTTCTTCTTCGGTTATTGTGGCATAGCCTCCATCGTTGTCTGCATCAAACCAGTTGTTAATATCATCAACATCAGAGCAGCCGTTAATTTGCATAAATACTTCAGGAAAGTTGAGAGACTCCAGTTTGCCTAAAACGTTTTCTTCGACCACTCCTGTAAGTGTCTTATTCCTGAATGTGTTGGAACGTTATCTTAACAACACCACTTTGATTGGAAGTTTTTTCCCTTTAAATATGCTTTCATTTCAAAAAATCAGTCTGTTCATCCAGGTGTTTTGTTTTACTTTTTAGGACTGATAAATAACTATTAACAAATCATTGTGACCGTCTCCACTTCTTTTTTACCAGCTGGAAGCTCCGGCTGGCTGGAGACCGCGTACACTTAGCCGAATCTTGTCAGGATGGGCCAAGGAGTCGGGTTAGGACGCTAATGAACGCACGCAACCAGTGAAATTAAATATATTTAATATATGCCGAATTAACAAAATAGAAATTGATTATAATTTAAGAGAAAGACATAACGGTAAGACTAAGCCTTAAAAGTGGCCGAAAAGCATACCGATGAATTTAATAGCACGTGGCCGAAAAATGGACTGACCTCGTCCCGTGGCGGTCTTCCGTCTAGCGGCTCTCGGACAAGACTCGCGCCAGACTCTCGGAAAAAGACTCACTGTCGGCTCGCTAGCTCAAGGCCTCCACTCCTCGTCTCTCCCCTCCCCTTCTTCTACGTCATATTGCACTGCTCATCAAAATCGCAAGTGCAATTCCTATTTTAATAATTAAAATCCCTTTTCAATATATTCTAATTTATTATTATTAGGATTTTGGTTTGGTGGGCTCCTTGGCTGGGCCACATCACCCCCCTCCATACAATTCAAGCCGCACCACTCGGCTCGCTGTAAAGTGGTGGCTAATGTGACACTCCACTCATAAGAAAAAATAAATTTTAACAAATCGCCAAAAATATACTACAAGATTTCCTTAAATTTTGAAAGAAGAAAGAGAAAATACGAACGTGAGGTCAATTCATTGCTGCCAAATGCTTTCAAAGTCCCCATGCGCCTTAATTAAAATTTTGAAATCAGTTAGCAATCTGTAAATAGGTGAAGACAATATAGTCTCCTGGCTACTATTGCCCCTTCTTATTATAAAAATTGATTGATGTAAAACGAAATGAGTGTCCATTTAGACATTTTTTTAAAATTTTTGCACTGTATTTACCCCCCTTGAATCAAAAAAAAACGAAAACCAAAATAAAATTTTGTTGTGTTTTACCACCCTGGGTGCGCATCTGCGGTCTTAAAGAGAGAAGTGTTCTTCTGTTACTTTCTTTTGATTGCTTTACTTACAATCATTAAAATTTCAATATTTTATTCAGACTTAAATGATGTATTCAAAATGTATCTGTTATAGGATAAAAAATCACCATGGCTTCATTGTGGGGATGCTCGGTTTCTGCATGGGCAACCTTAAAGCACTTTGCTGTTACTCTAAATTGGTGTTTGGTTTGTTAACAATTGAAGGGCACCCTTTGGGTCCCTTCCGTGCCTTGTCCTTTTGGACAAAGGCACTAGGCCTCTATAACAACTGTTGCTGGCATGATGGTGACATCTTTACGTCTATTTCCCCACTACAGACCCGCCCCCGAAATCTACCATGGTGTTATCCTAAGAGAGAAAAAGAGAAAACAAATAATAAATTTCTACTGTTAAATAGTAACTTAATTATAACAGAAGCACACTTTCTCATGATCCCAGATGCGTTCACAACATTTTGGTTGCGAACATAAAAATAAATGTTTATAATATTATACTTCCCCCTTGTTTTTCTAACTGAATTCTCATTTCGTGTCCCATGATCCCGTTATTAAAAAATTTTCTTAAGTAAAAACATAATTCCTCTTTACAGATTGTTAACTATCTTTTATTTATTTATTTATTATTATTATTATTATTTATTTATTTTTTTAATTTGCAACTATCACTTGCTTAAAAAAAAATTCTTATAAAACATAATTTTCCATTCACGCGCGTCCCATAATTAATTATTGTACACCGTTATGTCTTTTCTTTTTCAATATAAAATTACATTTGCTTTAGTATAATAAAAAAAATTGTTTTAAAGTTTTAAAGTTGAATGGTCGTTTCCAAAAATAAATTAGTAAAAAAAAATTTGAAGTAGTTACACATAATTTTTTTTAAAAAAAAGGATTACAATAAAACAGGTAAGAACACAATTATTCGGGTTTTTTTTTCCCAAGTGGTGTATAGGTGTTGAGGCGCTGGTGTTAGTTGCTGGTGGTTGAGTGTTGATTATGCTGGTGGTTGAGTGTTGATGATGTAAGTTCCAACGTTGGTTTTCAAAGTTCCAGCGTTACCTGTAAAAAACGTAAGACCTAGTTAATTTTTTGCTTTAAAGTAAGTTAATACTTACCATTCGTTCCGATGTTGAAATAGACCATTAACTTGTTTAAGATAAAACTGTAAAATTAAACTGATTTTGAGAGAGAAAAAAAATTATTTATGCCCTTGATGTCGGTGATGCAGTACTTTGAAGGTCACTGACTGGTTCTCCAGTGCCGACATGTCCCCTTCCATTTCTAAACACACAAAAAGAGTGTTAATTTCAATTATTAAAAAAATATTATTATTTTTTTTTTTTCTATATACTATAGTCTTATGCTATTTTTAAATTTCTACAATGTCCCGTTTAAAAAAAGATTAATAGTAATGTACACCGTATTTTTCCGGCAGCCTAATAAAGCTAAATTAAATAATCCATAGCTAAATTAAATTATCCATTCATACAAATTATCATTTATGCAACCTACAATCACTCATATTCTCCTATCGTTTTTTTTTTAAATTAGCTATAACTATATCCATTTATTAACTACAACAAAAATTATATTACTTCTTTCAAGAAAAAAAAACTATCTATGGCTTTACATCAATTTTACTCAAAATCATTAAACTATAGTATCTCATGTTAAAATTTTTCCTTTTTAGGCCTTTCACAAAATGCATAACTTCGTTGTATTAACCTCAAAACTTTATTTATTTATAAAAATCGTCATATATTTCGTCGTAAAAAAATTATTATTATTTTTTGCAGAACTCTTTGTTCCTGCCGTAGAATCGTCGTTATTTATTTTTCTTTATAAATACTCGTAGAACATTATTTATCATATATATATCTCGTAGATTATCCCCGTAGCATATTATTTCATCGAAGCATTTCATAAATAACCATAAAAAAAAAATCATCATTATAACCTCTTAATACAACTAATTACTTCTTTCCTATAAAAAAACCCTATAAAGCCTTATTCTTCAACTTTGATACTATAGCCTCATTCATTATTTATGAATTGATCAATATAAACTAATCTTTACCACATATTTTTTCACTTCTTTTATTTAACAAAGCAATTATGTTTTTAAACTTACAAATTATCATTCATGCAATCTACAATCACTCTAATTCTCATATCATCTCGTAACGCATAAACTTTTGTTTGTGCCCATACATAATACCTAAATCATCACGAAAATAACCCAAAAATCGCTGCCTGGAAGTATGAAAAAAATAGAAAAAGTATTTTAGAATCGGCTTAGACGCCTATGAAAACAAAAGATGCATGCATGGCATTGCATTTGGGCCATAATAGTGACTGTACTCTGCATGAGTCACGTTTGTTTTAAAAAAAAACTTATTTTAAACGTATGTTTAAAAGATCCCTTATAAATATGAAATTTTCGGAAGTAAACGTCTACCCCATTTAGACTTCCGTACGTATTGGTTACGAGGTGATAGGAATAATTGTCTCATACTAACAAACACTCACATTTCACATCTCACATTCATACTATCTTATTATAATTTATTTAACACATATCCTTAGAGACGTTTTACTTTTTTTTTTTAAATCTCCGTCAGAATCGTTCACTGTTCTGATTTCTAGAGGATATGTATACAAAAAAAAAATTAATATTTATTAGGTAATTTGAGAATATTGTTTTTATTTTTTCTTCAAAAAAAAAATTATCTAGGTGAACTATATCCCAAAAACGGATCACATCTGAGCCGTTCATGTCCAAAACGCCATGCTAAATGAAGGTATGAACTCGACGAGGACTATACCTAAGTCTCATTGCAATGCGGCCCACAGAACATGTTCAACCCAGACCTAACCCCTCTCTACAGTTAGTACAGTTCACCTATCAAAATTTATAATATATTTTGTATTAAATAAAAAGATTGTCATCATTATTTGTGATCATTCTGTACTCTAACCGATTAATTATGAAAAGTCCAATCCCAATTTTATTAAAGTGCAAGGTTTATTGAATGAAATACTGTAGATGCCGGACTTTGTATGGAGGCTAGATGTTGATGTAGGCCTAGTCAATAACAACAAACAAGCTGTCAGCTTCAGGCTGTGTCAGCTGAAATTCTTATCGCTTCAGGCTTCCACTGCTACGTCTGCATTGACTATCACTAGGTTTTAAATGTTTATATTGTACTTTGCTTCAATTAATATTTATTATTCTACATTAAGTTTTATAATGATAAAAATTTATTTAATTTTGTCCTATCAGGTTGTTATATAGACATTTTTACTCTATTACATAATAAGATCTCCATTTTTCATGGCCTAATTTGTGATATGTCGCTTAAATGTTTATATATACAGGGCTTCCTGTAAGTCTAGTTCCGTTTACAAGTTATTATACGAAAATTTAAAAATCATTAGTATTTTATTTCATTTTATTATTACGCCTCCGTCAGCTATTATTATTATTAGTCTATATTTTTTTTTAATGCTACGCGTGATCAAACTTTGTATTCGGATACGCGTAAGCAGTTTTGTTCACCGCGAGTTCATCAACATCGTTTCCATACGTTGCAAAATATATTTTGTTTGCAAAATATTTCAGTCGACAAGTACTTTGTACTTTGTGCCATATGTTGCAAAGTTAGGCACGTATTGCTGACGCGTCGCAACTCAATCTCACAGCTGTGGAATGTTGCCTTACTTCCAGGTTAACAAAGTTCATCTTGATATGACAGTTTTTTCCATTGTACGATTATTATGTATATATAAAAAAAATTCCGTTTTTACTGCCAATATTCCTATTTACCTTTATTAAATTATATATATGCGATAGAAAGAAAAAAAAAGGTTCGATTACTGGCATATCCATTGATATGCCTCACTTACCGATGTCATGTACAGAATGTCCCGTTATTTTATGAATGATTCTATTTATGAATTAATTAAGTTTGTTTTTAAAGAAAGACAGAACAGAACCAAAATCTGTGGTTTGTGTCTATGTTAATACATAGTCTTTTAATTTTGTAGTGAGTTTTGGTACCCTTTTTTGGTTGAAAATCGACCACGTGCTTTATTTTAATATATTTAATTTAAAATATTCGGTCAAGTCTTACGCGCTAAAACCCTAATTGGTTGCACATTCTTATCTTATTACTAATATCTTAGTTTTTCAACATAGTTTAAAAAAAATTATTACTTTAATTCATACCTTTTTTTCTCTTAATCAATATTTAAAATTACATTTTATCACTTAATTGTGTTATTTACCCCATCCAAATCGCATTTCATTTTTTTTTTAAACCTATCTTATCATTCACCCAAAAATTTATTACTTAAGTTATTATTACTCCTTTATCTTCCTTTTATTCAAAAATTCTCAAATTACTTATTTTTCTTGCTGGGACAACACATAAAATTTCTTCCACAAATCTAATAAAACATTAAAAACTTCCTTATCAAATTACAAACGCTTCAAATTACAATATTACTTATTCTTCTTTAAAATACATAAAAAAAATCATCTTATTACCTTCAATAAACTTCAAAAATCATATTGCATCATAGTATCTTATTTCAAAACTCATCCCATTATAGGCTCTCTATAACTTAATAACTAGATTGCATTAACTCCTTAATCAAAAAACTTCCTTAATTATTTATATGTAGCCCCTTAGGTCACTAACATATTTCGTCGCATTAAAAAATATTTCCTCGTAGAAATCATTAAAAACCTCATTTAAACCTCAATAATTCGTCGCATATCATCATCATTCATCGTAGATCATAAAAAAAAATTCTTCTTAACTTAAAAACTAACTCTTAATGCAATCAAATTACCTTTTTCACAGAAAAAACCTCCTTATAGACTTATTTCTCTCTTTGATACCACTTTTCAATATTCTTGTAAACTTTATAAAAAATATCTCCTTCATTAATCTTAAAAATTCTCATTTCATTATTTTCTTTGAAAAATCTCCTCATATTACCTAAAAAAAATCTTAACTATTAAACATAATCAATCTTTTTAATCAAATTATTTATCTAAAACATTATATCTTCAAACTTCCTTATTATTCTTTATTTAACTCAATTTACAATTATTCACCCTCAAACTTATAAAACCTACTTCAAATTACTTTACATTATATTACTTATTCTTTATATTAAAAAACTCAAAACAAAAACTTTAATATTTTAACTTTATTACCCATTTAGTGAAATTATTTTATATCCATTACTCCAATCTATTATTATTTTATCATTTAAAACAAAAACTTTTAATATTTTTAGACTTCTAGCAATCTTAAACAATCAAAATATCTAACTCTCTTTACAATCTTGACTTTTTTTTCAACTTAACTAAATAAATAACTAAATAAATTTAATCTACCAAATTATTACTTAAATTATTGCCTAATGGGTTTTTGAGTTTTCCAAACTTCGGGGATTTGTCCTGAATCATGGAAAATTTTCCTTTTTTTTTCAGAAAAAATTTCCTTGATACGCCTTTCCCCTTATGAAGGATCTCTAATCCTTCATACGTGTGGAAAAACAAATTTTGTAAACTTAGATATAAAAAAAAAATTTGTCTTTTTGGGTGTTTTTTTTTTTAGTGTATTTTGTGTGTCTTTTTTGGGTTTATGTTTATGGGACGAGGTCAGTGAAATGTATTTACTTTAAAAAAATAAAGGAATTTAAATTTTAAAACTTTATTTTTAAATTAAAAAAAAAAGAATTTTTTTAAAAACAAATACATAATTTAGGGCGTTAAATTTAGTTAGAATTCAAATAAATATCTGTAATTCCTTACCTGAGTTGCGCTCGCTGTCCTCTCCCAAAACAGAGACGGTCGGATCCCACTTCTGACACCAGTTGTGACCGTCTCCACTTCTTTTTTACCAGCTGGAAGCTCCGGCTGGCTGGAGACCGCGTACACTTAGCCGAATCTTGTCAGGATGGGCCAAGGAGTCGGGTTAGGACGCTAATGAACGCACGCAACCAGTGAAATTAAATATTATATTTAATATATGCCGAATTAACAAAATAGAAATTGATTATAATTTAAGAGAAAGACATAACGGTAAGACTAAGCCTTAAAAGTGGCCGAAAAGCATACCGATGAATTTAATAGCACGTGGCCGAAAAATGGACTGACCTCGTCCCGTGGCGGTCTTCCGTCTAGCGGCTCTCGGACAAGACTCTCGGAAAAAGACTCACTGTCGGCTCGCTAGCTCAAGGCCTCCACTCCTCGTCTCTCCCCTCCCCTTCTTCTACGTCATATTGCACTGCTCATCAAAATCGCAAGTGCAATTCCTATTTTAATAATTAAAATCCCTTTTCAATATATTCTAATTTATTATTATTAGGATTTTGGTTTGGTGGGCTCCTTGGCTGGGCCACATCATGACTGATGTTTTTGAGTCCTCAAGGATTTTTTGCTTTTCCAATTACCATAAGTGAATATTTATATATGGCAGATGCTAATCCTATTGCAAACCATTATTGTCAGTCTCCATGCTCTTTTTATAACCTTAGGCGGAGCAATCTAATTCTGATGCAAGAGAGGTTTGCTCAGCAGGATACGGTAATATAAAACCCTTTCGTTTGCATTCTAAATTTGATCTGCTGTCAAATTTTATTTCTACATTAATAGTTCAAACTGTTTGAAAATATCACAGGCTTGTAAATTAACAGAAAAACTTTCTCCAGTAATTATGAATTGACATATTCTGTGGCGATTTTTTCACCTGTCTAACAAGGAGTAAAATTTGGATCACTGTTTACAATTTTTTTTTAAGTCTTGAACAAAGATTTGGATAAAAGGTCCCAAAATTGGAGCACCACGTTCACTTTCCGCACTAAACTATACCAATACAAATATAGGAATTCATGTCAACTCATGATTCATTGGTCAAGACTTACTTACATGATATTCTAATTTCAGAATACAATTCATTTCTTTTTCTAACTTTTATTTACAACAATGATTTTTGATATATATCTTTATAATTGTTTATAACATTTATTAAAAAACTATTTATACAATTTTAAGAAATTGTGTTTTATATATTTATTATTTTATAAGATTTTTGATAATAATATTAAAATTTGAAACTAAAATTCATTTCACATATTCTGGGCTTGTAAGTACCGTACCATACTGTAATGCTTACATAAAATAAAATATCATTTATTCAGGATTAAATATTTTATTTGAACAATACTGTAATAAAAAAGTAATTTAAAAATTTTATAATTCTGTTAAGTTTAACTGTTGTTTAATCTCATGTCTAACTCTTTTCTAAGACAAATCTCAAGCTTTTTAACACTTTGTATCAGTTTCTAGAGCATGCAATAAATGGTTGGTGCATGTCTCATACCATTCAAGTTTTGTAATATAAGCTAGACCCAAGTAATGTAGTTTGGTGTATTAGATATATTAACACTTACGAAGCAAAATCAGTCTGTACAACCAACGGTAGCTCCCATGACAATACAGATTTCTGTTGCTCTACAACAACTATTATTGGATATATAACACTAGCATCTCCACTTTCAACAGTAATGCGAGTAGGTCTTTCTTCCTGAAATAAATAAATAAAATTAATTTAGGTATTCCAACATAATATTACAATAACTTGGAATGTCATTGAAGTTATGAATAATGCACTTAAATTATTTCAAATAAATGGTGCATGCACTAGAATAAAGAATAAAGATGCGGGACTACAGTAGAACCTCTCTAATCCGTCACCTTCGAGATTGAGGGCATGGTCGGAACGCAAAAAAGGTCGGATTATCCGAAAAAGCCAATATTTATACATATTATATAAAGAGACTTTTTTACAGTGAACCTGACAACAGTGCAAAGCAGGTAGCATACTACAGGTGGTTTTTAGACTTTAAAATAGTCTAAGGCTTTTACCCTTTCAAAATTACAAATAAACATGAACTGAAACCTGATAACAATGCTAAGTGGATAGCATGTGTTAAATATATGGTGTAAAATATGGTATCTAAAAATATTGTTAACAAAAAGAGAGAGTACTAGAAGGAACATTTATCCTAATTTTGCCTTGTGCTTAACAATTAAAAACTATGAACTATGAGTAATATTCGGCCTTCATAAAAACAGTGATGGAGAACACATATTGAAAACAGAATGACAAAATGTAGAAAAAGACTTAATATGATAAAAGCTATTGCAAGTCAAGCATGGGGTGATGACAGTGATGTTGAAACATTCTTTATTGCTTACAACAGACCTACTGTAGCTAAGTATGAGGATCCACTGTGTAAATTGCAGCTCATCCAGTCAACGGCCCTAAAAAATTGGGTTGTTGCAAAATTTCTATCACCACAATAGAAGTCACTAGACTTGTTATTAAAAAACAAATCTGGAATAATTAATTAAATTATGACCATCCTCTTTGTTCATTGATTGGAATGAACATCAAGCAATCATTCAAATGCAAAACAGTGTCACTATCACAATGGTTGCTAAGAGATGTCCTTCAACAAATTCCTGTGTGGTACAGTTCAGCTCCTTGGGAAATGGCTAAAGTAGCTAGATTTGATGACTAAAAAAGACATAACGAAAGTGGTCAACCACAAAATCTTAGAAATGTTGATCACTAAGTATAACATTTTTTGTAAATTTAAACAGTTTAGTAGACTTTAATTGGAACAAATCGGTTGTGGGTTTCTACAACCTAAAGACACTACTATTTCATAAAAAACACAGTACCGACTGTGGATACTGAAATAATAGCCATAAACGTAGCATTATCCTGTAAGTAAAAAAGATAATTATATGGCTGCTTTGAGAAAGACAGGACCCACTAAATCCTCTTTTCACTTAGATAAATTTAAGATTTTGTCCCATCTCATGAAAAAAGAATAATACATAACATTCCGGCGGTTCCAGTAATAATGAACAAGCTGATGAAATAGCAAAGCAGGCTGGAAATTTTGGACCTATGCTACCTCCTAAACACTCATTGAATAAGTTTAAAATGTTAGCATCCAAAAGACTATGAACAGGTGGTTTGAACGTTGAACAACTGGAGATATAGGTTGACAGCTGTTTCGAATCCAGCCAGAGCAGCAGACTTCATATTTTACCTAAACGTACCAAGAGCTACAGCCGCATTTGATGCAAGAACTAGAGGGGGGCACTTTTCTTCTGTAATCTTAACCGATTCAATCTAAACTAACTCTCTTATTTACCAAAGCTGAACAATATATTTGAAATATATCTTGCTGGAATGTTCATCTCCAAACCCTACAAGAAAAACCTAGAAAACCATGTTTGAGGTAGAGGAAAAGTCTGAATATATATTGAGGAACAAGAAAATATGGGTACTGGTGGCTGCAGCATATTATGGATAATGGGTCAAAGAAATCACTTGATACAAGCTGCTTGTTTTAAGAAGTAAGAAATAACAACCTTAATTTCTGAGTTACAATCTTGTCTTTTTTAGTTTAAAATCAAACTTTAAAATATTGATTGAAATCCACATATAATTCCTACTACTCCATTGATGTTCAGTTGACAGTGTACTTAATTCAATAAAACTGTGCTACACTGCCTAAAATAAATACAACAGTTATATATAATATAAAAATCTGTATGTATTCTGAAAGACAAAACCTAAACAATAACAAAGTATGGCAGCTTTATATTGGTTTAATATAACTAGTAATTATGAAACTCCCATTAGAGTTAGTTAAACACTCATTTCATAAACTGTCATATAAATGAGAAACTGAGTAAGCAGCAAATTAGTTACTAATCTTTAGTCAGAATTACAAATAATTCATAAATATAAAAACCGTCGTAAACTTAGCCTAACCAACATTATTGTTTATACTGATGACCGACAGTACTTGATAGAATTCCATGTTATTCCATGTTAAATTCTACATTTATTGGTCTAGCCGACCATGGTTTCACCAGTTACGGCATTGACAAGGCTTATACAAAGACTAAACCTAAGAAGATTTGTACACACCTTTGAAACCCAAACCCACAAGTCCTGTTACATGACAATGGAACCTGTAGCTGGTAAACCCAGTAAGTCATAAACTATTATAAGCATGCTTTCACAAAGTTTGAAGTAGTGAAGACAAGAATTCTGTTTGATCGTTTAACCGGCTACAGGTTGTCATGTAACAAGACTTGTGGGCTTGGTCTCAAAGATGTGTACAAATCTTCTCAGGTTATTTAGTCTTTGTATAAGCCTCATCAATGCCGTAACTGGTGAAACCATGGTCGACTAGACCAATAAATGTAGAATTTAACAAAAGAATTTGTGTGTTTTATTTGTCTAACCAATATTAAAATTGTATAAAACACATAAAACTCTTACCGTAGCTGCAGGAAATTGAAAAATATAATCAACACTATAGTTAAGTGTCAACTTGTACAATTTATTTATTTTTCCTTCACAAACAATAGGTTTCACTGGATCAATTGAAGATAATTCTCGCTTCGATAAAAAACGTTTTATTTGAAGCTCTCCACAATGACTGCTATCATTATTTGGAAATCCAGTAATACAATACAACAGTTCCAATACAATAATTAATCCAGAAACTTCAATTAACTTCTTCATCATTAAGTATTTTGTTGATTTTTCAAGTGAGAGAATGGTTTGATCAACATTTGATATTTTACCAATTGCAACACTGTAGACCTAATATCTAAACAAAAAACATAAGATGATATTAAATAGAATCAATTAAATAGTAGCCTATCTACTTTCTATACTGAATTATAAGGGATATTAATGCCACCTCATTCTGCATGATCTGTTAAACATATGTTAAGTCAAGTTCAAACTAACTAGGTATTGGACACATAATTTTAAGTTGGTATATCACAATAATTGAGGCCTAAATTACAAATATCTGCAGATGAGCAAATAAAGTTACATTGGTCATATGTATTACATCTCTATCAACAGTAATTTCTCATATTGAAAAACTACTGTCTCAAGGTCAACTTTCTAAAATGAGAAAATAAATGCCTCTGTATGACATATGACCTGTTATTTATAACAACTCTGACGAAATAAATTGGAACATGAATAAACATCGTACTGTGCATGTTTAGTGGATTTTTCCTCCTCTTTTGTCAATTACACATAAATTGATTTTAGACCTACAATTTTAGTATTATTATATATAATAACTTAACCTGGCCTATTTGTGGAGATTCTTGATACCATTAATCTAATCTATAATTAATTGTTTAAAAAAAACTTCCCGAATAGGTTAGGTTAGGTCAGGTTACGTTATTATATATTCAAATAACTTACAAAATGATTCAGTTTAAAACAAATATGGGTTAAAATTTTAAGATAATAAATCTTAGTTCTAATTTTATTTGTACTTAGGTTTTTAGTGAACTGGTACACCAAACATAAATACATTTTCAATTAATTTGGTTAACAGATTTACCAGGTTTGAATTTATACAAATACAAAGATTTTTAGCAATGCAATTTATTTTAGTTGTTTTGAATACTAATAATTCTTCTTCAACAAAGTGAGTTACAGTTAATAAACCACGAAAAGTACACAATATAGTCTATATAACTTAGTTTTAAAATGTACAAGT
This sequence comes from Aphrophora alni, assembly GCA_963513935.1. Lineage (NCBI taxonomy): Eukaryota > Metazoa > Arthropoda > Insecta > Hemiptera > Aphrophoridae > Aphrophora > Aphrophora alni. The sequence continues at coordinate 59,525,336 of OY740770.1, read as the reverse complement.
GTGTGCTGCTTGAATTACTTAACACTTTTTGCAAAAGTTTTGGATCACATATTTGTCCATAGATAGAGGACAAAGAGAGTTTTGAAAAAAAAATAGCCTATTCACAAGTTTTAAAAACACAGTTTTTAATAAAAATCTATTTACAAAATAAAAAATATATATCCATTTACTGTAACTATGAAATTCATTTAGGTTGCACTGATGATGCAGACTATGCTTTTAGAATTTTTTCTAAGGCATCATCACTAAAATTCTATCTAAATTGGGACTGTGTTTTGGTCACCATACTAAATATACTATCATCATTCATCATTACTATGTGGAATAATTAGAATATTCAACATTACTAAAGAAATATTTTTTAATTTAACTAGCCTACAGCATCAGCACTCTTAATGTTACCAACTAAATCCCATTGTGTGTCAATTCTTTCATGATTTAATATGGTTCTTAAATGTTCCAATTGTTAGTTGTACAATTCAGACTTGTAGTGTATCAATTGCTGAATGAAATTTAGAGTTTGAAGAGTATTTAGTGAATCTATTGTAGAGTGTTGAAGATGTGATGACCATTGAAAAACTATTGCTTGTAGATTGAAAAATGTCTTAACATATAAAAAAGGGCTTCTTTAAGAATCCTAGTTCAGAAATGTAGCTTTTTTTATACACTTCTCAGCAAATTTCATCAGTAATATTGAAAATTGAGGATCAGAATATTTATTTCAGAAATTAAAGTTTTGAAAAAAAATGATCCCCACATTCTGTTATTAATTTAATGGTGTAATTATAAGAAAATATTTCCACTCATGAAGAAGAATATATGTGAAAACTACAGCTTCAGAATTTTATAAAACAAATAACGAATATTTAAAGCTGTGGACATCATTCAATAAAGAATTAAAGGTATTTGTTTGAGTAAATTTGAATAAAATGACAGGTCGGAGATGAATGCAAAAAGTAAAGGATTCAATGACTAAAAAGGGATTCATTGATAAAGATACAGAAATTGTAATAATTGTAAATTATTACGGCTAATACTTTACACATTAATAGCCACACAGTTGGTGCGACAATTGTGATATTTATAAATTAGCACCTTTACGGTTTTATTTATAAATATTACTTTTTTATAAAAAATGAATTTATGAATTTTATTTTATTTTTAATTATAATTTTAATAGTTATAAAGTTATTGCTCAGCTTATGGGTGCCAGATGTTGTGAACATCAATTTTGAAAAATATGAATTTACTTATTATAAAGATCTCGAGGCATGGTTTCTTTTGTAAGTGTACTTACAGTGATTTCTTGGTAGTGAATGAATAACTCTTGTGTAGACTGAAATTTTAACATACATTTGTTAAAAACGAGTTATTAATATACATTAACATATTATTTAGACATATCATGAAAGTAAATATGAATATTATTTTAGTTAATATAAATTTATCTTTTTTATTGTCTCAAAAGGAGAACTGATTCCTTATTCCATGAATTTAAATCTTTTCTTTAAATGTTGCAACAAGAAGTTAATTTTTTAAATTCAAATTACTTTGTAGATCTCTGAAGGAGATTTACTTTAAATATTGAAAATTTCATTATATTATTTATTTATTTTACTTGAAATATTTTCAAGAAGATTAAAATGATCAAACATATATAGCAAATATATTAAAACATAATATAATTCCTTAATCTAAAGTTAACGTAGGGTGTCTATACCACAACACCAATTTTTATAAAAATTGTCCGAAGATAGTAGCTCAGACGTCCCGTATCTTGCAGTTTACTGCGATCGTTGCTTTCAGGAAAGTTCATGTCACGTATACTTGCACAGCACTTTAGAAATGTTTTTCTTAAAATAGTTCATAGGATGTTTATGGTTTTTTAAAGAATGTTCATCTTAACACACCATTTTCACCACGCGGAAAACGATCTGTTTAAGACTCGCGTATAGAGAACATAGTCTCTTAAAATAATGTTTTGGTTTTTATTAATAATTCTTTGTCCCTTTTTATTATTAATCTTGCAAACACGAGTGTTCATTAAATTATTGGTATTAATTGTCCTGTCATTCACATTATACCAATTGTCTCACTATGTCTGTCCATCGTCTTCACTGAGTCTATAAGTCTTTTAATCACGCGACATTGTCATTGAAAGCACTCTTTATCACTTTTCTTTTCTAAGCTTTTTATACTCTGCTAATCTCTACTTGAGACTGAAAATTAAATATATTACATTTTTAACAAAACCTAGAAGCGCCTTCCTAAGACTGAATTAAACACATCTTACCACCTCAAGATTCCAACTAAGACTGAATTAAGAACGCATGGTGAATTCTTACTTCCGTTACTACAGGGTTCACATAGCTCGCTTCAAGGATTGTCTTTTCATTTCCCGCTGACTTTGTGAAACCCTCTCGCATCTCACTTAATGCACTGTTCAAATACTACGCAAATCACAACTCGTCCTTTTTACAATTTTAAACACACACAAAATTATTAAGTTTCTTATAACTAAATTTTCTTAAAATCTATACATTATTATTTACTTGTGTTTGGAAATCTATTCTAATTGAATTTACCTTGTTTTAACTTTAAGAGCCATAAGTCATATTTTTGACTTACGTTCTATTCCCCTCTATTCAATACGATTTCCATTATAGTAAATATTTTATTCAAATTAACCTTTTTTAGGTGTTACAAAATATTTGGTGAATATTCACATATTTCTAAATACAATATTGCGTCAAAATTTATGGAATGGAATACATTGAAAATTTTATACGAAAATAGACAAGTGGAATTATTTCAATATTTTCGTGATAATAATTTCGTGATAATCATGCATACTTTTGTATAATTATCAAATACAATCTATGTTTTCCTAGTACTGATGAAACAAACATAGAACTTTGTATTATTTTTCTCTCTCATGAATAAATTATAGACAGTAAAAAAGAAAATTCAACTGCAAGTTTCACTTCTAAAAGTGATGGTAATAACTAAAGTGAATGTTAATAAATCAAGCCTAAAATTTCACTCTAACTTAAAATCATCACCTAATATATACTTAAGGAAATTTGTACCTCAGAAAAGCATAAAAATCTCTAAATGTAAATTTATTTTCTGTTAAAAATGTATGCTATAAATGTATTTCACTTTGTTTACTGATTAAAAATGTATACTAATATCTGTGATTTCCTTTAATACATTTTTGACAAAAAAAACTGGAAAAATAATCATTTATACACAGATTCCCTGTTCTCAATATACAATATATTATTTCATATACTAAAAATCAAATTACATTAGTTATAAACTTTAAATTCACTTGTTCTAAAAATGTATGAAAAATTAACTCTTACGCAGATCAAGATGAATGAAGATGTTTGCTACTCTCTTCTATGTACATGAAACATAAGACTTCACAAATGTAAAGTACTATCGTTATATGAATAAGGAAGGAACTAAGCTGCAGATCATCTTTGAACTAGCCTACATTTTTAGACAGTTCATCTAAGATAATAGTATATCTTTCATTTGTCTTTAGGTTAGAGTTTAATAGGACACAGCCTATTATGTTTAGATTTTGTATACGTAGGAGACACAGGTTTATCTTGGAAAGTGGTTCTTGGTATTACCTAGTGGTTGACAAACAGAAAAATACTAAAGTTCTAAAATTCATTCATGATATTCACGATTCATAATATTCGTAACAGTGAAGAGATCAAGGCTTTTTTTGTAAAAACAATAACAATGTAAAAATGTCAGAAAAACAATGAAAACGGGTGAGTTTCCTCAGGTTGAGCATAGCCTAAATTCTTGGTCTCTTCAAGAACAAAACCGTCATATTCCAACTTCGGGAGAGATTCTTAGAGAAAAATCAAAGCTTTTCTACAGGAAAATAATGGGAAAAGATGATTTTCAAGCCAGTGAAGGATGGCTAGAAAAATCTAATAGCATTTTGGAATTCGTTTGTTAAGTATAGTAGACTCTTATAAATTCGGATCACGAAAATCCGGACTCCTGAAAATCCGGACAATTTGCCGTTTTAGCACCTTCAATTTTCACGTGATCTTCCGCATTGCATGAATGACGTATTTTGTAATGATTCACGAGCAGTGGAAGTTTCCGTGCGACTGAAGTAATTGAAACGCCCTACCCTGTGTTTTACCTAATTGCAGTCCAGTACTGTATTATGTACATTACAGTAACAGTACCATTAGTTAATGTCTCAGAGTGTAACAAGTGTCGTTGGGTATCGGCATGGGCAGATAGCGATTGCATGTGCGACTTATACCGCTCGTATCGGCCCCGCGGCCGACTTATCTCCGATTCCGGGAAATCCGGATTTATGAGAGTCTACTGTATAGCGGGCGAAAAACTGTCATGTGATTTTACCATGATCGACCCCTACAAACAGAAGTTTAAACAACATTGAAGAACAAGGTCTCCCGACCAAGACTATAACACAGATGAGAGTGGTTTATTTTGGCGGCTTTTTCCCAAGAAGACATTTGTTCACCGTGCTGAAGCAAGTGTTCCAGGACGAAAACTGGCCAAGGACAGGATAACATTCATACTGTGTTCAAATGCAAGTGGAATACATAAATTGACTTTATTGGTTATTGGCAAGGCAAAGAATCCTAGGGCCTTTAAGTGTCAACCTACTTGTGGATTACAAAAACCAAGCCAGGGGATGGATGACCAAGTCAATTTTCAATATTCAAGTCAAGTAGTTTTATGATATTTCATGCCATCAGTAAAAAACTATCTGGAAAAAAAAAAACTGCCGCAAAAAGCTGTGCTTATCTTAGATAAGATTTGCTTCGGTCCCACGGAAGTAGACGATTTTAAAAATTCCAGCATCCATGTAATGTTCTTACCGCCAAACGTTACTCCTCTTTCACAACCCATGAACCAAAATGTCATTCAGACAGTCAAAATGCCCTACAAAAAAGCTTTGCTTTACAAGATTTTATCAAATGAAGACAGTGTGGTAAGTTATTAAAAGAAACAAATTTGAAAGATGTGGTTTCTTCACTCGCAAATGCTTTAGCAGAAAAAACCATTGTTTATTTATGGAGTAACTTATGAAAGTAGGGAAATTGAAGACGTGCTCGCTGGTGATGACAATAACAAAAATGTTGATTGTGAACTGACTGAGCTGCAAGATATGTAAATTGATACGAAAAAATTGTTGATGAAAGCGAAAATCTAACAGAAGATGTGAACATATGGCTAACGTGCGAGGAAGAAGAAAACGGCCAGATTTTGACAGACGATGAATTAATTGAACATGTGATGACTAGGGTAGGGGAAAAGAAGAGGATGACAGGGGAGAGAAAAAACAGCTGGTCTTCATACAGTCGGCCATGATGCTGAGAGGATGCCATTGCAACCTATGTGAAGTGGCCAGAAGAAAATGATGTGTTCGCTAGTGATATTCTTGTTTTGAAGAGGCTCCAAGATAAAGTGTTAAAGGTGTCGTTTCAGGCCAAGAAAAGAAGAAAATTGACAGTTTTTTTACTCCATTGGAATAAAACTGTAAGTGAAGATTAAGTTTCAAAATATTTTAAAAGACAATTAAAAAGTACATATTTAATTTTTATTATTATTGCTGTACAACTTTTTTTGTTTTTTTTTTTTTGTATTTTTAATATAATATTACTTCCAATAAAAGAGAAATTTTATGAATTTGAAGTGGTTTTATTAACAAGCTTCCAGTAATCCGGCATTTTCACTAATCCAGCAGCACCCAGATCTGATATCTGCTAGATTAGTGAGAGTCTACTGTACTTGGGTAATAAAAAGTACCACTTTCATTTGTCTTTCTAATGTAAGATGACAGTCAACAAAAATAGAAGTTGGTTAATTTTTGAAATAGAAATAAGAAATTTTGGCGATAAACATATTTGTACAGATACGATCCATTAATCATAGCTTATGGCAATTGGAGGCAGGTAGGTACAGAAAAACAAATACCCAAATAATACTAATCTATACTATTATATAAAATCTAATGGTGTCTGTCTGTGTGTGTGTGTGTGTGTGTGTGTGTGTGTGTGTGTGTGTGTGTGTGTGTGTTACTCAATCACGTAAAAACTACTGGACCTATTGAGCTGAAATTGTACATGGACATTCTTAGGGGTCCCTGGTTAACACATAGGCCTATTTTTATTTTGAAATTCCATCAGGGCACCGCCCCACTGGCCTTGAAAACTCCTTTAACACTCAATACAAATATATGTCAACCCTATACGAAGGACGGGTACTCTGCTAGTATTTTATATAGATGATGACCAAACAGCAATAGGATTAATAGAAATGTTTAAAACACATATAACATTTTATAAAGGAATAAACCTTTGAGCAGTATGATGTACATTCTTTTTTGAAATAAGTTTTGTCTGATCAAAATTTATGAGTCGATAAATTAGCAAAATGATCAGAGTAGGCTTACAAGAGTTATTGGAATAAGTGTAAATACAATTGGACATGATTTGCATAAGATAGGAATAGGTTATCAATCAATTTTGAGCTTGACTTGTGAGATGTTTTAAATTTAAATAAAACTTGAACACAATTTCTCACAAAAAAGTATAATTAAATCAAACGCAAAATATGCAAATTTAAATGTAACTTTGTCAACTGACAATAATCTTGGCAAAATATTAAGAAACCCTAAAGATAGAATTCAGGAACAAGATAAACCAGGATTATAGTCTATAAACTGTGAAATTATTACTAAATCAAATGTGAAATTATCAAATTTAAATGGTGCTTTTTTTTATATTTTACCAAGATTGTTTTCAGTTTATAATCATTTTATTTAGAGAAACCCTAAAGATATAATTCAAAAACAAAATAAATCAGGATTTTATTATAGACCGAAAGAGATAAAAATATCAAGACACAAGTTAAAGAACATTTTTTCCACTTACTGTGGTGAAATGAGGTGTTTGATACATTAATATTCAAAAGTCGTGTGTTTATTTTTACAACTATCTTTTTTTATGTTTTACCTGAATAAAGTCTATACGCATTCTTTTTAAGTTAGACTTATTATTAAAATATATTCATCTACTTCTTATATTATATGAAATGAAAAGATACTTACAACTTGAAAATATTAACAAGGAACCTAACTCTTCAGGCTCATCAAAACTTTGGACTCACTGGTTGAAAACTTTCAAAGGTTTTATCAAGACACTTGAGGTAAAAGAAGCAGTTATTAAAACAGAAGACAAGATGATTATATTAATAAACCATATATACCAGTATATAAATTTATTGTTCCTAATATGATATGAAGAGGATGGAATAAACATATCTAAAATAATGTTTTGTGAAGCCCAGTAATGTAATCTTATCAAGATAGCAACTAGAAAACAGCAAACAGCAAACAGATGAGACTATCAATCAATACCTACTTTCTTTACAAAACCTTAAGCAAAGATTCTATCAAAGTGGTAACTGCAGATGATCATATAAGTGAACTTCTTTCACCTAATATAAGACAGTATTTGCTAGAAAACAATAAATTAGATTTAGAACGGGCATTCAATCAGGCTTGGTCATAAGATCCAGGCTAAACTAATCAGCTAGCTACACACAATGTGATTTTACTCTCAACTCGTTAAGTGTTACAAATGATAAAAGGAGCAAACCTAACTTAAACTAATGACCAATTTGACGATCACGAGTCACAATTCTAAAATGTCCGGCAAAAGGCACAGTTTGTAACAACTATTCTAAGAAAGAACATTATGCAAAGGTCTGTAAATCTAGACTCTCTGTAGGGCGACACAATACTACTTTGTCATCACCTGTGACTACCGTAACAGTAACTGCTCCGTCTTATCTTATGAAAGCTATTGTAAAAATTGACCCAGATGGCAGAAGCATTTATAGACACAGAAAGTTTCTTAAGTCATTCCTCTGTCTATAGACATGGCTTAAAACTGTTTTCAGGTAATGTTAGGGTATCAATGGCAATTTACTGCTATTAACAACAGAGTAGTGTATAGTTACTATGAAACTCAAAGAACACATATATATTAAAACTAAACTAGCAGTATTTATTGATTTGTATGAAGATGTAGTAAAATGTCATGACATTTTAAGTCAACATTCTCTGATCCAGCTTGATTTCGAAGAGAGTAAAATTCCTTTAACAATATGTTCCTAGGCTCAGGATAAAATTGAACCAAGCCTTCTTTTTGGAAATCATTCCTCAGATTCAAAACCAATAGCAACTAAATCTCATAAACACACTTTTAGTGATAGTAAATTTAAAGAAAGTGAAGTTCAGCAATTACGTCTTTGCAGGAATAATTGAAAAGAGCCGATCACCTTGGAGAGCCCAAGCATTAGTTACAATGAATGAAAATCACAAAACGCGAATGGTTATAGACTACTCTCAACCATAAATTGTTTCATTCTTATTCTTGTAGATGCATACCCACTTCCCAACATAGAACATATTGTCTTTCAAGTATGAAACCATTCCGTTTTCAGTATAATTGATCTCTCTCTAATGCATATCATCAAATCGTGCTCCTAGAAGAAAACAATAAACATGCTGTTGAAGCAAAAGTTTGTCTCTCTATCAGTTTTGCAGAGTGCTATTCGGTGTCACGAACGGAGTAGGATGCTTCCAAAAGGTGACTGACAACATAATTAAGACAGAGAAATTCACAGTAACATATGCTTACTTGGATGATATCACAATTTGTGGTACAAGCCAAACTGATCATAAAGAAAATTTAGCTAAATTCTTTGCTGTTGTCAAGAAGTGATCTGGCCATAAATGGAAAGAACAAGTATTCACAGAGCTCTATTTCCTTGTTGGTTATGAAATTAGAAATGAAACTGTAAAGCCAAATTGTAAACGACAATAGCCTTTTCAGAATTTTACCATTCCTATTGATGGAGCATATTTGAAGAGGGCTATTGATATGGTATCTCACTAATTTAAATAGTTCCCAAACTATTCTAAGAAGGTGCGCAGTTTAGTAACGTCAAAAACATTTCCTATAAATGATAAGGCTGCTGCAGATTTTAAATGTCTTAAAGAAAATGTAGCCAGGTTCATTGCATCAGCTATAGATGAAAATATTCCTTTTCTAATTGAAACAGGTGCGTCTCAGCATTCTATTGCAGCAACACTTTCACAGTCTGGACGTCCTGTAGTATTCTTTTCAAGGACACTTTCCCTAAGCGAACACAAACATTCATCGGTGGAATAAGAAACATAAGCAATCGTTGAAGCTCTGCAATGGCGTCACTATCTGGTTGAGCACCAGTTCAAACTGGTAACTGATCAAAAATCAATGTCTTTCATGTTCGATATACATCATTCAAGCAAGATTAAAAACTAAAAGATATTGAGATGGTGATTAGAGATAGCTTGTTACAGTTACAATATTGTATATTAACCAGAGAAACAAAACCATGTTGGTGACACTTTGACAAGAGTTTGTAGCTCCACTGGAAACAACAAACTTCACTTAATGCACTCTCACCTCAGTCATCCCAGTATCACAAGAATAGCTTAGTGGGTAAGTATGAGAAATCTTCCTTATTGAATGGAAGGTGTCAAGAAAATGTCCCATTTACGAGGAAGTAAAACCTCAGTTTTATAAACTATCTAATGGAACCCTAATAAAAGCAACTGCCTCATTTGAGCATCTGAATATAGATTTCAAAGGTCTTTTACCATCATCTACAAGAAATAAACACTATAATTAATTGATGAATACACTTCTTTTCCTTTTGTCTATTCTTGCCCAGACTTAACTTCAACTAATGTTATAGAAAAGAATTGTGACCTATTTACTATGTTCGGAATGCAATCATATATCCAAACAGATAGAGATACATCTCTTATCTCTGAAGAATTAAAATGTTTTCTTCATTCGAGAGGAACGGTGACAAGCATAACAACACCTTACAATCCTCAAGTCAATGGGCAGATAGAGCGAACAAATGGTACTATTTGGTGAGCAATTTGTCTTGTTTTGAAAATCAAAAATCTGTCCCAATATATAATTAGAAACAAGTATTGAAAGACTCTGTACACTCCATAAGATCATTGTTATGCACAGCTACATATATGACCCAACATGAACACGGATCATTCATCAGAGAAAATCATCCATGGCCGCACAATGCCAACTTGGCGGATAAGTTCAGGGAGAGTATTTCTGAAATGACATGACAGGCAGAACAAATATGACCCATTAGTAGATGAATTAGCCTCATTTAGCAAATACAAACTATACAGTAGTAAGTTTTCAGAAATGCAAGAACACAGAATATTTTTTTTGATATTCCTGCATCATCTGGCTTTTAGAGGTAATGATAAACTGTCCTCATTTTATAGAAAATATGGAATATAGTACTAATCATATGCATATTGAAGATCTAGAGACATCAAAATCCCCATCAAGCCAAAATCCATAGAATGTTGTATTGCCAAACATAAACCATAGCCTGGTGTATCTGGACATTTAAGGAGTTCATCATCTCCCTTTCTAGAAACACTTGATACACTCAAATTGGAAGAATAGTCTTCAATGACCGATTCCAGTTGGATTGGTAGATGGGACTACAGCCTCTAAAGTTACAGCTTGATCATCAATATTTTGATTTTCTTGCTGATCCATGTAGATCTCACAAGAAGCTAGAGAAGAACTGTCAACCCAGCCAAGGCTATTTACTCCCAGAAACTCGCCTAACTCCGGGAGGCTCTGTTTCCATCTTCGCTGAATAAGGCCCAGAGACATTCACCCCATTAGGCACAGGTCCTGTGAGACCATTAGGGTTGAGCTGAAACATACGGTAAGAATCAAACAAGAGGAAGAGAAGGAGAAAGAAAATCTTCAATAGAAAAGAGTAGTAGGCCCTCAGTACAAGAAGAAAAAGAGAGCTGGTAGGTTTTTTGCGATTGGTAGTCCAATCGGGCAGTAGCATCCTCAACCCTACACCATAGATAATGAGCTAAGTCTAACAATCAAGAAAATCCTCGGTCTTAGAGAACTTATGGATCCTGCAAATTAGCTAGAAGCTGTTTTCAAACAGAGGAAACCATGTGTTTTTTGCCCCCCAAGGAAAAGGTGTCAAACAAGGTATCCATGCCAGAAGTTTGGAGTGACAATTTGCTTGGAATGCTCTAGAAACAAAATTGCAAGTGTCAATTGATATTTTATTATTTAGAATCCCTTCCCATTACATCCTAATTTATACTTATTATAGTTTTTATTTGGTGGGCTCCTTGGCTGGGCCACAATTGAATCTATATTACATGTTCAACCAATAGAACTCAATTTTCATCATTGAAATATATTTGTTTTTGACTTTTTGTTTTTTATTCCTTCAGAATGAATTGAGGACGTATCTTATTATACTTGAATTATTATAAAACAATTGTAATTTAGTATATACAAAAATGTTACACTCTACGGACATATTTAGCAAATATAAATAGTAATTTTTAATTTTATCGGCTTACATCAGTTTTTTTTTTTTTTTTTTATGTAAAAAATATCAATGATAGAACTGCTTGTTTGTCATTTTAACCATCTAGTTTTTATTAGTATTGGTCCAAGATGACATGTTTAGTGCATTTCCAAGATATGTGTCGGAGAGCTAACACTAAGGTGAGATATATATATACTGACTACCCTATGTTTAAATAAGTGTTTTTGAAAAAAAATTTAAAATAAAAAGTCATAGCAATAAAAGAAATAGGCCTAATAAGAAATGAAGTCACTCAAAAATGTGAATATGTTAATCTCTTCGAGAGAGACCACCACTACACTATGGTTACAGGAGTGAGCAGTGTTAGTGATTCAGATAGGGGTTATATTCTGTTGCTCAAAATGGACAAATTTGTGACACAAAAGAAAAGATAAACTGAGCTGATTTAACAATTGATGCAGTTTGCGTTATGTATAAGATATGTAACAAATGATCACCAGCCATTTCTGATGGAAGTATTTCACCTCTTATTTGCTGAATTTATAACACGGGAAATTTGGGAAACTTATAAAACTTCAGGCGGTGATCGTGAAAAATTGGTAGGTCAAAACTCTCAAAACTATAGAGCCTCTACAGTACCATAGTAGAGCGAGTATAATAGTGGAGTACAAATAAGAATTCTTGAACAATATCTAAAAGCAATATCAGTGCATTTATTCAAGTCACCGCCTAAATTTAGTACTATGTGAATCATTTAATGTGCATTTACTGTCTAACAGTCTTGATATTTTACAAGAAGTAGCACAGTTTTTAGACACAATGCTCTAGCAGGTAACCTTTTAAAAGAGGAATAAGAATAGGAAGAGGAATAGGTAAACCTATTCAAAGTTCATACCAGAATCTAAAAAAATCATTGATGCTTGAAAACTAGGTTTATTGAATGTTGTGTAGTCAAATGTTTTTGTAGAGCTTCATCCTGCAGTAGTCTTAACGCTTTAAAGCTCAAGAACCAGTTATTTTCAAATAATGTTTCTGCAGTTCTAGTGATAATAGAGACTTTTTATGTGTTATTGAGAAGCTTCTTCTTAAGTACTGTCAATTAAGTTACATTGAAACTATCCAAAAATTGCACACATAGGCCCTACTATGAAAACAGGGTTCCTGAAACTGTGCTTGAAGGAAAACATCTTTTCTGGTATTTTAAATAGAGTTCCACAAAGAAAAAGGATTTAAGTTACTCTAGGAAATAATACAAGTTTTAGATGCATGTGGCAAGAATTTTTACCAAAACATTTTATATTTACAAGCACCTTACCATCTTTGCTAATGTCTACATGTGAAGCCGAGAGAACTTTTTCAGCTCCCAAGCAAATAAATGCCTTAGCACGGAATGTATATTTTGTTAACTAAACTATTATTTTGTCCTTCATCATTAATTTTACAAGGTTCATGTGATTATTTTTTTGCAAGTGAAGGATCCATTGCAAGGATCTTACCAAAATCCTGGCTATCTCATTGCTATAGGATAGGCTATATATTAGATTATTGCTAGCTCCACGATTGCTGTATGATATTGCAAATGGACTAATTACGTCAAATTATACTAATAACAATTGAACTTACTAGGTTGAAATGATAGAAAACCTCTTTTTTTTAACATTTTGTAAAATAAAACCGCCTGTATTTTAACCAATAGGTTATTCTTCATCCTTTTTCCTAGGTCTTCAAACTGCCATCATAATATTAAAATAAACTAATTATAATAACTTAGACCCATTTAATTAGATAAAATAAGGTTAAAATGATGAACAAAATTTATTTCAAAAACACTGTTACTATATCTCCAACCATTGTCAAACATTGGGAAAGCACTAATTATGTGAGTTTGAACTAATAAGACTTAAATACATAGTTGGTTAAAATGACTAACAGCTCTTTACTATTTTTTAACAATTTTACAAAACACAGTTATATAGGCCAATAGAGTAGACTTTATATTGCCTTATTGGTAGCTCTCCGACATTTAAAATGTAATAATTATGTCAGTTTAGACTAATAACTCTACAATCTAGCTGGCTGAGAAGCCGGACAAGCTCTTCAACAATTATCTCCTTATTACTACCTCTCCGACTGCTCTCAGATATTTGAAATAGGTAATTATCCATTTTACCTTGTCCTAAAATTTAGTGAAGAAAATCATCGGATTTTCACTACCCACCTTATTTTGAAAAAATTAGGTGATACTTGATATCAAAAGATATTTTTGAAGTATCAAAATACATTAGTTTAGTAGAAAATAAGAAATTTAAAAGTACAAAATCGATGTCTGGTTAGGTTACTACGAATGCCTACATTAAAATGTATGACTTCATTCCTCAAGTTAATGAATATGCCATTGCTCATTTGTTTTATTAGGTTTATTAATTGTCACCTGCCCAAACCTATTTCTCATTATTCTTCAATCATCAATTATACAAAATCATAATATTAAGCTGAAATGTGTATTTGTCATATATATATATAGTCACCAAGCCAGACCTAAAAAAACAAGCAAGCAATCCACATTCACTACCTTGACGAACGTAGTCATAAATACTACAGTAGGCATTCTTAACCTGAGTTAGATTTCGTACTTTATATGGTAATTGCTTACTTGTAGCACCCTAATTTTGATTTTTTTCCCTACCTGTCTTCATAAGAATAGTAACATTTTATTATGAGCAAAAATGTTTTTTAGAGAGAAAAAAAAACAAATTTTCTAGGTTTAACACTAATCCCAAAACTGAAATTTTGCACACGTTGTATAAAAACAGTAACCCATCCAAGTAATAACTACACTATAATCAAGTATATATAGTTACCTTCCCAGACCTCTAGTTCCTTTACTAGGTCTCAAAGAGAGAGCGATGTGAGACGGTAAATATACATTGAAGCATACGTGTTGAATATTTGCTTCTATTTTGTTAAATCGTTAAATACATACCTTGTTATGTACAATTCATATCTTAGTGATTATGGTATTTGTCCTAACACCATTTTCAATGCACCTAATACATTATTTTTGTAAGAAAATAACAATTTAAAACAAGGGAATCCACATTTGAAAACAAGGGAATCCCGCTTTGGTTATGTTAGTACAAGCAATTATGTCAATTAACTCTTACCTCTACATGATGACCTCCTGAATCTGTGAGCCCTTCATCTTGATGTTGTAATCATATCTCTTTGTACCTGACCTTCATGTAAATATTAACTTTATATATTATGTTGATTTATTAGGCCAAGTCAATATATATATAACCTTCAAGTAAATATTAATAATAAATTTATAAGTGTTGGTTAGTTATTTATGTAAAGGTAAGGTCAGGTATATATATATATATATATATGTGTGTGTGTGTGTGTGTGTGCCTACCTTACCAAACTTTACGTAATAAAACAAATGTTTAAAAATATTTACATTTTGCTTTAACCAAATAAAATGTAAATAACAAAGACACATTTTAAATAAATCAAGCCTTATTAAGGATTCAGTTCTTGTTCATACTGAATATATTTGAACAGTCAAACAACATAATATCTAGGAAGCATGACTCACAAAATTTCATTCTTAATGTATTGGGAAATATAAATACAAACGCAGGCCTACATTAACGACAGCAAGTACAATCCATTCTTGCATATTTATTATTTTCTTATATAAACAATGTATTTGTTGCATTGAAAATGGTGTTGGCACAAATGCCATAATCACTAAGATGTGAATTGTATATATAGTACGTATTTAACGATTTCATAAAATAGAAGCAAATGTTGAATACATTATGATTCAATGCATATTTACCGAATCAACAAGTGATCATACATTCAGTGACTTCAAGAACGTAGTACTAGTAATTAGTATTAACATTGGCATATCTGACTTATGTAGCAGCATTTCATAATTTTATAAATCTCATTTTCTATTAAAACAATGCATTTTGGGACTTGAAATGTTTATTGAGACTAATATGATCTGATTCTTTGATTACAAGGTAAATACTTTCATTATGTTTGCTTATAGCCCCACTGGATTGTTAATAATTAATTACTATTTAATTACCTTGTATTGAGGTGTTACTGTCGAACAATCCTTACTTGTAGTTTATACTATCTTATATGACGCGTCTCAACTATTTGTCAGTCATTTTCAAATATAAAAACACATAGAAACACTTAACGACACATTTTAATTCACATTTAAAAAACACGATTAAAAACATACATACACGGACGACGCGTGTTGTAAGTGACCGTTCTCATTGACTCATGATCGTCAATTCCAAAAATTGGAATTGACGATCGTGAGTCAACGAGAATGGTCACTGACAACGCGCGTCATCCGTGTATGTATGTTTTTTAAATGTGAATTAATATGTGTCGTTAAGTGTTTCTATGTGTTTTTATATTTAAAAATAACTGTCAAATAGTTGAAACTCGCCATATAAGACAGTGTAAACTACAAGTAAGGATTGTTCGACAGTAACACCTCAATACTAGGTAATTAAATAGTAAGTACATGCTTTGTTTTTTTAATGTTTTATAGAGAAATCGGAGGATGAGGTACAACCGATATTTACCAAACAATTACACTTTAATATTTCTTATTTTGTACTAAATTAATGTATTTTGGTACTTCAAATGTGTCATCAAATATGACCTAGTTGTTTCAAAATAAGGTAGGTAGTAAACAATTTTGACGATTTTCTTAACTAAATTTCAGGGCAAGATAGCCTAGAATGCATAATTACCTTGAAATATACTAATTATGTCAGCTTAGACCTATATGAATAGAATCTAGTTGGTTAAAATGACTGACAAGCTCTTTTACCAATTTTTGTAAAGATTATTGACCAACTGTATATTTGAGCCGAGAGGTTAGGCTACATACCTATTTCACTGCATTACTAGCCCTCCAATATTTGATTAAATATTTTAGATTAGAACTATATAAATAAAATCCATAATATAGTTCAATTCCCTGACACATGTAGCCTATTATGCCCTAAGCCTAGTCTTGAAATTAATTAATTAATTCTTTAAAATTGTTGTGAGATAAATTAATCTTTATGCCCATATTATTTTGTTTTAATGTTAACACTTATAGTTTATGTTAACAGAACCGAGTTAAAATATATATTAATAAAGTTTAAAATCATCAATTTAATTGTAATAGCATATAAGGGAAACACTATGTAGGTAACAGTTTTAGAAAGTTGGGATTTCTGTCATTCAGAAAGCAGAAGACTTGAAAACTGTTATCACTAGCTTCACACAGCTTTTTTTAAAAGTTTAATGGTTTACCAACGAGAGTCGCGGTGTCAAACCATATAAACCTCATATTATGTTCTCTGTTTATTAAATTGAAAACACGTTTAATAACCTATAATTCTCAAATTCAAGTATTATTGCTTACTCACAACCAGCTATATTAATAATAATAATAATAATAATAATTATTATTATTATTATTATTATTATATATATATATATATATATATATATATATATATATATTATATACTATAATAATCTATCTAAACGCTCACAATTAACAATACTAAAATGTACTTCACCTTATAGTACAGCAATACACACAAATGAGGAAATTTTACACCACAGCTTCTTCAATTGATAATATTAATTTATTTTTCTCAAGCAAGCAGCAAATAAAGTTTGACAGACTTGTGTTTTACATAACGGCTATTAAATAATAATAAACACATAACAAAACTAAAGTCAGCTGATCTTTGGTTCATCATTCAAGTAAGATACTAACCTGAGTCCACTTTTACATCCGCCCATTATCCCCTAGTACAATCAGTGCAACAGTGCAACACAGGACAGTGCAATAACATGAGATCTTTATAAATCATACACAAGAAGGTAATTATATCTAATTATAATATAATAATATAATAATAAAATAAAAAAATATTAAACCACAAAGGGCGGAAAGAGGGTGGACTCGACCGGATGTATTTTTGCCCTTGAACATTAGACCTACTGCAAGAGCATTGTAACCAAACTAAACGTTTTTACAAATGAAAATTTTATTCATAAAAAACATTGATATCTCCCACGATTAATACTTAGAAAAGTTAAAATATTGTGCACTTTTATAAACTAGATTTATTCTAGAGGGCTTAAGACATGTGATATTTACTCTTAAAAATTTCCCACCTGTATTTAAAGGCGCGTTCTTATCAAACTAATCATTTTTACGATTTGAAATTTTTGATGTAGATACCAAATAATTATACCTACCTCGTGTTAAAATTTGAAAAATGAACAAAAAACTATTTTTGTAAAGTAGATTTAAAGTTGTGAGCATTAATGAAATATGTGATTTTTAGATGCAGTAGCAGAGACGGCGGCAACTTGACGAGCGAGGCAAAATGACTAATGGCCCAATGTCGGGTTTTGAAAAATTGGTCCATACGTACCATGGTAGCTCATCACAGGTGCAGAGATTCTGTCATACTTGCTGCTTGCTGCCATCGGTTTTCATATTATTTGAAACAGTCCAAGAAGGAAACATATTAACATATCCTACATTTATGTTGTATTACATTTTTAATTCCATAGCTTTTTAGATTGCATAACCTAAACCATTTATATAGCCTAACTTCGTCATTTTGTCCAAGGCTTTTTATTTAGTTATTTATTGTTTTTCATAGGATATAATTCTTCAGCATAGAATCCGCCTTTCAGAATGTCACCTGTCCAGTCTTGTAAAACATACGTTACTGGTCTGGTCAGTACCACCGCGACAATCATAAACACTTCATTTTCCAGTTCCGTAGATATCCTTTAGCTAAATTCTATTTAAATAATTGGGAAAATTCTAACTATATCGTACACTTTAAATCGCGGCACTGCTTTTTGTAGTTTTACGTGCTATTTTTTTTCTATAATATTTTCTCATGCTTTTTCAGGACTTGATCGGGTTTTATGCCGATAGTACTGTGAACAGTGATTTTGTAGGAGACTTTACCACGCTTCACGCTTTTCACGAGTTCCAACCACTCGTAACTATCGAGTGCCGTAAATTCACGCCACAATAGATTTTTCAAAGTACGGTTCAAACTTTCCACCATCGACGCTTTCTTGTCCAAAAGAGTGGCGTAATGATTTATATTGTATTTTTTCATTAAAAAACAATATAATGTAACATTAATAAATGTTTCATTAATAATATAATATAACGTTTGTTCACGTGCGTATTAAAAAACCCTTCCTCTGATCGGTCTGGAAATGTTTCATCTGGTGTTTTTTTTCAGTATAGGTTCTAACATTATACACACGTCCTCCGCTGACTTTGTCCTTAGCGGTAACGCAATCGCTAGTTTTGTTAGACAATTTACCATAGTCCGTATATATTTGTAGCCTTGATTTTCTTTAGCATACGGTATCATTTCCACCAGATCGGCTTGATAAAGGTCATTTACTCCTTTCAATGTCACATGTCGTGTTTTCAAATTTCTTCCCGCGGGCTTGTGAAGCTGCGCTGCAATGGCACGTCTTACTTCCATTTTTCAAAGATGTGTTTACGTTTTCTCCAGCACTTTTTATTTTCCAAAGATACTCTAGTGCACGTAACCTCAAAATTATCGCTACTCGGTCAAGTCTCACTTTTGCCTTGGACGAATCCACCGAAAATAGTCCATTAAAAATCGGAAGAGACGTCCGAAATTTTACGACAAGCTACGTATCTTGGTTCCTTTTCTTTAAATTTAAACTAGTAATGTAAATCCCAACCGATCATCATCACTTGTCCTTCCTTTTTTCACCCGGAAATGATAATTTTGGTAATTATATAGCAGAGTAGCCTCACTTCAAAATCAATTGTTATGGGTTTTATTCGTCAAATAAATGGTGGAAAAATATTTTATTGTCGGAAAGATGATTACATAATATAATTACACAAGTTGTTTTTTCGTGAAAAAATTAACTCTGTGTTATCTTTCATACGCATGACATTCACTTCAATAAACGTACGGAAGGTTTGGCCAGGTGGTTATATATATTTATATATATATATATATATATATATATATATATATATATATAGCAACCTGGCCAAACCTTTCGTGACATATAATAATACAGCCCTACATATTTACGAGTGAAATACATTTAAATTCAATAAATTCCTCTTCTACTGAATTTGCAGCAGAATTTGACTCTGACTAAGATTTTCTTGTGTAATTATATTATGTAATCATCTTTCCGACACTAATTTTCGATAATAAAATATTTTTCCAACATTTATTTGACGAATAAAGCCCATAAAAATTGATTTTGAAGTGAGGCTACTCTGCTATATAATTACCATAATTTTTTCCAACCATATCACTTGTTTTTGTAGATTCGAAGATAGTTCATTAAATCTCTAAATAGGTTGAAAGACATGCAATTTGTAAACCTGTTCATTAGTAGATAGGATAGTTAATTCCTTAACAATTCGTTATTTAAGTTCTTGTAACCTTGATATCCTACAATAAACTCCATTTCGATTTAACACTTTTTTCCAAAATTCTTTGCGTCAACTCATTCAACGCTTTGTATAAGTCCTTCAAAAAGAATACACATACATGTAGCAGGCTACAATTTGGATTCGACCAGCAACAGATTTTATAATGACCACTTTTGGAATCAAATTCGGCCAGTCCGTATATTCACTTATAAAATGCTTTGCTTTTTGTAAATATATAAATGAACAAGCGACTTTCCGCACTAACAAAGATTTGGGTGATCGATAATGTCTTCTAATTTATCCTGTGCAGTCTGCATCTTAAATTATTAAAATATATTTTAACTTAGAGATTATGATATCATTAAGGACACTAACTAAATATATACAATATTGGACGGGAATTTGTAGAAAAATACAAAACACTATTATTGGATGAAACAAAAACTCTCTCTAATTGGTAAGAATAAGAAATTGCTATTCCTTGTTTTATGAATATAATCACGGTATTGGACAATTTTCAATCTCACTACAAAACACATATTTACTAAATAAACATGTTTCGACATGTTGCTAATGTATAGAGAATTTGTGGACACAATAAATGTTTGAGTTATTAGACAATTATTTTTCTAAATTGGCGTTTACAAGAATATCATTTTCTAAACTCTTTTTCAATACCATTAATGCTATTTTTGAATCCAGTCCTTTACCTATATCTATATAAACAAAATTTTTATCTTTGAATGTATTTTCAAAGTATATTTTTGTTTGTAATGGAACATTCAATAAAATTACTCTTAAATCATTAGTTATATTCAAATAATCATTATTGATTTAATTTAACATATCTTCTCCTGTAGGTTTTAATTCTTTATATATCAAAAGTTTTTGTTTATGTATTATTATTATTAATAAATATCATAAAAATAGCTGTTGAAATTACGATAAAACCATTAATAGTTGAAATTATTGTCTTCTTTTAGGCATGAAACAAAATCCATATTTCAGTTTTCTTCAGGCTCCCATAAGTTTTTCCAATGTGTGTAATGTTTTTTTGGTTTTGACAACTTGTCTTTACTACTATATTGCATTTTAATCATATGTGCAAAATCAATTAATTCCTTTCTAAATTTACTCTCTAATATATCTTGATTCTTTTTTAATTTCTTTTGTAAAAAAAGTACTCTAAGGGATTGCACTAATTGTTCAAAATTGACCACATCCGAATTTCCATAGCTTCCTTCATGTTGAACAATTTTTTCCACCAAAGTTAAAACCTTTACTCCCCAAAGGTATGGTACAAAACCTTTACTCCGTACTGTCCACACAATATTGTTGTCAGCATCTTCCTTATTTTTTGGAAGATTTAAGTTACAAATATTTGTTTTTAGAGCATCAAATTGATTGTGCTTATTCCTACCTATAAAATATCTTTTAGCATACTTCTAAGTAAGACTGTTGTTGTCTTCTATTGGCAAACCAACATCCTGTAGTTGATATTGATTAAGTCTATAAATACTATTAAGTTTAACTGGAATAAAATTATGATTCAAGATACTCTTTTGTCACGGCATCATCCTTGTCTTCCGGTTTCAGTAGGCCGCTTAAAAGTATCCTTCCAGCATCTTATTATCAAACATTAAACACATTGTCTTTATTAGATAAAGATTGACCTCATCTTTATCAGACAGAGCAGTAGCCACATTACATACTAGTTTGTTATCTATATCATAATCTCCTTCCGCTATTAGCTTAAACACTTCACCTTTAGGAGCTCTTTTTATATCACAAGATTTGTTAACCGTATAATGACCAAACTTGTCAATACTCATTGAATTAATATTTGGAGTTATTAGGATTCCTGAATTTTATATAGTTCCAGCAAGAGTTGACACTTCTGCTGTATTGAAGAAAATAATATTTTCTCTAGTACTTATAGTTCTAACTGAAAACATTTTCTACAATACACATCAAATATCAAATGAAACTTTCGCTCATTTGTAAAATAATATAACTTTAGATTGTAGAATCAATTTCAGTCAAGTATCTGAAGATACAAAACAACCGTTATGGTTACGTCAGAATTTAAACTATTTTCTCTTTGCAAAACTATTCTTATCCAACTATCACTTTCAACTTGTGACACTTTTGCGTCAAAACCTTTCTGCCCCAGGAACTTTCTTACTCAAGAACTTGCTTACTCAGGAAATTTCTTACTCAGGAAATTTCTTACCCAGAAACTTTCTTACTCAGGAAATTTCTTACCCAGAAATTTGTTTTGACTTGCGCAGAAATTCTCTTTTCTATACTACTGTTGAAGTAAAATTATTTCTCAGAAAGTGTTAACTCGTTATGACTAACACGGATAATATGAAATTTTTACCCGCCTTAGAGAATGATCTGCAGCCAAATCCAAATTATTAATTATTGAAGTTGGGAGAGAAGTTTATGATGTGATTAGAAATCAACTAAAACAAATGGGTAAGTATCAAATCTGTTTATTTAATAATGTTTACTCAACACTTTTTAGAAACCAGATGCTATAGTCGATTTTTGCAATTCGACCCTCATTAAAGAAAATCCGATCTGTTTTTATTAGGTGAAAGCACTTTTGTGTTAAATATGAAATTTAGTATAGCATTTAAGGCAGTTGAGATACCGTTAAAAAACCGAACACTTATATCCGTGCCATATAACAAGTCACATCACTTTTCTGTTTTTGTTATTGAGATGAAAGAAAATTATATCACTTAAATGCGTTAACTAGAAATAAATCTATAAATGAAAATGCTGGTAAGGAGGTTATTCAGTTTTTCGGTAAAAGAAACAAATTTGCAATAGATGATTTTAGAGATATAGATAACTTTTTAAACTATTTTTGTTTAACAGAATCATACAAATTTTTGAACTGTTATTTTTTAAATTATTTAAATGTATTATTTAGCCATTAATAGTGTGAGAAAAAATACAGAAACTATGTTGTTTTACTTATGTACTGTAGACCAATCGTTGTTGTTCCCAAAAATCTGTAAACTAAACAAAACTAACATCAGTGACAAAATGGGTAAAGGCTGTGTACAACATCAGAAATAACTAATGTGAGATATCCAGAAATATTTATTTCCCCCCTTTTCACAAAAGGACCTTGAATTGACTTTACATTTCTTGGAATCATGAAGGACTGTGGCTATTTCGTGCAAGAAGAGAGTAAAATGCTGCACCTTTCCTCTTGACATGCTTGTTTCCATCCTCTCCTCGTATGACATCTCAGATGTGTACTGCAGTCTTGCTGCAAGGTGTATACCTAGTGATGCAAAATAAAAATAAAATACTCTATCTGTATAGAAATAAAAAACTTGCATTCCACAGACTGGCACAAAATTTAGCTTTAACATACAATATGCAGATTCACTCATTGTTCTCAGTAACACGACTTTCATTGTCAAAAGTTAGTAGACTTTTGGACTTGGAACAAATTCACTGCTGTATGGAATGTCCAACATTTTTTAAAAATCTATCAAAGAGAGAGAGAGAGAGAGAGAGAGAGAGAGAGAGAGAGAGAGAGAGAGAGAGAGAGAGAGAGAGAGAGAGAGAGAGAGACCTATAGCAACAATGAAAGAACTTTGCAAGGAAGGTGAGTAAATCATTGTGTATTGAGAAACTTGTAAATGTTTAATATAAAAATAAACTGGAGTATCATAATACAGTAGTTAGAACTATTCTGGATTTATATTTAATATTATAGTTGATTGTATGCATTTAAAGATCAGAGGAGAAGAGAGATAAGATCAAAATTATGACGATATAAATATAAATAGTTATTGTGATTGTTTAAATAATTAAATGGAAAGATAATAAACTTGCAACATTCCATAATTTTACAAAATTATAAAAATCAAATAATATTTACAAACATAACGAAATATAACATCGCTGATATAGCGACCGGGAAGACGGAAGGCTATGCCTATACCATTCATACTTCAGACAACCGAGGTGGAGCAAATGACATCACGGAAGATAACGCAATCTCATTGGCTAGGCTAAAAGATGTCGATTTTTCAAAACATATTTTAAAGTATTTAATGTAATAATTTTATAAATAAGATTTTAGTTATAAGGAATATAGAGAAATAATTATATTACGAGATCGTACAAAATAAAAATAAAAAGTATTATAATATAAAAATCTTTACATATCTTTCGGATTAAATAAAAAACCTATAAACAACGAATTCGTTTCATACCGTGTATTAAGATAAGTGTACCCCCATAAGCCATCTTATAAAATTTTGGAACAGAAGCTAAGCAAGAAGAAAGCGTCCTTTGGACAGTCCAGTTTAGAACATCGAAGACGATAGACGCGTACAGCGACGGACTACAAAATTTGAATTTTTTAATTGTGAAAAGTGAAGAAAAGTATAGTTTTTGCTTGACGAGAGAATATATAAGTGATAAGAATACCAGGACTATAATTCAACAAATTGGTGAGATCTACCCAAAATATTTCGAACTTCCTAAATTACAAAACCAATTTTTTTTCATATTCAAAATTTAACCTAATATTGGTTGAGAATTTCAATAAATACGATCAGGAGACAGGATAAGGTCGGCACGTTAACCTACCCAGAGATTGTTATATATATAAAGACGACAATATAATTTTTCACTCATGCTCTTATCAGACAATTGTATTTCGATTAATATTTAACTTATATTTTGTTTCTAATTCTTGATCGTTTGTTTGTATTTGATATAACATTTAATTTGATTGTTTACTTTGTAAACCCATGTGTGTGTTCATTTATCATTGAGAGTATAACACATAATTAAATTGATATAAATATATTGTAAACTTCATCACTGAACCACTATTTAAATAAGTATTCCTGAAGAACCCAGGCCTAGAAAGGGCAATTCCTAACACTGTGTTTCACTAACACTCCTAACACATTCTAACACTCTTAATGAAAACAGTGAGCTCTTTGGCAGAGACCTTGGATGTTTTTGAACCTGCATGACAAACATTAACATTCTCAGCCATTCAGTTGATTGTGACTCATCGTTAGTATGCAGTTAATTATATTTTAATTATTATTACCAGAATAATGATTTAAAACTTGAGCAATGTGTCGATTTAAAATTTATAGTAAAATTGAACAAACTACGAATGTTTTCAAAAATTCACTAAAGCTTGAGGAGAAGACAGCATGTCTCGTGTACATGTGTTTGAGTGACACAAGATACTCAGTGAAGGATGTCAGAACATGAAAGGCAATTAACGTCATTGATGACTTTCTACTTCAAGAAAATGTTGAGAAAAAAATAGCAAAACTGTTCGAGAAGACAGCTGGCTTAATGTCCGAATGGTAGCTGAAACTGTGAACATTGAAGAAGACACTATGTGGGAAATTTATGATAAGATAGTCCCTAAAAGTTTTACATCAGTGTACAAAAAAAATCTGCAAGGAAATTTATGCACACATGCTGCAGGAACTTGACGCCAACTCTAACTTATTAAAAAAAAATCATCACTTAAGATGAAAAGGCAGTCAATACACTGGAAAATACTGTCATCACCAGGGTATCATCTTACCAGATTAAAAAGTCGTCAATATTTAGTCTGGTGTGTACTTCCAATTGCCAAATAATGGCTCTGTGTACAATATCCCCAAAAACTCCCTATGTACAAATGTATTCCTTGTGCGTTTGTGAAGAGTTTTTGTGAATCCACAAGAAGTGCAAGTTTCGGAAGTTGAATCGGATGAAGAAGGGGCCGATACAAGTTATTCTATAATCTCATGGAAGAAGCTCCTGGTGCACTAAACAAATTCATGAACTTTGCCGAGTCAAATAAGAACTACAACACTGCAGAACAAATAAATTTATGTATAATTCACAATGAGTTTTTGAAGAAAAGTACAGAATCAAGGAAACAACATGACATAAGAGACTTTTATAAGTGAGATAGAGATTAGTTAAGCCAAAGTGTTTCTTTTCATGAACTGGGGATTAAAAAAAAAGAAGAAATTTATATTTTATTGGGCGCCATTCTATGAATAAGCATAGACAGTTGTACTTATTAAATAAAAAAATCGGGATCGTGAAATCTAGGAAAGTGTAATTTCTAGTCACAAATTTATTTAAGTATTTCATTTATAATGTTAATGAATATTATCCATCTGAAATATATATATATATATATATATATATATATATATATATATATATATATATATATATATATATATACATTGATTGATTGTTATTGATAATATGACATAAATGAAAACATGATTCCAATTGGATCCGCTCTGAAATAATAATAATACGTATGTAACAACCTTACGTACTATAATATAACAAATTTCCTAAACTAAAATGTTCAATGTCTTTTTAATTGTTTTCAGAATTTACAAGTTTAAATAATGGGTCCTTAATTCAATCAAATAGTAAATCTTTATTAATCCTAATTCTACACAATTCGTCTGATTGTCCAACTACAGGGAGCACACAAAAGCTGCCCAATGACACAGATATGATATTCTTTAAGTTATTACTTTAAAGTCAGTTCTACAAATTTTACGATTTATAATATACTGTAGGTTATAAAAGTTTTAACGTAGGCGTCTATACCAGGACGCAATCACTATTATTTTAGTTCAGGTTAAAACTTGTTTTATTATGAATAACTCTTTTTGAAACGTCACTCTTGAAGATTGTAGGAGGCAATCAGCCTAATGAGAAGGTCTCGTAGTGACGAGAGAGTCAACACCACGACCACTCTCGTTGGATGATGAAGAGCTAGTGAAATTACAAGAAGTCTAATGTACAAGTCCAACTGAAAAATGCTCCTTTGGGTCATTTGGGGATAACCTGACAATTAGATTGACACACTACTACACTGCACTCACATAATATGTTTTTAATTTTTGTGAAAAACTATCATTTCTTACAATTAGTTACTTATTTATTATAAAAGTTTACAATATTTATTTATTTAATAATAGTATTGTGAATTAATTGTATTGTTAGTATTGTATTTATTAGTATTGTTTATTAATACAATATTTATTGTTTTTCATTTATACGAACTGTTTACTATGATTTCATAATATTTACCAATTTTCATACGAGGCTTCAAATATACGATCGCAATACGAGAGATGACGCAAGTTTCCTGACGTCATATCTCGCTTACGTCACATATTGAACCAAATACTAACCCAATTTAGAGACCTAAAAATGTGAAATGTTACAAAGCCCCCTAAAACAATATGTGTTGCACATAGTGTTTTACCAACGATTTTCACTCACATTTAGTTCATATTCACACAAAGGGTTTTTTTTTTTACTTTACAACAATTTAAAAAAAGGAAAAATATTCTTTCATCTAATATGTTAAGTGGTTGTATTATAACCTCCCGTATATTTTAATGTTTAAACACCCCCTGATTAATAACCCCCCTTTTTAAATTAATATTTTAAGTACCCCGATCTAAAATCATAGTTAAAAAAAAATATTATTAATTTCAGAAGGATTTTGACATGATGATATTATTTATTGATAAACACAGCTCCTTACTTTTTACTAGAGCATGGAAGAATTTTCACCAGTAAAAATTTATGTTTAATTATTCTTATTTCATTTTTATTTGTTCGAAAAAATATTTATTCAACTTTAATGTAATAGCAGATATTTCTTGTTGAAACTCCATATTCAAGGATGAAATAAAGCAAGAGCTTAAAGTTTCAAAATATTTTATTATTAAAATATTTTGAACTTTAAGCTCTTGCTTTATTTCATCCTTAAATATTTATTCACTTGTCATAGAAGTATTGACCTACGAAGGACCAATTGAAAGGTGTCAACGTAAAGTATGTAACCCTTTACAAAAAGTTGTAGTGTCGAAGTTTATTTAATGTAGCGTAGACATTTTAAAATTTAAAACAGCAAGTTTTACTGAAGTTGTACAGAAGGTTAACCTACGAAGCACCAATTGAAAAGTGTCGACGAAAATGCCTAAAAGTATTTAACCCCTTACAAAGTCATAATGTCGAAGTATTAATTTCACGTAGAATTAAAGTATCATTTATTCATTAAGATCTTAAAACATCGTTGAATTATGAAACAAAATTAAAATAACTGATAGTTGTACAAAATTACTGGTTCATCCTTCACTGAAAAACTATATAAAAGAATATTTAAGTTAGACAAAGATATTTAGTAAGGCTTCATCTTGTAGTTGTTTATAGTTGAGACAGCTTATCAACTTGAACCTGCTGAGAGTGTTATTTTCTGAAGTTGGTTATGACTATAAAATAAAAGGTTTGCTTGAAATTGTTTATGTAGACAGTTGGCCAATTTTCTTATCAGATGCCTGAGTGTCCCATCACATACTTTCTATAAACAACTATCCTTCAACTTTGCCCAAACAACTCCACTCAATCTCTCAACGTTATAAAATTATTTCTAGTGAGGAACATTATGACTTCGCACTGTCATTTAGTGATTTGGAAATGATATACTCTTATGTCTTATGCCCTAATATCTTTATCCTAATTCATTATTATTATTAACTTTTTATTTGTCATTATACAGATTACATTTTTATTAAGTTGGTTTTTTTAACAGTTATTATTATACAACTTACGTTTTTCATTAAGTTGATCTGTTTTTATTTATTAAACCATATTGTATATATTACAAACTCGTCAGATGTTGATTGAAAATTTCATGATTTTTTTTTGTTGCAAGATATAACTTTAAATGTTGTACAACTCATGCTTCACCCTAGGTTCTTTGACACCAAGAAACAAATATCACTGGTACAACCATGGCCTAAGTGTTCCAAAGCACCATGTTTGTACCAGCTACTTAGCTGTTGTATGATACCGCCAAACATAAATCACTTCAAAGAAGAGGGATTAAGATTCTCTCCTTTGAAGTTACAGTCAGCTTCTTGTTTCCGGAAGGGCCTTTACCTCCACCGCTTACCAGGATACGAATCAGGGAGCACACAAAAGCTGTCCAATGACATAGATATATTCTTTAAGTTGTTACTTTAAAGTCAATTTTACAAATTTTATGTTTAACGTAGGCATTTATACTAGGCCACAATCACTGATTTTATTTTATTTCAGGTTAAAACTGGTTTTATTATTGATTATTGAATAGCTCTTTTTCAAAGGTCACTCTTGAAAATTGTAGGAGGCGATCAGCCTAATGAGAAGGTCTCATAATGAAGAGAGAATCAACACGACCACTCTCGTCGAACAATGAATAGCTAGTGAAACTACAAGTCCAACTGAAAAATGCTAGGGTTGGTGGATCCTTTGAGCTAATTGGCCAATTGGGAATAATCTGACAATTAGATCGACACACTACTACACTGCACTCACTTAATATGTTTTTAATTATGGGGAAAAACTACTACTTCTTAAAATTAGTTACTTATTTATTATAAAAGTTTACCATATTTATTTAACAATAGTATTGTATTATATTATTAATACAATATTATCCTTTTTCATTCATACCAATTGTTTACTCACAATTTTATAACATTTACCAATTTCGGACCACTGTCTGTCCGTCC
This sequence comes from Aphrophora alni, assembly GCA_963513935.1. NCBI lineage: Eukaryota > Metazoa > Arthropoda > Insecta > Hemiptera > Aphrophoridae > Aphrophora > Aphrophora alni. Next base: position 59,495,732 of record OY740770.1, on the reverse strand, counting down.
ATACGAGGCTTCGAATATACGATCGCAATACGAGAGATGACGCAAGTTTCCCGATGTCATATCTCGTTTACGTCACATATTGAACCAAGTACTAACCCAACTTAGAGAGCCAAAAATGTGAAATGTTACACTATGAAAAACGATTTTTGAAATTTAGTTTGTAAATTTAATTCTTTTAACTCACTTGTTTTGTCAAATATTAAATTTTAATATTTAACTACTGTAATACAGGATTGTATTTAATATTTATTCAGTATTTTTCTTTATTGAATACGAACTCTAAAACGCAGGCGGTTTGACCACTTATTTACAATTTTTACGCAATTTATGAATATGCAGAAATCATAAATACACAGTCGGGCTGCTTTTGTTATTAGTTTATATGATTTATCCCGTTTATTTCTGGTAAATTTTCCGACGTTCGGTAATTCAGCATAATCAACAATTTGAAATTACCCGAGTTCAGACCTTGCTGGATTAAGGAGAGTCTACTCTACTCAACATATTGTGTGCAAGTTCAACCGTAATCGCTAGCACTGATGGTGAAACTAAAACTATTGTTTATAAGAAAGCACTAGGATAAAAATAATTTCTGTTTTGTCTACCCTTATCTGTTAAAAAAAATAATAAAATAAAATAAAATTATAATTATTATATATTTCTTCATTAACATTTATAAAAGATATTCATTAACATATAGTACATTCACTAGTATCCTGTACACTATCATTTAAGTTAAAAAAGATCAAACATTGATTCTATAATACACAATCCTGAGCTTAAGAACTTAAACAGTAAACAAATAGGGAAGTACACCAGGGCAATACCCGCCACCTAAGCATATCATGAAACAATGTTATATTATATTTTATGATATTAGCTTCATATAAAATCTATCTGTACAAATAGTTATTTAAGTTACTGTACACTTACACTGATAATTATGATAAAATGTAAGAGTTTATCTATAATTTAACTGTAAAGAAAAAAAAAAAAGAATTGGGTGGTAGCAACCTATGTGCGGTCGAAATGAATACTTCTTCAAATGTTTTACTATATATAAACACACATGCAACCTCTCACATGAATGAGAGAAACCGAGCCCAGAGATAAAAGGTAAAAAGTACACCTTCTAAAAGATATAGATCTATTAATTTATTTATAAGCTTCTCGCATGGCGTGACGGTCATGATGAATTCACTCTAACTACCCTATACCGCCATGTAAGACATATTAACTTTAAAATGTTTTAAATTTATACGATTGTAGTGACATTTCTCGTGTGGCGTGACACTCTGATGAATCTGCTCCACTTACGTGTACTGTCTGATATAAAATCCTCTACTGTTTTGTAAGAAGTATAAAATTACAATTTAACAAATCATCACTAAGAAGGGAATTAATTATTTATAATCCATGAATTTTGGACATTCTATACACACATTCATATATAAGACTGAATTGTGGTTTATTTTACATTGATAACTAGTTTGGATTTTAAATGGATTAAGCTACGGTACCTAAAAAAACATTCAGATGCTATGTAATTCATTAATTATCTTACAATAAAGATGATCAAAATATTAAAATTTGGGGATTAAAATTACACAATTTATAACTATATTCCGTCATTTATTACAATTTTAAAATATACAGAAATTCATATTCATATTTACAGTATGATGTACAAATAACCAACTATAAAATGTGTTATACATGGGCTATAAATTTTGAGCAATATGACAAAATGAATTCAAGCCCAAGAAAACATTTAGTTGTATTAAAACATATTATATTTATAAAATAATCACATGAAATTAATAATAATGTTTACAAAATATATTTATATTTTATGGGGTACGAAATTACATTAGGCTGTTTACAGATTTACACACTTAAAAAGTAGAACTTGAAATATGTCAAGAGAGTATAAATAGGTAATGTCTGCTCCTGTAGTCCTTCCCCAATTTCTTTCTTTTCATAAATCATTAGTTTCACTTATCTTATTAATAATTTCCTACCTTTCTTTGCATTAATTAGATTCAATTACAATATAAAGATATCTTTAACATAAACTAGATATCAATATAAAGATATTTTTATAGACTAGATATCACCTTTTTCTAATAATCACTCCTCAATTGTATTAAAATCTCTAATCATCCAATAGTACTCCTCTCTGAAAGAAAAAGTTGGGAAACACATTTTTAGTTAAGAAATACAAAACACACACATATTAACAATATGAACAAAACAATCATTTTTATCTGTAGCATTATTATTTCAAGAACTTATTGCCAGTTCCAAAAATGATAAAAGAATTGCTTTAAATTATATGTATTTATTTACTGTATGGCAAAAAGTATAGTGTGCTCAGACATTCCTATTGAAAATGAAACAGAAATAACATTAGTTACTTCGGGTCATATGATAAGGTGGAGGGAGGGCCTATATCAGCTATACCAAATCTGAAATCTCATCAGATAAAGAGGACATGATGCTGGAAACAGACGATTCTTCTCAAGATACAATTGGAAAATTAAAACACATGAAAGTGAAGGTAAAATGACAAAATACTCAACGGGAAAACTATACAAATTATTGGTCCAACCAGATCTGAAACTTTCTAAATTTGTCAATTCTCAAAGTAAACGAATACTGAGGAAAATCTTAAGCTACGCATCAAACCATGGCACTTTCAAGAAGTATCTTAATACCATGGGATTATTCCAAGGAAATTTGAAATGCAGACTATGGAGTCAGCACCTAGAAAATGCAGAACATATACTTCGAAAATGTGAAGCATTAGGACGTAGAAGACAACTGATCTTTGGCCCAGATGTGACCTTTGAAGCAACAAGTAACCTAGCTAGGAAAACCTTGACCTTAACCAAGAGAATAGGCTAGTTAGGAACTTAGTACACAAAAAGTCTTATAGGCCTAAGTGTCTAGGGGGTAAAACCCAATTCTATTTATAATAATAATAATACTGTATGACAAGATGAATTTTAGGAATTTTTTTAAACATAGTATTCCAGTAAATCATCAATCCATTGTCATATGGGGGGAAGATGGAGGGAGAAGGTTATATAGTGTGGGAGAACAAAACAGATTTTGTTACAGATGGCTACTGAAAACATTAGTTTAGAAAAAAGAGTAAATTGTAGAGATAAAGGGTTAGAAAGAAAGAAAGTAGCAAGGGTTTAAACGCCAAGCAGCAACAACATAAAAAGTTAGCAAAACAATAGCTCAGGAAATAAACTATAATTGCAATACATATATATAGTAACTGTTGTGTGATGTTTATCAAATTAAGAATCTACAAACATTCATACTTGTATATTGAAAATAATTATTTGTTTCTATTTCAATAATATTGTACAAATTTATCAAGCTATAATTTTAGTAGATTAATTATAAATTAAAATTATGCAGGAGAGGGGGAAGGTTAGTACAAAATGTTTATTTTTGATAGTAGAATGGGGAGGTAGAAAGCCTCTTATTAAATTAACCTTTAAATACCTATTAAGGTATTTTGTTAAGGCATTACAAAAACAATTGTGTATGCCTATCTCTATTCTGCACTATATACCTTACTTAAAAATAATAATAAATTATAAACTAAATGAACTTAACAAAAGCTCAAAAAAATCGTATGATAAAAGAAACAAGAAATCACTAAGACACAACGATGTGTAAAATGTATTGCAACTGCAAATACTAAACAATCGTTCCAACAAAACTATTCTTTCAATAGATCGAAGAAGAATGTTTGAAGTAGTTCTATTGAAACCGTTTCATGTAACTGTTCCCAGCTGCAACCCTTGCAACTGGAACCATTCCAAGTATGCAACTATTAAACACATCTCTAGTTCGTTGATAACACCAATCCCCTCTCCTCCTTCAGTCTTGAAGACTAGGAAGAGAAAATAAAGATCTACATTTATTGTTTAATACATAAGAGAATTGTAGAGAGGAACTTAAACTTTTACTGCATAGAAACAAAGAGTATTGTCAATCATATATAAGCCTTTATATTTATTCTTAGGAACTACTTCATTTTAGTCACATAAGACATATTTTTTTTCAGAAAGATGCATACAATTTAATGTGTAATGGGGGAAAAAATGTTAGCTATGTTTTGGAGTAAGTATGTTAGGAATCAAAAAATGAAGTGAAAAGTCTATAGAAAAGTGTATATAAAACAGAGAAATTTAAAAATCATGATATACAAAAGTTTTGTAATATAATTATGAATTAATGTAGATATAAACAAAAATCAATTTATAAAATTTCATATGACAAACATTTTTTTAACGATATTAACTAAAAAGTTAGGCCTAATTTGAAAAAAATCACAAAAAATAGTAATATTATAGAAAATATAACTTATTATTATCATTTTTCTCAGAATGGTGCATAGAATTTATCTCTGCAATGAAAACAATTTTAGATGTACAAAATACTAATGTCAGAAATAAAAAATGGTTACAAAGCGAAAATGCTAATAAAAGCCTATATTAATGTACAACAATTTTTTTTACAGATAATGAAAAGTATTTGTGCATAAAATGTTGGTAAAAACAACAATCAATTTATACATTTTTTATTAGACAGGGTGGAAATTTGCTAAACAGTTAGGCCTAATTTGACATAACCTAGACCTTTGTACTAGGTAGGTCTGAAACTAAATCACTGAAAAACATAAAATTCATATAAAAAATACAACTCTAGAAACAATAATACACATATTATAACTTGTATAAACAAATTATAATAAATAAATCACTCTCCATAACAAAATAAGTTCACAATAACTAAAATAAATCGAGCCTCACACGGAAGACTATTTACTATGCATAAAATCATGGGCAAGACAAGGGATTTACCAGTTCAGAACCCATATATAAAATTAGCTATGACGTAAAGGGGTATATAGTAGAACCTCTTTAATCCAAACTAATTGGGACCGGGAGTATTCGGATTATCAAATCGTTCGGATTACAAAACATATTGTGCTTTTCACATAAAAACAGCTAAAACGTGGCTAAAAAGGATCATAATAAGTGTTACAGAAAAGATAGAAATGCTTTGCAGTGTTAAATATTGTTTATTTAATTAATAGTAAACATGGAATATAAACAGTACATATTACAGTAGAAAAAAAATAGTACAGTAGAAAATAACAGTCCAAGTCTTAAAATTTAAAAAAAGTCACTCATTTTCTTCTGAACCAAAAATGAAGTGCGTTTTTCGCTGCTAAGTCTCGAATTTGCTTCAAGACCATCAATTGCGGTAAGGAGCATTCAGATTGTTTTTCATACCAGTTCATAGCCGACTCTAATGCAGTAAACGCATCGGCATGGGATGGTCCCGAATCAAAAGTCTGTTCTTCATCACTGAAGATGTAAAACTAAACACGTACGCACTCCGAAAAACAACCGTTCACACTGTGACAACAGACAACAGAGAGTGACTGAGAGGAAAATATTTACTGTAGTGTTGAGAATAAGGGAGGGGAGATCGCAGTGACCTAGTTTAGTGCGCATTCCATATAGTGCGTTCAATGAAGGACGACATTTACGTCATCCGTGTATAGTGCGTTTGATGAAGGAACAATGTTTACTTTAGGCGATTTCCTCTCATCGGCGTTCGGATTACGGGGGTTCGGATTAAAGAGGTTCTACTGTACCAATGGAAAGATAAAAATTTCATCTTTCTAATGGCGTTCAGAACTGTTACAAAATGTCAATGTAAGTTATCGATATTTCCCATTTTGTAACTAAAGGAGTCTGGTTTGGTTTGGTTACTAGTTCGTAGAATGAATATATCTCAAAAACTATTACTGTTAGGATAATTTGGAATACGTAGTTCTAAAGAGAAAGATATATAAAATATTGTCAAATTGTGGTATTTGGATAAAAATTACCATTTAAAAAATTATATGATGAATCAATTCACATTTTCTTATATTACGAAGAACCATGCAGTGCTCGCGAGAAAATACTCCAATTTGATCGAATTCTTTAATTTTTACCTTTTGCTATATAGAATTTCAGTTACATGATTATGAAAGATTGATACATTATATTTACAATGATATATTACAGATTTTGATACAATAATATTTACTTGGCTCATAGTTAAATTTTTTTTAAATGAGATTTTTATCATGTAAAAACAAGTTAAAATTCTTGATTTTGTTTAATTTTTATAGATTAAAAACTATAATAGATAGAAAGATTTGGAAAGCACAGATCGAAACAGGAAAATTTTATCTATAGAACAGTGATATGGTATATTTGTTAGACAGAAATATGGAGTTGTAAAAATGAGAGAAAGAATGATATAAATTTGTATTTCTCAACTATGCAGTTTTTTCATTCTTTTTTGCCATGAAATACACTAACTTTACTAATTATTTAAATATTATTTATAATGTTTTATGGTATTTTGATTGTATGGTTATGCATCTATAGAACATTAGCTTTACAACAGTATTCGATTTATTGAGGTAGGATGATTCTTAGTGAGAGAAATGTTGAATTAAAAAAAATAGTAATTTTTGAGTTGTTTACTGCAAACGTGCAACGTTCATAGACTCAAATGAGTCGCAAAGCACTAAGAGGGTTAATCTGAGAGATGCTTTTTTCGATGGCCAGACTGGAAATGCAAAAACAGACCACAAATGTAGGGATGATAAAACCATTCAATATATGGACTATGAGGTCCAACAATAAAGTAATAAGACTGATCTGAAAAAATACCACTTACATATTTTTTAGTCATCCTAAAGTAGTTCACTTCTGCTTGCACATTAGGGTGGGTTGAAAAAAATAGTTAAAAAAAAAACTCTATACTGCGGAAAACTTGCCTCTGTGGTAGGCAAGTAAAATGCAAATTAAAAAAAAATTATTGAAAACCCCAGCTAGCACACTGTACTTAAAATATCTATTTTTTTTGGAAAATCAAGTCATTTTACAAGTTTTTTTTGCAATACTCAGCCAATAATATTTTAAATTGCTATAGTGAAAATCTTTTAATTAAAGGTTACAAAAACAAAACAAAAAATTGAAACAGACAAAATATTTCAATTTGTGGTGGCGCAAAGGACTTAAAAATTGTTAAATTATTGTATTTTATAAGCCCAACCACTCTAGTCATGTGCGTTGTCTTGGGTGTGGCAGCCATTACTGCTTTTGTGTTCAGTTCACTACTCCACCTCCTACCAATCAAGCTCTTAAACACATTTCCCACAATGCAATGTGCGTACGCTTGTTCCACCATTTTGTGACCTCTCCAACACAATGTCAGTTTGTGCTCAGACATATTCGTACAGTGGCTATGATTTTTTGTTGTGCTGCAACTTTCTGTTTTTTCCATCGTAATTACCTAGATTGCATTGTGTGATGGCTGTTTCTAAGAAGTTAACTCAAAGTGAGTTTGAGTGTCTGCTATTCTGCCCCCCAAAAGACTTGCGTGTGAGTAAACTTCCTACGTACAAGTACATTCTTCAGTACTATTTTCATGAATGCTATAATATCCCCTTAGAGACTAATAAAACTGTTAGTTTTTCCCAAGTTGCGAATATTGTAGCACCTAATGCGAAAGCTTTGTATGATAAAGCTTCTATACCAACTGTGACAACCTACAGTAACGCCCAACATCACAGATTTAGGCTTCAGAGGAATTATAAAAGCAAGAATGTTAGCCTCCAAAACAGAATCAATAAGGAGTTTTCGCCTCCAAAAATTAACTTTCAAGCAACCAACTATACTGAAATAACTGATTGGAACATAACTGCATTTACCCCACCACCATTGTTACAAAGAGTATCTGATGATGAAGTTTGGGCTAAAATCACTGCCGGTGGAACTGCTGACAAATGGAACTTTGGTAAATTTCCGTGTCACACTCAAGCTGTTGAACGCTGCGTGAAGTTAGGTGACTGAAGCATCTCAAAAAAACGTCGGCACCAAGAACTAAGATGGTTTCATAAGATCCACCCTAGCATTTAGAGCTTCTATGCCAAAGTTTGCCAGCAAGTGCAGCTTCAACTTAACCACCCAAAAATAGTTAGTAAAAGTGTTTTTAGAAAGACTAAAATTGTATTTGTTAAAAAAAATGCATTAAATTGAAAGCTTGAAATTATCAGTTTATTTTCAAATTGAATAACTGTAATGTTCACAAAGCTTTGAATCAGGCCTACAAAACATTTATTTATTCAATGTCACAGTGCAATTTTTTTGTTTGTGTTTTTAGTAAATATGTTACTATAATAAAAAGTAAACATTAATTTGTTCTTTATTTATATCCTTTATATGATCATTCTATTACAATTATTAATTGTAGTGTGAAGTAAAAAAGTAATGGGCTATTACACAACTCAGCATGCTAGACTACACCTTCCTTTAACCCTGCAACCGGCACGGCGACCTACAGTAGGTCGCCCACGTGCTCCCAAGTGATTTCACCAACTCTTAATCACGTATTTTGCCATTCAACGTTACGCCCACTTAAAATTGTCCCATCGCAATAAATAAAATACCGTTGGAAAGCTAATGTTCCGTAGATGCATATCATGCAAAAAAATACCACAAAACGTTATAAATAATATTCCAAAAATTGGTGAAGTTCACGTATTTTTGATGCGTAAAATCGTAATTTTCAACTCTGCGCCTTTTCGTATAGCGTGGCTTCATTTTTCCTGATATGATTACAACTCTATTTTTCTGTCATTTAAGTCAACTAAAACACTGTTATATAGATCACATGTTTCTCTTTCTAACCGTAGATTACAAATTGTTCTGCGTCTAACAGATCCAGAGATTCGTTCTATGTTCGTACTTGAACATAGAACAAACCTGACGACACGAAATTCATTTGGCATTCGATGCGCTTTACAAAAAGACGAAATTCATATCTCTCGGTTTTTAAAATTATTTTTCTTTTTACTCTATGTTGTAGGGGAAATTCCATTCTATAAGTTGGTACCACTTGAGTTGAGGAATTTCATACTAAGAATTTGTTGTTTTGAAGTCCAAACGTAGCAAATGTCTGACGTGAACACTATAATATTTGGCGTAGCACATATTGGTTTTGGGATTAGATTTTTGTTATTTTGAAGGTTTGTGTATACAAATTGTATATAAATTGTGTATACAAGTTGCAATATATGTGTTTTTATTTCTAAAGTTTGTTTTTGAGTGAATTTCGAGTGTGTATATGGAATAACCTATAAATAACAATGGTAAGTTTAGGCTATATGCATATTTTCTTATATTTAGTGTTTTATATGAGTATACAAGTGAATATGTGTGTTATTCTTTGTAAAGTATATTGTATTAGTAAAATCTAACGCTTTTGTTTTAGGCCTAGCTTTAGAAAGTTACTAATTATGCCTAAAAGATTGATGTGTCACCCTAACCTTCAAGCGTCAGAATACAAATTTTTGAAAAATCGTCATTTTTATTTAGAATATGTAACATATTATTATTTTTCCCCCCTAAATATATTCACAAATATATTAGAAATCTTAAGTAACGGTTGAAAAAATTGCAAAAAATGTATTAGTATGTTTTTGATCACCATTTCTGTGAAATTTCTGCTTCATTACTCTTCAATTTTTTGGTATTTGACCAAAAAACTCCAAATGTGATACATGTAACATTTTTTTGCACTACACAACTAAATTCTATGCACCTATCTGGACAGAATGGTATATAGAAGTTCTGTATAAAATATATTTTACTATTTTTTATGTTTTTTGGAAAAAATAAAGAGGAAATTCAGTTTTTTCGTATAATATTTTTTTAAATTTTTAAAATGTAACATTTTTTTTTTTTTTCTTTCTAAATATATTCAAAAATATTACACAAAACTTTTGTATATCTTAGAAAAAGGTAGTAAGCTATTGATTTTGGGTGATACAGATTTTTCTGAAAAAAAGTTAATATCATTTTTGACATCTAACATACTTACTCCAAAACCGTTTCAAAAAAATTTTTTTTTTTATTACATAGATGAATTCCTGATGCATCTTCCTGAGAAAAATGATGTCTTATAAGTTAGGTTTTGTATACAAATAATATATTTTATTAATTTTTAAACAAACGAAGAATTTTCAAGACAATTAACATTGCGGTTGGAGGGTTAAGGTGATAGTATGCACCTCAAATGCAATAATTTACCGATTTTTGAGTCTTTTGCGCTACCACAAATTGAAAGATTTTGACGGCTTTAATTTGTGTGTGGGTTTTTCAACCCTTTTAATAAAGGATTTTCACTATAGCAGTTTAAAATATTATTGACTGAGTACTGCAAAAAAACTTGTAATATTACTCGATTTAAAAAAATTGAAATTTTAAGTACAATGCGTTAGCTGGGGGTTCAATAATTTTTTTTTAAATTTTGTATTTTACTAAACACTCAAGAGGCAAGTTTTCTACGGTATAGCGTTTTGAAAAAAAAAAATTTTTTTTTCGACCCACCTTATTACACGGACTTATTCCAGCGCTTCTGCCACTGCTGGTAACATTTGTGGAACTCTTCTTTTAAAATGTCCTCTAAGATCCTCGTTAAAGCTTTTTGGACATCTTCTGTTGTTTGAAAATGATGTCCCTTGACCACCATTTTTACTGTTGAAAATAGAAAAAAGTCACACGGAGTGATATCCATTGAATAAGATGGCTGTTGTAGTACTGAAATGAGTTTTGATGTTAATAATTGGTGTACAGTCAGTGCAGTATGGGATGGTGCATTATCGTGATGAAGAATTCAATTATCAGCAATGTTTGCACGGATATGGATGACTCGTTTTCGAAATCTTTCAAGAATTTATTTGTAGAAATATTAATTTGGTTTAGCCAGGAGGTGCCCACTCTTTAAGAACCATCCCTTTGGAATCGAAGAAACACACAGAATGGATTTCACTTTTGACTTCAACATGCAAGCATTTTTTGGGTGATCCCTTTGAAGACCATTGCAAATTTTAATGTTTGGTTTCTGGATCATATTGGAAGAACCAATTTTCATCACCAGTGAACACACGGTTCAATAAATTTGGGTTGATTTCTACTTGTGACAAATCAACTCCCACATTTCTGTGTTTCTCGCTGTTCATCTGTGGGGGACCATTTTTAGAAAAAAATTTCTTATGCAGATTTTCAGTTATTATTTGCCGAACACGTTCCAGATTGATGTTGCCTTCTTCTGTAATTATTTTCACATATAGTCTTCGATCAGATCTTACGATTTCATGTACCCTGTCCATGTTGATGTCTGTCCATGAGGTTGAAAGTCGTCCACTGTGGTCCTCATCTTCAACATTCGTTCTGCCTACAAAGAACATTTCATGGCAACAAAAATCTTGAGCCCTTAATTTAACCTCATTTCCAAAAGGCTTCTGAAGATTGCCGTTTTTTGATGTCACATTCTCACGCAGTTTAACACAAAAACTGTGTACAGTTGCACAATATTTCGTGATTTCATTTCTGTAACGAGACAAGAACACATGTTCGCTTATTACAGCTCAAGTCAATATTGAATGAACTCAACGATGTGTGTCGCTTGGACTAGAATTAGTCTAACAATCAAGGTCAAAGATACACAAACGGCAAGGTTGCCATATCTTGCTAAAAAAATCAGTCATATTACTTTATTGATGCACCTCTTATGCTTCCTTTATCTATGGGTATCCAAGTACGGAAAATACTCAGTAGGCCATACAACTATTCATGCAAGAGATGAAGTATTTAGTTAACAGAAGATATGTAATGAGTTTGATTTTGTATGTGCTGTTAAGTTTTTTATTTTTGATCAGTTTTGTAATTTTATAATAGTTCGTTTATATGAGTAACAAAAGCAAGAAATATTCCCGATATATGTAATCTTTATTACATTCTTTAAAAAAAAATTACAATTTTATAAATATTTTTGCCATTTGTTTAACTTTCCTTTCATAATGTTTAAATTAACATTAATTATTTCATCTATAAACACAAGTTTAAATACGCTATGAAATGCTACTAAGATGCTACTGATGTTGATTGCAAACGAAATGATTTACCCTCAACATCTTCTTTTATTGTTATTCAGTCCGGTTGGCATAGTCCCGAGTCTACATTATTTGCATAGCCTATACGTAAATACATTTATTTAAGTTTTTGGTATATAAGTAACAATTTATAATACAGTAAACCTTCGATATTTTGACTCTCGATACTTCGATAATCTGTATACTTCGACACAGGAACCTGTCCAGACACTTCACAAAGCATGCTATTTCAGCATTCTGCCACTTCAAGGGTTAAATTAACAAAAAACGTTTGATAATGTACTCAAATGAAAGAAATTGAATACACATACAGTATAGCTTTCCACTCATAATGACAATCTTGGTGGCAAAGTTTAATACAGACTAAAAATATTAGCAGGCAAAACAACGCATTAGGATGAACATATGGAGTTGATTGACAGATGTCATAACGTACAGGTTTCTCATTAGCCTGTACAGTAATTAGATGAGGAGTCAGCTTTATTTGTGTAAATTAAACTTTCTCAATAAGAAAACACAACCCTATTTCCAAGAATTGAAGAAAACAGCCTCCTACGAACAAAATTATTTGTACACAACCCAATGTGAAATGACCTTCACAACTACAGTATTTTTCATGAAAATGAAAGTTAAAATATGATATTTCGGTCATTTCGTAATACTCGAATTCACATTGGTTAATATGGGAAACATGTTTTACATTCCATTGTGCGCTGTTTCTATTTTTACAAACTGAACTTCCAAATTTTTAATGACTACCTCAGTTCACTCGGAAAGTCAGGGCTCAGATAACCGTGGTTCTATTGTACTTTCATTTTTGTTTAACCCTTGACATGGCGAACAACCCGCTAGCGGGTTGGTATGTGACATATAGTTTTAGTTCACCGACTCTAAAACACGGTTTTTGCAATGCAACATTATGCCCACTAAGAATCGTCCTATCGCAGTAAAAAAAATACCACAAAACATTATAAATAATATTCCAAAAATTGCTGAATTTTGCATATTTTTTATATGTAACGTCAAACATTTACGCCGACAACTTGTAAACAAAACTAACGTCTTGTTTGCCTAATATTCCTAATTCGACATTTCTGTCAAACAGACCGAACATAACACTGTTCGATAGATGGCATCTTCTTCTTCCAATCTGTGCTTTTCAAATCCTTTTACGTGCTATAGTTTTTATTATATAAAAATTAAACAAAATCAAGAATTTTAACACATTTCTACACGCTAAAAATTACATTTTTTTCAATTCAACTTTTATCCTAGTAGATATTATATTATCGAAATGTATTATATACCATTGTAAAGATAATCTTTCAATCTTTCATAACCAAGTTTAAAAAATTTAATGTTGCGAACAATAGAAAAACATTACTTCACTCAAATAGACATTAATTCCGCTAGGTTCGTGTCATTTTCTCGCGTCGAGATTTTTTAGAAATTTTAACCTCTGTGTTCATATGATTTTATGAAATGATAAAACTTGTCCAAATGTTACAAGTTGACAATATTATATAGTATTTTTCTTTCTCTTTCGAACTATGAAGTCAAAATTATCCTAAGTTATATAGTTTATGAGTTATATCAATTCTACGAAGTGCTCTATCGAATTTTCTGCTTGATTTGTGCCTAGTAGCTTCTAGACAGTATCCAATATTTCTACGTTGACATCATAGAAATTTCCGTTATTTTTACACAGCCGTATGGAGAAGATTTTCATCTTTAATTTTGTGTACGTTACAAACCTGTCGAATGAATAATAAGATAGCTGTGAAATGGACAAAAACTACCATATCTTACGCGATGCTGTGAAATAAAATACACGCAAAAGGGCGTGGCATTTGTGTAATATTTTTATTATTTCTGTTATTTTGAAGGTTTGTGTATACAAATTGTATATAAATTGTGTATACAAGTTACAATATATGTGTTTTTATTTCTAAAGTTTATGTTTTTGAGTGAATTTCTAGTTTGTGAACAGTTTATATTTCGGATAACTTAAATTGTATGTTGTGTATTTAGCCTATATGCAAATTTTCTTATATTGAGTGTTTTATTTGATTATAAAAGTGTATATGTGTGTTATTCTTTGTAAAGTTTATTGTTTTAGTGACATCTAGTGATTTTGTCTTAGGCCTAGCTTTAAAAAGTTAGTAATTACCCCTAAATTGACGAGGTGTCTAACCTAACCTCAACTGTCAGAGTGTGAGTATCCACTTCTAGTTGTTTTGAACGTCTTTAGTTTTTTTGAACACTTTAGGCTTCACTTCCTTAGGTTGTACTAGTTTTACTTTTGGGCTATGTTGGTCCTTTTCAAGTTTTTTATTTTACCTTGATAACAAGAGTTGATCCACACTCTCAAAATATGGTATTTAAAATTATTATATATACAAATGATAACAAATGTCTGAATAAATAATAGGGTAACAATAATTAATTGTTGAAATACAAAGAAAATTTAATCTTTATTTAATGAGAGAGATTTATCACAATCAAAATATTTTCCATCCAGTTTAAAAAAACAAATGTGTCTTTTTTAAAGGAATTTCTAGTTTTTTAAATTTTTAAGTACTTAACCGCTAAAATTTCTGATACAAGAATTTATTACTCAGACTATTTTTAGCCATGAAATGATTTGCTGTAACAAATTTTAATTATATCATAATGTCCTATATTTAAAAGGCTACCAATACAAAAATCATCATGATTGATTATGAGGAAATAATTTAGAAATGTAAGATAGATCTACATGTTCTGGAAACTCACAATCTAAAACAGGAAGATTGTCATTGTTAAACTGTAACATTCTTCATCTACTATATAATCACTGTAAAAGAATCAATTTTCAAAAGTTCTCTTGTTTGAAAAGAATTTCACAATTTTGAATGAATTTCTCTAAGGCTGTCCTGGATATTATAGCTTTTCATTACAAGCAGACTCAATCAAGATTATGTGATTTGTTTCAGTTACATTATAAGATAATATAATGCAGTTAATTTATGATAATTAACTTGAATTCAAAATTAATTGAAAATGTCTTATAAGCAAGAACTTACCAAATGGAAGAACAAGCATTAATCTGGATTACAGGAAGCTCTGGAGCAACTGTCAAATCATAAAATCCTGGGCTTTCACGTGGAATTACTAAAGTTATTCCTGAACTATAAGATGCTGGAATAGTTAAGTGTGAGATTAAATTTGGGCAGTTGGGAGTTGAGGATCTCTGACTTTCTCGGATCACACTTACTACCTGACCTGTTAACAAAAAATTTTCATGTATAAGTAAACAAATATCTGTCATACTTTGCTCAAAACAAAAGAAAAATATGAAACCTCTAGTAGACGTAAAAATTACAGACACCCAAGCTATTACTATCTTATAATTTTATGTGTCCTTATTCTAAACATGATTATAATACAATTTTTATTTAATCATTTTTATATTTACATACATGGTATAGTAAGAAATCTAAATTCTACAAAAACACATTCATAAGACTCATTTACTTCTATTGTTTTAAATTCCATATGGATAACAGATTTCTTCTGTATAATAAACACTTTACAAATTATAAATATCTATGAATAGAAGCAAGCTGTGAGAAAAATATTAAGTTTTGCACTGTGTTAAAATTTCTTCTGTTATTCAAAGTCAGCTTGTTAAAAATAAATAGATTCAAGAACTTTAATGAGTTTACTTCAATTTCATTTTCTCCTAGCATGATGACACTTGGTGTCAGTTCAAAACTTTGTTTTTGATGATCTGAATCATACAATAAAATTGTGTTAATTTCTATTATTCTTCTTCATATAAAAATTAAGATTAAAGTTATGATTTAAGTACTGTAAAAATAAAGAATATCAATAACGACCTGTTTATTAAAATTAAAATAATTTTTGCTTTCGTAAATCTACATATTTCTTTCCCATTGTGTTATCAGTACAAATGTATTTTTTCCGGTCTTATGTATTGTTTTAATTTTTGTTAGGGATTTAAATTTCTATTTGCTACAACTAGACTTTTTTTATCTATCAATAATTTGTTGCCTTTGGTTATTTATGTATAAGAGTATTGAATTTTGAAATATCTTTTAGTTTATTTAGAACATTTATACTTTAACCTATAACCAAACCAGCACAAAATTAATGATACTATGCATTCTCCGAATATTGTTAAAAAAAGGCGAAATCATGCAAAATATTTTTTAAACATATATTGGTTAAAGCATATACACTTCTTACAACATCTAAGTAATATTGGTTAAAGGGTTAAGTACAGCTAGCCCAAAATAGCTATGTGTGCATGGCATTCGCTCTACTAGCCATCCTTATAACATTGTCTGTATTCTTCTGGCTGCAATAACCTGTTTGTCTCACTCACTTTTAATGAGCGCTACTAATGAGTAAATCATATCACACAATTGTGAAGCTTACCGTGCACGTATCGGAGTATTTTTACGTTTATATTTTTCAAAACACAAGCATATTTAAACAGAATAAATAATTTATGTAAAATAACAATATTAGAAATCAAACAAAATTATCATAAAAACTTCAGTAGATTAATGTTTACTTAAGGGTATTTAAATATGAAATATTAACTTAATTGGAATCTTCCAGCTTCTCGATCTCACTCATGTTGTCTCCTGAACTGTCTAAACTCGAGTCACTGTCCAATGAAATCACAAGATTCTATTGTATTAGTAGTGCTATAGATATATAGCAGGTTTACTAGAGGTGTATGGTGTCTCAATTTTTTTTATGTCTTCACATTACCTCTGCCAATCTTCAGGCTCCATAATTAAATCTTTTCTTGGCTAAGGTTTTAAACATCAGCGAACCAGCATGAAGTATTTCTACTGACCACATATCCTTTAATATCAGCCCAAATGAGCTCAATAGGGTTTGGTTCAAGTCCAGGTGAAAGGTGATAACTGTAAAATTTTGTAACCTTGTTCTTAAACTGTTTTGTCTATAAGGTTTAGGTAAACAAAATGTAGGTTTAGGTAATATTACCAATTTATAAAGTTCTGGTACATACAAGTCGTCACTAAAATATGTTTTCCTTAGATAGCCAGTCTTTCATCTCCTGCTTCTTACTCTTCGTCAACTTGCACATCATGATATGAAACGTTATCAACTACTATCAGACTTTTTGGTTCCATGTTAGGCAATAGCTATTCTGTGAATCAATTCATGAACATAATAGAGTTGACATTGTAATGGGAATCTCTACTAAGACTCTTGCCTTCCACATTGCTAAGACGTTAGGAATAAATGCTTTTTCACTTCCTACATGAATGATAATTAATCATTTTCCTTTTGACTTGGAACACACATGCTACTGTTTGAGTTGTCGGACCATGAATTATTCGATACATAATATGAAAGTATATAAGTACTATCAGACTTTTTGGTTCCAGGTTAGGCAATAGCTTTTTTGTGAACCATTTCATGAACATATTAGAGTTGATATTGTTATGGTAATCTCCACTATGGCGTTTGCCTACTACATTGCTAAGATGTTGGGAATAAATGCTTTTTCACTTCCCGCATAAATGATAATTAATTGTTTCTCCTTTTGAGTTTGGAACACCCCCCCCCACTGTTTGAAATGTCGGAGCATGAATTACTCGATAGTTTGTCCCTTATATAGCTTCAATGACCGTAAATATGCAATTCTCTTCTCTTTTATATCTTCATTTTCAATCAATACTTTTCTGTTATTTTGTGTCCTTCTCCACATAAAACCTAAATCTTTTTAAATCTTAAGCAATGTTTACCACCATAAAGCCAATATCATCATTTAGTTTTTATAATAACAACTTAGTAGTCGAAAGACGTTTTTGTTTCAGATGAAATCCATACACAGCTTGCCTCAATAAACAAAGATTGAAATCATCCAGTTATGTTGTTATAAATTTTTTTTTGAGGCCTTACTTTAACACTTTGAAGCCTAACTCTCTATCACACTGCTTTCCTACTGTGCCTGGGGGTTTTGGACATGTTTTAAAAAAATTGTGGTATTTGTTATATTTATCATATATGACTTATAATATATAATTTTAAACCTAAAGAAATTACCTTTTTAAATATATATACATGTAAATAGATATTTTACTCACAGTCAACACTCCTTAGTCTTGAAAAAGGGTAAAATACACACACAAACAAAATTAGCTACACAGCACTTCACTAAACATAATTGGCCTTTGTATGATACAGTTTGAAACATTCAGGTACACAAAGAGGTACTGAACATTCTGAGTTCACCATAACTCAAAAAAAGTATTTAGTATTCAAGAAAAACAACAAACAAACATAACGTATCTTGATTACTCAGTCACTAACTTTGAACTAAACAAACGTCTGCTACGTTCCTCATAGACGTGTTACGTTGCCTAGCATCAGCTTTATAATATTTATATTTAGTCCATATCAACAGCACAGACTATTCGAAAATCAAAGACATGCAAAGATAAATAACCAATTAGCTAAGCAAAAGTGCTGAAACCCGATTATATGCTGACATCGCGATCATATAGAATTATTTAGCGCAGCCTGATGTATACTCGGGCTTCGGCGTCGAGCGCTGTCGCGACTGCCCGACCTATACTCGGGCTTAGGCTTCAAAGTGTTAATAGGAGTTGAAAAAGTTGTCTCTCGACTTCCTGTTTCGGTTATCTTGTTCATGTCTGTATTAATTTTTGTCATAGTCCGTTCACTTACATCAGTGGCCTCTACTCAGTGTTCTAAGTCGAGATTTAGCAAGAGGGAATTGTCAAAAGTTTGTTTGTTGCTTCTTCTTTCATGAATTGATATACATCTGAAACAATTTATATAATCTCTCTGTTAAGAATGTTTACCTTTTAGTTTTGATTTGACAACAATCCTGGCTTCTGCCATGACAAAAATATATCCACTACCTAGTAAAAAATAATAAAAAATAATTTAACATCACTATTCATAAAGTCTACAACTTTCAACACACTTTCCTACTATCAACACTATTCACCACTTTCAAAACTACTGCTACAAATATGAAATTTTTTACAAAAAGCCGTAAATGTAAACTGTCTAACAAATGACACACTACTGGTGTAATGAGGTGGTTTTATTTGGAGTTATTATTTCAGTGCAGTACACTTCTTGGAAGGATGGTTTTCGTTTATAATAACAGGATCTATCATGCCAAAACGCAATGCATAAACCCAGCCTTAAGTTACACATTTATGTATTATAAATTTTAAACTAAACAGGATGTTTTCTACAAATCAGGATCAGTGGACATTTCATAATACCGCTTCTATATCCTATCGCATAGTTGAGTGCAGGAAAATAAAACAATTGTATAATTTCACATTTAGAACCTTGATCACCATAGCCCGCCTTATGTGGATGTAAAATAGAACTACCCGGTGCTTCGACTAATTATTTTTTACATATATTGGAATTTTGGTTTAAAATCTTATTCTATATATATATATATATTTTTCATTTGACGAATTAAAATTTTTTAAATTAAAATACTTGGTGAACTGACTTTTTTTAACTCAGTTGAAAAAATGAACTTTTATCAGAAAAACGATACTCTAGACCAGCGATTCTCAAACTTATTACTTTGAGCCCCCCTGCATGATCCAGCTGTAAGACGGACCCTCCTACATGTAAGCATATTATATATTATATGCGAGTCGCATTTGACATTTTACAGTCAATTTTTGTTTAGTTAAGTTTTGCACATTCTATGCATACTCTAATGGAGTAATAGGTTTAATCGTAATCAAACAACAAATTCTATACAAACAATTACAATTTATTTAGGTATTTTAGCTACTATAGTACATAATTGTTATTTCTAACTCAAAGCAAAGCAATAATAATAAAAAGAGCTTCAGTGTGAAAAGTGTGAAGGAAGTGCTTGTTTTTTTTCTGCGCATAGTTTCTTGAAACACGGTGTCAGTTCTGATAACGCTACTCTGAGTTCCTTGGCCACATCCAGTCTTGAGCGATATTTACTCTTCATGGCAGCTAAAGCAGAAAACCCAGTTTCACAAGAATAAGTGAATGACGAATGGAGTGAGTATTTTCAATGCCCTTTCACTCAAAATTGGGTGTTCCTTTTGTACACCAATCCAGAAGGATGTGAGAGAAGATTCTTTAAACTTCATTTCAAGCCCAGTGTCACCTTGGAGGTCAATGAGATTTTCTTTTTCCATCATGTTGAGGGAGTACTCATCGACTGAGAGTTTGAATGGGTTTTGAATCCATGCCAAACCATCCAGGTTCTCATCAAAGTATTTTTCAAAACAAGATTTGATAATTTCTAAGCGTTTAAGAAAGCATTTCTTTACATTGGTTGGAATAGTTTTGAGATCCATTTCTTCAATCATAATTTTAAGATTAGGAAATAGTTCCAAATTGTCACTTTTCAGACCGCCATCATACAAACTTAGCTTCTTTACAAAGCTTTTCACCTTTTCAGTCCATTGCAAAAGGTTTGCATCTTTTTTCTGTAAAGACGTGTTCAGTACATTTATTTTCTCGAAAATATCCGCCATGTACGCTAATTGCAGCAAAAAATCTGAGTTAGTGAAAAACGTTGAGTTTTGGTGGTTTTCGTCAAGCAAAAGTGCGAGGACTTCATGTCTAAGCTCAAATATTGTAGTCAAAGCCTTACCTCTCGATAGCCTGCGAGATTCAGTATGAAACAGTAAAGCTGTGTGTTCTGAGCCCATATCTTCACAGAGAATTTAAAAAACTCAAGACTTTAAAGGCTGCCCTTTAACCCTCCATCTGGCGCATGTTAATGTGTCTTAAAAATTCTTCATTTGTTTAAAAATTAATAAAATATTTATTTGTATACAAAACCTAACTTATAAGATATCATTTTTCTCAGAAAGATGCAAAGAATTCAACTATGTAATAAAAAAAATTTTTTTTTGAAACGGTTTTGGAGTAAGTATGTTAGATGTCAAAAATGATATTAACTTTTATTCAGAAAAACCTGTATCACCAAAAATCAATAGCTTACTACCTTTTTCTAAGATATACAAAAGTTTTGTGTAATATTTTTGAATATATTAAGAAAGAAAAAATATATATATTACATTTTAAAAATGTAAAAAAATATTTTACGAAAAATGTTAATATCATCAGTTTATTTTCAAAAATAGTAATATATATCTTTTACACAATTTCTATATGTCATTATATTCAGAAAGGTGCATAGAATTTAGTTGTGTAGTGCAAAAAAATGTTACATGTATCACATTTGGAGTTTTTTGGTCAAATACCAAAAAATCGAGAGTAGCGGAGAGTAAAATTTCACAGAAATCGGTACATAAACCACATTAAAAATTTTTTATCATTTTTTTTAAATATTGATACAGATTTGTAATATATTTGTGGATAAAAGTTGCTAAAAAGAAAAATCAATTTTGAAAATTTTCATTAGACGAGGTACATTTTTACGTAAAATGTGAATATTGACTAACTATATTCAAACAGTAACCAAAAATATAATTTTTATTCTAAACAAAAGTTTTTATTACCTATGTTCTCACAAATATACATAGATTTTATGTGTATAATGCAAAAAAATTTATATGGAAACATTTTAGAGTTATTACGCACGGAATCAACAAATTTACCCTGTAACCGAGGCAAAATTCCACAGAAATAGGTATATAAACCAAATAAAAAAATTTTTTAGAATTTTTTTTCAATATATACAAAAGTTTTGCAATATAGTTGTGAATAAATGTTGGTAAAAGTCTAAATCAATTTATACAATTTTTATAAGGGTATAGCTATGTTTATATAAAAAGTGGTACGACTAGGTTAGGTCATTTTTCAAAGATCCTTATATACAACATGTAAATGATAAATTCATACATACAACATGTAAATGATAATATCAAACTAAATATATGAATAATATAATGTAATAAGGTGAAATAAAATAAATTTTGTGTACTTACGTTTAGATGGCATCTAGGTATGAATATCTCCAGAGCTCTCAGGAACATCACGAACCAAGTTACTGGGTAGGAAGGCTTACTGCTGTAGACCTTTCTAGCTTTTGCCTCCAGTAATGCTAGAGGTTCTTGTAACATTTCCGGTGCACACCGATGTTACACGCCGGACACCAGAAACCCCATCTTAGGTCGCCAACTTCAACCCCATGACACACTGCACAAACTTTTTTACCACCATTTGGCAGTTTTGTTAGTGTGTGTGAGGATGAAGTTGCCGAGCTATTTGCTGTAGATGTTGATGGTCCGTGATCTAATTGTAAAGCAGGCAGGCCAGGAGGAGTGTCTAAGTCTGTGGCGTAAACTAGACTTTCAACAATATGGACCATGAAAATATGCCGGTTTTTAACGTTTTGATTATGTGCCTTGTACAGAATCCAAGCGTTGAAAACGGCCATGTCAATAAAATTGTAGACTATCTTACGCCAGTACTTTTTGCAGGTCCTAGAACAAGTGACATGGTAGACACTCTTGTCTTTGTTGTCAATCCCTCCCATAAAGCTGTTGTACTGATGTATAACAGACGGTCTGGCTTTGATACCACCCCATCTGCTACGTACATCAACGTTAGCAGCATGACAAGCTGTGGTGAGTAAGAGCACAGGTTTCCTAGTTTTCTTTTCCTTATATTTCAAGACAAGTGTTTCACCTCGCCTGAAATATAGGGATTCACCAGCAGATAGTTCAGCTCCTACCATTTCTTTTGGTAAATCTTTGCTCCTTTTGTTGATCGTGCCTGTCAAATAGGTTTTGTTCGACAACAAAAATGAGGAAAGAGGTACCTTTTTGTAGTAATTGTCAGTAAAAAGGTGGTGACCTTTCCCCAAACAATCTGATTTTATCATCAAGTCCTCGACAACTCTTTGGGTGAAAGGATCAGCGTCATCGGCCAAGAAGTGTCTACCATTGTAACGACTCACTTGAAGAACATAAGAAGTTTTAGAGTCGCATATCTCAAACTTCTTTATTCCAAAACGAGAATGTCTCTTGTTAGGCATGTATTGGATGAATGCACACCGGTTTTTCATCCCGATCTTGGACTCATCTATGCACACCTCTTGGCTAGGAACAAAATATGTCTTAAATGCATCATTCAACATATCTATGAAATTCTGAACTTTATTCCAGGAGTCATGTCCTGGTCTATTATGTCCGGGATCTTCGATAGACGATAAATGAAACATTGACATAATCAGTTGAAAGCGTTTGAGAGACATCATTCTGGGATAAAAAGCTATAGATTGAGTTTCAAAACTAGACCAATAATCTTCAAGATTTTTCCTCGGTGTTAGTCCTTTGTTAATCAATAATCCCCAGAATCTCTTCATCTCAACTATGGTTACGTCAAACCACTCAGTGATTCTAGAATGTGGTCTTAAATTACCAGAATCACGGCGTTGACGTAACACTCTTTGTGCGAACTTATTAGTCTCTTCGACCATAAGGACCCACAAAGCTTGTGACATAAATAGATAAAGAAACGTAATAGGATTTGAAGAACATGCAACATTTCGAGGCCCTACATTTTCTACAGTAAATTTAGAAGTTATTTCCTTCTCCTGTTCTGGGGGATTCACTCTTACCCATGGAACCACAGGTGTTTGTGTTTTTGTTTTCGTGAGTTTACGTTTTTTTGTAAGTGTTGTGCGCCGAGCAGATGTAGTGTGTGATGGTCCAGGAAGACCAGAATTAAGTTGTGATAATGTAGGTGCCGGTATTACAATTTCTGACGCATCAAAGCCAAAAAAGTCTATTTCGTCAGATGAATCTCCCAGACCAGTAACTTGGTCGACATCATCCTGAAAAGACATCTCAAGAGCTGAGTCCTCTGAACTTTTATCAGATTCACCATCTCCAGGGAAGTCTTCCCCTGCAGATAGATCGTCTTCAAAAAGAAGAGAACTCATCTGATGGTACCCTTTTGGTGGTGATGTCGTCACCTCATCAACCTCTAAGTCAGAGAGCTCTGGGTCAGCTATAAGCTCGTCCAACTCACTAAGCGCTAATTTCCTGGACGCCATTTTTAATAGTTTTTAAATTAGAAAAAATTGAGATACATATGCCTAGAAAAACACCAACACAATATAGCCTATCACTTCTAAAATACCTAGTCTAACAAACACATGGTTTATAAATTGTGGCTAGGCCTATAAAATTAAAACTAAAATATGAAACCTTTCAAAATGAATGAAAATAATACACTAGGCCTCTGTGTATTGTCTAATAATCATAATAAATCTCACTTTACAGATCATGTTGTGGGTAAGATAGGCCTAAATGAATCCAGAAATAAATAGGCTTAGGCCTATACAAATATAACATATAATATGAATAAATCAATCAAAATAATGCACTAAAGCTACCCTACAATTTTAATTTTCATTGTGTAAATGAAATTAACAAAATTATGAACACAATAGGCCTAACCAAACCTTGGACCATGTGCATAAACACTTATATTTTGAAAAACCACTAAAAAAAAAAAATCCACAATCACAAACACATTGATTCTACAAAGTATAATCAAAATATAATAAAAACTCCGTTTCAAAAGATAATTTATTCACAAAACTACAAGACAGATAAACCTGACTTACTGTATGTGACAAAGAATTCACGAGTTGTGGCGATTTTTACGGAAGTTAGACGGTTAACAGTTTTCACAATATCCGGTCTAGAAATTTGTAACATACACGAAATTAAAGAAGGAAATCCCTTCTTTAAAATCATGGAAGAAATAACGGTAAAATCTATGACGATAATGTAGAAATATGGACAAGTGTCTAGGGACTGCATATCACAAGGAGATCAAAATATTCAGTAAGCCACTTCGAAGAATGTATATACAGTAGAACCCCTCTAATCCGCCCTCGGATGGTCCGTTACTCCGGTTAACCCGACCGTGCTCGAGCTCGCGATATTGTGCCGACTCGCCGACTTGTCGATGACTCACGGCCCGTCTGGCGCCATTCTTTCCGGTTTGATATCGCTTTCCCGATTCAGTGCTGTGTCATCTCTCGTGAAAAATTAAACACTACAAAGCTTTTTTTACAGATTTCCCTCTGTCAAGTCTTTTGACACATTTAACCGCGTCTGAAATGAAACCAACACACGCTTCCGTATTCCCGTTTTCGTAACTCGCTCATTTTTATTTACTGTATATACTGTATGTAGATCATAACCAGTCAAAGACAAGAAGAAAACTGAAAAGAAATGTTATATTTTCCATAATGTATACTAAATTGATTCGTGGAAAAAAAGCGGCCCATCAAACGTTTTTGCCTTTGTATGTCTGCTATACCGACGGCTGCCATGCCGCGGTGTTTTTATGCCGCCGACAATGGGATACCGCTATCGACAGTCATTTGACTAGCCGTTGCTTTGGTGCCGCGGAGTTTTTACTCCGCCGACAATGGGATACCGCTATCGACAAAGTCGTTTGACTTGCCGCCGCTTTGGTGTTTCAATTACAGTACAATTTATTTTCGGAAACTCTCATCCAACCAGTACACTACGATATAGGCCGGTTAACAGAAGTTCTACTGTACAGTACTTGCAAAGTTTATATATAGACTTTTAAAAGTTTATATATCACTTATTTCACTTTAAAAAATCTGTTTATATAATATGTAATAAATATTGACTCTTTTCGGATAATCCGACCTTTCTTGCGTTCCGACCATGCCCCCAGTCCCGAAGGTGACGGATTAGAGGGGTTCTACTGTAACTCGTAAACTATATAAATTAGGATGATTTCGTCTTCATAGTTCGAAAGAGGAAGAAAAATACTATATAATATTGTCAACTTGTAACATTTGGACAAGTTTTATCATTTCGAAAAAATATATGAACATATAGGTGATATTTTCTATATAAAACTCGCCGCGGCAAATTGTCGGAACCTGGTGTTATGAACGTCAACTTCAGTCAAGTCGTGTTTTTCTATTTTACGCTACATAAATTTTTCTAAACTTGATTTTGAAAGATTACCTTTTCAATGGTATAGAATACATTTCGATAATATAATATCTACTAGGATAAAAGTTGAATTGCAAAAAATGTAATTTTTAGCGTGTTAAATAGCGTTAAAATTCTTGATTTGGTTTAATTTTTATATAGTAAAAACTATACTAGTTGGAAACATTTGAAAAAGACGGTTTTGAAGAGAAAGACGCGATCTATCAAGCAGTGTTATGTCAGATGTGACTGACTGAAATTTCGAAATAAGAAAAATAGGCAAACGAGACGAATGTTTTGTTTAAAACTTGTTAACGTAAAACTTTGACGTTTCGCATCAAAAATATGCGAATTTCACCAATTTTTGGTAACCACAAAACATGGAAAACTGCTAGTTAAAAACGTGGAAGTACGCTAACTGCAGTAGAGGCGACGCGTTAACGGTAGGGGTAGGAATGGTGGTGGTGTCGGGAAAGTCTGGGGCAATCGGTCACGATCGTACTTTGCGGCATTGTGAAACCAAAACAACCAGGTATGCTAGGTGCTAGCTATCGCGAAAGTCATCTCCCGCGCTGTACTGAAAACATGTCGGTGTACACGCACGTTATTTTACTGCCGTAACTAAAAAAAAAAAAGTTCGGTACTCTTACGACGTTGACTAAAAATTATACATTTGTTATAATTTTAAAAATAAAAAGTTTGCTTTATTATTTTGTAAGTAAATTTAAATAATTTTTCAACCAAGCATTGTGCTCCCCCCTGAGCCTTCATTGCTCCCCACACTTTGAGAACCGCTGCTCTAGACAATGGTCAATGTTTTTAGAAAAGCTCCACGCTCGGCCTGTGACCAGGGCTTGCTGTAAGTTTGATTGCTAAAATTCAATCATAATATTCATCTGTTAAAATAAACACATGTACAATGCCTAAGTAGTACAGCTTAAAAGATTTAATCCCCTTAGGAGGGCCCACCTTAGCTACACCTTTTTCATGTAGTAAAGGATTAGATCTCTCCCTTTCATCTTTCCTATCTGTTCTCACTTGACCAATTCTAGTTTTCTCCTGACACTAACACTATTAGAATATGCGAAGACTGGGAGCCTTTATTTTGTTCTTTTCTTCGTCTATTTTCCAAACAATTTTTTAAACGGATTTTTGCCATTTAAACAACAAGAAAAATTTAGAAAAAATCAAATGATTTTTGTATGGCTTTGACTCATGTCTTCTTAATTTCATTGATTAAATCAATTTTGTGATCGCAATAAGACTCAATTCTTTCCTGGTCAGCCTGTACTTGTCAGAGACTACCGTTCTAATAATAAATGGGAGCAAGGTTCTGTTAAAATAAAATTAAGCAATATAACATATATTTAGTTGAAGTTGAGACTGGAATAACATGGAAACGTCATGTTGATCAGATGATAGCTATAGATTCATTAATTGATAATAACGTTAGCGATACTAAACTTACAATTAAACCTAGTACTTTAGAGGAACACTTAGTTCCAGTACCTCAAGGTAGTTCACCTAATTATAATGAGGAGACTGCGTCCACAACACCAGTTGCCGTTAGGACAAGTTTTAATAGTGGTGTTCAGACTGAATCACCACGTTATAAACTTTTAACGCCTATTGTGGAACGTAGATATCCGCTACGCGTTAGACAACCTGTCTCTAGGTTGAATTTGTAATATTGCTTAATTTTATTTTAACAGAACCTTGCACCCATTTATTATTAGAACGGTAGTCTCTGACAAGTACAGGCTGACCAGCAAAGAACGTTCGTTCCTTGCTACCCCCAGCATATGTACCTTGTTTGGATTGCTTATTAACTACAGTGTCATGTACGTTTGGTCTTAACAAGTGTAATCTATTTCTTAAATTTCTATTGAACATCATTTTAGCAGGTGTTTCATTTGTAGTGCAGTGAACAGTATTTCGATAATCAAATAGAAATCTACTTAAAGCTAAATCCAAATCAACCTTATCATTTAAAGCACATTTAAGTTTGCTCTTAACAGTTTTTACTAAGTTCTCTGCCTGAATAGGCTTGCTCTGATGTTAATAGTATACGAGATGCATATGCTACACAAGAAACCAAATACTAAAGCCATTTTTTATATACTTATTAGTTATTAATTTCATAAACATACCTAGAACATTTAGTCTGTTCCAAGCAGGGTTATGATGGAACATGAGTGGCCTCAAATTTGTATCTGGTGTCCACCTGTCTGTCACATCTTTTCTCCTTATTTTTAGCACTGGAGGGCTGCATAACAGAGTCATAAGGGTAGCTTCATTTACACACTCTGGAGGATTGGTTAAATAAACCCCTTTAGGTCCTACTCCAAAAACCATTTGATGATGCCAACAATCAGGCATATGAGATACTGGATATGCACCACGCTGTAAATTTACTGTTACAATTGGAACAGCACCTATAGGAGAAACCAAATATATTAAGACATTACAGTTCACTTTATAATGATGTAGGATAATATTTAAAATAATTATATTACAAATAGTATCATTAAAAATTATTCCTGTTTAAAATTACCTCTTATCATCCAATATGAAAGCCATCGACTTAATGAAAAACTTCTGACTGGATACATGGGAAAAAACCTTGCAAAAAGACTTCCATGAGAAACAATTTCAAGCCCTCGGATCATATCATGATGTGTTGCACCTGCAACGCTCCGAGAGAACAAATACTCTGGTAATGGTGCAGTATCTCTACGCAATCTTACTCCCACTGCCTCTTTTACTCTGTCTAATGAGAAATTAAGATTTAATGCAAGCTGAAAGAAAAAATGAATAGATTGTTATCTCGGTTTCTATCTAATTTGACCAAAGTGTGTCAAAAAATTATGTTTCTTCTAGTTCATAATTATTATTTTTAAACATGTTAAATCTTCAAATGGTCACACGCTCTGAGAGTTCTTGTGTCAGTTGGATTTTGTAGGAATTCAGATGAAGATTTTTTTTTTTTAGAATTCGGTGCATTGTGCTTCTTTGAATGGCCAGTTGTTATGATTGACGGCATATTGATTTCCCTGAGCTCATATCAACACTATCTCTCATTACTGTGACGTTTTCAATAGAACGGGCAGCACGAAGACATTACACTATCACAAATCTAAGGTATCGAAAATTATAATTTTTTTTTTAAAGCTCTACTCGTAAACAAGCTGAGATTATATTAATATTATATTTTTTATCAGAAATGTTGAATTAAATGCTTTTAATCATTGTGAAATCAAATAACAGGATTTTTTAATTTTATTTACTAAGTATAATATGAATACAATAGATAACATTCAAAGATGAGATATGAGTCTTTGATTGTATATACATAGGTTAAAATTTATTTCCTACAGTTACCTAACAATGTACATGTTCTCTCACTGATTTGAGAAAGCAAAGTGGCCAATTCGCTCATCAGTGAGACAATGTTAACATTGTCTCACTCTAATTACTTTGTCTCACGCCAGATTTGCAACGCGAAGGCACGAAATAGTGAGCGCGTAACATGCAGACAAGGTCGTATGCGCGCGAAATACGTTGGCAGCACTGGCTGTAAATCAGCTGGTCAGCTGTTGTACTGTTGTATTTGTCACAACACTTCCGGTCACGGCAGAAGCCACCATTTCATTGATTTGCCATTTGTAAACATTGAAGGTGGTTTTGCTGTCGCAAAATGGACGTTAATGACGATTTTAGTAATAATAGTTCACCAGAAGAATCTTGTACTCCAGAAGAATTAAAAAATGTGGCGAGGAATGTGTCTCTAAATCTTCTTCCAGAGAAATCAAAACATAAATATGAAAAAAGGTATGAATTGTTTACTTCCTGGTGTGAAAGTAAGAATGTAAAAAGCCCAACGGAAAATGTACTTTTAGCATATTTTTTTTTTAACTGTTTGCTTGTGTTATTTGTCTTTCTATAAGTAATTCTTTGGTTAACAATTCTTTTAGGGTGTTTGTGTTCATTTTTAAGGAGATTATTTTTTGTTTTATAATTTTGTTTCTGATTTATTAATGCTACTTTCACATTAAATGTCATATTAAAA
This sequence comes from Aphrophora alni, assembly GCA_963513935.1. Lineage (NCBI taxonomy): Eukaryota > Metazoa > Arthropoda > Insecta > Hemiptera > Aphrophoridae > Aphrophora > Aphrophora alni. Next base: position 59,465,605 of record OY740770.1, on the reverse strand, counting down.
GTTCACTTCTGTGTAAAAATATGTTACGTTTCTTTACCAATTTATTTGTTTTATGGTAACTGTAGGAAAAATATAATGTGCAACTCGAGTGCAAAGTGCAATCGCCTCACTCGAGAAACCATTCCTCACTCGCCTACGGCTCGTGAGTAAGGATTTCTCTCGAGTGAGGCAATTGCTCACTTTGCTCACTAGTTGCACAAATAACTATTGTCTTATCTCGGGGAGGGGATTAAGCATGCCGGCACTTTCCACGGTCACTAAAATAATTATATGATATGATTCTTAATTATAATGTTCACAGTTTATAAATATTTAAAAATCAATTTGTTGATTAAGAAATTCAACTAAATGTCTTAGGTTATTTAAATGATGAAAATGAAATGAGGACATGTGAAGTTCATCATTCAGATGAAAGTTATGATTCACTAAATATTGTCTTATTGAGTTTAATGATTAATAAGTTTATATTGAATCTTTTATTTGTCAACAAGATTATATCTGTGTGTATGTATATATAGTTCAAGTTCATAGTAGGAACTGGTAAAAGATAGTATTGTATTGGTCTCACCAATTGGTAGGATTATTGAATTAGGTTTCGGGTAATATTGGTTAGAGATCTTCAATCTTCCCTTGTAATAGGTCAGTTTTGGTTATTTTTATAGATTCATTTCATCTGGTTCCAAAATAACTCGCCTTTCTGCTCAATATTTTCCGGATTGTTTATACGTCTGGATGCTTCCACACTTCTTCTAACAATGTCTATCTTAAAAACCAAAATGCTCTTGGGTTAGGATCCGGACGACACTGCCTTGACAATTTCACTTTTCACTGCACTTTCACTGATTTAGTTCATGAAAGGTGATGTTTATAATGATAAATGAAAAATGCTGAATTTGGACTTAAACGTTATTTCTGTCTAATGATAATTTTTGAATACTTTAATTCCAATCAGTTTTAAACTTCTTTTATATATATTTTTTTAAAAATTTGAAATATTTATTCAAATTGCATTTATATGTTGGTCAGTGAGATATAAGTATTTGAACTAGCTTTTACAATATTTTTTATCGTTAACCTAACCAATCAGTGATGAGCGGACGAGCGTGGTTTTGGAGTGACGTCACGTCTGATAATGGATTATATTGTAATTATGGTCGACATTGCAAACTTTCAAACGATCAAAACAAATTTTAATATTCTTCACCTTACTGGAGAGCTTTTAAATAATAATATATTTGTTGTACTTACGTCTGCTCATCCAAAATTGTTTCATAGCATTACGGCCGTTTCGACTATTTATTCAGCCATGGTCACATGCGTTATTTTCGGTACTATATATAGCATAGTTCTAATCACAGCCGGATACGGTCGATTATATAAAGTTATTTGCGTATAAACTAAAAAAGTGTGTTTTTAAAAGAAATTAAAAGTGTATAAATAAATGTGTTAGTGTAATAAATGTGTGTCAAATACGTACTAATGTTTTAAATGATTTTATAATAACGTTGACGAGGTATATATATATGCTATATATAGTACCGAAAATAACGCATGTGACCATGGCTGAATAAATAGTCGAAACGGCCGTAATGCTATGAAACAATTTTGGATGAGCAGACGTAAGTACAACAAATATATTATCAAAACAAATTGCTGCCGAATTTTCTAGGATATTCGAGGTGAGCATTTCTCTAGGAAATTTAGTTGGGAATCTGATGGTACTTCTCAAATTTCGTCTAGTGGTCTTGTTGATTTGTAATTTCCGATAAGCCGAAGCTATGTCGAGGTTTCTTTGTAAACAGAAACTGATATATTATGGGTTTCAATATTGGATATCTTTCGTTTACAATCGAATTATAATTTGAGTTTTTTTTAAATATAGCATCGCCTGTTAAGTTGTGAATAATGATTAGTTTGGCCTAGATTTGGTAGATGTAGGATATTTGTTTACTTGTATCAGTTGTCTGTGAAAATTGTTTTATTCAGTCGTTCGTAGGCCGAGTGACGTCATCTACGTTTGAGCGTCGTATTCTCGCCAATAGATGTCGGGAGCAATCGTTTTCTTGCATTTTTTGATTTATTTGAAATTTTGAATTATTACAACATCTAGGTGGTTTAATGTCTAACAACGAAGCTGTTCCTTCAAATTTCTTATTCAATATCTGCAGAGTCAACAGATTTGGTCCTTCTCGTCGTCCAAAAATCCACATAATTTAAAAACTGTTTTGCATTACAATCACCATTTTTATAATGTGTTTTCACAATATCAATGTGGTTTTCTTTCATGTAACACTCCATAACAACTAATGGCGACTAAACAGCAACAACAATGCAGCAGTTGTAGTTACTACCAGCCTAACAACACAGTGGTGCAATATTTAAATATTGCAACAATTGGAATTATGCAGGAAAGTTATCAAAAATTTCAATTGACGGACAACAGTGTACCAGCAGAGTCGTGGGGGACATTTGTCTGTTACTGTATTATGTTTCACATTTAGCCGTAGTAAGTGTACTTTGTATTAACATTAAAACTTTTGATATTTTCCAATAAATAAAACTTTTTACTACATTATTAAATCTTCTGTACTTTATAGGACACCCGTTACATATTATATAGGCCAATATATGCATAATAATAATAATAATAGTTTAGTGTCATTCTGCACAAATGATTGTATAAGGTCAGTTAGTAAATTTCCTTTATCCTAGATTAGAAAAAAACTATAATATAAAATATAAACAATATAATAAATAACAAATTGTTGTATAATAAAACAACAATAACAAATTACAAATGAAGAACATAATAATAATAACAACAAATATATAATTGAAAACTAACACTATTTATTAATCTAAAAAACAACATCATAATTATGTAAATTTAAAAAGTTGTCAATTCTATAAAAAAGATGCTTTGTCAACCGATCATAGTAAATTAGCACCAAGTGTTTATTTAACTAAAAATTTTCACCAAAGCATATATTTCGGTTTTGTTTTATTAAGATAGAAGTTGAAAACATTTAGTTGATAAGTAGGATCATAAAACCAGAAACTGTCCAAAATTAGTTATTTATGGATATCATAAATCTTAAGTCCAAGGGACAATGAACTCTAGAATGAGTTGAATGATAACCAAACCTTAGGACTTTGTACCAGTGTGCCCGTATTTCTGGACAGGGTTGTTGTGAAAGCAGAATTTCTCTATAAAAGCTGACCGTGAAGAGAGCTAGAGACAGACACACACAGACAGAGTTTCAAACTGGAGCTCACGGGAGCACTTCACCTGAGTAACGGAATTTTCTAGAATCATCTGTTGTGAGTACTTATGATTGGTGTCATTTTGATCATAGATAAATCGCGTTTTAGTACAATGATATATATATATAGTGCTTCACAGGGGGAGTCTATTAGATCTACAGAAAGTGAGTTGTTAGAGTTAAGTTTACTAGCATGTTATTTGCCCGATTTTGTTACAAGTAAGAATTCCACACCGCAGCTGTGTGTTCGTATGAAGCTTTGTAATTAATGAAGGGAAATAAGTATGTTAAAAATCATCGCATTACAACTTACTATTATAAGTTTCCGTCCTTCTACGGTATTAAGAGGAAATAAAGTTATTTTCATAAATCGTCTGTCTGTTCTATGGCTTTAAGGGAAATAAGAAAGTTAAAAGTCAACTTGTTACAACTTACTTCTATAAGTTGTCCATCCGTCTACTGCATTAAGAGGAAATAAAGTTAATTTCATAAATCGTCCCTCTGTCTATGGCTTTAAGGGGAATTGAAGTAGTTAGGTAAGAAAACCTTGCACTGCCTCTTACCTATTCCTGCAGCGTTATACACTGCCTCTTACCCATACCTTCCTGTAGCGTTATACACTGCCACAGCAGAGGATATACTGCTTCTTACCCCTATTTTCCTGCAGCGTTATACACTGCCATAGCAGAGGATACATTGCTTCCCACCTATCCAATCTAGCGACGGTTAAACTGTCTTTAGCGGAGAATGCCTTGTTGCAGCAGGATATTTGCTGCCGAAACAGAAGATACCCCGACTCCTGCCGATTTTTAAAAGTTGTTCGCCTGTCCACAGAAGTGAAAGAAATTGAGGTGGTGAGCGTTGTAGAGTTTGTTTCTACAGTTCATTAGTCCAAGATGAAAGGGAAAATCGAAGCGGTATCCGGGGCGAAATTATTTTTATAAACTGTACATCCGTCTACGGCATTAAGAATAATTGTTGTCTAACCTTGTAACCTTACCCCTTCCTGCAGTATTATACACTGCCTATTACCCATATTTTCTTGCAGCATTATACACTGCTGTAGCAGAGAATACACTACCTCTTACCCATATTTTCCTGCAGTATTATACACTGCCTCCTATCTATCCAATCCGGCGGCGGTTAATTGTCTTTAGTGGGGAATGCCTTGTTACAGCAGGGTATTCACTGCCGAAACAGAAGATACCCTGCCTCCTGCTGATTTCTAAAAGTTGTCCGTCTGTCCACGGAATTAAGAGAAATTGATGCGGCGAGCATTGTAGAATTTGTTTCTAATGTTCATCTGTCTGCAACATTACAGGAAAAATCCCAGCGATACTCGGGGTGAAGTTATTTTGACAAACTGTCCATCCGTGTACAGCGTCACCAGATACTCAGGAAGTTTGAAGATAATACTTGATCTTTAGGGAGAACATAGTACATGTAGATGGTAGTTAATAATTTACTATAAGACAACTAATTCTTTCCACTTCACGACCCGTTACCTGCACCGTTATACTCTGCCTCTTACCTATATTTTCCCGCCACATTGTACACTGCCTCTTCTAATCCACCTAGAGATGCCGTTATCACTCAACAGGATTTGGAGTTGGAAAAGAAGGCATCAAGTTTGGAATTGGGCTGTGATGTTCACTGGTTCATGTTCCTTGGCCTTTGGGGTTTTGGCCACTAAAAGAATATCATTCTGAGCCTACATCCTAAGTTCAGTTAAAGGTGTCATGACTAATGTTTTAGACCTCTGGAATCGATCCTAGCGAGACGAGCAATCCAGGCACTTCGAATAAAGGTATTACAAGATAGAAGGACCAAATCTACCCCTTATCCTAAAAATACCGTCAGACCGAGTGGGCCATAGTCAGTTGAAAAAAAATTGATAATTGTTAGTAACATATTTATTTTAAAAGATAAGGTTACAAACTACAATTAAACAAAAAAGACAGGCACAGTATGTTGTAGACTAATAAAGTACATTTCAAAATGCTCTCCTTCTTTTCAAAGATGACATTTCTTCAACAAGGAAACACAAATTTTATCACATAAGTTCAGTAAAGACACCTATTCAAATTCAGTTTGTATTCTTTGTTTTAAGTGTTCTCACCACTTAAATGTTAGCTCTCACAGAGTAAACATCATGATCTTTCACCATTCCCCACACAGAATAGTCCATCGGAGTGAGGTCTGGGGATGAGAAGGCTATTCAGTTGTTCCTCTTCTTCAAATGTATTGTACATTCATTCTGCAAATTTAATTTTTAAAAAGGTTCTAACAATTGTTCCATAGTGTGATGGTGTGCCATCCTGTTGCCATAAAATGTTTCCCATGGGGCTGGAGTTGTTCAAAGATAAGAATTTTCTTGTTGCGGTATGACAGTATCATGTAGTAATTTAAGGTAGTTCACCTTTGTGATAGTCCTATCAAAGAAATAAGGACCACCAACAAAATACCCGGCCGAACAGTATAAATAGAAAGCATATAAAATTTCCTCCAATATCAGATGTGGATTATCAGATGCCCAGTATAAACAGTTGTGTGTATTCACACATCCATTCATCTTAAATAAAGCCAACAAAATGTTTTTGTCAACAGTCCACAAAATGTTTTTTATACAAGTTATCAGCTTTTTGACAGATGATGTACCACTCACAGAATTCCATGTACCTATCATAAACATCTTCATTTAAGCTTTGTTGTATCTAGGCCTGTATACTCTGAGTTTTAACTTTTCTGGATTATTCAGAGACTTGTTTTAGATGGAAGGAATACTTTTCTTGTGGACTTTGTAGGTGACTGTACAAAGCACTTGGCTACAACTTCCAGTGCACTTTTGTAGTAACAGAAACAAACCTTGCCAGAATAAGGAGGATCGGCCATTGATCCTGTTTGCTCAAACTTCTTGTTCAATTTGTGAATACTTTGTCTTGATGTGGTACATTGTCATGAAAGCATTCCGCAAATAAATAAATTACATCTTTGTAACTACTTGTTACAGCTGATTAACTAATAATAAAATTCCTGCATGAACGTAACTCCAAACATCAACTGACTTATGGTCCATCTTGGTATACCAGATTACATATTACTAAATATGATTTACGAGTTTTACTGAATCTATAAAAATGCTTGAGCAAAAACGTCATTAATTCAAATTGCATTGTAACATAAAAAAAAGACAATATTTTATTAAGATTGAAAAATAAGTGTCAATATGTGAGCCCCTATGTCAACTGATGTTGTACATATAGACCAAAAATTACATGGCATTATATGGTCCTATATTCCTATGATTAAAGACTCAATTTGAGTTTTATTTCTACAGGATTGAGCAGAAAACAATTTGCTCTAAACCAAATAATTTTAAAACACAAAGAAAGTGACATAACTCGGTCTTTGAGGGTGTGCCCTCGTCATGGTGAGAATGGGATGGAGACACATAGACTATCATGGGTGGTGGAGGATTGATCCGGGAGGGTCGGAAAGGATTTAACCAGGGAATGATGGAGAATGGAACGGCACAGTTGTTGCCCCTAAAAATTACCACGTGGCCAGATTGTCCCAAGCTAACTAGACCATCATGTAGTAATGTCCACTATAGCCACCATAGCTCTAGGGTCACCGGGAAAGGATTGGAGAGGTGAATGGGCCAGATAGGTATTTAAATGGGTTGGGGATAGTGTATGGGATCTCGCTGTAAATTCTCTTGTGCGGAGTCGCACTTATCAAGCTGGGGGTGGTGGGTCCTGTTCGCTGGAGACGTAGAGTTTAGAGGAAAACTTTGATTGAAACTTGTACACTATTAACAACTCTTATTGATGACTCGATATTTTACACAAGAATCTGTTCTTTCAATATTTTATATAAAATGAAACTACTCTTTGAATGTTCTATCTAAACCACTAAAAATCGGTGACCTTTAAACAAAAATCGTGGACTTTTACAAACTTCTGTGACCCTACTATAAATTCGGGGACTTCCGTGACCGGTAGACACTCTGAAATTTAAACAAAAATTAAAACCAACTAATTATCCTTACACAAATAAAAAAAGGGCCAACAATTAGTATAAAAAATTCGTTATGCACTTAATGATTAAATTAATTTATTAGAATACAAAAGATTTTTTAAAAAATTGTCACTAAGAACGTATATTAATTAAGTTTTGTTTTGATTTTGTTAGTATAAAAATTAGAGTAAAATAGTCACAAGATACTTTGAAACATCAGTCTGGGGAAAAAAAAAAGAAAAAAAAATATTAACAAAACTGCACATTTATTTTATAATACTAATTCTTCCAATAATTTACAAAATAGTAACAATTTTTTATATTTCTCGTTTATATAGGTTATAAATTTTTAGTAAAAACTAAAAGTATGACTGTTGCACCATTTGTTAAGAATTTTCCTTTATTAGGACTGTTTAAGATAATAAAATAATAATCAGTGGTTCAGTTTGTACTCAATATTTATTATATTATTTATCTACTCTAAATATCTTGTAGCGTTACTAGAAACACAGCAGATTTCAAGTAATAAATTATGCCGCCCTTAGATTCAATTGCTCAGCCGTCTTTTTGAAATGGACCTCCAAAACTTATTCCCTGTTCCACTGGTACCAATTTCTATGAACATTTCCCTTTGATTTATGACATTTAAAGTTGATTAATTTGGTTTATTTCTTCCAGATTTCACTTTAGTTAGTTTTTATTATAACCCTTTTGGTTATTTTAATGTTTGTTTTACTTAAATTAGTTGTTGATTATTATTTAGTTTATTTTTACATGGGTTGCCAGCACTGCTTTTGCAAAATCCAAGCACTTGACTCCTGCAGGTTGATTCCTGTAATGTCTGATTTTCTGGAATTTAATTTGTAAATTTTCTTGAAAATTCCCATATCTCTGGTTCTAACAGGAATTCTGGAAATCTGTAAATGTCATTTTGTTCCTCTTAACTTCTGGATTCCATACAGCTTTGATTTAAAGTTGTAAGATGATAACTTTCTAAGATTTACCCTGTTTTGTTTTTCGTGATTTTTTCTTTGGCCAACTTTTGATCGGTTCGGAATTTCTTAATTCTTCTTTTTGGTTTTTGTAGTCTCTGCCTTAGAAATGAAGGAATTCTTTATGTTTTCCATTTATTTTCATTTTCTGATAAGTTATTCATTGTTGAACTTTGTCGATTTTTCGATGGTCAAAACCCCCCTAAAATTAATTAATATGTACTTATTTTGGTATCATTATATTATGTCACATATCCTTAACCTATTTCCATTATAAAAATTTAAACTTATTATCTAGACAAAATTTTAGTTTTTTGTCTATGCATGTTTTTTGCAATAACTATTAAACTATTCGGTTTAATAAATATTTTCTTGTATTTCCTTTGCTAACCAGTTATTCTTAATCATAATATGGTTTTATATTAAAAAATTAAACAATTTAAAATTTAACATAGGAGATTGCATGGGAATAATTTTTGTAACAAGTTGAATCAGATTATTTAGTCCAGTCTAGACCTGAAATGTCACGTAATCAACAACCTATTGTTCTCGGTCGACCTGTTGGCTCATGTTAGCTAGCCCCATCCAACTTCCTTTACACTTTAAAAATTTCATTTTTTAAAACACTTACAAGTACACATCGGTCGATTTGACCGATGGGCATTTTCGTGTTGTAATATTGGCTGAACTGGTTGGTATTTCCGTGCGTCGCTCACAGTACCTTCTTCCACTCCCCACCATTCTCACTCCGCAGAATATCGATTAGTTTCGCTTGGTGCTTGACGTGTATGGATGTTTTGTTGTTTTGTCAGTCGGTCAGAAATACCTTGTGTGTTCTTTACTGTAATTTTGCTGTCGGTCAAGTTGACCGTATGTGTTCCAATACGTTGGGTTACATATGTGTATATTAGTTAGTTTTTGTAAATATCTGTACAGTTTCTCTGTTATAAACGTCTGACAATCTGTACATAGTTAGAGACCTTTTTATCTAGATTTTTAATAGTTTTTCATATAAAATGAACCGACCCAGTACCAGTAAATCTTACAAAGTGAACGATCCTAGTTTTGAAGATAGAGTACGCATGATGTTGGAATGTGACGAAGAAGTGGACGATCCTGATGCAGTGGACGATGACAATTCGGTAGTGGATGACTCAGACGCCGACCCTGATTATGTTATAAGTGGGGGTGAAGAAGAGTACAATAGTGAAAGTTCAGATGAAGAGACAATGCTACAAGACGATGATGGTGAGTCAACAGATATAATAAATGTGGTAGCTCTAAATGCTCCGCTGCCTGATTACTTCATTGAGAGAATGAGAAAAAAATGAAATTGGTCCTCCAAATGCTTGGGAAAGTAGACACCCCCTAGAAACGTAAGGAGCCCTGCCCGAAATATTATAACAGGCGGGTTGCCTGGTATAACAGGTCCAGCTAGAACTTTAGGAGAGAGATCTAGTAAAACGGACGTTTGGCAACTGTTTTTTGACATGGACATTATTTCGAAAATAGTTGCTAATACTAACGCAAAGTTAGCATCTGTTCGTGAAACAATTCCACCTGGCCGAAGTAAGTCAAATTATAAAGACACCACTTTTGAAGAGGTAAATGCGCTGATTGGTTTGTTCCTTTTATCGTCAATTCTCAAGTCAAACGATGAAAACATGGAATCCTTTTTCTCAAAAGACAAGTATAGTCGACCAGTGTTCCGGGCTACTATGTCCCTGAATCGTTACAAGGCCTTAGTTGCCTCTCTTAGATTTGATGATACTCAAACAAGACTGCAGAGAAAAGCAAATAACAAAGCAGCAGCTATCTCGGAGATTTTCGATAAAGTCCTCAGCAACAGTCAGGCTGTTTATCGGCCTTCGGCATTCGTCACCATCGATGAGATGCTGATTCCCTTCCGAGGACGATGCAGCTTCCGAGTATATATGCCGAAGAAGCCCAAAAAGTACGGCATAAAGGTCATGTGTTTGGCCGATGCTAAAACTTCATACTTATGCAATGCATACATTTACTGGGGAAAAGGAAGTGACGGAGTTGGCTTAACGGAAAATGAACAGAAACTTAGCATTCCGACACAGTCAGTCATTCGTCTGTGTAAGAATATTGAAGGAACCAACAGAAACGTTACGGCCGACAATTGGTTCTCGTCGATGGAAACCGTTGAACTACTCGCTAAAAGGAAACTCACGTACGTCGGGACGTTGAAGAAGGACAAACGTTACATTCCAAATGATTTTCTGCCTAATAATCAAAGACCAGTAGCATCTACAGTGTATGGTTTTCAGAAGCATGTGACGCTTCTGTCTTATGTACCAAAAAAGAACAGAGCTGTTTGTCTTCTATCGAGTATGCACAATTCAGTTGACACAAACCAAGAAAAGAAAAAACCAGAAATAATATGTTTTTATAACAGTACGAAAGCCGGTGTTGATTTGATAGATATGAAGTGCGCCGTTTACTCGTCTGGGAGAAAAACTCGCCGTTGGCCGCTAGCAGTATTTTATAGACTTGTAAACATTGCTAGTGTCAACTCCTACATTGTGTATATGTGCTACACGAGATCTACAAAGACAACTCGTTTTAGTTACATCAAGAGCCTCGCCTCGGAGCTGATTTCTCCCCATCTTCGCAAGAGGATAACAGAAGTAGTAAATCTACCAAGGGAGTTGAAGGAAGAGATAAACAAGATCCTGGGAATCACTGCCGCCCCCCCCCCCAATTGCAATGTGTGCCTGATGATAGACTACCAAAAAGAAAAACTTGTGAAAAGTGCCCCCCAGGATCTGACCGAAAAACGCAGCACAGATGTATCAAGTGCAGTCTTGCCATATGTGAGCAATGCCAAAAAAGGATGTGTACAGACTTTTTGGAATGATTTTGGTGAAAACCCCAAACCGTTTTAGTGCGGGTAATTATCCTGACCCCAAGACAAAGCAGATCGTCGCAAACTGAAAGTGTTTCTGTGTGTGTGTTTATTTGTTTGTGAGTGTGTTGGGTGTGTGTGTGTTGTGTGTGTGTGTGTGTGTGTGTGTGTGTGTGTGGTGTGTGTATGGTATGTGTGTGTGTGTGTGTGTGTGTGTGTGTGTGTGTGTGTGTTGAGACGGAATGACAAGATCATTAGTCTCATGTCAAATTTAAAGCGAGTTAAATTGCCGCGCTAAACCTTATAGAGTGGGGACGAGGTGGGGCGATGACGTCACGCCAGGTCGAGAGAAAACTTGCCTGCTCTGACATGAAATGCCAAACTACCTTAGTTCCTATTTTATTAAAAACTAAATTATTAATATAAATAAATATTCAGTAGAGTCAACCGACTAATAATATCCACAAATAAATTTAAAATCAAATAAAACAAAAAAGTTATTCAAGTTTTTAGAAGGGCTCAAAAACCTAAAATTTGGAAAAAGAATAAATTCAAAACTCAAAAATCGTAGAGTCATAACCAAGTGGGGAAGTAATAATAATCACAAATAAAAAATAAGTAATAATAATAATAAACAGGTGAGAATGGACTTAGAAAGTCATTCTTGGGGAGTTTTTTGAGTTTTTAGAGTTGAAGGGGGGATATATTAAAAAATAATAATAATTACGATTGAAGAGACAACAATAGGGAACAATAATATCCAATTAGATTCAAGTTTCAACTTAAAATGAGGGAGATATAATAATCACCAAAAGTAAAACTTTAAAGCCCAAAAGCGGTCAAATTTAAAGTTAAAGGGGATGTAAAAGTATGTGATTATGTGTATCTAGTATATAGAATTGTAATACAACAAAGCAGAGATGATAATAGATAATGGGGGGGGGGGGGGGTTATAAACAATAAACATGACGACAAAAACTTCTGAACTTCAAGGACGAATAACTAGAGAGCCAAGCAAGCTACGTTAAAAGTCCAAGCAGATCTTTTCGTCATAGCAGTAGAGGAACAAAATGTAGTCAAAAGAATTTCGAAAAAGGACTTATATCGGAAGTTCAAAAGTGTAAAATCAGACTTTCGATAAAAGTGCGATAACTCGCGAACGAAGCGTACGAGGACGACGAATCAAGTTCCACAAGACCCACAAGATGGAGAGGAAAAAGAATCCGAAAGGAACTTGATGATCGGACCAGCCGTTCGAAATTTACAGCGAGTTGTTCGAAAAAATGTCCAAATGCAAGATTTTCAGGAAATCTTGACATGCAGAGTGGCTCGCGCATCTCTACGTCACGGTACAAGCGTTGGACTTTGTATGACCAACCGTCAACACACTTAACACTGAATAATACAACAATTGAATTATCTATTAAAAGGTGTTTTAATAGAAAATAAAGAAGGAAGACTATTCAATAAGTAAAAACTATGATTAGTTAAATATATAGTATAAAAATTTCAGACCAAAAGGGCCTGAAAATACTCAAAACGAAGAAAAAACATTTCTTGACAAAAGGGAGGAAAAGTGGTCACCTTTTGTGGGAAATTTCCCACAGAAAGGGAGACCGAAAATTATCCGTCGTAAGACGGGTACTCTTGTGACCAACTCCGAGCAAGGAAGACGTGTTCTCCTGTACCAGACTCCAAGCAGAGAGGAAGCCACATTAGTCACTCTACTAAATTCGACTTAGAAAAATTACTACTCATTTCGAACTTCAAGGCGACTTAGCAGATCGAAATCGAGACCAGCATTCAACTATTCTGCAGTCTACAGGACTTGGATTGAAAACAACGCATCAACATTAGACAACTTTAACATCTAACTTCAAAATCTACAAGAACTTCATATAAAGTGCGAAGGTACAATAAGCTTAAAGAATAATTCGCAAATATTAAAATCATTTTAAATATAACTTCATTTGGGAAATTAATAAAAATTAAATTCATTGATATAATCTCTGCTTTGGTGTTTTGTATTAGGATATAAGAAATATTCCGTTTTGATTTTTATGAAATATTTTAATTGTTTTGTTCTTGTTTGATTAATTTTGTTGTGATATAAAGTTTTTAAATTGCTTTTAATTGTTTTTTAAAGAGAAATTATATACGCAATTCGTTTCTCAAATTTGTTGTGTTTTCTATTTATCCATTCTGTATATGCATATAACCTTGTTTATGATAAATGTTTTATGTGTGCTCTGGTTAAATATAGTTTAAAATTTTAAAGAAATTATCATCAGAACTTAAGAGCCGATTTCTTCCAAAAGGCACTTCCCCAGAGAAAGAGAGTGTTAAATAAAAGAAATAGTTAAATTATCGAGCATTGAAATAAAATTCAGGGAATTTTGCGTATATTAAAAGGTTGTAAGTTTATGAGGACAAGCTCATACTTACAAAAGCCAAGTAGTACAATATCTTTGATTGAAGAAAAAGTAAAAGTGAGCATCTTGGTCTTGTCCGCGTTAGTTTAAGCAGTAGGTGAGAACCCGTGCCCGCAGGCGGTTGTACAGCGAGGTAAGCGTACGCGGCAGTGTGTATGTGTGTGTGTGTGTGTGTTTGTGTGTGTGTGTGTGTGTGTGTGTGTGTGTGTGTGTGTGTGTGTGTGTGGAGGGAAGGGGAGGGTGTATACTGCTAGATGTGGTACACACCAGTTACAGTTTCAATATAAATAGATAAATAAATATAAAATTGACAAGGATGTATTACAGACTGAAGAAAAAAGACAAAAAACAGAAAACCTTAAAACTAGAGGGTGGGAGTTAGGATAATAACTATAGGGTGGTTAGTTAGAGTTATCCTAACTCCCACCCTCTAGTTTTAAGGTTTTCTGTTTTTTGTCTTTTTTCTTCAGTCTGTAATACATCCTCGTCAATGCCTTAGCAGGCGAAACCATTGGTCGGCTAGACTAATAAAAAGTGGATAGTACAAAATAAAAAATTGTGTTTTATTATCTTATATATATATATATATATATATAGTCACCTAGCCAGACCTAATAAAATAAATACTTTTTACTATGATAAATAATAAACATCGAGCGATGACACATTCACTAATCTAAGTTTTTAATACTTAATACTTACTTCGTCTTGTGACTTATTTTGTAACATATGTTACGCTTTTCAGAACGTATGTTACATCTTCAGACTCGCTCCTGAGAGGTCATTAAAACACTACAAAACTTACACAACAAATACAACAAACAAATACCACTAAAATGTGCGACAAGTGTACACCAACGGTTCAAAAACTACTCGAAGAGAATTATAGAAGCAGGTGCCACAATAACTGAGTGGTCTAAAACAATGTGTTCACTATGAAGACAGCTCTTATGATCAAGGCTCTGAGGCCCAGTAGACCCTGTATTTTTTAAATTGGTTAGGATGGTTTCCCATCCTCATTAGTCTTATAGACATAAATATGGATATTATGGTACAAAATATTCTAACTTTAATAATTCCGTTACTTCAATATGTTCATGACTTACAATCACACTAAATGAAGATTTAAACTAATACCCTTTACGATATCCAGCAAGCCAACTATTTCGAATTTCTTTTTAATCCCAATTTAAGCTATTAAAAAAAGTGTTCTATAAATTTTCTTACCATAACATTAACTACTGCTGTTGCACCACAACCTGAAATGGTAATTTGGTTAACCTGCTTAGCACTTGCTTCAAGTTCACTCCATAGCATCACTCGTTCCATTGGAGACTCCCCACTTGAAGTATCTTCAGAATGCTAAACAAAATTTTTAAATTGCATTAAAGGTGTCAGACTTTATCTTTAGAACTGAAATGACGTACCAACTACAAAAATCTATTAATATTAGTTGTGCATTACTAATATCAAATTTTCTACCAAAATATATTCCATTAACTTTTATGCTCTTTCTCAAATATGATACATTGATAATGTAATGAGATTAGAGGTTCCGAGTATTTCATCTGATACTTTTATAGTTAGTTTGAGATTAGAGGTTGGGACTATTTTTTATGATACATTTATAGTTTATCTTCAATAATATATTTTTTAAAATTAATATGATAGAAACCTATATAATTTTAAAGTTGGTAATAAAAAGTTCTACTTGGATTTTGAATAATGTGAAGTATGTAATCTCAAATGTAATAAACGAAGAATGTAAAGCTCTAAAGCAGAAAAGAGACATGATTTTTGAGCCAACAGGAGCTCCTACAGAAGACAACAACTTTGTGAAGTAGATTCCAAGACCAAGAAAGACATAGAACTAAACTGGATCAACCAGTTTAGAGCAATCAGAAGTGCACAAAAGTCTCAATAAGTGAGCTGCCAAGCTTATATAATAAATAATAAAAGCAAATATGAGTTGAAGGTCAAAGTAGTCAAATACTTAGTGGATTGGAAATATAAAAGAAACACCAATTCCAAGAAAGGAGTACACACATAAGAGCGACAGAGAGGGTTGATTTAAATGTGTGCATAGTAGGATTAGTCTTAAGATCAGAATATAATATCTGGTCAGTCACAACATGGGGTCGTAACGTTTCAGATAGGCGAAACATTTTTACAGGCATTTGTAATGTGAATATTTATATTTACTGATCCTGTCCGCTCTGACACATCACATATCAGGCATCTACCTTCCTATATTGCCATGAACTATGTTTTACCTGATTAGACACCTGCCTCTGTATGTCTGATCTTGTCCTAAATGGTATACACACAAAGTATGAATTATCCAACAGTTTTTTTGCTTGCAGTGTTCATGTTAATATCATTGACAAACACAAATAGATCAAATTACTCTATCAATGTGTTGTGTTTTAAGTTGAATTCTTCTATTATATAGTCTAAACTTTTGTGTGCAAATTTCAAAAACATTTTCTGATACCCTTCTTAAATAATAATGTTAATAGTTATAGTTATGTTCTAGAATATGGTTTTAGACTCTTACGCTATGGACAACAAAACGATGATGACATTGATTTTCATCTTCATACAACAATAAGGCAACAATACATATATCTTTGTTGACAGATAAGAAAACATTTTAATGTCTGTCTGATGATATAACACTATTTTTTGCTGGTAGGTACATGCTATGATCCATGCTGTGTCTGTTCAAATAATATAAATATACCTTTTCTTAGTTTTCCCGCCTTTGTGTGAAACTAGGACTATTTTCGCATTAAGGTTACTAAAATTCACAGACATGTCCATGGTGTTAGTGTCAATTTTCCAAATTTATTTCACTCCCACAAACCCTTAAAAACTGATTCCCCTAAATAAGCTCTTTAGCCCTTACAAACAAAAATACCGTGATCACAAAATTGGTAGATCAATGTTTTATGCTCTTCTGCTTGTGGTGTGTTCTTCCAGGATTATCTAGCACTCACAGTGTTTGTTGTGTGGAAATATCACCAGAATGCTAAGTTGATGGGTGAAAGGGGTAAGCTTAACACAAATTACAGAGATTTAATAATTTCCTTGTATGAAAATGACAATGAAAGTTGTATGCTGGACAAGTGCTCAGAATGTACAAGACCAGAATCATTACACAAGCTTTTATTGAATGAAATTGACAACTTGCCTTGTGAGATACCATCCAAGCAGTGGTTTCAAACTGATGGA
Organism: Aphrophora alni; assembly: GCA_963513935.1. Classification (NCBI taxonomy): domain Eukaryota; kingdom Metazoa; phylum Arthropoda; class Insecta; order Hemiptera; family Aphrophoridae; genus Aphrophora; species Aphrophora alni. The sequence goes on along the minus strand of OY740770.1, from coordinate 59,448,792 downwards.
GCAGAACTTATCACACAACTTCTTCGAAGTGATGAGTTTATACATTCTCTTGTAGAAAAACTTACGTCTTTGAAGTCATACCATTTCAAAGATCCAATTGCAGAATTTCAAAGAAATAAAAGAGAATTTTGAAGATTGTTAATGTTTACTCATTGGAGACTTTATAGAAAACTTTATAGAAACTGAAAAGACTTTATTCGTGGTTCAGGGTGAAATTCAGAATTTTCATTGGACCAATAGCCAGGTTACAATACATTCGTTTGTTTTTATTTTAAAAAAGGAGATCAAATTTGTTGGAAGAGCATTTATATTATAAGTGATAGTCTTTCAAGTGACACTGTTACATTTTATAGTTTCCAACAGTATGTATTGAATGAAACGTTGAATTTTACCTGAATTTAGAGAAGATGATAAACTTTGGTGACAGCAAGTATAAACTGGTAAAAAGTTTATCCATGTACACCAGCACAAAAAATTATTTTGGTAGTATATTTGTAGAATATTTGTAAATAATAAATAATATTTCTAGTGAAAATTATACAACCTAGACTAGGTATTGAACCCAAGACCTTTGGGTTTAAGCACCAATACTCTACCAATTTCTTTACTTCATAGAATAAGAAGAATTCTTGTGATGGAATAGGTGGAACTACGAAACAGGAAGTAACATGAGCCAGCCTACAAAGACCCTACAATGACCAAATACTGACACCACAAGATAAGTTTAAATTTTACACAGAGAAGATAACAGGAATAACATACAGTATTTAAAAAAAAAACGGGAATATCAGTTTCATCAGAAGAAATAGAAAAAGCAGAATCAAAGCTAAAATACAGCGTTGAATGTTGCTTATTAGTCAAAGAAACAAGATGTTACAATAGATTTGTTCCCACAAGTGAGAATCAAATCAGATGTTATGGTACATTCAAGTCTGAAAAATTTGATGATTCTAAATCTTATATTTAGATTTCATTATTGTTTACAAATAAAGATAATACATTGTTTGTTTATATGAAGAGAAATGGTAAATCGAACGAGTCAAAGACAAAAGTGAATAAAACAATGACCTCTAGTTAATTTCTTTTACCCATCAGGCCTCCAAACTGCTTTCCAATTATGTAAAAATGATATAGTTTGGGTTCCTGTTATGAAAGTTCAAAGAAATATTATATGAAGCCCCTTTAAAATTAACAGTGTCTGGTAAAACCCATAAATATCTCAGAGAAGTTATGCAATAACATTTCATCATGCTTTGATATCTTGATATCAACATATCATATCTTGATATCTTTAAAATAACAGAGTTCAAAGATTTTCACAAAAACAGGCAACTCATAAACATAGGGTCACAAAGTTTTGGACCTTTTATTAAATTGAACTATAAAAAAATTAAAAGTCGAACATGCACATTAAAAAGCAATCTCAATAGCTGTTTTCTCTGTAACAAACTGAGATGAAAATATTCAAACTATTATAAATATCTTAAGTTAATTAATATTACAAAACAATGATTTAAATAATTACCAAACTTAAATCTTCATGGTCAAATAACAATGTTGCTTGTTTGTCTATGATCATTATTTTCCCCATTGTACACTGGAAATCTGTTGACAGCAAATTATATTTTTGAGGTTCAAAATTTGATTCATCAGTTGTAACAGGCAAGGGTAAACTCAATGCACCACAGTAAGAATTTATTTCTCCTGATGAACTTGAATCTCTATATCCAACGTGGTATCCAAATGTGTCACATCGTTCTATAAAATAACAATATTTTATCATATTAACTTTCACAATTTTCCACAATAAACACTTTATTTGAAACAATATGACATTTCAGTGATTAAGTGATCCTCTTCAGTTATTTCATATGGACAATCATTGGAACACTGAACCACAAGAAACCAGGCCAATCTTCATACAGAAAAAGCATTAGCGAAGCAGTGTACTCATGCCTCTAAACCTAATGCTATAACAATATAGGCATTCAAATAAATTGCAGCTTTTAGCCCAATGCCTTCACCAGATGAATAAGAGATATCCAGAAAGTAAATTTTATTTCTAAATATTGCTACTGCAATCACAATGTTGCGCTTGTGTACCAGTTAAGTTAATTGTTGGCATTAATGCATTCACAGATATTTGAGCAGCGCTTACACATCATAGTATAATTTTACAATGTTTAAAAAATTTGAGAAGTCCCCCGCAAATGAAATGCAGAGTAATCTGATTATTGAATGTGAAATGGTTTCAGCATTAAAACGGCTGAAATTCACAATCAAATTTCTGATCTTTATGAAGAATTTACTACAAGTGAGTGAATGGTGTGGAAATGGGTGCAATTTTTTAATGAAGAGTGTGAAAATCTGTACAATGAAGAACAGAGTTTGTAACTACATTTGTTCAATGAAGATTTGATGTGTGTAGTTGAAGACAAGATTAGAAAGAAATACACAATTAGATAATTTTTCCTGCATTTTCCACAAATTTTATGTTCACTTCTTCACAAATTTGTGTCTGAAAACTGCAATAGCAGAAATTATGTACACTAGGTGCTGGAGATGCTTATGGAAGAACACAAAATAAAATAGGAGGGCAGTGCATTGGTCTTTTTAACATGATATGAGCAATCTTACTATACTTATTGAGCTGTATAGTCACTAACAATGGGTATAACACAATGCCTAAATTGAAGCAACATACTGAAGCCAAGGAGTTTCAACTTCAAGCAAACTTTTTTCATTGGAAAAATAATGTGCATTCTGTTTAGAGATAAGAAAGGAATTTTACTTGTGGATATCTATTGCAAAATATTTATGGAATTGCATCGTGTGACCCAAAATGACATGGCTTGATTATGTGGGGTATTGTACTGATTTATGAAAATGCTCACCTACACACTGCCGCAATGAAATTCTTTTTTACATTTGGCTGGAAATAATTCAATAATCACACTTACAGCTCAGATCTTGTACTAAGCTATTTCAATGTGTTCGAAAACCTGAAAACCTTCCTTGTTAGTCACAAAGACAACAAGCTGTTAACACGTGGTTTGTATCATAGTCAACATCGTTCTACGATAAATAAATCCAATATGTTGTGCCCCGCTATGACAATATCTGAATTATCGGAAACTCATCAAAAATTAATCTAAAGTGTGTACATCAAATAGAAATAACTCTGATACATATGTATATATATATATATATATATTGTAGTATTTCTTAATAGCAATCACAAATTACTTTCTGAATTTATTTAATTAAATACTTATTAAATTTAGAAATGGAACTGGTCACAAACCATGTGAAATCTAGAACCACCACAAACTGTATGTGTAAAATACAAACAGAAATATAACATTCCATTTTTGTGCTTGCTATTCGCTTTTCAAAACTATTCAGAAGTTTATCCAAAGACAAAACACTAGGCCAAAATTTCTTGTATCATCTGCTTTCAACAGTACAGAAAAATAGACGTGTAATTGCAGAAACATCTCCGAGAACTTTTGTTTGATCTCATCTGAATATTTACCATTCAAGAGAAACACCAGGTGTATCAAAAATATTTGTTCTGATAAATATATTTGATATTTATTCAAAAATATTCATGTCTTATTACAAAGAAATGATAAACTAATAGCTACGTGAAGGGGATAAAACTCTTCAACATTACACAAAAGATTATGTACTAAAAAGTAGTTTCGTATACACACTTAGCACTTGCACACTCATTGTGAAGAGACTTTTTAAATCACACTGTTGTTATCTAATCGTCATTTATGAAAAAATTAAAAGTAAGCCTTTTATTTTTTAAGAAGTAAGGCGAAGTAAAATAAAAGATTTCTTAAATGGATGAATATTAGAAAGTATATCAGTAAATAGAAAAAAATTGAATTACTTATTATATTACAACTTAAAATGTTTGTATCAGTCATTTTTGATAATTGTTATTTATATGAGGTGTGCATATTAATTAATGATACTGATACAGTAACTCACCTTTATTTATGTGCAGGGTGGTTCACCAAGTTCTCCTGGCATCTCAGAGCTCATTCTTCAAGTGAAAACAAACAATGTTCAAAAACATATGTCTACAAACACTTTGTTTTTCAGCTATCCGCAATTTTGTTTTTATTAAAAAATTATAACGTTATAAATAGATAAAATATTGAGTTCAGATTTTGAAAATGCATTAATAATGTAATGATTTACATGTGTAACAAAAAACAAAGACCTTATTTCAAATATTTTCAAAATGCTGCCCAATTAAAATTTTTAACATCACATATATAGAAAACAGTTAACTTTACAAAAAATGTACAAGAGACAAAATATTTTCATACTTTAATGATGAATGGAAAGTTTAATTTTTTTTTTTTTTTTTTTTTTTTTTTTTTTTTGTGTAGTTCAAAAGATAAAAACTCAGTATCTCTAGTACTGACAAAAAACAAAATATTATATTCCTGGTAATTAATTGCCTAAAACACCAAAAAAGAAAATAAATAAATAAAGTTGATAAATAATAAATAATCATTTCAATAACTGTCTAATTATAGTTACAAATGTTCGAAATATTTCACATAAATTTGTAAAGTATAATATATATAAAATATTACTTTTAAATGTTTATTTCATATGTTGAGTTCACAGCTGACCAACAATTTAAGTTTTTTTAATTGTCATTATTTGAATAATTTTGTTAGATTAGCTACAGGAGTTCATCAGCTACTGTGGTATGGTTTGTGTTGTTACTATTAGTAATGATATACTTATTTATGACCAAGGAATATGGTTTTTAAGTTGGGTATGTACAACAGTAATACTTCAGCTGCTGCTGCATTAACGATTTTAGTGATGAAATTATAATTCATGCTGTTCAACACAATCCAAGTATTGTATCAGTACTCTCAACATCTTTCAAGAAGAGTTGAAGTTTCACATTCTGTGGTATGAAAGACTCTTAATCAAAACAGGTTTTATCTCTACCACAAACAACCAATTCACCATCTACATCCAGGCGATAATCTGTCATTGGTGTTCTGCAATAAGTTGAACATACATCCTCAACTTTATAAGAACGTTTTAAAAACCATGCATATTCCCTGAACGTTTAATTTCTGAACTCTACTTACAATTTTTCTACAGCTACTGAAAGAGGTTCCTTTAGCTTTGAGACACAAAATGTACTTGCAGCATGATGGTGCATCTTTCCATTTTTCAAAAGCCTTTTCTGCCCACTTAAATCAGTGTTTCCTGGAGCAGTGGATCAGGCGTGCAGGTCCACACTCCTTGCTCCCACGTACACCAGATCTAACACCATTACATTATTGTGTGCGGGGATGGATAAAAAATATTGTGTACGAAAAAATAAAATAAAATAAAAAGTAAACTCGCGTAAGTAATTACGCAGGGAAAAAATGTTTAAGTCCAGTTGTAATGGTGAAATTGGACTTACATTATATAATCTGTTACTCCTTTAAATCTGTATGCTATACCATTAATAAATAGAAAACACAAATTCCTCCAGAAGTTGTATAGCGGTAAGACCATTGTGAAAATTGTATTATCATAATACCATTACACTGGCTGTTTCATCTACATGATCATGAGTACGGATAATAGTATACAGTGGTAGACTGCAAATTGTTTTCAAATAGACGTAAAATAAACAGAACACGGTGATTTCTTATCTAAACACATTGGTTTCAATACCAACTAAATGTTTGGAAATATCTTAAAAAGCGTGTGACACAACCAGAATAGTTCTACATGTGTTTCCTAGGGTACATGTTTAGTCTAAAAAAAAGTGAATCTCCATCTGATTGTCATTTCATAAATAGGATTCGTGAAGAACTTTACGATAGATAATGAAGACACACAGATTTTGTTGTAGAAGTAGGGACTACAACTATGCAAATTACATATGCTGTTGTTTGTGACTGTTTTTTATGTTTGTTTAATTATTCTTGGGAGGTGATTCAAAATGCAACCTAGTAAGTTGTACCATTTTCATAATATAATAATACTTATGTATTCTGGTTATAGTACATATAAACAAGTAAACATTAAATGTTGTCACCCATTTAAAAATTAAAATAACTAACATTTTATTTTGTAAATTATTTTTCATTAAATAATTCAAAGTCCACATATTACCTATCACAACAATTTAGTCTTGTTTTTATACTCTTCACTGATTGAGGAAGTGAACAGTGTTTACGAAATATTTCAGAACTTTAGTATTTTATTGTGCATTTTTCTATTTGGTACCTACTACTAGGTAATACCAAGGAGCACTTTCCAAGGAAATCCTGCCTGTCTCTCCTACCTATACAAAATCTAAATGCAATATAATAATGTTATGTACATAGATTTTAGTTTAGCCTACATACAGATAGCAATATTATGCAAAGTAAATGTATGAACACTACTAACCTATTTATCAAATAAAAAGAATAGGTCAATTTTGAATAATTTAAAGAATGATACTTTAAAAATTTTAATGTTTGTTTTTAATTAATTGTTATTTTTAAAAGAGAAAATAACAAATAGAATAACATGGAGTATGGAAAATGGAATAACAAATAACAAATAGAAATCAAACAAATTTTAAAACAGTCACAAACAACAGCCTATGCAATTTGCATACTTGTGGTACTTAATTAAAAGGAGAGTGCTGTATCTAAGCATGTTGCTATTAATTGGAGTTCACAAGTAAATTAGGTGTGACGTATCCTATGACTACTTCAGTTACACCCAGTATTAATCTAAGTTTCTGTGCTTTACAAAATATATCAGTACTAATCAAAATGTTCTGTAAAAGGATTCCTCTATTTTCCACATAGAAGCAGTGTGCACAGTACAGGTAGAAGCATTAGATCTGTAGAGTAGTCCAAACTGGCAGCTTGTGCTTACTTAGTTATGAAATCATCTTGTAGACGTAGTTCAGGACGTGCAATTGGAACACGTCATTGCCTAGATTCAATATTTTGTGATGTCACTGATTGATTACATACCTGTACTACACATGACCATGTATGTGTTTTGAAATTATCAAGGGTGTGATACAGACTGCTTGTCCCTGTTTAACCATTGGTTAAGTTAGGAATACACTTATTTAAAGCAACTAAAAAATACTTTTCCTGTGTTTAATTGCTCGGTTTACTGCTGTGCAAATAAATAACAATCCAGCAAATCTGAAAAGAGTAACAAAGGCAATCCATAAGCATGCAGAGAAATGTATTGAAGTTGATTGCCTCATTTATGAAAATTTACTATTTAAAATTTATTAAAAGTCTATGTTGTACCGGTACCTCATAAAGTAAATTTTTTCCTTGCTTGCTTTGTTTACTATTAACTGTATTATTTATATCAATTTACTCAGACTTAAATCCGCTACAAGTTTTATTTATTAAAACTATGATGCATTTATTACTTTTTCAACAAAGTTAATTCAAACTTTTTTAAATAGCCTTATTTGGTTCTTTGTGCATAAAGTATAAAATATTTTGTGATAAAAATAATCAGAATTGAAAATGTTTATTTTGAATCCATTCTCAAGGGTTGTAGACAATTACCAAGAAAAAATATTTTTAGTATTTTGTTGATAGGCCTAAGTAATCTTTTGATTATAGAAAAAAGTTTAAAACCATTTTGTTCATCATTAAACTACGAAAATATTTTATAAAATATTTTTTATAAAGTTGTAATTAATGCTGTTGTATTTGCTGTTGTTGTTGTAGTTGTTTAATGCTGTTGTAATTTTTTGTAAAGTTAATGGCTTTCAAGATAATGTTACAAATTAAATGGCCACCATTTTGAAAATGCTTGAAATAAAGTCTTTGTTTTTGGTACACAAAAAAAACGTAAAATTATAAATGTGCATATCAAATATGAACTCAATATCTTATCCATTTCTAAAGTTATAACGATTGTAACATTGTTAAAAAACATATATTTTTTTTTTTTTAATAAAAACAAAATGCCAGATAGCTGGAAAATAAAGTTTTTTGAACTAGTTTTATAAGCTTTATTTCTTTGTTTTCACTTGGACAATAAACTCTGAGAGTGCCGGGAGAACTTTGTGAAACATTTGTGTTCCCTTCAATATAATCCTTATTAACACTTACATGATGTAGTCTAATTTTGTACTGGTTGAAGGCGTAAAGCAGATCAATTTCAGTTAGCTACTTTAACATATCTATAATTTTCTTCTTTGCACTAAGATATTCTCTTCAAAACGTATTCCTATAAGTATCATTATTAACTTAGGAAAAAGAAAAAAGTTACATGGTGGCGATTATGGAAGATGTTCTTGTGTAGTAATGTATTTATTGACTAAAAACTGCTTCACGGAAAATGCTTTGTGAATAACAGACACATTTTGTACAATTCTTGTAATTTTTGTTGGCTCTTTCCCTCAGTTTTCTCAAAACTTCTTTAAAATAATGATGGTTCAGTACTATGATTTATGAAGTCCAAAATTACATACTTGACATAAAAACAAATGAGGGTGGCTTTGAATTTGGACTTGCTTTGATTTTTAATAATAAAATCATTGACTGTCGTTTCGCGCCAGGATCACTCAACAAATCATGTTTGTCACATGTAATGATTTTTTTTTTTTTTTTTAGTTTGGGGTTGGCATCAAGTTCCTGGACAATGTAAGCATAAATTTCCTTGTGGTAGTCTTTCTATTCTTCAAAGAGAAGAACCCTAGGGACCATTTAGGCACAACTTTTTTTTCCATGTTGTAATCCTCACACAAAATTTTCCACGTAATGACTTTAAAGTTCACGGCTTCAGCTATTATTAAGACACTGAGTTTCAAATACACATGGATGGAACATGCAGACATCCCAGTAAGCATTTGAAAAAGTTCTGTTGGTGTTTTGTTCCATTTTACTAAAAAATATTAAATTGACATGTTCTATTTTTAAACTTAACTTTATTCTGGGACAAAACTAAAAAAACATAGCTGCACAAAACGATGTTTTACAATCAATTGAACAGCTGAGAGTTTGTCATGCAGTTTTAGACATGTCCAAGGTCTTTGCCAAATAGCTTAGAATCAGTTCAATTCTTTATCTAAGAGGTACAAAGCACAGTCTCATTATTTAATACACATACCTCGAATAACATATACTATAAGAATTTTTTTTTAATATATATATAGTCTCTAAAAGATGGAACATGTGGCAGGGAAACATCCAAAACATATGGTAAATAGTCAATTTTATCTTTTTTTAATTTTTAGATAATTAGAATTGTTAGAATTTTTTTTGTAATGGTACTTTTAGACATTGTTGATTAAAAAAAGAAAATTTTTAACACAATTCTACAGAACAAGTGATACAAAATTACAAAAAATTTAAGATAAGTTTTAATAGTATTTAAAAGTTTTTAGTTTTTTCATAAGTAAACTACTTTACCTGCAATATCAGCTGAAGCAGATGTACTGGGTTCTGCTGCTATAGGACTCTGAGCAGGTTGGCCTCCCTGAGCAGCCAATTGTGGTTGAGGTGATGTAGGTTTGGACAATGCAGGTCTAACTACATCTAAATCAAGATTATTGATGTTATCTTCAACTTCAGCAACTGCTTGAGGTTCACATTCCTCCGCAACTGGTAATGGTGTAATAGGCCGACTTTGCGTACAAATATCAAAACAGTCTGAATCAGAGATTGAAGGACTATCTCTTTCATTTGATGGGCCAGGATCAAAATCCATTTCTAAGTAATCCATATCTGGTGATGAACTTCTACTACCAGCATTGCCCCTGGAGACATTAGTATCTAATCTAAAGAAAGAACTTGGCAAATCAGCCATTTGATTCGAATCTCCTTTATAAGTATAAAAACAACATTCTTCCTCATCTTCACCTTCATTTTCACTAGAACTATTCCAATCATCTCCACATACACCTCTGTTATGAGCATTGTTTCGTACCTTTGGTGGACATTTATCAACAGTCATACCGGTACTGATATCTACATTATTTCTAAGGTATATATCCATACCATTTATTTCTTGATTACCATTTTGAACTTTATCAAATTTTGTTGTAACAAAATTATTGTTCACTTTTTGTGTGCTTGATGGTTCACTTGCTCCATTGGGAATATTACAAACAACTGTTCTGACTTTTGGTCTAGCACCATTGGATGACATACTGCCATTTGAGTATTTATTACAATCAATATGATGGGAACTAATTCCATTTATACTTGAAGAAATACTAACAGAAGGCCTATCTGTAACACTTTTCCCACGGTAGTCATTGTGTTGAGAATTTCCATTTACTACTTTTGAAGATGTTGATATAATACCACTATCAACATTTTTAGAACTGTTACAATTATTAATAGTCACATTGGTACAACATCTAGAGGCTTTCTTGTTATCCAAAACTTCTCCTTTATCAATAGTGTTATCTTCTATTTCTTTATCATCTGCTGCATTCATTTTCAGAGTTTAACAGTTAAACTACAAAAATATTATCATCACATTGTAACTTTTGGCTTTTATATGGTGTATAGCCTATGTAAATATATATTAAGAATTATTAGTTAAACAATTAATTGTCTACCAACTGGGACCAACCAAATTTCAAACTTTTTCCAGGATTTTCATGATATTGTACAGATTTATGAACTACTTCTAATTATTTAATTCAACGATCCAAAAAACAAAGCACAGCAGAAATAAAACAAAATACATTTTAAACTGTTTTAATTGAATGGTAAAGTTTTATTATCATATTTTTAAAAAAGACAGATATTTTATATAATTTCTACTCATCTGTTGTGGACCAATTTAAAATTTCTTTACTCGAAATTTTGTTTCTGTTAAGTATTGGTTTTGGTTGAGAATGATTTTTCACTGACGTAGTATGTAAACATAGTTTCAATTAATTCCGTTCAATTTGGTGAAGGAAAACACAGATGAATTCTCAATTTCCGTTTCAGCCTAAGTCAAAGATGAAGTAATTTTACCAACTTGGTTATTTATAAGAACTTAGAACTGTAAATATTAGTTCTAAATTTAAAAATCCAATTACAGTAGTAACAATTATTTAAATAAAGGAATAAAAGTTCAGATTGTATATTGTAATTTCTTTTAGAATTATATTAAAACCCCAGTTAAATGAGTTGTTCAAAGAACAATTTATTTGACTTTAACTATATTTTTCAACTTTTTTATGGTAATTACTAAATTTGACCGATCATAAAATTATATAATAGCGAACTATTTTCAATGCATCCAAACACTGAACAACATGGAGAAAATTCATACTTCATGAAGATAAACGGGAAAACACCATGTAAGTTTCGAACTTCAGAGAACAAAAGTCAAGTACAAAATTCATTACAAAAAGTCATAGGAACAAAATATAGAGGCTTCCAATTAAAATTCCTTTAATAAAAGTTTAAAATTAGAAATTGGATCTTTTCGGCTATGTGTCAGTAAACTTTAAACATTTTCTTAAGAGAAACTATAAAAGGAATAGTTGTTACCTTTATTTTGGAGGCCAGAAGGCCACAATATCTTCGAGAATTTGCTTGAATAAGTCTTTTCCGTGATGCCACCGTCGCTACAAAAACTCACACAAATACGAATCAAGCCTAGAACACTGTGTGCCACACTGAACTTTGTTACGGTGTTTTGTTAGACCTAACCTAACCTAAACTAACCATTCCACCAACTTAATGAAATTCATAGAAAACTGTAACAGGACAGCACTGACAGGAAAGCACCACACCACAGACTAACACGAACTGGCCACTGGTAATTGCTGCTCGGCCTATTTCGTTATCTTATCGCAGAGGAAAGTCCAACCATTATGAACGGTTTTCGTTCCATAATTAATGTTTCATTCCATTAGAAAGTTTTTTGTTAACGTACAGCGCTTCAAAAGTTTGCGGTTATCTATAGAAAATGTTTAAAGTTTGCTGACACATAACCAAAAGATCCTAGAAATTTACTATTATAAATTGCTAACAATTCTACATTGTAACAATTAGCTTTATAACAAAATAAGAACTAAGGGCCAAACTAAATAGAATAAAAGCATACAATAAAAATAATAATTAAAGGTACATCTAATAAAGGTTTTAAATTAATGAATAAACTTGGGAACAGTAGAATTTTTAAAGGAATAATAAAAATAAAAGTCATTAATTAGAATCTAAATTCATTACACAAGCGTTAGGGAAAGTCTAAATTATAAATTATAATACCGGTCAAGCCTAAAAAAAAATAATAACACAACGAATCTAAATTGACGCAGAAACACAATTATTAGACCACAAATAAAAATCAAATCACCTAAATTCTTTCTTTTATATGCTATAGTAAAATCAAAAATAAGTTTAAGAAGTAAGTTTAAATAAAATAAATTTGAGATGTTTAGGGAACATGTCTGTAATAGCTGGTTAACAGTAGCCATGTTTGTAACGTAATAGCGCTAACATATCCCATACAAAAAGTGAAACATGGAGATTCAAAAAAAGGAAAACTAAACAGAAGGAAAATTCAAATCTGCATATCAGATTTTAAAATAATAAAACATTGTACAATATATTCGTAATAAATAAAATCAAAATATAGAAGAATCAATGTTTTAGAAATTTAGAGTTAAATTAATATAGAAAATTATTTGAAATTATAAAAGTGTGTGCATATAATTGTATCTAAAAAGAAAATATACCAAGAGATTAAACAGTAGACTGAAAAAGAAGAACCTACACTTATGGATACAAACCTCAAGTTTTTAGTACAACAGTGAGTTGGGGATTCACATTTTGGCATTCATGGAGTAAAATCTGTATTTTTGTTAGTTCAGATAAAAGAGCAAGAAATTTTAAACGATAAAAACAAAATTTACATGGGAAGTGTTTATGACTGTTGAGTAAAGTGTAAAAGCAATTGGTGAATTTGATAATTACTGTAAGCATAATACAGCAAAGATAAATTGAATCATTACTAAAGCAAAGGTAATTTCTACCCAGTTACTAATACATACATTTAAATACTAAAATTGAACTATAAGAAAATTTAAATAAATATTGTGAATGAAATTTGTGGAGAATATTTACACTGAACTTTTAAATTGGATATTAATTAAAAAAATAAAGTAAGAAAATTGGACTATATAATATATATATATATATATATATATATATATATATATATATATACTTATGATTAAAATTAATATATTTATTTACACTGAAACTTCGTCCTAGTCTCTCATTTGTTAATGACTTTTCAAATGCTTCTACGTTTTCCTATTTTATTAGTTATTTGTGCAAATATTTTGTTCTTAAACTTGTTAATAAATACAAAAATTACTCCCAAATATTTATTATATTTGCCTTGTAAACCTCTTCTGGTGTTTATAAACCAAAAAGAATATTCTACTAATTGTAGGCCTAACCTGGATGTTCTGGTAGACATACACTCCAAAACATTAGCCTACTGAACTAATTTAGAATGTTTATAAAGAACATATGATTAGTAACATAAACATACAATTGGTTCAAGTTTTTAAATATCGGAACTTGTAGGTTCTTTATCTTTTTTAATTCATTATTCTAAACTGACTGTTGAAAAATTAAAACTGCCATTATACAGGGTGGGGCAGTGCCGTATCCTTAACTTTGAAGGTAAATTAAAAAAATAACAAAAAATGTTAGAACAAAACTTTATTGTGGCATCAGAAGGGTACATACAACTGGAAGTTAATTTTACTTTGGTTTAAACAACATATCATTCAAGTGATGTCCCTCATTCGTCATTATCAATACACTGCTGTAACCGGTTTCTGAAGTTCTGCATAACTCTGTAAAGCTAAAGCATCTGTTGTGGAATGGGGCCAACTTCAAAGCGTATTGCATGCTTCAAGGCTTCTAGGGTCCTGGAAACGATGTTGAAACACCTTACTCTTGAGGTAGCCCCATAAAAAGTAGTCACACAGAGTTAAATTTGTGAGCGTGCAGGCCATGGAATGTCACTGTACTGTAATATTTTCCTTTTATCCTATTATATTTTTATTTTATTACTAATATTCTCTAATACCTTATTAAACATCCTTTCAACTAAATTATATTGACTAAGATACAATAATTAGTCAGCCTCTTAGTACAAATTATTTAAATTACAAATTATTTATTCACTTTCCTTTTTACATTAAATGTTATTTCATTTTAAATGTTTAATTATTGCTTTAACTGTCCTGAATTAAATAAATATAATGTATAACTCTTAATTCCGGGTTTCTGGTACGTGGCTTTATTTAAAAAATTCCTTGGTTTTCTTAATTAGTCCTAATTTATGCAAATTTCAAGATTCTAAATTTATTATTATGCTTATATTATATCTCTAAATGTCTCTATTATTAATTATTTAATTGTTCATTATACTTATAGTTCATGCTTATTTTACTCTCACAGTGATGGTTTCAAGTATTTTCCTTTTAATTTGGCTTGTTCAATTAGTATGGATTTTTTCTAGGCTTTTCTTTTCTCACACATTCAAAGTTCAACTTTACTTTCTGAAATCCTCTTTACAACTGCTACGCATTGTTTTCATATATCGCGGCTAAAATTAGTTCTTCCTTTTTTCTTCCTTATCCAATCAGAATATTCTATTTTCATCAGCTGTCTTTGCGTATTGATACTAGAGAAATTCTAGCCTCGAGCGCTAGCCTCAGTTCCGATATTTCCATACATTTAATTAAATTTAATTCACTCAGTGACTACGCGTTTCAAAAGTTCTACTATTTTTCTTTCACTTTTTTATTATTATTATTTGTCCTTTAGCCTTTCACATTTATTTGTTTATGTCACTTTGTTTATTTTTTAAATCACTTTAGTTTATTGGTTGGTTCACTTCTTATTCATCTATATTAATTTATTCTAACCTTACTATTTCTATTTTATATTTAGTTGTTCTTTTGACTCTTTTTATGTTTGTACTATGAATTCACCCAAGTTTATTTTCATCCTTACTATATTGTCACAGTACCAAGGACATGGCGCCCGGGGAACATTTCCCTCAAAACAGCCATCGAATTTCTAGCAGTTTTTCTTGTTTACTCTTCTAGAAATGTGGAAGTGTGCCTTGTCACTAAACTAAACATGTGCACCTTGAGGCAAGTTTTGAATCAAAGTTTCACATTCCTGTAGTCGATTTTGCCAATCCTGTTGTGAAAGTTCTTGAGTGAGTTCTTATACGGATGGAAAGTGAAGGTCTTTGTGGAGAATTCGACGCACAGTACGGTTAGAAAGTGACAGGGTAGATGCATGCTTGCGAGCAGAACACTTAGGGGACTGTAAAATCAATCTTCTTATACAGTGAATGTTTTCTGGAGTTCGGAAGGTCTTCTGAGCGCCAACTTTCTTTTGCACAACACATACACAGAAGTTTTCCACCCATAAAAAAATGATTTTCGCTCAGGAACAGTACTACGGGAGAGAATTCCATAACGATTACAATAGACTTGTTTTCGAAAAAAAAGTCTCAATGGCAAAAGCGCATTGCTCGCTCGACCAAGCCATCTACAACTAATGGCGCACTAATTGCTTCCAAGACTACAGCGTCATTAGAGCCAACCCCTACTCATCCATTTACAAAACCTTCTCGAAAGTAGGAATACTTCACTGCTCCACCCTGTACAAATAAATCCTAGAGGCCACTCATATAACAAACTTAAGTAAACAATTAATTTATAGACTTGTGAATGGAAAAGGAGATTTAAAAAGGGGTGATATTTGTCCCTCATATTGGAAAATTTACCAGCTATACTATACTATAAGCAATAAACAATATTGATAATGTATTACCACAATAAACAACAGTGCATAGACTCTGAAAACATAAGTAGAGGGTGATATAAACCCTACCCTAATAATTGATAACTAGGTTAAGTTGAATGTGCAGATATCTACAAATATTTATTGATAGTTTAAAACAGAGATCACTAAAACGTTGATCACGAGCGAGCTATCTGAGGTAGATCATGGTAACGCTCGGGTTGGCTAACCTAAATTGCTCGGCTCAGCCGATTACTCATGGGAAAACAACCAAACTTGTGTGTAGGTTTCTCCCCTGCAATTGTCACTCAGTGTCGTAGTTGTTTGTGCAAGTATGAGGTTATATCCATTATGTGTTTTATCTGTACTTCAGTATGAGGTTATGTCTTTATTATTGTCGTGCATATACCTAAGACATTTGTTGATGTGGATAGTTTGAATTAATCATTTGTACTATAAAGTATGTTTGTTCTAATGATGGCAAGTTCAAGCAAAAAACTAAAAACTTATAATTTTCATGTGAAATAGGAGACCGATAACTTTTTTACCCTGGTAAAGAACAAGTGTTTGTGTATTTACACTGAAATGTAAGTGTATCAGTTGGGAAGAAAAGGGAACGTTAACGTCATTTCAAAACTGTCCGTTCAGGGATTGAAAAGGATTTCCCACTGAATTCTGTGTTAAGAAAAGAAATGGTAATTCGGTTAAAATATCAATTAAATGCTCAACAATCTACTTTTTTCAAGACATTAGATAGGAATAAAGCAGTAACTGAGGCATCATTTCGAGTTTCCAAAATTATTGCTCAAAATAAGAAACCATAAGAAGATGGTGAGTTTATCAAAGCTGAATTTAAAAAACAAATCTGAGATAATATCCGCTATCAAATCTGTACAGCTTTCTGCAAAAATACAGTAGTGAGAAGAGTTGAATCTATGAGTTCAGATATAATTTCACAACTTAAAACTGACTTTGATAGTTGCCATTATTTTTACTTACAACTTGACGAATCAACTGATATTGTTGATACAGCTCAGTTGGCTGCCTTTGTAAGAATGGTTTTTGATGATTTTAAAATAACAGAAGAGCTGGTAAAAATTTTACCACTTACAGGACATATTTTTTAGCATTTAAAAGGCTTACCGACTCTGAATATATTCCAGTAAAGAAGTTGATGGGCTTAGCAACTGATGGAGCTACTGCGATAGAGGGAGGGTAGAAGGGATTCATTGCTTTGAGTTGTAAAGACAACAGCTTTCCAAAATGTCTGTCTTACCATTGTATAATACACCAGCAGTCACTTTGTGGAAAGTTATTAAGTATGAACAATGTTATGAAAACTGTCATAGAAGTAGTAAATTAAAGTTAGAGAACATGCACATCTGAGACGTTTGTTCAGGGCACTGACTGAAGAGTTAGAATGCCAGTATGATGATCTATTACTTCATACAGAAGTTTATTGGCTTAGCAAAGGCAGAGTTTTGCAACATTTCAATGAATTGCTTTCTGTCTTGGTACAATTTTTTAAAGAACAAGTGTGACAGTGTGAAAAGTCAGATCTTAATATAGACTCATTTAAAAGACGCGGTTAAGCCATAGAGACAAAAGATTCAAATAATAATTTAAATTTAGTAACTTCATTAATAAAAGAAAAATAGATTTTCAAGAAAACAGAATAAATAATTATGTTAATTTTAGTATAATTTGTTTTTAATTGTTATAATATGTAAATTATTTGTGTTTTACGGGAGTGTGTCATAATGTGTGAACAACAACCGGAAGGAACGTTTTCGGAAGTGAGATTTGCCTCATGGCAACAGGTCAGTTGGAGTCCACCGCTTGAATGGACAAGTTGTGTTTCTTAAAAAGTCTTAGATCAAAATTGGAGCGGTAAGATGTATTCGTTGAATTGCACTAATGAGCTTAACTTAACAAAAATGTTGTTAAAGTGTAATTAAAACATTGAACTATAAAAGTAAAGAGTGTTTTCAAGTGATAAGTTCTCATTACAATACAACTGAACAGTTATAGTGGACAATAGACTCATGTAATAGAACGATTATTCTATACGACTGTGTTAAAAGAAAAAACTATATACCGCGAGATAAAAATGATTTCAGAAAGACTGAACGTGTTAGTGAGTTATGAACATTCTCAAACTATTCGAGAAAACGACTTTGAATGATGGAGAACCAACGAGGAGCTGTAAAACTTCAACTTGCCGATCATCAGTTTTCTCCTCGTGTTCAGACAATATATTTTTTTTGTCGGCGTTTTGGTATAGACGCTATACATTACCTATTTGATTAATAATCTGTATTATGTTGAAAATTAATTTTTGTATATGTTTCTTGACTTAAAAAATCCTTTATATTAGATTATTTCGAGAAAAAATAATAAAAAAATAAAACTTTAAATAATAAATTAGAATCCTTTGTTGTAGAGAGATGCAAAGTTACTCAAAATTTCATAGATTAAATTCCTGTTGCAACAATTTTATTTGTAGAAGCATTTTGAAGATAAAGTTGATTAATTTAAAACTAATAAAATAAAGGAAATATAAATCCATGATTTGTTATTAAAACTAAATGATAACTAGTATTTATAAATATGATTTTTTGTTAATAATATTTGTAGGATGTTTCTTTGAATGTTTAATAAATCTGTATGTTAATATTTCAGAGACAAGTGTTTTCATTGCAATACCAAATTCACTGTAAGTACACCGTAAAAAGAGCCTGCGACCCTAGAGATTTTTTGTTAATAACGAAAATTAACTTCTTTTCCTTTTTCAAAATTGATGTTAACACATCTGGCGCCCTTAAGTCGAGCAAATTAATAAATTAATAAATTCATAAATAAATAATTAGATTCAATAAAAAACATAACGTAAAACTCTTCAAGTTTAGATAATTTTTATTCTTAAAATAGCTTCACTATTGAGAAAAGACACATTATTAAATTATTACAATTGGCTCCCAACAATGAGGCGTTTTTGGTCGAAAATACAGTGATTTTGATGAAATGCGAACACTTAATCAAGGTAAGGACTCTCTAAATAATATAAGAAAGATTCTTTTTTAAAAAAATTTTTTGTGTTAAATATAGTAAGGCAAAAATGGATTTAGAAAATATAAATATTAATAATAGTGAACAGGTTAGGATGATGATTTTGGTAACTAAAATTTAAATTTAAAACTAAAGGTAAACATAATAATAGTTAAAATGGAGGGAGATGATAATAATAAGTTAATAACTGATTTAGATAGGCTTAAGATGGAATTAGAAGCAATAAAACAAGGAGTTAAAAAGTATTTTAGAAATGTAAATAAAAAAATAACATGTCAAGAGGATAATAGGATAGTTGGGGAACAATGGTACATAGAATATAAACAAATAACATGTCAAGAGATAATAGAGAATAATAAGATAGTTGGGGAACATTGGTACATAGAATTAGACAGGGAAGCATTAAATAAACAATGGCATGTAAAGTTAGGACAAAATTTAATAGAAAGGGAATTTGAATTAAAAGAAGAAATGAAAAACATGATAATAGCTGGATCTGAAGCAAGAAATGAAATTTATAAAAAATTGAAAGATAGACTATTAGAAAAAGCACCTCCCGTAACTGTAGTAACTGGAATAGTAACAATTAATGAGACAGAAGAAGTAGATTATGGGCGTTGTCGATTTGATAATATAAAGAATGAGATCATTTATAATGTAAATAAAGTAAATAATCAGGTAAATAATACTGAAAGTTTAAAAGCTAAGAAAAATGGTGGGGTTAGTGATTTTGATGGAATAAATAAAGTTTTAAGTGATTCAGTAAATAATAATAGCAAATTGGTAAAGGAAGATCAAAATTTAAATAAAATGGAGGGTACTAATAATAATAATCTAAAGGTTGAACAGGTTAGGACAATTGAACAGGGTAAAGTAAACAAGAGTGTAGAAAATAATGATCAGAATTTAGATATTATGAGTATGTTAGAAGCAATGATGAAAAATTTTAATACTAAATTTGAACAAATGAGGCTGGATAGAGAACAATGTTTTCAAGAGTTAAAAAATAACATTGACCAAAATAGTTTAAAAATTGAACAGAATTGTATGAAGTTATGTAATAAAATTGATAATTGTACTCAGGAATTAAGACAAGAAAGATTAGAAAATGAGACAATAGTTAAGCCTAATGTAAGTCAAAATGAGCCTTTTGAAAATAATAATTTAAAACAGTTAATAGGTAATGTTGAAATTAAGAAAAATGATGGGGTTACCAAGTCTGGTGGGGTGAAGCGTGGTATAATTAATTCAAAAAATAAAGAAAAAATAAATAATCTAATAACTAAGGAATCAGCTGTTTATATTAAAGAACGAGTGTACCATGAGACTGTAGATTTTGAAAAATACACGATGTTAAAATTTAGGAATGTTTTTAGAATCCAAGAGCAAGAAATTAAAAGTTTTTGTGAAAAGAGTAGCTTTGAAAATAAATATGAAAACGTATGTATTAAAGAAGTATTTGTGATGATGTATGGAAATGGTGGGGTAAGGATTCCCAAGCTGACAGCTGACAAATGTAGGTCATTAAATTCTGAGATGTTTGAGAGAAGGAGGGGTGATGGTATGCCTGAGAAAGAGAAAGAGAAAAGGTTTTCGTCAACACAAAAGTGTAATGTCAACAAAGGGGAATCTTTTGTTGAGGAAGGGTCATTTGTAAGATCTAGCCTAGAACACATCTCTAAGTTAGAAGTAGTATTTAACATTAAAAATGTGTTAAAAAATTCAATCATGTACTTTAAAATCTTTCACCAATCGGGAAATCATCGAAAAAAATAGATAATTCATAATTGTTGTAATCAATTGAATTTTGGAATGAATAAATAAATGTAAAGACATTTTTATAATGACACACGGACTTGGTTTTGAAAAATAATTAATAGAATAAGAGTTTTGTTAATAAATAAGTTTAAGTTTGATGATAAATAATTAAGAGTTATGAATATTAATAATTTGTGTGTACTAATAAATTTTGTAAGCTAAGACAGAAATATAGAAAATAATTATAAGCCAAGCGTAAAATGTTAGAAGTTTTAGTTTAAGAAAGGTTTCAGTATTTGTTAAAGTAAAGACGCTGGATTATAGCAGTGAATAACTTTATATGTTTATAGAAGAAATAATATTTAGAAAACGTTTAGGTATTTGCTAAGTGAAAGACGCTAAGGTTTATATCAGTAAATAACCGAGTGTTGTTTATTCCAACATAAATAATTATGAAACGTGACATAGATAAGGAAGTTGGTTCGAAGCAAAGATTCAGAGTAGTATTGAAGAAATAATATTCAATATTAAGTAGGTGGATTCAATGTTGAATATTCAACAAAGTGACGAGAGTTGAGATTCATCTGCAGACCGTATTGGAGCTAAAAGGATTTCATAGTCGATTCCTTATCAGTAGACAGAAGATATTGCATCATACCGAGAGGAGTTGTTTGCTTCAAATAAGCAAGCCTAAAATTCCTTTGCATGACATTGAGACGAGATACAGTGTGTTATAAAAGTACTGTTCTGAAAATGAAAAACTTTTGACTTATAATCGGAAATTAACTTGCGTTTTCAAATAAAAATTACTTAAATAAAGGATAATTGGTTTTAAATAAAGTAAATAAGAATAAAAGTAGATTACTTAAATAACTTTAATAGAATTAAATGTAAAATTTCTAAGTAAAGAACTTAGAATAAATTTTAAAAATAAAATTTTCTTTTTGAATTTGAATAATAACATCTAGAAAGGATTACATAAACAGAAAATCGACGATGCTAGTAATAAGATTGGTAAAAATAAACATTATTTCAACTTCGGATGATGCGATTTGAATGAAATTTTTTATGAATTTTAAAATTTTCTTCGTGTAAATGCATTTAAGGAGTACATGAACATTTTGGGAGGAGGCAGGAGTTTATGTAGTAATAATAGAATGTTTTATTCGTAAGGATAAGGCATTCTGAGACTGCATGGAGGGCGTGTTGTGGAATAGGGATGTGTTCTGGGCTTTATCTTGAATTTAGTAGAGATATTGCATTCAACCATTGCACATTTCAACGTCACAACATGTTACTCTGTGTAAGAGTCTAAAGAGCAATTAGAAGTATGCACGGTATAAAGTAGGCGGTTAGAAGAACTTTTGTAGGAGAGGTTAGGAAGAAAAATGCATAAATAAATGTGACATTATTACATGAAAAACTTCATGTAATAAAAAATTTAGACAGATGTTGATTGAAAACAAATTGTAGGGTATGCAGACGCGATCAATCTGCATATGCAAGAATAAACCGGACGTGACAAAAGGAGAGTTTTTATGAAATGAAGCGAAAAGTTTTATAAAATTGTAAAAATGTTGATTAGCTAATTAGAATAGGTAATTAGATGTTGAATTGTAAAACGATAAGTTGTATGTTTGATGTTATAAATATTAAGAAATATATTGATAATAAAATGATAAAAAGTTGTTAGTCTTAAGTGATTTATGGTGTGCAAAATTAAAAAATAATTGGTTAAAGTTTGAGGATTTATGTGAGTTTTGCCAAGACAGATAATAATTAAGTTTTTTAAGTTTTTTTGATGTTAAATAATGAATAAAGGAGGTTAAGTTCTTGTTTTTTAAAGGAAGGAATAGTAAATTAATAATGATAAGAGAGATTTTAATGAAATTTATAAATAAAATAAACAATTAATGATTTTTTGATAAATAATGTTTGAATTTGAAACAATAGATGATGGTGAGAAGTTATTTGATAAAGGTGTCTAAAGATTTTGATGAAATAAGGTGTTAGCTGGGAAACAATGTAAATTTTAATTTTTTGAAGTTTTTTGTATTTAAGTGGTTGATGATTAAGGAGATTTTAATGAAGTAATTTAAATGAGAGAATTTTTGAGTTTTATATGAAGATGATGACTTTACAGAATTGTTGAGTAAAGTGGTATTTAAAATGAAGTTGTTCTGTTAAGAAACTTTTATAAGAAGAATAGTTAAGTTGCATTGATGGTTAATTTTTAAGTATTAAGAGGTTTTTTGAGTACTGCGATGATATATAAAGAGGAATACGGCGATTTTAATGAAACAAGAGGAGATTTAAGGAATTCTGCGAATAAACGACGATTATTATGATTTTTTAAAGGAAGCTACGTTGAGATAAAGAGATTAATTATATAAATGATGTAGGTAACCTGCTTGGGCTACATAAATATGAATGATAAAGAGGTTTTTTGAGGATTAGTGCAACTTTAATTATTAAAACATGAAAGATTTAAGATGGAAATAATTTTAAGATAGGATACTGAGAGATAAAACAATTGTAAAGAGGTAATCTTGAAATAAATAGATGAGTTTTGTAAGTTAATATTTTTTTTTTTGTAATAGTGATGTTATATTTTTTTGAGTACTAAGTAGAAGAGAGGAGTTTTTAGTAATTGTAAAATCAGTAGTTAACATTTTATCCCAGCGAGACAAAGAGTAATTGAGAATTGATAAAGAATAAATAATTATTGGATTTAAACTAAAATAAATAATAATATAAGATGATAATTGAAAAGTTTTAAAGTAAATTGAAGTAATTTTGAGTAATAAGTAAATAATTTTGTAATAATGTTAATTAAAAATGAGAGGTTTTAAAATTTAAATTGTGTTAAGTTAAAAAATGATTTAGATGAATAGTGTGAGATGGATGTAGATTTTTATAAAAGATGTAGAAATTTCGTCTTGGCAGAAAAGTAAAGTGTGGGAAAGGAAATGCTAGATGGCAGGAAAATATACAGACGGCTGTCTGGATGATAAGATTTTGAGTGACAGGATCCGGTCAACAAAAAATGTTGATGGGAAAGTTTCAGTCAACTGCTGTTGAAAAAGAAACTGATGATGGGTTTTATTGTATAAATAGAGATAAGGTTTAGCGCTAATGGAATTATATATAGTTTTGATGAGTAATGATAACGCTAACAAATTAAGATAGTAAAGTAGGATTTGGTAAATAGATTTTTTAGTTTTTATAAGAAAAGAGAATCTTTCTTAAATTAAGTATACTAGTGATACTTATTTTTCATGAAGTCCTTAACTGCTGAAATAAGGAATCTTGAAAATCTATTAAAAAATTATATTTTTTTTTCCGATTTGAAATTTATATATATAAAAGATTTGTATTACAATACCTGTATTGTAATACAAACCTTGTGGGGTTTTGTGACAGTGTGAAAAGTCAGATCTTAATATAGACTCATTTAAAAGACGCGGTTAAGCCATAGAGACAAAAGATTCAAATAATAATTTAAATTTAGTAACTTCATTAATAAAAGAAAAATAGATTTTCAAGAAAACAGAATAAATAATTATGTTAATTTTAGTATAATTTGTTTTTAATTGTTATAATATGTAAATTATTTGTGTTTTACGGGAGTGTGTCATAATGTGTGAACAGCAACCGGAAGGAACGCTTTCGGAAGTGAGATTTGCCTCATGGCAACAGGTCAGTTGGAGTCCACCGCTTGAATGGACAAGTTGTGTTTCTTAAAAAGTCTTAGATCAAAATTGGAGCGGTAAGATGTATTCGTTGAATTGCACTAATGAGCTTAACTTAACAAAAATGTTGTTAAAGTGTAATTAAAACATTGAACTATAAAAGTAAAGAGTGTTTTCAAGTGATAAGTTCTCATTACAATACAACTGAACAGTTATAGTGGACAATAGACTCATGTAATAGAACGATTATTCTATACGACTGTGTTAAAAGAAAAAACTATATACCGCGAGATAAAAATGATTTCAGAAAGACTGAACGTGTTAGTGAGTTATGAACATTCTCAAACTATTCGAGAAAACGACTTTGAATGATGGAGAACCAACGAGGAGCTGTAAAACTTCAACTTGCCGATCATCAGTTTTCTCCTCGTGTTCAGACAATATATTTTTTTTGTCGGCGTTTTGGTATAGACGCTATACATTACCTATTTGATTAATAATCTGTATTATGTTGAAAATTAATTTTTGTATATGTTTCTTGACTTAAAAAATCCTTTATATTAGATTATTTCGAGAAAAAATAATAAAAAAATAAAACTTTAAATAATAAATTAGAATCCTTTGTTGTAGAGAGATGCAAAGTTACTCAAAATTTCATAGATTAAATTCCTGTTGCAACAATTTTATTTGTAGAAGCATTTTGAAGATAAAGTTGATTAATTTAAAACTAATAAAATAAAGGAAATATAAATCCATGATTTGTTATTAAAACTAAATGATAACTAGTATTTATAAATATGATTTTTTGTTAATAATATTTGTAGGATGTTTCTTTGAATGTTTAATAAATCTGTATGTTAATATTTCAGAGACAAGTGTTTTCATTGCAATACCAAATTCACTGTAAGTACACCGTAAAAAGAGCCTGCGACCCTAGAGATTTTTTGTTAATAACGAAAATTAACTTCTTTTCCTTTTTCAAAATTGATGTTAACACATCTGGCGCCCTTAAGTCGAGCAAATTAATAAATTAAAAATAATAAATAATTAACTCCAACTCATTAATTATATTTATTACACAAGGTGAATCTTTTCCTGAATTAGAAGATCCAGTATGGCTGCAAGGTTTTACTTTTCTTATAAACATTACGGAAAAGTTTAATATCCTTAACTTGCAGATTGAAGGTAAGGATAAAGATATTGATGGAACAATTTCACATGTGGTTTCATTCTCAAAAAAGTTGGAGCTGTGGGGGAAAATCTCATCCGGAGTGAATACAAACACTTTAATCTGTTTGAAGCAAACTCTTAACAAACACCCTTCACAACCCATCCAATCAACGCTTTTAAGACTTCAAAAGCATTTCAATTGTAACTCAGTTTGTCAAATCTGCTTTTACGGATATTAATGCTGAAGAATTCTCAACTTGTGTCATACAATATTTTGAAGAAGACAACGCTGCAGTGGTGATGGAACTGATTGACTGTCTAAATGACCTTCATTTAAATCTTCCCTTCAAGCTCTGAAAACATTTGGCCTCTTGTTCCTAAGAAAAAATATCCAATTCTGGTTCAGGTTGATCTACAAGTGAAAGCAATGTTCAGCTCTACATATCTCTGTGAGGTTTCTTTTTCTAGTATGAAGTTTATAAAAAAACAAGTACAGAAACAGATTGACATTAACATTTGGACAACTGCATTCGAATGGCAGGTACGACCTACTCACCCAACATTAAATTTTTTTGATAATAAAAAAAGAGTACCATCCTTCTAATACTTAATTAGTCTGATGATTTTTTTCCCCTTCATTTCTTACTGAATTCTTTAGAATGTAAAATGTAGATAGTTTATTCAATATTTACTACAAATATATTATGTTTATAAGTAATAAATACATGTGTGATTTAGAAAAACAACTTTATTTCAGCCCTGGCTTCTTTTGGTAGCTCACCGTAAGATTTATGAACAAAAAGGTTACTCAATGGCTTCAAAGTTTGGCGACCACTGGTTTAGAACATTGATTTCGGCTAAGAAAGTAACACTAAATATGATCAATTAAACAATATACTTATTTAAACAATTAATAAGTTAGAAATAACTTCCAATTAATTCGGATGAACTTATCTTTCCAAGGTTTAGTAGTAAAAACAAGAGTAAAATATTACAAATTTCACTTTAAGGCCGAGCCTGTTTTATATTTCAAATGTAAAATTATTCAAGGTTATGCAATCTATCTTGCCCTAAAATTTAGTTAAGAAAATCATTGAAATCGTTTACTACCTAGGCTACTTTTTTTGAAAAAATGAAATCATATTAGGTGTCGCAAGACACTTATGAAGTAGCAAAATACATTAATTTAGTAGAAAATAAGAAATATAAAAGTACAAAATCCATGTTTGGTTACTTTATTACGAATGCAAATCCAGCTCTGGTGATGAATGCCTAAGTTAATAGTTATTACTATGTTACCCAAACCTATTTGTCATGATTCTTCAACCACACATCAGAATATTAGGCTGTCAGACCTAATAAAACAACCGATCACACATTCACTAACTTGATGAACGCAGTCATAAATATTAACATAGGCATTTGTAACCTGAGCTAGATTTCGTACTTTTATTTTCATATTTTCTACTTAACTAATGTATTTTGGTACTTCAAAAATGTCTTGTGACATAATATGATCTAAATGTTTCAAAATAAAGTAGATAGTAAACGATTTAGATGATTTTCTTAGCTAAATTTCAGGGCAAGGTACATAATTACCTTTGGGCATAACTACCTTAATTGGTAAATATGGATTGTACATGGTAATCGGATTTCCTTATTAAAAATTATGAAATCATTAGCCTAATTATTTACGTTGTATTCAAAAAATCAAATCATATATTTGTTGTCGGAAGATACTTTTCAATTCACAAAATCCATTTCTTCACTGTCAAATAATAGATAGAAAACAAGGGAATCCAGCTGTTGTTAGATTAAATCCAGCTCTGATTACAAAAGCCTGTGTTAATACTTATGACTATGTTAGTCAAGTGTCATAGCTCAATGTTATTATTAAAACATATATATTTATCATCATAAAAAGTATTTGTTTTATTAGGTCTGATAAGGTTGTAATGCTAATGCATCATATATACAATCACCTAGCCAGACGGAATGAAACAAGCGATGTTACATGGTCCCTCTTAGCATGTTACATGGTGTTAGTGTGTGCACCGATTACTGGATTCACAAAATGACAGCTATGGTACACACTTATGAGTGAAATTATAAAATTTGAGGGTATTATACGCTCCCCAACTGGCTGTTGTTGTTGTTGTACACGGTTTCACCCACTTCCTAATTAGGTTTATCAAAGTTGACCGGTTACATTTTTCACAGGAACCAGAAACGATAATAGTGAATTTTGTTGGATACAGCAGAGTACCCAGTACTTCACTTAACGGCCACGGTTATATTTTCTCTTACCAACCTTCACCTGGTCAATCTCTACTATGGGACCAGGCTCACCAATTTGCACGAAATGTAGATGGTATCTTCTACATAGACCTCTCTAATAAAAGAATAGGCCTACAAATTTACAATTGTATGTGAGCTTAAGCACAAATTCATTTCTATAAGAGATTGACAAGCAGGTTTAAAATTAGAAATGAATAAATTAGTCGAAATAAGGTTTTATTACATAACTTTGAGTTCGCCAGAAAACTGGTTACTTTGACAGAAACTAACCAACGACATTATTTCTCTTTTTTCTTTTGGATATAGATCCTATTATAACAACGAAATGTCCAGTTATTATTTCAACAGTCAGTATTATTACAATTACGACTACACATGTATTGGTTTAAAATTTTGTCACACATAAAAATCGTAAATATCTTTATCTTAGAACTTTCCCACTTAAAATACAGTAGAACCTCTGTTAACCGGCCTCTGATCAACCGGTCCTCTGATTAACCGGCCTATTTCGTAGTGTACTGGTTCGATGAGAGTTTCCGAAAATAAATTGTAATTGAAACACCAAAGCGGCGACAAGTCAAACGATTTTGTCGATAGAAGTATCCCATTGTCAGCGGTGTAAAAACACTACGGCACCAAAGCAGGGCGAGTCAAATGACTTTGTCGATAGCGGTATCCCATTATCAGCGGCCTAAAAACACCGCGGCATTGGCACCCGTCGGTATAGCAGACATACACCGGCAAAAACGTTTGATGGGCCGCTTTTTTCCACGAATCAATTTAGTATACATTATGGAAAATATAACATTTCTTTTCAGTTTTCTTCTGGTCTTTGACTGGTTATGATCTACGTACAGTATACTGTATAGCCTACAGTAAATAAAAAAGAACAAGTTACGAAAACGGAAGCGTGTGTTGGTTTCATTTGAGACGCGGTTAAATGTGTTAAAAAGACTTGACAGAGGGGAATCTGTAAAAAAGCTTTGTGGTGAGTTTAACGGGAACCTCGGATTAACCGGCCAAACAGGCAACCAGCCCGGGTGTCAGTCCCGACTAGACCGGTTAAAAGGGGTTCTACTGTAACAGCAATTTACACTTAGGACATGCCATGACTGATATTACTGACATGTAAATCCATGAGCGATGATACATATACTAACTTGACTAATGTAGTCATAACTAGCCTATTAACTTAATCATTCGTCACCAGAGCTGGATTTCGATTTGTAATAAACTGACCAAACCTGGATTTCGTATTTTTTTATTTATTATTTTCTACTTATTTACTTAGCTCCTTCAAAACTGTCTGGCGACACCTAATATTATCTCGGTTTTTTCAAAATAAGGTAGGTAGGCTAGTAAATGATTTCAACGATTTTCTTCATTTAATTTTAAGGCAAGCCTCACTGTGCAATTACCAATCTGATTACCATGTGTAATCCATATTTACCATTTAATTAATAATTTACAATGGTCAGTATGTTATTTGTTTATATTAGATAAAGCCTAATTAATTATAACCCTCACTTGTTTACTAGAGGCCTAGCAACATTATTTTAAATAACTTTTTTCAAGGGCTGCTTTTGGATAGACCTTAATGCACAGTCAAATTCTTAGATGACAAACAATATAGGCTAAAGCCTATTAGAAACTATGTAATTAATTAAATTTAGTACCTTTTTAATTCAAACCATCTAACGGTAGATAATTTTTTTACAAAGATATCTTTACGTTATGTTCCTTCTCCAGTAAACAAACACAAAATAAACCACAATAAACTCTTAGTATTTATGTGTAAAAATATTAATAACAACTTTTCGTTGTGTAATGTTCACTGCTAATTTGATAACAATTTTCCAATTTCTCTATAATTAACTAGTAAAATAAATTAATAAATTTTGTATAAACAGACTTTGATGGTTACAACCAAGTAATCAAGAATCAAGTATGATATCTCTGGCCACTACACTTGACTACACAGATGAGAAACATTATCAAACAGTTCTTTGGCAGCGGAATATAAAAACAAAATCATAATCGAAGATTATGGTTTAAAAGAATGGCTGATAATAATAAAAAATACCAGGAAAAACTGTGCCTGACTCCTTCCTATAGTGTGACGTCAGATTAGTAAGAAGTAATTTCATTTGGGAGAAAGAATTTAAAACAAAGTCTTGTAGGTATATTTTATTATTCCATTATATTAATTACAAACGGCCACATGTTAAACTTTCCTATTTAAACTGGTTTGCATAAGTCAGTGAAACTTCAAAACGTAATTGTTACACGTTTGTTGAATTTTATATAAACATATTGCCCAAGATTAAAGTGTTGTTAAAATATCAAATTAGTCAGTTTGCCAACAAATATTAAGGAATGAGCTAATGTAGTTATGTCAATGGTATTAACAGAGAAATCTAAACAAAGATATGAAATTGCTTTTACCAAAATATGAGGATTAGCGGAAGACAATTGGAACAGAAAACATTACTAACCAAAAGGTATTGGTAGCATACTAACGAACTATTTAAACTGTACAAGCCCTCTAGTTTGTCGTCATATTATTCAATGGATTTCTCAATGATATATCTGAAAATTAGCAAGTATACCAATATAATATCTACATTAGCAAGTATATTAATCTTATAGACTATATTAAAAGAAAGTCGGAAGGTTATAAACCCATAAAATTTAAGATTTTATCAAAAACTGATATCACTAAATTCTTACTTGAATGAGATATACCTATTGATGAAAGTTGTTATGATTATTGGAGTGGCAGAAGCTTGCCGAAAACAAGAATTGGCCAATATAATTGTTGGTAATATAAATTATTACATCCAAATACACATACTGTACCATGCACTAAGACCAACGTGTCACGGAGATTTGTTGTGACTGTAGGAATTATTCCTAGCGTAAATTTGGTTGACTCGATAAAAAATATTTGAGCCTTCGTCCCAAAAGTGTTAGTAATTAAATTTGTTTCCTAAACTACAGATATGCTACGTGTACAAATCAGGTTGTAGGAATCAACAAATTTGGATCTTTGGCAAAACAAATTGCCATGTTACTAAAGCTCCAGAATACTGAACAATACACTAACGCGTCTACGGGTGAACGGACAGCAGCGTGGCCTGTAACAACGGTCGTGAACGCGAAAACCAAATTGGGAGATGGAGGGAAAAAGTCGAAACGTCTCAAAGAGATGTTGGGTGGAGGTTTGTATTCTCCCCGCTGTCTTCTTGTTTCAACCATCCTAGTGCACACGTGGCCAGTATTATAATTTAACAAATGTTTACGCACTCTTTATTACCTATTACCGTAATTAGTCCAATAAAACGGACTTAACACTGTGTACAATTCCACTCCCAATATCAAAGAAGGAATTAATAATAAATTTTATCTCGGTAAAGAACAAAACGATAATTAATTATGAAGTGACCGTTACTATACCGACAGGTTTGTATGAAATTGAGGATATTGAAAAAAATATATCAAACCACAGCTGCCATCGGAAATTGCATTTTCACTAAAGCCGAACAATTACGTCGAAATGGGTCTCGTATTTAATGGACAACGTTATGAGAACAGTATCAGTGTACAATCAAATTCCACAGAGTTAACAGTTAGAAATATTCGTTTTCTCTCAGCGTTGGGATTTAAGTGAAAATGGATTTACTGGCAATAGATAGTGTTCCGTTCGGAAAGGGAAATTTTAAAAAAGATTAAAGTCGTGCTGAGCTCTGAAAACTCAGAAAATGAACGGTCATGTTCAGTGATGTAACCTTTAGGTTAAGTCGGTTCCTGAGCTTACTTGAGTTCACTATTTACAGAAAATAAATGAAAAAGCAGAGATTAACAAATAACAAGCTAATTTATTTTTCTTGAAAAGAATATAAATTTATTTTAAAAAGTTAATACGACCTTAGATAATAAAACAAATTTATTTAATGAAGCCCTTAAAATTTTTTTAACAACAATGAAAAGATCCCACCCCAAAAAGAAAATTTAACAAACCTTCCCTTTTTTTATTCAAAATTACAAAATATCTCATTTTCAAAAAATGAGTTTTAATAAAAATGTATCTTAAATATAACAAGTAAAAAAACAAACAGAAGTAGTTTACAGTATTGAGTTGTGGTTTGGTTGGTGTAGCTGGTGTATCACTGAAGAGGACGACCTTGTCGTTGAAACGCGTCTGATACTTAGGCGTATCTTTTTTTATGAGAATTGTGTTCTGTGTATTTGTTATACTGTATAGTTTTTCTCATAAGTCAAGCTCAACATTTAATATAGAAGTAGTTTACATATCTTAGTTAATTAGTTGGCCAACAGTAAAAAAAAAACTTATTTATATAAAAAAATTTCAAAAGGTTTTGACGTCAAAATTTAATTTTGAAAACTAACCCCTTTGGGGTCGAGAGAAGCCGAAAGTTTGCTAGCATGTCCCATCCTAAAATAAATTTTATTTATTTTTTTAAATTAAAAAATTTTAAAAAAGAGTCTGATTTGCCTTAGTAATAATTTCACAACATTTCACACACAGTTAGTTATTTTGTTGGGCGACGACCAAATTTCACTCAGATTCGTATAATAGACCTTAATGTGGCCTCATTCTTCGACCAGTTAAGAACTGTATTCACAAAGACAAAGGCAGACATTAGTAAGGCAGACATTTTGATTTTTCATGTTTTAAGATGAAATTTAAATTTATGTTAGGCATTGCTCTTTACAAAAAAAAAATAAATAAATAAATGCTGAAGTTACGTTACAAAATTTTGATTAGGTTGTATGACAAAGATATTTCTATTATAAATTTATAAGAATTTGAAATTGAACTAAGAATACAAATTTTACATGAGAACAAAATCTAATAAAAGATAAATAAACCTTACAGCCTAAGTCAGAAATACAAGTATATAGGATAATGAACTCAAGATAAATATTATTTAAATTATATTATGGTTATGAATTTAGCAAGAGAAATTTTGATTACCTGGAACAAAGCGTGGTGATTCCTAAAACTGAAGGCCCTGACGGCACTAAATAACCTTGAGACACATTAAAAAAAAAAAACCAGTTTATGAAGTTTGAAAGCAACATTGCATGTAAATTTATTATAACTTTTAATATGTTACTCACCGCCAGCAATCCTTTTTTTGAAGTTTTTCCTTCAGTACATATATATTACCACTTCACGTGTTTCGGACTTTTTACGTCCATCGTCGGGTGGTGAAAACACAATTAAAAACATTTAAACACAAATTTGTAAAAACACATAACACAAACAACACACAAGCACAAATGAAGTCTAACATGTCTCTGGGCTGACATTGTACAATGTACTAGTGAGTTATCAGCTGATGTCTACTTCCTAGTAAGCTGGCTTATTAGTTCATAAGTGGGGGTTGCATCAAACTGTTTTTTGTCATTTTTTAGCAAATTATCCGGGTGCTCTTGTTCATTTTTGTATATTATGTGGTATTCTTCTACGCGGTCCATGTATTCTTCTTTTTTGCATTTCTGTAATATTTTCATGTTGTGATCTATGTTTTTATAAGCATGATCACAGTTTACCAGGTGTTCTGCGAATTTTGATTTTTCCGGGTGCCTTAGTGCCTGGATATGTTCTTTATATCGTTTTTTGAAGGGCCGCCGTGTCTGTCCCACGTAGAATTTGTCACATGAATTACAGTTTAATCTATATATACCGGTATTCATGAACTTGTCTTGGTTTGAGGTTTTGTTGCTATTTAGTGTATGTTGTAGGTTTGAGTTGGTTTTGTACTCAACTTTGTAGCCTTGGTGTCTGAAAACGTTAGCTATGGTGTTATTAAATTTGGGGTTGTGTTGTAATACTACGAATTTATTATCTTGTTTTATGTCTGGCTTGGTACTATTTCTATTTTGTTTCATTTTTCTATGTATTGTATCTACTATTTTTGGGTTGTATCCGTTTTTTTGGGCAATATGTTTTATTAAGTTTTTAGTTCCTCTTTATAATCAGCTTCATCCATTGGAACCGATAACAGTCTATTGATCATGTGGTTGTATGCTGCCATTTTATGTGTTATTGGGTGATTGGATGTCTCGTGAATGGTTTGGTCTGTATTTGTGGGTTTTCTGAAGATTTTGAACTTGTGTTGTCCATCCTGTTTTGAAATTGTTAGGTCCAGATAGTTTATTGAATGGTTCAGTTCTGTCTCATGTGTGAAGTTTAAGTTAGGGTGTATATTATTCATGTAATTGCTCAGTTCCTGTATTTGCTTATTACAAAACCAACTCAAACCTACATCATACACTAAATAGCAACAAAACCTCAAACCAAGACAAGTTCATGAATACCGGTATATATAGATTAAACTGTAGTTCATGTGACAAATTCTACGTGGGACAGACGGGGCGGCCCTTCAAAAAACGATATAAAGAACATATCCAGGCACTAAGGCACCCGGAAAAATCAAAATTCGCAGAACACCTGGTAAACTGTGATCATGCTTATAAAAACATAGATCACAACATGAAAATATTACAGAAATGCAAAAAAGGAGATTACATGAACCGCGTAGAAGAATACCACATATACAAAAATGAACAAAAGCACCCGGATAATTTGCTAAATGACAAAAAAACAGTTTGATGCAACCCCCACTTATGAACTAATAAGCCAGCTTACTAGGAAGTAGACACGAGCTGATAACTCACTAGTACATTGTACAATGTCAGCCCAGAGACATGTTAGACTTCATTTGTGCGCGTGTGTTGTTTGTGTTATGTGTTTTTACAAATTTGTGTTTAAATGTTTTTAATTGTGTTTTGACCACCCGACGATGGACGTAAGAAGTCCGAAACACGTGTAGTGGTAATATATATGTACTGAAGGAAAAACTTCAAAAAAAAGGATTGCTGGCGGTGAGTAACATATTAAAAGTTATTTATAAGCATATCCGGTGAGCTAGATTTCCAATTGTAATAAATTTATTATGCACGCACACACGTAAACGAAATTAAAATAATTACTCGGGTTTACATACATATTTCACATTTTGAATACTATTAAAGATTTTTATGACATTGCGTTGCGTGCTTGACTCTCGTGTTGAGATCGTGGTAATGAACAGACAAGCAAGGCAAAAAGCCTACGTCGCAAATGCTTCGGGAGGAACAGCTGTTGCCTGTTATCTCACTCTTGCCCTAGGCGGTCTTCCAAAGTGCGGCTTCATTTGAAGTTAAATAAACGTTACAATAGTGCCGCAGAATACAATGACCTCATCAGTGGTCTGGAATACCATTCGCACAGACCTTATACGTCGTCCACGTACGGTAATAACGATGAAATTCGTATTCCCATAAATCAACAGGACGTGAACACAGCACCGTTTGGAAGTATATTGCATATAAAAGGAACCCTTAGCGGTACAAAAGCGGACGGCGGAGCTGCAACAGTTAAATTGGTCAACAGCCTTTCTATTTGAAGATATTAGATATGAATTTGTCGGTAGCGAAATGGACCGTACGAGAAATGTCGGAATTTCCTGAAACATTAAAAATCTATTGTCGTTGGGAGAGAGTGAAAATGTTGATAAGGTAATATGTCCGTACCAGATCTGTCAAAACGGGACAAATAAGCGTCGGCACAAGAATAGTCAAGTCAACGGGAAACATGTTACAAAAACGGGACTGGCCCGGTGAAAATGAGACGTCTGGTTACTACCAATACGCGGACTTCCTTAACTACGCGGATCTCTAATCCACTCCCGAATATTAGTTGAATTCCACATCTGGCAACGTCAAGATTTTCAAGTCGACTGAATGAGATTTATGACTCCGCCAATTCCATAGTAGATCAATTATTATCCTTACAACATTATTCTGCCAATTCCACATTAGATCCATTTCATGTCCACTAATTTGGGTTTATTTTTAATTTATAGCAGATTCAAAGAGAATTCTTGTTTAGCTATCATCTAAACTGGTAATTCCCTGGTGTACTTGTGGCTCCTTAGGTAACTTCGGAAAGTGAAATAAAAATTAAGCCAAAATAACGAATTATGCCTAAAGGTGTTTCGCCATTGTAATTTACAAACATACTAATTTGAAACGTGTGCATTTGGCTCCTTCCTACTTGTACGTTTGGTTTGTCTATTGAACTTGTTTTTCTTGCAACAGATCTCAAAATTCTATCACGTTGATAATCTATCAGCTGATTTAAGATGTGGAATCAGCTGTTTATAATTTCACTTTACATTTACAATGATAGTGGATTCAATTTTAGTTTGACCTACAAAAGTGGTGTTAACTTTTGGTAGTCATAATGGGATATTCTTATTACGATACACCTGATGGACAAGATTGTTTTAAAAAATTAGCTGTTGCCACAAAATATGGTGTAATTTATGGCTTATTTACATCAGCATTGGATGTCTTGAGTATATCTCATCCTAAAGGTTATGGTGCTACTTTAGGAAGATTTGGTTACGTTACCTTACCTTTTGTTGGTGTTGCAGCAACATTTGCAACTAGTACATGTTTATTAACTGACCTCCGTAATAAAGATGATCATCTAAACTATCTTATTGGTGGAGCTTTATCTGGTG
Organism: Aphrophora alni; assembly: GCA_963513935.1. NCBI lineage: Eukaryota > Metazoa > Arthropoda > Insecta > Hemiptera > Aphrophoridae > Aphrophora > Aphrophora alni. Next base: position 59,412,387 of record OY740770.1, on the reverse strand, counting down.
GAGTTGTTGGTGTTTGGCAAAGATGTGCTTTTATTGGGTCCGTAACTGCTTTAGTATTCGGGATAGGAGCCTGTATTGCGAAGGAAGGAGTAAATGAAAATTGGTCCTTGATAAATCGTGACTATAAAAAAAATTTTGGAGATTTCTGGACAATTCATTACGATTTATCACTAACAAAGGAAAGGCCTAAATCATGGGTGAAAGAGTAGATATAGCCTAGTATTCAAGCCTATGAGTAGTTCAGTATAAAAATATGTACACAATTTTTTTGTTTCCTATTTCAAAGTTATAAAAATTTCAGCATTTAATGTGTTGTTGTTGAAAATTATGTAAATCTAATATAATAAATTATTTAACTGACTGAAAACATAAGAAGGTTATCCTATATTCTATAATACTAGTTGACCATCTTTTCCCAGTTCTGTAATTGTTTACAAAGAATGTTACTGCTTTTTTTGGTGATATATTTTAACATGTTCTACATACCTTATTTCTTAATAATAAAATAAGTTTTCAACATGCAGCTAACTTTTTTCAGGGAAAAAAACATTTCAACTTTTCTAGGTGAAGGTTCATTAAGTGAATTATGCGTTAAAATAGGTATGTACATCAATTTTTACCTTACAATATCAAGTAAAGTAGCTATATATATATATATCTCGGTCACCCATCCAAGTACTAACCGTGCTCGATATTGCTTGACTTTGGTGACGTATAAATGCATTGAATTCTATAGTTTTGAAATTGCGATTTTTTGATAAAAAAGTTAGCTCCGTGTTATAAATTTATTTTATTATTAAGAAATACGGTATGTAAAACATGTTTTAAAAAAACCTCAAAAAAGCAGTAACTTTCTTTGTAAACAATTATCCCCAGTTCCTTTGATGGATGATTATCATAAATTTTTTTTTTTTTAGAAATCACGATATATATACGGTATATATATATATATATAACCTCTGCAGAATTTTTAAATAATATTGTTGACAAACAAAAATAATGTAAGTTTATAATTAAGTATACCCTTTGCCTTGTTAAATACATTACTAAGTGATAAGAAGTATATGTAGATTATTGCAATTGAAATTATTAAGTTCAAAAATGACTTCTAAACGTTAACTTTAGTGAAAGCAATGGTAATTATATAGATTAGGGGTTAATGCTCATTTTCATTTTTTTAGGTAATCCTTTACTATTATAGGCCCTACCTTTATTTTTAAGAATAATTGATTTCTTCAATGCAGAATTAATTTTAACTAAAAAATCACACCGAAAACTACGAAATCTTACTATTTATAGGTGACATAATGTCAATTCTTCACATTCACTTCTCGTAATGTGAAATGGGAGTCATGTATGGTTTGACGCATATGCATTACATCATTTACTATCACAAATACTTTTATAAATGACAGATTTTGACTGGTGACTATATATATATATATATATATATATATATATATATATATATATATATATATATATATATACAAACAACAGGTTTGAAGAGGTCAATAATTGAGCTTACTTTAATATTTAGGGTGACAATAATTTTGCAGCCACAAGGAAGAAATTGTGACACGAACCTATAAATAGGTGGATTTTGTAGTTTTCAAATTATGACATTTTGGTTAAAAAATGAATTCCGCATTGAAGGAATAAATTATTCTTAAGAATTAAATTATGTAGTAGTAAAAGATTAACAAAAAATAAAAATTACCTTTAACCCTTAATATATATACTTACCAAAATTTGAACATAAAAATGAAAAAGAATATAATTTTTAAAAGTTAGAATACATTTTAACCACTGATAGACAAATGTCATCTAATATCAACATTCATGTATCGTATGACGCATGTGCATTTATGTTTTATTAGTAATTTTTATTAAAATATATTTTTCTATAGAATGTTGTGTCATTGTCATTTAGGCCTAGCGAGATGTTAACATTATGGATAAAGACCAGTCACATGATTCATACTGTAATTTAAAATATTACTTTAATAAAGATATTTTTCAAATTATCAGTGAAAAATTTTATTTCAGAGTGCAAAAAATATTATATTACAATTTCAAAATAATGTATGTATTAAAAGAATTAGACAAATTAAAAAAAAAAACTTTAAATAGAATTACTAAATAATTATTACCAATTTAATAAGTTGCATATTATGCCCTTTTTATCCTTAATTCTAAAATTGGCCAGTTGATCACATACTGATATCATTCATTGTATTGAGAATGAGTTAAAGCAGACTATTAGATTTGGTTTCACCACTAATCAAATATTTCTTATGGGCATATTTACTCCTGTACTTGTCTTAATTTTAGTTGCCAAATAAATTACAATTGTATTTTTATATATAATTGCTTATTTAATAATTCTTTTTAATCATTTGATGAGTACGGTGAAATATAACAATATAAATATGTTTATAACATGCAATATGAGCATAACAAAAATTTTTACAAACCTTTTAGACAAAATGTATAAAAGTGGGGTGATTGTTAAAAACAGTATAACAGCCAATTCTTTACATAGTTTTAAAGAGCACAATCCACTGAATAAGAAATCATAAATAGGAAAAGAATGAGCTCGAAGTAAATTTACCGCTTCACACATATGAGAAATCCACTGAATAAGAAACTATAAATAGGAATGAATGAGCTCGAAGTAAATTTACCACTTCACACATATGACAAAAGGTCCATTGACTGCTTGAATATATAAGATAACCTTTCCTTAACCTATATGCGGAGTTATCACGCATTGTACTTTGCACAAATCTACTAAACCTAGATTTTGTCTATTTGAATATTTTGCTAGTTTGTGTATTTGAATACATAACATAACCAGGACTAACCTAACTTATTTATCGAATTTTTGGCATAACATCAACAAATAGGATATATACTAGCATAGAAAACATTTATATTAAAAGTAGCCTAAAAAGTAGTTTTAATGAGGAAAATATTGATATTGTTATGAAAATATTCGTTACAATTACCAAAAATGGTATTAATGAAATATCCATGACCTCTCCATTTTGTATATCATTTTTATATTGGAGATGAATCTTCATTGGTATATGTAATGAAATACCTAAGGCAACATAATTCTCTTGCAGAATTAAATGTAATCATTGAAAACCAAAGATATAAACAAATGATTTAACAATATATCAAAACAGCTGACAGAACTAAATCTATCATCAGTTATAATATAGATTACCACATTCTTCCCCACAAAATACATAGTCTTTAAAGATATTCAAAGAATTTTCTTGTTTTGAAGATCACCTTCGTTCTTTATCTTCCTAAATGTCACTTGTTGCTTCAGTACTTTGTGAATTTGATTCATCAGTAGAAATATGTTTGCTATGTATGAGGGCTTAATGAGACATAGCTTCTAGTAGTTCAGCTTCATCAACAAGTGGTTCATATTTACTCATCCTTTCATTGCATTTCACAAAGACTGGACACGGTTGTAGTAACCTTTCGGGCAATGTAGTTCTGTTTGAAGAAAGACATGGATGAATAAAATCCATTCATGTGGAGTATATTTTATTGTGGTACATAAAAGAGAAGGTATTAAATGTAGAGCTTCTGGTAGAACAACTTCCCATTGATTCTGATTGAGACGTTTTTGTTCCTAATGAGAGTGTGATGGTTTTCCATATTATTCCATTTAAACGCTCTATCCTTTTCCGATAGGGTACTAATGGATTAGTCAAACTGGTTGCAATTCCTTTTTGATGAAAGATAGGTTCTCAATTCGGCAGATAAAAAAAAAGATCTTCTCAGGTCAAATTGTATATAACTTGGTGTATTAAATATAGAGAATAGATTATCTAGACATCTTATTATTGTGCTTGACAAAATATCTTAACAAGGATATGAAAAAGAAAAATGTGAATACTCATCAACTATGTTCAAAAGGTACCGGTTTTGACTAGATAGTGGTAATGGACCTTTAAAGTTGATGTTATGTCGTTCGAAAGGGGAAGTTGCCTTAATTAATGTATTTTTATAGTTGTTAAGGAAATGTGGTTTTAGCTCCACACAAATTGGACACAAAGAAATCACCTTCTTTATTTAATCTAGTGAATATGGCAATTTTTTTCTTTTTACATAATGATTCATGCAAATTATCACAGGGTGATGGAGTGACTGGTGTAACTCATAAAATCTCTTATCTGAAAAAATAATGCTGCAGACACATTAAACTGTATCAGCTGTTATATTGTCTTTTCCTTGCCGATACAGAATATCACAAGAGTAAGGACACACTTCTAAACACCAGCGCATGATTTTGTCATTTTTTATTCTGCTAGGATATTTAAGGTTAAAAATAAATGACAATGCCTTTTGATCTGTTATTAATTGAAAGTAATTCGCTACCAAAATATGTCTCCATTTCTTCCCTTGTTCAAACAATAGCTTGAGCTTCTCTTTCAATGGTTGAGTGACGCTTTTCACAATCAGATAATGTACTTGAAAAGAATACTATGGGTTGACAATTTTGATTCAGAGATGCTGCAATGGGCACACCAGAAATGTCCGTTTCCACAGTCAATATTCCTTTGCTTTTAACAGTGGCCAAAAATGAATTAGCAGTATCTTGCTTTAAGTCCTTAAAATCATTTTCTATAGGAGATGAAGGTGGAATAGGAAATTCCTTACAATTGATTAGATTAACTATCTTTTCAGAAAATTTAAGAACCTACTTCTAGTAATGAGAAAATAAATCAAGGACACCTTTTAAAGAGGAAGAGTCTTGAGGCAGAGGGAGATTAAGAAGAGTTTCAGTTTTTCAGTATTAGGGCGCTTTGTTATGTTGCTTATTAGATAACTTCCCTATAGGGGGGTGCAAGACTAGTTGACCCTAATAAGAGTGGGTTGGTGTCCCTCGCGGTCCCCAGTCCAACACTCACAACACAGACTATCATTATTAAACATGTATTAAACATATACCCACTTCACATATATACATTTCCTTACTTTCACCTTTACTTAGGGTTTTATCGCGGGGGGGGGGGGTGCAGACTATTGAGAGGGGTTTAGCATCCTTCGCGGAACCCGAGTTATACAGGGGTGATAAAATAAAACATCCGAAATACACACACATATAACACTCATACATATTTACAATTCATAGAGGCTGTTACACTTCACAATTTACATGGGATTTTATAAACACTCTAAATTCATATATGGGGATTAGTTTTTTGACCGTGCAGAGCCGTAGCGTGTCTGGGAGTTGTTTACCAGACCACAGTGTGAAAATCTTTGAATCTGGTAAGCTGATGTGAACATGCTCTACCAAAGACATATGCGCTGTTTCTATTCATTAGCCTGTCACTTTGGCCCTTGGTCGGGAAGTGTTCGTGATGGGGGAGGTGTCGGATCCTCCCTCTCCATAGTCGGGTCTGGACTGATGCCCATCCAGTCTGGTTAAAAAGGATACTCTGGGCCCTCGAGTTCTGGGGTTTGAAAATGATCGAAAGAAAGTGATCCAAGGGTATGCCCTTTCCTAGAGTCTCATTGCAACCGCCTACTAACACGATGTGCTGGTTAACTCATTCATGGCCTCTACTTCTGCAAACGTCAACCCAGATAGTGACAAGCGACAGCTATTGGCATCGTCTGAAGAATCAATTTGTGTGGATTTAAAAAAAAGTAATTTAGACACAAGGATCTGAAACAGTAATGAGGTGGCAAATCTGTCTAAGATCTCACCCTTTGTAATAAACAAAGCTGTAATTGGTGCTACAGGAAAATTTCGTTCCATTAGGAAACTTCGGATTGAGACTTTAATCACCAGAGTCACTCTCTGTTGAAAATGACGTTCTTTTTCGAAGTCGTCAACGTGTCTGTTGAACCTCACAAGGGTCTAAGTTCCTCTATAGGCGTTATTTCTTGCCGTGACCTCTTGAATGAGAGCACAGAGGAAATAAAGAAAGAACTTGCTGTACAGCATGTTGTCAATGTGGAATGAATTTTTTGTATACTGAAAATGGTGAGAAAAAAATCAACCAGCTAACTCATCTTAACTTTCGCTACTCCAAATCTTCCTGAGCAAGACTGGCAATGTAGTGTTCGATATGGCAACACTGTAAATGTAAGACTTGGAGGGGTAGCTGGTGAACATGTGATATGCCTTCAGTAAGAGTTTAAACTTGTGAGTCATTTTGTTATCCGTAGTGATTTTTTTGTTAACACTTTGAAGCCTAAGCCCGAGTATAGGTCGGGCAGTGCGATAGCGCTCGCCGCCGAAGCCCGAGTATACATCGGGCTGCACTAAATAATTCTATACAATCGCGATGTCGGCATATAATCGGGTTTCAGCACTTTTGCTTAGCTAATTGGTTATTTATCTTTGCATGTCTTTGATTTTCGAATAGTCTGTGCTGTTGATATGGACTAAATATAAATATTATAAAGCTGATGCTAGGCAACGTAACACGTCTATGAGGAACGTAGCAGACGTTTGTTTAGTTCAAAGTTAGTGACTGAGTAATCAAGATACGTTATGTTTGTTTGTTGTTTTTCTTGAATACTAAATACTTTTTTTGAGTTATGGTGAACTCAGAATGTTCAGTACCTCTTTGTGTACCTGAATGTTTCAAACTGTATCATACAAAGGCCAATTATGTTTAGTGAAGTGCTGTGTAGCTAATTTTGTTTGTGTGTGTATTTTACCCTTTTTCAAGACTAAGGAGTGTTGACTGTGAGTAAAATATCTATTTACATGTATATATATTTAAAAATGTAATTTCTTTAGGTTTAAAATGATATATTATAAGTCATATATGATAAATATAACAAATACCACAATTTTTTAAAAACATGTCCAAACCCCCAGCACAGTAGGAAAGCAGCGCGTTAGAGAGTTGGGCTTCAAAGTGTTAAACATATTTTTCTAGTGCATTCTAAAAATGAGTGACATCAATTTTGAGCAATGGTGTGGTATCAGCTTTTACTTTAGACTTGGTCACAGTGCAATGAAAATTTTTGTATAACTTTAACAGGCCTACGGAGCCAGTGTTTCATCAGACGCTCAGGTTTTTCGGTTGTTTAAGGCATTTTCACAAGGAAGAGAGTTGATGGAAGATGAACTAAGCAGCGGAAGGCCTTCATATTCAACTACAGATAAAAATGTCAACAGAATCCAGGATCTTGTGTGTTCAGATCTTGGTTGATGGTCAGAATGATCAGGGAAGAGTTGAATTTGACTCACACCATCATTTACTAAATTATGACCAATGAATTGAGGACAAGAAAAATGTGCACAAAAATAGTTCCAAAAAACCTTTTGCAGGACAAAAAAACATTGGGAGGGAAATGAGCTTTGACTTAGAATAGATTGAAAATGATCTAATTTTTGGAAAGTGTCATTACTAGTGACGAGTTTTGGGTGTTTGAGTACGACCTGGAAATCAAGCACCAAAGCATGAAATGGCATAGTTCAGCTTCTCCAAAGCCCCAAAAAGCTAGAATGGGCAAGTCAAAAATGGATAAAATGGATGTGGAAATGCTTCTTTGATAGCCAAGGAATTGTCCACAAAGAGTTTGTGCCACAAAGCCAAAGAGTCAATAAACACTTTTACCGAGAGGTTTTTGAAAAACTTAGAAAAAGGGTCATGTATGCGAGATGAAATATCAAGAACAACTGGGTGTTATGTGCCTTGTCACAACCATTTCAGTAAACAAGTGTTTGACCAGTAAAAACATTCCTGTGGCTCCTCGGTCTCCTTATTCACCTGATTTGAGTCTTTGTGACTTTTTCCTCTTCCAGAGATAGAAAATTCACCTCAAGGGACATTATTTTCAAACACTCTAAGACATTGAAATGGCTGTAAATGATAAACTGAAGACTATTTCAGTGTCCAAATTATAGCACTGCTATAAGGATTGACTGGCGCTGTGTGGCTTCCCAAGGAAATTATTTTAGGAGAGAATATATAATTATAATTCTATTTGAATAATTTTTTTTTTTTAAAGTAGTCTACTACCTTATATATATATATATATATATATATATATATATATATATATATATATATATATTGCTTATGACTTTCCGTACAATTCTGTAGTTTTTCCCTGCAAAGTTAAACGATTCGCTCCATTAATGTGACAGCATCATCAGGGGGTACAACCTTATTATCCACAATGTTGTTTTGTAACAATTATTAAATTTATAACATAAAACAAAAACATACACACATGCACATATCAACATCATAAAAACACATTATTTAAAATGTACAATGCTATGGCAGAGTTTGGACATGAACAGTCTTTGAATTAGGCAACAAAAATTTTTTTATGAATAAATAAATAATTTATCTGAATAAATTTATAGATATTTAAAAAGTTAGTAAAGTCCTTTTTGAAGCACCCTGTACTACTGGCAACATATATTAACACCTTAACCGAAACATGTTTTGGTAACTTTAACGAATCACCAGTCTCAGGGAATGGCAAGCACAATATTTAGTGTTATAAGACATTTTTAATAATAATATACTAGTATTTCACATGGAATAGGTTTTTAAACAATTTTTAAATAGGCATATCTCGGTACTAAAATTTATTTTACAACAAAATAAAATTGCTCGTAAAAAAAAGTTAAAGTATCATACATTCTAATTTGAATTGTTCTTTTAAGTTTAATTTAAAAAAAAATAATAATAATTTAAAGTCATAATGATTACAATAAATATTTGTGTAAAAAAAAAACGAAAAGGAAAAAAAAAAAAAAACTAAAATAATACTAAGCTAGCCACAAGTTGTATCTCAGTTATTATTGGAATTGAAACAGTCAATCGAAACAAATAACTATCAATGCTACAGAAAAAGTAGTATTCACATTATAAATACGAATAAAAAAATAATAAAGAGCTAATAATTACATGGCTAAAGAAATTACATGAAACAATATTTTTTTACAATATGACAAAGGTCATAGAAAGATTGAAATGACAGTCAATCAAAACAAACAACTTTCAAGGTTACAGAATATGGTAGTACTCACATTTTAAATACAAATATAAAAAAAGTAATAGAGGTAATAATTACATGAAAGAAAATTGTGTACAATATGACTAATGTCGTAGAAAGATTGAAATTGACAGTACAGTCAATAAAAACTTTCGAAGCTATATAATAAAGTAGTACTCACATTATGTAGAGGATTTTTTAAATTTAAAATTATTAATTTAGTTTTTTTAATAATGGAAGCCATAATGGCACTATTTCTATCCAGGTTTGATGAGAGACATAGGGAATATAGACTCCAAAGATATAGGCGAAATAGAGGAGTCACACATATCCATGATCAAGTAGCATAAATTTACTATAATATATGAAAAAGCTATGGAGTATGGTGGTGGTGTTGATGAAAATTGTCTTTTAGAATGGAAATATTTTTTGGAGCAATATAAATGTAAAGACATTTTACAATTAAAGTTCTACTCAGAATTTTCCTTTACTGTTATAATCAAATTTAAATAATTAACTTATTTTTCATAATTCTCACATTAGATTATATGCCCTTGGCTTTGTGATTTCAACTTTTAAACATTAAAAGTGGTCATGTATTATGGAGATTTCAGACTAAAATTTATTTTGTGATTAATTGTTATTATACAATAATAATTATAATGTAATTGTAATTATCTTAACATTTTAATGTAATAACAGTAAGTTAGGTTAGTTGATACTTATTTTGGTGAAAATCCAACTTAAAGAAATATAATTAATTTTAAAACAGTCTTTATGATTTATTATCCATATTTGTAAAACAATTTTAATTATTTTAGTTTTATTGTAATTATATTCACCAAAATAAAGCTTGAGAAAAATCGATGGCAATGCTATGGCTATTCAAGTGTTTTACACGGCAATAATGGTAAATACTAATATCTAGGAGTCCTTTATGCTATCTGTAACAAAATCTATATTACTTTACAAGTTGAGTTAGTGGAGGGGACGGGGACGGGGACTCTACATATTTATGAAATATATTTTATTAATACACTCTTAGATAACTTGGCGGGGGTAATTCACAGTATAGAATTATTTATGTATTTTATTTTGTTTAATTATTTATCAACACCACACTCTTAGATAAATTGGAGGGTATATATTTATTCACATTCACAGTAAAGAAATATCTAAGTTTTCATTTTCTTTAATTTATCAATACACTCTTAAATAACTGAGGTTTCCAGGTGCTGTGATTTCTGTTTTTTAAATAATGGATTAGCCTGAAGAGATAAGCTATCAAATGTTAGCTGTTTTTCTATTCTATTAACTGCAAAGTTATGTTTCTCAAGTTCTTTATTCCACACTAATGCCGAATCTGAATTTGTTTTTAGAACTGTAATAATATTGTTTTCAGGATGAATTAGATGAGAGTGCAAATCCAAACTGTTGGTCTTTTTAGAAATTTGATGTTTATTCTTCCTGGAACAGTTACATTAAAATTGTATGTTTGATTAAAATAAATAAATAATATGTTTAGTAATACAAATAATTATTATCAGGATAGCATAAAAGGAGAAGAAAGAGAATTTTTAGGAAAAATATGTGATTTACTCATACTTTGTTTTCTGGCCACTCTTTGGAGAGTCAAATTATAAAAGTTACTGAGATGAATTATTCTTTTGTTTTCAAAATAATGTTTCATTTTGGAGTACTAAATATGCTAGGTACCTTACTCCAAATATGATATTGAACGAAAATAATATACAATAATATAAGTTGTAAATTTTGTAATTAATAATAAAAAAGTGGGTGTAAACTACTAATTTACTAAATTTTAAATTGACACTTTGTAACATTAAGAATTTATGAAAAATTGCTCAGCTAAGGGCGCCAGATGAAATTAATTCATCAATTTTGAAAATATAAAGAATTTACTTTAAATTAAAATACTCTTAGGGTCGTGTTTTCTTTTAAAAGTGTACTAACAGTAGTTTTCTGGTAAATAAAAATCCTTCTTTATTTTGCTGAAACTGAACATAGTAATTTATTAAAGGTATTCATACTCATATAATTATATTAATAGTATATTACTTGAAATTATTTATATTATAAATTTAAAATTGTTTTGTCTTGAAGAGACCAAAATTCTTTATAAATGATTCTACTTTAATTAGTTGCAACTTTTAATTATTAGATTTGTTATGAGCATCTTTATTCTCATATAAAAAAATATATTATTTTTTATTAAAATGTTAGATTAAATGTTTTAAAATTATTTCTTACATTACGATTACTTATTTAAACAAATTTTAACATATTTACTTTTCATCATTAGTCTTTTTTACACAAAAAATAATATAAGATTGTCTATCATTTTTGTTAGTACATTGTAGCCATCTCCAGGGTGAACATCTTTTGTGATGAGCAGCCCTCGTTCTTGATGTAGAGGTCCATTGTAGACTTAATCATTCCGCTGATGATCTCAATTTGTCTTTACAAATTCACAGTTCTATTCATGTGTCCATCGATTCCCTACACACTACAATCAATTGATTCTAAACTGTTTCTGATTTACTTTATCTATATTGCAAAAAAGTCACATTAACACAATTTACATTGTCTACAAATTTTCTTTCATTACTGAAAAACATGTCTTATCACCTCAGACGCCAACTACTTGACTGTTAAATATTAACTTTACATTGTTCACAAATATTTCAATCAAAATTGCGTCTGACCAAGTCAGACACGAGTTTTCGAACTGAACTCAAAAACATGTCTTACCATGTCAGACGCCAACTCTAGACTGACTTCCTTTCTAGCATCACAACTAAGCGTCCTTTTTCTGATCTACCTATTCAGCAAACTTTCAATACGTTCACATTTCTGGTCCCACGGACACTGTCCAAATCATTTGCTTGACGACAAGCATTGTCTATTTTCACAATACAATATATCACTTTAAAATTTATTATACCTTATAACTAAACATTTTCTACCTTAAATTTATATTTTGGAAATCTATTGTAATTTTTTATTCCCCTTGTTTTAATATTATTTACAGTCATTAATTTGATTTACGTTGTCTTTTCTTTAAGCCAATCATAACTTCCTTCTTATTTTCTTGATGTGATCTCAAAGCAAATATTTCTTTCATGTCAAAGCGAAAGTTAAAAATTGAAGATTACAATTTACAATATAGTGAAACAATTTATTTCTTGCAATATTTTTTAAAAATTATTTATTTACAGACATTGAATTAATATTAGTAGCTGTTATTTCTTTCTTTAGTTTTATCAAGATTATTTACAATAGCAATTGTTATTATAATATCATAAATTTACCTTGATTTGAAGAAAGTTTCCATTCTTGATAACAAAAAAAAATATTGCTACATCACTGTTTCGCTATACATTTAACAATAAAATACATTTAACATTATAAAAACATTTCGAGTGGAGATCATCATTAAAATACATTTATTGTTTTTATGTGGCACATTAGAAACATCTATGAGCTCCTATGGCAAATAACTGAAGTTTTTAGGACTAGATGCTGATAAGAAGTTATTGCCATGATGGATTCTGTTTTGGTAATATTTCCTTGGTCGTAATGGTAATAATTCATTAAAATGTCGTAGATAGAGTTGGAGTTGAAATTAACTTTTTTTTTTATTGAGTAGTGTGTATTAGATGATGTATTAGGTGATTAGTGAGTATTCAATATTAGATGTATGATAAATTGCATATTCTTCCAAGATACAATTGCATATTCTTCCAAGATACAATTGCCTTTTTTTTTTTTTTTTTGTTTTATAGAGTATCATAAGGTTTTTCAGCTGTTGGAACCTACATGGCTTTGAATTTTAATCATGTGTTTATTTAAAATTCTGTATATTATTTTTGGGTTATAACCAAATTGAGTTAGCTACTGTATGTATTTTATTTACTTAAAAAAAATCTTCATTACTTAATGGTAGACTGTACAAGCTTTATGGATGAAACTGTTATAGGCAGGTAGTTTGTGTGGTAATGGAGGGTTAGAAGTATTATGTGGTCAGTATGTATAGGTTTTCTATTTTTCCACTTTTTACAACTTCAAATTAGTTGAGTTTAATTTAAATTGTAAACACATTTACATGTTACACATGTTACATTTAATTGTAAGCATAACATATTTTGTCTTATCTTTAGCTACCAAAACCCAAATGAGGTAATCCAATGCCTTCTTGTTTTATTTTTAGAAGTTTATTAAGATGGTGAACAACCTCTTTTTTTCAAACTTTTCCTGAAATGAACAATTTTTCAAACAATTTCTTAATTTTGTTAATGATTCAAATCTCAGTTAGAGCATACTCATCAACATTAGTTGAACAAATCAGATTTTCACTTGTTTTTCATTTTGACAGAAAGAACCAAGTAAAAAAATTAACAATTTAAAAAAATCGTGGCGTTTCAAACTTGCTTCACATATTTTATTGTCTATATAATATACTATTGATGACGAAGGAGATACTTCCCATATTTATATAAATAGAAGTGTAGTGAGCAAATTTTCATTATATATATAATATCAAATTTTGCTATTTTTAGAAGGATGCCATAACTTTGTGTTACTACCTAAAAATATAGTATCTACATTGTTATCCATCTAGTATTAAGAGTTACAATTTAATCAAAGCGGTAGCTTGGTATTATATTAAATAAATACTACAATATAACAATATACTGTACTACACTATTTAGGCATGGTACATAATAATAGAGTTCTCCTATTGGTTGTGCTCAAATGACCAATGTTTCATTCTTAGATAAATTTATTAGACAGAAAAATCCGAACTTCCTTCTTAACTGATGTTTGGTGATGTTAGTAATCTTTTATTTTAAATAAAAGAGAATATAAGTTAAAAAGTTGAGTCCTTATATAAATTTAATGTGCTGTCAATTCTCCGGATATTAAAAAATAAAATGTTTTCTGATCTTAAGAATTTCTAAAATTTGGAGAGAAACAATGGACAAAGCACAATTTCACATCAGCATGAACATAAGGTTTCCTAGCTTCTAATTTTTCATTTTCTAATTTAAATCTCTCTTAATAATATGTAATAATAACTTTCCGGTACTTCTTTTATTTTGGATAATTCTTGAAATTAATATATTATTATTACTTTTCTTACTTGTACAAGTTTATCAGCTTCTTTTGTTTATCTTCAGTTTTCATTGTATATTTTAGTTTCCTCTGAGGAAACCTTTTTATTTTGTAGGAATATTGGACATGATGAGGTATTTGATTGGTTACTTCTGTTAACAGAAAATGGGGGATTGCAATCATAAGCTAAAAATATAACAATGTCAACTTAAACAGAATATACAACAGTAACAATACCTGTAATTTCGCCTTGGCCTCTTTGTCTGCTATTCTGTCCATCAAACATCCTGTGGGACAAATAATATATACAAATTACATTTAGTTTCTTAAAACCATGAAACTAAAATAAGATTGTAAATTGATACTCCACTTGTAATAGGCCTCCCCACATTTTCATAGGAGTTCTTTGCAAATTCTAAGAGAAAAAATACAAAACTTTTTCAATTCTTTTCAAATTTGGTTGGTATATTGATTACAATAATACTTAACATTTAACCAAAATTTGATTACAATCGGTTGTGTTAATCTTTAAATATAACATTGCATATTCCAGGAGTTAATAATTAGTAATAAGTTTTATTATGTACGTTACATTTAAGCAAAATAAATGTCATTAAAATCTATAAGGTGACATTGAGCAAAATTAAATTTTTGGGTGATGATTTTACTTTTGACAGGTAAAACATTCCCCCCCCCTATTTTTTAATTAAAGGCTAAAACCATCATCACCTTATAAAAAAGGAATAAAGAGCATAAAACAAAGATGCCTAGCCCTTGAATACTCTAATACCAACAGGGTTGGAAAAGAGTAAGAGTTGGTCAAGAGACACTTGATAGGAAAGATGAAAGAAAGGAATGAAAAAGGGTAGAGATCTAGCTAGGTTCCCACGTGATTGTAAATTCCATACTCACTAAATCGGGCCCCTGAGGGACAAGGTAATACAAAATTTTGACCAATTATAATACCTCAAAAATGTCATGTAGAAAATGTTACACAAAATTGTCGCCTTCTTTCCAAAACCGAGTCAAGAGATATCAATAAAAAAGTTAAAATATGCCATTATTTAACATTGTCTTATTAAATTGGATATCTCAAAATGGGCAAAGCTATTTTAATCATATTACTGCAAAATTTTAAGATAAAAAACAACAGTTTTTAATAAAGAAATTTACTGTAATACAAAAATTATGCCTCTTAACTCTAGTACATAACACAAGAAACAAATTCATGCCAAACAACAAATGTTAGATGAACCTAATTATTGCCTTACTACTGATGTCTTCAAAATTATTCGTTTATCAAAAATAGGTTGTTTTAAATTATAGATTAATATTGTTGAATTACTGTTTCTGTTTAGAAAGAGGTTTTTTATATCAATATCTAAATAGTGAGACATGGGGAACACAGTTAACACTATGGGCTAATTATTTAGTATACATACCTTTCTACATTATTTTCTTTTTTTTGTTCTATCCATATTTCTTTGCTTTTGCTCAAGTGCCTTCTCATCTTAAAAAAAAATAAAATAAAATAAATCACAATTGTCGTATACATAATCATACAATTTGTAAAATAAATAACATTTTAAAATTACTGTGAAGTCGGGTTAATTCTAATATTTGTTTGCTGAAGCTGTTCAGATTAGGGAACATTAAAAAACAAAACAAAAATACGGCAAAAACAAATACTTATTACATCAAATGTTATTGAGAACATTTACAAAAGAATTTTACCTTAATATATGTAAAAACAACAAAAAGATTACACGAACAAAGATAGGGAAGGTGTTGTACCTTGGGACAATTTTACATTGCCATTTTTTCAGAGGCTTAAATATTATTCAAATTTGCAGAAAACATGTCACTTTACACTTACAGATATTTGGGAAGTATTCATATTTTTTTATTTAAAAAAATAATTAAACAGAAGTATAGTAAAAAATGCCCTTTTTAAAATATGCTGCAAGTATCTCAAGGTACAACATAGTGTAGTACCCCCTAGGATAATATATATTGTACTTTGGGACTGTATTGCAAATATACAAATAAAGATCTAAGTCATAATAAAATTGTTTTAATAACATACAATTGTATTGAATATTTAAATTTAAGTTACTTTCCCTTCATCACAAATGTTAATAGTATGTTTTTATACTATTTTAAAGTTAAAATAGACAATATCTAAAAAAAAAATATCAAATACTCTGTCATCGAAAAATCATAAAAAATACTACATCATTGTAAGAAGGGGAAATTAATGAATGCATTAGAAGAGTTCGAAATATATAAACAATCTAAAAGCAACATCAGTTTATTGTTGAATGAAAAACTAAAATTCGACTTAAGCATAATTTACAATACAATAAAAACCAGTATAGATAAGGAACCCCCCCCCTCTTACCACTAATACAGGTAGACAGCATTGATAGTGTGTTGTGACAGTAGGCCTACTACTAGAAGAAAATAAAAATAAAATGTATACAGAAATTGTGTTAAGTATTGTATGTCCGTGTATTTATGTATTTTTAAATAATGACAATGTAAACTACCCAACAACCACTTGTTAATAGCTAAAACGGCCATAGTGTGACATTAAAAAGAAAAGTATATTGACCATTTTTGACAGTAAGTTATATTAATATATTTAGTTAAAAATACAGTCAATTAAAATAAATTAGATATCAATAGAAAAACACCATTAAAATTTACTCATATCATACATAGAGTGTTGGTATTCTTATATTAAAAACCTCAAACTCAATTTTAAATTTGACACTGTCTCTTAGAGAGATAATTCAACAGGGAGCCTATTAAATAATATTGCACCTGTATTAATGGTTTGGCTATTTAATATTTTCAAGTTCACCTTTGTCCTATAAATATATTCAATTCTATTCTTTATTATCTTCATTATAGTAGCACATATATGCAGTATACATTTGAGTTGTCATAATAGCACAGTACATTAATTGGACTATAATTATAAAATACAATTAAGGTCATATTAAAGCAAATATAAAACACACAAACAATATAAACAAATATTTACAACTGACAATACAGCTCCAAGTATTCTTCCACCAAGCAAAATGCATGTTGTGCATGTTAGGTAACTAATAAGATGCTTTTTAAACTGCACAATGCAGCTTATATCTCTCAAGAAACCTGACAATCCATCATATAACTTTAGACCAAAGTAGTCAACACCATTTTCAAACAATTTAAGTTTATATATTGGGTATTGGAGAACGTTTTTCCTCATGCCTTTGCCCACTGCTATTAGTATAATTTGCTTTGAAAAATAACAACAATGTTTAAAATATAAATGCTAGGCATAAATACAGGAGTTAAAAAGCTTAATGTCTTGTATTTCTTTCACTTAAAAGAAACAACAAAACTTCTATAAGACTTCTTCATGATGCTTCTGACTGTCATGGTGTCACTTTTGAATTTCAAAGTTTGGATACGTGGTTCCAATCTGTATATTGTTTTTCCACCTCTATATATGTTATATTTTATGAGTAATGTAAGGAATTATGTTATAATTGTATTTAATGTGAATTTAATGGTTTACAAAAGTGGTGTGGAGGTTTTTTGTTCACTGAAGTATAGTGATATTTCCAGGCTAAATTTTTAATAATTGTGTTGATAGTTATTCTAATAGGTTTAAGATAACTTAAATTTATTTATATTGTGTCTTTTACTTATTCAAATATAATGTCTTTACAATTACATTGGTTTATGATAGGCTATTATTTTGTTATTTACTCAGCTTTGCTTACAAATTGCATATTTTAAAGACTAGGTTATGTTATTTTTGCGACGTCCATAGTAGTAGCTCGATTCTTATAAATTAATCATTTACTAAATTGAGATGTTGATTGTACTGTTACAGTACTGTGAAATCGTACATTTTCCAATATTATCCTGTTCAAAACTTAAGATAAGTATTAGTTTTATCGATAGAACTGGTTTTGAATTATTAAAAAACTTAGTTCTTTGAGCAGCAACCAATTTTTCTAAAGGTAAATTCCAATCTTTGGCCAATCTATGTTAAATTTGTACAGTAAACTTTCATATACAATTTTATTACGTCAACCAAAAAGTTGAGGACTCGATTTAACAGAAAAATATATTCTCCCCTCCTCAGTACAAAAATCACTCACATAGATTTTTGATTCACTATTATTGTTTTAAATTCATCTTAGATGGACAATTGGTAATATATGTTGTGACGGTTCAATACTGTACAAATCTTGAAAAAATTGATTTTTTGAAATAATTAAGGTTTTCTAAATGCCAAAAGTCTAGAGCTATGCAAAGCAGGTTTTTGAAAACTGACCCCGGGACTTAGAATAGTTAGCGGTAAATGCAACAAAATTGGAGAAAAGAGGTGTTGAAAGTGCCAAAATAAGTTTCTTGAAGCATTCTTTGAGTCCTTTATTACAAGTTTCTTTCCACATTGCATTGTTTTAAAGTTAAAAGTAATCAAAGGAAGAGAATTTCCGAAAAATACCTAAAAATCCAAATTTTTTATATTTTTCACAATGGAGTTGTAACAATGAAGGAAATGTAAGAAATGAATTTTTTTTTCATAAAATAAATATTTAGAAGTTGGGAAAAACACGTCAATTTCATAAGTCCATAAGACAAAAGTAAAAGAGAATTTTTCAAATTAATGGTATACAAGTTCTCACCTAAGTTGCATAGGTGATAATATTCAATAAAAAAATTGAATTTCAATGAAATTGAAATGGTGAGAGAATTCAAGCATTCAATTATTAAAGAATAATGTTAAAGTGTTGTAAATTCAAAAATAGGGTTAAAATGTAGCATAAGACAAAATAAAATGAAAAACCTAAATTTTATTTTAAACATGTGAATAATGAGGGGTTAATAAAACAATAGTGCAGAGTGTGAATCAAAGCAAACCATGCTAAGTAAAACCTTCATAAGGCGACTAGAAAAGTTTTCCATTAAACTGTACACGAAAAAGTGAACAGAAATCAAAACAATCGAAAGCTGTGAAAAATAAATTTGTAGAATAATACATTTTGGGAAAAGTAGATTTTCTCGAGAACAGAAAGTTTTACAGCCACGACTCAAAGTCTTAAGATGCACCAGAGCAAGGGGAAGTCGATAAACTTGGTTACATGAAAATCACAGATTCCTGAAGAAAAGTATAAGAATTTTAAGGAAAACAAAAGCCTATGATACTAAGGTACTCAAGGCCAGAGCTCCCACGCACCTTACTCACAGCAGATAAAAAATGGTGGACTGCACAGTAGACTTAATAATGTAGAAAATTCACTAAGATTTAAAGTTAAGATAATTAAATAAATACCATTAGATACTAAATAAAAAATGGTACACAAGCTAAAAATTATAGTAATAATAATTAATATAATAAATACTTACCTAAAAATGGAGGAATAACGAAGAAACTAAATAAATACTAAAAGACGAGAAAAAGGGAATTGTTGGTACCAAAAAATGGTATGGTGAGGGAGTAATCTCCCATATATATATATATATATATATATATATATATATATATATATATATATATATATATATAATAATATATGGGTTGTACATGCTCCTGAGGGGATCGTTGAAAGATCTTAAGATAAAAAATAGGGTGTTATGCTGTCAGACTAAGTATCGAACTATGAGCTCAATTTTAAGACCTGCATAGAATTAGAAAGTTTTAACAAGGTAAATTGGCAACGAGCATGAAGTTCGGAAAAAGTCGGGAAATTCTTAAAGAATTAAAAATCATAGTTAATTTTAAATCTTACAAAAGTGCGAAATAAGAAGTTATTGAAAAAATTATATGACACATTGAAATAAATATCTAATTTACTTTCTCTAAATAATTTAAATGGCTTTCAAAAACAGCTTCCAAGAAGATATGAGAAATATTAAATGAACAATTTTAGACCTGACTTGTGTCTCCAGCTTTGTGATGTATTGGCTTACCAATTAGATCACAGTATCAGATAATTTTTAGTATGAAATCTCATTACTTGTGTTAAATTACAGCATTTAGGTTTCTTAATTAACACTTAAATTGATATAAGATCCATTGACTTGGAATACTTATTTTGAATTTGTAATTCATTTATGTCTACTTAGGTAGATGTGGAAGAAAAACTGATATCTAACTTACATATCTGTTGAAGCTGAAACATCTTTTAATATAAAATAAAATTTGTTTATTGTCGGATCTAAGCTCAGAGTTACATTTTTTCAATGATAATCTAAGCTTATCAACTTCTACCTGAAAAAAAAAAAAAAAAGAAAAAGTTAATTAGAAATTCAAATTCAGTTAAACATTAAAAAGTTCAAGTATATATAATTTTGGTACAGTATTTAAGATTTCTACAGCACCAATGACATTTAAAAATTTGTTGATTGTCTGTTTGCTGTAGCATCTTAGCAGAGAATTTTAGTATTATTTATGTTACAGATAAAAATCTGTGCGATTATACCACAATGGGTCCTTTCTTCCTACAATACTAAGGAATACTTTCTTCCTTCCAAACTTACCCATAGTCCTTATAACCCTTATAAAGTACAGAATGTCCATGTTTTGAATATCCTAAATGTCAGTTCCACAATTATTTCAAACAACTTCCACTGAATAATATCATAGCTGAAACATACTTTTAATAAATTACTTGATGTTTCAATCTCCCCATATCTATTGCAAGATGGATCATCCCACTTATGTGGATAACATGGAAATATTGTAAATATATAATAAATAACAACAAAACTGTAGATTCAATAGAATACACCATCTATTCTAATTTTGCAGACAGATGATCCTACTAAACAATTCAATGACAAACTAAACTAAATCTTCAATTGTAGGCTATATAAGACAAAATCACAAAATAACCTAGAAAGGCTAGCTTTTTATATTGGCTAACTATCTCTTTGCAGTGGCTGACTTGGAAAGAAAAACATTAATGACAAGGAGCAATGAAATTAAATCTGTAATGGCATGTGATTGTAATAATGTGGAATATTTGAATATTGTATAGTTAAAAGGAAGACATGTGATTGGACCAAGCACAAGTAGGTCAAAGATTTTGATTGGTTATTGGAGCATGGGGAAGTGTTGTAAATTAATTTAAAAGCTGTAAACTTTTAACTAAAAACATCCAAGAAGATAATATTGTAAAATAAATAGGTTTAGAATGAATTTACAATTAATGTTTTAGTATATTATAATATAAGTGTGTGTATGAATGTAATTAACAAAATTTTGCTGTGTTAGTAGATCTTAAATAGACACTTAATTTTGAAGCAAGGAGGAGAGTTCAGTCTTAGGGAAGTGTTTGAGTTGGTAAGATGTGTGTTGAACAGTCTTAAGGGAACGTTCAAAGTATTAACATGTGTTTTAAACAGTTGGTTAGGAACGTTTAAGATGGTGGGATGTGTTAAAAAAAGTTATAAGATCTTGATGAACAATGTAGTGTTAATATGAGACGTATTTTTGATGAGAAAATTGATAGACCGATGAAAGTGACGATTTGAACATGTGTTTGGTGATAGAACTAATTGTACAAACATTTTAAAATAAATATTCTTGCTTTTAAACATTAATCCTATTGGACAAAAAACTTTTGAAATAAATAAGACTGTCGTGTGAGTCAAAACAAATTATTTTCTTTAGAACAATTTAGAGAAATGTCATGTCCCGGTGTTTTAATACTTTCTAGATAAGGCAGAACTATTTAAAAAATGATGAACAGTTTGTTAAATCCTTATGAAGGAGTTTTATAACATTGGGTATCTGAACTTTGAGCACTGGAAGAACTGCGGTTTGAAGACTTCTTTGGAATCACAGGACATCAGGGTTCATCGCAACAGATTTTTTATTTTTTTTTTGTGTAGATGTCTTGGTATATACATCATAAACAATTTATCGTGTTAAAGATGTATATTATGAATAGAGTATGATTTTGCTAGATGTATACTTGTTTTATATATTTTTTTAAAGGATAAATTCAAAATAATTAATTTTTTATACATAATTGAGTCTCCTTTAGAGACACAGAACATTACTTTTTTAATGATTTAAATTCTGTTGTTGCAACACTAAAATGCAAAGTATGAAATTCATAAAACTTAACTTTTCGATTTAAATTTAAAGAAGTAAATTCAGATAAAAGATTTTTTAACCAGTATTTAATAATAGCATACCAATTATCATCTATGTTTTTGACGTTATTTGTAATGATATATATGTCGATTATATAAATATTTTATGTACAATTTCAGTAAAACAAGACTTAGAATCTCTTTACAATCACCTATTGCAAAGTACCTCTTAAAAAGAAGTTTTGACCTCGAGAGACTATAAATTCAATTAAACTTTTAACTTTTCAAAATTGGTAAGCTAACGCTACCTGGCGCCCATAAGCTGAGCAAATTATTTTCTTCTCTTTTTAAAAATAAATTAAATTTAAACCACATCCCCTTTTTGAAATATTTATATCATATATGTCATATGTATATTATATTATTGATGTAACATATGAATATAAGCATTGAGTAATTGTCAGATTTTTCAGATATACATAAAGACAATTTAGTAATTTTTTAAGTAACTTAAAGAGATTGTACAACAAGATTGACAATAAAGTGTTTGTTAGAAGAAGTTCTGCTTATGGTGTATATTATTTAAAATACAGTTCTCCCTTGCCATTAGTGGGTTCGGTATTCATGTTTTTGTGTATTCGCAGAACATCACACTACAGCTAGCTAGAAGTCATTGCCTGCCTAGTTTCCCCACCACAGCTTGGTAGAAGACGTCACGTAATCTGGCTATGACACATTTCACACATTCTACCTCATTTCAGGCAAAATCCTTCAGCTTGGACAAACAGTACTGAGTTAGTAGAGTGTTTTTCAAGTCTTAGATGAGAGCTGTGATGTTTAGAGTTTGTTTTCTTTCGTGTTGTAATACCGGAAAAAGGTTAATTTGAATTAAATATTTAAAATAGCGGGTAATCGTATTGGGTGTAACATGAGTCAAAAACATGACTAATGATTTTCAATGTTAAACAAAGTAAATTCATAATAAAATAGATTTCCAAACCTAAATAAATAATAATGTATATATTTTTAGGAAATTTAGTAATAAAAGTTTAATGAATTGTGTGTGTAGTTAAATTGAGAGATTTGGACAATTTATGAATTGCGTGGTAGTAGAATAAAGGACTAGATCAGAGTTTTGGAACTGGACGAGAAAGATATCGCTTACACAGTGATATTTGGGAGATGTCCTGAGACCGGATATTGGAAAACCACCATGTGATTTCCTCAGTCTTAGAATGGAAGTTGACAGAGTGAGACCTATTGAAGTTAACCAAGTTTTTTGTTAGAAATGTAAAGTATATAAAAACAGTTTTTGTGAAGGAGTTATAGTGGACAGACACTTTTAATAAGTACCTACTAAGAACAATATTTTCACGTATTGAAACAGTATTAGTTTAAAAATAGCGGAAAGAATTAGAGTTTTCGGTATTGAGCACATGGTGTGAAATAAAGACAAAAGACTATCATATTCACATGCGAGAGACGAACAATGGTGATAAAAAATTGCAATATAAACTTTACGAAATCGGAAGTGCGTTTAAAGTAATCTCAACGGTAAAACTACCATGCATGACATAGGACACCTCGACTAGATCACATTGTGGACAATGACTCTCTAAAAGATTGGTAAAACGTGTTATATAACACGCCATATCTAAATTTGTATATTGTATAAAATTTATTATGTTCTTTGTTGTGTTAGCTATAAATTTAATCATTTTAAATAGTTAAACTTTCAAGTCAGGATACCAAGAAGGTTACTGACATAGTTAATTTTTTTTATAATGCATTTTGATAAATAAAGAAACAAATAATTTTAATAGTTTCAAATTCATAAAATAAAATTGATAATTGCAATCTAAAAATAAATTTAACATTTTTAAATGAAACTAGACCTTGGCAAAGGCAATTAAAATTCAGATAGGATGTTAGTAATAGTTGATTTCTATGATATAATTTTTATGATAAATGATAATGTATAAATGTTTCATGTTTAATAAATTTATGTTAAAATTTCAGTTTAAGTGTTTCTCATTCTAACCAGAAATCGCTGAAAGTACACGTAGAAAGAACTTTGACCCTGAGATTAAATTCATAAATTCAATAAAATAGTTAACTTTTCTAAATTGATGTTAATTCATCTGGCGCTCATAAATACAAGTTTTAAACTCATAAATAAGAAAAATAAAATAAAACTAAATTCATTTTTTTAAATATCTTAAGTAATAATTTTTTTTGAGAATAACCGTCAGTTATTTTACAATTATTACAGTGTAAACATTAAACAATTTTGTTCTTTTATTTTATATTTATTTTACATTTTTTTAAGCATTATTATTATTTTTTTCATTTAATTTCATCCCAAATTTTTTTATTTAATTTAGTTTGAGTTAGTAGCGAGTGTTTTCCAGTTTTAGTGCTGAGGAACTTATTTTTTCTTGTCACATAGGTAACTATTTCTAAGTCTTTTTGTTATTTTTACAAAATAAAAAAACTTCATTTACAAAATATTTCTTTTTTAGGTTATGTAAAAATTTCATTAAAAAAATGTTTTTAAGTTCTCAGATTTTAATAGTTTTTGTATTAATAGCGAGGGACAACTATTAAAAATACCAGGCTTCAACGAAACAGTGTAATATGGAGACATGAAAGACGAAATTTGTTGACAGCATCTAATTTTGGGACGGTTTGTAAAAGATTGCCTTACACAAACTGTGCCCAGATTATTACACAGCGTGGATTGTGATGTTCCAAGTTTGATATATGGCCGTGAAAAGGAATCGAATGAAGTAAAGGCATCGAGATAAAACAGTGTGAGATATTTATAGATCACGGTATTCCCTATATAGCAGAAGCACCTGATGGATTGATAGCAGATTATGAAGTAGTAGAAATAAAGTGTCTTTCTTCTGCTGAAAACTTAACTCCAGAAGAAGCAATTATAGGCGACAAAGGTATTAACAGGCTCTTTTTGGATTAAAAAGAATGGTAAAATAGATCAGATTAACAAACAGCATAGTTATTAATACTAAGTCCAAGGTCAATTCAGAATAACTGGTTGAGATTATTGTCCTTTTGTTGTCTGGACACCTAAAGGCATGTATACAGAGACAATCCAAAAGGACGATATCTTTTGCATATCTATATGCAAGAAAATCTTCAAAACTATTTATCTTGATTGCATCTTGCCGGAAATAGTGGACTAACGAAAGAAAAGATCAATGCCAATTAGAAATCCAGAAAAAATTAACATCAGTCGTTGATTAGTTAACTATAATTAATAAGGTTAATTTTATAATATACATGTCATCTATAATAATTACGTTTCTTTTGTTCATTTGTCTGCCTGCCTGTTTGTAAGTTTATAACCATTGTAATTGTGGGTAATGACAATAGTACGGACAATTGTGGGTGGACTAACTGCATGAAAGACACCAATGGGAAAGTTCGTCATAGAAAAAGAGTTTGTTAAACATTAAATGAATATTGCTTTCAGAAATACAATTTACCATCTTGTAACAAGTCACAACACCATTCCCACTAGAGCATTTAACTGAGACATGGTTTTGTAATACCTATAAAATGGCTAATTTAATTGAATATAAAGTAATCGGGAAACGTTAGAATTAATTTGGGAGGGGAGAGATAAGTCGAAAGCATGACTCATATTACATTTTAAAATAAAGGAAAATTAAATTAAGATATAGGTTTCCAAACTTAAATAAATTAATGTGTAAAATATTAGATATAATTAATAATAATAAACTAAGTCGTGTTTTGTTCGTTAAAAATATAGACAAGAGATTTGTAAAATAAAACTATTTGAACAGTGTCGATGTATGCAAGACAAATATCGCGTGCGTCTGCGAGATTTGAATAAGAGTCCGCGCTGTAGGAAAATTGGACCCTGTAGATAAATCTCCCATGAATCTGAGCGGAAGCGTCTTTCGAAGCAAGAGAAAAGCGTGGTTTGCATCAGCCTGGATTGGAGAGTCGAGGTGAAAAGATGTGTTCTAGAAAGTCTGAAATGGGAAGTTCAAGTGATAGGATGTGTTCAAGAGAGTCTTATTTCAAAGTGTTAAAAGGTCTGAATAAGGAGCTTGGAGAGTAAAGATGTGTTAATAAGTATTTTGAACAATGTAGATAAGTGTTAAAAACAGTATTAGTTTTGAATAGAGGAGAGAGTTAGAAACGTTTGGTACGAATAGCGTGTTATGAAAATAGAGACAATAGACAATAGTATTTTCATACAAAAGACAATCACGCGTGTTGTATCTAAGTACGGTAAAATGGTGAACAATCGCGAGGTGTTGAATGGACTAATAAATTAACAGACATTATAAATATGAACATTAGTCGAGTGAAATGAAAGCTCGCGAAGTGTGATTGATATAATTCCAGCGGGCAACTTACCACGCGCACAGAATGATGGAAGTTCATCAAATGCGATACTACATTGACAGTACATGAATAAAGTAATTTACGACAATGGACTGGTAATCTGTGTTATTTAACACTCAGAATCTAATTTGTTTATCATGTAAAATTTATTATGTTTGATGTTCTAGTTTTTTTTTTTTTTTATAAATTTAATACTTTTAAATAATTATATTTTCTATGTCAGAAAATAATAAATGTCTACTGACATACGTATATTTTTCTTATAACGTAATTTCAACAATAAAAACAGATAATTTTAATCTGTTCATTTTAATAAATAAATTTCCAAGTTGCAACGTAAAAAAGTGAATTCAAGATTTAAAACTTAGACCTTCTTAAAAGGCTATAATAATAATCAATGCTAGGATGTATAATATAGACAATCTGTAAGATTTATTTTAATAATTGTTAATGTACTGATGTTTCTTGTTCAATAAATTCATGTTAAGTTTCAGGACAAACAAGAGTTTTCATTTTACCAGAGGATTCACTGTGGAGTACACTTAAAAAAGAACTTACACCCTGAGATTTAAATAATTTAACTTCATTTTTATAAATTGATGGTAAAACATCTGGCGCCCTAATTTGCTGTGCATTTATTAACTTAATTAATTAATAACTTCATTTCTTTTTAAAATAAAATAACTTAAAATACAAACACAGTTCATATGATTTTAATTATTACAATATGACTTTAGGGAGTTAAGTATGGTGGTCATGCTGGGATTAGGAACAATTTGAGAAATCCTGACTAATTTCTTCCCTGTGGGCTGTTTTTTGAAAACTGATGAAGACGAAAGCTACCTGATGATTGGTTGCTATATTACGGACTATATTTTCCTTTTCTTTACAATAGAAACAAATGACATCTCGAAGTAGTTTAAACAGTTGTTGTCTAGGCTCTCTAAGTAACAGTTCAGAGTAGCTCTTTGATTGTCAGTAAACATGGTGCTATTGACATACAAACAGAGACAGTCTAGATCTCCAAAATTTCTGGAGCGGTCCAAAAAAACTAAATTTCCCACCTCTGGAGATAAACTCTCTATGATTGTATTAACTATTTCACTTTCCAATTTATCAATCAAGAAGACTTGTGAACCCTTTTTCATTTTGTTCTGATGTAATATGTTTCTGATTACAGTTTGAAGTTTGAGGATTAGGGTCAATTGAAGTTTCCCCACTTAAATCGATTGTTAAGTTGGCTAAGTCAGCACAGAAGTTTGAGCCACCAGGAGGAAAAGTGGATGGTGATTAAATTCGCAAGGAATGCAGGGCAGAGTAAAAACCTTTTTCTAAATTTGCTAATACCTTTTGGCCAATCAACATGTTGGATTGTAATTTCTTTAAAAATGCAATAAGAGGAACATCCTAATCTGCCACCAGAGTCGACAAAGATTTTTACCAGCAGGCCTAGACGCCCGTTCACTATAAATTCTATTAGTCTCTTCCCCTTTTAGCAGTTTGTAATACCAAAAATGGTAATTTTAACTAGGGTAATCAAAAATGATTATATTAAGATTTATTTTGAAATTGAATGGGTGTGGGACTTCAGAAGTCAAAAGAATGACTCAATGTGAATGTTAAAACTAGGGTAATAAAAAAGGTAAATATAGGTTTCCAAAATAATAATGTTGTGTATAAAATATTAATTATAATTTGTAATAAAAATTTAGGTAGTGTTTGTGTTTTAAAAATAATAGACAAAGCTTGTCGTCAGGCGAATATTTTGAACAGAGTCTGTTTGCTATGTGAGAATAATTCTTGCATACGTTGCAAGAAAAGAGAGGTGACGGTAAAGGAAGTAAAAAATACCCATGCGGTTAGTCAGTCTTGAGGGGAGTTGAGGAGAGTCTGGGTGGAACGTTCGAGGTGGTAGGACGTATTTTCATTATAGAGAAACTTACTCAAAATGTAGCAAAAGTAGTTAAAGTCGTATGGTGACATTTAGTTCAATGAGAGATGTTTTTCAGTGAAAGAAGTTTCAGAATATTAATGGTGACGATTCAGTGAGTTCAGAGACAGTTTGACGTGGTAAGACTTAGTTTTTGGACAATAACCATTGGTAAAGTGATGAAAATCTTTGTACAATACCATGAATTTAAAAAGGACAATTGATCGTCAGGTATATAGATTGAGTCTGCAAGGTCTTTGCAACACAGGACGAAAGGAACTCAACAGGTGGAGGCTTCCAATCTACTGGATCGGTTATGCGGTAACAAAAAAAATCAGAGACACTTTCATAAAAAATAATTATGTAAAAGAAAAAGAACTTTTTATATGAACTTTCTAAATTTATTTAAATGTAAAATCTTTGTTTAATAATTAGTCATTTTGAGAACTTAATTTCATGTTAATAATAATAATAATAATCATCTTTGCTACGTGAGAATTTAAAAAACTCACCATAAAAAAAAAAATAATAGTTTTTTTTTTTAAGTTGCAACTACTAATTTTAGAATTATATAAAAAGGAATTTAAGCCTCTAAGGCAGAATTTAAAATCAAAGGATACTGAGATTTCAAATAGTAGTAAGATATGTGTTATGAACATGTATGTATAATCTTGTATAAATGTTAATACTTAATTCAATAAATTATGTTCAATTTCAGCACAACAAAATAAGATTTTTTTTATTTCACCGAGAACCACTGTAAGTACACTTTCAAAAGGATTTGCAACCCTGAGAAATTTTAATAATAACAATTAACTTCCTCTTTCAAAATTGGTAAGCTAACGCTACCTGGCGCCCATAAAGCTTGGCATATCTTTATAAATAATAATAATTAAAATTTATTTTCATTTTTTTTGTAACAAAAAATATATAAGAACTCTTCAAGTTAAACAAGCTTATATATTATATAACTATTACAAGTTCAAGATTTTCTACATCATTGATAAGAACACAGAAGGTGTTCCTAGCTAAATTCAACTGTTGAGCAATGTTTTTGACAGTGAAATAAACCATGCTGGGATCCACCCATTCATGAAGAAGGCTTTCAGGAAAATCCTCGTTTTTTTTCCACCATGTCCACTGATCCACCCTTGTAATAATGTAAAAATGTTGGTTTGATTAAATATTTGAAAATAGCGGGCAAAAAATAGTGGGGATAACTGGATTAGGTAATATTTTGCACCAAACAAAGTAAATTTTAAGATAAAAATAGATTTTCAAATAAACAAAATAAATAATCATGTATAAATTTAAGATAAATTGTTGAAATAAAATGTTTATTAATTTTGTGTTATGTGAAATCATGAGTGGACATTTTTCGGGGAGTGTGTTGGACTATTGGATCTAGCCTTGAAGGAATTGCGCTTTTTTAACCGGAATGAACCGGTTTGGGATGGCAAGACGTGGAAGTCAGTCTCAGAGAGGAACTTGTAGGTGTTGGTTGTGTTTAAAAAGTCTAAGTTTGGAGCCTGTGGCTCAAAGACCTATGTCAGGTTGTGTTAAGAGTTTTCCGTTAAAAGAGAGAAAAAATGTTCGGAAGTAATAATTTTGTTTAATTCATGGTGTAGGCTACTAACATTCGTAAGAGTATCAAAGACAATGTTCCATGTTTTTTAAGATCGTATATGTTTAAAAGTAGGAAAAAGAACTATATTGTGTAACTTCGAGCATGTGCTTTAGAAAGACGGACAATGAACTTTTGTTTTAATAAGCTGTATGAACTTTATTTCAAGTATTACAATACGAACATTATTCGAAATGCAGGTGTACTCAACAGTAATTCAACGCTAAAAACACAGGCTGAAGAAACGATGCTCCAAAAGACAATGAGTTTCTACAAGTCGGTAAAACCATGTACATAACATGTTATGATTCAAATATGTAAAATTTTTATAATATGTTCTATGTTTTTCATTGTATTTTATATATCTAAATTTAATTAATTTCATTTAAAAAGTTTATTAGTCCAAATATCAGTCAGATAATGGACAAAAGTAATTTTTCTTTTCTATATATTTTCGTACTCAGGTTAATGAGTAAAATTATCATTTTAAAGTTTTAATTTCATTAAAGTAATTCAATACTTGCAAGTTTCATTATTAATAAATTCAATTTTCAAATAAAGTCAATTCTTGACTATGAAAATAGACCTTTTTCAAAGGCATTAAATATAAATTTTAGTAGGATGTTAATTATAAATGATGTTCATGATATGTTTCTTTTTGATGAATGTTCATGTTAATAATTTGATTTTGTTTAATAAATATTTATGTTGAAATTTCAGTTCCAGTGTTATTCATTCTACCAAGTCACTGAGAGTACACTAAAGAAAGAACTTACTCCCGAGATAAGATTTTTAATTTAAATTCATTTTTCAAAATTGGTAAAGCGAAAGCTTCCTGGCGCCCATCATTGCTGAGCAGAACTTTTAGATTAAATAATAAACTTTAAAATCATTTTAATTTCTTTTTTAAGTAACATAAATAAATGAACTCTTCAAGTTCATTTATTTTACAGTTGTTACACCCTTGACTAAATTTAACATGTTTCCCATGACAAGAAGCATGCAACAAAGAATAGAAAGGAAAGAGAAATTTTTTTCAAAATGTTCAAAAGAGAATTTAAATTCAAGACATTTACAAGTAATTTTTTTGCAAGTATTTTATGTATTTTTTTTACTAGTGGATGGCGATACAAGCTTTAATAAAAAAGGAAACTGTTTTATTATTATTATTATTAAGTAAAACAATTCACTAAATTTGAACTTCTAATGGAATTTTTATTTTACTGAAAATAAAGTTTTTTTTTTTTTTTTTTTTTTTAAATATAAGTCTATCTGCTCTTGACATAAGAAATGGTGTAAAAAAAAACAAAAAAAAAACAACTACACACTGCTATATAAAACTGTTGCATGCTCCTTTTAAAAAATTTATTTAAAAAAAAATTGATGAGGCTCCTAAAGGAGTGTATATGTCAATATGATTTTTGAGGAAGAAATGAGTTAAATGTTTTAAAAAGTTCTTCAAAGCTTACCTGTTTAGAGGAAGGTTATTGTATATGCATTTTTTGAAATCAAAATACTGTTAATTTAAAAGTTGAAGAGGTGGAACAACAGTGTTTGAAAAAAACATAATAAATTCATCAATAATCCTTTAAAGTAATTTTTTTTTATAATTCTGTAAATCATAAATAAATATATTAAAAATAAATTTTGAAATAAACTTTTTTTGTTATTAAGAGTTGAATGAAGGAAATATCAGTTTAGAATTTTTAATTATTTTACACGAGATAAGGTTTGAGAATCGAAGATAAAACGGATATACTGTAGACAGATTTAGATGAAGTGCTTAAGATCACTTATTTAATTACTGTAAAAATTTGATACAATACGATAACAAAATTAATTTAAATAATTATAAAATTTTAAAATCATTAGAATTTCACTTCTAAGTATAGCTAGTATAAATCAATGATTTTTTAGCTGGTTTGTAGGAATGGTCGATTAAACCTAATAAGGTATTAGACAAAGACGCCAAGCTTTGTAGAAAGACACTACATTTTTTGAAAAGAAAGAAATTTTAACAACCAAACATTTCAATGTTCTTTTTCAAGAAACACTTTCAACTAACAAAAAAAATAAAAATTAATCATTTTAATAGTGAAACACTTTAATTTTAACTTTATGTGGACTTCTGTTAGACTTTCAACTAATTCATTGAAGGGTGCTTATATCAGAGTGAAACAGGATGTTAGATTAGGAAACATCTGTGCTGGCAAGGAAGAGAAACAGAGAAAACTGACCTTGACCTCTAACAATAACATTTAATTCCAGAACAGATAATCTATTTTACAAAACTACTTTACTAAAATTTTATTATTTTCTTTTTTATACTATTAATTGTTTTTAAATTAACGGGAAACTACCTATCAACAATTAGTTACTTATTTCAATTTTGGAAATCTAGTTAGTTAATTAGTTACTCATTGATCATTCGTTTTCTACATTAATCTATTCTTAATTTCTAAATGGTTTTCAGTTTTTCTTGTTTAGTTTTAATTTATTTCTCTTTCTTTTTTATAAACTGGAGAGTTCATGGATGGGATATGTTCAGTACAGCATTCAAAGTTTGAATTCCCATTGGTTGCATAGCACCAAAATAACCCGACACCAATTCAAACAAAATCTATAGGATATCAAGACAAGGTGACGCAAGCTCCTTTGTACTCAGTACAACCATATTTTCCTCCTGAAGGAGGAACACAAGATGATACATAAAATATCAAGCAACTTGATTATATCATTAGACAACAAACATTCTAACCAAGACCTGTACTCCAAGTGTGGAGTCTATAACTTGTAGTGATTGTGAAAAGTAGTATATGGACAAACGGGCAGAAGTTGTAATATACAATAGAGAGAACATCATTCTCATAATAATTAAACATTATACCATCAACATTTGGTGAATATTTAATATCTATCAACCACACATATTCAAGCATAAAAGACAATATAGAAATATTATATATAGGCAAGAAGAGTAAAATCTTAGATGGTGAAGAAGAATATGACATTTATTCAAACTTTATAAATAAATACTCCATGTTACTTAAAATTGAATTTATGAATTTAATTATTTTTATCTCATTTTCTAAATTGATGTTAACACATCTGGCGCCCATAATTGCTGTGCAAATTTTAAATTTAATAAAAATAAAGTCATTCTTTTCTTTTAAAAATTCTTAAGTAATAATTTCTTGAGAATAACCGTCGTATATTTTTTAATTATTACAACAATGAACAGCACAAAAGCTTATATGGTCATACACATATACTCACAAAGACGATACCAAACAATGTGGGAACAATATGAGAATGTAGTCTAAATATTATAAAACACAACAATTTTCTTAACTTTGTGGCTACCACAAAATTTTACCAATTTCCCCATGTTTTAGAAAATAATTTATACTACATTTTTTAGGATATTATATTTCATTAATAATATTCAAACCTTGAGTTTTACTACATTCTTTTGGCATGTACAATGGTTTCTTTGGACATTTTCATATATTTCTTTGGCCTGAAACACAAATAAAATATATTTTACAGTAGATAAAAGTTGTTCTAAATTTAAGGAGAGTTTAAATGACTGAATCAATACAATAGAAATAATAGTGTGTAGTAAATTGAAACTTAATGATCAATTAATCATATTAAAAAGACATTGTTAAGAAAAATACCTTGCAACTATTTCTTTGTGTTTGGTCTCTGTGTATGCCTTTCAACATCACATAAAGTTTAAAATCAAAATAACATTACATATTACATTTAAAATTCCTTTACAAATTACCTGCATTGCTAAAATTAAAATAAATGAATCTCAAACCTTTGTCATATTATACACAAAAAGACATCTTTTTGAAAATGGTTCGGGGGTAGTTTGTAGGTGAATGATGAATACAATTTTTATTAATCTCTATATTGTGAAATAAGTATTTAAAGAATTTAGTCTGATTTAAATTTAAGTTATTTTTTTAATTATTACAGGTATATAATAACATAATGAATATTTTGATAAGGATATATTTTTTAGGTGTCATGACTAGAATAATTTTATAAAATAGTAGGAAAGGAGTTTCCAACCATATATAGATCTAACCAGTTTCAATATAACACACATAGACCCAAGAGCAGAGACAGAAAAAATAACAGATCATTAGCCCAACTATAAATTTCACTCAAACCAAAATATTCATACTTGCAGTAGGAGAGCACATAATACAAATAATGTTAAACCATATAAAGTAAACCCTAAAAAATACAACTATACTACCAACTATAAATACATCTTTTACATACCATAATAATAACAAAAATATGCCAAATGTAACCTCCCCTGTAAATAGGGATAATGTGAAGCATCTGTTACAGGATATAATAGAAGATTTAAGACAAAAAAATTCAAGATGAAAAAATCTTCAATAAAAAAAAAAGATGATTTTATAGTGGAATGTTTTGAAAACTTAGAAAAAACTATAAACAAAAATCCTCTACTAAACTTATTACAAAAAATACAAGTAATACAAAGTACAAATAACAATAACACCTTTTAAACATCCTTTTACATTGTAACATCCGTCACAAAAAATACAATCTGCATCATACTTATCGACATTAAGTAAACCAACATTCTAATTCGGATATTGCCTCCGGATCATGCTACCTACCGTGTGCTGATACCTGGCGAGCGATATCAAAATTAAACATCGGATGTTCGGTGTACCTTAGGCTCGGGCAAGGGCAAGCAAGATAAGTCGTCTTCAAACTTCAATACTGACCAGTTCTTCTTTACAAGATGTAATTTCAAAAAGTAGAAAAGTGAATCATGAAAGTAATTACGCCGTATTTTTTTTTATAAATCAGTAATCATGTGTTACAGTTACACAACATCAATACTACCGGTACTAAGTTTTTT
This sequence comes from Aphrophora alni, assembly GCA_963513935.1. NCBI lineage: Eukaryota > Metazoa > Arthropoda > Insecta > Hemiptera > Aphrophoridae > Aphrophora > Aphrophora alni. Next base: position 59,377,257 of record OY740770.1, on the reverse strand, counting down.
TTTTTTTAGTGAGTTTTTTGTGTTAACGTTTCATCTTACAATGACCTTCATGCACATGTCAAGCTTCTAAGCTTTCTTTACAACAAATTCCAGGTATCTGAAATTAAAATTTGACCATCCTAGATATAACTCTGTTAATATTTTTAAGTTTTAATTACTGATATATATTTTGTTCAGAAATAATTTAACTAGGATTATTTTCTTTTGATTGTTCAGTAATTTTATTGAAGGCTAATGTCTTGTAAAAGTAGAATAACCTTGTTTCATTTAAAAAACAATTTACAAAATCAAATTATCAATTTAAATAGTCATAAAATCAAAGAATTAACTAGTCAAACTTTTCCTTAATTAAAATCTTTTGTTTTAAAATTTCCTAGCAGTTGTTACAATTCTTTATCTCAAACAAAGATCGAGATACATTAGATTCTTTAATAATATAAGAAAAACTTATTTATAATCTTTTTTGGACATTTTTGTAATTCTGATATTTCCTTTTCATTTTAATTACATTAAAAATCATTTTTCATTACAAAGACTTGTCGAACAACCTGTATGAGTTTGTCTAAATCTCTTTTTAACTTGCTTTTTGCACAGCAAAAGCTGGTCCGAGATTGCAATTGGAGACAGGTTCAAACTCACTCTCAACATTTTCTAAGTGCACCAGATCATCATATATATAAAGGAAATATAAACTTTTCAAAATGACAGTTGTTAATTAAAGGAACTTTGGTTGTGAATTATTCTTTCATAAAGAATAACAAATTTTGTTCAAGAAACAAAACTCTGTATAATAATGTGTCTTCATTTCAGCATTTTTTCATTATCTGTAAAATAATGTGTACTAATTTAAAATCAAAATAGATTTGGATGGGACTGCATGCAAAATATTTCGGCCTACATGACCCCAAAGGGGTTATTTTTCAAAATTAAAATATATTGACGTCAATAGCTTAAAACAAAATTAATTTCTTTTATATATCATAAATTTGTCTTTTCTTCTCAAATAGAAAAATAGTATGTAGATCAACCTAGTTTTAACATGTATCTCTATATATATAAATGGTAGTAAACTAAGCATTTGATAATACAAAATCTTGTTAACTGTAATACACATTTTTGACCTTTTTTTTTATATCTAATATTTAAATTCATATCTTTATATCTTTATTATCTTTATATAAATTCATATTAATCAGAAATCTAACTTTTGTAATTTTTTTTAAAAGATCAAGAACTATGAAATGTTTATTATATTTAATTATTTTTTTGTAAATGGTCAAATTTAATTCAAAAAATTGAAGCTAAATAAATTTTAGCACTTGTTAATGAAATTTGTTTTCTTTTTTTTAAACATGTTTACCAGTAGGTTCCAATAATCTTTAATTCTCAGTGGCCTGGTAACAACATGAAGTATACAGATAATTTAATAAATTGATTCGAAATAGTCACTTTAGAAAAACCTATTCTATTTTCAATAATTAACTTCACCTGCAACCCTAACATTGACAGAAAGGATATTACAAAAAAACAAAACATAAGTATAATATTATAATTACCGGTATAAGAATATTAGAAACATAACCGACAATGACCATATCAATATATACACAGATGGCTTGAAGAGTATGTCAGGAGTAGGCGCTGCCATCTATACCCTCTCAATAAATTTGGAGAAAAGGTATAAACTTAGCCTTATAACAACTAGCTATACAAAATAATTTTAGTAGGCCCTATAATTTTAGAAATCATTAAAATGATTAAAGCAATAAAATCTCAATTTAAATCATGAATACATATATACTAAAAAGGTAAACTTGGAACAAAACACAGCAAACGTATATGTATTAACCTGGCACAAGGTGTTAATATTTGCTCCATGGTCCAAAGCCTTTTCGGGTTAGGAATTCCAGATGGCCCTCTGGTGAGAAGAAAATCCAAATGCAATACCTAATTCCCTAAAACCATTTTGACTTTAAATCATTGATAAGGATCCTACTTTTTGTAAATAACAAAACTTACATAAACATACAATTTTCTAAACTAATAGAAATTAATATACACAATAGTAAATACCCTACTTACAAAAAAAAGTGACCAGTGAAAAGTGCTTGAACAAAAAATCAATACAGTGAATTTGTATAAGGGACACATGGATATACAGAGCCCACCTAGAATATAGGAATAGGTGTCAAGAACAAAAAAAACAAAACAACAAAACTCTGCAACCAAGAAGACTATAGTGAAATATCAAATAGATTCTTTTGTTTCTACCCAAAAGGAACCAGGAACCAAAAAAAAAGTTTAAAATTCAGTAAGGACCAGAATATGGTCAAGATAATGATATTAAAATATTCAAACCAGAATAACTTTGAAATTTATGATCGGATAACCATAATTCGAATTTCAATGAATTCTACAAGGCCTAAGGAAGAGGACAACACTTTTGAAACTCCCAAATTCCAACTCAAAACAAAGATATGGCAAAATTAAGAAAATTGCAAAAATTAACTCATTTTGCAGGATAGGACAAGAAACATTCAAATAAGGAAGCCCCACTATACATAGGCGGAGCTTAAGGCATAGCCAACTGTGTAACAATTTAATCACTAAGGTTGTTTTCTTAATGTTTTTTATATAAAAAGTTGGGCGCCATTTTGCAATGTTTATTACAAAAATAAAAATGAATTTAATTACCTATAAAAACTTTACTCTTGAAGAGAGTATATAGTTTCTCTGAGGTTGTAAGTTCTTTTAAAACAGTGTACTTTGCAGAATATTAAATAAAATACAAAATCCTTTTTACTGAAACGCACATTTTATTATTAATAAACATCTTTTAACATAAAATTTCATACAAATCAAAATATTACCTGAAAAGACAAAATTACACTTAACATTCTACAGTCTGTATTAATCAAAATTATGTTTCATTAAAACATTATTTGTTATTATTATTATGGTTGCAACCAAGGGCGTACCCAGGATCAAAACTGGGGGGGGGGGGCAAGCCAAGGTCATTCAATAATTGAGTACGATTGTACGATAATTTCGATCGACAATAAAATAACGATAAATTATCCTTATTTCACAATTTTAATGTGTAAGTATTTTTTTTATTATTAAAACAAGTTATTTCAACAATTGTATTAAATTCCAGCAACAAAATGTATAATAAATATTAATTTTTTTGCTTCCAGGGGGGGCAGCTGCCCCCCGGCCCCTCGCTGGGTACGCCCATAGTTGCAACCTAATTTCAAAATGAAATTTCTAATTACATAAAAGCTAATATGTTTTATCTTTCACAATTACTTTTATAAAATATTCATTCTTTTTAAAATTAAAATATCTAATGCAAAAAGTTAAACAATGAAAATATTTTAATTATAAAATATTTCAATAATTATATTCAAATAAAACATTTTCTTTCTATGAAAAAACTGTGATGATTCTACAAACATATTATTCAACTTTCAACAATAAATTACAAATTATAACTATTTTCATTTTTAAATTTCTATAAAAAATAGTTTAAGCATGTTATACCAGACACGCACTTATTCACAGAAGTTAAATTGAATGTTTTACATAAATTTTTTAATTATTTCACTTTTTTTCCGGGTTGAAACCACATGGCGTCTGTCTATCAAAATCACGTCTCTCTTTTTTAGATTTTCTTTTCACTTTTGTAGCAGTCGCATTTATATGCTTTGTCTTTAGTTCAAAACACTTCAAATCATATAGTTTTTCTTAAAAACTCAGATAACTTACTTGTCCTTTTTATACACGTTTTCCTGCTTACGTAGTACACTTTGTCTATTGCATCATATTATACAATCACGTCTTTTTACTTTAAGAGTTTATTTCTCTCTGGTCTAAACTAACTCACTTAATTACATAATAGTTCTTTAAATGTAACTTTTAGTTTTTTAGAAAAAACACTTTCTTTCGACGATTCAGTTTTGTTTCGGCAAACAGACTTATTGACGATACGTCTTTCCTCTTAGAAAGCCTTGATTTAACCAACTTCCACCTGGTTGACAACAGCATTAGTCATTCATGTTTCAAAATGTTAATGTAGAAATTTTCTTATAACTAAAATTATACCTGTTCTAAATATTAACATACATATAATAAATTTTTCTGATCATTTTTAACTAATTACTACCTTTATTTATTTTATTCTTTATTCTTTTTATTCAAAATACAAAATACGTTTCCTGTTTGTTGCATTGAGTTAAACATATTCTCCATTCAATCTAAGTTCACCAAACTGAAAATGTACACTATTACAACTGCATGGTATACAATACAAAATTTGATAATTGAAAAATTGTAATCAAGCTGCAATTAAATCAAAAGAAACATAAAAATAATCAAAAGAAACATTACTAATAATGTTAGAACAAAAACTTGGTGCATTCAAACTAAAATGAAGCATATACACATCAAAAGACAAGAGGGAAGTTTTGAGGGAAATTAAAAGGAAAATAGACCAAAATATCACAACAGAGTTTACTTCCTAAGAGAAGTAAAACATTAAACATAGGTACTCTTATTATTTCCTTTGTTCAATGAACATCTTCAAGAAGTGTCTTCAGAGAAGTACTACTGGGTGATAGGTATTATGCAGTCAACTAGTTCCAAAGGGTTAAAAGTAATAAGATTAATTCTATATTCAAACTAGATCAAGAATTCAAACTAATAACTTCATAAAGATTTTGTGACAGTTTTTGTTTTTATGAAGACTTGGAAGAAGATAAAATGGATAAGCTGTGATACTTAAAATTTTAACTTTAATTTTAATTTGGATACCAAAGAAATGGTTGTTTTAAGATTTAAAATATGAAAATAAACCGGGAGATTTGTGATTGGTCTATAGAAAATACCACGTGAGTCAAATGGATGACTGAAAATAAATATTAAAACAAGGGTAAATAAAATTTAATATAGATTTCCAAAATATTAATTTGATGTATAAAATGTTAGGTGTAAGTTATAATAAATATTTAAGTGATAATTGTGTTGTGATAACAGACAGAACAGGTTGTCATATAAATGATTTGAGCAGTGTCCGTGGTGCAACTTATGTGAACAGTACGACAATTTATTTGTCGCATAGAGAAAAGCAAGCATGCGGATAGTAGAGTCTGAAGGTGACATCTGACAGAGTCAGAGGTATTAAGTTTGTGTTCGAAAGAAATTTTTAAAATTAAAACAATGTAGTGAAAATATTTAAGTACAGTTGAGAGATGGCATCTGACGTGGTCAGCCTCAATTGTGTGTTAAGAAACATTTTAAAGTAGAGTCTTACTGTGGCATCTGACTTGGTCAGACGTGTTTTCTGTACAAAGAAATTTTTAGTACAATGTAGTGTAAAAGTTTAGAGACGGCATCTGACATGGTCAGACGTATTATTCATGTTTAAAGAAATATTAGAACATTGTAGTGTTAATGTTTTAACAAGTTTAGAGACGGAATTTGATGTTGTAAGACGTATTTTTGTTCGAGGAGATTTTCGGACAATAGTTTGCGGAGAGTGACAAACACTGTGAGTAATAATGTGAATTTGAAAAGACAATTGATATCGTCGGTGTGCTAATTTGCATCTGCAAGGAGACTGCATTTCAAGATGAGGGCAGCTTACCACAAAAGGACTCTCACCATGGAGATGACCACATGCGGTAACAAAGAATGATAGACAGTTCATATAAAATTTGTATATAAAAGAACTTTTGATAAAAATATGTTAAAATTTGTTTTAACGAATAAATAGTTGTATTGCAAGCAGTCAATTTTAAAGATTTAATTTAACTTTTAAATAAAAAATAATATAAACTTTGATACATGAGAATAAATAAGCTCATAATTAATATAATTCTTAAAAGTTGCAACTGATTAACGTAGAGTCATTAAAAAGGATTTTGGTCTCTTCAAGACAGGATAATTTTTAATTGGTGATATAGAGACTTTCAGATAATAATAAAAAATGTACCATGAATACCTATATATGTATATGTATAACCATAATAAATAACCATGTTCAGTTTCAGCACAACAAATAATGTTTCTTTATTTACAAAAAACCACTTAAAAGTACACTTTTAAAAGTATCCACGATCCTGAGAATTTCTTATGTAATAATAATTAACTTTTAATTTTTCAAAATTGGTAAGCTAATGCTACCTGGCGCCCATAAGCTGAGCAATTTTCTTTAAATTAATTCTTAATGTTAAATAGTGCCAATTTATGATTTTAATTCAGATCAATATTATTTTTAATTCAACCCCCCCTTTTTATATATATTTACAAAGCATCAAAATAAATTTAAATGTTGAAGAATAAATAAATGAACAATGAATCAATTCTAAGAGACTACAAATATATAGTGATACCATAATTTAAGTTATAAATAACCATCATCTCAGGGTAACATATTATAAATCACAAGACCCTTACCGCCACCAAAAGAGTCATGATCAACAAACCTTCTCATTACATAACCCATTTACATCCATGGACTATAACATACACATAAAACATAATTGTTCATTCACCAGATTTTTACCCTTATAATTATTTTTTTAGAAACAGTGAATTTAGTTTATTTATTCCAGTGCTATTCATATTAAAAGTAAGGTAAAAGAAATAGAGAAAAGAGGTTTCATCAGAGGAGTGGAAGAAGAAGGTGAAAGCCAATATGCGGATTCTAGCTGAGACCTTTGAACTGGACAGTTCATTTAAATGTATACAGAAAATATTCACTGATATATTTATAAATAATTATACAAGAAGACACAAACAATAATCAGATATAACTAAAACATTAAGAACTTCAAATTTTATATTAAAAAAACCTACCTGGTTGTTGTAGCTAATAATAACTACAAATTGGTGAATGACTAAAATTACATTTAATTTTCACAAGACTCTCTACAGTTAAATCACCTTCAATTGTAATTATAAATTGCTATACTTGAACCAACAAACGACAGATTAAAAAGAGCATTTATTTAATTATTAATATTGATCATTACCTATTGTCAAATCAATCACCCATTATATCATAAATTCATACCAAAACCATCACCCAATCTATTTTTTTAATCTTAAATTTTCTTTTCTTTAAGTTTTAATTAAAACAATTGTTAATCCCTTTCTCATATTATATGTACAAGTAAAAGCTAGCCGAGGACAATTCTAAATCCAATTACATTAAGAACAATACTCGAGATTCAAACATTCAAACTAACAATTGTATTTAATAATTTATGACTAATAAAATAAATTAACTTGTAGATTTACAATTTTAATAAATTAATTTTTACTATTGTACTCTCATCTTTCTTTTTCTGATTCTGAGGAATATTACAAAATCTCCTTTTATAAAATTAATAGGAAAAGTGTGTGAAGATGGAAGGACCATATTAGAAACAAAGACTTTATTTTATATGTGGTTGGCTGGATGGTTCTAACTAATAACTCAATGCATCATTACCATGTTTATTCTACAATAGTTGTTGCTACGAATACCTACAACATTTAATTGTCAAAGACCGATTATTACTATATGGCGTCCGACATCATATTGTGAATATAGGCCAAGTGTTTTTTGTTTTAATTGTTCACCCAGTTCATCACATCACCAGATAAAGCTGCAACTGACAGCAAAAAGTGAGTCATGATATATACAAAAACAAAAAGATACTAAAGTAATTACAAATTGGTATTCAGAAGGAAAAACAATACCATACCCTTGTGATGCTTTGATATAATTTACATTATACTTATCTTGCGCCCTAGAAGACTGCAAATTTTATCAAGTTATTTTTATAATATTTACAAAAATCTTTATTAGAAACACTCCCATTTTCTTTTAGATAGAACTAATCTGGGAATGATACTTAACCACTAATAGATATATTGATGATTCTATGACATATTTTGTTTTGATTGTTGCTGAAATCTGGGGTGCCAAAAATGAGGGACATACCAGGTATGAAATACACATTCTAGAAGCAGATTAAAATATTAAAATTTAAATAGTATTATCTATCATAAGAACAATATTTGCCTACCTTTTGAATATGTCTATCACCATAATTTTCTTTCACATCCTTCTCAAATTCAAATAAACTTTTATTATCCAAGATAGTTTTATCAGTCCTCTGAATTTCCTAAAATACAGTGAAATTAACATAAATAGATATATAAATATGAAGACACTACTTATTTTACAAGTTCTGATTATTACCTTCTCAGAAATACATAGTATAGAGAGCCTATTGTGATGGGTGAAAATCTATGTCAAGTTTTTAATGAAAATATCAGTTTTGAGTATACAATATACATTAGAACCTTGATATAATGAATCTCAAGGGTCTAAAGAAAAACAACTTTATATCAAAATATTTAAAAAAAATCAAAGTTTGTTATATTGAGGTTAAAATATGTAACAAATATATCAGAGTTTAACCTCTATTTTACGAATGATTTTCAACTGTAGGCCCTATATCTACACTTATATAGTACAGTACTATGACTGTATTCAAAATAATACAGAAATAAAATCTAAATATGATTTAAAAGAGTAAATATGTACTGTACTTACTATGTTACAGTTTGTTACATGTACGTCTTTCAAAATCTATTTAAAATTTAGATTGGTGTTCAAAATTTACGTTATCGTACTATTCAATATTGACAGTGAGGCTTGTACCCTGATTAAGAGTAAAAATGTCTACTTTCTTCCTCTTCAACAACCTTTAACACCTTACACTTAAACTCCACTGTAAGAAACTTTCTCGAATTTTTTCCTTCTATCACAAATTCTGATAAAAAATCACTTGTTTACTGTTCAAATCATACTAAGCATTTTACCAAAACGGTATATGATGCATTATATCGGTTGGACACTGACAGTCGGTTGGAGGGGGTAGGAAGAGGAAGGGAAAGCAGGTGCTATTGTTTTCATGTCGAGACATGCGTCTGAGTCACTACAAATTGTAAAGATGTATTTTATTCGTTATATAGGGGTTTTGTACTTTAGATATTCTTAATATAAGGGTTATTTATACTCTACCTCAAGCCAAAAAAATTTGTTATATCAAATTTATAAGAAAAAATATTACTTAATGTTAGGTGTTTTTAACATTGAGTGTTATGTGGGATTGAAAGGTATTTAAAAAATTTGATACATGGAGGATTTCTTTTTGTTGGAGTGTATTACATCGAGGTTCTACTGTATTAATCTATCTATTATGTGTACAATGTAACAAATAAAACAAATAAGCTGCTTTATATAAAATTTTGGTAAAATATATATTCCTCTAAGGACTCAATCAAAATTATTGATAACCATCTGCCCAAAATTTTGGTCCGGGATTTACAGCTTAAAAAGGGGAAATGTACTATTCTCATTGTTGTAAAAGTATAAATATATTAAAATTAGCAAATGCAATTTTGATGAAATTTTAGTGAAATGGAAAGATTTATAACTTAAACCACAGAAATTTACAGATGATTTTTTTTTTTAAATAAATTTTGAGAGTTGGTCATGTGACAACATCCACCTAAAACTCTGTGTTTGGTTGGTATTTACTTTTTAAAATTGGTATGTGATAACGTGCAAAATTATTTTCTAAAGTTCTACTTTTATTATTATTTTGTCTTAATTACATATAGACTAGTACCTGTTTCTTTTTGTTCTAATTTTCTCAAACACCAAAAAGAAATAAATCATTCTAACAGGATAAAATATACCCAATAAATAAATAAACCGTATATATAATTGTATTGCACTTCACAGCTAATATATACTTTTATTATATTTTCAAACTTGAAATTGTATAAAGATAATGAAAAAGTAATCTACAGTATACCACTACAGTACTTACATAAAAGTATTTAACACTTAATAGCAACCATAACAAGAATGTATTAAAAGCTTTGCATTTTTTGTAAAGGAGGACTATTGATACTGGTCCAAATGCTATAATAAAATGCCAATGTGCTATGATCCAACAAGTTATAACTGAAAATGAACATTTTTAGAAGAATGAACAACAATAAATAGCAACATATTAAAAATAAATATGTAAATTATAGGCAAATTATATATTTTTCTCTTATCAAGAAAAGCAGGTTTCATTTTAAATTTAATTGGAATACCATATATTTGTTTGCAACATATTGTTTTTCTCCTAATTCATAAATGGATTTTTGGTTTTCAACTGTTATCCAATAGTAGGAATATTTATAAAATAAGATATTTACCATTTAATAAACATTGCTATTTCCAATAAGTAATTTAATTTTGAGAAAATCTTTACAGAACTAATTTAGAGATAAGGTAAGATAGTCATAGTTTTCAACGATGAATATTTAAAAATAAAGATAATAATTTTCGTCTTGTCTAGATAATCATTGTTTCCAGTGATAAAGATTTGAATAAAGATGACAATATTGATTCTGGAAATAAATAAAACAATTATTTAATTCCACAAAAGAGGTTAATTAATTGAGCGATATATGTTTGACCGTTATGTATTTTCAAGTTACTATTTTGAAAACAAAACAACAAGTCTAAATAACCAAAGTCTAAATAACAATTGCAAGACAAAGGAAAAAAATAGAGAGTTGAGAAATGATAAAGGTAATTATTTGGGACAGAAAGGTAGGACTTGTGAGATGGAGGGGGGTATTTTAGAAAGCAAGGTATACAAAATAGGGGTGATGAGGTAATATATATATATTTGTTCATTTATGTTGGATGGTTTTAATAAAATGGATATATTGATTTCCAAACATTCTAGGTTATTTAGTTTCCTACTTCTTTGTTTAATGTTCATAAGTTTAACATTTAACTTAGGATCAAAATTACATCCTGTGTGTCTAATAAATGATTTGCAAAATTTGAATTAGAATTGCCATACTTCCAACTGAGTACATATTCTTTAATTCTATTCTTACCTGATCAACTGGATTGACCTATGTATTCACAATTGCAATCATTACAAGAAATCTTATATACACTGCTATTTTCTAAATTTCTAGAACAATAAAAGTCAGGCTTGTAATGATATCTATTAGATATTAAATTTCCAACTTTATAACTAATGTTACCGGTACCAATGAAATTAACAGTACAATATTTGATGTTTTCTTTTTCTGTTTCATTGTACTTAGAATTATATAAAGAATCACATATTTTACATTTTAGTTTTTTTATTTGAAATATTATCAACTAATTTGACACTGTACATGTTATTGACTGCAATTTGTTTGATAGTATTAAATTAATTCTGGAAATCTGTAGGGAATAAAGGAATATATAAGTGTGTGAATTATGTTATGGAAGGCGGCATGCTAATGGTTGATGGAGTTAGTTATGGAGAAGTCCAAGGCGGATTAGCCTCTTGTCACTGCAACTCAAAAGGATCTTTGATTGGTGAGGTGGTTAGAATATACTAGAATAACAGCATCTGAATATGTAGCTTTTCTAAATATTTTGAAACAGCAAACACTATTTTCTATGTTGATATTTAGATCAAAAAAATGTATGTCATTTCCTTCTGCAATTTCCTTAATGAATTGACTACACTTTTGAACAAATTTAATGAAATTTTCTATCTAGTAGTACCGTTAAATTGACTGTAAGTATGGGACATCTTCCAACCAGTAATAAATTAATTAAATAGTAATATAATTTAAATAATAACAATGTAATTTTTATGTAATAATAAATAAATTTAGGTATAAAAAGGTTTATTCATAATAGTGAAAATGCAATATTAATAAAGTGAACTTTTGGTAAAAATATTTGTGCGGGAAATAAGCATAGAAGGAATGTTCTAGAAAAAAGGAGGGACTTAACATTACATGATGTAGTTAAGATGGGTGAGACATTCCCATATATGGTACTAGAAGTGATGATTCTGAGAAAGGTAAGTGTTTAGTATGGGTGCCTAGGCTCCCATGAGTAGAGTCATGTCTTTTCTTTGGTATAGAATAAATGTATGTTATATCTGTACTGAACAATATTTAAACAACATGTAAAAAGTTATAAGTTATCACGCAAAGAGATTTAAAGTTAATTAAAGTGAGTAATAATCAATAATATGAGAATTTAATAATGTGATAAATAAACTTCGACAAGTCTTTTTATAACGAATCAGATATGTAAGTAAAGTGAGTTTTTATAATGTGAAGCTGAGAAACTTGGACAATGTAAGTAGAGTTGAAATGTTTCAATAAATATTAAAGAAATTAAAGAAAGGTAAACTACTTTTGTCAACTAATAATTAAAAAAATGTGCATTGAAATAGATTGCTCAGCTTTATGGGCGCCAGGTGAAATTAACTAAATCAATTTTGAAAATATAAAAATTGTATTTACTGTCTCTCGAGGTCAAAGGTTCTTTTTAAAAGGTACTTTGCAAATAGGTGATAATTAAGAGATTCAAAGTCTTGTTCTGCTGAAATTGTACACAGATATTTATTAAAACGACATTTCATGTTACAAATAAAATCTAAATATAAATGAAAATATATATTCTATTATTAAACATTTGTTCTTGATAAAAAAATCTTTTATCTGAGTCGACTTCTTTATTTTAAAATCAAAAAGTTATGTTTTATGTACTTCTTACTATGCATTTTAATGTTACAACTAAAAGAATTTAAATTATTTAAAAAATGATATTTTATGTCTGAAAAGGAGACTTAATTATATATATATATAAATTTATTATTTTGAATATATATATATATATATATATATATATATATATATATATATATATATAAATTTATTATTTTGAATTTATCCTGACAAACATAAAAACACAAATACATCTAGCAAAATCATACTATATTCATAATACACATACTTAAGATAATGAATTGTTTATGATGTCTATACCACAACACTTCTCTAAATCGTTCTGAAAAAATATTTTTTATATTGACTCACACTATTGTCTTCTTTATTTCAAAAGTTCTCTATCCACTGTTTTTAACACATGTTTAAAGTTTTAAGCACATCATATACGTCTTGCCATTTCAAAGATTCCATTTTAACTGTTTTCTAACACATTTACTCATTTCAAAAGTTCCCTTCCAACTTTTTTTCTTAATACTTCAGAGATTCCCTTGCAACTCTGACTGCCAACTAACTTGTTCAAAAATTACTTAAAAACACATTTTATTGTCCTTTGAATATTTCTCACACCACTCAAAAAATATGTCGGTCTATTTCAAAGGTTCCCTTCCAACTGCCAACTCTCACTTGCTTCATAACCAAGCGTCCTATTTACAGATCTACTAACACAGCAAATTTTTATTAATTATGTTCATACACAAACTTATATTATAATATACCAAAACATTAATTATAAATTTACTCTAAACCTATTTATTTTACAATATTATCTTCTTGGATGTATTTAGTTAAAAACTTACAGCTTTTAAATTAATTTACAACATTTCCCCCATGCTCCAACAACCAATCAAAATCTTTGACCTATTTGTGCTTGGTCCAATCACATGTCTTCCTTTTAACTATACAATACTCAAATATTCCACATATTACAGAGTGAAAATGTGACAATAACAACATTTCTATAAACGATAATATTTTGTTTACATTTATGAAATATTTAAGTTTACTTTAAATTTATGAGTCACAAGACTTTTTTATTCTAATATAGGAAGAAATGTAAGATTTTTTAGGTTAAGATGTTTATTTGTTTTTTTGTTTTATTCAAATACATAACTGTACAAAAAATGATTTTCTAAAGAAATTATTTAAGAACAGCTGTGATGTTGGAGTCATCATAGTTTGCAAATGTTGAAGTAAAGCAAAGTCAGGTAAGAGTTTAAAACTCGAGGTTTTTTTATAAAAGTGTTTAAACTTAAATTAAAAGAAATAAAATTTATTTTTGTAATGCTTCTTATTACAAATGACTCCAAATATGGTTTATGGCACATCTTGTTACAAATGATGCCCAAAGTGGTTTTGTAACAATACATAGGACACCATCCATGTAGTGATAACAGGATATAATTTGTTAAAAAGGGATTATTAGATATAAATAATTTTCTTCAAATTAAACCAAAAAAATTCCTATAAAATTGATTGTTAAATTTAAAATAATTATGATCCACGCAAGTATATAATAGAATTTTCATTGATCAATAAAATCTTCCTCATTGAAATACTCCAGAACAAATGAAGAATATTTTCAAATTTCCAGAATAAATTGATTACTAATCAAACAAATTGCTGTCAATAACATGTAGAGTGTCAAATTACTTCACAATATTTTAAATAAAAAACTAAAATGTATAATAGCGTATATGGTTATCTATATAATTCTAAGTACAATGAAAAAGAAACCATCAAATATTGTAGAGTTAATTTCATTGGAAACATTAGTTAAAAAGTTGAAAATTTAATATCTAATAGATATCATTATAAACCTGACTTTTAGAAATTTAGAAAATAGTGGTGTATAGAAGATTTATTGTAATGATTGCAATTGTGAATACACAGGTCAATCCAGTAGACTGACTTAACCCCTAAAGTGTTTTATTTTTTTGCCTAAATCAACCCAAAAATGCCTATTTTTTTTATTTGATTATTTTAATGTTTGTTAACTTGGAAGTTAAAAAATAGGCATTAAAAGAAAATATAAGCAACATCAAAAGTATAAATGTCATGTTTAATATAATTTTAAAAAATTCTGCAAATACATTAAAAAACACATTTACCTAACAATTAAAAAAAAGTAAAATGTAATAAAACTATTGTTAAAAAGAAAAGTACACACAATAAAGTTTGTTTACAGTTTCTTACTAATGTTTAGTAATTTTTTTGGGTGTGATATATTTTAATACATGGGGCAGCACACAGCCCAACATCACATTCGCTGCACTCCTTGCGGACATATCGCGACTCATTGTAAATATAATGTTCACGGCGTATCCAAAGAGAACAAAAATAAAGCGGTAGTTTTATAAGTTATGCTCTAGAGAGCATGCCAACACTATCTAGCGGCAATACTAGCAACTACAACGTAATATTACGACAAAGAACGAAATAGAATAGGGCAAGTTAAGAGCGTCGGCTTTAGCCGACAGCGGCACTTTTTATCGATATTTGTAGCGTCGGCTTAAACCGACATAAACACTTAAGGGGTTAAGAATAGAATTAAAGAATTTGTACACATTTGGAAGTATAGTAAATCTAATTCAAAATTTGCAAACCATTTATTAGACACAGAGGACATAATTTTTATCCTAAATAAAAAGTTAAACTTTTGAACATTGAACAAAAAATAGAAAACTCAATAACCTGGAATGTTTGGAAATCAATAGATCAATTTTTAAAAACTATACTTTCAACATAAATCAAGAAATATATATTTTAACTAATCATCCCTATTAAAGCCTTTTGTTTAAACCATACTTTTTAAAATACCACCCGCCCCCCACCCTACAGGACAGATCATTGTCCTACCATTCTGTCCCAAATAATTGCCTTTTTTTATTTCTCAACTCCCTATTTTTTCCTTTGTCTTAAAATTTTGGTTAATTATACATGTTCTTTTGATAACAATTCAGTAGCTGGAAAAATACCTAACAGCGAAACATATGTCACTCAATAAAGCTCTTTTGTGGAATTAAATCATTGTTTCATTTATTTCCATTATTTTGGAATCCCATCAAGCACCGACTGTTGTCACATTAAATTTTGATACTGTTTGGATAGTTGTGTTAAGATTCTTAAAGATTGTGAAGAGAATTAAGATATTTCATTATCAATATGGTATTGCAAATGTTAAGGTCTTCGAGCCCTTAAAGGCAAATTAACTTAAGTTTCTGAAGAAGGAAATTGTTTTTAGTTTTTGTGAAACATAAAAGAGTTTGATGTTAATTTTTGAATGGGTATTAATTTTTAAAATAGTTTTGATCAATATACGTTAAATTTATTAATTGTTTGTTTCATTATAAAAAAAGTAATAAAAACAATTATGGAAGAGGATTAAAAACAAAATGGAGATATGGATTAAAGATTCTATGATTTTGTTTTTGCTTAAGGTACTGCAATATATTAATTTTTCAAATACTTTTCTTTTGCTATATAAGAGTAGAAAACATTATTGTTGTAATCCTTATTTAATAATTAATTCATTTTTATCACTTATGATAGTAATTATTATGATAATAATGAAGAAGAAAAAAGTGAATGAACTTTTACATTGATAATGTAAAAAATCACGTTATATGTGCAGTTATTTCAGAAGATAATAATATCAGAAATGTTTTTTCATAAAGTGATGCCCACCACAATGTTTGCATATTGTTCGGTTGTATAATATTATTTGGTTAGGATTTTTCTTCCAAGAACTAAAAGATGCCAAGCTTGTATTTCTATGAAGTACTTTAATCAATTTGTTCATAGAAAATGGAACAACTATTCTTGTTTTACAACTTTTTTCTTCACACTGTATAAAAATAACATCCACTTCACTCTGCAACAAACATTATATTATTAATATATACAATTAATATTATATGTTTAAAAAAATAGCTGAATAAAGTTTGTACAGAAATATATAAATGAGTATTGTGAAATCAATTTATCAGTATTTTATATTAAATACTTCCTCTTAGTTCGGTCATATCAATGGCTTTATCTTTGGATTGGACTATGTTTGGTTTGGTCTACTCAGTGCATACTTTAATTAAATTTTGTAATACTCTCCAGTTACTATGTTTATGTTCCTGGCTCAGCTAATCATCTCTTGCTATGTTCAAATCAGTTTTCAGTCCTAGCCAGCGTGATGTATACAATTGTACAAGAGTGGGAGTATCGCATGACATCGTATGATGTGTGACGTCATATGGTTTGATATGTCATACGACAAATTAATAAACGCTATTGACTGCAATCCAGTACCTGTTCCCACCAGCCCTTATTACTGATGCTTTACCTGGCTACATATTCAAGCCAGTCTTGAACTCACCTTCCTACCTGAAACACAGTCGTAGCTATAATCTAATACAATGTGTTTTATTTAAAATGAACCCAAATTTAGTAATATCGTTACCATATAATACAGTGGCAATGAGCATATATTACAGTGGCGATGAGGATAGCGGTTTATAATGAATTGTAGAAGATTAAACGACATGAAGACGTGTTAGGGAAGTTATTACAAAATGTTTAAGTAAGTTCTCGTTAGTAACAAAAGTGTAAAGTTACGGAGGGAAAAGAACGTGTAGTTGCAGTACTGCTTTTTCTCTCATGTCTGAGGAACAGAATATTTCAGTGTCCAGTGTAAGCAACATGTCTACCACAATAATTGGGAAACTCTCTGAATTTAATAGTGCGGACGAGACTTGGAGTTCATACATAGAAAGGTTTGAACTGTTTGTGGTATGTAACAGCATTCCAGATGATAAAAAAGTGTCTACCTTATTAACGGTTGTAGGTGTAAAAACATTTAGTTTATTACGAGACTTATGCACTCCGAATAAACCCGGAACAAAAACGTACAATGAATTAGTGACAATAATTAGGGAACATTTATACCCTAAACCTTCTTTTATATCCGAAAGATATAAATTCAGTTTAAGAACGCAACATGAACACGAAAGCATTGCCAAATATATTGCTAATTTTTAAAAAAATTATCAACTTATTGTGAGTTTGGCGCGACATTAAACGAACATTTAAAAGACAGATTGGTTAGCGATTTAAAAAGTGACGCAATCAAAAAAAGACTTTTATCCGAGACTACCCTGACATACGAGAGGGCAGTGAAAATTAGTACTTCTATTGAGGGAGCGGAAAAGGATGCACAAACAATAGCCGGAGGCAGCGACCTTCAACTCAGAATGCAGAGAATGGCAGTTTCACCGAGACAATGGAAACCTGGGAAGAAGGAAGAATTCAAAGTGCCAACCAAAAGTGATGTGAAAGTGATGTGTTATTGTTGCTACCAGCAAGGTCATTTTAGAAATAAGTGTTTTCATAAAAATAGTGTGTGTCACAATTGTGGAATTAAAGGGCACCTGACGAAGGTATGTAGGAAAAAGGTTAACAAATCTCAGAATAAGAATAAATATGTATCTAGAAATAATAATAATTTTCATAAACACAACAAAAGTCATTTCGTTGGAGTGAAAAATACTCAAGAATTAGATAGAGATAGAGTGTCCAATGTATACGATGATGTGTACGATTTAAATAATCTGTTTTAAGTAGAGGATGAAAATAACACAAAAAGAGTTAAAGTAGAGCCTATTACAGTTGAGGTAATGGTAGGGAGTAAAGTTATTTCTTTTGAAATAGATACAGGATCTGCAGTAACTGTAGTGAATGAAAACTTTTATTTGAGAAATTTTAGTAATTGTAAACTATAACCTAATGATTTAACATTAAATTCTTATACTAATGAAGAAATAGTCCCAACTGGAAAAAATTAAAGGTTAATGTTTGTAATTATTTATAAGTACTTGCAAATGAAATTATGTTGAACTTGAAGAGTTCTTTATTTTTTATGTTTTAAGTTGAAGAAAAAATGGTTTTATAAGTGTTTATTTTATAATTTTGGGCGCCAGACTTTTCGTCATTGTTTAACATACAAAAAATGAATTTAATGAATTTATTATCTCAGGGGTCGTAAGCTCTTTTAAAAGTGTACTCACAGTGATTTTGGTTTCTAGAAATGAAAACACTTGTAGCTGAAATTTAACAAACATTTATTAAACATGAAATTATTTAAATTATACATATATATTCATTATATATTCTAGTTAAAATTTATTATTGTTACCTTTGAAGAAGGTCTATTTTTTAAATCATGAATTTATCTTTAAGTTGCAACTGTCAAGTTTTTATTAAATCAAAACAGATTATGATTATCTGTCTTTTAATATTGAGTTTACTTTATTAACTTTGTTATTTCTCAAAAACATAAATGACACATTAAAATATTAAATCTTTTAAGAACAAAAAACATTAGATATAAAAATTTTACATAAATACATGAGATTTCATTTTCAGCGTTATATAACGCTGTTTACCAGTCTTTGTTGACTTTCCCTCCATGAAGAACACTAGCTGTCTGTCTGTCTACGCCTCGTAGTCCGCACATTTCAAATTCGTGAAGTACACTCAGTTTATATTCGCGTTTAGAATATTTATCAATTTTATAGTTCTTTAAACGCTTCACGATTGTTCATCTTCCAACCGTTTCTTAACATGATATAAATAATCATTTATAGTCTTTGCGCGTGACACGTTGTTCATTTAACACTTTGTCCGGTTAAGACAAAACCAATACTGTTCGTCACACAAAATTAATACATCTCAACCTTCAAATTTAAGTTAAAACTGTTCTCTTAATACACTTTAACATTTTATAGTTCCGTTTCGTAAAAGTTACTTTGTATAAAAAGAAAACGTCTGATCACTATGAACTAAGACTCTTATTCAAATCTTGTCTCTCCAGACGCTGGACTTCGACTTTTTTAAAACACGACCAACCTCTCCAAACGTTGATCTAAGACTTTTTTAAAACACGACTTGTCCATCCAAGCGGTGGACTCCAACTGTTCATCAAACCACGAGATGTCTCACTTCCGAAAGTGTTCTTTCCGGTACACTCTTACAAAAATTTCACACACTCCCTGTAATTCTCACATAAATTTACAAACACTATTTATTAAACAAATTATATTAAAATTGAACATGATTATTTATTCTGTTGTTTTGAAAATCTATTTTTCTCTTATTAATGAATTTACCAAATACAAAATGTTATTTAAACAGCTTCCCCCTTTTACATTTTAACGCGGTTTTCAAACCTACTACAATCTTTAATTTTTCACATTATCACATGTTAAACATGGTAAATTAAGTAAAATGCTTGATTTGTATGAAATTAAAAGGGGGGCTCATCCTTTAATGGGCAGAGATTGGTTAAAGACCTTGGAAATAAATATTTGTTTTGAAAATAAATTGTTAGGAGTATTGGGTCAGTCAAACCCAAACGAAGTTGTAAATGAAGCTAAACGTGAAGATTTAGTAAATAAATTATGTAAGGAATTTCCAGACATATTTACTGAAAAATTAGGTGCATGTAAAACAGAAATTGTTTCTTTGAAATTGAAAGAGAATTTTAGACCTAAATATTTTAAACCAAGACCCTTACCCTTTTCTATGAGGGGTAAAGTAGAAAATGAGTTAGACAGATTAGTAGATAAAATCTTAATTCCTGTAAAAAGTTCTGAATGGGGAACACCGATAGTTCCAGTTTTAAAGAAAAAAGGTAAATTACACATTTGTGGTGATTTTAAAGTTACTCTAAATCCATCTTTAGAAATAGATCGTTATCCAGTACCAAGAATAGAGGATATTTTTGCTTGAATGAAAAAGGGGAAATTGTTTTCAAAAATAGATTTAAGCCAAGCATATATGCAACTAGCGCTTGACAATGAATCACAGAAATTGTGTACAATAAGCACCCATAAAGGTTTATTTGTGTATACAAAAATGCCATATGGTATTAATTCTGCTCCGGGAATTTTTCAAAGGGTTATTGAGCAGACGATTCAAGGTTTACAAGGTGTTGTAGCTTTCCTTGACGATATATTGATAACAGCTGAAAATACTGAACAACATATCAGTAGGTTACAAGAAGTTTGTAATAGGTTAAACCAAAAAGGTTTTACATTGAAAATAGATAAATGTAAGTTTCTCTCTGATAAATTAGAATATTTAGGATTTATTATCAACAAGGAAGGTCTGCACACATCCGAAGCGAAAATTAAAGCTATGCTAGATGCCCCAACACCTTCTAATATTACAGAGGTAAATCATTTTTAGGATTAGTTAATTATTATGGTAAATTTGTGCCAAATATGTCAAGTGTTTCGAATCCTATTTATAATTTACTTAAAAAGGATGTATTGTTTAAATTTGATGAAAAATGAGTAAAAGCTTTTAATACAGTCAAGAAATTGTTAGCTTCTTTTAAAGTATTAGCGCATTATGATCCTGAATTACCTATTAAATTGGCGTGTGACGCATCACCAACCGGTTTAGGTTGTGTGTTGTCAATTATTGGAAAAGACAGTGTTGAGAGGCCAATAGCATACGCTTCGTGAACTTTATCCACGGCAGAGAAAGCATATTCACAAATTGATAAAGAAGCTTTGAGTTTGGTTTAAGGGGTAAAAAAATTTAATCAATATTTATGGGGACGAGAATTTATTTTATGTACAGATCAAAAACTATTATTAAGTATTTTTGGGTCCATAAGGGGTTACCTGCTTTTGCAGCAAGTCGTTTGCAATGACATGCTTTGTTTTTATCTGGCTATAGTTTTAAGATTGAGTATGTATAATCAGTTAAACATGCTAATGCAGATGAATTATCACGTTTGCCGCTCAAAGTCGAGCATGGTGACAATAAGCAAGAGTTAGATTGGTTAGGAACTTATCTACATTATGTTAAAGAAAGTTCATTACCTATTACCTGTGAGGACATTAAAAGTGAAACCCAAAAAGATATAGTATTAAGAAAAGTGTATAATTATGTAATGCATGGATGGCCAAATCATGTTTTTGTAGAATATCCTGAATTAGGTCCATATTTCAAAAGAAAGGAAGAATTTACCATCGAACAGGGAATTATAATGTGGGGGTTATAAAGTAATTATTCCAAATAAATTCCGTAAATACACACCAGTCACCTAGGGATAGTAAAAATGAAATCGGTAGTGAGATCATATATTATTTGGTAGCCAAATATTGATGCAGATATAGAAAATCTGGCGGATGGTTGTTCTTCCTGTCTTTTTGAAAGACAAAATCCTACAAAGAATCAATTACATTGTTGGCAGTATGCCAGTAGACCTTGGGAACGATTACATGCAGACTTCATGGGTCCATTTAAAGGGAAAATGTATTTAATTGTTATAGATTCACATACTAAATGGTTAGAAGTTTTTGAAGTAAAGTTGACTTCCGCCAGTCAGACAATAGAAAAATTAAGGGAATTGTTCAGTCGATTTGGTTTACCGGAAGTAATTCATACGGACAACGGTCCGCCTTTCAATTCGTTTGAGTTTGAGCAATTTGTAATGGTATTAAACATTCTAGTTCTGCACCATATCACCCACAATCTAATGGTTTAACAGAAAATTCTGTTTAGTATGTCAAACCAAAATTAAAATGTGCATTTAGAGAAGGTATAGATACTAAACTAGCATTGTATAGAATTTTGTTTGATTATAGAGATTCAGTTCATGTTACAACTCAAGAAACACCTGCTAAGTTAATGTTTAATCGACCAATAAAAACAAGGTTAGATTTAATTAGACCTAATATTGCCAAAACAGTAGAGTTAAAGCAAGAAAAACAAACTCATTATTTTAGAGGAACGAGTCATTGACTGACTTAGTGACAGATACCATTCAAACAGGGGGAAATAACTCACCCTGGAAGAGCATCCGCTGGGGAGGCATGTACACGAAACCGCAGGCAACCTATAAATATGAGCCCATTCGGCTTCCAAATCATTCTGCTTAACAGAGTCACCTACAACACTCCTCTCTCTCTCTCTCTCTCTCTCTCGCTGCTCTTGTTTCCTAAATTCACTTGTTTTTATTATTATTCCTAAATGTCTTTCCGACCATGGTCTTTCCGACCATGGTCTTTCCGACCAGCTAATTTTGACAGTACTGATATGCTGTTTATTGTCTGAGGGCTGATTCCCTCAGGACGAGTGTTACCTCCATGGTCTGTCGACTAATCCCGGTAGCGCGGACTTCCCCATTAATTGTCTGAAGGTTGATCCCTCCAGGACGAATGTTCCAAACGTCCGAGTGGTCTGTCAGCTGATCTTAATGCACTCTAACTCATTCGTTGTCTGATAGTTGATCCCTTTGGGAAGAACTCCTTTCTAATTCCAACCATGTAATTTCCTTCTGAATACACATATTGTCGAAGCCCTTCTGATATATAAACGATAGTACCTCTACCATTAGCCTAAACTCGAACCAGCTCCGACAATGTTATTAATGTCTAATTATTACAATAGTAATTAAAGGTAATGTTACAGAACTGAGATAGGCTACAGTATTGAAAGAAAGCCATACTTAATTTATTTTAAATGCAAAACAGTAAAGTTAAACACAATTACCAAGATTTTATCTTCATAATTTTGGTACTCCATAGTGAGTTTTGATATAATTTAATTTTAAAATAGATTAATTTTTTTTTAGAACCCGTTAGGCGTTTTTTTTTTCAAAACCCATTCTTAGCAAGCACCTAGGAACCAAGAGGAATATATCTGCCAAAGTTCAAGTTTGAAGGGTTATAGTTCTGGATATTTCATTATGAGTGAGTGAATGAGTGAAGAAGTGGTATTTGACTTATATATATATATATATAAGATGTGTGTCGCAGGGACTGATCATATTTTTTAATAAAATCATATATGAAGTTATTAGAATCTCATGTGCTGGTCATATCAACAATTTATTTTTCACAATAATTTAATTTAAAATTTTTTATTTCTTTTATACAATTGCTATAAACAGCATCTTTTGGCCAATTTTGAATAAACTGCTATTAAAAAATAAACAGACAATTGTGTCGTACAGAAAGGAGATTTAAATGATATAGTGTGATATGCTCCATATAATGAGGTGTGTTTTCTAAAACATTTTTAATTAATTGAAGTCACAGAACATTCTGGTAAAAACAGTATAATTCTATGAATTGTAACTAGAGGAGGGACTGCTTACTCTACTCCTCTCTCTGCTTCTGAACGTTGAAAGGGACAGACGTCAATATGTGTGTAAAAAGTGGTAAAAGTAACAATTCAAATGTTATGAATGAATTAATAACAATGTGAGTTTAAATTGGAAGATAAATTTAAATGATTGCTAATTTAGATGGAAGATAAGGTGTTAAATGATTGTGCAAGGTAACAGTTACAAAAGAAGATATTGTGATATAAAAATGTCAACAAAAAATGATCGTAAGTAATATGCAAATTGTTACAATAACCTAATTATTCTTGAAAGAACTCTTAAATAAAGAACTCTTGTAGGTACTAAATAAATACTTCTAAAAATGGTAATATTGTACAATTTTGAATTTGAATTTAACGTAAAAAGCGCATAAATCTTGGAAGTTGTAAGCTACTGGTTGAGATGGGAAAGGAAAAGGGGCGTGAGCTAAAACAAATAGTTCTTCTGATTTCCGTTAATAACTTAAAAGAGACAAAATTTGAAAACAAAGTGAATAATAAAAAATAGTCAGTGAAATGTATCCTATGTATAGATATAATTAGAGTGGTAGAAAACATTGTAATTAATTAAGAAAAATGCAAACCACGTGTCTTACAAAGGAAGGTTTGAGCAATAGCGGACATTGCATCAGTCAATGGAAATCTCTCGAAGTGGTAGGTCGCCTCGATTGGTGAGTCCTAGTTGGGACAGGAAAAAAGTGTAAATAAGAAGTGCTATGTTTGATAATAGTAAATTATTTTAATAAACAACATTGTATATTATTAGTAAAGTGTTTTATTCAGCTAAAAAACTGATTTAAATAGTCTAAAAAGAACCATGAAGTGAAACCACATGGTCAGAACGAGTGAGTTGAGCCTTGCACATAGTAAAAATAAAAAGTAAAGTGTTTGTTGGGTATTAAAGAATTATATTAACAAACAATGTTTAAAGATATTAATCTAATGACATTTGGACTGCCGAAAGTGTATGTGAATCTAGATTTAACACTCAAGGTCGCGCATGTAGTTGAGTCTGGTCAAGGACAATGAGGACATCTTAAGAGAAGTACTTTAATAGCAATGAACTGTGATACGGGACTTCAGTGTAGAAAAGTTACATTCCTCTCTGAAAAAATGTGTTTTAACCAAATAAACGTGTCTGGTAAAACACGTATTTTGTTCTAAATATGATTGTTTAAACACTTGTAGATTCGTATAAAACTTTCAATATTTATAATTATGTTTTATTTGTTTGATATTTATAAGATGTTGTTTCAAGAGTAATTTTGATAATTTGGAATACATAAAAATTCTTTTTGATCTGGATTAAAATTTAAATTGAACTATTTAATATATGAACCTATGAATGAATTTTTTTTTAAGGTAAATTGTTGTATTCAAGCTTGAAATAATTTCAACTGAACTAGGTTCTGAATTTTATAAATTATAATTAAAATTAAATTTTTTTGATGAATGACTTTTTTCAATAATGATTATTGATATGATGTTATGATTTATGGTAATTGTCTATTGATATTCATGTTTTATATATGTATTCTTGTCACAATATGTTTGTTATAAAAAAAAATATGTTCATTTCAGTATAAAAACATTTCTACTTTCCATCCAGTATTCCATTTAGTACACTTTTTCAAAAGAATTCACGACCCATAGAAAATTAACATTCTCAATTAAATTATTAAATTTTATTTTTATTTATTTTTTTATTAATTTCTTTTTTCTTTTTTTTGTAAACAAAAGCTTTACAAAATGGCGCCCAACTTAAATAAGTAAGGAATTTTTTAACAAAACAAGAATCCCTTTTTTACAATAGTTACCAAATTAACAAATTTTAGATTTAAGATTTTTGAATTGTAGGAATAAGTAATTTAAGAAATAAGTTAATTTGAAAAAAAAAAAAAAAAAAAAAAACTTTATATAGAAAAACTAAAAAGCCTGAATAAACAAATATACAGGGTGTTTCAAAAAGGACTTTACAACTTTGAAAATTCATATAAATTTAATGAAACAAGGTACAGAGCTGGTTTTGGTATTGTTTTAAGGAAAACACTTCAAGTTTTTTTACCTTAAACTAAAGATGTTCTATGTGGCTTCCTTTGGTTATCCTGCAGACACCTGTTAGGATTCGACACATACTAGAGTAAAAATATAATAATTAGAAAAATATTTTAAGTAGAAGCTATACATGAAACCCAGAATAGTGACAGGTATTGCGAAACAAGTAAGAAAATGATGAAATGCATGGGCAACCTACTTTGCAAGCAGGTCAAAGACATATAAGCGACGACTCAAGAGAAGAGGGGATCAATCAATCGATCAACTGCGGGAGCGAGCACATCAGAGGGAACGTTCGAGGCCGGAGCGAGGAGCAGCAGTTGAAGCGGTCAGACAAGGGCACGAAGGTATTATTGGCGAGTTGGAGCTTCCAATAATCTAAGCTGTAGTAGCGGCTTTACAGAATACAGAAAGGGTGAGCAAATAGACAACTTATCAAAACTTGTAGTCATCAATATATGTATATATTAAATTCATTTCTTTAAATAGCTGGAACTATTCTGGGTTCATCATTTTAAATATATGTAATAGAGATTTTTATTTGTTATCTAAATATTTGAATAAATTAGGGAAACATGTTATTTAGTTTAAACTAATTTTGGAATGTTATAATTGTAAAAGAATATAAAGAATAGTATTCATTAACTCACAAGCTGAACCACTGATTGCAAAGAACCCAATCCTAATAAATTGTGCATCGGCCGAGTTTGATGAGTTTCGCATTCCCATTGGTAACCTCGTGTACTGATATAGACCCTTGTGGGTCACAAATGCCGTATATGGTCTATGCTCTGGGTCTATTGGTTGTTGGAAAAATGCCTGATTAATGTCCATAGACGAAAAATACTGTGTCTAATGTGTCGAAAATGGTTTCTGCTCGGGGTAAAGGAAATTTGTCAGCCTCCATGTCTTCGTTTAATTTCCTGTAGTCCACTACCATTCTGTATTGGTCGCCGGGTTTTTTTACTAAGAATGCGGGTGCCGCGAAAGCGCTCTGTGAATCTTCTATGACCCCTGCTTCTTTTAACTGCTCCACCTGCCTATCTAATTCTTGTCTTTCTACATTACTTAGCCTGTAAGGAGGGACTGCCACCGGTTTACCCGTTTTCATGTATATAGCATATGCCGGCATATCTGCTTCTTGTAAATCGTGTGGACCGCGTGCGAATAAATGTATATATTTTTTTATTAATGATCGGGCCGCCTCATACTCTGACTGTCCTAACTCTTTGTTGATGTCTATTTTGTCTCCTTTTAAGTCCGTTATGTCTTTTGAGAGTATCCTTTCTTTATTTATGATGATCTGATTTACTCTATACTCTTTGCTAGTGTCATTTTCGAAAGTGTCTGCTTTCGAAAATTTTATTAATTTTCTTTTTACTTTCTCCGTGGCCAAGGATATGTCACCTAGTCGTGTCTCGTTTATCATTTGTTTGGTCATTGACGTAGGGTTTGTTACTTTTATTTTTATTGGTGTATGTGTAGTATCCGCGCACGCATATATGCCTTTCTGTGATAGTAGGTTTCCCTTTGATTCGAAATTATATTTTACACCCTCAGGAATTGAATCTTTTATCTTTATTTCAATGTTTCTAGTATTATGGGGTGGTATTTCAATATCCTCTTTCGTATATATTGGTATTGGTTCCATTATTGTGTCATTGTCCTCTGGTAGTTCTATCAAATTGTCCCTAAAAATTTGTACCGTGTTTTGTCCTAATGTAATTTTGTTATCTTTAAAATTAATTATCGCCTTATTGGTTATTAAAAAGTCATTACCCAACAAAAAGTCACTTGTCAAATCCTCCACCAAATATACGTTATGCTCATATTCTTGTTTTTGTATATAGAATTTTAGGATTGCTCTGCCCGTGACCTTTACTGTCGTGGCATTGGCAGAAGTCAACCATATGTTATCTGTTTCAATTTTCTTTGCTAAATGTCCATATCTATCGTTCAAACAGGAAACACTACAGCCTGTATCAAACAGAATTGATATATTTTTATCCCTAATTTTTCCTGGAATTGCTATACTTAATTTAGAAGTAATATTTCCAATTACTGTTTGTAATGTAATATTTTTCGTGGAGTTTGCATCGACCTCATTATGTGTTGTCAGCATTGGGCTTGAAAGACTATTAGCTACTCCTGACGTATTTTTTTTGTTGCCTAATTCCACTGCGTGTGCACGTTTACTTATAGATGTAGGCCTACATTTTTTAGCACTGTCTCCACAAGTGTTGAAATACCATTTAATAAACTCTATGTGTTTTTGTTGTTCCACCTTGTGACCTACTTTGTTTTTCTGCCATTCACTATATTTATTTTCTTTTTCGTTTTTCCGAATTTTTGTAGGCCGTTCTGAATACTTGTCGTGTACTTCCGGCCTTACTAGTTTTTTTTGTACCTGATTACAATGTTTTGCAAAATGACCTCTACGACCACACCTAAAACACTCTGGTTCTACCCGTGTCCCTTCTCTTCTGAAATTTTCGTTGTATCGGTCTATCTGCCTAGTCTGACTATTTGTCTGTCCATAAATACGTTTTGTTCTATAATCGTCATTATTCTGTCTAGATGTGGGTAATTGTCTTTGTTCATGGTATTCCTGCGTGTTGTTTTTTTGTTTTTGATAATTATAAGTTTCAATGTGTGTATCAGGTCTCCTATCACGCCTGTCCCAGTTTTCGTTTTTTAATCTCTTGTTTTCCATTTTTAATTCATTAAGTTGTTCCATTATTGTTTGTAGGTCGTCTCGTGTAATCGTCTCTTTAGATTTCGCTGCCTCTCCATCATCAATGCCTAATCTTTTTCTTAGCATGTAGGAAGCTTTTTCGGCAACAAACATATTCTCATTTAGTTTCTGTAAACTTGTGTTATCGAGCATTGCAATTTGTTGCAATAGTGCTGGATTGAGCCCCTTTAGTATGTGACTACATAGTTTATCTTCGCTCATGTTTGGCTCACAATGTGCACATAGTAATTCTACCTCAGTCCTGTATTGTATCAAGGACTCTCCCGGCAATTGGACTCTATTATTTAATTTCATGAGCAACATTTCTTTTTCGTGTTTTGGAACAAACGCCTTCATGAACTCGTTTTTTATTTCTACGTTTATTTCTACGTTTTATTTCGTTTTTTATTTCTATGTTAGTTGTTTTTGTTTTATTTCAAAAATTTCATAGTAATCGCTTGCCACTCCCTCTAAATACCAGGGAAAATAGATTCTTTTTTTTTTATCACTCCATCCGTTCGCTGCGGCTGCCCTTTCGAATTTTGCTATGTGCTTGGAAACATCCTCTCCCGTGTCCCCACTAAATTTGCTTGGCTCGAACAATGGTAGTCTTTCATTCATTGTGATATCCTGTCTAGAGGTGCTATCGTCTGGAATTGGGTCTTTGTTGTTTCCCGAATAACCCTCGACCAGGTCGTAAATATTAGTTTGTTTATTTGTTTGTTTAGGCCAATTTGTGTATTGATTGTCTAACTCGACTCGGCTCATTTCCGAAGTGGTATCAATTTTCCATAACCGAATATATGACCTTAGGAAAACCATATATGACCTTATATGTTCCACTCAAGGTCTTTCCAAATATTAATGGCTTGAGTTTTATTTAGTGCCTTTATATCTGCCAAGGTTAGATTCATTGATTTGTTATAATTTTTTTTTATGTAACTGTAAAAGTACCGTAAATTAATCCCTATTCAAAGAAAGAATAACTCATTACCCAATTCTCATTAATATTCGTTTTAGTTACTAAATACACCAAAATCAAAATAAAAATTTGAATCAAGTATGTATGAGGTATGTTCCCGGGAAGACTTGTCACGTAAGCAAGAAGTGGCAATGTAGGACAACAAAATCTAAACAAACTGTCGTCAGCATTCCGTGGTGTAATTACTTTCGACCTTGCGCAACAAAACCCCTGACGCGTGTAATTCGTAAATATTCTATTTTAATGTCGACATCATTCCCAAACTCATACAAATATGCTAACAATACAAAAATAATCTTATACTATAGTTAGAATCAAAATCGTCTGTTACCTGTTGATTATCTGTTAATCACACATGCCTCAAATTTAAATCGTTCACATATAATACTAATAACACAATTTTAA
The DNA here is from genome assembly GCA_963513935.1 of Aphrophora alni. NCBI lineage: Eukaryota > Metazoa > Arthropoda > Insecta > Hemiptera > Aphrophoridae > Aphrophora > Aphrophora alni. Next base: position 59,347,252 of record OY740770.1, on the reverse strand, counting down.
TACATATATCAAAATCTCTTAAATATGTATATCTCTATAGATAAAGCACCTTAATAACATACAAATTTATTACTTTTTTTTTTCTCAAAAATAATTATCAGATCATTCCATTTCCTTATTTTTTTCTTTTAAAAAAATTTCAAAAATAACACTTCAAATACAGTTTTATAAATATATTGCTGATTAAAGAACCAAAAAAAAAATCACTGTAATAAAAAATAATCTTAATTTTTAGTAATAAACTAAAAGAAACGCTGTTTTGACTATTTATTACATAAAAATTACAAAAACAAAATTCTTTTCATATAGTAACAAATTTTAGTAAAAACTAAAAACACGGCCGGTGCACAATTTATTAGGATTGGGTTCTTTGCAATCAGTGGTTCAGCTTGTGAGTTATGAATACTATTCTTTATATTCTTTTACAATTATAACATTCCAAAATTAGTTTAAACTAAATAACATGTTTCCCTAATTTATTCAAATATTTAGATAACAAATAAAAATCTCTATTACATATATTTAAAATGATGAACCCAGAATAGTTCCAGCTATTTAAAGAAATGAATTTAATATATACATATATTGATGACTACAAGTTTTGATAAGTTGTCTATTTGCTCACCCTTTCTGTATTCTGTAAAGCCGCTACTACAGCTTAGATTATTGGAAGCTCCAACTCGCCAATAATACCTTCGTGCCCTTGTCTGACCGCTTCAACGGCTGCTCCTCGCTCCGGCCTCGAACGTTCCCTCTGATGTGCTCGCTCCCGCAGTTGATCGATTGATTGATCCCCTCTTCTCTTGAGTCGTCGCTTATATGTCTTTGACCTGCCTTGCAAAGTAGGTTGCCCATGCATTTCATCATTTTCTTACTTGTTTCGCAATACCTGTCACTATTCTGGGTTTCATGTATAGCTTCTACTTAAAATATTTTTCTAATTATTATATTTTTACTCTAGTATGTGTCTAATCCTAACACACCCCATCGGTAGTCGATTTCTTCCCAGACTCGCACTACCATTTCAGGTGTAACTTGCTCAGCGGCAGCGTAAATTCTTGCTCTAAGTTCAGGTAGAGTGGCCGGCAAAGGAGGTACGTACACCATATCTTTTATGAAACCCCAGAAGAAAAGTTAGTGGTGTCAGGTCTGGGGAACGGGGGGACCATGCAGTTGGCGCAGCACGGCCAATCCATTGACCTGGTAAGCGGTCATTGAGAAAATCCCGGACGTCAATCAGATAGTGTGGTCGTGCGCCATCTTGCATGAAGTAAAAATTTCGTTCTCGGTCATCCTCATTGATCTGTGATATCAAAAATTGTTGCAACATATCAAGGTACACTATCCTGTTGATGATTCTCTCTTGGAAAAAAAGGGGGCGTACATTTTCCTCTTGCTCAACGCACAAAAAACGTTCACTTTAGGGCTATCACGAACATGTTGAAATGTTTCATGTGGATTTTCATTGCCCCAAATCCTACAGTTATGTGTGTTAACCTTGCCGCTTAAGTGAAAAGTTGACTCGTCAGAAAAGATTATGTTGTTCAAGAAATGTTCATCATCATCCACTTGATTTAACATATCCACACAGAAGTTCTTATGGGTAATCTTATCAGTGTCTTTAATTGCTTGTAAAAGAGAATATCGGTACGGTTTCAAATGCAAACATTTTCTCAACAAATGCCAAACCGTCGTATGTGGGACTTGCAACTCACGAGATGCACGCCGGGTCAATTTCATAGGGCTGTTGACAAAACTTTGTCTCACTTGCTCAACGACTTCGTCAGATATGCTTGGACGACCTGAGGATTTCTTATGTTTCACTGAGAACCCGGTTTCTACAAAACATCTATGCCACTCATAAATTGTAGGCCTACTAGGAGGATCTTTAGCGTACTTGGTACAAAAATTACGCTGAACTGTTGTCGCCGACTTTGATTCTTCAAACCAAAACACACAGCTATTACGCTCGGGTCCAGTGAAGGCAGCCATCTTTAACGTAACTGCCGCTAGCGCTTGTGCTGCATGATTAGGCACTAGCGGACTACGCAAGTCAAAAATTGATGTGTTTCCCTTTAAAACAACACTAAAACGAGCTCTGTACTTTTTTGAATAATTTTATATGAATTTTCAAAGTTGTAAAGTCCTTTTTGAAACACCCTGTATTGAGAACACCGGTTTAGTCAAGACCATCTAAGAAATATGGAAATACAGAGATGAAGGTAAGAATCGATGACAACAAAAACATCATTAGTCAAAACCATCTAAGAAGTATGGAAATACAGAGATAAAAGTAAGAATCGATGACAACAAAAACATCAATCATAAATAAAAGGTTTTGATTAAAATAAATTTTAATTTGTAACAACTTCATATACTTAACTGTACCATTACAGGCTATATTAAATCACACGACTAAATATAAATAAACATATTACAAGTGATTTAATATTTTATTAATAGTCAATAAACTATACATAATATGTATTTGATTTATTCTATTTTTTTTAAGTTTATTATTATTTAAGGATGTAAAACAATCTCATTTTTTAAACTTCAAAATAATTTGCACAAATTGTTGGAATTTTCAATTATTGTTTGAAAATAATACTTAATATAACCTAGAATTATGGTTAATTAACCATTAATTTATTAACAGTCTAGTTTTTTATTATGATCTAAATAATTTATTTATAATATTGAAAACATGTTCAAAATGCCTAAAATTTAAAATTTCAAAATGTAAAATTTTTAGCTATTTACCCAAAATTTTAAACAAGATAAAATAAAAATAATAATATGTAATATATTTTCATTTTATCGTCCAATAAGTATTTCTTTTTAGTCCACATTAAGTAGACTAATTTGTACTAAGTATATTATATTCAGAGTTAGTTAAACTCATTTTGTAATAAGACACCATCTCTAGTTTCACTGGGCATTTGTTACATCCATTGTATTAATCATGGCTAGTACTGTATATATTTAATATTTAGGCTTGAAATTTTGAAAATGGAATATATTTTAATGGGTTCATGATGTACTAAGAAATTTGTCGGCCTTTATATGAACTATACAAATGTTCAGTGTTTTAAATGTTGGTTGGACTAACTTTTAGTAATCTCTATTCCATGCTGCTACACTATTATCGCAAGCATACATTCAGTATTAAAGTAAAAGTTAAATATTAACTTACTGATACATTTTCTTGAGTAGGTTTTGAGTATGTTGTCTTTAAACCATAATTATTACCTAGAACAAAACAAAATTATAGAATTATAAATAGGTACCATACATACTTGGTCATACCAATTTCTGAGAAATTGGGCTGGTGTTGGTGAGTGTGCATCTGACTTTGTCAGACGTATTTTCTGTTAGAAGAGATTTAAGGACAATGTAGTGTTAATGCTTAAAGAGTCTTAGGAAAATGTTTGAGTTGGTAACAAAGTTAATAAAAAAGGACAGTTTGAAATTAATTGACTGTAGAGTGTGCAGGAAAGTGATGGACACATTGAATAGGACTGTGAGTTTGTATGGACAATTTAAGATCGTCAGCGGGCTGATTGCGTCTACAATGAACTTGTACTTCAAGAACGAGGGCTGCTCACCACAAAGGACATTCACCCTGGAGATATGGTAACAAAAAAAATGATAGACAATTTTATATAAATTTTTGTATAAAAAGGACTAGGCTAATTGTAAAAGATATGTTAAAATTTGTTTGAATAAATAGTTGTATTGTAAGCAGTAAATTTGAAAGATTTAATTTAACTTCTAAATAAAAAATAATATAAATTTTAATACATGAGAATAAAGAAGCTCATAACTAATAATTATAATTATTAAAAAAGTTGCAACTAATTAAAGTAGAATCATTAAAAAGAATTTTGGTCTCTTCAAGACAGGACAATTTTAAATTTATGATATAAATAATTTCAGATAATATACTAAAAAATATGTACTGCCGCGCTGCCGCTCGCTCCGTTAGTGGGTTCGAGTAGGGTTCTTCTTGCCCCACGTTGGAACGCCACTTGCCACGCTGCCGCTCTCCGTTAGTGTGTTCGAGTAGGGTTCTTCTTGCCCCACGTTGGAACGCCACTAGCCACGCTGCGCCTCTTTCTGACTTCACGAATTTAAGATTCTTGTTCCCTTTTTTGGAACACTATTATCACGAACTCTTAAACTCGCTGTACGATCACCACCGACTGGGCGAACCACCTTTCTTTTCAGAGCAAGCGCGGGCAAGGCCAAAGTGCTCGCTTTTACTTTTTTAAATCAAAGATTTTGCAACTCTTGGCTCTAATAAGTATGAGCTTGTCCTCATAAACTTACCAAATTTTAATTAACGCAAAATTCCCTGAATTTTATCTCAATGCTCGATTATTTAGATCTTTTAAGATTAACTCTCTCTCTCTCCAAGGTCGTGCCTTTTGGGAGAAATCGGCTCTTAAGTTCTGATGATAACTTTTAAAATTTTCAAATTATATTACCAGAGCACATATATAAAATTTATGTTAAAACAAGGTTAATAGCATACACAGAATGGATATATATTAAAAACACAACAAAATTTAGAAATGAATTATTTGTATATTATTTTCTCTTTTGCATAGAAAAATTTTATATTCAAAACTTTTTTAATCACACTAAACAATTTAATTGAACAATAACACAACTATTTATTTATTTGACAAAATTAATTAATGTAATATTTTCTATATCTTAAACAAAATAACAACGCTTGACTTTTCAGACAGAACCACAAACAGTTTTTCCTGTACTGAAAAAGTCGTATTTAAATTATTAATAATTTTCAACACCAAAGCAGAGGTTTAAAATGAATTTAATTTTTAATAATTCCCCTAATGACGTTATATTTGAAAAGAAGTTAATATTTGCGAATTATTCCTTAAGTATAAGATACCTTCACACTTTAATAGAAGTTCTAGTTGGATTTGGAATTTGTTGTATTATTAGGATGATAGTGATGTGATGTTTTCTATCCAGAGTCTGTAAGCTGCTATGTAGTTGAATGCTGGTCTCGAATTCTTCTAAGTCGCCTTGAAGATCGATTAAAGTTGAAATTATTCTAAGTCCAATTAGTAGAGTGACAGTTGAATCTTCCTCTCAGCTCAGAGTCGGTTGCAGAAGAAACGTCCTTTAAGCGTCGATTCCAAATCAAAAGTAATCGTCTTTCGACGGTTAAATCTCGGTCTCCCTGTCAGTGGGAATTAATCCACTTTTCTGGAGCCAATTTTCCTCCCTTTTTGGGAAAAAGGTATTTTCCATATATTATGTGTTTTCAGGCCCTTTTGGTCTGAAATATTTACACTATATGTTTTATTAGTCCTATTTTTTGACTAATGAATAGTTTTCTTCCTTAATTATTAATTAAAACACCTTTTAATTAATAATTTATAGTATTTTTTCTTTAACGTTATCTTTGATCCATGTTGGCAACATGATGATTCTGACTTTAGACTCTGCTTGAAGATGCGCGCGCAACTTTTCATGTTTTTGCATGAAAATCTCTACTTTTGACGTTTTTTCGTTCAACTCGCTATAACTTTCGAACGCTCGAACCGATTTTAAAGTTCCTTTCGGATTCTTCTTCCTTTCCATCTTGTGGGTCTTGTGGAACTTGATTCATCGCTCTACTACGCTTCGTTCGCGAGTTATCGCCCTTTTCCCGAAGTTTGATTTTTCCCCTTTTCAAACTTTGAGATAAGTCCTTTCTCAAAATTCTTTTGACGAAATCTTGTTCCTCTTCTACTACGACGAAAAACTATGTTTGTACTTTTCCCATAACTCGTTTGGTTGTCGAGTTATTCGCCTTTGAAGTCCTTAAGTTTGTGTCGTATGAGTTTATGTTCATAAAAACCCCCCCATTATATATTATTACTTCTGCTTTGGTGTGTTACCATTTTACATACTAAATACATATAATTATCATGTTACTTTACCCCTTTAACGTTTATTTTACCCGCTTTTGGGCTTTGAAGTTTTACGTTTTGTAATTATTATATCTCCCTTATTTTATTTTCAAATTTGATTCTAAGTACCTATTATTGTGCCCTATTGTGGTCTCTACAATAGTACTTATTATTATTTTTTAAATGATCCCCCCTTCAACTCAAAAATTCCAAAAAACTCCCCAAGAATGACTTTCTAAGTCCATTCTCACCTGTTAATTATTATTATTATTACTTATTTTTTATTTGTGATTATTGTTACTTCCCCACTTGGTTATGACTCTACGATTTTTGAATTTTGAATTTATTCTTTTTCCAAATTTTAGGTTTTTGAGCCCTTCTAAAAACTTGAATAACTTATTTGTTTTATGTGATTTTAAATTTATTTGTTGATATTATTGGTCGGTTGACTCTACTGAATATTTATTTATATTAATAATTTAGTTTCTTAATAAAATAGGAACTAAGGCAGTTTGACTTTTCACGTCCGAACAAGCAAGTTTGCTCTCGAACTGGCGTGACGTCATCGCCCCACCTCGTCCCCACTCTACAAGGTTTGGCGCGGCAATTTAACTTGTTTTAAATGGACTTGAGACGTTTGGCTTTTTCCAAACCGTCGCAGTACCATGAATATTATATATATATATATATATATATATATGTGTGTGTGTGTGTGTGTGTGTGTGTGTGTGTGTGTGTGTGTGTGTGTGTGTGTGTGTGTGTGTGTGTGTGTGTATGAATAATTTTAATAAATTACCATGTTTAGTTTCGGCAGAGAAATTTTGTAATTATATAATGAAACGGGGTTTTTGTATTTAAATTTATCATTTATTTTTTAAGAAAAAAGAGAAGAAGTTAGTAATTAATTATTTAATTGCTCAGCTAATGGGCGCCAGATGAATTCTCATTAATTTAGAAAAGTGAAGTTAAATTATTAAAGTATCTCAGGGTCTAAGTTCTTTTCAAGAGGTACTTGGCACTAGGTGATTCAAGAAAGATTCTAAGTCTTGTTTTGCTGAAATTGTACATAAAGTGTTTATTAACTCATAAATCATATTACAAATATCAAAAGAATCATAGATATTAATTAATATTTTATTGTCTAATGCTGATAAAAAAAAAATCTTTTATTTGAATTCCTTCTTTTATTTAAAATCAAAGTTAAGCTTTATGTATTTCATATCTTACTTTTTTAAATGTTGCAACAAAAATATTTAATCATAAAAATAGATAACGTTTCAGATCTCTGAAGGAGATTTTATTGTGTAAATGAAAAAATAAAATTTATTTATCTTGAAATTATTTTAAAAAAAGAAAAAAACGAACAAACATGTATAAAAAGTAATTTAAACGTAATACAGATCTTTAACATAGTAAATAGTTTAGGGTGTCTATACCACAACACCTGTTACAAAAAATAAATGTCTGTAGTGACGAGCTCTAACGTCCAGTAACTCAGAGATAGTCTGCAATCGCTGTTTTCACAATCCTCATGGCTCGTACAGATGCACAATTCTCTAAAAGTCTTTTCTCAAAATGATTTAAAGAAATGTTCATAGTTTTTTAAGAATGTTCTATCTTATCAAGAAAATCTCACCACACGGAACATGATCTTTTTTCTAAATCGCGTCTAGAACGAATAGTCTCTCCTAACTAGCCCGTCAGATTTAGTTATGTTAATAATTCTTTGTCCTTTTATTAATAATCTCTAACATTAATAAACATAATAAACACGAATGTTCATTTAAAATATTTGTATCTATCGTCCTATTATCAAACAAATATACCAATTCTTTTGTCTCACTGAGTTTACATTTTTTATTAATATTGCATTGTTCACAAAGATACTAATCAAAGTACGTCTGTCTATAGTATACATTGATTTCTAGTCTTTTACCAACACAACTTATCACTTAAAACACTTCTTAAAACTCTTTTAATATTTTGTACTACATTTTTAAAAACTTCTTTAGACAAATTTTTACAGGTCTGACTCCGTCGGAACTCACCTCAAGACTGCCAAACTACATGTCCCGGTTTCTCTAGATCACCTAAGCGTCCTCCTAACAATTCACTGACACAACAAAATATCATCAATTATATTCATTAACACATTTACATCATTTTCCATTAAAACATTTACTATAAATTCATACTAAAACTATTTATTATACAAAATTATTTTCTTGGATGTCTTTTGTTAACAGTTTACAGCTTTCTTTAGTTAAATTTACAACACTCGCGTACGCTAACAACCAATCATAATCTTTGACCTACATTTTCTAGATTAAATCACGTCGCTACTTTTAACTCAATTCTCTTACTATATTACAATTTGTATTTTTTCAAAATTGATGAGTTAATTCCATCTGGCGCCCTTAGCTGAGCAAATTTTTATAATAAATTCTTAATGCCAAATAGTGTCAATTCTAAGATTAATTCAGAACAATATATTTTTAACCCTCGCTTACATTCATTTATTATTTACAAGCACAAGGTTTGAGCTCAACAATGAAATGATTTTATAACCTGAGTAAAAACAAAGTTTGTATATCAAGTGATAATTCTTAAGTCAAATTCTTAAGAAAAGAATTTGAAGATAAGAGAGTTGATTGTAAAGGTAAATGAGTAATAATTTGAGTAACAAAAACTAATTAATCAGAAATTAAGCAAGAGAGGGAGAGAAACTAAGGTAATAAATACTAAATTGCCAATTTTATAAAATAAGGCAAGGGGTGGTCCTGCTGTAATTATTAAAAATAGTATTAAGCACTATTGTACCGGCATACGAAATCTCCCTTTTAATATTTCTTAAAGTGCAGCCGTCAGGTGCTGCAACCTAGTGTACAACTCTGAAATCAGCATCAGGCCACCTACTTGCCCCGAGGCCTGTAACTCTACTTAGCGATAAGATACCAGTTGCAGTTAGGTTTTGCATTGAACTCACTTGTGGGAGAAGTCTCCTAATTTTTTTTAAGTTTAACAATCATCATGTTGAGTTTTCTTTCTGTAATAAAAAGCGTGCAAATACTCATTTCAGTTGCTACTGAAATGTGAGCCGATTTTTCTTTTCTAAATTTAATAAATGCGTCTACACTCTTCATGCGTCATTTTTAAAGCCTGCATCAACTCCGAACCATGTAAAGAAAAATTACTGTTTAAATTTTATTGAGTTAACTATGTTAAAATATGTATTCTCTTTATAAATCTAAAATTTTGAAATCTGTTTTCAATTATAAGTAAACTTTAGGATGTTTGTAAATTTTAAGAGTATAAATTTAAATAACCTTTTGAAAGAAAAACCAATAGCATTTCCTTTTATTTTTAGTTATTATAAAGTCAAATCAGCGATTAAAAATCATTAAATTTAATTACAACTAAATTTTAATTTGTCATTAAATACAACGAGTTTAAATTCAAACAGTCTTTTAAAACGAATAGCATCTCTTTTCGTTTCTAGTTTTTATAAAGTAAAGCCATTCATTAACTTGTTTAGCATATATAACATTTTGTTTTCAAGGAAATTGCATTTTTAAAACTTAGTTACAGAGAAATATTTTGCTTATGAACCTACAACTGAAGTGTTTAAACTTGTAAAAAGTGTCTGTTCTTTAACTAAATTCAACATGTATATTTTCTACAGCTTTTGCTGGTTCATGCAGGATATATAAGTTAAGTTCATGCTGTAACTTCTAGTCCAGACAAAAACCGATGGACATTTCACCAAGTAAAAAAAAAAGGAAAAAAAAAACAAAACGCAAAAGTGAAAACAAAAGCAAGAACTTGATCTGTGTATTTCAGTTAATTGAGAACTTGAAGTGAATTTTGTTTGAATGATGCTTTAAATAATTTTTTGTAAAACAAAAACATAATTCTATTTTTCTCATTAAAATGCAAAACTAAAAATAAATTCTAATTGGATGGGATAAGCATGCATTTTCGGACCTCACGACCCCAAAGGGGTTAATTTTTCTAAATTGAATTAACGTCAATAACTAATGAAAATTTTCCTTTTTTTTACGAATATATATTTAATAATTTTTTTTATTATAGTTGGCCAACTTAGAATATATATATATATATGTGTTTGTGTGTGTGTGTGTGTGTAATTTAATTAATTAAATTTTTATTTTTTTTAAATAATTTAAATTTAGAGTCTTTTCTAACATAAAAAACATTAACGAAATGTTATCATTATCTATGTTCTTTAAAATATTATTCTGTAATGTAATTATATGGGGGGGGGGGCTTTTGATTAATATTATATAAACATTTGTTTTAAGGGCGTATAAATAAATATATGTAAGTATGGATAAGCAATCAAATGTTTCATTACAAATTGTTGTTTTTTTAAAAAAAACTGCAAATCAATGTTATGTGTTAATTTTTCTGTAAATGGTTAACTCAAAATAAACTGCTAAATTTAAAGAAGTTAAATAAATCACTGGGCAATCGAAGTCGCTAAATCTCTTCATTTGACATTACCATTCCTTTGGTTCCAAAAGCGTTTTATTAAGGATTTTCCCCTATGAATGGTACACTATGAAGAAACTAAAGTAAAACTTGAAATGATGCAAGTGACAACCGTTAAAGTTCATACGAAGAACAATACTTTTAATATATCAGCCATATACTGTCCACCAAGAAACAACCTAAAGAAGATAGACTACAAACATCTTTTTAACATATTAGGCAATAATTTCATTCTTGAAGGTGACTTCAATGCAAAACATACCTTTTGGGGATCACGTCTTACTACTGCTAAAGGCAAAGAGTTGAATGAGGCAGGCAAGGAGTTTAAATGTGACTTCTACTCAACTGGTAAACCAACATATTGGCCATCAGATCCAAGAAAGATACCAGACTTAATTGACTTCTTCGTGGTAAGGGGTGTTTCTGATAACTATATCAATCTCAGTGAAAGTTTTGATTTGGGCTCTGATCATTCTCCAATAATCTTAACAATAAGTCAGAACATAATACAAAGAGACGAACCTCCTAGATTATCCAACAATAGAACTAATTGGGTTGGCATTAGAGAAGAGCTGGACGAGATTATTAACCTACATGTTCCACTTACAACACCTGTGTGGCTCGATTGATGTATTTATTAGTAACATACAGCAAGCAGCATGGAACAATACACCTCAAATAGTTAAGAGGTGTTAATTTAGTTAATAATAGTTAATTTAGTAATAACATTACTTACCCGCCTGAAGTGGTTGAATTAATTAATGAAAAAAAATAAATGCACAAAAAATGGCAGCAAGTTTGAGCTCCTAAATTTAAATCTGAATTAAATCGACTTAGCACTAGACTCACAAAGTTATTAAAAACTATTAAAAATGAGTCTGTTGCTAAATATCTGGAAAGTCTTGCGGCGGATAGAGACAACGGAGCCAAGATATGGAAGACTACAAGATTTATCAAAAGGCCAAAAATCTAAATACCACCTCTCAGATTAAATGACAAAACATGGGCTAAGAGTGATAGAGAAAAGGCAGATTTGTTTGCTGAACACTTAGCTGAGACTTTCAAACCTTGTCCTAGACAGTCAGATGATGAAAATACTATACAATCAATTGATCCTGTAGCAAATAAAAATAAGGATGAATACGAAATTCATAACGTATTACATAAAGAACTATAATGGTACAAATTAATAGAAGCAAGTCTGATAAACAAGTAGGGAATACATATAACCTCTCCCAAATTAAAAATTGGGTTGAAAAAATGTAAGAAACCATAGAAATACTGGTAGGTTGTAAAATACATGAATTTGTAAAATTAGGCCATTATCAAATAATTTATAATCAGAAAGTTAGACATTTTGAATTCTAATTGTAGCCAAGCCAGAGTGTAGATTACGTGGTAAAATGTTGACCTATATTAAAAAAGATTATGGAAAATAAAAATTCGATATAAAGTGTTTATTTGAATAATTAAAATTGTTACAAATCATTTTTGGAATTAAAATATAGCTAAAAAGTTAAAAAACTCAAAATAATTTCACGACAACGAATTCGTTGCCTTGACAACGGATTCACCGGCCAATGAGAATGGACGACTCAAATCAATGCAGTTGTAGCCGGCAAGCTTGAAAATACCGTAGCGTCCTTTTTGGGAACTGCTGAGAGAAACGCTGAAGGAACAAGATGTGTTTATTTTGTGTGCGAGGAAAAGTGAACTTCGCGGTCATATTGACCGAAGTTGAACCTAGCAATACTGGTAAGGAAACAATATAGTGAACAATTTGACTAAATTCTTTTCATAATATATTAAAATTTAAATAACTTTTCTTTTGTATAAAATTTGCGTATAAGACAGGATTTCTTGGCCAGCACGAGCTCCCCTTCCCCGAGATATTTTATTTTAAAATAAAGAAAACATTTTGACGTATAAATCATTTGAAATTTGTATCATTAATCAACCAAAAGACAATCTAATTTGATATTGTTAACTTAACCCAAAAACTACTTACCTAGCATAGAATTTGTTATAAATTGGCGCAACAATGTGATGGCTAAGAAATTTCTAGAAATAACCTATACCCTGGCTTAAGTAATAAACATTTATTAATTTATTTTAAATTTTATCATTAAGAATTTGTTGTAGATGTAGATAGCCCATAGGCCTAGTGAATGAGGTAACATTTATATGTAATTCCATGTTAACCTATATGTTCACGGCAAATTTATACGTAATTGTAAGTTCTAACCGTAAATCGTCAGACAAAATTTTTCAAGTTATCTTTAAATTTAATTTTTAAAAAAATGAAGGAGCAACAGGACAGAAATACCGGCTATAACCTTAGAAGAACCACATCCCAAACCGAAAAGGCTAAGGAAGCTAAATTAAAACCGTTACGTCCGCCTACGTTTGCCGAATCGGAAACTAACTTAACGGAAAACGTAAGCGCAAATGTTGAAGAAACGGATAATGAACCAGTCAACTCATCGGGCAGTCTACTTGAGAAAATTACATTATTAATAATTAATTTACAGATAAATATAGACAATAAATTTAAACAAAACAAAATAAATATCGAAATTAAAATAGATGATAAATTTAAACAGAATGAAAATTAAATGGATGATAAATATAGACAATAAATTTAAACAAAACAAAATAAATATCGAAATTAAAATAGATGATAAATTTAAACAAAATGAAATTTAAATGGATGACAAAATGAAATAAATATCAAAAACGAGATACAATTAAACTTAAACCAAATCAAAGGCGAAATAAAAAATATTAAAGAATGTTTAAATACCCAAATTCAGGTTATTGAGGTGCAATTTAACAATAAATTTGCGGAAGTTGAGACAGCCGTCCGTCAAACCATTATAAAATTACACGACTTGGAAGGCAAGTTGGATAAGGGGGTTAACGAGGAAATTTTCCGAGAAAAATTAAAGGGACAAGAAGTCCAAATCGAAAGTAAATTAATGGAAAACAAACGGATTATTTTACAGGAAGTCGAAGAAACCATCGTCAAGTTAACGAGGTTAAGTAACAACACTTACCCGCCGAATATACACGTCACCTGCGGAGGAAATGTGAACGATGGTAATAACATATTAAACCAGACTCTACCAAAGTTTAACGGAAGACAGACCAACCCCAACGAATATATACAAAGACTCAAACGTTATTATGAGCGATTGTCGGCTAGAAAAATCAACCAAACAGGTGAAGAACAAGATTGTCTTTTCGACGTAATTGAGGCAAGTCTTGAAGGGAAGCGCTGCACGATGGTGGCAATTGGTTAAAGGAGTGCGAAATTTCGATCAATTTCAGGAGGAGTTCTACTTAAAATTCTTGAATAGGGATGTACAAAAGGGTACGCGACAAAAACTCGAAGTGGAAAGATACCGATCCGGAGGAAAACTGTCACGCAGCGAATACTTCATCGAGCGTGTGTTGACAATGAAGTCTATGACACCCGAACCATTGGAAGAGGACATTATCGCCACACTAACAGAACATTTCGACCAACGCATACAGGATGCTCAACAGGTCCAGAATGTAATAACCATCAAGGATTTTGCGTCGTTATTACAAAGGGAAGATACAGAAGAAAGGAATGCGGAAATAAGGAAACGAAACAATGGCAACAACCTGAAACCAAGTGGATATACAGAACCACAAACAACACTGGCTAGACGATATCCGACAATGAACCACAATCAAAGAAATTTCAACCAACGACCACAGAACCAATACTATAGGAATGGAAGAGAACACCCGTATTATAACCCAAGGGGATATATACAAAATCGTCCAGAACCGGCAGCAATACAACGCAAACCATGGGTGAAATGAATATGATGGAGGCAGGACCAACAACAACCGACCACCGGGTCCAATAAGAACAGACATGAAATTTTCACCGCCACGACAGCCATATGCGGCGAACCAGAACCACATGAAGATGAATTCCAGCTATCCTACAAGAGAGCAACAACGGGTCTGCCAAATGATAGCTACAACTACACGACCAACAATGTCACGAAGTGAACCAGACAACGAACAGAACAGACAGGGTAAAAAGTAGTTAAACTCCAACGCACTGGTCTAGAGGATATGATGGAAACAGGTTGTACAGGAGAAGCTGTTAGTAACGAGACTTCCCAACCTATACCAGTGCCAATAGAGTCAAACAATATCGGAAAACAGCCAAACAATGTTAATATTCAAAAACCCGAATATCAAAGTTTCAACCACATAATTTATTCTAACCTATACTGCGACAAAGAATTTTTGTTAACGGAGGAAGAAGATTCTAACAATGAGCCCATTTTAAACCACAACTGTCCCGAAATAGAGGTTAAATTAAACGGAATAGTCACAAAAACCCTTGTAGAGATACAGGAAGCAGCATAACGTGTATTTCAGATTCTTGGTTCCAAACCAATAAAAATAAATTAGAACATTATGAAGAATTACCACTTACCAACACTTTTCTTACTACCACTCTAAATCATAAATCAAAGAGAATTTCTAAGATTCTACTTCTTAAAGCTGAGTTATTCGATTATGAATTTGATGTATAATGTATAATAGTGCCATATTTAATTAAGGATTGTAGTTTTGGAATAGATATGATAAGATATTTGATGGAAATAAACTTCGACGAAAATATAATAAAAATAAAGAATAATGAAAATAAAATATTTACATTGAAGTTTGACGAGGAAATATGTGAAGCGATTGAATGCAGAATAGTGAGTTATGAGAATGGAAGAAAGATATGGGATGAATATAATCTAATTAATAATAATAATAATATAAATAAAAATCAAGAAATTAAGGAAGAGATAATAGACACTAAAAGTATATTTAGAGAAAATGTTCAGTTGAGCGAAACACAGAAAACATTAATGGTAAGATTGCTGCAAAAGTATGAAAGAGTATTTTCAGAGAAACCGGGAAGATGTACATTATACCAACATAGAATACACGTGAATAATCCGGAAAATTACAGAGCTCAATGTTATCCAATACCGTTAAATCTACAAGATGCCGCTGAGAAAGAAATCCACAGTATGCTTCAAGAAAATATTATAGAACCTTCGAATAGCCCATTTGTAAACCCAATAATAATTGTAACTAAAAAGACAGGCGAACTACGTATATGTTTGGATATGCGACAAATAAACGCACTAATTACCCCTGATTATGAGTGTAACAGGAGTATCAATGAACTTTTGGCTAAGGCAACAGACTCAAAATGGCCATCTACCCTTGACCTAACTTCTTCATATTGGCAAGTAGAATTAGAACCAATATCAAGACAATATACAGCATCCCAATTTAGAGGGAAGACATACCAATATGTTGTTACACCTTTCGGACTTTCCACATCTCAAGCAGCATTGGTAAGAGCACTAGACCAAGTATTTAGGAATTCCATTGAAAACTTTTCCCTAGTCTATATTGATGACATTTGCATAGTATCACCAAGTTTCGAAGCACACTTAGAGAGTGTATTTAGGAAGTTACTGGAGGCTAATATGACTATAAAACTATCAAAGTCAATTTTCTGTAGAGACTGAGTACCATTTTTAGGGTTCTATTTGACAACAACAGGATTAGAGCCGGATCAAAGTAAAATTTCAACTTTTCAAAATTTTCCATCACCCACTTCAAGAAAAAAATTAAAGCGTTTTCTAGGAGGAATAAACTATTACAACAAGTTTGTGGACAAGTATTCAGAAACAGTACAACCGTTGCTAAGACTGTCATCGAAGAAAATTAAATTTACTTGGACTGACAAGGAAGAAGAGACATTTCAGAAAATTAAGAAACTATTCCTACACACAAATGTATTGAGCCATCCAATACCATATAAACCATATTATCTACAGACAGACAGCTCAGATTATGCCATTGGAGGACATTTGTATCAGATTGATCAAGATAATAATAAGAAAGCAATACTTTTCATTTCTAAAGCCTTAAAGAAGTGTGAGTTAAGGAACACCACTACAGAGAAGGAGTTGTTAGCAGTTGTATATTGCTTACAAAAGGTGAGACATTATGTGTTAAATTCAAAATTAACTATCATCACAGATCATAAAGCACTAACTTTCCTAAAATCATGTAAACTTTTAAATGCAAGACTTACCAGATGGATATTAGCTTTGCAAGACCATCAGTTTGACATAATCCATTGTAAAGGAGCCGACAATGCAACAGCTGACCTTCTTAGCAGAAGGAAACCAGAAGATAAAATTGGGAATCAGTGTACAAAACATTCCAATGACGGGAACGCGAGATTTAAGATACATGATGGAATATTATATCAAAAACATCTCAACACTTGGTTAATAATTGTAATACCCGGAGAAATCATCCAAAGTTTAATCTGGGAATGTCACCATTATTATTTACATTGTGGAGCTAAAAAGTGCTTGAATATACTACAAGAGGACTTCATATTCAAGGATATGGCAAGGAAGATTAGAACAACTTTATCTAGCTGCAACATATGCCAAAAGTGTAAATACAGCAACCACCCACTACATGGGGAGACAAGTGGAGTGAAATGCAATGGAAAGGGAGAGTTAATAGTTGTAGATATAATTGGACCTCTACCAAAAAGTCAAGGAGGAGTGCAATATGTTTTCATAATTCTTGATACATTTACAAAATTTGTCAAACTTTAAACCTAAAAAGAGCAACTTCACAGGCAGTGATAAATAGAATGTATAACCAATACCTATGGAAAACCTAATCAAATTTTAACAGATCATGGCACACAATTTAAAAGCAAAATTTGGACAAAAAAACTTGAAGACAACCAAATTAAACATATCCTAAACCCTGTATACCACCCTATGTCAAATATGGCTGAACGCCCTATAAGGGAAATAAAAAGATGCCTTCGAACATACTGTGCAAACAACCACAGGAGCTGTTCTACTTATATAGACACAATAAACACATTTCTGAATGAAGTGCAACATGAAACAACAGGTTTCACACCTAACGAGCTGCAGTTAAACCAAAGAGACCAAAGATTCTGGGAAGAAATCATCAGAAACCCCTTCAGAAATGAAATACCTTTCCATCAGAAATTGGAACTTACAAAATCAAGAATTAGTCAAGCACAAATTAAAAGAGCCAATAAATATAACACTTCACACAAGATAACTAATTTTAAAGAAGGAGACCTAGTACTAGTAAAGTCTTTTCCACAGTCAAGCCATGGATATGGAGAAACTGCCAAGTTATTCACAATTTATGTTGGACCACTGCGGATATTTAAAAGAATTGGAAAGTCAATATATACCCTTATTGACGAACAGCAAAAGACATATGGACCTTACCACATATCGTTACTGAAGAAGTATCAACAAGCCGACCCTGTACAGACAAGACAAGAAGAGACCTATTAAAAAAAAAGAAAGAAAGAAAAAAAAAACTATAACTCTTTGTACACGAGATGTAAACTAGTCCTAAGACATGAAATGACAAGAACATTTTATCTGTGAACAATATTTCCACCATAAACTATAAAAGACAATAATTAAGATATGATGTGAAAGATAATGTATTCCCTGATAGTGTATTATACATAAAACACCTTATGTAAATGACCCTAAAGTGAACTTATACAGAAATAGACTGTGAATGATACCCCTTTCATAAGAGAATAACCCCAAATAATATACTAAGGTATTATTATGGTACTACAGAGATAAATGGACTAACCTGTAGAGTCACATGTGTTTGAACAATTAATATCATTAATTCATGAAAGGTTTAAATAGAATATTGTTGTAATTTTTTTAAAAGTTAAACTGTTAAACTGTTCAAATATGGTTGAATTGTTCAATTAAACTGTATAGTATGTATTAGTTGAGATTTTTATATTATTAATTTTAAACTCCATAAAGAAAGTTCTAGTTGATACTGTTATATAAAGTTGTAGGAAACATCTCTGAGTTATATGATGAAAGTATTAGGTAATTTTTGTACATTATCACAAAAATTTCAATTCACTACTGCTTATGAAATTATTGTGAGCAGCTATTTTAATGGTACAAATTAATAGAAGCAAGACTGATAAACAAGTAGGGAATACATATAACCTCTCCCAAATTAAAAATTGGGTTGAAAAAATGTAAGAAACCATAGATATACTGGTAGGTTGTAAAATATATGAATTTGTAAAATTATGCCATTATCAAATAATTTATAATCAGAAAGTTAGACATTTTGAATTCTAATTGTAGCCAAGCCAGAGTGTAGATTGAGTGGTAAAATGTTGACCTATACTAAAAAAGATTATGGAAAATAAAAATTTGATATAAAGTGTTTATTTTAATAATTAAAATTGTTACAAAACATTTTTGGAATTAAAATATAGCTAAAAGTTAAAAAACTCAAAATAATTTCACGACATAACGAACTCATTGCCTTGACAACGGATTCACCGGCCAATGAGAATGGACGACTCAAATCAATGCAGTGGTAGCCGGCAAGCTTGAAAATACCGTAGCGTCCTTTTTGGGAACTGCTGAGAGAAACGCTGAAGGAGCAAGATGTGTTTATTTTGTGTGCGAGGAAAAGTGAACTTTGCGGTCATATCGACCGAAGTTAAACCTAGCAATATTGGTAACGAAACAATATAATGAACAATTTGACTAAATTCTTTTCATAATATATTAAAATTTAAATAACTTTTCTTTTGTATAAAATTTGCGTATAAGACAGGATTTCTTGGCCAGCACGAGCTCCCCTTCCCCGAGATATTTTATTTTAAAATAAAGAAAACATTTTGACGTATAAATCATTTGAAATTTGTATCATTAATCAATCAAAAGACAATCTAATTTGATATTGTTAACTTAACCCAAAAACTACTTGCCTAGCATAGAATTTGTTATAAAACTTATTCATGTAGTCAAAACTCTTAAGGGTAAAAAAGCCCCAGGTTACGATCTTATCACAGCAGAGGTTCTAAAGGAATTACCAAATAATGCCCTAAAAAAATTATTTTTAATCATGATTCTTAAACCGGGAAAAGATCCTAATGATAAAACTTCGTACCGACCAATTTCACTGCTAACAACAATGTCAAAGATGTTTGAGGATCCTGCTGTGGGGCTGTACAAAAACACAAATATAAAAGTAATTCAAACTTTCCTGAACAAAGTCCTGCTAAGTATTGTAAAGGCTCCGTGGTTTGTTCGCAATGACAGTTTTCATAGTGACCTTAGGATAAACACTGTCTCAGAGGAAATTAAAAGATTTGCAGAGAAACACAAGCAAAGACTTCTACAGCACAAGAACAAGGAAATAGCTTGCTTGTTAGACAACTTTGGCGAGACTAATCGCTTGAAAAGGACGAAGCCTCTAGAACTTTGCAATGAGAAAGTATAATAAATCACACATGAACAGAGTGTGCGTTCATCAGGAGTCTATCGGTGGGTGTTACTTCAACAAACAGTGACATTAGTATTCAATGTATATTACTAGATAGGCTCTATTGCCTAGTTGTAATTCTGTAATAATAAAAATTTTTAAAAATTATAAAATGTTTAAACATACTAAAAAAACTTGATTATCTTAACTATTTGTATTTTGTTATTGTGTTTTTTTTATCTTTGTGTACTTAGATCTAGATCAATAAAAATCTATGTATTAGCTAAAAATTTAACGGAACCCTGAGAGAATGAGACTAATATAATAAAGCTTATTTAATTTATTAATTTTTCTTGTATAAACTTGATAATTAAATTTATGTTTAATTAAATTATAGACAAATAATACAATCTCTTGGTTTAATGCAAACCTAAATTCATCATATTTATACAAAATTTACATGAAATTATTTCTTTGTTAATTAAAAAGTTCTTTGTATATCCTGGCTAGCTTCATTTAATTATAAGAAAATTGAGCATGAGATTGACTCTATATAATACAATATTTATTGATTATCCACTGAATGATTTATAAAATTTTATATCTCAAGGAGGGACATTCACGCTGCTCTTAAATATCTAAAAATGTACAAATGTTATTAATTATTATTGTTGCTGAAGGCACACTATATCAAATTTAAGAATTATACCTTCAAAGTTGAAAAATTTCAATTAATGCAGAGTTATATTTTGATATGTTCTTTGTCTATCAAAAGTTTTTAATATGTGATTCACTAAACATTGGACTTTCAAAAGAGTTTATTATCGGCTAAATATCTTCTAGTCAACTCTTTAAGCTTGGTGTTCTTTTTTCCCGGCATCTTTAAAATTTGTCTCAATTTCTAAATCAAAATGGTGATTTTTCTTGATTGATCATCTTCTCAAAGTATTTCAGGCTTCCGCCAATAGACGTACCATCCTGGCACAGCATCACAATACTCGTGCACCTTTCTCTGTAGTGTCCTTAAAATGAAACTCAATTGATTTATTAGTAGGCCTACGTATCGTTCACACTTTTACAATAATTCATTTTTTACTTTTTGTATACTGATTATATTTATCCTTTTAATTTTTTGAAAAGTATTCTGTATTAATTGTTAACGTGAAATTTTAAATAACATCTCCGTGTCAGAGGCAATCCGTGAGCACACCTTAGCTGTACATTACATCACAGTGACGTCATTAGAAATATCTGACTTTAAGACAACAGCTGGTTATTAATACTAATTTTATTGAATTTAACTCTTTCAATGTTTATGACTACGAAATATATCTAAATATTATAAATAAGTCTCATTAGTATATATATATATATATATTTTTTTTTAAATTTACTTACAATTTGATACCTAGCATGTTCTATGTTGTTTAGAAAATATTGGTACAAGATTATTATATAGTGTTTAATTTCATTTAGAGTTTTGAATTACTGCTTTTAACTTTACCAATTCTAAAAGGTCACTCACCTCCTCCACTTTATAAGAGATTTACTTTAATTAAACATATCTTATAACTACAGTTTATTGACATTAGTTCCTTTAATATAGTGTTGACATATTTCATTATTGAACTACATGAATCAGTATTATCATTAGGTTAAATTTGAACAAAATTTTAGTTTAGATTAGGCCTAGTTTCAATAACATATATCTGAATTGTAAACATTGATCATCATTTCTATTTTGGGATTTAGATAACTACTTGTTTGAATATTGTACTGTTGTAGAATTATATGTATTATCAAGTAAATGAAAAAGTTATAAGAACTTTATGAACTTATAAAATAAGAGTGTTGTAGTTGTTATTTATACAGATGTCATAATTCTTATTTAACATATAATACTATAGCCAGGGCTTTTGATTAAAAGAAAATATTCAAAACATTTAACTCACATTATAAATTGTCACCACAACGTCGGCAATAAATATAAAAATTAGTGAATTCACATATTATAATCTGAAGATATGTTGGTAAATATTTTAAATTCAACCGTAGACAAAATTTGGATTGGAGATTACAGGTACTTTGAAATGTATTGTAATATGGTGTATTTATTTTGTGGAATTACTTATTTTTTTAATTTCAGCATAAACAAATTAATTCATAATAGTAACAAAGTATGTGAAATTTATTGTTTCTTCAAAAAATTCTTATATTTCAGATTTTCAATAATTTTGTAGTAGTTGGGAAAAAGGTATAATATTTTGTAGATAATTGAAACTCAGAATTAGTTAGTAATTACTATGCATCAACCAACCCTCGGAACAACATGGTGTCTAAGGCTGAAGCAAGCAAATTAGCTAAATCCTCAGCAAGGTGGAAGACATCGTATTAATTCCAATGGGGATGAATAAAGCTAATCAGTAGTTGGTAGAGTCCATTGCTGGTTTGTATTCAATACCTTAGAATATATATTATGGATGCTGACTAGAAGGAATGGAGCTGAGTGTCCCAAAGATGACTTTTAATGCATATGTAGTTAAACTATATAAAAAACAAGGTGCCAAATAATAAAATTTATAACTTAAATCAGCATCATTCACCAGAAAATTTGTAAAGATTTACAACAAATTAGGTCAGCAGGTGAATTTTATGATCATCAAACACTTGAATGTTCAAAAACATGTGCAATATCTAAATTGTAATTGTTATATAACTGAAGGAAAACTACTTTATTCATTAAAAGCCACACGGTTGGGCGACAATTGTAATTGTTATAAAACTGAAAGGGTAATATAAATTTTTAAATTACTTTTCTAATTAAAATAAAAAATGAAGTTTAAGAAAGTTGTTTATAATTAATTTTAAAATTTGCTCGGTCATTAGGGCGCCAGATGTGTTAACATCAATTTTGAAAACAAACATGAATTTACATTTCATCAAAAATATCTCGAGGTCACAAGTTCTTTTAAAAACATACTTGGCATAGGTGTTCAAAGAAAGATCCAAATCTTTTTCTGCTGAAATTGTACATATTTATTTGTTAACACGTTAGCTGCCAAGGCCTAATACGATACTCTTGCCGTGAGTGCCACGATTACCAAATTATTTTTCCATTATTATTTTTGCATCTACCTATGTTACATAATATAAGGCAATAGTATTTACTAATTTTATTTACATTTATGCATATATAGTTCCGAGACCGATCGGACCGAGATGCAATTTTTCGGCTTTAATTTTAATCGTAGTATAACGTTTAGGTCCGATCGGACCAAGGTAATTTTCGTGTTAAAAAAAAAAATCTAAACTGGCTATTTTATTTCTTTATGTTGGCAAGCTCACTATTTTATTTGTCTAATATTTATTTTATAAATACATATATTCATTTTACAACTGTATTCTTTGTGAATTATTTATTACTAAATCAAAATGTTTTTGTAAAATTTTTAATCGGTCCGATCGTGCCCACAAGAAAGTGAAAATATCCACTGATTTTAATATGATATTGAGTAACCATGGTAACGGTTATTAAAGCATACAATATACTATGTCTAACACACGTCTTTACCCAATCCAGAGAATACCAAAATATGCCGATAAGTTGCTGCACTATCGAACTGTGAGCCACAAAACAAAACATTACGTCAGTGACTTTATCGGTCCGATCGTGCCGTAACGCTGCATGTACAGTCACCTTAGTTTCGGTCCGATCGGACCGATATGGCAGCTAACATGTTAAACATCCTACAATTATTAATATTTTTTATAAAGCACATATTATATATACTTCAAATACCGGTATTAAAATTTCATTTTGTTTATCAATTTATTTCTCTTAAAATATTCTTTAAGCAGATTAAAAAGTTCAAACAAGTATAGCAAAAGATATCAAAACATAATATAAGTTCTTAACACCCATTTTCACAAAAAATGTCCGAAGTTATTAACTCAAGATGTCCTAAGTCTTGTAGATTACGGCAAGCGTTGTTTTCCGAAAAGTTCATGTTTCGAATGTTCACACAGCACTCTAGGAATGTTTTTTTGTACGATAGTCATAACATTTATCATTAATAAAAGGATATTCAGTTCAGTACACGATTTTCGCCACATGGTAAACGATCAGTTTAAGACTCTCGTATATAGTACACAGACTCTTATTATTTGAAATCTTACGATCTCGAGTGTTCATTAAGTTTTTTATATCCACTGTCCAGTTACACACTGTATACTAATTGTCTCATAAATATTGTTTGTCCATTAGTATACGCTAAGTCTATTACATTCAATCACGTTTACATTGTCATTAGAAACACTCGTTATCACTTCTCTAACCATTTTCTATTTTGTTAGTCTCTATTTAAGACAAAAAAATCAAATCTAATTACATTTTTAGATAAAACAAGCTTTCAATTAAGACTTCACTAAGCTCCTTACTAGACTTTACTAAACACATCTTACAGTTCCAACCGCTGCCTTAAGACTGACTTAACCACGAGATTTTCTCTCTGCCGCTTCCGCCAAAAATCCTTTGACACATCAATTTATATTTAATTATTCATCTTACACATCTACACCATTTTACTATAAAACATTTATTATAAAATCATTTTAAAACTATTTATAACACAAAATTGTTTTCTTGGACGTTTTTTATTCATAGTTTACGGCTTTCTTTAATTAAATTTACTACAGTCGCATGAGCTAGGAACCAATCAGCTTCTTTGACCTATATTCTATAGAGTCAATCACGTCATGTCTTTTAACCCTATTATTTACTATGTTACAAAATAAGAAATTCTAAATTTGAAATTGTACATCCTAAAACATTCATTTTTAGTATTAAGTTACTGATTTTTAGTCATAGAAAGTTGAATGGGTTGGTATCAACTATAATTAAAATGTATATCTTCTTAATTTGAACTATTATCAGCGGTAAGATTCTTCTTTTAGTGTGTAAGCTAATCTTAAATTTATTATATTAGTATGGTTATGTAGTAATAATTATATATACTTACCAATTTTAACAGATAATGACATCTCAATATGAGCAATATGTTTACTATCCCATATTTGTCTGAATAAAGCTGAATTTTTTTCCTTTTGATTTAAATCTGAATAATTAAAATAATTTAAATCAACATTTTCAAACTTTATATAACATACAATATTAAACACCAATCTCTGTAGATTAGAAGGAGAGACAAGTATGTGATTAAAATCAAACAATAACTGTTCATCAATGCTGTAAGATAGATTGTTGACACTGTTTGAATTTATTGTAATTTTTCCAGGTTTTCTAGTCACTATAATATTAGCATTTTTGTAATCATTGTTGGTGATATTGTTATGATTTATTTCATCTATAAAAGGAGAATCTATCTCATTGCTCATATTGAATATGTACAGATTTATATTCATCTTGATCTGTAACATAATATTGAAACAAAAAAATTGATTAACAGTAATAATTGTTATTGTTTACATAGCATGTGGAATTGAACAGTTAGTACTAAGGTATTACTTCACTAATAATAAAATGTAATTTAAAATTAATAAGAATATTAATCTATAACAAAGCCGTTTAAGAATCAGGATTATTTTAAGACTCACAGGGTAATATTTCCAGTTTGCAACAATTCCTAATGGTTTCAAAACAAAATACTGAATGAAATATGTAAGAAATTCCATTCAATTGGAATATCGACACGTACAGTGCCTAGCGGCAAATATGCGAGACTCCAACCGAGTACTTCAAAATTACTAAAATCTCGACTTTCCATCTTTAAATAATTAAATAGGATTATTTCCGTACATCTTTCACCCACATAATCCATACCAGATCAATTCTAAATTAATTAACCTGTCTGAGAAAAATATAAAACCAACATGACACGAACATATTATATATAATATATTATATATATATATATATATATATATATATATATATATATATACAGTAAGTTTAAAGATTACAGTTTGTAGGCCTAGATTAAATCAAATCCAAGAGGAATGGGACTTATGAAATTAAATTATTAGAAAATCAAACATTTAATTAAAGAAACAAATGCTACCCGTAGATAAAACAGATTATCTAGCATCTAAATATTTGTCAACAATTTTTTATAAAATGTGTAAGTAATTCAGGAAAACTCAAATCAAACCAAGTCATATCATGAAAATGGCCGATTTCATAAATTGTCTTTACGTCACCTTATAAAAAGACACGCCCAGGAAGGGAAACTAGCGGCGGTTGATTGAACAATAAAAATTCCACTGAGATTAAAACGTCATTGCTTCTGTACATTTTCAAATCATGTAAATTAGTTATTATTATTATTATTATATTTAGTTTCTGAGAAGTTATTTGATTACCTACTATTTAATTTAAGATATTTATATTCATAGAAATTCATTATGTAAACTAAATCAATTTGATATCCAGAATTTTAAAAATTATAATATTTATTACATCCCTCATCAAATCAACTTACACTCACACATACACACAATTTAGAAGGTGGGCCATTTGAATTTCCTAGAGTCCTTTTTTGGGACAAGAAATGGAGATTGTTGGAAAGACATTATTGAAAGTAATTTCTCAATCTAATTTTGAATTTTAATGTTTGTGATTTTTTGTCTGTGAATTTCAATTTTATTTTAATTAATTAAACAAATCAAATTTCTATCTTTGTAGTTTTCTATTTCATTTATTTATTGTGATAAGTTAGCATATCAAAGTGCTAAAAGAGAGTAAATAAATTTAAAAGAGAGTAAAGAGCAGTATAGATTGAAAAGAAATATAAATAATCCATCAAATCTAATATTCATTCATACAATAATATTGTAAATAGTGCTACAAATGTGGGGTTTTCAAAGAGCAATCACACAAATAAAAAGTAATTACGTGTAAGTTCAATAAAAAAAAATGTCCCAATTGCAAAAAACATAGGTACCATATAGTAAAAAATAATCAACTATTAGCCTGAGAAAAAGACGTATAGAGGATTTGTAGCCTACAGGATGATAGTGACGTTAAAATCAATATTATTTCAATATTAATCAATAACATAAAATTTTTTGAAGAACAGGTAGTGTTTTGACACAGCGGAAGGGGATATTCAGGTCGCCCAACTACTGTATGTACAAATAAAAACCACGGAAGAGTGCTGCAGCAAGAGTTACAGTCACCAAAAAGAAGCCTAAATCGAACTTCTTTGAAACTGAATATAAGCAATATATCATTGAGAAGAATGTTTAAAAACAATGGTGGTTTTCCCTACAAGATACAAACTGGACAACCTTCGAACTGTATAAACAAAACCGTCAGAGTTCAGTACTGCGCTTCAATGTTAGCAATGTGCTATGGAGAACCTGAGTTTCTGAGTGATGTGAATTTCAAATGAATGTCATGTGCACCTTAATGGTTTCATAAACAAGCAGACAACACGTTTCTTGGGTTTGAACATCCTGACAGTGTTGGAGAGAGGCCACAGCATAGTAAGCGTGTAACCATTTGGTGCGCTGTGTCAGTGAGGGGCATAATTAATTGGTCCATACTTTGTTGAAGACAATAATGGAAATCCTCTTACTGTAAATCAGGACCAATATAGGGTCATTCTTGACCATTTTATAGGAGACCTCAGGAGATTTTGTCGTTCCCGAAACCTGTCTTACCGTTCACAATGGTTCCAGCAAGATGGCGCAACCAGCCACACTGTTTAACCTACATTGCTTTCCTACTTTTGGCAACCGCCTCATCCCCTTAGAACAAACTTTCCTTACCCAGCCCAATCCCCCGATCTTACACCACCTGATGCCTACCTCTGGAGAATGTTGAAGGAGAAGATTTTCCGTGAAGACCCACCAGCTACCATCGTCCAACTTCTGGGGAAAATAACCATGTGTATAAGGAGCTCAAAACAACCCCTCCTCACCAAAATGATGCAAAACCTTCAAAAACTGTACGAGTGTTGCATAAAACTGAACGGAGGTCATATTGAACATGTTATTACTCGAGTCTAACCGATTTTGCTTCCTTTTACTTGTATATGTTTGTAAAACTATGTAAATAAAATCTTACAATTTCAGTACTATTATTGAGGTATGTCAGGTAAAGAGATTACTTAAAAAATTAAAACAATATTAATTTACATGAATCTTTACATTACAAATAGCAAAATAAAAGACCAAAAAGACATATTTTAACGAGATTTAGTCATACCTAATCGAGTTAATGGAGAAAATGTGTACTTTCAAAATTCAGTGAAGAAACGAGAAACTGTAAACTATCCAAATGAACAAAAGTAATAACATCTCACTCTTGGGGTGTGGAAAATCAGGGAAATACATTTTATAATTTTTTATTTAAATATATACAGAATGATATTGGCATTGCCTGGCGGTGAATCAAACACTGGAAAAGATAATTATTACCACTCTGTCATCATTTCAGTCTCCATTAAATAATTTCAATTTTCCAGTTTAACTGAAATAATATACCTTACATAAGTGAGAAAGGATTTAGCCTATTACATATCTTACATTTTTTCTTTAATAAAACTATTTTGCAATTTTTTGGAGGAACATAATGTCTCACTATATTAGAACAAAATGTTGACTGTTTTGGAAACTTATCAGCTAAATGTTCAGTTTGCTTAATCTATAAAACTTTTAAAAAGGTTTATTTTTGAAAAAAAAATATTTAGAGACACATGTCTAAAGAAATATGTAAACCATGCATGTTTACATATCATGTACTATGTACTATTACTGACCTATGTACTATGATTGTGTTGTATTTCAATTTTAACAAATGTTATGGTTGGGATTCAAACTTACTCGGCTCATTGCAGATCTCAATTTGTTGCTATAGTATTTTTATTTCATCAATATACTATAATAACATTTTTTTTTATTTATTTTTTACAGTTATTATATTATTAAAAATGAATTGATAATACACTGAAGTTTATTATTGTTGTTTGTGATTGAATAGTCTGATTTCCAACGGTCATTATAAATTCAATGTTCGTCCATTATATATTTCTTTTCTGTGAAGACATATTTTACTTAAAAACTCTTAATTTGAGTTTCTGCGTACTGAACACCAGAACAAATTGACTACATGACTTACACATAACAACAAACTTCGCGAGCCGTATGCAACATGGTTTTGTCAATTAGCTCTATTCCACACTGTTAACTATTAACTATGCCCATCCTGTTTGACTTAACCTTGTTATATGCCACTCGAACTTTTGAGAGTGGTTCAGTGAGAATGTTCCAGTAACTCTGTTCCGGCCTTGTATCCATCACAAGTGGTGTCATATAGCCTATATTTATTATTTTATTTCATTGTTGGTGTAGGAATGATTCGTTGTGTATATTTTCGTTTTTAAGCATATTTCGAAATTTTTTATTATTTTATTTCATCGTTGGTGTAGGATTGACTTGCTTGTGTATATTTTAGTTTTTTAGGCATAATTCGATATTTTTTTAATTTCATCGTTGCTGTAGGAATGACCTGCTTGGGTATATTTTAGTTTTTTAGGCATGTTTCTATATTTTTGCACCCCGATTTGCAGGCTGAAAAAATGTTGTCAAGGGCCACATGTTGGACAGCCTTGCTCTAGGTGTAGAAGATTTCAGATTTACCATGTTTGTTGATTAATTTAGATAAGTTTTATTGTATGAGGCAGTTTTTCAATGGATTTGTTTGCTTGCATCAAGAATATTACACCTATGGAGAGTTTGTTACTATTGACGAAATTTTGCATAACTTACATGTGCCTCCCCAACTACAAGCTAATCAAGGACAAGTTGCTAATCAAGTACAATGGGTTCACTGTGGAATATGCCCAATATGTGGGCATGTGAGGGTATTCTACAATATGCTGTGGAATATGTGGAGTATTAGTAGATGTGCGAGCGAATGTAGAAACAAGGACAGTGACTGACTTACAACTATCAGACTTTGATTTCTCAGGCCTAGTTTTTAGCTTGAGTACTTTTCTTAGATTATAGTTTTAGTTTTAAATTCCAACATGAAGCTAGCCACTATTGGTATTTTATTTATTTATTTTTTTTATCCCACTTTTTTATGTTCTAGTTTCTTTTTAAATTTTCTATCTCTGTAACATTTATTAAAATTTCTAAATCCATAACCAAAAAACTGTCCAAAATTATTTTATTTTTCTCATAATATTTCTTTTTTTTTATGTTGATGTTAAATCTCCATACTGAATTCTCACTATTTATTACTTCTGAAACTGTTCTTCATTTTAAACTTTCCAATAAATATCTTGTAGTATTTAAAACTTCCTAGGTGATGGTGGTGAACAGCCTTGTTTTCTTACTGGTGGTATTGAACCAACTGTTTTCTTGCTAGTGGTCTTGAACCAACTGTTTCAAACTCTAGACATCTTCTAAAAGCTTAGAAGTTTGGTTGGGATTCAAACTTACTCGGCTCTTTGCAGATCTCAATTTGTTGCTATACCTAGTATTTATTTCATCAATATACTATAATAACTTCTTCTTTTTTTTTTTTTTTTTTACAGTTATTATATTATTAATATTATCCAAGTTGGGTCTTGCTCTAGGACGTTAACTTTACTTTAAAATATAATGGTTAACTACTGAATAACAACTCAATTCTTTAAATTACTCTTTAATCTTGGGTCTTAAAGTTCGGGCTTTTTAAATGTGCAATTATTATACAATTATGGACATATATCTTAAAATTCACAAATCAGCTTAAGTTAATACTATTAATATTAAAAGTTCTTAAAGTTCAATTTTTTTTTTCAATTCATAAAATCTCTATATTACTGAAGTCCAAATGAATGATATTGAAATTTTTTAAATGTTTATTCTTGAAGATAATTAAAAGGTTTGGTATTACCTCAGACTGCTTTCTTAATACTAGCAATAACTCTTGTAGTTTATTATTTATTCTTCTGATATGTTTGTATTTAACCTTTCCGTGTATTTATATCTATGAGACGTTAATTTTCTTTAAGAGCAACCATAATTTATTTGAAGTGAATCAGCACCACCACAAATACCCTATCCGTCAAAAACTATTGCAATATCCTGTCCACAGACTAAAATTTTTTGAACGTGGAATATATTACTCGGGTATTAAATTGTTCAATGCACTACCGGAAAAAATTTAAAAAATGGATTCTATCCAGAGTTTCAAGTGTTCACTCAGAGGCTACCTTCTAGAAAATGCATTCTACTCTGTGGAAGAATATCTGGCCAGAAATACTCAAACCAATTCTGCTAATGTCGGGTATGACTTATGAATGAATTGATCCAGTATCTGCCCTGCATTTGTCTCAGTTATAGCCTTACTTGTTAACACGTTGAGTGCTAATAATTATGATAATTGCGGATCTGAAAAGCTAAAAAATTATTATGTGATTACTTACTCAGAAATGATGTCAGGATATCCCAAATGGTACTTCCAGTTGTCCAGGGTCCATTTTTGTTGAATTATGTGACGTCATTTCCGTGACGGGAATTCCCGTCATCCGCTCCTGGCGCCCGTCCTTGCCGTCAGCACATCACAAAAATAGTCCCAGAAGGCCACAGTAACACAATAAATGCTAATTTTGTAGTCGACAGTTAGTATATAATCATTATTTGGATAAAAAATATATTTACAACTCCTCCCCAAACCATTGTATCAAGTGTTTTAGTTCAGACACAAAATGTTTACAACAAGTAAACAACATGTAAAAAGGACAACATGTAAAAAGAGATATTTTGTTTGAAAATAACAAAGTCTATAACTAAAAAATGAATATTACTTTACATACTACTATATACATCCCCACCCGCCGCCATTTGGTTTTTATTTAGTCTTGGACATCTCCGTGGAACTTATCGAAGCATCTAACTTCGCAGAGTCCCGGTTCACCAGGACATGTGGCACAAAAGTAGGTAGTGTCCTTCCTTTTCCCTTCCTTGTAGCACACACGGCACCTTTTGGTCAATCGCTTTCCATCGGATCTGCGTTTGTCCGTTTGGGAAAGTCTGTGCATACTACCCCTGGTCGGTGTGATAGCCAATGGGGCTGGTTTCTTGGGCAACAATTGTTCTATGACTTGTAAACGAAAGTCGTACAAGCTTAGTCGTCGGTTTATGTTATGCATATTGTACAGAAAAAAAGCATTGGTCATAACTATCTGTAGGAAGTGGACAAATATCTTTTTGTGCCAACGCAGTGTTTTCCGCTCGCAGGGGTAGTATGACATCATTTGGTCCATGCGATCGGTCCCCTTCATGTGTGCGTTGTACTGCATAACAGGTTGGGGCATCACTTTCTGTTGTTTCCTTCTGTTGGTCACTGTTACCATCTGGTTGTGAAATTGAGTCGAAATATAGGTCACGGCACGTTTGTCTTTCCATTTCCCTATCATGATACTCTCAGCATAGCGAGAAATGGTTTCACCCTTGGACAATATGGCGGACCTCACATCTGCTGAGGTGTGTTTTCTATCCGCACGCAAAGTGCCAGTCGAATACGTTAGGCGTCGCAGGAGTTTTGATGAGAGTATGTAACTATTATAAAAATTGTCCATGAACAATGCGTGTCCCATGCCTAGAAAATCTTTCATTAGTTTCGTAACTACTTTTACAGTGTGGCCTTTTCCTGCTACACTGTCATTTTCCCCGGTATATACATGGAAACGGAGCATCAGTCCCTCGGGTTCATTTAGAGAGTATATCTTTATACCGTACTTGTGGCGTTTGCCTTTTATATATTGCCTAAACGCTAAACGACCACGCCACAGCACCATTTCCTCATCTATAGTTAGTTCCTTGCCAGGGTAATAAATTTCTCTCATTTTATTATTGAGATAGTCAATGATAGGTTGGATCTTGAAAGCCCTTTGGTCTACTGGTTCTGGATTGTCAGCTGTTGCTACTCTAGAGAAATGTAAACAACGTAGGATTAATTGAAATCGATCTCTGGACATGTATTGGCTAAAAATAGTGCTGGTTTGAGAAAAAAACCAATGGGTTTTCCAGTAGTCCTGGATTCTATTCAGTCTTATGGTCCCCGTATGCATGAGTAGGCCAATGAAGGTGTACAGTTCCTGAAGAGTCAAATCCTTCCATTTTGTAATACGGGATTGAGGAGTAGTGTTTGGGCCACAAAAAAATTCCAGCGCATACTTATTGGTTTCGGCTACAATATGCTCTAAGAATATTACGTCAAGCAAGAGACTAAACCAATCGAATGGTTTATTATCACCAGGAATTGGTACACGAATACCGGGTTCATCTGTAAACGGGATGTCCCGTAGTCCCGCCATTGCACCAGGGGTGGCCGACCATTGGGGGGGATCAACCTCGGCGTCATCTTCCTCAGAGCTGCCTGAACTTGATTCCGAGTCGTCATCGATGTCAGAGTACTCGTTTTCAACATAAGTTGGGTCATCTGGGTCATCCATTGCACTTATACAATGTCAACACTACGCAGTAAACATAACACAATAACACTACACACCCGACAAAATGAAATGGCCGAAACGAAAACGAAGCGCGCCAAAAACTGTGGAAGACTGTCCAAAAGCGCGAGAAACAAACACAACCTTCCCCGACCGCGGCTAAGCTCACACTGAACAAAGGTTGTTGCTATGCCAACATGACGGGCGCGCCCGCCAGACGCCAGGTGTGCCAATTGCGGATGGCGGGCCGGCCCGTCACTCGCACGCAATGTGTTAAATATGTATTTGTGTGTATGTAATATATATATATGTATATATTTGTTATATTGTATTGTGTAATTATATGTTTGTAAATATGTGATTGACTAATGCAGGAATGTAAACTGTGTATTTAAAAATACATGTCAATTTCTTGTAATATAAGTTATTGTAATTATTACAAATTGAATTATAAATTTTTTATGTGACTTGCTATGCGAATTATGTTTGTCAACAGCAACAGAAATAAATAATAATAAAAATAATTATTAAGTTATTAATTGTTACAATATGTTTTATATAATTTCAGATTAGGTTTAAAATATTTTGAAATGTAGGGTAAAATTTATAAAACTAAAGACATGTTGCACTATTTTTAGATACAGAAAATATAAATAAATATGATCCTAATTTCAAGTTTTTGTCATCAACAAGAGACACTGTCCACAGATCAAACACTCTCTCATGCACACTAACTAGTATTATGTAGATATTTGTGGAAATAACTTACAGTTTGCCATAGTTCTTCACCTGTAATATAAACAAAAAAATATTAAATTAAGTTAAATGATAACAACTTATTCAAAAAAATTTAAGCTTATATAGCTAACATACACATATCAATTAGGAAACACATACAATTTGTACACATTCATACAAACCCACATGCATGTTTTAATGTTTAGTAAACCTAAAGTGTAATATAATCTCATGAAATAAAACCTTTATATGCCTAAAGATTTTATCCATTACCATGAGAAAACCTTAATCATTAAAAAAAATTTAAGCCTGTAGCTAACCCGCTGACATGATAGAATACAAATGTGTTGCTTTACTGATGCTTTACCTTAGCATTAATATATAAAGATTGTCCAGTTGCACAAAATGAGATATTACAGGCTCATTAATCCACGATAAGAAGAAACTACTAAAAAACTTTAACAAACTACTGCCATTTTGAAATTTTGTACAGAATTTAAAAATCTATTGAATGAATAGTAAAATAGCATTAATTTCAATTCTCTAAATTTGACTAAAATTACAATATTTTGAGGTTGGGTTTTTAACTATTCTGTTTGTCAATAATAGCTCTCTTATTTTTTATGTAACACATATATAATATATATAATAATGCATATTATGTGCAACAAACTATACAGATCTCAAAGTTACACAAAATAAACTAATGTGGTACTTTTGATGAGAAATTATTATAAAAATTAAATTTTCAAATTTGCAGAAATGTTGAAATTTAACAACTGATTCTTTTATAAATGAAATTGTTAGTTTGTAAGACCAAGCATACCAAATTTGAACAAAATCTGACTAAAATTCCTAGTAATATATGCATTATAGATAGAGAGACATAACCATATGAATAAGAGTATGGGGGAAGTGGTAAATGGAATTTTAAGAAAGCGTATCACCTGTGGTACTTCATTAGAAAGTAAATTTATTGAAATAGACAGTACAGCAAACTTAATTTCCTTTGGTTATCAAAATGGCAGCTTATAATATGAAATTTATACTACTTTATATGAGCTACTTACCTTTGTATTTTCTATGTAAATACTCTTTAAAATAGTTTAAAATTAAATTCATCTTTCATTGAAAAATGCTTACTTCTAGTGTAAAATTTTACTGCAAAATTTTACTGTTTCAGCTGTCGACACCAAAATTCCGTTTGCCCTAATAAATAAAATGATTTCTTTGATCAAATTTATGATAAAACTTTCATGGTATTATTGTGAATGTTTTATGTTATTATTGTTCTGTTGTATTATTATTATAACAATTTCAGCATGTTGTATGATCTAAGAGTGTTTCTTGAAAAGAGAAACATGTCTAATTAAGCGCCAGATCATTGTTGATGTTAACTTTGTATGTATTTCAGGTTATGTAACCTATACTATCTTTGTACTGTATTTACAGGTGATATGAAAGCCCAATTTTCCTTGGCTGCTTCTAAATTTGTTATTGGAAATTTATCCTTTGTTTTAATTATTGTAGTCTTTTATTTTTTTAAAATTATTTTCCTGAGATTGTGGGGTTAAGGAGTCCACTCTGGGTTTATCTAAACAAGTTACATGTTCCCAAACCTGACCTTCCTCCTGAGTCAGAAGCAGATAAAAATAAGAACCAGAACAAAAAAACACCCACACACTTGCATTTTGACACATTTGTTGGGGTTTCTTGTCTTTAAATTTTATCAATAATTTCTAGAACCAATGGACAAATTTGATTTTAGAAACATTATACATTTCTGAACAATCTGGATTGAAAATATTTCTTTATAATTTCAGTAATAGCCTAATAACAACATTTTAAATAAATTAAAATATTTAAAATTTTCATTTTCTTTATATAGGAATACAATAACTTCTAAAATATACTAATATCTTTAAAAAACAGCAAAAGTCTCAAAAAATCATTTAACCACTTTGTGATCTTTATTACAGTTTTTATCAAATTCTCCCACTTTCATCCTTTATCTTTGTAGTCTTCAAAATATTTTAACCCCTCTCCCTCAAGCCAAAGGTGCTGGTTGAACCACTCATTTTTTATTTACTAATTTTGCTCACTTCTAAAAAAAGTTTTTTTCCATTATTTAAATATAAATAGGGATTGGCATTAAAAAATATTTTATTATAGGTAGTTCCTTACATTTTATAGGTAAAAGTTTGATAATAAAAAATAAAAAAATTAGAACAATCAGAACACATTTACAAATTGTGTTCAATAATATTAAATAAATCATGAAGTTTAAAAGATGTTTAAAAACTTACCAACACTTAACGAAATTTTGTTAATGTTTTGGTTAATATAGGAAAGCGAACATAAAAGAATAATATGTCTAATGATCCCTTGTAATATCATGAGCCTAACTTTGGTAATTCCTAATACAACAAATTTTTACAAATTACTTCTGTATATTTATGTACGCCATAAAAAAAAATATATACTAGCCTACATAATAACTATCTCTATAAAATAGAACTATTTTCAAAACTCATCCAAATTGTATAATGTGGGTTATTACGCTGTAAAAGTGTAATAACACTGCAACCTTCATGATTTCATTTTCTTTTCTTTTTTATATTTGATAATCTGAAATCATATGTTTGCCTTTTCCCATAGACTAATAAAATTCATTCAAGTTCCAAATATAGAATATTTACATATAATAATAAAAAAATGTAATAAAGAGTGTTTTCTAAAAGGTATATATTGTGGGAAGTACATCCTAGCTAGATGCAAAGGCTAAGCAGTATAGAGCAATCAATAATGATAATAAGTAATCATTATTTTATTAAAATAAAGACAACATAAAGTATCAATGATAAATAAGTAACACCGATTATATTCAAGGGCTACCTGGTTAAACCACACATGATCATGGTTATTTATAGGAAACCAGGACAAAAATTTACAGACATTTAAAATACCTGATTGGGATCTATAATCGTTTATTGCATTAACTTGATTCATAACCGGATACATTTTTAATTAGTTTCATAAAGTTTGTTGAAAAAATATATTAATCGAATTAGTTATTATCAGGCATTTTAGCCGACGTCACATAAAACATAATTTTAAAAACTTTGTTAAAATATTCAAAATTCATTTGGAAATCTTGGTTGTATTTGACAATAATTCGTCTCAATTAAAAATGAATTTCATTATATTATTCCAAATAATATTCAGTTATTATTCAAACGTTTGTGCTGGCACAAGTTTCAATATAAAGCAGTGAGATGTTAACATATGTCAAGGAATAATAATAATATTAATATTGTTTATTAAGGCGAGGTTAGGGGGGCAATCAAGCCCTCTTTCCACCTAACACCCAACAAACACAATTTCAATTTAGAGTACAATTTATATATATATATATATATATATATATATATATATATATATATATATATATATATATATATATATATATATATATATATATATATAAGAATTTACAAATAATAACAATAATTATAAAAGGAAAGAAAACTTTGAAAATAAACGAAAAATAGCTCATACTTAAAAAGAAAATTATAAAAAAAAAAGATAGAAAGATTAAAAATGAGCAAAGTATGTAAAATTAAATTTATATTAACAAAAAAAGTTTTTAATTTATACTGAACTATAAGGGTCGACACGTATCTTGACTGATGGTTTGGCAAGCGCTGGGTTAGGCGAGGGGAGGTTGTGCGGGTACTTTCCTAAAAACATTGATTTTCCAATGTCACAACTAATGTCTGTGAACAAATTATGTATACCCGAGTTTACGATATCACACCTCCGAAACGGCCAGTTCAATTTCGACGAGTTACCTATCAAATTAAAGGAAATATTGTCAAATGTTATATTACGGAGGTTCAACTTTTTAAATAACTTGTTATAATTTATATCTTGAAAAAAGTGGGAAAAACAGTGATTTTCCACAATGTTTGAGTTATTCTCAACTTCAGACGATTATTACTAAATACCTATTAAACCTATCAGCTTCAAATTTCAATGGCGTAGTTGAGGGTGATTTACAAACATTTTTATCAGGTTTCAATCATTTTAACACTATTATTTGTAATTATCTTGTCAATTTTGTAAACCTTTGTTAACTTTGTTATCTTGCGCGTAAAATTCCCACTTCAAAGCAACGATTTGACTATCAATTGATCGTGTGAACGAAAAACATGGTGTCTAAAGAAAAAAGATAATAGCCATTATGTTGATGTGGTTAAACAGCATGGGACCGTGGTCCGCGACGACACCGACTGCGGTGCGCATAGAACTGAAAATAGCGGTTATTTACATCGGAGTATTGAACAAACTAGAAGTTCTATCAAAAATATTTTCGAATACATTTTTAAGATCAACTATATGCTACAACTTTCTCACTGGAAGTTTGTTTCTACCACAAAAATTTAAAAAAGTTCTCGCTTACTGACTTTTTCATGTCATTTTGTTTCAACTTTCTAATATTTTTCATTATTAAAAATTACACATAATTTTAAAACTAAAATATACTTATACCGTTGTGCGCGGAAATTCATGCAGAAAAGGCATTTATATAAGTTTCATTGCAGTTTTATTATTCTCAAGATGATTAGGAACGTGTAAACGACAACGTGCTCACCGCTCTGGATTACTCCGTTTTGCCGTATTATAGCCTGATGCGCGGACCGCTGGCTTTAGTTCGCTGTTTCAGAATGGCTAGTAGAGCCGATTCACCGGTCAAGATCTGTGGCGACCCTTATAGCAGACTACCCATCCTTCGTACGGGGTTGACGTATATTTGTATTGTGCTTACTGCATTCCGAAATACAAAACAGTGATGAAATATGTTAACTCTAGGTTGTTGAAACGATTTTTAATATGAACATGTTGAAACAAAAGAAATATTTATAAGACAGACTTATAATCAATATTTACAGCTATGTTTTTTTGTGTGAAAATATGTAGGTTTCTTCCGCAGGAAACACGTGAGCAAGCAACGTACAATTGCCCATGGGAGAAACATTGAGTTTCCAAATAGAGGCCTGCAACCCTTAGAGTCTGTCCTTGGGATTTATCGATCGTCATTGAGAAGGCTTCTTCCACTTTTGCGGAACCAGTTAAAAAGCTAGCTTCTATGACATTTTTCTTTAAAGATTTTATCAAAAGCCTGGTACCGTTACACAACCTTGGTGGCTCTAAGTTCCGAAGTAGCATTGCCGGGATACCCACTTTCAATTCAATCTTGTGGGGGGGACACACCTGGCAGTTCCAACTTTTCTCGTTAACTAACTTCAAAAATAACCAAGACTTAACTTTCATTATATTAAACTTTCAATTTGTTGTTGTCTTTATTATGAAAATTCTTTATTTATTGTTAATTTATAAATATCATTCACATGCATTCTGCGTGTTTGTTATTACTTCGCTTAGAGATTTGCAATGTCCTATTGTCAGTTTCTGATGTAAATAGTTGAAGATAAATACAAATTATTTAAAGAATTTTATTTAGTTTGTATAAAGAAATACAAGAAATAGGTAAGACGGACGAATATAAGGTATGCTATCGATCTAAACCGGATTCAAAGATAAGTAATATAATTCTTGTATTATAAGTGTTTGTGACAAAATGAGTATGGTGTTATAGTAACAAATATTTTAATTTTATATTGTAAATCACCAACAGAACTAACTTATCATATACAAGTTTCTATTCAAAGGAAAGGAAAAGAAATGTAATGTAAAGTTGGAAGTGTGACTTAACAGGATGTTGATTGCATTCGCCACATGTTGTGTCTCGTTCCCTGACTTGGAAATTGGAATCCTAAATACAGATTTTATTACATAATGTTCCTAGATCAATTTATTAACTGAAATTACAATTTTATTTTGTTAACTGATAGATTCATTTAAGATTAAATACAGTACTTAAAAGAAACCATTACTATGAACTTTAATTATGTAGATAGCATAATTAAAAGTGACTTTAATTTAACTTTTCTATAATATGGCAAATTCTAATAGTAAAATCGTTTAGTTCGCCTCCAATGTGCCATTTTTATGAATGCGTATTCATCTGTTATATGAAACCTCATTTCTTACTTGTCCCCTTAAGATTAAATCTTTTTTACAAACATTTTTTCTTTCTCCACTTTTCAAATTTTAACCCAATAAAGTTATAAATGTTTGTTATATAAAATATTTTAAATTGGAAAAACCCTTAGTTCGCCCACAATACGCCTCTTTACTCACGCGTGTACTTGAGCGACTAAATATTAATTTTTGTCTCGTGCCCTTAACTTTAAATCAACTTTACGAAATAAGTTTTGTTTTCCAATTTTCAAATTTTAACCCCAGGTATGTATAAATGTTTTCTATCTACATGTCAAATTTAAAAAAAAATGTAAAAACGCTTAGTTTGCTGACAATATGCATTTTCATTCATTCGTGTATATTTGGACCACATACTATGAAATATAGTTTTTGGGTCCACTTTTAAATTTTAAGACTAGGGGGATATAAAAATGTTAGTTATCAAAATGCTGGTAAAAATGATGGTCTATTGCTTGGTAGGCAAACTGTACTCGCCGCTGATCATTATAAAATAATGTGGACTCAACGTATGCCTATTTTGGACCTAACTTGAGTCATATTTATATTTTTGACCCAGTCTTCTTGGTCTTGATTCATGTGACATTTTTTAGGGTAGCGGGTGTTCTAGGATACAAATGTCT
This sequence comes from Aphrophora alni, assembly GCA_963513935.1. Lineage (NCBI taxonomy): Eukaryota > Metazoa > Arthropoda > Insecta > Hemiptera > Aphrophoridae > Aphrophora > Aphrophora alni. Next base: position 59,306,452 of record OY740770.1, on the reverse strand, counting down.
CAAATTTCAATTATTAACATTTGCAGTAAAAGTTTCACATTAATAATTTAGTTAGTTATAAATAAAAGCGTCGTTATATAAAATAATGACTCAAATAAGATGTTATAGTTATCCAAAAGTATTAAGAAAATTTTATGTTGGTAAGTGAGGTTAGCTTAGGTTAATTGAATTATTAATAAACAAAAGCTATGTATTGTAGCTGATGACAAACAACAAATAGTCATATAAAATTATAGACCAATAAATATATTAGACTTAAGAAGCACATGAAAATTATTTAGGGTAATTATGCATTGAAGCTTGCCTAAAAATTTTATTAAGATAATCTTGGAAATCTTTACTACCTAGCTTATTTTAACAAAAAATACATATTAGTTGTCGGCATACACTCTTGAAGTAGATAAATGATTTTACTAGAAAATAATAAAAAAAGTAAGAATTCCAGGGTTGGTTAGTTTATTATGAAAATTCAGCTCTGGTTATGGTTATGACTATGTTATTCAAGTTAGTATTAAAGCATATTAGGCTATTATTGTTTTATTAGGATTGGCTAGATGACTATATATATAATTAATTAATTTAAATTAAAATAATTTTAATTTTTTTTTTATAATTAATTTTAATTTACAATTAATGAATTTTAATTATTAATTTTGATAAAATAAATTAAAACAATAAATAAACATTATGTTGTATTTGCGCAGTGGGTTTTTCTTTTCCTTTTGTCTATTGCATAATAATTGTTATTGTTATATTTTCCGATTTTAATTCTATAATTGTATTATTATTAGGCCTATTAATTATAACCTAACCTAGGCCTATTTGCGATGATTCTTGCTACCACTAATATGATCTACATTTGTTGTTTATACAAAATTTTGTTTCTGCAAATAGATTTGGTGAGATCAGGTTATGTTATAAATATATTGAAAGTAAGACCATCCCTTATAGCTAGGGAAGTCACAGAGTTACAAAACATTAAATCTAATATTTAGAAATAAAGATAATATTTTTTAACTTCATGTATTTTTTTCTACCCTTTTTTGGGCAATAAGTAAATGTCATGACATTATGCTAAAGTTGACATGTAGGAAACATCTCCTTTGTGGTGATTAAATGTTAGGCCTATGAGATTGTTTTAATATATTTTGCAAATTAACAGATTATTGTATTTGGTTATCTTCTTTCTTTCTTTAATTTAAACATTAAATGATCTATAAGTAAAACAAGGATTCCACGAACAACAAAATTTTATGTGGTTCTGAGAATCTTTCTTTTCCTTATTGTGAATATCGCCACAGTGTTCCTTGGACATTTGACTAAATAATCAATTAATATATAGTCATATTAATTTTGAAACTACAGTTAAATCTGCATTTATACTTCTTATTCAATCGGTCTTTGATAAATAGACCTAATAATCTAACTTGTTCTGCATGCAAAATATTTATTCGTTTGTACATTAATATCAGTAATTAGTTAATATGTACAGTAAAACCATTTTACTTGATTAGTCAAATGTTGCACATGTGTATTGTTAACTTAATAGAGTGAAATTTAGAGTTTTATCCATTAAGTAATTATAGCAATTAAATGTACAACAAATAAATATTTTACATTTAGGACAATTTAAATAACAAATGTATAGGCCTATTTAGGTTATATGTAACCAAAAGTTTCAATAAAACAAAATGTTGGGATAATAACATTTCCAAATTTGATTAAGTACAGTAGTAAACTACAAGCTTGTTATGATACTTTGTCCAGTTTATAAACATCATGGAAGTCGCATATCCAGTGTTGCTTGTCTATTTTTTTAACTTCAACAATATTATTTGTAAATAATTAATAGCCTAATTAAAGTTTTTCACCTGAACAATGAATGTTTTGAATTTAGAATGGGCTAAATTAGGTTGCTTTGGGTGTTCTCTATTTAGGTTTTAATTTAATTTTTGATTTTTTTTTCAAGTATATATGAAAACCAAAACATAATCTTAATTATTGAAACTAAAAAATAGCCAAGTAACACAACAGCGTGCATGTATATGCACACAAACCTATCTTAGTAACTTGACAAAATATGTAATACTACATAGATGATATCAGATAATTAAGATAGAAGATGGTTACTGACTTATGACAAAATACATGGTAAATACTCAATTAAAATTTGGAGTTATTTGTGCCCTTTTTTTGAATTATTATATTTTAGACATTGGAAAAAAAATCCAACCAGATTCTATAAAAATTCTATGCTACAAATACCTGATTGAGTTTCAACATATAATTTTTCTGCTGAGTTATACTCTATTTGTGCTTTTATTTTGTTTTAGGGTGCTGCAGTGAGTTGACATATAGAATTCCATGTAGTACATTAAAAAGTAGTGTTCATACATTAAAAAATGTATTTAATACAGGAAAAATGTCTTTGTACAGTAGATGGAATTCAGGACTTCTACAAAAACCTTCGTTGTAAGTTCAAGTTGGATTATATGTGCATCCTTCAATATTATACTATTAACTTGTACTAAGTCTATATTGTGATGATACAGATATTTAAGAGGGTGATAAGAGGGGTCTAGGTTTAGATTTGAGTAAAGCTGTATAGGCTACCATAAGTTAAACATTGGATCATTAAAAAAATAAAATAATTAATCTTTAAAATTCACTCCAGATTTATTAGTTATAATCACTATATATATAAACGGCTTTGTCCTGACTGACTGACTGAATGACTGACAGAGAATCAACGTAGAGCAAAAACCAACAAAGATATTGATACCAAAATTTAAAGGCATATTTGTATGAGGTCATAGACGCTCACTAAGAAAGGATTTTGCGAAATTTTAATTTTAAAGGGTATTAAATACAAAAAGAAAAAAAGTCAATTTCATTCATTTAATTTTAAACGTCAACATACACGCGCCTAGCGGCAAAAAGATAAGACTCGAATCAAAACAAATTCTAAATCTAATATTTTCCGACCCAATTATAACTAATCCAGAAAATTGTCAATCTAAAACAAATCAAAACCTATATTAAAATTGCGCCTATGAATTTGATTAATCCATAAAAAATAACAACACACAGTTAAAGACAAGAAAACTTAAATAATTTGTTTTTATCTAGACGTGAAAGGTCAACTTGGAAAATAACCGAATTGAAAATATAACTCCGATCTTTCGCCGATTATAAAAATACAGAAGACCTAGAGACAAAATGAGATATACAAAAATACGAAGTAGATATTTCTAAATATAAAACATCACCTGAGTTCATATAAATATTTAATAACAAAGACATAATCTGTGGAAATATGAACGAAAATCTGGAATTAAGATGGCGACCATTAGAAGCAAGACGTTAGTATAAAATACACGCCCACAGAAGTTTGTGATTGGAGAAGAATATCACGGGACTTTCTTCGCCGATATGAATAGAAATTGTATATATAAATAATAACTTTTTTAAAACAGGTTATTGTACACAATGTTATTTTCTCGGGAATATTAATTAGGACAGAGATTTTGTATTGTTATAAATAAAAGAGGCAATTTTCAATTTATAAAATATATCATTTACCATATATAAATAGGCCTACTATTAAATTCAAATGTCTTTTTTTTTAATTAGGGCCTAGATTGTAACATATTGTTTTCTTAATTTTAAATATCTTAACGCAAGCTTTTATTGGTTTGTGTGTGTTGAAACATGTGTTGGTTCAATCTAGGCCTAACTTAAAAATATTATTTGTACTAGCTGGACATCCGAATCAACTGTTTCATCAGTTATTTTATTAAATTGGCTGCTATGGTAATGAATGCAAATAATAGGTACATTCAAGAAATATGTATTGGTTCATCTTTCTAGGCCTAACCTAAAATTATATTTAATTTATTTTACCTACCTTAATGGCAACATACACATATAATTTATGTTGTTGTGCACATCTTTGGCATAGTACGTTTCTATTGATATTTATAAATTTCATCTTTCAATAGTAGTTTTTTAGTTTTTCATAATGTTGTTTATTTATTGATACTACAGCTGCTAGACGCTGGGTTTAATGCCCAACGATTCTTTACGATTTTCAAAATAAATTTACAAATATGGAATATAAAAATTGTTTTTATCAAAATGAATCCTACTCTATGTTACTCTGGGATTGTGTAGCTTTTTTATTTAAAAAAATGTTTTAATTGGTTTAGTAGTTCCAGAGATTAACCCCCTACATACAACAAAGAAATACATTTTAAGTATTTATAATATTAGTATGGATATAAATACAAAACCAATTGATATATTATATATATTTTTATTATTATTATTATTATGACATAAAAATAAGTAATAGATACAATTTTAAATTTTTTTTGGAAATAAAATTTTCTTTAATATAGTTAGTTATTTTTTTTTTATGTCTTTTATTTATTTTCAATTTAACCAGATGAGCCACAGCAACGCGTGGCCGGGTACAGCTAGTAATAGTATAAATCATTAAATAGAAAACTGGTGTGGTAATGAGTGTTACATGTGTTAATCCAATAAAAATATTTAAAAAAAGCAAGTTTATCCATTGGTATGTACTAAACACATTAAGCCTATTTCTACCAAATTACATTCAGAATATTTGTAAATCAAAATGTTCAGGTTGTTAGTGTTTTCTTATTTTTGTTGATGTTAAAAGAATATGTTAGATGATTTAGACTTGTTGATTATGATTGAAGGTTGAATGCAAGCTGTAAATCAGAGGAATAGGGCAAATACAGTTCTCAGGTTAGCTGTGTTGCATGCAATAGCATAATATGTAACACCCGCAAATTTCAAACATAAAATATATAACAATTTACAGTAGTTACAAGACCGAGAACAAGAAATAAAGAAATCTTAGACATTTACAAGTCAACAAATTTGTAATTTTAATAATCAGGTAATAAATACATTCATAACAATACAACAAAACAACATTCTTTGTCGCTATTCAATTACAGTATAGTCTTTCATATAGTCACAACATAAACATAAAAATAGCTTTTATGCAAATATTTGAGAATTTTATCAATTTATAATTTGGTTTTAATTTATCTTGAGTAGGGGCACTCGTGCTGGCTTTTTATAAATTAAGATTAGAAAATAATAAAGATTCATGTAGCCAAAGGTTATAATTTCAAACAAATTTAAGTTATAAAATTGGATTATGAAGCTAAGTTTTACAGAATAGTTTTTAAAGATTTCAAAGTTTATAATTTACTTGTAGTAGCATTGTCTATTATAGTTTGTGATATAGACACTCAACAGTTCAATTTGATACAATTTGGATGAATATTACTATCTAGAAGTATTCAAATTTCACCTTTTATAAGCACTTACCTATTTAATCTTAATATATACTCAGTGGTGTCTATTTTTATCTTCATTCTGGTGTCACTTGGAAAGATGCCAAGTTCTTTAAATTTTGTGAAAAATTCTTTTTAATGGTAGCCATTTCCCTATTGGTTGTCTTTCAAATATAGGGCAGCGTCGGCCAATCAGGATCAATTTCTTTGCCGCATCACTACTTCTCAGTTTCACGTAGTTCACTAACTTGAAAATTCACTTTTACAATTTAATTAATAATATGTCTACATCGTTGGGTATTTCTTCAGTTATAAATTTTTGTATTTGTATTACGAAATGGTGTTTACCTTTTATAAATCTACTAGCAAAGTACCCATCCTTCGTACGGGGTTAACGTAAAGATAATTGAGTGCTAAGGGAGTTTTCAAGGCCAGTGGGGTGGTGCCCTGATGGAATTTCTAAATAAAAATAGGCCTATATGTTAACCAGGGACCCTAACTAATTGGTCCATGTACAATTAATTGGACCTAATTAATTGGTCCATGTACAATTTCACCTTTCTAGTTTAGAGAAAAATTTAATTTCGGATCTTTTTTTTTAAATATGCTTAAACACAAAAGTTTTTCAAAAGATTTCTTAGTAAGCACTTATTACCTATGAGGAAGCTATATTCCAAGTTTCATTGCAATCCGTTCAGTAGTTTTTGAGAAATCGCGATGAGTGAGTCAGTCAGTTAGTGAGTGAATCTAATATATATAGATTCAGTATCATTTAATTTTTAGAAATTTCAATTGTACATTCCCTAAGATTTATACTCTCTTTTTGTACACTTCACAAATTCTCCTAACTCCAATTGATTGTCCAATTAACTTTTAATTTTAAACTAGCCCCTGTTTCAGCTATAGCCCGGCCGGTAAGTGGTGAAGCTTGGAGGGAGAGGTGTAGGGCTTGGAGTGGGGGAACCTAGCCACCGAAGGGAAACTGGGCTCACATACTTTGATTAGAGACGCTGAGCCGTGATTCTTTTTTGTTAACAGCGATGCATTTTTGTTTGTTACTTCAATGTAAAGCAATGTAATAATTTATAAAATAAAAATTTAACATCTTTAGCGGATAATATAAACTAATGAAGTACTAAGTATTATTGGTTTTAAAATTGCATTTAACAAATTATAATTTGTTTGAGTTGCTGGAATAACAACTACAATTACAAAAAACAATATGAAATTTTAGAAAGCCTAAAATAAACAAAATGGCGAACAAATGTACATTGAGAACAGAATGTGTATAAATTGTACTACTTCTGAAAAATTAATGAATAATGCGGTATGAAAAAATATTTGAAAATGCAATTTATAACTGAGACAATTGTCTACAATGAAAATGTAACTTGAGCAAATTAAAATCTAGTAAATATTTTTATTACACCTTTATAAAATAAATTGGGTAATATTTTCTTCAATCGTTAAAATTTATTCATTGAGTTTTATTTTATTGCCAAAATAATAGTTTTCAAATTACATATGGATGATACGGGGGGAGTCTGAGCACACTGTGGCCGTGTTCTGCTAAGAGAGAGTCTGTTTTATACATTTTAGTTCTACTTTTATTAAGTTTGATTAGTTGGTAAAGTTCCTGTTTGATCATGGTTTCTACATATGGAATGTTATTTTGTATAAGCTATGAAATCATGTCACATTTTTTTGTTGAGGAATTCGGTGCAGGGTTAAGTTCTTTATTATGATACGATGCGTTGTCAATAATCAACACTGATTTAGGAGGAAGATTCAGAATTAATTTTTTATTTAACCATTTTTCATAGTTTTTAGAAGTATTCAAATTTCTGATCAGTCGAACAATGGTGTTTAGTTTCAATACTAACTTATGTGGTGACAAACCACTGACATTTAAAAAATTGAAACAAGTCAAAATGATATAAATATAAAGTTTTTAATAAATCAACAATATCAGAAATGTAATGTAAATAAATGTTTGAATACGACAACGCCTAGCGGCAGACTCGCGAACTATGTTATAAAGTAAGCAAGCCTAAATTAACAAATTCCCGACCAAATATGACGAATAACTTAATACCACTTCATTTAACCTAAGTCTAGACCATATAAATTAAAGGCCTAAACATCTCAGTAATCCAATAAAAGTAACAAAACGGCAGTAGAATCTCGAAAAGAATAGAAACGAAACTTTTAGAAGCAAAATTATTCAACACAGAAATGACCGTGTTAGAGAAATACGTCAATACGTCAGAGAAATTGAAATAGCAATAAAACCATGATAGCTACGACCAAATAAACTTGGCCTATGGAAGAAACAGATACTTCTACATAAAAATTGTCATCTGAATTCATACCGAAAACCTCAGAATATTTAGGTATATGCATAAATACGGCGAAAGTTCGGAATTCAAAGATGGCTGCCTAGATCTGTGATGGACACATATTTCAGAAAGTATTCTATGCCAACGATCCAGTCACGTGACCAAAACAGTTTAAAAATAATACAAGCGGAAGTTTTAACCAACTTTAGATTATGACCAAGATAAAATTGTATTTAGTTGTAAGATAGTTTTAATTTAAAAAAAAGAAAAAAAAAAGTTATTTGGATCCCTATAGTATGTCTTCAACATTTAATTTTATTAAAAGTAGAGTCAGTAATTATTAAATGAAGTTATTAACAACTTCTTGTCTTGTAAATTAGGGCCATATACATTTCATTTGTGCTACATATCCAAAACATGACCTGAAAAGAAAGTGAATCTCTTTGTAGAACCTAACAATGGATTGGAGTTGTTGGTCAGGAACCCATATAGGCAAGACCTATTTAGGCTTGGCTCTGCCTGAAGATTTTTAAAAAAATATAAAAGTATTGTTTTAATCTTCTAATAGTGGCTGAGAAGAACCCTAGAAGATCAGTGTCTAGTGAAAGTAAAAAGTTTGAAAATCTACCCAAAGATAGATTAAATATCGACCATTCTATAACTGCTGTATAATCCAACTTGGTGAGATCGTTCAATTTATCATTGTAATATTATCTCATTCCTTTTTAAACTATTGAGCCTATGAGGCATCATTAAAAAGAACTAAATATTCACAAGTTTAGTGTGAAAGAAAAATATAAAACATAGAAACAATTTTCATATATGTACCAAAAGTACAGAATAACTGCTGTATAATCAATAATCATCTTTTCATCTTCATTAAACAAAAAACTATTTCTTATTATTTAATTTATGATTAATTGTGTTAATATTTACAAGTCCCTGACTTCCTTGATAAAAGTCAGCACCAATCTGATACCCTGAGATAAAGAGACTTTGTGCATTGATAATTATTTTACCCCCCCCCCCCAGATATAGACTCTTATAATTGTATAATTAATTTGTGACTTTGATTTTATGTATGTGTATTTTACCCCCCGAGATATAGACTCTTATTATCCCCCACAATCATTACCCCGAGAATAGACTCTGAAATATTCATGAATTCTATATATATTTTTTCTTGTTATTAATTTTATGTATGTACCAATTTTATGTTTGATTTTAAAGATCTTTTGTGTTCAATTGATATTGCTAAATGATGTTTAACCAACAAATGAGTTCAATGAATTTTAAAGAATAATAAATCAATTATATTCTGTTAACAACTTGCAATTTCTTTATAAATTTAACATTGTATTAATATGTTTACAAAATGGCATCTCAACGTGCTGGCCTTTTTTAAGTAGGAAGTTTTAAATTGCACTACTTTTAACAGTTTTTTTTTAAAAATTAATCAGGATGTTATCTCAAGTGAAATTAAACAAAATAAAATTAAGGAGTGTAACTTCCTACAGTATATGGTGTTAGCCCCTGTGAGTGAGGATGATGTTGCCAGAGCAATACAGAGTTTAAAGTAAAAAAAAAAAAAAAAAATCCAACTGAAAAAACCTTGTACCAATCTTACAAAACGAATAAATAAGGAAACGGAAGCTATACTGGGCCACATAGATTGGTCATGTTCAAAACTTACCTTTAAAGTCAAAAAAAAAAAATCACCAAAGCAGAAATGTTTCAGCCGATCACTCACAATTCATAAGATACCTAGAGGTTAAGTCAATAAACCGAAGAACTAGATATAAAGTTAGGTTTACTAACCAAAATTAAGTAAAAGATTTATACGCCCTTAATTGATAAGCAAAGACAAATTAATTATACGCCCTTAAGTACAAAAGGAAAACATCAGATTACAAAATTTACATATATAAATTTAATTTGAATTTAAAATCCCTCCCCAAAATAAAATCAAAACCCTCCCCTTTAGCAATGATTACAGAATTCATACAAAATTGATTAAACAAGATTACAAAAAAAATATTAACATGTAATACCATGGATTTGTTTAATAATTAACTTTTATGTTGTTGGCCAACTGTAAAGCTAAGTTTAATTAAATAAATAAAAATAAAGAATTATGAGACGTCTCTCTATTAAAAAAAAATATATATAAAATTCCTAATATAGAGCCCTTAGGGCTGAGGTCCAAAATATGCTATAGCTGCTCCTCCCAATTTTATTAAATACAAAAGACATATTTTATATATTATTAATTTTATCACAAAAAATACAAGAACACAGCCTATTCAAGGTTCCTTATAAAGTCCACTGCAGATTTTTTTTTTTAAGAAATTTATAAATTTTTGGTTCATAGCTACATAAATAAGAGCACTGTTGCAGAAAAGTATTTAGTAAAGCTGCATGTTGATGGTTGGCTTTAACAGCAGAACATAAGTAGTTGTTGCATTTATGTCTAGTACTTGCACCAGTGAAAACTGCATTAAACAAAATAACAACTTTTTAGAATGCAAGTAGGCTTTAAGACAAAGCATAGTAAAGCAGTTAGTTTTAAAAGTTTGCCTTTATAATATTTTTAATACAAGGTGACAAGTAGGCACTTTAAAAAAAGCTGGTAATTGTTACTACAGGACTTAACCAAGGTTGACTTGTCATGTTACTTTTAAATGTTTCTACATGTCAGCAGAGCACATGGTAAACTTAAAAATGTTCTTAGCTTGTAACACAAAATATATCAGAGATATAAATATTGGATATAGTTCTTTAAAAGTCATAAATATTCTAGGTTACACTGCTTTAAATTTGTACAGAAAATAACTGTTTAGGCTAGGCCTTGATAAAATAGGCTAGGGTGTGGTAAATGCATAAGATTTAATATTTTAGGCTGTAAAAGTTAAAAATTTAGGCTGTAGAAAATTGAATTACATAGATTTTGAATTAAACTCTATGAGCTTGAAATATTATTTAAAAAATAAAATGCAATTCTAACTTTATAAAACTTACAAAGAGTACATGTCATAACCAAAATGAAAAGCTAAAACATTTTAACTCGGCAATATTGTTCCACATACCTGGTATTCAGAAGAAAGGACTTATAACAAAGGCATGTTAATTAGCCACTCACAGTTGTAAGACTTGCGACTAAATTAATTAAGAAAAAGTCACGACATAGCTAATACTTCGCGGTGATCTTACAAGCTAGTCTTAACAGATTAGTTTGTAGCAGGCTAATGGCCGACCTTTCTAGAAAAAACAAAAACGAAGCTAAAATAACGGACGAGATAAGAACAGCTGATCAGTTGGCAGACACGGCTTTTACATACTAACTGTAGATACTGTACGGAGTCGCCGCCCAGCGGAGAAAAGGGCAACCACGTGAAAAGGGACAGACGGTAAATGCAGAACGTTGTATCTGCATGAACGTAATAACCTCCACAACAATGTTCCTAAGAACTTACTAAGCCTCTTGTTGCTGTTGTCACTTCTTCTTTTTCGGAAGGAATTTTTCCAGTTAAATTTAAAATAGTTAAAATTAAACCTTTATTTAAAAAAGGAGACAAACAACATGTTGATAACTATAGACATATAGCCTTGTTATTGGCTTTCAGTAAAATATTTGAGAAGTTGTTTTTACTTAGGCTGGATAGTTATTTAAAGAAATATAAAATCATTTCCAACAATCAATTTGGCTACCAAAAGGGAAGGTCAATCACAAATAGTATTGTCACTTTCATTGACTTTATAGTTGAGTGCCTGTATAGGCAAAAAAAGCTAGCTAGCATATTCCTAGACCTCTCCAAGGATTTTGATTGTGTTGACCATTCCTTACTGCTGAGTAAGCCACATAATTATTATGGTGTAAGAGGCCTTCCATTACAATGGATGAACTCATTTCTGTCAAATAGGACACAATTCGTTCTATTAGTAGGAAATGATGGATGTTTGACTGATCCAGTTGTGATGCCAAAACAATGACTTCATTTGTTGTCTGGGCAATAGCATTCTTGATCTCTGTAGATAGTATAAAATCTGTAAAAGAAAATAAAATTTTTATTCCAAATGTCTTCCATTGTTTTCTGAGAAACTTCTACACACAACCTTCTTATGATGTTGAGGATGGAGAGGGTTTTCCCCACACTAAAATAGATAATTCAAATGAGGAAGACTAGCTCATATTAGGCCATACACAGGGTACTTAACAGTGCTAAAAGTAACAGTGCTAAGTCCTCAACAAAACCAGTAGATTTGTAAAATACTGCATGAACATACCAATAAAATGAAATTTTTGATGCTAAATAAAACTACTAAAGTTTTTAATAAAACTACTGTACACTTGAACAAAACACCTAAATTTTAGCCTGTTAAACTTACAGGTTTATACAATTGCAAAATTTTAAGTACGGTGTCTAAATAAACCCTAGAGTTTTTCACTTGACCCAAGTCTATAATAAAACTTAATACTTGAACTAAAACAATACCAAAACTATAATACTTAAACAAAATACCCCAGAATACACTTCACTTAGAGGTATAAACCGTTGAGTATTCCACTAGAGTTGGTTTATAACATTTTTTAAATTTTTATTCTTTTGGAATCCACACTTTATTTACATATGTGCACTGCTAAGTGTTACAGTTAAAACTAAAGTGTATTTCTGTAAATGTGGAACTTAACTATCACAATTAATAACACAAGATTTAATTGAAATTAGTTTATGATAATGTAATAATAGTCTATATGTAAAGACTATATGTTCCCAGTCAGTAGTTGGAAACGTGACTGAGATTATGAAAATTGAAAAAAAGCTTCCAATTCAACTGCACATCAATTGTCCGAGTGATTAAACACACATACATTTCAGACAACCAGAAATTATAGAAGAATTGATTTTATATCCATATGGATATCTTCTTCCCGAACAGGCCAGTCTTGTCAATGTTAAAGATTGCCATTGAACAATTACCTTCCTACTAAATTATCTGTTTTAATCGTTCAGAGAATAAAAGGGCCACCTCCTTTTTGCACTTGCATCATCTCCTGTAACTATTCCAATCACAGTGTTGATTAAATCAGCTAAACCATCCATTGCTGACAACAAATCTCTCATCTTTTGCTTCATCATCTGGTTTACTTTTCAGTCAGTTAAAAATAAGTTTTGTTTCATTTCCTACATTGTTTTGATCAACTTGGCACTTTATGATCTTCACTTGGTCTTTGCATTTTTAGCAGATATTCCATTTTAACAATAAGGCTGTGACAGTTAACGGATAATAATAAAGTTTAATAATCATGTATTCTTTATCTATGAGAGAAGCCATTCACTGTCTTTTAAAATAGTCCTTACTGTTGTTTATGCTAGGTCCATTTTCGTAGTTATCTCACAAGTCTTAATCCCTCCATTTAGGAAGCTTAATAATTTCATACTTTGTTTCCAAAGTCAGAGTCTTTATTTAATTTATGTAATATGTTAAAGCAGCCATTGTATTTAGGAAGTAGTAAAGTATAGAACTGAATTTTACAATTGATGAAAGAAAAATAAAATAATAAAATTGTACACAATGGAAACAGATATAATAAGGCAAGTTATTTAATAAAACAAAAATGTGCACTAGTAACGAAAATAAACACTGGAACAAAAACTCCCACAACCGTATTCAATGAGGGAAACTACACAGTATGTAGGCTTAACACAGACTAACACTAACAAAAACTATCTATATGCAACACATGTATTATCACTTGTTTGATTGGCGGGAAATCAGGTCCATTGTGTTGGTTGGCGCACTTTAATGATCTACCAACGATATTAGTATGATAAAATGATGTATCTTGACATGATCAAAGCACACAACAACATATGCATGAATGAACGAAAGTTAAGAGGAAGTAGGTAGGGGTACAACTGTATTAGTAATCCGTTATCAGAATGGCTGTAAATAAATTGTACTATAATATTGAAATTAAAACATTTGTTACAGATATCTGGATAGTGCAAATCTAAGGCATTACTGTAATGATAAATGGCACTGGCAAACAAATATGCATATTTCCAAGTACATAAAGTTGAAAAATCACATAAAGTCATTTAATTCCTGGATACCACCAATGAAAAATACCTCAGATCTTTTACTTCACAACAAAAAATGTAAGGCTTAAGAGTAAAGTATTGTTGAACCAATTTGTGTGTGTGTGTGTATGTGTGTGTGTGTTGAGACAACTCATAATTTATTCAAATTATTTAAATAAATCAGTACAGCATGGAATGCGATTCATTATAGACAACCGATAGTAACGACTCCAAGCGTCAAAAATGTCAACATACCTAGGCCTAGTCAGGACTACGATTTCAGAAGAAGACAATTAAACTAAAGTATTATAAGACGTAAAAAACATGAACAAAACCATTCTAAATTACATCCCATAATTTATTTTCAAAAACCCCGAGGAGAAACTCCAAATATAACGAAAGTTATCAACATTTTAAGACCAACTAAATACAATCCCATTCATAACGCTAAATAGTTTAACATAACCTTACTACGACAAGGTTATAAATTAACAAGACCTAATATCCAAATTTAATCAATACCAGTAGATTCTACCATATACCTCCTTTCAAATTCATCATTTGTTTTAATACATAAACTCTTATTAATTTAATAATCGCTTCTTAAAGTTTTCAAGTGAACAATCCATTGACCGGTATAGGCATACGACAAATAGATAAGCCACACCCCTTTGACGTCATACATCTCATCGCAGTTTCAAACCTTGACCGACACGAATAAAAGAATATGCAATGAAATTAATTTCAGTTAATAAATGAATATGGTAAGGGAAACCAAATACCAGTTAGATAAATATAAAATGTAAACTGTGAAAACAATGTAAATTTATTTAGTTATTAGTTAGATAAAAATTGTTTAGCAATAAAATCACTAATTGAGATATTATAAATACTTGAGAAGTGCAGTGCCATTAAGTGTAAAGTGCAACGATTTAGACCACGGTATATTCCTAGAGGGGTCTTATGAATTGCAATTGTAGATCAAAATTGTTACAAACTAACTAATTGTTAGTTAGTTGTGATTCAGACTCCAAATGTAGCAAACGTATTTTTCATCAGATCTAAATAATTTAAGAAGAATTAAATAAATTAAAGAATTAAATCATCAGATCTAAATAATTTAAATTATTTTAAGAAGAGCTCCAGAAATAAATTATAAACCAGGAGGGCCAGTAAACCAAGTATTATCGTAAAAGAAAAGGATGTTAGTATAAATAAAGACAGGCCTATTAATTATAATCAGACGATATATGGGTGAGACAATTTCATTTCATTAGCTTGATATGAATGTTATTAATATCAATTGAACATATATAGTTTTAATAAACAATTACGTAAATAGAAGAAAAAAAACATTGCTAATTAATTATAAACAATATTCGAAGGTGTAAATATTTTAACAATAAAGGACTTAGCCTAGATATTGAATTTGAAATTAACCATAGGGTTAATATGAAATTAGACCTGAACTTGTAATTTTTTTTTTTATATAAACATAAAGTGAACATTTGTTTAATAATAATTTCTGAGAACTAATTCCAATTAATAATTAAACGTTATAAACTTGAGTATTGAACCAACAATAATTGATATTTCATGTCCATGTACCATAATTTTAAGATGTATATAAATGTATGTAAATAATTGTACATAATGTATATATATATGTGTTTCGCTCAAAGAGTGAGGTATCTTGATTGTGCCGGCGACAACCTTTAAACCCCGAGATTTAAGAGTCAATAGTTTGAAGGACATATAATATTCATATTGAGTTGTTTAATTTCTGAAATTTAATTTATGTATTAATAAAATACCTAGTCATTAAAGAGAGTTTCAATTGTTATCATTGTAACCAATGTTTTTCTTTATTAATCAACTAGCTTAACCTTCAAATATTTTTCATATACCACATTGTGGCCTATTATAATTTGAATGAAAGAAAGATTATAAAGATTTATTGTAGCATTTCATTTTGGGCTCCTCAATCAAGAGCTTTGAGTTGTTTTTTTTTTGTTGAGAAGGTGTACATTTCAGTGTGTGTGTGTGTGTGTGTGTGTGTGTGTGTATTTATGTTATAAAGTAATTTAATATATTTATAAACTTTACAAACATAATTTGTTTAGTCTATTGGGATATATTTTTACTGTGGTACACATTCTGTCACAATTTGTTTAATTTAAATAATAAATTGTATATACGGTAAGACTTAATTTGAAGTAAGCCTAGAGTACATGTATTAAGGTACATGCAAGATTAGGAGGGATTTTAAGTTTCAAGTGAACGAATAACATGAAAACAAAATAAGTTTAGGTTTAATAGTAAATGATAAGTCTCAATAAATAATGATAACTAAAATAAGTAAACAATGTCCATAAAATAAATTATGAAGTATTTACCAACTTTGGGAAGTTTGGTTATCTAAAATGATCATATTTTAAAAGCATAAACCAAGAAATAAACATATTTTATATATATTTATCACATAAAAAACTAGGGTATATATATATAAATTATAATTAATAAGTTTCAATAATCACTAATCATTTAAAAATATAAATGATTCAGTAAATTGTATTTAAAAAAACTTTATGCGAGAAAATGAGGCCTTCTTGTTTTTATATTCTCAATACAACTGTGGCTAGAGGGAATTAGATGTTTAAGTTGAAATTGAATTACATAGAGATGTGAGCTCTAACTGGGAAAAATGTAACCTTGTGACCTACTTTTACAAAAGATTAATAAAAAAAAAAACTATTTAGCTGTAGGTAATCTGTAACCAAAATAAAAGAAAAGAAAAAAAGTTAGGAAGAAGGATTAATCTAGCAAATAGGTATATTATAATTATGTTTAAAGATAGTTATTAATTCGGAATGTTTGTGAGAACCTGTAAATAAATAATTATTTATAGGAATCTAGAAGGATTACAGTGAGATCATAAATAAATTTTATAGAAACGGAAATTTGAAACCAGATATGTGTTTTACCTTTGAACAAGAAGACAAGGACGCTGGTTATAAATTCTAAAAACAGTAGCCATCATCCAAATATAGATGCAATCATTAAAAGACTTTGAATTTAAATGTAAACAATATTTTGGCCTAATAAAGGTGTGAGTTTCAAGGAGAGAGGAGATCGGAAGAAGTGGTATAAATAAGTTACATGAAGTTAAGTGATTCAAGAAAAAAATAGATTCAAATATGAAATATGACCAGGTGAAGATGGGTCTGACAATATTGGTAATGCTAAGCTATCAGTCTACTAAAGATAACGTTAACCCGGGTTGTGATAAGATACAACTATCGGCATCGTCCGAAGAATCTGTATTCGAAGCGAAGAAGAGAAATTTGGACTTAGTGATTCAGGGACCTGCTTCCAGATTTCTTATTATTTGAAACAGTGTCGAGGGATCGGATCTATCTAAGATCTCCCCCTTTGTGATTAATAAAGCTGTCACTGGTGCTGCAAGTAATTTTCGTTCAATTCGAAAACTCTTAAATGGTACTTTATTGATACAGACTGACTCTGATAAACAGAGTTACTCTCTGTTGGAAATGACGTACCTTTTCGATATAGTGAACGTGTCTGTTGAACCTCATAAAGGTTTAAATTCATTTAAAGGTGTTATTTCCTGCATGACCTCTTGAATGAGAGCATGGAGGAAATATTGAAAGAACTTGCCGAACAAGTTATTAACATCAAACGTATTTATAGAACTGAGAATGGTGAGAGAAAACCAACCGGTTCTATTATATTAACCTTTGGTACTCCAAATCTTCCAGAATGAGTGTATCCTGGTTTCTACAGTCTAACTGTTAGACCTTATATTCCAAATCCAAGGCGTTGTTTCCGTTGCCAAGGATTTTGACATGTTAACAACACATACTATAAAGAGGTAGTGTGTGGACAGTGTAGTATTAAAGACCACAAAAGCAAAGGGTGTAATATGGAGGCAAAGTGTGCAAATTGTGACGGTGACCATCCAGCACGTTCAACGAAATGCCCAAAATATAAAGTTGAGAAGGCAATTTTGGAAATAATGGTTAAAGAGAAACTTTTCTTTTCCCGAAGCTAGGAAAGTATATAAACAAAGAACTGCTCTACCTCCAACCATAGGTAAATCATACGCAAGTGCGACATCTGTCCCAGCCCCGAATTCATGTTCATCATGCAAGGAACTGGGTGAGATGGTTCATATACTTGCAGATCAATTAAAACAATTAATTGCAGTCCAAACCAGTTCATCTGTTAATGTCCCATCTAGTTCTAATGTTGACCTTCTTTCTAAATATACTAAACCTATTATGTCCAAGGCTAAATCTGTACCTTCGCCATAAAAAAACCTCAAATTGCCACCGATAACTGGACAGCTAATTAAACAAATATCAAAATCAGTATATTGAGACGGTCCAAAAAACCGATCTCAAGGAAGAATTTTGAAAAACTCAAAATTCCAAAAATTTCAGTAAAATAAACCGAAATAGTAGAAATAAGAGTAATAATTAGATTCAGTATAGGGAAAAATAATGTAACTCGCCAAGGCTAGTAGCGATGTAAGGATTGTCCAGACAGGAAATATCAAGATTTCCTGTCTCAACATGAAAAGCTAATGTAAATATAATAATATTTAAGCAAAAATATAATAAAGCTCAAAGTAAAAATAATGTCATCTTGTAGAGAAATGAAAATAGAACAACTAATAATAATAAAACAAAACTGTAAAATAAATATATAAAAAGTTATAATCGAAAGAAAGAGATGTAAAACAAACAACTTTTGTAAATCAAAATTAATCAAAAAAGTAATAATATAGTAATATGTTCATAAGACCAATTAATAATAATAGTAATTAACCCAAATTAAAAAATAATTAAACCTAATAAAATAAAAAGGATTAATAAAAATCAAATAAGAAGGAAGTGTCATAACTTGGGAACCAAAGAAGCCAGGAAGAAGAGGGGAACAGTTTTGAGACTTTTGGAATAGGAGGAACAATAATCAAAAAGAAAATTTTTAAGTTTTCCAAATATAAGGAAAGTAAAATTGGAAAATTCACGAAATCTTAAAGTCACCATAACTCAAGAAAGGATGGTCACACAGATTCAATTGAAGTTTAGACAGGACCAGGAAGAAAGGGGCTTCAAAATGAGCCAATCCAAAGAAGATCGAGCGAAGCGAACAGGAGTTATGGCAAGATGAAGAAATCAAGGGTAGAAAACTCAATTTTCAGGTTGTAACAAGAAACCAAGGTCGAGCGGTGACGGATCTTGCTACGCAGAGTGGGGGAAGACCTACCACCAAACAGCCAAAATACAAGAAAATCTAAATATTGAAATTAACTAAAAGAAAAATATACAAAAAACAATTAAGATAGAGACAGAATAGTTACATAACCTATAAGGAGTTTAACAAAGTACTAATTAAGTGGGAAAACCAAAATAAATTAAAGAAAAAAGAAAGTAGAAAATATGATAAGGTTGGCTATAGTGTATAGGCAATTTTTGAATATCTGAAAAGTAGCAGATCAGATCGACAGTCTCGTACTTACATCCAGGAGAAAACCATGCTTCTAGTAAGACTGAAAACGGAACTCGTCGTAAATAAAAATTGTTAGTGTTCCAGTGATTCTCGAGGTTAAGTATGATTACCACAAGAAGGGTCGGCCTTAGTAGAAGACGGCACTACATCCAAATTCAACTTGCCGAAGTGAACTTAGTACTTCTTGAAATCAAGAATTTCAATATAATAAAAAATCTTTCAAAACTTTAAAAAAATTTAATTCAAAATTTTAATAAAATCGGGAATAAATAACATAATAAAAAGAAATAATTAATTACATTAAAGTCATTGTCATTATTGAAAAACTTCAAACCTATTTAAAGAAAACAGTTTGGTCAAATATAAGAGTAGAATTTCAAAATTTCATAATTATTAAAATAGGATTTATATTGTTTAGAATTTAAGTATTATAGTATAAGTATAGAAGTAGGTGTGTATCAGATTGTTTATAGAAATAACGTTTAAATTTCATATGTTAGAATAAGTCAACTCGTGCAAGTTGTAATGATTTAAAAATATTAAAGTCAAGTAGTATTCAACATTCCAGTTTAAAATTTGTTTCAAAATTAATAAGTCTGTTATTAGTTCAAACTTGTTCTATATTCTTAAAATATCCTTATTCAGTGAATTTCAAAATTTGGAAAAAGAAATCAAGTGCTCTAAAACAAAATTAAAAATTAAAATAAAGTAAAATTTTGATTTGATGAGATAACAAGAGCTCCAAAAGGCACACCTTTGAGATAGAGTCTAAGGAAACATAAGTATAAAGGTAAATAGATATAAAGAATTAAAATTACTTTGTGACAATTTATTAGAATAAGAATTTTCAAAATATTTGTACTACTTATATAAAATAGTATACGGTATTTTTAAGAAATTGATAGGGGAGTTAGGGTATAGGCTACGAAGAGACAAATCCTCTACCTTACTAGCTTATTAAATTCTTACGTTCGTTCGGGGTAAGTTAGCGCCTAGTTAGCTCCTAAAACAAATTAATATGTAAAAAATAAATTTAAGTCTTATGACCGTCCGGCGGAAGTGGCACCCAAGAACGTGGGGCTTCTCCGCTTAAAATAAAATTTCATACTTACACCCGTCCAGCGTAATCTGTTCTTGCAAAATCTTCATCTTATGTAAAAAATAAAAGTACTGTAGGCAAGCCCAGTAGACCACTGGGTGTAACAACCATTTCTCAAAATACCAAAAATAATGGAGGGCTGGTTCTTCTAAACCCCTCCATAAATCACCTCAGACGTCTCGGAAGCCTTCAACACCTAACGTTCCAGTCGTTGAAGTTGCTATGGAGTTGACCCTGAGACTTAAAAAACTAAAACTAAAATTAAACCACCTGATAGTTTTTCAAGTCAGGTAAGTGGTAAGAATGATAAAGGTTCAAGCCCTTTTTTCATCTTAAAATATGGCCAGGAACTTGAACTTAAACTTGAATAGTGTCATACAATGTTAATGGAACATTAACATCATGAAAAGTCACATCGAAGGTCTTAAGATTCTTGTATGTGATACATCCCCTTTAGTCATTTGCCTACAAGAGACTCACCTCCATCAAGCCTACTCCTTTATTGTGTGGGGGTTTTCAGTTTCTAGAAAAGACTATGTTACTGCAGACAGAGCTAAGGGTAGAATAGCAATACTTGCCCACAACTCCATCTGTGGTACATCTGTTAAGTACAAATAACTATGAAATTGCTAATGTTTTGGGCTCATCATTTGCCAACTTTTTTCAACTACTGCTTTCAGTGACGAGTTTCATTTCTATAAACTATCTCAAGAAGCAATACCTTTCACAATAGGTCTGTTGGAAGAATCACCATTAAATACTACATTTCCCTTACAGGAATTAGAGTCTGCTATGTTGTCGGGACGGGATTCCGCTCCATGCCTGAACAGCATAGTTTATTCTATGATCAAACACCTTCCAACTTCAGAAAAGCTGACTCTCCTTAGAATATACAATCGTATATTCTAAGGAGCAATGTTTTCCCGAGGCTTGGTTGGAGGCTATAGTAATACCTCTTCTAAAACCAGGTAAAGAAAAAACTGAGCCAGGAAGTTACCGTCCCATTTCTCTTACTATTGTGCTCTGCCAACTAGTAGAGAGAATATTCAATAAGCGCCTTGTTTGGTACCTTGAGAGTAACTGGCTGCTTTGTAATGAACAATGTGGATTTAGGACAATGTCGTTCATCTACCGATCAGCTTGTTTCTTTAGAGTCTGCCATACAAAATGCCTTTTTCTTGCGTCGGACACTGGTTGCAGTGTTTTTTGACCTGGAAAAGGCCTGTGATATGGTTTGGCGAAGAGGTATTTTGAATACTTTAAAATCATTGGGTATAAAAAATGGTAATATAAAAAACTTGCCTTTATAAAAAACTTCCTTAGCAACAGATATTTCTGAGTGTGTGTTACTACTATGTTGTTTGATTGTTATCATTTAGAGAATGGTGTCCCTCAGGGTAGTGTGCTGAACGTAACCCTGTTTGCTGTGTCAATCAACAGCATTACCGCTAATGTGCATTGCCCTGTCCGCTGTTCTCAATTTGTTGAAATTTTGCTATATATGTGGCTACTCGAGGTATGGCAACTGCCAAAAGAGCCCTTCAACTTGTAATTAATAGACTGCAATCTTGGACAAGATTGACAGGATTCAAGTTCTCTGCTTCCAAAACTCAATGCATTGCTTTTAGTCGCGAAGACTGAACCATCAGCCTTTATTATTTCTTAACGGAACACAACTTCAAACTGCTATATTTTTAGGCCTGTTAATTTGATCATAGACTTTCTTGGATTCCACATATATCTAATCTGAAAACACAATGCAATTAAATTCTTGACATGTTACGTGTTCTCAGCGGTTCCCGGTAGGGAGCCGATAGGACCTCTATGCTACGTTTTTATCGTGCGGTTTTTCGATTGTGGATTGACTATGGTTCCATAGTCTACTCATCCGCAAGACCACCATCCATTAAGAAGCTTGATTCGATACACAACTCTGCATTGCATATTGTTTCTGGAGTATTTCGTTCAAGCCCAGTTTCTAGCTTACATGATTAGACTGGTGAACCCTCTCTTATTCGACGAAGACAGCAACTACAAATAACATATTTGTAGTATGAGTTCCAAACCGTATCATCCGGCTTACGACATAGTATTCAAAAATCCCTTGGCTGATAGATATAAATGTCCTCAATATTGTACTGCCTCATTCGGCATCAGAACATTTAGAAACCTTGACAATTTGGGCCTTGTACTTCCTCCAATGAATGAGAATACTCCATGTTTTATTGCTCCATTTCTCATTAAATGCCAACTTTTGATTTTTCATTGTCCAGGTTCATCAAATACAACACTCCTGATGTAATATATCGTCAGGCGTTTCACTATATACTTGATGAATACCCATCTAGTGAAATTATATTCACAGATGGTTCTAAACTGAACAGTAAAGTCGGTTGCGCATATTACTCATCCGGTCGAACATATTTGTATGTACCTTCAGTTTATAGTGTATTTTCTGCCGAACTCTTTACTATTTTGAAAGGCCTTAATACCGTTCCATCTGGTTTCCGTCACTATCTTTTATGTTCCGATTCCAAAAGTGCTTTATAGGCTATACAGGATATGTCTTCTAAGAATCCCTTGGTTGAAGATATCTTAGTTCCATACACAGACTTTGGCTATGGGACGTCAGAGTATCATTTTGCTGGGTACCTGGGGATTGCAAAATTTCAAGAAATACAAAAGCTGATTAAGCGGCAAAGGAAGCAACAAGTCAGATACCAATCACACAGCGTGATTTGTATCGACAGTTAAAATTATTTTGTGTAAGAAATTGGAAGAATAGTGGACAAATGCAGAGTCTAATAAACTGAGGGAAATAAAAGATACTGTCCGTCTGTGTAATTCATCCATATACGTGCCAATCGTCGAGAGGAAGTGGTGGTTACCCGTGTTCATATCGGTCATTTCATGATCAGTCATGGATTTCTGATGGAACAGGGGAATCCGCTACAATGCCCATTTTGTCAAGGTGTGTTGTTAACCCTCCAACTGGTGCTCAACCACTTTTTGCCTTCAAAAGTGGTCGCGACATTAGTCATGGCTCACTTCACCAACTATAAAACACGTATTTTGCAATTCAACATTACGCCCACTTAGAATTGACCTATCACAATAAATAAAATACCGTTGGAAAGCTAATGTTCCGTAGATGCATAATCATGCAAAAAAAAAAAAAAAAAACCACAAAACGTTATAAATAATATTCCAAAAATTGGTGAAGTTCGCATATATTTGATGCGTAAAATCGTAAATTTAAACTCTGCGCCTTTTCGTAAAACGCAACGCCATTTTTCCCAATATGATTACAACTCTATTTATCTGTCATTTAAGTCAACTAAAACACTGTTATATAGATCACATGTTTCTCTTTCTAACCGTAGATTACAAAAAATTTCTGCGTCTCATAGATCCAGAGATATTTCTACTTGACCATAGAACAAACTTGACGAGACGAAATTCATTTGGCATTCGGTGCAGTTTAGGAAGAGACGTAATCTATTTTCTATGTTTTAAAAACTTATTTTTCTTTACAGTATGTTGTAGGGGAAATTTCATTCTACAAGTTGGTACTACTTGACATATTGTACAGTTATTTTCAGATTCTTCTTTTCAAGACCAAACATAGGCAATCTTTCGCGATGCGGTGAAATAAAATAGACGCAAAAGGGCGTGGCATTTGTATAATATTTTTATTATTTCTTTTATTTTGAAGGTTTGTGTATACAAATTGTATATAAATTGTGTATACAAGTTACAATATATGTGTTTTTATTTCTAAAGTTTATCTTTTTGAGTGAATTTCGAGTGTGTATATGGAATAACCTAAAAGGTATGTTGTTAATTTAGGCTATAACAAAATTTTCTTATATTTAGTGTTTTATATGATTATACAAGTGAATATGTGTGTTATTATTTGTAAAGTATATTGTCTTAGTAAAATCTAATGATTTTGTCTTAGGCCTAGCTTTAGTAAGTTACTAATTACGCCTAAATGGTTGAGGTGTCCATTCTAACCTCAAGCGTCAGAATATCAATTTTTGGAAAATTGTCATTTTTATATTGAAAATGTAACAAATTATTATTTTTTCCCCCTAAATATATTCACAAATATATTACAAATCTCTAGGAATTGTTGAAAAAATTCCAAAAAATCTATTAGTATGTTATTCATTACCATTTCTGTGAAATTTCTGCTCTGTTACTCTTTGATTTTTTGGTATTTGACCAAAAAACTCCAAATGTGATACATCTAACATTTTTTTTCACTACACACCTACATTCTATGCACCTTTCTGAACATAATGAGATATAGAACTTTTGTATAAAATATATATTACTATGTTTGGTAAATTGTTGAAAATAAAATGACCAATGTCCCGAAATTCATAAAATAATTTTTTTCATTTTGAAAATGTAACAAATTTTTATATATTTTTTTTCCTAAATATATTCACAAATAATACACAAAAATTGTGTATATCTTAGAAAAAGGTAGTAAGCTATTGATTTTGGGTGATACAGGTTTTTCTGAAAAAAAGTTAATATCATTTTTGACATCTAACATACTTACTCCAAAACCGTTTCAAAATTATTATTTTTATTACATAGATGTATTCTATGCATCTTTCTGAGAAAAATGATATCTTATAAGTTAGGTTTTGTATACAAATAATATATTTTATTAATTTTTAAACGAACGAAGAATTTTTAAGACAAATTAACATGCGCCAGGAGGAGGGTTAATTAAGCATATCCTCATTGACTGTATTGGTTTGAGAGGTGTGCGTAAAAACGTTTGGCCTTCCCAATTCAATTCAAGCGATGTTAGGGGATAATGCTCAGATCCTCGATTGGGTATTGTCCTTTTTGTGTTGTCTGAAAATATTTGATAAAATCTAGTCAATTATTGCAGTCATTCTACAACTCTGTAATATTATGTTTAGTTTTTTCTTTGTAAATTAATTCGTCTCAGGGCCCTTTTACAGCCCTGTAATAATTGTTTTTAATGTTGTTAATTGTATTTTACATATTTTATAATTGTTAACTCATGCCAGAGCCATTTTACAGCCTTGTAACATGTTATGTTATCTAGTAGAACCACTCACATATTTAGTAAATTTTTCTTTTTCAGAGGCAATATTTCCTGAAATATGTGGAAAAATTATTTCTTTCTTTAAAAAGGGAAACAAAAAAGATATAAATAACTATAGACCAATAACTCTGTTGCCGGTTTTTAGCAAATTTTTAAAAAGGTTTTCATAAATAGATTAGTATTATTTTTTATATATATTTAATTTGCTACCTAAATTGCCATATGGTTTCCAAAGTGGAACATCTACAATTAATGCAGTAGCCAATGTACTTAACTTTATAGCCAATAGCTTGGAAAATAATAAACAAGTTAGAGTATTTTTCTGGATCAGTCAAAAGTGTTTGACTGTGTGGATTTCCATATTTTATTTAATAAATCCAGGAATTATTTATAATTATCCAGGCTTATCACTTTCTTTGATTAAATCCTTTATATATGTGGTAGGACACAAAGGGTTACAGGTGGCAGGAAGGCTGTCAAATGAGTTTCATACTAAATTTGGGGTCCCTCAAGGATCTTTACTTGGACTTATTTTATTTCTACTCTATATTAGGGATCTATTATCACTTTTGTGTATGTACTGACCATTTTGTACAGTATGTTGATTGCACTATAGTTATGGTTCAGGCTAAATCCTTGTCATTGTTGGAGTAAACTGCTTTTGTAACCATCAATGTAACAAGTCACTACTTTTCAAGAAATAACTTGTTTATAAATCCAGACAATACTGTTTCTATGTTATACAGTTTGATAAAAAATGAACATCATTTAACTCCCACGATGGGAGATGATGTTATAAATGGTGTGAAAAGCATCAAATTCTAAAGTCTGGTAATAGACAGTAATCTTACATGAAGGTACCATATAGATGATGTCTGTGTAAAAATTAGCTCTGGTATTTTTTTCTCTTAAAACATTAAAAAATATTGCACCAAACGAATACTCAGTTATTAGTGATCTATCCTCATTTTAAATATTGAATTATTTTTTGGGGTGACCATAACGAATGAGATGGAGAGAGTGTTAAGATTATCATAAAAGTCATTAGAACCATAGTGGTGTTGAATATAGAATGACTTCCTGCAGAGAAGCTTTTAAGGAATTGAGATTTCTAATTTTTCTAAATATACTAATATGACTAAAATGACTTTCCAAACAATACTCAATATTCTTTTCTTTTTAATGTCGCACTACTTCGTTTCAGCTATTCTGCCATTAACGAGTGTAGTCCCCATTGTCATTTTTTTAAAGTACATAAATACACAAACGTACAACACATAACCCTTACCACAAACTCTGTATACTTTTAATTTTTATTTTCTTTGTGTAGTAGGCCCACTGCCACAACACGTACTGTCACTGCTGTCTACCTGTATTGGTGGTATGAGGTGGGGACATCCGACTGTTGGCTAACCTAGCAAAAGTTGAAACTAAATTTACAGAACATTTAATACAAACCCATCATAAATACTCTGTCATCGAGAAATCGTTAAAATTACTACATCATTGTAAGAAGGGGAAATTAATAAACCCATTAGAAGAGTTTGAAATATATAAACAATCTAAAAGCAACATCAGTTCATTGTTGAATGAAAAACTAAAATTCGATTCAAACTTAATTTACAATACAATAATAAGCAGTATAGATTGTTTCAATCAACCCCCCTCCTCCCATACAATTTTAGAAGAAATTTGATCTGAGTTAAGAGCCTTAAGGGCAGCTTAACTATCAGATGGATTCAATATGCATTTGTTGATATATAAGCTTAGCTATTCTTAAGTTAGCACAGACTTACCCTCGATGACAGAGCCGTCTGTGTGCCAGACTAGGCTGCCTCAATTTAAATCCAAGTTATCCTTTTCTTTCCACTTCTCACAAAAAAGTCCTCGTATAGATGTACTCTGCACCCATGATATCTGAGATCGTATTTAGCACTAAGCTATCTAGAGTTGACCTAGTAATGGTGCTATGACCCGCTTAGGGAAGGCGCTCTCTCCACTGACTAGCAACAGTCAGTCAGTAAGCAGACTTACATGCTTTTTCATAATGAAAATGTCCACAGACAGTCCTAGAAGAGTCTCTAGGGTAGCTAGTTGTGAAAGTACCAATAATCATGAAACAAGCAAGCTTCTGTAAGCTGGCTAGCTTGGTTATAACGGTTTCTTGGTTCACCTTTGTCTACCAGACAAGTGCTCTGTAAGTAACTTAGGCCTTACTACCGCATTATATAGCCACAGAAAAATATACATTTTGACACCCCATTTTGAACCTACAAAGCACCAGGTTACCACTAGTAACATTCTAAGTCAGCTTACAATCTAGGGTCAATCCTAAGTATTTGACTGACTTAGAGAGTGGCAGTTGAGTTCCTCCTAATTTCAGTTGGGAAAGAGACTCCAAGTTCTGTTGCTTTGTGAAAGGTACTACTACGGTCTTAGCTGTATTGGCATTATGGCCTTTCCTAAGACACTATCAAGAAATACATTTTAGTCCAGTGTTCAATCTCTCAACTACAATCTTACAATACTTACCCTGAACCATCAGGACTATATTATCTGCATAGCCTTGGATATAAATGTCAGGTTATGTCAGATCATCGAGGTAACCATCCACTACAAGGTTCCAAAGAAGTGGTGAAAGTACGATTTTGATTTTAGCTTGTATCATATAATTTGCTTTCTGAATATATTATAATTTCCTCAATTATGTTTTATTTGATCAAATTAACTATTCTTCCATTTAAAATTACAGATTTTATTGTTCAAATTTTAATAATATCAGGAGCAGCAATTAAGTCTATAATGGAAGTTTCTTTTTCTTTATTGTAATAATTTTGTCTAGGTTTTCATTCTAAAAATATCTTCTTCAATCTATGTATTGAAACCTCTTAGCTCACAGTAATAACTTTTTAGTTTTTTTATAAATTGCACCATTTTTTTATTTATTACTTTTCAATTTCTTGTGTCTAAATATTTAATTCTTTTTTATCTATTTACGTTTTTATTTTAATCCTAATTGTTTTATATTATTTAAATTATATAAACAGTTTTTTTCCCATAAAACTGAAATTATATTTTGGTAGTTGTGTCTTATGTTTATGTAACCGTGTTAATTCATATACAAATTAAATTGGTACTAACGTATATCTGGAAAATCTATCACAGCTGTTCTCAGTTTGCTGTTCTTTTAACTTTTTACATTTCAAAAAGTGATTTCTATTTATTTAAAATGTTTATATTGTTCTAAATTCATCCTAAATCCTCTTTGTGCATCTGATTGAAAAATCATTATATTTCTACTTTTTTGATAGGCTAGGAATAGGTTACATTGTGGCTTGTCACAGTTTCTCTCTCTTAGTTTTTTATGGAAGAAAAAACATATAAATGCTTTTGCAAATATGTTTTGAGTTTCTAATTTTTTGTGGGTTTGACACATTGTTTAAAATGATATAATACAGTGCATTCATTCTCGGTGGCATTTTGTTAAACCATGAAAGAGATGTATCGTTTTGAACTTTGGTCTCAAATCTGATGCTGCCATGTTTTGAAGAGATTCATGTTTAATCTGTAATACTACTTGTACTTCAAACTTACTGACCCATTGAAACATTCTTTTAAACCAGGAAATCTTAGTGAACCTTTAATAGATTGAAGTGAAAACAAAATTTCATTCACTTCATCAGTTTTGTTGGAGATAAGAAAAGTTGCAACCTAGGGAGGCACTATTCATTGCTTCATTGCTTCAGGGTTGAATAAAATGTCATCTTTCCATTTTTATCAATAACACACCATTGTCACATTGTCAACAAACAGCATCCCCTTCCTCACATCTAGTCTTAAAATACTAACCATGGTATAAGCTATGGTCACTCTGTATAAAAAATAGGGTTGGTTTTGTTTACCAGATCCAATGATGAGCTGCAATTCTTGGTAGGTTGTTTCTTTCTTTTTTTATTCCAAGTTGAACCTATATAAACTGGACTGGAATAATTCAAAGCCAAACTCCTTATTACTAGACTACAATAAGTTGTGACTCCATTTAGATACCTAATAAAAAAAAAAATAATAAAAGAGAGAGAGAGAGAGAGAGAGAGAGAGAGAGAGAGAGAGAGAGAGAGAGAGAGAGAGAGAGAGAGAGAGAGAGAGAGAGAGAGAGAGAGAGAGAGAGAGAGAGAGAGAGAGAGAGAGAGAGAGAGAGAGCCAGCAGGTAAAATATTAAATTTACATAAACAATATGTAAACTTTTTCATATACTTACACACCAACAATGTGAAAAATGTCTCACATACTGGACCCAAAATCAAACATTTGTCTAACAAAAAGTATTGTTGATTTTTTATTATTTTTTTTACCTTATAGGTTTTTTTTTTTTTATACCAGCTAGTGAGAAGTATATGCCCTATGCTGGGATGAGACTAAGGATAGTTCAGTTGTTAGAGCATTGGCGTGTTTAGCCATAGGTCCTGGGTTCAATTCCTAGTCTAGGTTGTACATTTTTCACTTGAAATATTATGAAAAAAGTATTCATCATTCTGAAATTCCAAATTCAGCATTCCAAGTCAAAAACTGAAAATTAAACGTAGTAGTTCATCACATATATATCAAAATTGGTCTAAGCGATTTTGTGTAAGTTTTATGAAAACTAGAAGATTAATGACCAAAATCAACATATCAAACCATGTGTAAAAGAGAATCATGGTTCATGCATTTTGTCTTGGTTTAAAAATTTTAAAATGAAGATCTTATTTTCCAAATAATTTTTTTGGGCAATGTTGAGATAAAAACTTCTATGCTGGCGTTTATGTTTAATTAAACATATTTGACTTATAATTCCTAACTCAGAATTTAGGACACTAGTAAATTGTCCTAATTTACTAGGACACTAGTAATGGAAGACATTTTATTTGTGTCAAGTGGAGCCTAATTTTAGCAAAATTTGATCAAAATTATCACAGTAAATTTTCACATAATTTGAACTTTGGTATTATGACAGATACTTCCTTTTCAAGATATGATTCTGAAATTTATGTTGACCAATCCCAGCCTTTAAATATTCCTATGTACTAAGTTTGACCTAATTTGGCCCATCTATTTACACTGAATGAGATGCAACATTAAAAAAAAGAAGTTAAATTGATTATTGACATGTTTACAAAATCTGTATATATGTGAAAAAGTAATAAATTATATGTTTAAATTATTTTCCTACTATAAATGATTTGAATCTAACTACGAATATATCAGTATTATTATTGGTTGTTTGTTTTAGATCAACCTTTTGTATATTATGAATTTCTACACATCAGATATTATGCTATTGAAACATCCAGCCAACCATCAGTGGCAGACAATTCTAACTTGTTGAAAAGACAACCTAAAGGTAGTGTAGCATGTGAAGGATATCACCATATTATTTATAGTAATTAAATTCATTCTGATATAAATTAGTTCACTATTAATCCATTTAGGACCAACTTATTTTCTCTCTTTAAAAATCGTTAATACTGGTGAAAACGTGTTGCATGGAGATAAGAACATTTTAATAGGAATAAACAATGGTAGACTCAATCGCAAAAAATACACAAATTTCCCAAATGGGAACAACGGTCACGAATGGGTATGTTGGGAATTAAGGATAGTTTTAGGTTTATTTTTGATCCTTGGTATTTAGTAGCTGAGACGATTGTAAACAAACGTTATGTCATAAGTGATTCTTTGGTTGTAATACAAATTGGTTTGAATAGCAAGGTTACACAAGGAATGCTAACAAAAGAATTAACTACGTTATAAGAGCTAACTATGTTATAAATTATGTAAGCCTAAATAATTAACAAATTCTCGACCAAATACGACGAATTACTTAATACCACTACATTTAACCTAAGCCTAGACCATATAAATTAAAGGCCTAAACATCTCAGTTATCCAATAAAAGTAACAAAACGGCAGTAGAAAGTCAAAAAGAATAGAAAATGAAACTTTTAGAAGCAAAATTATTCAACACAGAAATGACCGCGTTAGAATAATAGCGTCAGAGAAATTGAAATAGCAATAAAACCATGATAGCTACGACCAAATAAACTTGGCCTATGGAAGAAACAGATACTTCTACTATATAAAATTTGTCACCTGAATTCATATCGAAAACCTCAGAATAATTAGGTATATGCATAAATACGACGAAAGTTCGGAATTCAAAGATGGCTGCCTAGATCTGTGATGGACACATATTTCAGAACGATCCAGTCACATGATCAAAACAGTTTAAAAAAATAAATAATACAAGCGGGAATTTTAACCAACTTTAGATTATAACCAAGATAAAATTGTATTTAGTTGTAAGATAGTTTTAATGATAAAAAAAAGAAGTTATTTGGATCCCTATAGCATGTCTTCAACATTTAATTTTATTAAAAGTAGAGTCAGTAATTATTAAATGAAGTTATTAACAACTTCTTGTCTTGTAAATTAGGGCCATATACGTTTCATTTGTGCTACAAATCTAAAACATGATCTGAAAAGAAAGTGAATAACAGTGAATCTCTTAGTAGAGTCTAACAATGGATTTTAGTTGTCAGTCAGGAACTCATATGGGCAATACCTATTTAGGCTTTGTAATAATTCAAAAAGAAGAACTTGAAGAGTTCTTATTTTTATGTAACTTAATAAAAAAAAAAGATGAATTTAATATTGATTATTTAATCTAGAAATTTTCTTAACATTTTATGGGCGCCAGACTTTCGTCAAATTTAAACAGAAAAAAATGAATTTAATGAATTTTATCTCAGGGTCGCAAGTTCTTGTTATATGTGTACTATACAGTGAATTCTGGTTAGAAATGAATACACTTGTGCTGAAATTTTAACATAAAAATTTATTAAGCATGTTTATGATTAGTTTTAACATACATCAAAAACAAAATATCAACATACATCAATTACACACAAATTATGATAAATATAAATGATTATAAACGTCTTGTTAATTTATGAATTTTACTGTCTTTGAAAAAGATCGATCATTTCTTTAGTTCTAAAATTTAACTTTAGTTTGAAAATTATATTATTGAAAAATAAAACTTGCAAGTATTTAGTCCATTAACTGAATTTAAGAATTTAGATGTAACTACTTTACTTTTTCTTTTTTAGTATAAAAGATATAGAAGATAAAAATTGACTTTGTCCTTCATCTAAATGATATCTGGACTCATATAGATTTTTTAATGAAATAAATGAAATTTACATATATTACATACAAAGAAAGATAAATATAACATATTATAAAGAATTTATATAAGAGAATAAAACCTGTGATACATGTTTTTTCACCAGACTGTCGAAACTCATTGTCCCTTTAGTAACATTATTGCTGAAATCGTAGTTGTAGCAGATAAGTACAGTTGAAATACGTCTGTATTCTTCAAAGATGTCGAGGTCGTAATATCTAAAGTTCATTTCACCCAACTAGTGAATATAACTGTTCATTGTTCAAAATTTGAAACCACGTACATGAAATTGCACAACATAGTTCGACTTAACATGTTTTCTCGCTTTTGTGTTAAAAGTTTATTTATGGAAAACACTACTGATCACTTTACATCGTCCACCTTGATTGTTTTTCACTATTTTTCTCATTTTAGAAAAGTTTAACTACATTCTAAAGCACAACCCAAAACAGGTCTATCATCTACAAGTTCCTCTCTAAGACTGATCTTACCACGTTTTTCTCGCTTTTGCGAGCCTGTTCCTACCCGCTAAAACAGTTTCCATCGTCTAACACACCCCCCAAGAATGTTCAATTCAAAAATACATAATACAAATTTAAAATAACACATTATTTAAACAATTCATTTTAAAATTATACGGTATTAATTATTTTATTGATTTGAAAATCTATTTTTTATGTCAGAATTTACCTTGTTTAATACGAAATGTTACTTAATCCGATTTACCCTTTCCATTGCACCCGCGTTTTCAAACATTCAATCAAACCTTAATTTTTACATTATCACAGCTTGGCTCCTGCCTGTAGATTTTTTTAAAATATAAAAGTATTATTTTAATCTTTTAAAAGTGGCTGAGAAGAAGCCTAGAAGATCAGTGTTTAGTGAAAATAAAAAGTTTGAAAATCTACCCCAAGATAGATTAAATATCGACCATTCTATAACTGCTGTATAATCAACCTGGTGAGATCGTTCAATTTATCATTATAATATTATCTCATTCCTTTTAAACTATTGAGCCTATGAGGCATTATTAAAAAAACTAATTATTCACAAGTTTAGTGTGAAAGAAAATATAAAACATAGAAACAATTTTTTTATATATGTTCCAAAAGTACAGAATAACTTCTGTATAATCAACAATCATCTTTTCATCTTCATTAAACAAAAAAAAAAAATCCTTATTACTTAATTTTTGATTAATTGTGTTAATATTTACAAGTCCCTGACTTCCTTGATAAAAGTCAGCACCAACCCGATACTCCGAGATAAAGAGACTTTGTGCATTGATAATTATTTTACCCCCGAGATATAGACTTTTATAATTGTATAATTAATTTATGACTTTGATTTTATATATGTGTATTTTACTCCCCGAGATATAGACTCTTATTATTCCCCACAATCATTACCCCGAGAATAGACTCTGAAATATTAATGAATTCTAGCCTATATGTATTTTTTTCTTGTTATTAATTTTATGTATGTACCAATTTTATGTTTGATTTTAAAGATCTTTTGTGTTCAATTGATATTGCTAAATGATGTTTAACCAGCAGATGAGTTCAATGAATTTTAAAGAATAATAAATCAATTATATTCTATTAATAACTTGCAATTTCTTTATAAATTTAACATTGTATTATTAATAACTTACACATATTAGATATTTCCAGATACATGATTACATCACTTACTACTTTGATACATGTTGCCTTGATGAATTTGACACTGACTGTGGTCAAGAATTTAAATATAATGTTTGTCAGAATATTGCTAGGTTAGAATATTGTTATTATTAATAATCAATTTAAAAAAAGTTAATTAATGAAGACTTTTGTTAAGGAAGAAATAGGGAGTTTTGAAATTGGTCTAAGCGATTTTGTGTAAGTTTTATGAAAACTAGAAGGTTAATGACCAAAATCAACATTTATCAAACCATGTGTAAAAGAGAATCATGGTTCATGCATTTTGTCTTGGTTTAAAAATTAAAAAATGAAGATCTTATTTTCCAAATAATTTATTTGGGCAATGTTGAGATATAAACTTCTATGCTGGCGTTTATGTTTAATTAAACATATTTGACTTATAATTCATAACTCAGAATTTAGGACACTAGTAAATTGTCCTAATTTACTAGGACACTAGTAATGGAAGACATTTTATTTGTGTCAAGTGGAGCCTAATTTTAGCAAAATTTGATCAAAATTATCACAGTAAATTTTCACATAATTTGAACTTTGGTTGTCATCAACCCAAGACAACTCAAATTATTATTAATCTTAATTTTGACTTTGTTTATCCAAACGTGTTTAAATAATTATTTCTTTATTTGGGAATTCCTTATAACTGAATTGCGCATTGAAAATATAGCCTATCATATTGATATGTGAATGTAACTTGTGTTCCTTGTTTAACCTTACATGATTAAATTTAATATGGTCTAAACTGGTAAATCGTTATTTTGATGGTTACAATCGTTTCTCTCCTTTCCCTCTTTTACACATTCCAAAATTAATTTTTATTATTATTATCGCTGTGTGTATTTTAGTTGTGTTTCTTATGCAAATGTTTATTTAATATCCTAAATTCAAAGTATTATTATTACATTTAGTGGTTATGTTCGTTTGTTTATCATCTGTTGCCTAACTTTATACATCCTTGTGTATTAAATACATGAATATTAATAACAATGAGCAAATTAACAAAACATATTAATAACTAATTCAAACATTTCATCTTAACATCTAAAATAAGTACAAAATTTTGTTACAATGTTGAAAGCTAAACTCATATACACACTTTATGTACAGGCTATGGTAAGCTGATTTAATATTGTTAAAATCTTTGGTTAAATCAATTTAATTCAATCCAAGAATGATTTACTTATCCATACAGAGAGTTACTTTGATTTACTGTGATTTAAATTGATCTATCTCCTTTGAAAAAATTAACTAAAATTTTAGGTTAATTTATAGTAAGAAATAAGCACCAAAATATTTTTTACACAGTAACCTTAAAGAAAGAAAACTTTAATGACATAAGTAATTATGGTTCACAAATAAAATTCAAAATCTTTACAATTATTCTGAAATCTATTATTGTCTCTGATCCCTTCACTGAATGATAGTTTGGTTAGCTTGGGATTCTCAATCACTGAATTATACATAAAATTCACTTGAAATTCTATTAAAATATTATCAATATCATTTATACAAATTGAGTCATTAAAAGAATAAATTATAATAGTCTCAGTCGGGTTTTGTTCGTATTTAAAATAAAACTTTGATTACAAATCTCGGGCTAGGGGTATTCGGCCGGATCCATCCACACCTACAGTTAATTACAGTTTGCATTTAAATCTTAAAATTAACTATTAACTAACTTAAATCTAGGGAGAACATTAAATGATGAGGATGATTATTAAAAGAGAAAGTTCAAAAGTGTCTTATCGTTGTAGGCTTTGGTACATAAAGTTTGGATCACTATGAGATTTTTTGGGTTATTAATTTTGATGAAAATAGAAGTTTATAACCATGAAATGTTTTTATAATTGGTTTTCTCTCACCCAGTATCTGTTGTCTTCTTCCTAGTAATGATTCCTGGACGTTTTGAAGCGTTCTAGCAGTCAAAATCAAATGAAGACAGCCGGCGTGGATTTTAGGCGTCCGTCCAGGTCAAGCGTCTGCTTAAGAATGAATATAGCGTCCTTTTAGCGCAATAATACATAAATCGGAGTTTACTTTTAATCTCATTACCAAAATCGTTAATACCGATTATTTGCATGGGCTTAAATGGATACAATTTTTGATGACTGAAAATGATTTTATGATATGATGATTATATCCTAATTTACATTTTCTAATTTTCATTACTGTTGAGACTGATGGTTCTTGGTGGAATTACATGTTTAAAGATAATAAAACACAATTATTTATTTTGTATATCCACTTATAATTAGTCTAGCCGACCAATGGTTTCGCCTGTTAAGGCATTGACGAGGCTGCCTCGTATTACAGCCTCGTCAATGCCTTAACAGGCGAAACCATTGGTCGGCTAGACTAATTATAAGTGGATATACAAAATAAATAATTGTGTTTTATTACATTTTCTAACTAATTCCATTTAATTTTAAACTAATTATTGAGTAGCAAACTATTTATTTATTCCTGAATTATTAATTTAGAAAAATTGCTAATCTCTAAGACAATTTGAAGATCGCCGCCACAAATGGTGTCAACCAATCACAAAGCATGCTGGAGGCAGGGCTTAGCTTCGTCTGTAACTTGACTTGGTAAATTTCCCTAAGTTCATCATCTTTGAAGACTTCATATTTAATTAAACAGACCTTTACTAAAATTGTGAGGTGACCATTTGAAAGATAATTTAATTCTTCATCCCACAGTATATTTCAATATTTTGGGATAATTCGCTATTATGCCTTATTTGTACTGGCTAGGTCATTTTGTATTTGCTTTCACTAGTATCGTGTTTGTCAACTTATCCCTTTATTTATTTATTTAACGGCTTTGGTTTATGTTTCGGGCTTTTTATGGTAGATAGCCAACATATTAAAGTTTCAACAGGCCAGGTTTTCTTTTATCGGTTTTCCCTTGCGTATTTATTATTAATTTCCTTCTTATGGGACTGAATCATATTTCCTATATTTACAATGTTAAAATTGAGTTGTCAACTTCCGCGGATAGATTGTGTTAGTGTTCTGTTTTTGTGTAAGTTGGGATTTGTTTATTAATTATTTGAAATGTAAATACGGAGCTGTTTCAAAATACTGAACTGTTTTAATGTATATGTATGTACCTTGTTCCTTGATAAATTTTAAAAGGTATGATTATCCCTTTTTATAAAAAGTACTTGTTTAGAAGTTGACAGTTCAAATGTACTTATAACATTATGTACAACAGTAGTATTGCTTTTTTTATCCAGTAAGGTCTTATTGTATATCTCCATTCCTAATCAACTGTCATCCTTTTTCACAGCCATAATTATGAAACAAATTTTCAGCTGTTTTTAAGTGACAAAATGTGAAGGAGTTATCACAATTTTTACAGATATCGAGTCCATTAGTAAGGACAAACTTACATCAGATCACAAGACTACAAATAAACCACCAAAACTAACAAAAGCAGCAATGAAATTACTTTCTAAAGAAGCTGAAAAGGATTTTGAAGAGATCAATAAGAAACTTGATGAAACTAGACGTATGTATACAGTTTTATTTTATAATTGTTTAGTATTGTGGTTTGGTTATTAAAATGACAGCTGTGCATGTGTGAAAAAATATTTAATTCATAAACATTAAAAAAATTAAATAATATTTCAAGTGGGAAATATACAACTTAGACTGGTAATTACACCCAGGACCTTTGGCCTACGCACCAATGCAGTACCAACTGAGCTATCCTAGTCGTTTCCCATTATAGGGCGTACACTTCTCACTTGACTTTGCTTTTTGCTGCAGTTTTTGAGCAATCATATTAAATAATTCGTTAATAAATACCACAAACGAAATTGAAATTAATATCTACTGAACTTGCAGCCCCTACGTATGTATTTATTTATTGATTTAAATTTTAAATTTTATGCTTATTCGTTTTCCATACCAGCTAGTATTATAATTAAATAATATTTTAAGTGAGAAATATACGACCTAGACTGGGAATCGAATTCAGGACCTTTGGCTTTGTGTGCCAATGCTCTACCAACTGAGCTATCCTAGTTGCTTCCTAGTTTAGGGCGTTTACTTCTCACTTGACTTTGCTATTTACAGCAATTCATATTAATTACTTCGTTAATATTGACCACAAAGAACATTGAAATTAATATATACTCAATTTGCAGCCTCTATGTATGTATTTATTCAACGAATGTTTGCTAACATGGTGCATTTTTGCTGCATCTACAAAATTGGGAAATTAAAATATATTTTGTAAATAAATATCACAAAATTAAAAAAAGTTAAATGTTAATGTTAAAAACTCGATTCAATGTGTAGAACTGACTGTCTGGAAAAATTAACATTGGTATACGAATTCTAAAAATATGCGAAAGACTAGGTAAAGATGAGCGGCTATGAATAGTAGTGAGTCCTTTTCATGAAAGCTGAAATTGAGCAATGAGAACTTGATGTGCTGACACCATATCACTTGATGAAAAAAGCTGTCTAGCAGGCCTAGGCTTTCAACTGATTGTTTCACCAAAGATTTATTTGATTTATTTCAAAACCAGAAACAATTTTTGTACAGTTAATTATATTATCATTTGTTGTTGCAGAGAATTTCCAATGGCTTTTTCCAAATCCTAAAAGTAATTTGAACAACTTGTATCAGATCATTGCTTCTCATCAAAATAAAGACATCTCAACAAAAACATCATTCGTAAAAATTGAGAATCCTCCGATTTGGGAATGTCAAATAAATGTAACCTGGCCAGAGGAACAAACCTTCACTAGCAGAGCAAAATCTAAACAAGAGGCTAGTAATAGGGCTGCATTGGATACACTACTTTGGTTACAGGTTTGTGAATGTTTATACTTCTTTAAATTGTTGTATGTTTGTAGTCTTTCTAAGTTACTTTTGAAGGTTTTTAAAGTGTTTGAAAATTTAATTCTTTCACTTTTACCTTCTCACTTTACAGAATAATTTAAAATGTTAGGCCTATAGCTAAACTTCATGAAATGATTGTATGTACAAAAAAGAGGAAATAAGTTTCAATAAACATATACAAAGAAAAAATTCCCCTCTTCTATCAAGTTCCAATCTTAGGTTATATCTCCTTTTAACATTATGCCCTATTTGATTATTTATAAAGTTATGTTTTGTCAAAATACTTGCCTAAAATTTTATCGTTTACATGTAAATAGATTTTATTATATTTATATCTTGTATCATCGATATATTTAAAATGCAATGCCGTTTTTGTCTATTTCAATAGAAACTTCCACTGGACCAATTTTAATGATTGTTGTGGTAAATGAAAACTATTTATCCATAGATGAGTCATATCTCATTAATGTTTAAAACAAAATTATACAGCTTCAAAAATTTTTTAATGGAATAATGTCAATAGATATTGGGAAGGATCCTCGAATATCTCCTTCCCATGAAATGACTTTAACAGGATCAGTCATGATGATAATTTTTGTAAAACTTTTAAATTAAAAGATTTTGGTTTTGTGTGAGGAGTTATATGATGATATCACTCTTGAAAATGGAAAAATAAGCAGTTAAATACATTTGAGTTGGTATCAACACTGTATTTAGGTTAGATTTCTCTTTAAAAACCAAAAAGGCTAGGTAGTAATTTATAACAACTCGGAATTCATATACATAATTTCCATCAGAAAGGCATCTCAAGTATTTAATTGAAACTGTAACTGGTTTGTACGACATTTAGCGGTTGTTCATCTAACACATTAAATAATTACTACTACCAAGCAGAATCCGAACTTTTTATCAGAAAATTGAAAATTAAAATTATTTTTCCGATAATATTTCCCTCCAAAATCCATATCCTAAGTCAATCTAAATAACCAATCTACACAAGAAAATTAACGCCAGAACAATATACAATGATTTTTAATAGATATCTTAATTTAAAAACGAGAGTACAAAGGCCTAACTTTCAAGAATACGAAGCCTAACTTCATAATTCCTACATATCAAGAATATTAAAACGTATCAAATAAAAAGAACACTACCAGTGTGTTAAATGGAAAATTTTGAATAAAAAAGTTGGCAAAACATCCCAGGAGGCACTCGAAATTCACTTAAATCAAAAACAATGTCAACATTAGATATAAAAAAATGGAGGATTAGGAAAGACTTCCATCATGCAGAACTCAAAGCTACGCCCACTAACGCAGTGGTTGGAGGATAGGATTTTCATTAAACACAGTAAATTTCGGTACATAATAATGATAGGCCTACTGCTATATAAATAATTGATAAGGTTTAAAATTAATAAGAGAAGTTTGACCCTTGTTACGTTTAATATAATATTTTCCCTCATAAAACTCTGTTTCTCAAATAAACAATTAGTTTCTTCTAAAAAAATTATATAAAAGAATCATTTTATTTTCCAATAATTTATGCTACACACACACACAGAACACTTGGACTTTATGAGGTACAGAAGCCGGGAGCCTCAAAAACTTCCGTGACACTAATTTTGGTAGAAGAAAGAAGAAATCGGCATTGTTGGAAAAGGCTCGGACAAAAACCGACACTTTCCAGAATTGAAGAAAATATTATCCTTATCTAGCCATTTAATCCAGCAAGATATTACCAAGAATTGTACCTTAAGATCAAATAAACAAAGAGGAAAACCAATTTTGTAAATCTGGTAAGATAAATCCTTTTTTTAGACATTTATTACCATTTGCATTCAAGTCAAATATTTAATTTTATATGTTTGAACATTGAGCCTAAGAGGCAGTAATATACATTGTAACAATTCAAAATGTCTACACGAAATTTATAAAATTGAATTAATAAAAGTGATGTGTGAGGAAATAGCGAACTTTATTATAGCCTAGGCTAACCAAATAAAATGCTTAACATCAATAGGCGATATGCTGTGGGATTAATACGATTCTAGAGAAAGGAATATATATATATATATATATATATATATATATCAGAAAAAAAAACGATACATTAATAAATAGGACGGAATATATTACTTTCAAAAGATATTACCAACAAAATATGAGAATTATATTAATAATATAAAACATGGAGTAAATCTAAATAAGTCCTATACATAAACAGCTGATGTGTTAAACTGAAATTATGTCATTGAAGGGACACGCCCATCTTCGAAACTAACGCTCTGATTGGCGCAATAACACGTGGGACCTGAATCGTCTATCAATCCCGTCAAATTTAAATTTAAAAGGAAATATATATGTAGATTAGTATTAACATTTTAAAATATAGAAGTTATTGGTTTAATGTATATACAATTTAATATATTTGGAATTAAAGAAACTTACTATTCAAAATTAAATCCTAAATTCGTACAAAAATAAATAAATAAAAATTATCATTATCATCAACTTATTCATACATAGAGATCATTGTGAAAAGTGGGGAGTGATTTAGATGGCGGATTATTCGATTTTTGCAAATTTTAATTATTAGAGCCTATTGTTAATCCAACTTTCGT
Source organism: Aphrophora alni (assembly GCA_963513935.1). Taxonomy (NCBI): domain Eukaryota; kingdom Metazoa; phylum Arthropoda; class Insecta; order Hemiptera; family Aphrophoridae; genus Aphrophora; species Aphrophora alni. The sequence continues at coordinate 59,264,557 of OY740770.1, read as the reverse complement.
TCTGAGCAGATGTATATTTTTTTTATCCAAGTTTGGACCTTTATGAAAATTATAGAAGAATTGTTCAAGTGAAATAGTGCGGTAATTATCTATTACAAGATATTCGAATTACGCTTATGAAGAAAGAAACAAAAATAGTTGAAAATAAAAGAAACTTTCTAATATGGTGAGATTCAACCAATAGCCCAGATTCAGAACAAATATTCCTTATAATAGACTTTCACCAATATATTATATAATTAGTGGACAAATATAAAACTATATCATCTCGTTCATAAATTTTTTTGTCATAGTTATTCGTTCACATATGTGTAAATATTGAACTTAATTTAATCCTTTATTTTAATAATTTATGTCCATTTTTTATTTTTTTGAGATAAGATTGGAAAAAAGTCTGCACCTAACCCGGACCCGAGATAAGAGTGTTTTTTTTTTTTTACCTAAAAGAAGACTATAAATAGACTTTAATTCATATCCATATAATTTGATTTTTTCTTTCTGATATAAATGAACAATTTTATTAATTATAATTTATCATTTTAAAATATATTGTAATAATATTTTGACGTTATAATGAAAGGTTATTAAAAATCTTAATCGGTTAAATGAATTGTTGTTATATTTCATTTCTCAATTTAAATTTTAAATATTGGAGAATAATAAATATAATAGAGTTGGTTATTTAAATTTTTGATGCTCCAAACGTAAAGCTAATTTGAATTTTAAATATTATTGTTTAAATATATATTTGTTTTATTGTAACATATAGATATCATTATTGAAGTGATTACATGGACTAAATGAATTAATTGATTTGCAGTTTTGAATTTTTAACCACACATTTATTCTCATTTCAACATTATTTAACCCCACTTGAGAGAAGCCGGCACAAACCCCTCCCCGAATTAAGATTTGTGTAATAGATGTATCAGTTGTATTATATATATATAAACTGATTAGGATATTAGAAAATAAACATTTAGCTACCTAGGATTAATAATATCAAATACTTATATCCAGGTTTCCATTCATATATGGTGTGTAAAGTGTTATTCGTAGCCTATCCTACTGTAGAGACTAAATATAAGATGACTTATTTCACTACCCAACGAACGGATGTAACCTTTCGCTACTCGTGGAATTAAAAATTTTATTTTACAATTATGAAATTTACTGAATTTGTATTTAAAAACATTATTAAAACTTATTGGGCGCCATTCTATTAGTGAAAGTATAGACACTTGTACTTAAAAAAAACAGACTTGGGATCGTGGACTTTAGGAAAATTACGTTATAATCAAAAATAAATCGCAAATGTTATGAATATTTCATTTATAATATTCTGTTTAAATACTGATGCTGAAATTACATACATAGATACACAATACAAAAATGAATTTATGGAGATCTCGTTCAAAACATACATAAATGAATATATATATATAAAACCTTGAATTCTTATATTTAATAATGTTACTAAATAATACTATTCAATGTCTTTAAGTCTTTGATATAAATTCTTAACCCTATCTTTTACTTATACCTAAACAGTTACTATTTTTTCTGTCCAAAGTCATTAATCTGAAATTACTAAAAGTAGTTCACAAATGCTATTTAGTTTCAAAAATCTCTTGTTCATACCACAAACATTAAGTTAACTTGTTAATTATTTTATTTATTCAAACAAGCAAAATAAAAGTTTTTTATACAAAATTTTTATTTACAACTTATGTTACTGAACTTAACAGCTTTAGTCTTTTTTCCAAGCAATAAGTATATTTCAAAGAAATAAAAATATGTATACGATTGAACGTAAACGTCTATACCAGGACACTGATCACTGATTTTAATTAAAATCAAGAAAAAACTGTTTCTTTTAATGATATTGCTCATTTGTTGTGTCGCTCTCTCGAAGCGAAGCGAAATCTGAGGCGATCAGCCTAATGAGAAGGTCTCGTGGTGGCAAGAGAGTCAACAGGATCACTTTCACCAAAAGAAGATGAGGCGAATTAATCTCTAAGAAGTACTCTGTTCCAGCTTGGTTGTTAAATGATGGATTGGTGGATAATTTGGGTCAATTAGGGTTAACATGTGAATTAGATTGGCACACTAACACACCGTACTAAATCTAATGTTTTAATCCTTTTTTAGGGAAATTATTGTTTCTTTATTACCTAATAACTATAAAAAGTTACAATATTTATCTAATTAATCTTGTTTTTCAAATTTTTAGCATTTACAGTCATACAAACTGTTTACTCATGATTCCACAACATTAACCAATTTCGGAACACTGTCTGTCTATACGAGGTGTTGAATATATGATTGGAATACAAGAGATGGCACAAGTTTCCTGATGTCTTATCTCGCTCACATCACATATCAAACCCAACTTAGAGACCCAAAAATGTGAAATATTACACAGATTGTGATAAAACTAGGCTCAGCAAAATATATCCTTAGTTAATGATATATATATACATTTAAATAAATATGAACAAACTATTTTTTTGAACAATCTGTGAATTTGTGTATTAACATTTATGAAAGACAATTTATTAACGAATTATTTTTTATGAGTGAATCATCATCAATATCCCAGTTTTGTGTAATTTTCTGAAATTGTTGTGCTTATGATTTTGTTTCAACTTTGAATAATTTAAATTTGTTTTGTTGTTCCATAACAAGATTTTATTGTGTAATTTTTTTGGAAGTCAATCAAGTTCCAATTCTTTTCACAAGACTCAAGAACTTATGTTGTTATAATTTCATGATATTTAGCTCAATTTTAACTTTATATTATTGAAACTGATCCATGTTAAAATCTTTCGTTTGGAATTTAAAGTATTGTTATTATAGTTATTGACAAAAAATAAAGAATCGTTTAACCTTATTTATTTCATTTTAGAGTAAGTTTCAAAATAGCTTTCAATGCATAGCTTTTGTTTTTCAATCAGTTTAATAAAATTTACCATGTTGCAAACTTGTACAAGTACACAAATTTTGACATGAAGGAAATAAGAGAATAAAACAAGTTTGTTGGAGCATAAGTATTTCAAAAGAGCAAACTCTGCCAATATATATATATATATATATATATACACACAAAAAAATACAAAAGATTTTTATAAATAATATTCAATTTTGATAAATACTACACCTTCGCCTCAAATGATTCACAAAAACATAATCTCTTAATACCAAATCAGCACTGTAGGTAGTGACACCTGACGGCCGATGTCCATGTAAATCATTAAAAGAAAAGGGGTTAGATTTTGAAAAAAATATCTTTGGACTTTAGTTAGCTGATTAGCTCCACAAATACGGATCCGACATAAGTTTTCAGCGCCTTAGTAGTGAGATGTTTCAGTATAAGTAGATTTTTCTTCAATTCAATGAAATAGCTTCTTTCAATAGTGTCTTTCAATTCGATATAGTCCTTCAAAAGAGAAAACTTCTTATTCAGCAGGACAATGGCACTGTTGATCCCATCAACCATACAAATTTACAAAATTTAATAGCTGTAATACACTATAATATGTATTTATGTATTTAAAGAGAAATAAAAAGCAGTTTAATAATAATAAGTGTTTTTATAATTAAAATTGAAAGGAGTTTATAAAAAAAAGTTAAAAAGTATGCAAGTAAAAAACTTTGTGCAAAGTTAAATCTTTTGATTTCCTGTCAAGGCAAAGAATTTCTCAGCACATGTTTAATCACATAATTAATCTGCAATAATTTTATATTGCATCAAGAGAAAGAGAAAACTTTAATTAAAGGATAAATATTTTAAATTTCTTTGATGCAATAAAAAAAAAGGAAAATAATTCATATAATTTTAGTTTCTCTATTGTAATAATCATTCTGGGGGTTGAGGGGGGGTTTAGTTTTAACATCCAGAAGAAATATATATATATATATATATATATATATATATATATATATATATATATATATATATATATATATTTAAAAGATAATAAAAGTGGCAAATTAAAATTATTATATTAGTTGTAATAATCGGTTCCCAGCAACCAGGTTATCCCCTAAAAAAATAATATATTGTTGTTAATGTAACAAAGAAATATATGTATTTATGTACAGAGCTAGAGAAATTTGTTACCTTGAAACCCAAACCATGCAGTATGGCTTAAGTGTATATTTTAAGAGAAAAAAAGAGGGGATAAATAACGTTGATTCTCTTAAATAAAAAAAATAATAAAAAACTGGTTGGGTTTAAGAAAAAAAAGGATTCTGGCATTGGCTAGAGGTGAAAAGTAGCAATCCATCTTAAATATATATTAATTTAGGCCATTTGTTTTTGGAATCCTCATGAATAATGATCTGGTCACATGTGGATAACTTGGCAAAAAACAAATAAATTTTCTAATTTCTACTAGACTAGCTGGAATATGAGATATTAGAGGGAAATAAAGCAACTTAAAGAGTATACATTTTCCAATCGTATAACTCTATGTATAAGATGAATGAGAGAAATAAAATTATGCCTAATAATTTTACCTTGCAAAATAGTGTTGGTTGCCAAATAATCAATACAAAATTTGCAGGAAAAATAGTCTGATAATTAACCTTTACGTAAGTTTTGATTCGTGGGATAATTGCTCCGGACAAACCATGAAAAGCAATGTTAGCTTGTGTAACCTTACAACTGTGTTGGTAATAATTTTCCATACAATAGACATAGCTGTCGTCTAATATAACAAGTTTGAGGATTTCAGGACCAATGCTATCACTAATACCAATGACATTTTGAAACAATCAATTTTATTTAAAAAAAAACAATATTTAAAAAATAATGTTATTGTTTTTAGGGAATTTAAACAAATTTTATTTTTGTTTGTCCTTTATATTGGTACAAATTTGAGATATCTATGCGCACAGAAGACCCTGTAAAGTTACTACCTGCTTGCAGGTAAATAAATTTGAAAAATTAAGTACATTATAGTGGCTAAACAAAACAAAAACTTACTCCATTCGGTGGACAAGATAGGTTACTGCCTCTATCTGAATCCGAACCTATTATATTAAACCTAAATATCTGAAATGGTAAAAATGTCATATTAAAAATGTAAAATGGCTAACGAAAGAAAGAATAAGAAATTTAAACCAAAGCATAAAATACAATTACAAGTGGACCTGTATTATAAAATAACTCATTAATAAAAATAATTACACTTAAAGTCCCTTACCACACTTGGGAATAAACAAAATAACTAAAAACAAACTATTGTCAAAAGTGAACTCTTTATTCAGAATTAAATCCTTATGGCCATAACAACAACAAAGATGTCATCCTCAGAGGGAATCTAAACAAAAAAGGTCACTTCGAAAAATGTATTTATTGTCACCACAGTGTTCTGGTCTTTGTTAATAAAAAATAATAATTGCTGGACTAATTCTAGTTAGTGTAAATGCAAAATTTTCAACTTACTCAGATGGTCAACAGTTTGCACATTCAATACTAACCCATATCCATGCACAAGTTATTTATGGTTTTAATAAGCCTAGCATACCACAAGGACATGGCCAGCCATGTGAAAATAAAAAAAGCACTACACTAGGCTGAGGTTAAAAAAAGTCTAAATTCAAAATATTTAAATCAGATCACCAACTAAATATTTAAGACCGGAAATAAAAGCGGTTGTACGCATATGTAAATGTAGAAAAAAGGTGGATTAGAGACCATCTGGTCATGCCAAACTAAACAGGATACATCCATGCATCGATATGATACATTATGCATGGAAATTATAAACATGTTATTGGGCATTGACAAATTTTGTAGGTAGACAGAGAATAGGAAAAAAAGACGAATCATTTTGAAATATGTGTTGTCCATACATGACAAGGTCTTAATTCCCTTACCTCAGAATAACCCAACTTCACACTTGAATACTCAGCTTTTAACTAAATTAAATTTATTTGGAAGACTTAATATTCTAATTATAAAAGTAACTGCACACAGCACCATGTATAACATTGGTGGTTGAAACTAGCCCTTCAGGCCAATTCCACACACTTTGCGAAATATAAACATTATCATGGCCTGATATGGTTTACCGGCCTTGCCAAGGATCTCTGAAATATCATTTACCAAAAATTAGTTCTTCATTTAATTTAGAAAAAGCATACCTAAATAAATTACACTCAACAAACTAAGAGGATTATATACACTCTCCTCTCCAACTTCTTACTCTATGACACTCTCCTCTCCAACTTCTTACTCTATGTCACAGAAGGAGATCACAGATGTGCACTGCCTTTTAGATGCTGTGTTATTCTTAATCCAAAATTGCTCACAGAACTAAACCGCAACCAGAATCCTAACCACAATGAACTGAGGTGACCGTTTATCCAAGCGCTACACACGTCTGCATCGGCACTAAGGTTTGGGCTTTTAAGGGTTGAGTTGAATTAATTGATTTAAATTACAAACCTTGGATAGGATAAAAAACTATGTGTGTTCTTCTTTTTAAATGAGAATGGAACTGTTTTCCACTTTGTTGCAAGATATCCTGTTTTAGTTAACATTCAAAAGTTTTTGGTTTTTATTAACCTGTTGATTAGTGGGTTTTTCGTTTTCCATTTAGCTCTATATCCCAAATTAGAGGCTTTTTTTTCTTTTTTTTTTTTTTTGCTTTCATATTGTTCTTACATATAAAAATATGAATAAAAGGTAAAAATTATTTGTTTTAATTATTTATAACATATTTTCAAATATTTGTGCCCAAAACTGCCTTACCTAACCTAACAGCCGAAACATGTACAGTTGCATTTTATAAAAATAGTTTACTCTTCTGTATTTTTTTTTATTACTCTGAGTACAAAAATAAATTATACAGTGGATTACAAAAATAGTTTGTAAAATATGAATACAAATTACTTAGTTAAAAATTACTTTTCGTGTGGTATATACGAAAACACTCCGGCAGTTAGAGTGGCACATCACAGTCATTCCGAATGCATATTTATAGCAGCATCATTCAATATTTCACTGAAATTCAATTCAGATTCCTCACTATATATTTCATACTCATTCCCAGAATCCATAATATATTCCCAAATGTCATCAATGCTAAGATTTTTACGATTAGCCATTATACAATGGAAAGAAGAAACAACAAAACCAAATACGTTTGCAAACACAAGTTACATAATGGCTATGAAAAGAAACGGCAAGACAATGTATTGTCTGGTAAGGAATGCTCGTGCACCCTTTTAGAATTAACTAGAACTAAAATAGATGTTTTATATTACATCCAACAGATTGCAGAATACAACCAACCAAATATTAGTTCAGCCGCAAAGGTTGCGGCCTTCCTATATAAATACAAATATCAAAACGCATATGTTGTGGCGTTACTATTATTGGCACATGGGAAGGCTGCCGCAGCACATGCGGCGATACTATCCAACAGGTTAAATACAATTAAGTAGAGTTGAATTTAAAGCTTGGGAATATAGATGGCAACTTATAAAAAGTTCAATTATTAAAATTATTATGTTAAGGGATAGTTGGTAAATTTATATCATTCAAATATTTAAATGAGATAAGAAGAAAAGTTCATAAAGTTTGTTCCATATTATTTTAAACAGTGTTTTATAATTCTGTTGTCAGCAATCTCTTTAGGTGAGAAGAGTAACCTAAAAAAGCAAAGGTTTAAGTTTTTTAACCCTTCAACACGGTGAACCGTCTATAGACGCGGCCAAACTTTCACCTTCTGGCGCGGCCGCCCGTCTAAAGACGCTAAATGTCGCTGCGGTACGTGCTGGTTCTAGCGTCTAAATAAAGAACTTTTATGAACTGAGCATATACCCAGAACATTGCCAAGAGAAATGCCATTTGTTGAGTTATTGATTTTTATTTCTAGACCACCGTGACCTTCAGAAAAGGAAACAACACGTGGCTATATACAAACAGCTGATTTACTCAGTCTGTGTAGCGGGTTCGTGGAGGGCTCTCGTGTGTTATAGGTTATTATAACCTCATTTATTTATAAGTGTAATATTTTTAACAGTTCGACAGTAGATTGTGTGATTAGTTCTAGTGTATATTGTGTTTTAGTGATAATGTGGGAACCGCAAAGTGATAATATTCGCGAGTTTTTTTGGATTACGCTCAAATGGAGTTCCATTGTGATCCAAATATTGAAGGTAATCATGATAGTGGTGATGAAGTTGTAAATATATGCAATGTGGCTAATGATACCGCAATAATCTTAGATAATGAGGAAGTTACAGTAAATGTAAAGACGTATAATGTCCCGCCAGACAATCCACAAGAGAAGGAAATGTTAGTCGACGATTTTCACTACCGCACCAGAGGGTCTAGCGCTCGGAACGGCTTACCGCGTTGAAGGGTTAATTGAGGGGGTTGCTCAAAAATTTTTAAATGCATATATAGGCTTGTGATACCTTATCTTAAATATCTCTCTGAGGCAAAAATAATTACATAAAGAAAATTAAATTCTGACCACCCAAAACAAAATGGCTGGTTAAAGAGTTGTTTTATTTATGAAGCTAGATTGGTACAGAATGATCGACTCAAAGGGAAGACAATTTTTTTTCTAAATCTTGGTTCATTGGTTCAATGCTTATACAAGGATATATACCATACCAATCTAACTTCGTAAAAAAAAAAAAAAAAACTTATTAGGCATCCATTTTGTTTTGGGTGGTCAGAATTTGATTTTCTTTATGTAATTTTTTTGTCTCACTAAGACGTGTCAAATAAGGTGTCACAACCCTTATAAGCAACCTCCACTCCCAGTCTCCACAATTAGACTTTGCTTTTTTAGTTTGCCCCTCTCACCAGTGGTGGGCATTAACGCTAACAACGGTCAACGTCAACACCAGTTAACGTTGAGCGTGATTAACTGTTGACAAAAACCGTTAACGTTAACCGCTAACAGAATAATAATGTAAGCACAAACCTAACCTAAATCTATGCACAAACCTAACCTAAATATTTACACAGTTGACAGCTTTTATCAGCTAAAACTAAAGTTATTTACACCACACTATTTCCGTATTATCCATTCGTCATTTTATACAGTTTTAGATTGAGTAAAAAACAAACAGTAAAATAGTAGGCTACAGCAGAAACATACGTTGATGAATAAACGTTGATGTTGATTGATTCGCTTTAGTTCCTCAACTGAACTAACAGACGACTGACAGGAGCACGTGTAGCTGGGTGCATGTGCATCGAGTTGGGCTGCTGGCGCTAACCTCTGATGCGTCGCCTGCAAGTAGTTGATCAATGTTAGCACTTCTTCGTCAACTTCATCGTTGAGCCTTAACGATGATCAATGTTGACGGTTAGCTGTTACCCGTTATTGGACACAGCACTACCTCTCACATAAAGAGAGTGCTGCAAACAGAATTAAAATATCTCGAATATTTTTTAAAAAAAGTGGGGTTAGCTGTTCTTTCAGCTTCACCCTATATGGAAGAGTGAGGGCATGAGTATGTGTGTGTGTGTTATGCAGGTGTGTTTAATTCTATAAATATAGCCTATATCAATATACGACATGTGTTTATATAGTTTTTATGAATAAATGTTGCAAGTTATTAATAATGTAAGTATTTTTTTATGTAAAACTAGAGGACCTGTGCTGTTCCTCAGCATTGAAATTAATAATAAAGAAATATATAAAAATTACTTAACCTAATAATGGTGATAATATTCTAATCAAATTAATAGGCCTGCCAGATGTATACAAATTTATAACATTAGGCTAATACAAAAATAAAAATAGTAATAAAAAAAAAAAAAAATTAATGTATTTAAAAATTAAATAAACAAAAATAAAACCAAACAGTCATCTTTGGCCTTTGTTGCTGTTCTTCACAAACAGTACAACCATGGTAGAAAGTTGATTTACAATTTTTTTAACTGGAGTAGGCAGTTTATGTCCGTACGAAGGACGGGTAACCAGCTAGTACCTCAATAAAAAGCCAAAGATTCACTGAATAAAAATTCATATAATTTTAAATATAGAACTATAATTGAAGTCAAATTAGAAAAAGCCAAATTTGTCCTGTATAGAAGTTCATTCCTCGCCTTAAATTTGTCCGATTTCAATAATAAACATTTCAAATGAAAGAGATTATTTTTATGAGTATTTTAAGACCAAATATGTGAAATAACTTCAATAAAACTGGAGTTATGGATCGTTTATTGAAGACAAATCCTTTAAAAATTAAAATCAGTGTTATTTGGAATCAAGCAGTTTGCATAAAGTTCGTCCTACCAAAATTAACAATAGCTCAACGAAAGCCTGTAATTCACTGATTGTTCCCATACCAAATTCATATAGTAACATAAATTATGCTGGAGCTATTGGTCTTTATTTAAGAAAACCCTTGGAAAAATTAAACTTTGTTGGTTGTCCACAGTACGTTCACTTAAAACTCGTCCAATTTCAATAATCAATTACTTAAAGCCGGTATTTCACTGAAGGTTCTTAGCCTAAAATATATAGCATAATTTAATATGTATTTGAGATATGGATATTTAATTAAAGACAAATTTTGGAGAAATGAGAATTTATGTTAGTTTGAAGATCATAAATCGCCTAAAACCTGTTCGATTTAAATTATCAATAGCTCAAATGAAAGCCTGTAATTTAGTGAGTGTTTTAAGACCAAAACATATCAAATAACTTCAATAAAACTGGAGTTATTGATCAATAATTGTAGGCAACACCTAAAAAAAAAAAAATTGTGTTTTGTTTGGAGGTCTACTGTTCGCTTCATATTCACCAACTACATAAACTATGGCTCAAATGAAAGCCTGTAATTCACTAATTGTTCTCATACCAAAACATATATAATAACATAAATAATACTGGATCTATCAATCGTTAATTAAGGACAAATCTTGGTAAAATTAAAATTTAAGTTGGTTGTCCACCTTGCGTTCGCTTGAAACTCATCCAATCTCTATAATTAATGGCTTAAATGAAAGCTAGTACTCCACTGAAGGTTCTTAGACAAAGACATTGCGGGTAACATAATCTAAAGTGGAGATATGGATTTTAAATAAAGTCGAATTTAGGAAAAATTCAAATTTATGTTGTTTGGAGGTCCATAACTCGCCTTAATCTCAAAAGATTTGAATGATCTCTATCTCATATGAAAGCCTGTAATTCAATGAGTATTTCAAGACCAAAAGTAACTATGTACCTGTATTAAATCCGGAGATATATGAAAAACAATCATAAGACAATGCAAATTTGAAACTCTCATAAGAAATGCATGGGGAGGAATTTTGTTTGAGTAAAGTCGAGTTATGCGGTAGATAAATGAATGCGGATGTTTGATGGCAAATCTGGGCGTGCATACCTTTAATTTAAGACATCAATTATGAAAATCGGTCGGGTAGTAGAGCCGAACGGACTCGGAAAAGGAAAACCAATATTTTTTAACCCTTCGCACGCTGAAAACGGATATATCCGTTTGACTGACTTTGTTCCAAACGCTAATAACAAATATATCCGTATAAATGCAAATCACTGCCCGGGGGATAGTTGTAGTTTTCTAAAGTTCCGCTAGCGTGCAGGAGTGTGTTGGTTGTTTATTTCTTGTTACCTAGACGCTTTATTTGGCGCGCTAGGTCATCTGACACAGCGGGGGAAGGGGTTTCAGTCCCACCTGGCAGCACCCCACGCCTGTTTGGTGTTGTCTACAGCGCTAAAAACGAATATATCCGGCGGTCGTCAGTCCACTCTTGGGCGCGTCACTAAGTGGATGTGCGTTTCGGTTTAGATTACTTTTTAACGATCTATTGCAGTAAAGTGTTACAGTAAAAAGCGTGGATCTATTTTGTTAAATATTTAGTCATTACTTTTTTTGCAATTTATTTTTAGGAAGTTGTGTGCCGTTTGTGTAATTCATTCTTTTACTTAGTTAGTTTTATTGAATAAGTATCTTTTTAACGATCTAGTAAAGTGTTGTAAAACGTGTGTATTTATGTTGTAAATATTTAGTCATTACTTTTTTTTGCAATTTATTTTTAGGACGTTGTGTGCCGTTTGTTTCTTTCTTTGTGTGTTTTTGTTCGTTTCTTTTACTTAGTTAGTTTTATTGAATAAATATGGAAAAACCGGACGATCCAGATTTTGAAAACTTTGTGATTGGTGCTATGGACATATCATTTTCAAGTGCATTTAATGACACTGACATTGAAGATGATATTATAAATAATGTTATAAACTCTAGCGAAAGTGAAAGTGACAAATTCGACCAAACCTAGCAGACGGCCGAACCTCCCGCTCAACTTGGTGACGAACAAAACAGGGCAATAAATCACCCGACACCTGTAGCCGGGAAACCACATTTTATGGGAAGAAAGGAAAAGGGGTCGAGTCAATACCAAGTATGCAAGAAGAGAAGAATGAGGAAAGAAACTATATACTTCTGCAAGACTTGCACCGCCAAACCTGCTCTACACCCGTACACCTGCTTTGAGCTCTATCACACTGAACCTAATTACTAGTTGGACTTTCATGGTTACACTCAATCTATAGCTTAGTTTAGTAACATTTCAATTTGTTTTTCAATTTTTTTATTGTATATATGTTACATTGCAGTTTTTGTCTTATTAGGTATATGTTGAAAAAAGTTAATTTTTCCAGTGATGTTTTTGACTAAAAAATGGCTATGTATAAATAAAAAAAACATTTCTATGCTATTTTTTTATTTACTTTTACCATATTAACCAAAAACAAAAATTAACATTAAGGAAATAAAAATTTTTTTCTTAAAGTTAAATTAGCGTTTGGGGATATTTTGACACATTTTATTCAGCGTGCGAAGGGTTAATATATAAGATTAAACAATATTATGTATATTTTGTAATTTGTCTGTCAACCCAGGATCCTTGGATCATGCTGTAGCAGTGCAGTCATTGGATTAATTTCTATTCTTTTTTGTTTTTGTTTTAATTTAGTAAATAGATTTATTTTATTTTTGTTTTAAAAATATTCAGAAAATATTAGTCTATTTTTGGTATGTACAATTTGAAATTTAAGTGTAAAGTGATATTTGAAACGATGTAACAATATTTATATTAGATTAAAGCATTGTTTTATTATTCTTCTAAGAACCCCTTGGTTGAGGATATTCTGTGTTACATACACAAACTTAAGCTATTATTGGAGTATCATTTTGCTGGGTAACTGGCATTGTGGAATAAATGGAAACACAAAAGTAGACGAAGCAGCAAAGGAAGCTACAAGTCAGATAACAGTCACATAGCGAGTTATGACATCTGACTTTCTATTGATAGTTTAGCAAATATTGCATGGTCAGTGGGAGGAAGAATGGGCAACAATTGTGTCCAATAAACTGAGGGAAGTCAAAGATACCATCCGTCCATGGAGTGTTCATATTGGTCATTCCATGATCACTCATGGATTTTTTATAGAACACGAGAAACTGTCACAATGCCCATTTTATCAGGGTAAACACATTACCATGGACTGTGTTATTCTGAAAGCTGTATGTAGGACATTTGTCCTACTTAATTCCATTTAGGCGATATTTGGAGGAAATGCTGAGATGTTTGATATGGTATTGTCCTTTTTGCATCAAAATACACATTTTTGATAAAATAAACAATTTGATTGTTGCAGGCCCCCTTTACAACCATGTAATAATACATTTTGTTGTCTTTTAAATTTCATCAAATTTTTTCCATGTTAACTAGTTCCAGGGCCCTTTTACAGCTCGTATATTTTATTTTGATATTTATTAAATTTCATCAAAGTTTATTGTTAACCTGCTGAAGGGCCTCATTACAGCCAATTTTATAGATTTGTTGTTGTTTTTGTTTTTTAATGCTCTAAAGTTTAACTATGCAGCTTTAATCAACTTTAAAGAGCCACATTTCTGGAAACTTCAATAACCAAATAAATGAAAACACAAATTTTCATTAAAAAAAACCTCTTTATTTGTGCAATACAAATACAAGCGACGTTTCAATGGCCAAATCATCATCTTTATTTCCTATATGCATATAAACTCTACTGACAGTTGACTGTGGGTTTGTGTCCATGTAACAACTATCGATGATGACTTAATAATTGAAACATTGTATTGTATTTGTATTGCACAAATAACATGTTTTCTTCTTTTTTGTGTGTACACATTAATTATTGTGTTTTTATTCATTTTGTTTAAGCAGCTTTACTCAAATATAGGCTTAGTCCTCTCTTATCTCCCTGTCGTGTATTTGTATCATTACAGTAACTTGTTAATAATACGTTTATCATATTCGTTAGGGTAGCAGCATATCAAATGACTTAAAAGAATTTACTTAATACAAATTCTACAAATTTCTATTAATTTAGAATCTAACATCAAACCGTTTAATTTTAAATGTTGCAGAAGATGAAGGTGTTAAATGCCAAAGGACAGTTGTCTTTGTTGTCAAGTACAGACGTACAAGAAGCAAAAAGGAAACCTATTGCAGATGTCAAGTTAAGCGATGCAATTGTTTTTGAAATTAATGATCTCTTGGAACTATATTCTAAGGTAAATTATCAGAGATTGACTTTTGGTTTGAAACTTATTTTTCCAATACTTTTGTAAGCATTGAACATGATTATGTTACTAATATATTGAAATGTCAAGCTAAAATATAATTTTAACGTGGCAACCGAGTTATAGTATGTAAGCTCATACTAATATATGTATGTTCCTAGCAAGTATATGGAATATGGACATATTTGTCAATAGGTAAATGCAATTAAAAATGTCAGGTACATTTAAATTAAAACTCTATAATTTATTTCATTGGAAACTAAAAACGCTTTTGGCCTTACAGAAAAATCATTTATTTTGAGCAATGTCAACTAATTTATTATATTTTTCTGCCATCCAATACGTTCCAAAAGGTTTTTGTCTGAAGAGTGTGTAACTACTTTTCTTATTCTTTCACAATATTAGTCTCTGTTTAAGGGATTTCTTGTTGCAACATTTTTGGACAGTTTGCTTCTGGACTAATACCACCATTCTTACCATACCTCATACATTTTTTGCAGAACAGTGATACTAGTAAGTAATTTCCATTTTTGCCTAACGATCTGCTTGTATTTAATTTACTTATCTTTTTATCAGTCTTTATATAGCAGGCCTTTGTCATCTCTTGTGATAACTGTTTAGCTTCTAACCGGTGGGATTTTCAAGCTTGAATCCACATTACATTTAGTCTTTACATTCACATCACTCTGTTATAACACATACTATCATATAACAAATTATCTACAACAATGTACATATCAAAAGATAAAATATAAATCAATAAAATTCTACTTTTTCTTCCAGGATACATCTGTTTATGATTGTGTCGGTTTCACTACTGGCCGGTTGCGTGAAGTTGAGATGAGATCATACTATTATTTGTTTTCAATTTGATGGTTCAATGTTATTATTGTATCATACATGCCGTTGGATCCAAAGTTATTTTATCATTCAATATATTGTTAAGGTTTTGTTTAAAATGTGAATAAATAGCATATTCTTTCAAAACATTATTTTAATAAAATTTATTTTCTTTATAGAGGATTTCCATATTATTTTTGACATTATTGTAAGTGTGGTTGGTTGATATAAGATGTTCTGCATATGTGGATAAGAATCATAAGAAATGTTACCCTGAAACATTAGAAACATCAAGTTTCTTATGTTTCAGTGTGGTAGGTGTTCCTTAAAGCGGTAAGGTTCTACCCGTTTATTCAATATATTTTTTGTCACAGTCATTGCACTTTAATTTGTAAACACAGCTATTTGAATTTGGATCTATTTTTCTATTGTTGGTATTTAGTAATTTGATTGAACTCTTGGAAATATGGTGTGTTATTTTATGATTTGTTTTGTATTGGATGGTCTAAAATGGAATTGTATTTAATGCTGATATATTTGTATTTGTTTGCTGGCTGTATCAGTTGGTGAAATAAACACCATGTTAGATAACTCATCCTTTACCCTTTTCCCTCTCTCAACAGGCTTAATTAAAATTAAAGAAACATTCGTCTGTTGTTCAACACTCAACACATATCCATCCTAGATTACAACAATTTAGTCTTCTTTTCATATTTCTACTAATTGACAAAGTGAAGTGTTTTTGAAATATTTTAGAACTTTAGTGTTTTATTGTACGTTTTCCTATTTGTGAACTACTAGGTAATACCAAGGACCAATTTCCAAGGTAGGCCTGTGTCTATTATCCATACAAAATCTGAGTTTATTATTTTTATATCTATTTCATTTCATTTTTATTAAATATTATATATATATATATATATATTTCTGAGCTATTATCGAACAGTATTGGGTATTATTTCCTAAAACTTACTTCTTACTTCTTTTGGGTGTATCTGGTATGAGATGATACCAACCACAAGGTGTCTCTCCTAAACAAGGGCGGCCAGTTTCCAAAAGGTAGTATCAGTCAGTACTTTATTAAGGATTCTTATTTAAATTTGACTTTCTACATCTCTCTGGCAGTATTTTCTGAACCAAAACACTGCAGAAGACCATGTTGAAGAGTCTTTTTTTGTTCTTGAAAAACCAGATGGGCGAATCAGCAAGTACAGAACGGAAAAAGTATCTGTGTAACAATATGCCCAGTTCTTGTTGTAGATGTAAACGTGAAATTAATTGAGGGATTACTTTAAAAATATATAAATGTCTTTCTTTGCGACATTGTTCAATAGGTGCAGTCTAATTTTAGGAGGACAAAAGGTCCAAGGAAAGCTTTGGTTTGCTATCAGTATTTTTCCCGGTAGGATTGTAATGAAGGAGGGAGTGTGGTGACGAAAGGAGTGCTTATACTGGGGTGCCTTTTCTTTGAGTTCAATTGTAAAAAATTGCTGGAGAAGCGATCGGATTTTCAAATGCTTGTGCCAGGCCATTCTGTCAAAATGAGTATCTATGGGTTCGATATTCAACTTTATTTCCATTGCATTTGCAGTGGTGGTTTATGGACAGCCTAAGCAGATTCTTAAAACTTAAAACTCTGAATGTGCTTTAGCTCGTTTAGGTGTGTGTCAGCTGCAGAACTCTAGCATAATACCTTATGTATTACACTAATGCAATCAGAATGTGCATTACCATTCCCAGATGTAACAGAAACAAGCACAGCATTATTTTTTTCTCACACCCATAAATGGTTTTAACATCTGGAAAAAAATGGCATACGTTCAGCCTCTAAGTTTGGACCTTGAGCATCAGAGTGTCTTCTAGGTCTTTTTGCCAATCTGAATTCAGAGTAGTCTTAATGGATCGGACTCATTTTTCATTTTGTTTAGGAAGACGTTTATGTACTCCCTCTACCCATGCTTAAGCCGCACTGTAACATTGCGTAATTAGCCACTTTATTCTCTTCCTGTCTGGACCATTTAGTAAGCCAGCTTTTCTTGTAGTAGTGGAGGCTGTTTGTTCCTCCACTACTGTTTCATCCTCTGGAATTGGTAGACTTTGTGAACCTACTTCTACTTCCTTTGAATTTTCATTCTCCAAACCCTTAGGCATTTGTTCAGCCTTTAGGATTTGTGTTTCAACATTACTATGTTTTCTTCTTGTTTCCCTTGTATTTTCATCTTGTTCCCACAAGATGTGAGGACTTAAAAGTCTACAGTAGCAGAGCCTCTTGCCTCAGTAAGGGTAATTGTAACTGGAGGGGGCCTGGTATCCATAGTTCTTATATACACAATGAGACTCCCCTCTGACCACGCATCCATGGGCATATGTTGTTCCATCTAGGATTGGGAGAAAAAGACAGATTGTAAGGATAGTTGAAATCAAGAATAAATTAAAGTCCACATGTGCTCAGAGCATCTTGGGACAGAACCAGAAAAGATATAGAAAAGTAATAAAAAAGTGAAACACCTGCTATAGATTAGAAATGCTAAATGTTTCTGGTAGGAATAAGGATTTTCAAACGGGAAAATTATCCAATTATACTGATGGACATTCGGTCACGTTTGCTATCCCCAGTTTGAGCAAACGTTTGCTGCCTTGAGCCCAGCAAAAATCTGGACACACACAAAGCTCTACCGACAGAACCAACGGAAACCCTCCATCCCCAATCATCAACCCCAATAACCAACCCCACACCAACAAAAGCAACATACATATTAATATATAATTCACCCCTGCCAACATGAGACCAGCAACTAAGACCAGCTACCATGACCAGCAGAATGCCCGCCTGCCCGGCCCAGTGAACGAAGCCCCACACACATCCAGACTCACCGCTGGACCACCCCGGTAACTAGGGCAGTTGAGAAGTAGACAAATTGTTAGATAGGTTGGAGTCAAGAAGAAATGAATGTCCACATGTGCCCAGAGCATAGTTTGACAGAAGCAGAAGGGAGATAGAAAAGTAAAAAGTGAAACACCAACTAAAGATTAGGTATGTTAAGTGTTTCTGGTAGTAAGAAGGAATCAGGTAGGTGAAGGAAAGTTGTCCAATTATACCAAAGAACATTCGTTCGCCAGAGCCTTGTTTGCTATCACAGGGTGCACCAGTAACAAAACAACAGTTACTTAGCATGAAGATGAGGTTGACATTTGTATGTGAGAGGCTATAATTGACGCATCCACATACCTTGCAACCCAATTTTACTGATGAATTTGTATCACTTTTTATTAATAATAATGTTCTTATGAATGAAGCATTACAGTCTTTTACAGCAGTAATCCTTACAATAACAAATATCAACATTCTAAAAAAATCGACGAGACCACTACGTCCATTAGTTCTATGGTGAAATGATGAATATAGTGATGCTCTCCATTTATATTGTAGAGATCTGTCGAAATTTAACTGAAGACCTGCTTGTGAACATCTTGAAAGATATAAAATTCAATGAATCAAAGAACACAGAATGTTTAGGCAGAGTAGGAAGGAATCTAGGACAATACATTGACAGAGTATTAAGAACCACAACCACATCAGCGGTTTGGAAAAAAGTGAAGTTGTGTTGTGGTCCCTCCTCCTTCTGCTCCCTTATTGGGGACTTAAGTGACGGGAAGATTTGACTACAAATAATTATCATATTGCTAATGTTTTGGCCTTATCATTTGCTAACTTTTCATCAACTGCTGCTTACAGTGATACCTTTTGTTTCTATAAAAGGTTTCAAAAAGCAGTTCCTTTCACTGTATTTCACTGTGGTCTTGTAGAATATGGTCCATTAAACACCCCATTTTTCGTACAGGAATTAGTCTGCTATGTTCTTGTGACGGGTTTGTAATCTATGATTAAATACCTTCCAACTTCGGGAAAGCTGACTTTTCTTAAAATATACAATCATATGTTCGAGGAGAAATGTATTCCTGATCTTGGTTAGAGGCTACAGTAATTCCTTTTCTAAAATCTGATAAAGAAAGGACTGAACCTAGTTATTACTGTGCCATTTCTCTTACGAGTGTGCTTTGAAAACTGGTATACAAAATGGTCAATCGGTGTCTTCTTTGGTACATCAAGAGAGTAACCGGTTGCTTTGTAATGATCAATGTGGCTCTTTTGATAAGGTCAATCATGTACGGATTAGTTGGATTCATTATAGTCCATCTTTATATGTGAGTATTAGAGATAAGGCAACTCCCGAAAGAGCCCTTCAGCTCATATATATAGACTACAATTTTGGTCAAAATTTATAGGATTTAACTTCTCTGCTTTTCAAATGCAATGCATTGCTTTTAGTTGATGTAGAGTGAACCATCAACCCTTATTATATTTAATGGAACACAACTACAAACTGCTACTACTGTCAAATTCTTGCGCCTATTATTTGGTCACAGACTTTCTTGGAGTCATCATTTATCTGATCTGAAAACTTGCTGGACCAAAACTCTAGACATCTTATTTGTTCTCAGCGGTTCTCGGTTACAATTTTACTGTGCTTTTGTTCGATTCTATATATAGGAACCAAAGCTATTGGTCTATAACTTTCAGGAACACTCCTTTTTCCATTTTTACATAAGGTCTTTCAAAATTATTCAGAAAATCAAAATGTGTTATATTTTGTGATTTATCTACAGAAGCATTTTTTTAAGCTTATAGATACATTTACGGAGAAATTATTTAAAGTTTCTGTTGTTACTAAAATTACTGCTTTAGGCTCTGTATACCAAGACTCTTTTTTTCACCAGCAACCAAGTAGTTTTACACTTATTTTTTTAGTTGTGTATCAATTTTAGCTTCACATATATATTTATTATATTCTTTCTTAATTTAAAAAAAAATTCTATCTATCATGTGGGTTTGAAATTGACTTCCACTTATTATATAATATTAAAAGAATGATTCTTATTTTTTCCAACTGAGGAGTAAACCAATTCTTAACCGTCTGTTTGGCTTGTCCAGTCCTATACTTATTATTCACAACAATTAATGGACAATTTTCATCAAAGTACAACATCAACTTATACATACAAAACAGAATGCAGTTTTACATCAGTGATATTATACAAAGACCAGTCATTACTAGCTAAATCAATTGTGAATTTGTTAAGCCTCTCAATTGAGGTTAAGCATTTTGTGTATGAGGTACTCATTACTATAGGCGACAACTAAGATAAAATATCTTGGGGCAGTATAGACCCTTTATAGAATAGAGAACCAACATTAGTAGCTATAGTGTCTAGACAGGCACAATAACGAGTTGGTTGGTTATTTCTACAATACAGATTTAATAAATTAAGAAAATCATGAGTTTCATTTTTTTCCACTTTCAATAAGTTTATGTTAAAATCACCAGACAGTGCTAAACATTTATGAGTTTTTGTCATAGTGTACATTAAAAGACGTTAAAGGTATTCCAAGAAGAGTTTAAAGTTAGAATCCGGGGTACGGTAAACTCACAATGATAAGGTTAGATACAGGTATTCTTATTACTACAGCTTCACATATTCAGTTAACACTAAAGATGGAGATATCAATCAATTCAAAATCAACACTCTTTCTTATAAATATTGCTGAATCTCCATGTGATTGTGAAGCTTTCCTACAGTATATACTAGCAAGCTTATATCCTTCCGGAACATAAAGTGATGATTCTTCTTCCATCAGCCCACAATGTTCATTTATACTAATAATATCGGTTGGTTTTTCATTAAATATGCTATGATTATATATACTATGTAACAAATTATTTCAAGATTGCCAAACATTTTGAAATATAGTTGTGAATAAATGTTGATAAAAAAATAATCAATTTATAAAATTTACATCTTAAAAATAAAACCAATTGATTTTATGAAGGAAAAAAAAATTTAAAGTTAGGCTTATTTTGAAAAATTCATCAAAAATATTAATATTATAGAAAACACAACTTATTATATATCATTTTTGTCAGAAAGGTGCACAAAATACCTGTGTAATGGAAAAAATGTATATTGAACAAGTTGGGGAGTTAGTATGTCAGGAATCAAAAAATCGTGCAATAATCGAACCTCAAATGCCACGAAGCCTATCTTACCATATAACAAAAAGTTGGCAACTTTTTTTAATATCAAAAACTTTTGTAGTGTAATTGTGAATAATAGTGTGTAAGTAAAAAATATATCAATTTAGAAAACTTTCATTAGAAAAATTAAATTTTTATGAATAAAGTATACAATAGTTACAAAGTTAAGACTATTTAAAAAAATCACAAAAAATATTTATTCAATTCAAAATTCAATTTGTTATATACCATTGTTTAGAGAAGTGTATATAACTGTGAATTTATAAATTTTCTACAAATATACATTTTAGAGCAAAAGTAATCAAAAATGAGAAAAGTTGTCTCCAACAAACTTGCACATATATTTGTGTACGATTCAAACAGTTACAATAGTTGTAGAATATAGTTGTGAAAATAAATCTCTATCAACACTTATCAACAAAACATAATAAATTATTCACAATCAATTTCAAAACGAAAAACACTCTAAAACATAATTTACTATGCAATAAACGAACCAGACAGCATCAGCCATTTCATTGGTAACACAACACTATGTAGTTTTAGGAGGAAGGTCACCAGACACGATTGTAATGGCGTCTTTGCTTGTCCTGACCAGTCCAAATATTAGTAGTACAGGGGATTGGAATAAAACATTCAACAGATCTGAAACTCCTCTTTCCAATGATATAAAGATCGTCAAAAAAATTTAAGTATTACTAATCGATATTTGACATTTTGTAAACAAATTATAATGATACATTAATTCAGGTTATAAATAAACTACCACCTCAGGGTACCATATCATCAACCACAAGATTCTGACCACCACCAAAATAGTCACACACCTCAAACTGCCCATCATATAACCCATTTCAATTCATGTCTCATTTCATCCATCAAACTTATGTACATATATATCCATATAAAATTGTAACTCATATAATTTAAGAAAATATTCTATACATATATGTGTATTAAAGTGTAGCGCAATATACAATATAATAAACAAGCGAAGAAGAAGAAATAAGAAAAGAGGTTACTACAAAAAGGGAAGAAAAAGAAGGTAAGAGGATTAGGAGATCATGCTTGGTAAGATCACAAAAAAGCCAGACATCTTTAACAAGGGTTCTACAAATATATTAATATATCTCAAGAGAGATATAAACTGGTGATACCAAACCAAAAAAACACTTAATAGCAATAACCAGTATCAAGACTAAATTGTTAAGAGAAGTGTTGGTAATTATAATAATAACAAATTTGGTAAGTGGCCAACTTTAATTAAACCTCCATCAAATAAACATCTTGTGCACATAAAATAATATAAGAATAAAGTACTCTAAACTGACACCTCGATTAGACATTTAACTTTTATAATTAATTCCTACTAATATTAATAAATTATAAAATCATCCTGCATCATTACATATTTTCACCCAAACCTATCACCCATATAGATTTAAGCATCATCCAAATAATTTGTTAGTAGTAAGTTATGCTTTAATATTTACCTAAAACAAGTGATTATCTAGTTTTGGTTATTAAATTGAACATATTAGCTTTATAAACCAAAAGGGCTAGTCGAGGCACTTCAAAGACAATAGATGAGATCAAATAAATACTTTAAGCTTAAAATAATTGCATTGTACTATAATTATAGAATTCTATTAATAAATAACAGTCATATTTATATTTCATCCATCTTGTTTAATTTATAGTATCGAAAAGAAAACGGGATTGGTTAATCTTGGTTACAATTTTGTAGAAGGTATATATCTAAAAAATTATGACATCTACGAAAATTTGGAATACTTAGTTTGAAAAAGGAAAAAAAATGTATAAAATATTGTCAACTTGTGGTATTTGGACAAGTATTACCATTTACAAAAATTATATATTCAATGAGAACATATTTTCTTATATTGCGAAAGAACGTGAAGTGCTCCTTCCTAGCGACAAAATACTCCAACTATTTCGAATTTTTTGATTTTTAGCTTTTGGTGTATAGAATTTTGGTTGCATTATTAAAAGCTTGAAACATTACCTTTACAATGATATATAACAAATTCCGAAACAATTATATTTGCTAGGCTCAAAGTTAAATTGAAAAAAAATGTGATTTTTAGGGTATAAAAATGTGTTAAAATTTTTGATTTTGTTTAATTTTTATAGAATTAAAAGTATAGCAATTAGAAAGATTTGGAAAGCTAAGATCGAAAGATGAAGAATCGTTCCATAGAACAGTGTTACTGTAGATTTATTAGACAGAAATATGACAAAAAACACTGTAAATTTGTGTTTCACAACTATGCAGTTGTTGTGTTACTTGATAGCGGTAAAATACACAAACTTTACATATTAATTAAATATTATTTACACCATTTATGGACTTTTGGTTGTACGATTATGAATCTATGAAACATTAGCTTTAAACCAGCCCAAAAATAATAGCAGATAATGATTTTTACTAGGGTAAATGTTGAATTGTAAAAAAAAGTTATTTCTAATGTTCAGCAAGCTGTCCAGACACGTTGTTCATTGGCTCGGTCCAAGCTATATTCCATTTCCGTGATTAACAGCTGTGCATAGGACATTTGTCCTGCCAAATTCGATTCAGACAATGTTGGAAATCAGGTGCTGATATCCGTAATCAGGTGTTGTTATTTTTACTTTGCCTGAATGTTTTTAGTAAAGTTTTAAAGTATTAAGATTCGAGTGTTGTAGGGTCCATTTACAGCCCTGTAATTGTTCTATTTTATAATAGTTTCTATCGTTGTTAATTTGTTGCAGGGCCCCCTTTACAGCTTTATAATATGTTATGTTGTTTATTAAATTTTATGAAAGTTTATAATTGTTAACTAGTGTTAGTGTTTTCTAATTTTATGTTATTGTTTAAAGTTATATTGTGTTTTTTTATATGAAACATCTTTTGCTTAATATTATGAAGTCGATGACCGAAATGATTTTGTGTGTGTGTGTTTGTGTGTTGCAACGCACCCCCGCAGGAGATAGTTTATTTTTGATGGATTGGAGGGGCTTGCAAGACTTTACAGGGATCTCGTTTTTTTTAAGGTAGAGTTTGCTTCTTTGTTGGTTGCTACACTTAAGTCCCTTATAAAGCTCTTAATTATATATTCCACACAAGATCTAACACTATTATTTCAATCAAATCTTATGCTAACATATCATATATATATATATATATATATCAATTTCACTTTCTTATGCTCCAGATTCTTTCTCAAAGGTGTGTCCTTTGGAGCTAATTTAACTCATTAAATCAAAATTGCTCTTTTTCTTTAAAACTTATTTCTGTGAGCACTTACTTCTTCTTTTTAAAATATTATTTGGAATTTAGAAATTAATTATGAAGGATTGTTATTAAACAAAATACAAATAGGTGATTTTACAAAAATTTATTCGATCTGGCACAATTTCAATCAACATGTGAAAACTCCTAGATTTAATTAATAAATCTGTTACAATTTATAGCCGCCTTTTTCTAACATTTGATTTTAAAAGCTTCTTCTCTAAACTAATTGAAAAACACTTATCCTATGTAAATCTAATAACACTTAACCTAAACACTTATATTCTTATACTATGAAATTTTATTAATCTAAACCCTTTATTTATTTTGACCAATCTGTTACTTTTATTTATTTGAAAATTTACTTTTATATTGACTCTAATTGACTTTACTAATTTGTTTCTTCACTTTATTTAAAATTTGTTATTTGATTCAAATTAAGTTTAAATTTTGGACTATTTTTTCAAGTTTAATAAACAAATTTATTTATTAAAATGCTTGATTTATGCAGTACCTTGTTTGTGTGGATTGCATAAGTCCTTTCGTACTTCTTTTAAGATTGTAGTGGATCCTGAAGATCTTGACCAGAGCTGTCTTCTTCCTGAAATCTTCAGAAGTCCTGTTCCTTGATGAATCTTCTTTATTCGGTGATGACGACAATTATTGGTTGGATATTTGCCGGAGTCCGTAGTAAAGATGTCTTCTGTAAGTTGAGTCCGGATGTAGTGCTGTCTTCAACAAAGGCCGACCCTGCTTTTGGATATCGTTCTTAACCCTGAGAAGTACTGAACACTGAAAAATTTTTATATTTTTTGCTGGTACGAGACTGTCGAACTGACCTGCTGGAAATCAGCTCATCGAAATTTGTGCTATCCAGGATAGCCAACTTCTTCTATTTTTGTTCTTCTTTTATTTATCGATGTTTTCTTATGTTAATTTAGTTTTTGTCGAACTCCTTTTGGCTTATCCAACTATTACGCCGTTATCTCCACTGCTTTAGATGAAAGTTTTCTTTTATTTTAGTTAATTTTAGTTTTTAAGTTTATCGTTAATTTGTGCTCGGGTTGGTATGCTACCCTTTCCTAGTTGCAACTGATGATCTGCGCGCGACTTTGAAGCTCACGTCTGTACATGAAAACTTTGGTTTTTAGCTGTTGATTTCTTCAATTCATCATAACTCTTGTTCGCTTCGTTCGATCTTCTTTTTGATGGTCTCATTTTGAAGCCCCTTTCTTCCTGGCTGTTCTCAAACTTTATTTGAAACGATACGACCTTTATTTCTCCTGTTATGAAGACTTGAAGATTTCGTAGTTTTTTCCAATTTACTTTTTGTTTAGGAAAATTATAAAATTTTCTTTTAGAATAATGTTCCTCTTCTGTTGAAAGTCTCAAAACTGTTCCCCTCTTCTTCCTTGCATCTCTGGTTCACAAGTTATGGCACTTTCTGCACGTTTGATTTTTAATTGCTTTATTACTTTATTGTGTTTAATTAAATTTTGGTTTTGATTCTTATTTATTATTTATTGGTCTTAGGATCATATACTGTTATTATTAGATTTTTAATTACATTAGTTTTAGAAAAGTTTTCAGTTTTATTCCATTTTATTTTTACTATAACTTTTTAATTATTTATCTTACAAGTTTATTTTATTATTATTTATTATTAGGTTTTACTTGCTCTACACGATGACATTATTATTATTTTCATTTTTGAATTTCGAAATTTTAACATGTGTTTAAATGGGACTTTTTCATGTTAAAACCGGAAAGCCTGTCCATTCCTGTTCGGACAATCTGACCTTAACTCGGTTTAGCCTTGTTACGTTAAACTTTTACTGTACTAATTGAATTATTTTCCTAACTTCTATAGTTTTTGTTGAATTTTGTTGAAATTTTGGATTTTTGCAATTTCCAAAATTGTTTCTTGCGAACGGTTCAACTAAACCGTTGCAGTGTGTGTGTGTGTGTGTGCTTGTGTGTGTGTGTGTGTGTGTGTGTGTGTGTTGAGACGGAATGACAAGATCATTAGTCTCATGTCAAATTTAAAGCAAGTTAAATTGCCGCGCTAAACCTTATAGAGTGGGGACGAGGTGGGGCGATGACGTCACGCCAGTTCGAGAGCCAACTTGCTTGTTCGGACGTGAAAAGTCAAACTGCCTTAGTTCCTATTTTATTAAAAAACTAAATTATCAATATGAATAAATATTCAGTAGAGTCAACCGACTAATAATATCAACAAATAAATTTAAAATCACATAAAACAAAAAAGTTATTCAAGTTTTTAGAAGGGCTCAAAAACCTAAAATTTGGAAAAAGAATAAATTCAAAATTCAAAAATCGTAGAGTCATAACCAAGTGGGGAAGTAACAATAATCACAAATAAAAAATGAGTAATAATAATAATAAACAGGTGAGAATGGACTTAAAAAGTCATTCTTGGGGAGTTTTTTGAATTTTTAGAGTTGAAAGGGGATATATTAAAAAATAATAATAAGTACAATTGAAGAGACACCAATAGGGAACAATAATATGCAATTAGATTCAAGTTTCAACTTAAAATGAGGGAGATATAATAATCACCAAAAGTAAAACTTTAAAGCCCAAAAGCGGTCAAATTTAAAGTTAAAGGGGATGTAAAAGTATGTGATTATGTGTATCTAGTATGTAGAATTGTAATACAACAAATCAGAGATAATAATAGATAATGGGGGGGGGATTTATAAACAATAAACATGACGACAAAAACTTCTGAACTTCAAGGACGAATAACTCGAGAGCCAAGCGAGCTACGTTAAAAGTCCAAGCAGATCTTTTCGTCATAGCAGTAGAGGAACAAAACTTAGTCAAAAGAATTTTGAAAAAGGACTTATATCGGAAGTTCAAAAGAGTAAAATCAGACTTTCGATAAAAGTGCGATAACTCGCGAACGAAGCGTACGAGGATGACGAATCAAGTTCCACAAGACCCACAAGATGGAAAGGAAGAAGAATCCGAAAGGAACTTGATGATCGGACCAGCCGTTCGAAAGTTACAGCGAGTTGTTCGAAAAAATGTCCAAATTCAAGATTTTCAGGAAAAAACATGCAGAGTGAATCGCGCATCTCTACGTCACAGTACAGGCGTTGGACTTTGAATGACCAACCTCGAACACAATTAACACTGAATAATAAAACAAGTGAATTATCTATTAAAAGGTGTTTTAATAGAAAACAAAGAAGGAAAACTATTCAATAAGTAAAACCTATGATTAGTTAAATATATAGTATAAAAATTTCAGACCAAAAGGGCCTGAAAGTACTCAAAACGAAGAAAAAACATTTCTTGACAAAAGGGAGGAAAATTGGTTACCTTTTGTGGGAAATTTCCCACAGAAAGGGAGACCGAAAATTATCCGTCGTAAGACGGGTACTCTTGTGGTGGATTCGAAGCGAGGAAGACGTATCTCTTGTAGCAGACTCCGAGCGAGGAAGACGTGTTCTCCTGTATCAGACTCCAAGCAGAGACGAAGCCACATTAGTCACTCTACTAAATTCGACTTAGAAAAGTTACACCTCATTTCGAACTTCAAGGCGACTTAGCAGATCGAAATCGAGACCAGCAATCAACTATTTTGCAGTCTACAGGATTTGGATTGGAAACAACGCATCAATATTAGACAACTTTAACAACTACCTTCAAAACCTACAAGAACTTCATATAAAGTGCGAAGGTAAAATAAGCTTAAGGAATAATTCGCAAATATTAAAATCATTTTAAATATAACTTCATTTGGGAAAAAATAAAAATTAAATTCATTAATATAATCTCTGCTTTGGTGTTATAAATATTTAATAATTAAATACGACTTTTTTCAGTACAGGAAAAACTGTCTGTAGTTCTGGCTGGAATAGTCTAGCGTTTTTATTTGTTTTAGGATATAAGAAATATTCTGTTTTGATTTTTGTGAAATATTTTAATTGTTTTGTTTTTGTTTGATTAATTTTGTTGTGATATAAAGTTTTGAAATTGCTTTTAATTGTTTTTAAAGAGAAATTATATACGCAATTCGTTTCTCAAATTTGTTGTGTTTTCTATTTATCCATTCTGTATATGCATATAACCTTGTTTATGATACATGTTTTATGTGTGCTCTGGTTAAATATAGTTTAAAATTTTAAAGAAATTATCATCAGAACTTAAGAGCCGATTTCTTCCAAAAGGCACTTCCCCAGAGAAAGAGTGTTAATTAAGAGAAAGAGTTAAATTATCGAGCATTGAAATAAAATTCAGGGAATTTTGCGTATATTAAAAGGTTGTAAGTTTATGAGGACAAGCTCATACTTACAAAAGCCAAGTAGTGCGATATCTTTGATTGTAGAAAAGGTAAAAGTGAGCATCTTGGTCTTGTCCGCGTTAGTTTAAGCTGAAAGGTGAATCGCCCCTAAGGAGGCGGTTGTACAGCGAGGTAAGCGTACACGGCAGTGTGTGTGTGGGTGAGGTGTGGGTGTGTGTGTGTGTGTGTGAGAGAGAGGTGTGGGTGAGGTGTGTGTGTGTGTGAGAGGTGTGGGTGAGGTGTGTGTGTGTGTGTGTGTGTGTGTGTGTGTCTGTGTGTCTATGTGCCTGCAAGTATGTACGTGTGTGCAAGTGAAAAATTAAAGGAACAAGGTGTAGCCTGTGGCACAGCTGCCTATAAAGTATTGTCAAACTAGTTTCTATTGTGATTTATATATAGTCAATGTATAGTTTTCTATCAACTGCTAAATCCCATTCTTGTTTATATGCTTATTTAGTATGCTTATTTAAAATTGACTTGTTTAGAATAGTGTTCCAAGGCATAATATACAGCTACAAATAGAAAACAAGATACTAATATAAATTAACATTTTATTTTTCAGGAAGTTCTTGGATATATGAATAACATTCAAGGTGACAGAAGAGGAGAAGACCTAGAGATTAGTTCAGAAAATTATCTCAGTAAGTTTAATCTATGTATTTAGTTTTTATTTTGTTTGAAGTTTGTCTATGTTCATCTAGGTTATATTATAATTTTAAAATGTCTAAGCATAGTTTAGAAATTTATTTGATGAATGATAGGTATTTGATATTCTCTATAGCAAAAAAAAAGGGTATATGTCCAAGAATTTCAAACAAATTGAAAAATATACAAGAATTATTATCATTGAGGAAAAACCTCAGATTATGAAGGAAATTCCTGTTTGCAGGGAAATTTCAAAAATTGTAATAAAAACATATATTTAGTATGGAAATAAATGAGAAAAACCCGTCCTTTTCTATTTTCTCCAAGGTTTCTAAATAGCACTAAGTTTCTTCTTCGAGATTATAAACTCTCCCCTCCCTAGTCCCTCTATAGATTTATTAACATAAATGTTCATCCCTTTCCTTACATTTATTGTAAATAGTAACATGACCCATGCTACATTCCTTCATACTATTTATTGAGAAATGTCTTCCATTTAAACTAAGCAAATGTTGTAAGTCACTTAAGTTAAACCTAATAATTCATCATGTTATTAGCTTTTGGGTGTATACAATTTAACTCCAATGAGCTATACCTGTGGAAAGCTCAATAACCAAATGAATCAAATACAACCTCCACAAAAATCACTCTAACCCTTTAAGGAGTAAAGCAAATTATTGTGAAAAGAGTAATGCCATTCCGGAACGGCACCAATTAAAAGTGCTCAAAGGAGTACTGCCGTTGTGGAACGTTTTATGAATGAATTGATTTTTATTAATTTCTATGATTATAAATCAATAAAAAAGTATACAAAAACATGTTACGTGGCTTAGTAGTATTGTTTGAAACACACAGCGCGCTTAGAGAAACTGCCATTGTGCCTCGGCCTGTTGCGGTGCCTCTATGTCTCACTGCACGTTATTTGCCTCGGCCTACTCCAACGTCAGAAGGGCAGAAGCGGAAGGCCCAAAGAAGATGTTTTGTGTGTGCAAACACGTCAAATAGAACTAAAAAGAGAAAAGACAGTACATTTGATGTTCAAATTGTAATGTAGGAATTACCCCTGCATCTATCCCTGTTTTAAAGAGTACCAATACAAAAAATATTTTGTAGGCCTACTTGTAAAAAAAACAAAAATACTTTTTTAAATTTGTAACATTTAATACAATTTTTTTCTCATTTTGTGTATGTGTGTGTGTATATATATATATATATATATGTGTGTGTGTGTGTGTCTACTACTTACTTCTCATATGAAGTCATTGATTTGATGACATCCTAATACAGTAGAGTCTCGCAAACTCGGCACTCGATAACCCGGCAGTCCGGATTACTCGGCGACGCCGACGGGAAAAAAAAATTTCTAAAAACAGTGATGTTCGTAGAAGTTCGGCAGTTCCCAAAGCGGGCATTAACTTTGATCGCTCGAATCGTTGATGGTACTTTTCCCACGTTAAAATCGTCACAAAGCTTTTTTACAGATTCCCCTCTGTCAAGTCTTTTTAACACATTTAACCGCGTCTCAAAAGAAACCAACACACGCTTCCGTTTTCAAAACTCGCTCATTTTTATTTACCGTATATACTGTGCTTACCTGTCAAAGAAAACTGAAAAGAAATGTTATATTTTCCATAATGTATACTAAATTGATTCGTGGAAAAAAAGCGGCCCATCAAAGTTTTTGCAGGTGTATGTCTGCTATATCGACAGGTGCCATTGCCGCGGTGTTATTATGCCGCCGACAATGGGATACCGCTATCGACAAAGTTATTTGTTATCGCTGCCGCTTTGGTGCCGCGGTGTTTCTACACTACCGACAATGGGATACCGCTATCAACAAAGTCGTTTGATATCGCCACCGCTTTGGTGCCGCGGTGTTTTTAAACTGCCGACAATGGGATACCGCTATCGACAAAGTCGTTTGATATCGCCGCCGCTTTGGTGTTTCAATTACAATTTATTTTTTGCCCTTATTCCCGATAACCCGGCATTTCACAAACTCGGCACGCTTCCGGTCTACATTACGCTGAGTTTGCGGGACTCTACTGTATATTGATTACAGTTTTATTATAAATCCAGTACAGTGGCGTAACTAAAGTATTTTACCCCCCCCCCCCCCCCCTTGGCATACATAGACTATGCTCCCACAGAATAAATTTATAACATGGTTTTCATATCGTTTAATCATTACGTTAGGCTTACTAGTTATAATTTTTTCAGATTTTTTATATTAGTTTCTATTGGGATTTGTGTAGAGCTGATAAAAATAAAACTCAATTTTTAATAAATCAGTTACATAAATCAGTTAATAAATACCATTAAATCTACACTACAAACTGTAGGCTAATTCTTACTCCAGGCTCCAGTCCCTTCGGTTTGTTTTTTACTTATACAAACTTACAAAATTATTTAAATCTAAAGAACTACCCTTATTTTGCTCTATACTTAAAATAGCTAATCCACTAAGTCACTACTCCACATAGAGCTTCTTAAGTAATTCTTAATAAATTTAAACTTGGAAAAAAAAAGAATATTACTTGCCAATGTTACTGGCAATGTTAAAAACATTAAAAAAACACACATCAGGTAAGCTACTAGCTATTAATTTATTTTCTATAATTAAGTATTTAGCCAATTCATTTACTTTTACAATTTTTCTACTATTTATTTCATCCTTCATAGTGTTGCTAAACCACTTAACCCTCCAACCGGCAATGTTAATTGTCTTGAAAATTCTTCGTTTGTTTAAAAATTAATAAAATATATTATTTGTATACAAAACCTAACTTATAAGACATCATTTTTCTCAGGAAGATGCATAGAATTCATCTATGTAATAAAAAAAATTTTTTTGAAACGGTTTTGTAGTAAGTATGTTAGATGTCAAAAATGATATTAACTTTTTTTCAGAAAAATCTGTATCACCCAAAATCAATAGCTTACTACCTTTTTCTAATATATACAAAAGTTTTGTGCAATATTTTTGAATATATTTAAAAAATATATATAAATAAATGTTACATTTTAAAAATTAAAAAAAATATTTTACGAAAAAACTGAATTTTCTCTTTTTTCCAAAAAACATAAAAAATAGTAAAATATATTTTATACAGAACTTCTATATATCATTATGTCCAGAAAGGTGCATAGAATTTAGTTGTGTAGTGCAAAAAAATGTTACATGTATCACATTTGGAGTATTTTGGTCAAATACCAAAAAATCGAGAGTAACTGAGAGTAAAATTTCACTGAAATGGTAATCAAAAACATACTAATACATTTTTTGCAATTTTTTCAACCATTACTTGAGATTTCTATTTTATTTTGAATATATTTAGGGGGAAAAAATAATAATATGTTACATTTTATAAATAAAAACAACGATTTTGACTAAAAAGTAATACTCTGACGGTTGAGGTTAGGTTTGTAACCTCCACAATTTAGCGTCACTAGTAACAATCTGAAGATAGGCCAAAGACAAAATCAAAATATTTTACTAAGAAAATATATACTTTACAAAGAATAACACACATATTCACTTTTATAATCATATAAAACACTAAATATAAGAAAATATGCATATAGGCTAGACTTACAATATTGGCCTAGGTTATCCCAAATATGAACCGTTCAAAAACTAAACTATCACTCAAAAACATAAACTTTAGATATAAAAACACATATATTGTAACTTGTATACACAATTTATATACAATTTGTATACACAAACCTTCAAAATAACAAATATCTAACCCCAAAACAATTTGGCTACGTCATTTGTTACAGTTTTTACGTTGCACATTTGCCTATGTTCCGAGATCAAAACAAAGCCTTATAAGAGTTCTAAGTAAAAATCAAGTGGTACCAACTTATAGAATGGAATTTCCCCTACAACATAGTGTAAAGAACAAGTCCTTTTTCTAACAAGATAAATGAATTTCGTCTTTTCGTAAAAAGCATTGAATGCCAAATGAATTTCGTGTCGTCAGGTTTGTTCTATGTTCAAGTACGAATATCTCTGGATCTGTTAGACGCAGAATAATTTGTAATCTACGGTTAGAAAGAGAAACATGTGATCTATATAACAGTGTTTTAGTTGACTTAAATGACAGAAAAATAGAGTTGTAATCATATCAGGAAAAAAGGAGCCGCGCTATACGAAAAGGCGCAGAGTTTAAGTTTACGATTTTACGCTACAAAAATACGTGAACTTCACCAATTTTTGGAATATTATTTATAACGTTTTGCAGTATTTTTTTTTTGCATGATATGCATCTACGGAACATTAGCTTTCCAACGGTATTTTATTTATTGCGATGGGACAATTTTAAGTGTGTGAAACGTTGAATGGCAAAATACGTGATTAAAGTTGGTGAAATCACTTGGGAGCACGTGGGCGACCTACTGTAGGTCGCCGTGCCGGTTGCAGGGTTAACTTCAGTGACTAAAGAACGAGTAACATCAAAATTAGATTTTGCACAAAACTTGGAGACAGACTGTTCTAATTGTTCATCACACAACCTAATCATATTATCTGATATTAAAAAACTGATAGTTTCTGCTAGATTAAACATATTTTGAAATCTTTCATTTAACCGTACAATCAAAATATCAAGTGCTCCATAAATATTTTTACATTAAATCTTTGTAATTGCAGAGTCGATTCAAAGTTCGTCAAAAAAGTCTTTACTTTTCTTTGACAGTTGTTACACATTGATGTATCAATATCCAAGTCATTCCAATTTTTTAGCTTGACACACAACTTCATCACACTCATCTCACAGATCAATCATTGTTTTCAGGCTTCTCTGTAGTTACATACTGGCATCATCGAGACTAATGTCAGCTCTTTGGAGAGTTTTTGATATAATCTGAATGGTATATAAAACTTTTCCTTGCATAACCAGCAACAGAATGAAATCAGATATTATCTTTATTAGCCGGTTGTTTCAACCACTTTTGAGCTATTGCTTGAGGTCAAAATAATTTTTGTCAAGCGCTTTAGTACTGATGCGAAGTTAACAAACACTGACAGTAGTTTCGCACCATGATGGCCATTGGGTGGGGCATTGAGTTAAATTAATAATGCAATTATCACATGAAGATAATTCTCTTAACAACTACCACCTAGGTAGCTTTAGCCAAAAAACACTAATAAACTATTTTATTCCAGTATAAAGTACTGTAATTTCTTGAACTAACTTGACCCTGTCATTTAAAACCAAATTAAGATTATGACTTGCACAATGGATGTAAACGGCATTTGGGGATTTTGATTTTATTCTGGTTTGTACTCCTGTGGTTTGTACCCCAATACAAATAAAATATTGTACTCATGACTAATGCTTTATTTGATTGGTCGAACACTTGTAAAAAACCTAAAAACGTTTCCTTTGTTTTTAAAGTTCATCAATACCTGGTTTGTAAAAAACATATCTTATAACTACTGTGTTAGGAATAAGAAATTAAATTTAGGTTTGAATTATTCTACGTCATAATGTAGGCAACAGAGCATCGAGAATAGTTTGAAAATAATGTAAAAAGCTAGGAAACTGCTGAGCTTACAGCCACTAAATATAATGTGGAACACTAAAGGATATGTAAGCAAAGACTGGAAAGAAAAGGAGTTCAGTTAATTTGTGAATGGACCAAGCTAGGACCAGAGGCTGCCCAAGAGAAAAGAGACCATCATGGGTCACCAGGAATTCAATCTGCATAAATGAAGGAATCTGGAAGGGTCACGACATATCTCCAGTGGATTCAACTGATATTGGTGAGCTAGCTCGGGTTTTCTGTAATTTGCTCTTTTTATTGAAATAAAGTCCATATAGTAGCGATTATAACACTCAAACTTAAAGATATTGGACTTTCTATAGCGTTCATTCTCGTCAACATATAACAGCAGGGTTAAACGGTGATATACAGCACTTACTTAGAGTAAGTAGTACTTGCTCTATGTTAGGTCATGGTATTGCATTGATAAATAAATACTCAAGTGAATACTATATTTTTCAAACTGAAAATTGTATTGACAAAAATGGGATTTATAAGGACTTTTATTTCAGCATATCTTTACTTATATTAATTGTATTTAAAAAAAATGTATTGTGCCCCTTGGTATGCTACTGCCAAAGTTTTATTTATGCCGCTGATGTAGTATCATTACACCAATGTTGGAAATTAAATGTCAGAAAGTATCCTTAATAAATATTAACCAAAATAATGATTTAGGCATTTATGAAGTCAACAAGATGAAATACTTGGAGAAAGAAAAATTGAAAGCCTGGGAATTAAACTAAGCACAATATATATATATATATAATATAATATATATATATATATATAATATAATATATATATATATATATAATATAATATATATATATATATATATATATATATATATATATATATATATATATATATAAAGTTCATCTAGAGTATGCACAAAACAAAAGATACTAAAAGTTACTAGCATATGACACACAAATACAACAGATGATCGACCACTTATTCAAACGTTGTCATATTTATGAAACCTAATAATATATTTATTCTACTGTAATCTTTGTAGAGGCTATAATGGTTCTAATAATCCAGGGAAAAGTTTATATCATTGAACATTATTTTAGCTCATTTATAGTTAAACAATCAATTGGACTAAGTTTGCTACACGTTCCAAATCAATTTCATGAGCAGTTCCAAAAGCCACCATATATTTAGTGATATATGTAAGAGGAATGAATCAACCTCTCTTACTTTTAAGACTTATTTAACCTTTAAGGACTTGTTTACTTGGGAATCTATGTAACCATTATGAGTACTTCCCGCAACAGGAAGCATATCGAAAATCAACTGTATTTCATTTTGTACAGACATCACATCATATAGACTTTTATTGTTTCATAGGTTTTTACTATCCATCTACACTATTATATAAAAATTTAATGGTGACTGTGTGTGTGTGTGTGTGTGTGTGTGTGTGTGTGTGTGTGTGTGTGTGTGTGTGTGTGTGTGTGTGTGTGTGTGTGTGTGTGTGTGTTACTCAATCACATAAAAACTACTGGACCCATTGAGCTGAAACTGTACATGGACGTTCTTAGGGTCCTTGGTTAACACATAGGCCTATTTTTATTTAGAAATTCCATCAGGGCACTGCCCCACTGGCCTTGAAAACTCCCTTAACCCTCCAACCGGCAATGTTAATTGTCTTGAAAATTCTTCGTTTGTTTAAAAATTAATAAAATATATTATTTGTATACAAAACCTAACTTATAAGACATCATTTTTCTCAGGAAGATGCATAGAATTCATCTATGTAATAAAAAAAAATTTTTTTGAAACGGTTTTGGAGTAAGTATGTTAGATGTCAAAAATGATATTAACTTTTTTTCAGAAAAATCTGTATCACCCTAAATCAATAGCTTACTACCTTTTTCTAAGATATACAAAAGTTTTGTGTAATATTTTTAAAAATATTTAGAAGAAAAAAAGGAAAAAAATGTTACATTTTAAAAATTAAAAAAATTATATACGAAAAAACTGAATTTCTCTTTATTTTTTCCAAAAAACATAAAAAATAGTAAAATATATTCTATACAGAACTTCTATATATCATTATGTCCAGAAAGGTGCATAGATTTTAGTTGTGTAGTGCAAAAAAAGTTACATGTATCACATTTGGAGTTTTTTGGTCAAATACCAAAAAATCTAAGAGTAACGAAGCAGAAATTTCACAGAAATGGTGATCAAAAACATACTAATACATTTTTTGCAATCTTTTTAACCGTTACTTGAGATTTCTAATATATTTGTGAATATATTTAGGGGAAAAAATAATAATATGTTACATATTCTAAATAAAAATGACGACTTTTCAAAAATTTGTATTCTGGCGCTTGAAGGTTAGGGTGACACGTCAAACTTTTAGGCATAATTAGTATTTTTCTAAAGCTAGGCCTAAAACAAAAGCGTTAGATTTTACTAATACAATATACTTTACAAAGAATAACACACATATTCACTTGTATACTCATATAAAACACTAAATATAAGAAAATATGCTTATAGCCTAAACTTACCATTGTTATTTATAGGTTATTCCATATACACACTCGAAATTCACTCAAAAACAAACTTTAGAAATAAAAACACATATATTGTAACTTGTATACACAATTTATATACAATTTGTATACACAAACCTTCAAAATAACAAAAATCTAATTCCAAAACCAATATTTGCCACGCCAAATATTATAGTGTTCACGTCAGACATTTACTACGTTTGGACTTCAAAACAACAAATTATTAGTAAGCAATTCCTCAACTCAAGTAGTACCAACTTATAGAATGGAATTTCCCCTACAACATAGAGTAAAAAGAAAAATAATTTTAAAAACAGAGAGATATCAACTTCGTCTTTTTGTAAAGCGCATCGAATGCTAAATGAATTTCTTGTCGTCAGGTTTGTTCTATGTTCAAGTACGAATATCTCTGGATCTGTTAGACGCAGAATAATTTGTAATCTACGGTTAGAAAGAGAAACATGTGATCTATATAACAGTGTTTTAGTTGACTTAAATGACAGAAAAATAGAGTTGTAATCATATCAGGAAAAATGGAGCCGCGCTATACGAAAAGGCGCAGAGTTGAAAATTACGATTTTACGCATCAAAAATACTTTAACTTCACCAATTTTTGGAATATTATTTATAACGTTTTGTGGTAATTTTTTTGCATGATATGCATCTACGGAACATTAGCTTTCCAACGGTATTTTATTTATTGCGATGGGACAATTTTAAGTGGGTGTAACGTTGAATGGCAAAATACGTGATTAAGAGTTGGTGAAATCACTTGGGAGCACGTGGGCGACCTACTGTAGGTTGGCGTGCCGGTTGGAGGTTTAACACTCAATTATCTATACTCCATTATACAATACAAATATACGTCAACCCTGTAAAAAGGACGGATACTCTGCTGGTATCTAATAAAACTTTGTGAAACCAACTTTCGATACTGTTTATTTTAGCTTACACTGTATATATAACCGTAATAATGTATTACATGTTTACACATTTATATTGTCATACAGTTATTACAGTTTTATAAAAGCATGGAGATATGTAGGAAGACATGTACATCTTAGTTTCTTCTCTTTGGATTGAGTTTCCATCATAATGGTTGAAAAGGAAAAGTTTGATAATAAATTAAAATCAATCGCCTAAATAGACATTATAGTCTAAGTATTTTAACGAAATATGTACTTTTTAGTAATAATCTATAACTTTAACACCTAGAAAATCTTAAATTATACAGTAATATTTTCCTTAGGAACACTGAGCACTCTCAAAATGAAAACTTAAATGTAATTATTTTATGCATATCTTTGTATTGTAACAATAGTAACAGTGTGACTTTTTCATTTAGGCGAAGAAGATGTTTTTGTGCGACAAAATACAAATCTTAAACCTGAGCATTGGGTACAAGAAAGAAATATAAGTTTGCTCTATAGATACAACAAAAGAAAGGAACTTGAAACCTACTCTCTACCAATTAGTCATTATAGGTAATATTTGATTATGTGGTTTATAAATTACAAACATTTAACTATATTGTATTTATAGAAATTTTCAATTAAATAGTAAGGAAATAAGTGTGATCTTGCAAAATTTAGATATGACAATGGTTTTGGATGTTTTGAACCCAGTAACACATTTAGACCATTCTAAGTAATGTCTCTATGGCATTATTATCATGCATTACTAAATAATTGAGGGTGGTTCAATTTACTAAAAGTAGTAAGATTTGATTTGGTTTAGATGTCACATATAATTATTAACTTTTAAAAGAAATCCCTTAAAGGTTGGATGTGAAAAGGGTGAAGATGAAAAGTGATTGTCTTAAGATTAAGTGATAGAAATGACTCACAATTTTTAAGTTTTATGTGGGTTACATACCTCGCAGATTTATTACATTTTAGACTAAATAGCTAAAAGGTTGGTGATGAAAATAGGGTGAGGATAGAAAATGATTGTCATATATTATCTAGAACTGGTGTTTCAAATGACCCAAAATATTGAAATTTAAGTGGCTTATGGAATGAATAGTCTCGAATCTAAAAATTGCTGGAGTGGAGGCTGAAATATATCTTCTACAGGTCATCTCAAATGTACAATTAAAAAAATGTTTTGTTATGGAACTCTAAATTTTAAACAGCTTAATTTCATACTATGAGAAAGTCTTTCTTTTTAAGTCTTTCATTTTTCTTATCTATTTACAAAAATGTATATATTTGTGCACAAAAAAGAGACAATTTAGAAATTGTTTTATTTTAATTGTTGCCCCCACAAGAAGACGTATAATTAGTTTTTCTATTTTTACTTCAGAGATGAATTTTTGCAATTGCTGAAAGACAACCGTGTGGTGGTTGTGAAAGGAGAACCTGGATGTGGGAAAAGTACTCAAGTTCCACAATTTGTGTTTGATGATTATACAAGTAAAATGCAAGGAACCAGCTGTAAGATTGTCGTCACACAACCACGAAGAATAAGTGCCATATCTCTGGCTGAATACATAGCTCAAGAACGCAATGAACGGGTACGAACTTCGGCTCTTATATGGTTTTGCTTGGAAATCTAGTTATTCTTTATAAAATTATCAATTCTGTCACTGTTATTTAGAAAGATTGGTTGAATAACTCCATTAAATTTATTTCATGTTCACTTTTCCATTTAGAAATCCATTGAATTTTTTGGATAAACTGTTGTATTAAAAATGTTTTAAATTCTTAATGTAAAAGAGTTATCTCAAAAATGTAAAACCACAATATCTTTATTAATCAGCTGGTTTTAATAAAATTCATAATATAATAAAATAGTATGCTAATTAAGGTGCTAATTTCAAATTTGAGATTATTTTTATATAGTTTTGAGAGTCTGAAGTTAAAGACATAATATGATTTTATACTTAATTTTTGTATGGGTAGAAGACACAAGCTTACTTTGGAAAGTGATCTTTGTACCTAGTAGTACACAAATAGAAAAACATATTGAAACACTTGTTACCAGCCGTCTGAAATTAAAAAAATTGTGGAACCTACTGGTAAACATGTTTAAAAAAAAGAAAAACAAATTTCATTAACAAAATGCTAAAATTTATTTAGCTTAAATCTACTGAATTAGATTTGACCATTTACAAAATAATTGGT
This sequence comes from Aphrophora alni, assembly GCA_963513935.1. Taxonomy (NCBI): domain Eukaryota; kingdom Metazoa; phylum Arthropoda; class Insecta; order Hemiptera; family Aphrophoridae; genus Aphrophora; species Aphrophora alni. The sequence continues at coordinate 59,223,590 of OY740770.1, read as the reverse complement.
TAAAAAGAAAATTACAAAGTTTTTAGATTTTAGTAAAAAAAAGGAATTTATATAAGGAATTTAAGTTTTTTGAATATATATATATATATATATATATATATATATATATATATATATATATATAAGGGTCAAAATTGTATGTTACAGTTAACCAGCTTTTGTGTCATCTAATACTTAGTTTACACATACATATAAATATATATATAGAGAGAGAAATACATTTTAAAAACTAGATTGATGATATACTATTTTCCATTTAAAAAAGAGCAAATTTATTATATATATATATATAATTTAATTTTAGTTTTTTTTTTTTTTAATATTGACGTCAATATGTTTTATTTTTTTTTATTTTGAAAAATAACCCCTTTGGGGTCATGAAGGCCGAAATATTTGTATGCAGCACCACCCAATATCATTTTGATCATAAATTAGTACACATTATCTTACATATATATATTTTTAAAAAAAGGTGAAAACACATCATCATACAGAGAATTCTTCCAAAAGATTATTAATTTTTCACTAAAGGATAATTTCACAAGCAAAGTTCCTTTTTATTAGCAACTGTCATTTTTCAAAGGATTTATATTTCTTTTTTATGCATAAGCACGTGATGATATGGTGCACTTATAGGATGTTAAAACAGGGTCTGAACCTGTTTGCGATTGCAAACTTGAAACAATCTCGGACAATCTTGGAACAATCTTGGACAATCTCCGACCAGCTTTTGCTAAGCAAAAAAAAAGCAAGTCGAATAGAGATTTAGACAAACTCATACAGGCTGCTCGACAAGTCCTTGTAATGAAAAATTATTCTTTAAATTTAATTTAAAATGAAAAGGAAAGTTATCATAATTACAAAATGTTCAAAAAAGATTATAAATATGTATAAGTTTTTCTTTGATATTAATAAAGAATCATATATATATATATATATATATATATATATATATATATATATCAATCTTTGTTTGAGATAAAGAATTGTAACAACAGTTAGAAATTTTTTTAAAACAAAGATTCTAATTAAGAAAAAACATTTGACTAGTTAACACTTTGATTTTATGACTACTCAAGTTTATAATTAGTCTTTGTAAATTTTTTTTTTTTTTTTTTTGAATGAAAGAAGGTTATTCTATTTTTTACAAGACATTAGCTTTCAATAAAAATTACTGAACAATTAAAAGGAAAATAATCCTAGTTAAATTATTTTGAACAAAACATATATCAGTAATCGAAACTTAAAATACTAACAGATTTATATCATGGTCAATTCTAATTACCTGGAAATTGTTGAAAAATGCCTGGAAGAAATAACATGTGCGTGTTGGTCGTTGTGCTATTGAAAATTTATGTTTAGAAAACAAAACTCACAAAAACTAATATAATTGAACTGTAACACATTTTAAATTTAAAAGAAAGGAGAACTGACGTGATAACTGTCTTGATGTAGAATTACTAAATTTTGAGGTTTCATGATCGATGAACAAAAAAACTTCAGTATGATAATGTGACCTTGCAACGACTGACCTAATTGCTAAGCCGTCGGACAAGTTCCGAGGTCCAAAAAATCATGTGATGTTAGATTATGATATTCTCCGCCAGGTCTCAGCACCGAGCGGATGCGATATCGTAAGGCGATATGGCAGGTAGAAGGTTGATAAGGCAGATTTATTTTTGAGTCTAGGTGACGTTACACACTAAAGTTCTAAAACAATTCATAAACATTATTCAGTTTATCAATCAGCAGAAAAGATAAAATGAATAAAGAATAAATTGTGTTAGTCTGGTTGCAACAAATTTAAGCTGGTATGGTTCCTTTAAACTCAAAATTCTCTTTAAGAAAACAAACAAGTACAATGGTGCCAAATCTGATTAATATGGAGGATGTTCCAATATAGGAATGTGTTTGTCAGTCAAAACTGATTGTAGAGATGCTGTATTATCATATCCTGATGCAGAATGGAACCATTTTTCCACAGTCCTGGCAATTTTTTCCGTAAATCTCTCATTTTTGTCAAAACTTCCTTATAATAATGCTTGTTCACTGTTGTGTTTTTTTGAACCCATACTTCAAAATTACACCTTTGATATAAAAAAAGCATGACATTTAAATTTATACTTATTTTAACAAGGTTCTTTTCATTCTTGGTAATGACAGTATATTCCACAGCCCTCTGTCATTTCATCTCAGAAATATACTGGAAAATAATCAGGTTTCATCACAAGTGATGATTTTGGTTAAATTGTTGGGGGTCGGTATCAAATTTCTGTAGTATGTCAACACAAATTCCCTGCAGTGTTCTTTTTGCTCTGTTGTGAGAAAAACTTAGAGACCATCTTAGAACAAACTTTTTTGTTTAGCTCCTCATGCAAAATTTTCCACCCACTGTCTTTGTCAATGTTCATGACTTTAGTTATCATTCAGATACTAAGTTGGTGATCTTCTTAAACAATCTGATTAATTTTTTCTACATTTTCTTCGGTTCTTGAAGTGGAAGGTTTTCCAGGTTGTTTATCGTCTTCCATATTCTAATGTCGTGTACTGAATCTTTTGTGGCACTCAAAAATTTGTGCAGTCTCAATAAATATTAGAAAAGTTCAGTTGGTGTTTGGTTCAATTTTACTAAAAATTTAAAATTGAAAGATTATTCAACTTTTAAACTTAGCATTTCGATACAGAATAGAAAAGACAATTGCTTAAACAATATTTCCATTGAACTGAACAGCCAAAATGTTTGTCATACAGACAGATATCTAGTAAAGAGTTCACCATCAGTTCTCCTTGCTTTCTAAGGGATGGCAATACAATCTTGTTATATACTTTATATGTTACCTCGTAATATATATATATATATATATATATACACACACACACACACATACACATGTGGTATGGCTAAAACTTTTTGTGTATGGTATCAAAGAACAAAAGATACACACAAATTACCTTTATTGGTCTTCCAACACAACACAGTTTTGACGACAATGTTCATATAGTTTCTGGAAACTGGGAGCAAAGTTCTCTTGGAATCTATCGCAGGAGCGCTGTCAGACATTCTTGGATGCTGGCATGTTCTCAAAACACATACCTTTCACAACTGTCTTGAGGCGGGGAAAAGGTCTTCAGGCACCAATTCAGGGGAGTACAGTGAGTGGTTGAATGGTTAAGCTATTCTGAGCTAAGAATTAGCACACTAGGATTGCACAGTATACAGGGGCATTATCATGGAGAAACTTTCACTGTCTACTCCTGAGCCGAACACACCAGATGTGTATAAGTAACTGTTTCAAAACTCCCTAGTAGAATGCATCGTTCACAATTTGACTATCAGGAACAATTCATGATAGATGATATCATCTTTGTCAAAGAAGGCGATTAACATTTTGACCTTAGACTTCTGAATGTGACTCTTTTGGGTCACAGTTAATTCTTTCAACACCATTCCATTGATTGTCACTTTGATTCTAGATTGTACTAGATAACCAGGTCTTATCTCCTGTGACAATAGTTAACAGAAAGGATTGATCCAAGTCACACACAGTAAGAAAATCTCTACTGATTTCTATCCAAATTTGCTTTCTGGTCATCTGTTAGCATTCGGGACAAGCCAGAAACCGGATGTTATGCTTACCCAAATCTTCACAGATGATTATCTGCAAAGTGTTTATGCATTCCTCCACCACAGTGAATTCCTTCACCATCAATCAGCTTCAGTTGGCGATCATATGCCAGCATGTGTTGTACTCTCTCAATCATGTCTGGACTTTTCCTTGTCAACAGCCAACCTGAATGTGGTTCATACAGAGTCATTTCTTTCCTATCAAGAAAGCATTTGAACCATTTATAAACATATTTTTTGCTCATAGCTTCTGTCCCTTACACTTGCACTTACTTTTCATGCATCTCTCTCTCTGTTCTCCCCAATTTGTAGTAGAACACAGCTAGGTGGACTCTCCACTACATGACACACATAACTAATATAATTCTGGATACATATACACATACGCTGAGATATCGTACCATCACCGAAATTCTAGACACACCTTGAATATATTTACGATTTCACCAAAAGATGAACATATAAATAATATACAATAGATAATAAAATTTATAAATAAATTTTTTGTACATATTTCGGTACATGTTTCTATCTTTGTCAAGTAAAAAAAAAAAAAAAAACAATAAGAGGCAACAATTGTGTTATTGTTATATTCAGTCATATCTGTTCTCTCTCTCCCTCTCTCTGTTGTCTATTATTTAATTATTTATATGTTCATTTTTTGGTGAAATCATATATATTGAAGTCATTGGATAAATTCAGTTTTCAATATATATCCACACATATATACCAGGGGGGACCCAAAAATAACGGGAATCAGGCTGGTGAGGAGAGGAGGTGGGCATGGCCGGTCGGACGAAAATGGAGTCTCGTTGCTACACGTCAGTGTGTGCGACGTTTGTTCACTGTGAGTGGATCACTTCGTCTGTGAGAACTTTATTTGTGAAAGATCTTTTTCCGTTTTGGCGAAAACGTAAAATGGCTGACTGCCGGGAGCAACGTATGCTGTGAAATTTTGTTTCCTGTTGGGGAAAACGCCCGCGAAAACTCTTGTAATGCTTAAAACAGCTTATGGGGAAGCTACTTTAAGTAAAACATGTGTCTACAAGTGGTTTCAGCATTTTAAAAATGGAGAAATGTTGACTGAAGACCAGCCTCGTTCTGGGTGCCCTTCAACGTCAAGAACTGACGACAACGTTGAGAAAATTCCCACTCTGGTTTGTGAAGACCATCGTCGAACCATTGATCAATTAGTTGTGATGTCTGTATTGACTTGGAGTTCAATCCAGAGGATTTGTGCATAGGAAGAGTTGCAGCCAAACTTGTTCCACACATTCTCACAGACGAGCAAAGGGAGTGCCAACTATTCACCGGATCTCGCTCCCTGCGACTTTTTTTTGTTCCTCCGACTCAAAAGGGATATGAAAAGTAAACGTTTTGAGACTGGAAGAGGTTAAACAAAAATCACTGGATGGACTAAAGAACATTCCATTAAGTGAATATCAACAATGGTTTGAACTATGGAAGAAATGATTAGAGAAGTGGATTGCAGTTAATGGTAATTACTTTGAAGGTGACCAAAATTTGGTGTAAAAATATTGAAAAATAAAGGAGTTATGAACAAATTCCTGTTTTTTTGGTCCCCCTCATATATATATATATATATATATATATATATATATATATATAAATGGTGGTTCAGCAAACATTAAATTATCATTGTTTACATTTTGTTTAGTTGAAAGAATAAACGGTAAATTTAAAATTGGCACTTTATAATACAGTGTATGGTCTAATGTAGTGAAATGTTTTGTTAATGTCTATATGACTATTGAATTATTAATGTAATATTTATGTATAGGTTGGAGATGTTACAGGTTATCAAGTACGCCTCAAGTCTGTATTGCCTCATCCACAAAGTGGCAGTATTATTTTTTGTTCAACTGGAATACTTCTTCGCAAGATAATTAATGATCCAGGTAATATGCTTGTTCCGTTTATTTAAAAACATAGAAAAAATGAAGAATACAATATTCTCCTTAGTAAATTAGTTTGTAAAACAGATTACTTATCTCTTATTAGTCTTAAACACAATCAGTGCCATGGGCGCCAATTGGAGTCAGCGCCTTGTTAGGTTATCTGTGCGGCATTCATCGATAGGATCATCGTTGTGTAATACTACTTTTAGTAGGAAATTACTAGCTGATAGTTTACTTTTGAGGTTACAGTATTGTGTAATATTGTTGTTTGGTGATATTTTATTGACATTATTTCGTGGTTTCAAGAAAGTTCGTAATATTAAACATTTAAGATGAAAATCCAGGTTCATCGTCGTCTAGAAAATGAAAATATATTGACGATAATATGGATATATACAATCTTACAGTAAGTGAAATAGATAAATTATATTGAGACTCGGAGGAAGATTATGTTTTATGTTTCTAGTGATGAGAACCTGTTTGATGATGATAGAGATCCAGATTATGACTCAGAAGAATCTGATGACGATAGTGAAATTAGCCTACAAACTCGAGAAACAAGTTCTTCTAATTCTAGCCTTACAAACAATTTTGAAAATGACTGTGAAACACTGTACAATAACAGTAGTATAAGGTAGTAGTAAACCTACTTTACAGCAGTAAGGCGTTAACAAGGCCTTATGCCATTCAAAATAGTCTAGAGTTAACATGTAACTAATACAATATTACTGAACTAATTTTATATCTTACTAGCCACGGCTTTACTTATGGATATTTTAAATTCAATATTAATTGTTAAATTAGCTACATAATACATATAATGGGAATCAAAATTAGCTCAAGACAATTTTTTTCTTCTTCCGATATCTTGTTTTATATCAGTTTCACACATATTTTTATAACAAATTTTACAATTGTTTATGTAGTTTTAACATGCACTAGTAAAATTTCTTGATTTTTGTTTGTATTTTCAATGTTAAATTTTAGGACTTTACTCAATAAATTTAATTAATTTTGATTAAAATTCTCATAATTCCAATTATGCGTGTCTTTATTTCCTTCTTTCTTTTTTCACATTGATTGTAATTTCTTATGTAGGCATTGACATTTTTTATGTTTATGTGTTATCAATGACACAATTATCTCAAATCGTCCATTTTAATTCTTTATAACTATATTTATCCATATTTTTAATTATCTGTAGATGAATTTTAACCCTTTGCGCTCGAAGAGGGTATTTATAGTTTGTCCTCATCGCTTGGATGGCCAGCTGTACTGGCCGCCGCCATTTGCGTGTCAGATCGTATTCGTTTTTGCTAAGTACTGGCCAAGATAGAACATGTCTATCGCTCGAATGGCCAGTACCACTGGCCACTAGACAAATAAGATATTTTCTAATATTTTATTTGTGTTATAATGTCTGGTGAGTACTGATACCTATCGGACAACTCTTGAACTAAATAATCACATGTTTTCATTTTTTTCGCGGCATACAGTGCATACGGTAAGGTTATACGAGTAAACTAGTTTAGTGAATGACATTGCAGTGTGTTTGTGATTTAACTGTCTTACATTTTATGTTGTTAACCAGCTGTAAAGTGTTATTATATTGTAGATATTGTAAATATTTGTAAATAGTGTTTATTTTTTGGACAGTTATTTTGTAGATAAGTAATAAACAATGGGTGATGATTTACGATCAGATGATATAAGACATATATTGTGTAATGAGTCTGACATTGATGAGGATTGTGGTTCAATCCATAACAGTGGCATTGATTCCAATATAGGCGAAGAATTTGAAAATGAACTTCGTGATGAATTAGGTGACAATTATGAACAATACAGTGATCACGAATTAGAGGCTCATCCAGATACAGGAGATGAAAGAACATTACAACACGAATTTGATGGGGAAGGTGAAGAAATGAATTCTGATGAACCACCATGGAAAGAATGGAATACAGGTGATACTAAATTTAATAAATTTATATGGGCAGGTTATAGTGGCTATAAACCACCACAAGGAGAACATCCACAGACTCCTTTAGAGTTTTTTCAACTGTTTTTTGATGATAAACTACTATCAGAAATCGTTAAAGAAACAAACCGGTACACTAAAGAAAAAATCCAAATGAAAACACCACTTATAAAACGATATGTGGTGGTCGTAGAAGGAAATGTCATTATCTGTATTAAAAGCTTTTCTGGGTGTGCTCTTAAACATGGGTATCAATGATAAGCCAGAATTAGATGACTATTTTGCCACAGATTGGGTTGACTACCAACCTTTCTTTAAAGACATATTCAACAAGGAGAGGTTTTTACAATTATTTTGAACCTCCACATAAGTCCACCCCCTCTGGTCCAGTTGCTGGTACTTTAACACATTTTGGGGAAATACGTAATGTGGTAGCATACCTCGATCAGAAATGTAGAGAGCACTATGTGCCACAAAAAAAGGTCAGTGGTGATGAAAGCACAGTTGCCTTCAAAGGAAGAGTAGTATTCAAGGTTTACAACAAGGACAAGCCCATAAAATGGGGAATGAAGGTATTTGTTCTAGCCGAATAAAGTTCCGAGTACATATGTGCAATGTAGCCATACTTTGGGAAGACGACCATGGACCGTATGCCAAGGCAGGACTTAGGTACTACCAGCTGCATAGTTATACATTTGGTAAATAAATTAAAAGAGTCCTATACAAATGTAGAAGGACTACACGTATTCACGAACAGGTATTATACCAATCTTGACTTTGCGGAAACACTCCTTGATATGAAAATTCATATCACGGGTACTATTACAACTAATCGGAAAGGCTTGCCAGAACATATGTCACGGAAGAAAAATAAAGCTGCTAAAATGAAACTGAAAAAAAGGTGACATTTAAAGTTTCAGGAAACAAGACAAGTATTCTGTCCTTTTGTCAAGATTCTAAGTTGGTTGTTGTGTTGAGTACGTTGTACGATAATACAACCAAGACAGTTCGCCGCCTAAAGAAAATTGGAGAAGTTGAAAAGCCAACTGTGATTTGTAAATATAACAAATCAATGGGAGGGGTTGATCTGGCAGATCAGTATATATCGACCTACTCTTTCATACGAAAATCAATAAAGTGGTGGAGGAAGATTTTCTTCTGACTACTGGAAACAGCTGTTGTAAATTCGTTAATACTGTACATCATTAACCAAGGAGACAAAAAAGTGCGCTAAAGAAAATTTCGTAAAATGCTGATTAAAGAATTGGTAGGAGATATAAGAAATACCAACAAACGAGGAAGGCCTTCAAATTTAGATGAAGAAGAGAGGTTGAACGGAAAGCTTCACTTACCATTTCCTCTTGATGGCGTAAAGACCAAAGACTGTGCAGTATGCAGTGATAGAAGGGCTGGCAATGAGATAAAACGTAGTAAATTTTACTGCAAGACTTGTACTAACCATTCTGGACTACATATTGGTCTGTGTTTTGAAAAATACCATTCCGTAAAAAAAAAATTAAAGACCAAGAAAAATGTGAAATAGTTTATGTATAAATATAACATGACTGTAAAGTCCTTTATAACAACTTATATAGTTATGTGTGTTAAAAAGATACATATAAAAGTTACATTTCCCAAACGTTTGTTTATCTTAGTATTAGGAAGTATAAATAAAAAAAATTTAATTGATCTTTATTTGTTCTTTATACAATAATTACTATGACTGTGCGAATAACACAGAAGTCATTTAAAAATAATTCCAAGCTGGGGAGGGAAACAACAAATATGGCTGCTGAATTGTCAATGACAGTAGCGCGGCCAGCTGTACTGGCCATCTGAGCGGCGAGGACAAATTATGACAAAACAAATGCGAGCTGTCTACAACCTTGGCGTGGCCAGTGCTACTGGCCATTCGAGTGCAAAGGGTTAAGAGCTTGAAGTTATAAATTTGCTTGTTTAGAGTGTAACAATTTTATTTGAAGTTTAACCAATACCTTTTACATTTTCCTTGATTTGTTTAGTAAACGTGTTACTGGTATGTATTTTTATCTTCATAAACAATTTATGTTTTCTACACACACTTAAAGACCAAATATCAGATATTAATTAAATTTTTATTTTAATTATGTAGCAGGTTCAGCTCTGTTGACGTGAGTGCCATACTTTTAAATAAAAAACTGCTTTTGGTCCACCAATGGCAAATATTGCTTAAAAAAATAACTAGCTAAATATGCAAATTTAATTTAAATGTAGCTTTATACCCGGGAATAATCTTGGTAAAATATTAATTAGAAATCCTTAAAAATAAAATTAATCAAGTGTGAATTGTGAAGTATGTCCGAATAAATGTATAGGTCAAAGAAAATCAATGTCAAGACAAGATTTAAAGAACAATTTGGCTTCTTCAATCCTCAAAACACTATTTAACACTAAATGTGTCGAAAAATGTCGTTCCTGTAGCGGTAAAAAACACAACATCGCTTTTTTCAATTCAACATTTCCGCCACTAAAAATCATCGTACCGCAATAATTTATATAACGTTGTAAAACTGATGTTCCAAACCAAAACTGATAACCAAAAGTCCAGAAAATGTTATAAGTAATATTTAATAAATGTTTAAAGTTTGTGTATTTCACCGCTAACAAGTAACATAATTACTTCGTAGGAGTAAAACACAATTTATGTCATTCTTCATATAATTTTCACTAATACATATTTCTGTCTAACAAATCTACAGTCATACTAAAGTACGTTTCTTCAGCAGACTTTAGAAACTTAATTACTTCAGAGTTAACTTAATTATTACTTCGTCAACTCTGAAAATAGCAGTTGTTGGATGTAAAAAGTCATTATACAATCATACCTTTAAAAAATCTTTAAAATTATAATTAATATTTTCTACAAAAAAAAATCATATCGATGTGTCCACCTCCTTTGTTGGGCTCAGTTCATCGCGACCAGTGTAAGATGCTATTTGTTATATCATGTAGTGCAGGGTGAAATGAAATACTTGTCCTTGTCTTGTTATAAGTTATAACTTGTGCTTGACTTGTTATTGTCATGGATAAAGTTTACACAGTATAATTTCATCTGTAGTAATCTTTACTTATAAAAATGCTGCATCTCTCTGTCTGGTCTGTTATTTGTAAACTTATAACTCAAGATTCACTGTCTGATTTTCTTGTAATTTTATTTCCTATGTAGGTGTGATATCTGGTCAAGTTTTAGACTATATTTTACTCAAATTTATTCAGTAATTCCGAAGTTAAAACTCTTTTTGTGACAATGATCTAAGAAAACTATCATATTTTACTCATTTTCATAAAATTTTCAGCAACAACATATACTTTTTCAGTAAACGTGATAGTACTGGTATATGATTTGAATGCTAATTTATGTTTTTAAACAATAAGTGTATTTTAATTTGGTGAATTAAAGATTTGGAAAATATAAAAAATACAGTTGTGATTTAAGGTTTGGCTGATATCTCCCATGTCATCATTGATGAAGCTCATGAGCGAGATATCAACACTGATTTTCTTCTTGCTTTGGTTAAAAGAGCCTTACAAATAAATCCAGAACTACGAGTCATCATCATGAGTGCTACAATAAATGCTGAACTCTTCCAAAAATATTTTTATGATGCACCAGCTCTTCATATTCCTGGATTTACTCATCCTGTAAAACAACAGTTTCTTGATGTAAGGAATTCAACTGATAAATTTATACACATTTGTAAAATTAGAATATTTATTCCATATTTAACTAACGTAGTTATATTAATATATTATATTTTAATATAAATATTAGTTTTTATAATTATAATACATCTGTTTCTGTAAATCAGGCGTAATGAGAAAGAATATCCTACAAAATGAATAGATTTTGGACCAAAATCAAAAAGATTGTGATGGTCACATCAACTGTTTATAATAATACTTTGTTTTATTTATAGATTATTTATCACAAGTAATTAATCAAAAGACTAAACATTTTGTAATTTGATAAGCAGTGTGTGTCCTATCATTGAATTTATATCTAAAAAAAATCCCCTAGTATGATATGAGGTTTCAATTATGTAATAATTGAAATAAACAGTTGAAGTGTTGTGTATTAAGTTCACAATACGCTAGTTCGGAAGGATTGGAGCGTGGAATATGCTGTATTGCTGGTTGTCCTTTATTTAAATTACCAGAAGTAGGTTATTAGTTTCTGAGCTTCAAATTAATAACTTAGGTGGCTTATCTAATTTGTATGTAAAATCAGTGTTCCTATAGTATTATATATTATTATAAAAGTGTTTTGGGGATAGAGTGAAAAGAGATTTCAAGGTCCTAAATTATGATTAAGTATCAGTTCTTTAGGAATATTTAGTATTAAATTTGAATCATACATAAATAATGGTAAAGTCTTTTATTTTTCATATCTATTAATTTATTATTAATATTAATATTTCTGCTTCATTGAATTTCCTTTTAAAAATATGGTGCATTTATAAACCTGATAACTACCTTGCAATCCGTAGCAACGCAGGCTACTATTCTTTTAAAAATGGCAATTTGCTGTTTGTACTTACCAATCTGCCTATGAATGTCAGAGTGATGAACTGATACATTTCATGTAATACAACCAAAAATTTAAAAAAACTTTCTCGTTTACTACTTTTTTCTTATCAAAAAACATATGAATTAAAATAGTTTTCTGGTGAAATTAATTTTATAAATTTAGATTCAAATGATTATTGCTGACCTCTGTTATTTTTGATATTTTTAATATTTCATATTATTTCATTTTATATTATTTCTTCTGGTCTCTCTTCTGTATTGTATTTGTGTTTTACATTTAAAATGGTTTACATTATATCTTGTATATATATTCTATAAATCCCTTGGTTTCAACTACAGGGATTCTGCTGTGTACTGGGACATTGTAGAATAGGTGGAAACACAAGACCAAATGATGCAACAAAAGAAGCTACAACTCTGTTTATACGATCATATGATTTTTAATCTATAATAATATATATTACTTATTTGCCAGTAAAAGGAAGAATAGTCAATTATAAATTCAAATTAACCCGAGGGATATCAAAGATACAGTATATGGGTAGAGATTATCTAACTGTGCTAGTTGTGGTGGAAGTGTTAATCACTCGTCCTTACTTTGGACACTCCATTTAACTCATGGCTTTCTGATGCAACATTGACACTTTCTGCAACATCATTTTTATACATATTTTTTATTAGGTTATAGACATATTCTTACAGAGTGTTTTGGGATTATCCCTTCAAGTGGCATTTGACCCGCTAGCAGGTCAATTCTCAACGCATGGTTTAGTCTAACAACCCAAAAACACGTATTTTGCAATTCAACATTTCGCCCACTTAGAATCGTCCTATCGCAATAAATAAAATACCGTTGGAAAGCTAATGTTCCGTAGATGCATTATCATGCAAAAAATACCACAAAACGTTATAAATAATATTCCAAAAATTGCTGAAGTTTACATATTTTTGATACGTAACGTCAAAGAATTGCGCTGAGCGGTTGTAAACAAAAATGACGTCATTTTTCTCTAATATTCCCAATTCGGTATTTCTGTCAAATAGATCGACCATAGCACTGTTCTGTAGATCACATCTTTCTCTTTCGATCTGTGCTTTCCAAATCTTTCTATCTGTCATAGATATATCTATTTTACCAAAGTAGTAACCAAACTCATTTTTCATTCGGTGCAGTTTACTAAATAACATATATCGATTATTACATCGATATTTTGGTACCGATCGTTACAGTATTTGGTAGAGAAAATTTAGATCTTTCTGTTGGTACTACTCAATACGTCTTAGAGTTAATTTTAGGTTGTTATTTCTAAGGTTGTTGTGACTTGAAAGTTACCGTTTTACTCAGGCTTGTTTGTATAGTAAAATGACGGTTTGTGATAGGCGTTGTGCGTGACGGGATTATTTCTGTTATTTTGAAGGTATGTTTTATTTATTTTTTATACTTTTGTGTATTCAAATTATAATATCTGTATTATTGTTTGTAGAATTTATTGTTTTGAGTGAATGTTATTGTCAGACTTATAAAATACTGGTGCTGTCTAGAGATAGGTTATGTTATAATCTGGTCTACCTTTTTAGCAAATTTCCATGTGTTTACATATAAAAATAATTTTGTCTAATGAAAATTTTATAAATTGATCATGTTTTTACCAAAATGTATGCAAAATGTTTATAAATTTATATAGGCCTATCTATACAAATTTTTTTATATGGTTTATATACCTATTTCTGTGGAATTTGCCTCGGTTACAGGGTAATTTTGTTGATTCCGTACATAATAACTCCAAAATGTTTCCATCTAATTTTTTTTGCATTACACACATGAAATCCATGCATCTTTCTGAGAATAAAAACTTGCGTTTTGAATAATAATTATATTTTTGGTGAATTTTTGAAAATATGCCTATCTTTTGAGCAAATTTTCACTTTTTATGTAAAAATTCACCATGTCTAATGAAAATTTTATAAATTAATAAATTAATTTTATAAATAGTTGATTTTTCTTTTTAGCAACTTTTATCCACAAATAGATTACAAATCTCCAGTAAAAATATTTTTGTATGGTGTACATTACCATTTCTATGAAATTCTTGCCTTGGTTACTTTCCGATTTTTTGCTATTTTACATAATAACTCCAAATTTTTACATCTAACTTTTTTTTTTCACTACACAGCTAAATTCTATGCACCTTTCTGAATATATTGATATTTTATAGAAGTTGTGTTTTCCATAAATATTACTATTTTTGAAAATAAGCCTAACAATTTTCGTTTTTTCGTAAACCAATTTTTGTTTTTTTGAAAATGTAACAAATTAATTTTTTTTTCCTAAATATATTCATAAATATTATACAAAACTTTTGTATATCTTGAAAAACAGTGATAAAAATTTTATTTTGGATGATTCGGGTTTTTCTAAAAAATGATACATTCATTTATGATACCTAACATACTTACTCCAAATTTGTTTCAAAAAATTTATTTTTATTACATAGATAAATTCTAAGCATCTTTCTGAGAAAAATGATATATTATAAGTTAGTTTTGTATAAAAATAATATTTTGTATTAACTTTTAAAACAAAGTGAATTAACATGCGCCACCAGCAGGGTTAAAAATATGCATAGGGTTTTTGTCTTCCTTGTTTATTTAAATGAATGGTGGTGGATGATGTTCATACTTCTGATCAGATATTAGCCTCTTTACATTATCTAAAAGTTTTTGTGATATGGGACCTCTTACAGTCTTATAATATTGTGATTTTGTTTTCTCTTAAATTTGACCATAATTTACTTTGGTTAACAAATTTTAGTGTTTTTCATCTTTTACATCGTTGTTATATAAGGTTGAATTTTACGTACTCTTTTACTTTTCATGTCTATAAAATTATTATTATATTTTCTTCATTGAATTTCCTTTTAGAAATATGGTATACCTATAAACCCGATAAGTACCTTGCAATCAATAGCGATGCAGGTTACTATTATGTTTAAAATGGTAATTTGCTGTTTGTACTTAACACCTGCCTATGGATTTCAGAGACAACTTTTTTGCTCACTGTATTTTTAATTGAATAATACAAAATCACCTACTTCGTAATTTTTTCTTCATTGCATTTGCTATTATTATTAATGCTGACATATTTTTTATTTTTCCAATTTATTTTCCCTTTACTTTCAGCTTTCTCCTTCTGTATTTTAATCCTTTCTTGCTCTTTAAACTCCTTTTTTAATTTATTCTCTTCTACTTTTCTTTGAAGTGTCATAAATTCATCACTTATGACACTGTAGAATATAATTTCAGCTTTTTTTTCCTTTTCCTTTCTTCCTTGTTGTTAGTTTTCCTTTTCATATATTCTGGTCATTAGAGTGCATATAATAATAACCTTTGGTTATTTGTTTCTTTCTTGGGGGTTTTAAGATGTTTGTTGCCTTCACCTGAAGCTTCTTCATTACCTTCATTTTGAACAGAATCACATTCATACTGTGATAGAATTAATGGCTAATGTCCCGTTTAGTTCAGCGTTAGCTTTGATCGTGTCTGTGTCATTCAAAATTACTTCTATATTTATATCCCTGATTGACTAGTCAGCTAAATAGATTCATTTATTTCAGTAAAAGTGTGTTCTTTAAATGAACAGTTGTTCATCAAAAATAAAGAGTCTTCTGCAATAGTAAGTCATCTATAAAGATTATAAAATGCTATTACTGTTCTTCCAAATCAGCTGTAGATTCTAAATTTAAATTTTTTTCTAAAACATTATTGTCCATTTGGATCTCTAGCTGGTGGAAAAAAATCTCAATCTGGAACTATTTTCAGCGGTTAGGAGATGGAACAAGTTAGCATGTCTTGTTGTGTTTTCTTGGTTCTTTTTCTTTCACTAGTTTTGAATAATTGATATTATTTTCATAAAAAGGGAACAGACCTTAATATTTAAAAGCACTGCAATGGCAGTTATTGTTATGATGGTATCAGTTGTTTTCTTAAGAAGTTTAGCAAATTCTGTCCATTGTAACTTACGTCCATAAATTTCTATTCTCCATGAACGGATGTCGTTACACCAAGAGTTTCTAATTGGATATAAAACACTGATATCAAGAGGTTGAAGACAATGTGTGGAATTTGGATCGAAGACCATTAATATTATTTCTTTTTCTTTACAAAACTCACTTATATTTAAATTTAGGTTAGAATTTAATAGGGCACATAGCCTATTATGTTTAGATAGGAGACACAGGCTTACCTTGGAATTACCTAGTAATATATAAATAGAAAAACACACAATAAAACACTAAAGTTCTGATATATTATGTAAACACTGTTCACTTTCTAAATTGGTAAAGTATAAAAAGAACACTAAATTAATGTAATTTAGTTACAGAGGATGGATTTTTGTTGAGTGTTAAACCTGGATGAATATGATATTATAATTTTTATTATTGTTAATATTCTATTAAAAACACAAAAACATATATTAACTTGGAGTAAGCCTCTTGAGAGAAGAAAAATGATAAAGGATGATTTGGGTTTCTGATTTGCGGGATATATAAACAGGACTCTGAAAGATTCTGGATTTGGAAGTTATTTTGTTGAAGAATGAACTTACCAAGGTTCACCAAAAAAGATGTGGTAGGTTATGTGTTTATTCTGTTGATACAAACTGGCATCCATGTTAAACTGACAAACCACCTACAACAAACCACCACTTTGGCAGCAGCTATCCTATAAATAAAACATGATTCCTTATAACTAGGAAATCAAAACCAAAGAGTTTGTTTCGAGGGGAGTGAACTGCACAAAATTAACACCAAAATGACATTTAGATTTGTAAAAAGGGGTTATCCTGAGAAACTGGTTAGGAATAAAATTCATTTAGAACAAAACACATATATTACCAAAAATTTTTTTTTTCATTTCTCTGGTTAACAAATAATTATCACCCAGACCTACAAAGATTAAACAACAATATTACTAAAGGAAGACTTCAAAATTCTACAAGCTTCCAACCGTACCAAGAATCTTATCACAGAACCTCCCAGACTCTTGTTTTAGACAGCCCACAAATCTGAAATGCATGTTAGTTCACCCCAAGCTTCTGGATTCCAACACACCTAACCTAACCTAACCTTTGCCATGGTTCTTTTCCATGCAAAATACAGCTTCCTTCCAACAACATCAATAGATCCTCCAGTAAAAATGATTTTAAAATTAAAGGTCATCACACATGTACAATAAGAAATGTTATCTACCAATTACAATGGAGATTTTGCTCAATTCAATATATTGGCCTAACCACAGACAACCTAAGTAACCGGATGAATGGCCACAGACATGATATAAAAATAATAGATATAGAGAACCAAATACACAACGTATTTGTCAACACGACATCCACAACTTTGTCACTTTTGATGACTGTTTCAAGACAAAAATTATAAAATCATTCCCTCCAGAATGTAACCCCTCATAACTAAGAAGATGGGAAGTGTCTCATCAATCAATCACAAAATCTAAAGAACCTCCTAACCTTAATGTTAGATGAATCATATCTTTTGTCATCCTTTTACCTCTCCCAAAAGGCAGAAAAAATTTGAAATACAGTTGAACTTGGATAATTTGAACGTCTTATTATTAATACTAACCTATTTTTGTATTTCTATTTATTACTTTAATTTAAGAAATATAATATTTGTTCTATGTAGTTTCAATGGCATAAATCATTTAAAATATTTTTACGATGTTCTCTATTTTAAATTTCAGGACACAATGGCAGAGATATTAGGAATAAATAACATCAATGAATTTTGTCAGTCTACTCAGCCAAAAGTAGACTGCAAAGTTGTTGCTAAAATGATATTATGGATAAACAATAACAGGCCAGAGGGTGGAATTCTTGTCTTTCTGCCTGGATGGGCTGAAATACAACAGACAAAGAAATATCTAGAAGATATGAACTACAATTATGACCAATTATATATAGTTCCAGTGCATTCAAAATTAAGTTATAAACAACAGAAACTAATATTTGAAAGACCCCCAAAAGGAATGAGGAAAGTTATCCTAGCGACAAATATTGCAGAGACTAGTATTACTATAGATGACGTAGTATATGTTGTAGACACAGGGGCTCAAAAAGAAGAAAGGTAAATCTTATTCTCAATTATTAACATTCATACTGTTTACAAACCAATGCTTGCAGGAGCAATATCCAAGTAGTATGTATCTTTGAGTTATTTAGATATTATAGATATATTAGATAATATATATTTATATTATTCCATTACAATCATATTATAGTTTTGAAAACAAATTTATGTTCTTAACTCTAGAGTAACGTCCTTATTATATTATCTTAAAAATTTTAGTAGTAGCTGATCTCATACAGAATTTATTCCTTGTAGTTAATAAGTAATAATAACAATTAGAAATGTCTTATGACATATTTTTTGTGTTTACCTTAAGGGCCTAATGATGCTGACAGCAACAGCAAAACATGTGTATTCTAAAGGAAAACTAATTATGTGCAAAAAATGTGGTAAGTTACAAACTAGTTATATACCAGTCATTTTTCAGTAAGAACAGATTGTGCAATGAAACCACGCTAGTCATAGACCAGAACAGTTTCAGAATCAGGCACTCTACAGATCTCCCATTTTTGCTACTAAGTTGAAAATCTCTGTGTATGTTAGTTGTTTGTTTGTGTTTCATTGTAAAATACTATGGCAATCACCAATTTCCACAGATTGTGAAGTTTGCTCTATAATTAATTTTTTGAATGCAAACATTATTCGTCAACTTGAGGAAGTGTATGGAAATAGTATATTTCACAACTAGTGGGAAAAGTGTGATTTTTCCTGGTGCGAGTCGTATTTAAATTGCAAGTCGTAGACAAGCAGTTTAAAGAGAACGAGCATCAGAAAAGAACATTTCCCCACAAGTTTTGAACACTATTTTTCACAATACTACAACAAAAAATTATTTGATACAACAGCAAAAAATTATTACAAATTGTAAAGTTTATTTACTCTTATTTACTACAAACAAACAAAAAAATTATATTTTTACAAAATCAAAATGTTACTTCATTGAATAACAAATAGCCTTAGGCCTATATTTAACAAGAATTTAAATAATGTAACAATATTCAAACGAACAAAAAAGACCAAGTTTTTATTTAAGTGGATGTTAATTGTGCATTTTGTATTATTTGTAATGTTAATTCCTTTGTTAGGAATTTTGTTTAGGACTTGAACTGTTTCTTGGTGTTGTGAGATAGTGTTTTTCATCATAAAGTTTCCTAATTCAGATTCATCTTCACTTTCTTCAAAAATGTCACCTATTGTGAATGACTTGTCATGGCTATTTTGATCAAGAAATGTTGTTCTTTCTGAGCTCGTAGATGGTTTTTTTGGGGCTATGCTTTGGTTGTGGTATGGGTAGTAGTAGTTTTAAATAGCTTTTTGGGCACATTTATTTTTCTTGTTACTGGCTCCTCTATATATCCTTCGGCAACAGCCGACGATCTCCACAAGGTATTCGGTTTGACAAGTTTAGAAAGTTCTGATAAATACACAAGTACAACCTCATCTCATTCTTCGCTAGGTTTTATGCATTGTTTATTTAACCATTTACAGAATTTTTTGTAGGATTCTTCATATTTACACTTAGATTTTGCCGGTAATGTTAGGCTGATATATAATCAGCTGATTTATCCTCACTAATGAGAATATAATTTATCCTTACTAGTGCGGATATGGCGAACTTTACCAGGCAATATACACAATAGAAAAGCCACTGATATTCCAGTAGTATTGTAAAAAGGAGTTATGATTGTGGGTAAAATGTGTACAGGCTGTTTAATGAAAGAAGAACTGATATTTGTGGTGAGTCATGAACATACCATCTGTCACCATCATCACTAAGGCTTTTGCAATGTTATAGTAGTTGTAGAACTTGACTAAAACAATTAGTACAATCAACAGAAAATCATTTATTAATCATAGAAGTTAAAAAATTTAAAATAATTCCCAAATTTTCTACTCTTGTGTTTCATAATCTATATAAAGAATGTATATTTTTCAATATTATTATATTCAAGAAGAATTTTAAGCTATAAAGAAAATATAATGTTTATTATAGAAGTTATTTGACCAATTCCATTCCCCTCTAACTGGTTGCAACACCTCTGTACATCACTCTAGACAGATCACGACACTTGTCATAGCCAGGTAGGTTAGGTTAGGTTATGTTAGTCAGGTAGAGAAGTAAGGAGAAATTCGGGGCCCAGCATATTGGTGTCCTTTTATTTAATCGCCTGGGTATAGCCCATTATATCAGTTCAAGTTTTCAACTCTAGTGACTAACTTTTTGGGGTTACTCCTCAAAGTTTTGAAGGTTTAGATCCCTACAAATATTTTGTATAGTGTGAATACATTTTTTGGAATCACCCCCTCCCCAATTTGGAGTTACAGATAGTGAAACTAACAGACAAAATTTGTTATCATATACCAGGTAACAAAACAACCTACGGTTCCACTTTATAAAGGATAAAATTTCAAACATCCTTATAAACTGTAAGTTTGTATAATTTCCAAATACATATTGGTTGATGTACCATGTTGTATGAAAACATTTACCATATATAATTAAAGGAAAATAAGTTTATAATCTAATCAGTACAATAATGGATACACAAATCTACAAAACATATAATTTGGGTGAGTTCTCTATGTTCTGAAATTAAAATTTCAAAATCAAATTTATTATCTTTTACAGAGGTAGAATGTTGTATACAGTGAAAAGTTTCCTTACAAACAATCTCTAATACATATTGTATTAGTTATACTAGTTCATTCCATTTGGTATGAATGACTAAATAAAGCCTTTTATAAATGCTCAGTTGATTGATTGATTATATTTGGAATTTAAAGGGCCTTTTAGGGGAACCAGCCCTGGCACTGCGAATGATAATCTATTGTTTATTTATTTATTATAATTGTCTTCAGAACAGAACAGCTTGTATAAGACATGTCATTATAAATTACAATTCTTAAAAATGAGTACAACATCAAAAGTATTAAAATCTAACAACTATACAGTTTTTAATAGCACAAGAACATTAATTTGAAGACGTTTAACTCAACAGAATGAAAATCAAAAGTATTACAAATCATTACTATAGATATAAAAATGTTTACAAAGATTTAACACTAAAACCCAAATAGTTTAACAAAATTTTTATCTCAAAACTCAGCCCATATACCCCGGCTCCAGTATCTGCCATTGTTTTTGAATCGTCGATATACCACACCTGGTTTTCCGTATTTACTAGAATTTGATTTTCGTCTACATGGGTTATTGTAAGTTCAAAACGTTGTGAAAACTAGTATCTGGTAACTATCTCATCAGTACCCATACTTAAAATCAGGTGGCCAATTTTCTTCATAATTCTGGCATCCCCCATATGTGAGTTTCTCTAGATGCAGCTGCAACTCAGCCTGTAGGCTACTTTTCTTGCTTCCCTCATAATAAACAGGTCAATAGGTGGAAGCCCGAGTAGTATTTCCATTGTAGCAGGTGGATGTAGTGGTCATGGCCCTGGTTGCACATAGTCAGGCCATCCTCTGGACCTTAGTCAGAGTAGTTTTGGCAAATCCCCACTCGGTCCCAACCCATCACACTACCACCTCATATCACATCATAAGTTGTATATTACCAGTGTAGATGTATCTCATCGTTGCTGGTCTAAGTACCCAGGTTCTGCCTACTGCTTTTCTTACTGCCATTAGTGATTTGTTGGCTTTTTTCGTAGCGCACCTCAAGTGTGAGTTCCAGGCTAGACTAACCTGGAACAATCTACACAGGATGAGGGCTAAGGTAGGTTTCCTCTTTCTGCAGTAGAGCTTGAAAGATTCCATCCGGGCCTAATGATTTGAATGGGTGAAAAGAATTAATAGCCCACCTAATTTTGTCAATATTGACTATTTGGTTTGCAATACACCAGTTCTTCCTAGTTGGAACTATGTAGGGAATGTCTGACCTTCGCTCCCAATCCGTTCTCATGATAACCGAGTCAGGAAAGTGTGCCCTGAGTAAGATTTCAACCGTTTCCTCCCCAGTTTCTGTAAATTTACCACTTGGGCCTATAAGACTCCCCCTCATTGGATTTAGGGGATCGGAGGCAAAGGATCTTATGAACTCTTGCTCCTTGGTTAGTACGATTTCTTTCCCCACAGAACTTCCTCGAGGATTCACTTCTTGTTTTTTAATGTTTTTGTTATACTCAATGAGGGATCGTTTTGTAAGCCTCCCATCTACCATAGTGTATGGCTATATTTAACAACTGCATACCTTGTTTCCGTTGGTCAGAGAGTCCACTATTTGGCTTGATCCTGTAACAATTTTGCTAGTTGGAAAATTTAAAAAAATTATATTTATTTATTTTTAATGTACTTAATTTATATTTACACTATTAAATAATTTTATTGGGTACCATTCTATGATTTGAAACATAGACATGTAATTAATCTTTTTCAGGATCATGGTTCCTAGGAAAATATACTTTTAGTCACATTCAATTTCAGATATTTTTGGAAATACTCAAATTTAATATTCTTTTCAATATTTTTACCTGAATATATATAAATCAATGTTTACTAATTATGGAAGTACTTCCTAAAAAACATATAGAATATACACATGCATAAATTTCTAAAATAAAATGTTCAAAAGTATTTTCAATTGTTTTCAAAATTACAAGTTTAAATAGTGGGTCCTTAATTTAATCAAATAGTCCATGTTTATTAATCCTAATTCTACACAATCCGTCTGATACATTATAATATTTTCTCAATTTAATGTTGTTTATAATGAAATTGATATATGTATCTGATATTCTTTGAGTTATTATTGTATTATCAGTTTTACAAATTTTACGTTTTTTAATATACTGTAGGTTATAAAAGTTTTAATGTAGGCGTCTATTCCAGGAAGCAATTACTGATTTTATTTTAGTTCAAGATAAAACTGTTTTATTATGAATAGCTCATTCGAAGCTTTAATCTTGAAACGAAGCAAATATGAGATGAAGAGCCTAATGAGAAGGTCTTGTAGTAACGAGAGAGTCAACATGGCCACTCTCGCCGAAGGAAGGTGAGCAATTAAATCTACAAGAAGTATTCTATTCCAGCCAGACTGCTAAATGCTGTGATTGGTGGATATTTTTGGCCAATTAGGGATAACCTGACAATTATATTAGAGCACTAACACACCGCACTGAATCTAATGTTTTAATTTTGTAGAATTATTGTTTTTTAGTTTAACACGTGTTACCATGATTTATTTAAGAATTTCAAAAGGAGAGATCCTTAAGAGTTTCATTTTTGGAACCAGGTTGGTAACATGTTTGAAAGAGAAGAATTAGAATTTCAATTGACCTGTGATTTATTTAACTGTGGACAAAATCAAGTTAACCATTTACACAAAAATTTAACATAGATTAGCAGATTGACTTATTTAATAAGTAAGTAGAACTATCTGAAAGGTAACAATTGAAAGTATTTATATATTTTTTTTACATTATTATACACTCCAAAAAAAAAGAAAGTTTTACACATTATTTGAATTAACCCCCCCCCCCCCCATACAATTAGTTACTGAGTGAATTTTAAAAAGACAAAAGAAACAATTCATCAAAATATTAAGAGTTACAAAATTTACTTTTAAAATTACGTATACTAAAGTTAACAACTTTTGACCTATGAATTACACATAATATATGACAATTTATTAATTAAACCTCTAAAACTTAAGTTGGCCAACTGAAAAGAAAAATTAGTTTTAACCATATATTTTAAGAAAGGTAAATTAATTTATTCAGATTATATATTAAAAAATATATATATTGACGTCAATTGTTTTTTTTAATTTTGAAGATTAACCTCTTTGGGGTCGTGAAGGCGAAAAAGCATGCGTATCCCATCCATTTTTATTTTTACGTTTTGTACATATATTTTTTTTTACAAAAGAAATTTTACTACGTCTAGCTCATCAAACATTCGAAATTATTCTACAGACACAGTTCAAGTTTATTTTTCACTAAGTTAACTCTCAGACTAAATTGTTCATTATTTTGCCTTTTTTTGTTTTTTATGACTTAGGAAGTCCTCAGTTTTTTGCATGAACTTGAAACTCTGTTAGAATTCAGTTTCTTGTTCCCTCTTGCTTAAACCAGCTTTTGCTGCACAAAAAATACATGTGTCTATTAACAAAGCACGAAAACTCCTAGACAGATTTATGAGCAACATATTTTTCTGTATTTAAGTTATATTTTTTAAAAAAAAGGCAATTTCTTTAAATGTAAAATGCTACATATATGTATTTACAAATAAATTACAAAATGACTTTCCATTATTAAAGATAGAAAGGAAGCTTTTGCTTTTGTCTGAATTTTAAACTTGTACATTTTACAAGTAATTCAATATTAGTTGCAATTAAAATAAATGATTCACTAATTAATGCTTTGATTTTATAATTAGCTGAAGATTATAAATTTGATTTTATAATGAAGATTAATTACTTTGATTTTATAAAGATTATATGAATTTACGCTTTAAAAGAATTTACAGATAACTTAAAATTTAATTATGACTAAAGATTTCTAAATTTTACATTCCTGAAATAAAAAATACATATTTTCTTAATATGGTCAACTTAATTTACTCAAAAATGAAAATCTTTGAGTTACCTGGTATGATGAAACATGTTTTTTTGAAGGTCAGATGTTATGAGAGACGGTAGATATGCACACCATTGAAGTATGTACTTTCACACATGATTTTAGTATCGGTTTTTTTTTTAAATTATTATTAATCTCGCATGAAAAGTGTGATTTATATTGATTTATATTGAATAACTTAAGGAGACTATTAAACAGACAGAAAAAATGGTAGCGTGCGCACAACATTACATTAGAACCGAACCTTCTAGACTCTGCCCTTGAAGTTTATCTGCTCAGGGTCAAGTGCAGAGTCATATCGCCCGAGGCTGCGTTCAAAGTCTGTCCACCAGGTTGCAGTAGCTGATGGACGCCCATGATTAGGGCATTCGGAAATCATAAAATTAAATCTGCAAGGTTGATAATTTAGACGTTACACACGTTAACTGCCACGCCGACCCGAGCGAGTTGGCACAGTTTCTGTGGGTAGAGCAATCTGCCGACTCGATCGGGCCGGCATCTCAAATACGTCATTGTTGTTGTTTTGCTCGACTGCAACACTAGAGCGCATTCTAGTGGGGACAAGCCGTACTATTTGGACATTGCACATCCTATGTTTAAACGCAGAACACTCGGTTCCCAGTTTAGATTTATTTTATAACTCTTTTCGCTGTTGAAAAATGCAAACTTTCACGGTTCTATCGGGTCGGCACTTTTTTTTTTTAAGATAAAACAACTCCAAGTTATATGAAAACTGGTTTCAAGCTGTTAATATGTAAACAATTAATATAATGGTATACATTAGTTATTATAAAAGTGTTAGTAACATATTTTGGTTGATGTATTATACCAAGTTAACTAATTTTCCGAACTAACTAATGTTCGGCGGAAACAAGTCGTGGCCCGATCGGGTCGGCGCCTTCACTTTTAAGCGAACTTGCGACAAAACATGAATGTGCCAGCCTGATCGGTCTAAAACTAACCTTCAATATCTCCACATGAATAATTGAAGAAAATGTAAATAAATAGCCTTTGTAACAATAAAAAATCGATATCAGCAACAATACACCAATAATTCAAGTTGGCACTACAGGATTTGGTAGGACCCTCTTATGGTGGCAGTTAACGTGTTAACTTTAAAAACTATAAAAGTTTACAATGTTTATTTATTTTATGGTATTGTATTAGTAGTAATATAATATTTAACTTTTTCTATTCATACAAATAATTGTTTACTCGCGGTTCTATAACATTAACCAATTTTGGAACATTGTCTGTCCGTCCATATAAGGCTACGAATATACGATTGTAATAATACGAGAGATGACGCAAGTCCCGATATCATATCTCACTTACGTCACATATCGAACCAAGTGTGAATCCTAATTAGAGACCCAATAATGTGAAATGTTACAATCCCTATTCATTCTCTGTGTAAGAGGAAAATTTTTATGAGAGGAGTCCATAACGATATTAGTCAACCTACTCGCTGCAAGTTCTAATTCTTTAATTCTTGTGAGTTACTGATCAATCTCCTAAACACTTGAAGGATGATTTTAAAGTTTACCTCATATGCCCCCCCATTTGGTGTTCCTGGGATTCCGAAACATGTAAACTGATATACTTGGAGTTCTATAATTATTTATCTATGGTTTGACATAGACAGTTCATTTAACACATACCATTTACTTACAAAAATGTGTATACCATGGTTCCAAGTGTTAGACCCAAAAACCTCATTTCTTGTCTTAGTAACAAAGGTAGGTGTATTTCCTTTATTAAAAATATAAAGATTAGATAGTACAATATAAGAAAGTAACAACTCACCTTTATTGTTTGTGTCACTGCTGCCACACACTGTATGATGTGCGTTGGCATCTGCTCCCACCAGAAGCTCAAAGTCCCCACGCCTGCAGTGCTCAACCACCTTGAAGATTGCGGGTGGTGGATTGTCACCTAGATCGTGTGGTAAGTATGCTAAAGTGAAAAGCTTTTGATTTCTTGAGCCCACATGTAGGTCAGTGCTTACCACTGTAATATCTATGCAACATAAAGAAGATAAAACAAGATCTCTAAGTTATTCCTAACTACTATACAGGTTTTAGGTTTATTAGTAGATTTATCATACATTGACTTTTATTTATTTTATTCTGTTGTTGACAAAAATAATTTGTATACCAAGAGTCCTGAGAATCATTTCTTCGTAATGTCAAGATGTTCAACTCTATCCCTAAAACAGCATTCCCTGAGTGCCTACGTCCTGCTACAGAGTTTGAAGAGTAGATTCTACAGGGGTGTTCTCATCCCCTATTTCCTCCATCTTCATCTGATTGCTTATCCTTGGTTTGTCTTTTGCAAACTCCCCAAAGTCATTTACTTTTTCTGGTTTTTGGATTTCATAAAAGTCCCACGAGTAGCAAAGGAAGTAGACCCCCACTTATACAGAGCCCCACATATATAGTTAAGGCTAGATTGAAATTGGAGTTCGCCTGGTATCCAGAGTTCACATGTTTACGATCAGACTTCCCTCTGACCACGCATCCATTGGCATATGCTGTTCTATCTGGGATTGGGGAAATAGGCAGATTGTGAAGATAGTTGGAGTCAAGAATAAATGAATGTCCATATGTGGCCAGAGCATCTTGGGACAAAAGCAGAAGAGGATAGGAAACTAAAAAAGGTGAAACACAAGCTAAATATTAAGCATGCTGAAAAGTGTTTCTGATTGCATGAAGGAATTATAAGGAGAAGGGTAAATTGTCCACATATACTGATGGACATTCGGTTGCCAGAGCCTCATCAGCAATTGCAGTGTGCATCTGTAACAAGTAACAAATTACTTATCGTGAAGATGAGGTTGACACGTGAAATAGGTTGGGAGAGCCTATAGCTATTCATCCACATAATTTGCACCCAAATGCCCCATTACAAAAGCTTATATGTTACAGAAAGTTAAAGTTAATTAAAGGTCAACATCTATGTAAAAAGTAAAACAAATTCTAAATTCAGTTATATGTACACCCTACAGAATAAGAAGTTTTGTATACTACTACACAAAACACATTTACAGTATAAAGAAAAATCCTGGTCATCTAAAGTACAAAATCTATAATATTTTCCTGAATGAAAATTTTGTCAAATATTCATATTTAAAATAAACAAATTATGAAATAAAGGTATTGCACTTGAACAAATCATTAAAAAAATCCTTCAATTATAAATTAAACAATGTATAGAATTGGACTTTCAAAATCACTACTTATACGTATACTGTACACTTGAATAAAAGTTTTCATATATGTTTAAATTTCAGCACTATAAGACCAGATGTCTTGTTTTCGAAGTATTCTTGTTTCTTGTTGTATTATTGTTTCTATATGAAAAAGTAAAGTAAAAATTATGTACAAAACATACCGAAAATAAAGGCACATGACAAATATACCACAAAACTACTGCAGATTTGAACAAAACCTAATATTTTTAACACTGTTTATACTTATTAATGAAACTGTACACTTTATCAAATCTCCAAAGAAAATAAAAACTGGGAATAAGTAAGACTGTCTGTACTTACTAATGAAACTGTAGACCTGCATAAAGCTCCAAAGTAAGCCAAAAATGGGCATACATAATACTGTCTATATTTATTAATGGACTAGAGGAACCACCAATAATGTGAAATGCATGAGATTACAACTGACACGTTAACCCTACAACTGTTCCATGTTAAAGGTTTTATTTTCTTAAAAAATTCATAAAATATATTATTTTTATACAAAACCTAACTGAAACGGTTTTGGAGTAAGTATGTTACATGTCAAAAACGAAGTTATCACTTTTCAGGAAAAACCTGTATCATCCAAAATCAAAAACTTACCACCTTTTTCTAAGATATACAAAAGTTTTGTGTAATATTTGTGAATTTATTTAGAAAAAAAAAGAAAAAAATTTGTTACCGTACATTATCAAAATTTAAAAAAATATTTTACGAAAAAAGGTAATTAGATCACTTTTTTTTTTTCAAAAAATCACTAAAAATAGTAATATATATCTTTTACAAAACATCTATATATCATTATATTAAGAAAGGTGCATAGAATTTAACTGTGTGTGAAAAAAAAAAAGATAGATGTAAAAAAATTAGGGTTACTATGTAAAATAGTCAAAAATCCGGGTATAAAATAGTAAATATAAAAATAGTCGGTAAAGGCCGGGTAGACGCAACCTTGAAATTCATAGATGAGTGTTTAAATAGAATTGACATCGCAAAATATACTGTACTAGTACCACTCTGAGAGTTTGAATTATCCAAAATATAATCGAATTATCCACTATTTTTAACATTGTTTATTATACAAAATGCCAGGGACTAAACAAAATATCCGAATTAAAAATGATTTCGAATTACAGTACAACCTCGTTTATCCGGACTAATTGGGACCGGAAGTGATCCGGTTAATCAAAAATCCGGATAATCCGAAATTATAGAAAGATAAATAAAACAAAATATAAAATGATAACTTACTATTTATAAGTCATGAAAAAAAAAAAACACAATATTTACACAGTCATTCAATTTACACAATACACGAAATTACACAATGTACTGTAAATGACGAAAAACATTTGATTTACACACCTGAAATATTTACACATGCTTTTAATTTATACAGGGTTTAGTTGTTATTTACAAAAAAAGTCATTTATCTTCCTCTGTTTTAATTTGGTGTGACGTTTCAATGCGGCCCTGTCTATACGATTCAATGCGTCTAACTTTTGGGACATTGTAAGCACATTACGTTTTCGTTTCGTCGCCATTTCCACGCACAAACGCTAACACACGAATATAAATAAATAGCAGTAACAACGCCCACCTCTAAATACTATGCCGATTCTCATTCACGTCCTCGATACTCCCGACTGGGGATGTGATGTGCCAACTGCCAAAAAAAAAAGAACGGGGGTTCCCAAAGCTGGCGGCACCGCTTTAAGATGTGACAAAATGTTCACATTTACTGATTTACACCCTTAAGTCTTAGCAACCCGACAACAATAAAGTTGTAAAAATGACATGATGGTTTATGATGCGTTGTAAACATGCACCTGGTTTGTATTTATTTCACAGTTGTACATTTTCTTTAAGGACGTTACAGGCATCGTCATTGTATTACACTTTCTAAAATATCAGGCATTCTTTATTTTTTTTAAAAAATTCCGTGACATTTCCCTGACTTTCCAGAAAATTCAAATTCCCTGACTTTTCCCGGTCGCTAGACACCCTGAAATACTATTAACCGTATCCGATCAAAAATGTAAAGAAACTAAACACGGCACAGCACGATATGGTAATGATGTATTCCGGTCGCTAGCACGTGATAGACTACCCGCCGGCATAGACAATAGACAAGGTCACTGTCATGCCGCATTGGGGTAGGAGGATGGTGACGCAGAGGTCATTGCTCCTCCACTTTCTCTTCCCAGTGCATCAACAACCCGCCCTAATACCTCGAAGCGACACTGTAGTGTTGAGGAAATCACGTTTTTATCAACATTAATGTAATAGCAGATATTTCTTGTTGAAACTCCATATTCAAGGATAAAATAAAGCAAAACCTTAAAGTTTCAAAATATTATAAATATTATTCAAAATACAGTAATTATTAAAATATTTTGAAACTTTAAGCTTTTGCTTTATTTTATCCTTGATTAAATTTTTTATTTTTTGTTCCGGATCGATCCGGATAATCCGGACATCCGGTTGAATGAGGTCCGGATAAACGAGGTAGTACTGTATAGAAGGTCGAGTTATTGAATTTCAACTGTATTACTTTGAACATAATATAGTTATAAACTTCCCTAATCATCCATTAATTACCATCAATCTTCTATAATTATTACATCCTATTGTCCCCAATACATTGG
This sequence comes from Aphrophora alni, assembly GCA_963513935.1. Lineage (NCBI taxonomy): Eukaryota > Metazoa > Arthropoda > Insecta > Hemiptera > Aphrophoridae > Aphrophora > Aphrophora alni. The sequence continues at coordinate 59,192,862 of OY740770.1, read as the reverse complement.
ACTCTCTCCGTTTCCATTATTACATCATCTTCATTTCTATCAACTCTTTGCACATGGGTTCATAAATTGTCACTTTTTCAGATTCCAACATTATATATATATATATATATATATATATATATATATATATATTCACACACACACACACACATACACCATCCAATAGCAATACTGTTTAGGTTGCACAGTAACATTTAGGATTTCATATATGTGGGGAGTTTTATATAAAGTGTACAGTTGTTTTATTATAAACTTGAGTCAAGTGAAAAACCCTACAGTATCATCCGATTAATATTGTTATTCAAATTTTATTATAAGTAGGTAAAAGAGTGTGTGCATTCTCAGGTGTTTTGTTCACGTGTATAATAGTTTACAAAATCTTATAAAGCATCCACATCTTCATTTGATCTGTACATTTGTGCAGTAGTTTAAGTTTTATACTAAGATGGAAATATTTAAGTTTGTGGTTAAACTTACCTAGATTTAATTTATTTTATTTGTTGCCATTACATTAGTATGACATCACAACTTACCATCGTCAATTGTCGTATAGTTTAAAATGATGACCGTTTTGGCTATTCAGCCATTCTCAAGTTTATTATTGGAGAAGTTTCTACGTTGTCATGGAACAATCAACAAAAACACTTTCACAAACATTTAAATAATATTATTATAAAATACTTACTTAATAAAATACATGTCTGGTGGCCCCACTGTCTCGCACTCAACTTGATAATTGACGACGGTAAGTTGTAATATTATACTAGATTTAATGTCAACTCTATTTTGATTTCATAGAAAAAGTTGGTTTTTAATGAACCAACCATACATATGTAGTATGTATTGTGAGCAACAATTATATTCTTATATTGTGGGTACACAAAAAGTCTTATAGGTCGAGGTCTCTAGGGGTAAAACCTGCTTCTAGAACTCATAATAATATTATTTGACTTACTAGTAATAATGCGCCTCACTCATAATATATCACAAATTTATAACATTATCACATTGTGTATAACCTGACCACAAATATTTGTATACAAATTGAATACACTCTACTAAGATATTTTACCTCTCTTTTATAAATAACATTAACATTTGTAAGAAAATGTTAATTTTTTTAAAGACTAAAATAAAAACCAAATGAACAAAAATATTTACATATATAATATGTAGTAACAATAAGTGGCTGTTTACTGTTTACCCTAATACCACCTAAAAAACTAAAATTCCCACTTAATACTGTATCATGTAAAAGAACTCTTGTACTTTACTTATCAACCAAAAACAAGTTGTTTGAACGATTTATATAGTACTAGTAACACTTATAAACAAAGCTTACTTCACCGTCTACCAGCATATTTTAATGAGAAAAATAGAGTTTAATTAGCACAAAAATGAAATTTAATGTTTAAATAAGAACTAATGCATTATGAATTACAGTACTGATACCTAATGTTCAAATTTTTAACTATATGTAGCAAGGATTTAGGATTGTAAAATATATTGCTGAGCCTAATATTGAAATTGGAACTAAATTAAATGATTCTGTACAAACTCAAGACTCGCTATTTTAGATCTTAGTAAGTTGTACTTGAAATGAGAGTGGTTGGAGTTATATTGTAATTCTTAATGTTGGTTTTAATTATGTTTTTACTAATATATGAATAATCCTATGGTAATTAATAGAATACAATTGGAGTTAATTCGCCACTATGTATTAAAAAGATATATTTTATTTCACTTTATTCTATATTGTAAACACTAGACTTCTATTTAAAGGCTATGTCATGATTAAGTGGGCACAAGACTTCATATTAAATGCTTTTGTAAATAGGAGAAAATTTAAAAACTTTTTTATTTTTCGTAAAATATTTTTGAAAATCATGAATTGAGACGTATTTACTTCGGGAATATCTCAAAATTAAAGGAAAAAATCGAAAAATACTTTATATATTTCTGAGTATCTAAGGCAGTACCAAGTTTTTTCCTGAAGGTCAATTTTGCTTTGATTTTTTCCCCAAAAAATTTCCCCAATTCTGCACACCTTTAAACTTTAAAAAAACATTTTGTTAAATGTTCTTTAAAATGAATAATGTTCCAAGACAGGAATGTTCCAAAGTTTTCTACAAAAAATAAGATTTTTTAGCTTTTACCCCTATAACTTTGTCAATTTTTATCATATGAATTTTTTTTTTAATACAAAATATAAACTGCAAACCATCGACAATGATTTTTTTCTATGTGGATTAGTTTTGAAAATATTCTTTAAAAAGTGGTTACTTAATATATGGAAATTAATGTATTTCCTTCCTATAAACACAAGTCTGAGATCTTTTCTGTGCTATCTGTGTGACTAATTGTTTTGGGGGGGGGGGTTAATATTCATGATCTAGAAATTGAGATTTCAAGCACATTTAGGGCTACAGTAGTAGTTTAATGTGTGTACAATTTTTTTAAATAATTCTATCCAACAGTGCTCACATCCACACGAAAATAGCATTGTTAACCCAAGAATTGTTATATTATTGATTAATATAACAATTATAAATTGAATTATGATAATGCAGATAAATACTAAACAATTCAAATTTAGAAAGATTTTCCATATATATTTGTATGTTTTATATTAATATATTATAATAATATAATAAAACAAAAAATTATTTTCTATGTAGGCTAGACATCAGAGCAGGAGTTGCATGTTTAGATAATCATTGGGTGTCAGAAGCGAATGTCAAACAGAGAAAAGGACGAGCTGGGCGTGTTCAACCTGGTGAGAGTTTTCACCTGTACACTAAAGACAAATTTTATAATTTGGATTCTTTTCCCACTCCTGAAATATTTCGAGTACCTCTTGAGAAATCTGTTTTGGATTGTAAGGTTAGTAACTGTTTTCTGTTGTTGAAATAATCCTCATCCTTCAATAATCTTGAAGAGTTACTAAATCCTTTGTTTGAACACTATAGAATATTTTTAATTATAAATAAACACACATTACTTTTATTGCCTTAATATAATAATACAGTGTTTTATAAAATCCATCCTTAATTCATTTTTAATTGAAATTTTTTTTTTTAAATATCATTGTATGGAATCATTTAAAATGTAGTAACATCTTAGTAATATCATTGCAGAATCTCCAATAAAATTCTTAAAACATTAGTCGTAATAATCATCATAAAACTCCCAAACTACTAAAATAATTAAACAATCGTCGCATAAAATCATCAATTCCCTAAACTCAAACAAATCAAAAAATCATTAAATACTCCTTCGTTTATTAAAAGTTCTTATCACAAAACCTCATAACACAATAACATTTCCTCCTCTAAACCAAAATATTTATCATAAACACCTTTTTCAAAAATAATTGATAACTTCCCACTTACATTTTTTCCTTAACTTCCAACAAACAAACTAATTTTTATTCAAACACATTACATTTTAAAAACTCAATATTCCTCACTAAAAAAAAAAATCATCTTTATTATCTATTTAAAAAAACAAAACTTGTAATAATGATAATGGCCTTAAGTAAACCTTCTTAGTTTATTTTCGTTCTAATTCTTGATCTAGTACAATTTAAAGAATCTCGTACAGTTATTCAATTTAAAAGAAACATGTTTTTGAAAACACCATTTTTTAATTCTACTAATCTAGCAAAGATTTATGACATCTATAAACATTTATTTTTAACAAACAGTTTGTTTTTAGTCAACTGGTTGCTCGGCAATTTTGTTAGGACATCCTTACCCAAAATTATCAAACAAAGAGGGGTTATGTGTCTCTCTGTTACACCTAGCAGTTGAAATTTGTTGTCAACAGGTACTTCTTACCCCTGCAGCTGTATAAGCTAACACCATATAACAAAATTAATTTTCTTTTAATAGAATATTTGAATGTCCAATTTCTCTTTAATTTGCCCCACGTTGTGAAGCTATTTTATAACTATTATTTTAAAAATTAGATTGTAAAATTTTCATTGATTTCCATTAAACATTAATATTGACCCTACTTAGTTCAAGCCAATAGTTGAAATTTGGAATAGAGATAAATTTGATTTTTACTTATGAATAGTTTTCTAAATTCTAAGTCTAAAATTATTAAAATGAAAAATTAGAGATTAGTTAACAATATCACTTTAAACAGTTATTTATTAATTATTATAATACAAAATTATATTTGATATATTTTTGATTAGTCTTTGATCTTTAGTAATTACAATTGGAATAAATGTTCATTCAAATGCCTCTAGGCTTAGCTCAGTCTATATAGTAAAATTTATATTTAAATATATATTTTAATTGGTTCAATTAATCTCGGGATAGGCACTCGGCTGGGATGATTGTATTATTTTATTTTTAAAAACGCATATATAAATTGTAGTTAAAGTTTATTAAATTTTGAAAAAGGAATTTAAATATTCAAGTTCTTATAATGGTTACTTAATAGTTCTAGGCCTTTAATAAGGTTCCTTTTAAATTGATAAAAAAAGAAAAACGTTTAACTGTTATTAGACAGAATATACCAAGTTCTGTATTTGCACTGCTTTTATTCACTGTATTAAAAAAAAGAAAAAACAAAAAAAACACTTATTAATTATAAAAAAACTTTGGAGGTGGAATTTTTGGCTTCTTGCTATGTCGAATGCTACAATGTTAATAATAATTTTCATATCTAAGCGGGTTTTTGCTTCGTTGCGGAGGGATCTCTTCTCTGCATCGTTTGTTGAAGTGCCGATCGTCTTCCGCTGTTGTATATAGTCCTGGTATTTTATACCTTTTCTGGATATTAGGCAATTTTTGATTATACTGATACACTTTTACATTCATATTGTTTATAATAATTCAATTTATGGGTTAATTAGTTATTATTTAAATGGTTAAATGTTGTTTCTAATTGTGATTACAAATATCAGCTGGGCGTTTATTTACTAAGTCATTCGATGGAGGCTTTGGCTTTTTATTTTACCCTAATTTTATTTCTTCTTATTTATTAATTTATAATGCTTAGTCTCAGATGTTATTTGTGCTGTTATAATGCCCTTCAAACTGATTTTTGATGGGGGAACCGAGTCTAAAATCATTTTGTGAAGTACAAATAACATCTTTTCTTTAACTATAAACATGTAACAATGAACTAACTTAAACTTGGTAATAATAAAATGACTTAAAACTAATAACAATTCTTTCATCTAACATGGTTAATAATATCATTTTAATTCACTTTTATGGCTGTTGATCGGGGTGGGGACTTATATGTAGTTCTTACGATTATAGTTTTTTTTTTTTTTTTTTTTTTATAGGGAACATTGTCTTGATGTAGGGTCTTCACTGGGTTTCATATACACTGGGACATTGGGGTAGGTTCTTCATGATTTGTAGTTTGTACGTTGCACTTGGTGGGATGGGGTTGGGACTTATGTATAGTTCAATAAGATTGTAGTCTTTTGGTTGGGGCACACACATATAAAATTGTTTTCACTTCACTTGGGCTATATTGTTTCTTGGTTTGGGTTTTATAATACATGTGAATTATTTGGAGTTTCTTCAATACATTAAGCAACATTTATCATGTTTAATATATGTTGGGTGGCTGTTATGTTATGGTTTGTGTATAGGTATATTTATATTTCGTCGTCTTTCTGTTCGGGTATAGGTTGATGATATGGCTTTAATAATGATACGTGGTAGGGACCATAAATTTTCTGGTGATCGTCGACTAAGGTGTAGGTGGATTTTCCAATTCTTTTATGTATTTTCAACGGTCCGACATAGATGGTAAACAGTTTGGCAGTTTCTCCGTAGCATAAGCTTGATTGTGGGAACGATTTTAGTAATACTAATTCATCCTCCTTAAAAGTTGTAATTTTGTGGGATGAGTTGAATTTTGCAGCACGTTTGTCTTGGATATTTCGAATTTTGGTTTTAGTTATTTCTAATTTTTGCTGAAGGGGAATCTGTTTTTTAAAAGGGCTTTGGATTACTTCTGTCCAAAATCGTTTGTCGGTTATGTTTAGCTGTAGTTCGTTTGGGGTAAAGCTGGTCGTCTCATGTCGGACTTCATTTAGGAAATCGTTTATAGTTGGTATGTAGCTTGACCAATTTTTGTGGTTGTTAGAGCAATATGTCCTTAAACAACGTTTGATCTCTCTGATTGGACGCTCTGCCATGTTGGACATCGGATGGTGGACTGGGTTCAAGATATGTTTGATGTTGTTTTCTCTTAATTTGTTGGTCCATATGTTGCTCTTGAATTGGGTTCCGTGATCTGACAAAATTTTGATTGGTTTTCCGCAAGTTGGTATGTAATCATTAAACATTCTGTCTGTTATGGCTTGTGATGTGGCTCTTTTTAGGTTATATAATTTGACAAATTTCGTGAAGGTGTCCAGAATTATAAAAATATATTGCACGCCTCCTTTGCTTCTCGGGAGCGGTCCTATTAAATCTGTGGCTAGTAGGTCGCCTTTTCTGCTGCTTTTGACTCCACTGCTCTCGCCGTATAAAGGATGGTTATTGTACTTGCATTTCTGGCAGGTGTCGCAGGTTATTAGTAATTTTTTAATACATCTGGCCATATCCTTAAATATAAAATCTTCCTGGAGTATGGTTAGGCATTTTTTCGCACCGCAGTGTAAGTAATACTGGTGGCATTCCCAAATTAAATTATTTATCAGTTTTCTTGGTACTACGATTAACCATGACTCGTTGTGTTTTTGATATAGGGTATCGTTGTGTATCTTGAATCGTTGATTTTGCGTGCTTTTTTCATCTTTGTTATAATTTTGTGCTTTTAAATAATTTTGTTTTAGGTCTAAATCGTTTCGTTGTAGTTGGGGAAGGTTCTTAAGATTTTCTAAAAGTTCGAAATTATATTGTCTGTTTAGATTTGCCACTATTAGTTCTGAGGGGTTGTTTATGGGACTCTCTATGTTTTCGTCTGTTCTTATTCTGCTGATGAGATCAGCTAAAGTATTGTCTGCTCCTTTGCAATGTACAATTTCAAAATGGTAATCTTGTAAGGCAAGGATCCACCGTGTTAGTCTTGCGTTTAATAATTTGCATGTTTTCAAAAAGGTTAACGCTTTGTGATCTGTGATGACTGTAAGTTTTGCGTTCAGAATGTAGTGTCGTACCTTTTGTATACAGTATACTACGGACAATAGTTCCTTTTCTGTAGTAGTGTACTTGAGTTCGCATTTCTTTAGAGTCTTGGATATAAATAGTATAGCCCTTTTATTGTTGTCCTTATCAATTTGGAATAAATGTCCTCCTATGGCAACATCGGAGCTGTCGGTCTGTAGGTAGTATGGTTGGTCGGGTATGGGATGGCTTAAGACGTTGGTTTGTAAAAATAATTTTTTAATCTCTTGAAAGGTTTGTTCTTCCTTATGGGTCCAGTTAAATTTCACCTTTTTGGATGTTAATTTCATCAAGGGTTGCACTGTTTTTGCATATTTGTCAACAAATTTATTGTAATAATTGATGCCCCCTAGGAAGCGTTTTAGTTCTTTCCTAGTGGTTGGGGAGGGAAACTTTTGGAAACACTTTATTTTTTCTAAGTCTGGTTCTAAACCTTTTGTCGTCAAATAATACCCTAGGAACGGTACTTTGTCCCTACAAAAGATGGATTTAGACAAGTTGACGGTCATGTTTGCATCCTTTAGCTTTTCGAAAACTTTTTCTAAGTGTTGGAGGTGTGTTGTGAAGTTTGGGGAAGCAATGCATATATCGTCTATATATACTAACGAAAAGTTCTCGATACTATTTCTGAACACTCGGTCTAAAGCTCTCACAAGCGCGGCTTGTGATGTTGATAGGCCGAAAGGGGTGACAATATACTGGTAGACTCTACCTCGGAACTGGAATGCTGTATAAGGCCTGGAGTCGGGTTCTAGTTGGACTTGCCAGTATGAGGATGTTAGATCTAGTGTCGTCAGCCATCTAGAGTCGGTCGCTTTGGCCAATAACTCGTTTATACTCCTGTTGCATTCGTAGTCGGGCGTTATTAGGGAGTTTATTCTTCTCATGTCTAGATATACCCTTAAGTTGCCAGTTTTCTTCTTCACTATGATTATAGGGTTGATGAATGTGCTGTTGGACGGTTCTATTATATTGTTTTCAAGCATATCGTTTATCTCCTGCTCGACTGCGCTTTGCAGGTTTATAGGGATGGGGGAGCTCTGGGCTCTATAATTGTCTGGTCGTTCTACGTGGATATGGTGTTGGTATTTGTTGCATCTCCCTGGTTTGTCGGAGAATATTTCTTTGTACCTGCATACTAAATTGGCCATTTGTATTTGTTGATCATAATTTAAATTTTCATTTGCCTTAAACATATCTATTATTTCACTGAGTTGATTATTTTCATTTTTATAATTACTTATTGGAGTTTCAATATTATTTTCATATTTTATATCATCGTAGCATACCATTCTGCATTTTGTTCCTTCGTTTTCTTCACAGTCTAACTTCAATTGCAATATTTCGCTCTTTGCGTTAATTATTTTAATTGTATTGTCGTCGAAGTTTAAATCCATCTTCATATTACTTATCGTGTCTATCCCAAAAATACATTCTTTAATCAAATATGGTACAATCACACACTGTACATCGAACTCGAATTGTTTTATTTCTGCTTTTAGCATAACTACTTGTGAAATTCGTTTAGATTTATTATTTAAGGCGGTTGTTATGAAAGTATTGCTGACAGGTAATTGTTCAAAATGGCCTAATTTATTTTTATTATTTATGAACCACGTCTCTGATAAACAAGTAATGTTGCTACCTGTATCGAGGAGGGTATTGGTGTTAATTCCATTTAGTTTCACGTTGATGACCGGACATTTGTAAATTGTAGGTGGCTCGTTGTTTCCGTCGTCTTCTTCTTGTAGGAGGAATTCTCCATTACAATATAAATTCGATATAATAACTTCGTCTTTGGGCTGTTGTCCTTCTTCGGTTTCTGGCCTATTTCCGATTTTATGTTTAATTTCTTGCACTGGAGTGGTTGGTGGATTGCTGAAGTCCTCTTCTTCTTCAGAATCACACGTGTAGCCATAGACTTCATTTTGTTTTTGACCTAAACCAGTGCGTTGGCGTTTAACGCGGTCTGATTAGGGTCGATTTCGGGTTCAGAAGCAGGTTTGGTTAGTGTGGGTGGCCTGGTAGTGGTGGCGATCATCTGACAGACATTTTGTTGTTCCCTTGTTGGATATACTGTTTCTCGCTGCTGTTGGTATGCTGGTCGGTTTTGTTGATGGAAGTTTGTTGGTATAGGACCTGGTTGTCTGTCGTAAGTAATCCTAGGTGTGTATCTGGTGTTGTTGTACATGTGTTGTCCATTGTGGTATGCAGGTCTTTGGGTTGGCTGTTCTCCAGCTTGGTTTCGGTAAGGGCGGTTTCTGTAATTTTGAGTGGTGTCGTTCTGCAGTGTATTCCGGTAGGATGGGCCTCGGTTGCTGTATTGATTGTTGTTGTTGCGTTGGAATAATTGGTGTTGTCGAGCTGTCGTTGTAGTACTTGCTCCTTCTCTGGGATTGGCGGTATTTCTGCGGCGTATCTCAGCGTTTGCTTCCTCGGTATCTTCCCGTTGTAACAAGTCTGCGAATTCCTTTATTGAGGTTATGTTTTGCACTCGTTGGGCATCCTGAATCCTTCTATCGAAGTGTTCCACAAGCGTCGCTATAGTATCTTCCTCTGGAGGCTGGGGAATCATAGACTTCATAGTTAAGACTCGTTCGATAAAATATTCACTTCTAGTGAGTTTGCCTCCTGGTCGGTATTGTTCGTACTCGAGTTTCTGTCGTGATCCTTTTTGGATGTCCCTGTTCCAGAACTTAGCAAGGAATTCGTCGCTAAACTGCTGGAAATTTGAAATGTCGTTCTTTATCAGCTGCCACCATCCGCTCGCACTTCCCTCTAGGCTGTTCTCAATAATATCGAAGAGGCAGTCCTGTTGATCGCCGGGCTGTCCTATTTTCCGGGTTGTTAAGCGTTCGTAGTATCTGCTTAACCTGTATAAATAATCATTCGGGTTTGATTGTCTTCCATTGAATTTAGGTAATATGGGGTTAATTTAATTGCTAATATCGTGTCCGGTAGCTCCACAGGTTACAGTTATTGGTGGTAGGCTGTTATTATTATTGTTATTTTTAGGGATTTCTGCTATTAAATTTTGTACTTCTTGGATTACGTTATTTTTGTTGGCCTCGATTCTTTGATTTATCAAAATTTCCTGTCTGGTTAGAGATTCGTCTAAAAGTTGGCTATTGATAGTGGTGTCTAATTTAGTTTCCAATTCATTTATTTTCTGGCTATTATTGTGGATAGTTTGCTTAATATCGACCAGTTTTTCAGTAAATTTGTTTTCGACATGGCTGATTTGTATGGCTATACCTTCTTTTAGTCGTTCAATTTCGGATTGAACCTCTTGAAAATTTTGTTTTAAGTTTTGTTGAATTTCGGTTTGAGCTAATTTTAATTTCTCTTCTAAATTTTGATTAGTTTTGATTTGGTTTACATTTAATTTTTCTTCTAATTGTTGGCCTAAACTTAGTTGCATTTTGTCTATCAAAGAAGTTATTTGTTCTAATAGGTTAGGGGTGGTAGTGCTTTGTGTTTCCATTTGTAGGTGGTGGTCTATATTTGTAGGGTCTACACTAATTTCGGTTTCCCTATCTATCGGCTCAGTTGTCTCAATGGGGTTTGGTTGTCTAAGGATGGCTAATTGACTTTCCCTAGCCTTCTCGGTTTGTGTAATGTTAGGCCTCAAGTTATAGATTTGTTGTTCTTCTTCAGAAGGATTCATTTTATTTAAAATTGTAGGTAAGTATCAGTTATTATAGTTATTAGAAGGCTAATATTACAAGTAGGCCTATAGCTTATTTGAAATTAGGTTAATCTAACAAACATAAATTTAGATCCTTAAAATTAAAATATATCACTTATAAATCTAGACTTTGATTGAGCCTAACTTAAATATATAATTAGGTTAACTAAGTTTTTCGGTTAATATGCTAGTTAGTGCCAAGCTGATATGTGTAATTTCATAATACAATCATGCCAATCACGTTGCACGCCAATTTTATAACAAAATTAACTTTCTTTTAATAGAATATTTGAATGTCCAATTTCTCTTTAATTTGCCCCACGTTGTGAAGCTATTTTATAACTACGATTTACACTATTGACCGATGGTACTTGGTAGAACTCCATTTTAATGAAAAACAAACACAATATTTAGTAAATTCTACAATTTATTGATTCATAGTGAATTAACCTTTAGGCTACATCCTGTAGAATTTGATATGCTTGACATGAAGATTTGTAAGTACATTCATGAATTAATTAATGCTAAATATCTATCACAAAAACAGAAACTAGATAGGCTTGTTAAGGAACATACTGGATTTAAAAACATATCTTCACATATTTCAGAACCTAAATTTTACAATAGGGTAGTCAATTTATCAGATGTTCAGTTTAATGATGTAGAAACCGGGTTGTTGTCCAAAGGTTTTAAATACGCACCTGTATCACAACCAGATGCGTCTCAATTTGAAAACCTAGCTTTAGACTCGGATTTAGCAATAAATAATGATATTACAACTAAACACATTTGTGCTAATATAATTAAAAATAATTTTCTGGCTTGTGATAATACCAAATTTAGTAATAAAGACAATAGAGTAATTAAAGATATTAAGAAAAAGTTAGTTGATAACAACCTGGTGGTAACTAAAGCAGATAAAGGTAATTCTATAGTTATTTTACCCTCAGATAATTATTGTAAAAAAGTGGATAATTTGTTAGAAACCAATTCGTTTGTACAATTAAAGAAAGACCCAACAAAAGAAAAAACCAAAATTGTTAAATTGACTGTAGCTCATAATAAATGTATTTTTAGTGATTTTCATTCTAAAACTCTTCCTGTAATGAATAGTATGGCTCCCAGATTATATGGTTTGATTAAACTGCACAAACCCGATATTCCGATCCGTCCAGTTGTTTCCTTTGTACAGTCCCCTTCATATAATCTGGCTAAATTTACCAATACCTTTTTAAAGAAAATTTCACAATTTCAACCTAAATTTGGATTAAAAAACTCATTAGAATTAGTAAATAAGATTAAAGATATTAAAGTGCCTCTTAACGCTAAAATTGTGTCATTTGACGTTAAAAGTTTGTTCACAAGTATTCCTGTCAAAGAGTGTTTGAATAGTGTTGAAGCATTAGTGTTTAGCAATAGTGTTGAATCGATGGTTTGGCAATGGGGTCTCCCCTATCTCCATTGCTAGCTGAGATTTTTATGGACAAATTTGAATCAACACTCTTTGACAGTAATAACCCATTTAACGCCAACATTAAATACTGGTATAGATATGTAGATGATGTTTTGTGTTTATTTGAAGGATCTGACCGCCAGCTTCAATTACTGTTTAATTATATGAATTCTATTAATGAGGCAATACAATTCACTATGGAAATCGGTTTACAAAATCAAATAAATTTTCTAGACCTCACTATAAAAATTGAAAATGGTAAGCATAGTTTCAGTATTTTTAGAAAACCTACGTTTACTGACAATATTATACATTCTACCTCACAACATCCTTTTAGTTACAAAATGGCCGCCTTCCATAGTATGTTGCATCGTCTCATCAACATTCCTATGTCTAATAACGATTATTGTACGGAATTAAATTGCATAAAACAAATTGCTTTTAATAATGATTATGATGTTAACCTCATAGAAAAAATTTTAAAAACTAAATTAAAAAATAAAGCTAAATCACTTATTTTTCCAACCGTAGAGTCTAATAAATTACAAAAATGGCGTAGAATTAACTATATTGGTAAGGTTAGCTATGCGGTTGGGAATGTATTAGAAAACGAAAATCATTGTAAACCAGCTTTTTATTGCAAAAACAATTTAGGAAAAATGTTACTAAATTGTAAAGATAAAATAGATAACATGCAAAAAAGTGGTGTTTATAAATTAACTTGTAATATCTGTAATGCAGTTTATGTAGGCCAAACAGGCCGTAGTTTTAAATGCAGGTTAATGGAACACGAAAGAAATTGGCGGTTGGGTCATAATGAATCTAGTTTTTCTAATCATTTAAAAACTCATGTAGTGTCTGATTTTTTGAATAATGTTAAGTTTGAGATTCTCCATGTTAATGTTAAAAGTAAGAAATTAAATTTATTAGAAATGTTAGAGATTAAGAGAATATTTTGTAAAGACTCCAAACTAGTACTTAATGATCAGGTGGAATTTTTGTCAAATTCACCGTTGTTAAAACCATTGTCTTCCGTACGACCACATGTTTCCCTTGCTCTTACCTCCCCCCCTCCCCTACCCTAGCTAAGTAACTGTTCTTCCTTTTGTAGTAATAATATGTTAGTTTCTATATTTTTCCTTAGTCTTTGTTAAGCTGCCTTGTAAATGCCGTTGTTGGCGAAACCATGGTCGGCAAGACTCAAATAAATTGTAGAATTTACTAAATATTGTGTTTGTTTTTCATATTTTATAACTATTATTTTAAAAATTAGATTGTAAAATTTTCATTGATTTCCATTAAACATTAATATTGACCCTACTTAGTTCAAGCCAATAGTTGAAATTTGGAATAGAGATAAATTTGATTTTTACTTATGAATAGTTTTCTAAATTCTAAGTCTAAAATTATTAAAATGAAAAATTAGAGATTAGTTAACAATATCACTTTAAACAGTTATTTATTAATTATTATAATACAAAATTATATTTGATTTTTTTTTTTTTTTTTTTTTTCATTACTGTATTGAGGCAATACAGCCTCGTCAATGCCTTAACAGGCGAAACCATTGGTCGGCTAGACTAATTATAAGTGGATATACAAAATAAATAATTGTGTTTTATTATCCTTATATTTGATATATTTTTGATTAGTCTTTGATCTTTAGTAATTACAATTGGAATAAATGTTCATTCAAATGCCTCTAGGCTTAGCTCAGTCTATATAGTAAAATTTATATTTAAATATATATTTTAATTGGTTCAATTAATCTCGGGATAGGCACTCGGATGGGATGATTGTATTATTTTATTTTTAAAAACGCATATATAAATTGTAGTTAAAGTTTATTAAATTTTGAAAAAGGAATTTAAATATTCAAGTTCTTATAATGGTTACTTAATAGTTCTAGGCCTTTAATAAGGTTCCTTTTAAATTGATAAAAAAAGAAAAACGTTTAACTGTTATTAGACAGAATATACCAAGTTCTGTATTTGCACTGCTTTTATTCACTGTATTAAAAAAAAGAAAAAACAAAAAAAACACTTATTAATTATAAAAAAACTTTGGAGTTGGAATTTTTGGCTTCTTGCTATGTCGAATGCTACAATGTTAATAATAATTTTCATATCTAAGCGGGTTTTTGCTTCGTTGCGGAGGGATCTCTTCTCTGCATCGTTTGTTGAAGTGCCGATCGTCTTCCGCTGTTGTATATAGTCCTGGTATTTTATACCTTTTCTGGATATTAGGCAATTTTTGATTATACTGATACACTTTTACATTCATATTGTTTATAATAATTCAATTTATGGGTTAATTAGTTATTATTTAAATGGTTCAATGTTGTTTCTAATCTCGTTTACAAATATCAGCTGGGCGTTTATTTACTAAGTCATTCGATGGAGGCTTTGGCTTTTTATTTTACCCTAATTTTATTTCTTCTTATTTATTAATTTATAATGCTTAGTCTCAGATGTTATTTGTGCTGTTATAACCACCTGACTTGAGATTTATTTATATAACCATACATTAGCTGGACACATTGTTTGAACTGTGTATACCACTTTGATTCTGGCCTAATCTCTTTGATATTTATTATACTTTGAATCAATAGATCCTTATTTATACTTTCTAAATATATATAGATTTTTATAACTTGCTCTCGCAAATTATTAATTATAGGCCTATGTGTTTTATATAATTCCAACTTCTAATTAACACTTCAACCAGCTAGGTCGTTAACCCTCTCACTCTCACTTGGACACTTCTTGGCCACTGATATATGCATGTCATTCTGATCACCGGTTAGACTCTTTAAGAAAAAAATACAACAGTTACATGAAAGCTCTACTCAGTTCAAACTAAAATTCATTGAATATTATCTATCCTCTTTTAGGAATTGGCCATTGATTTCCACCTGGGTTCCTTTCATACAATAAACATGACAGTATTTCAGTTTATAATTACTAAGTATCTTTTATCTCTCTCTCCCTTTCTCCCTCCCTCTCCCCCTCCCTCTCCCCCTCCCTCTCCCTCTCCCTCTCTCCCTCCCCCTCTGCCTCTCCCCCTCTCCCTTCACCCTCTTCCTCTCCCTCTCCCTCTCTCTGCCTCTCCCTCCCTCCCTCCCTCCCTCTCTCCCACCCTCCCTCCCTCTCTCCCTCCCTCCCTCCCTCCCTCTCTCTCTCTCTCTCTCTCTCTCTCTCTCTCTCTCTCTCTCTCTCTCTCTCTCTCTCTCTCTCTCTCTCTCGCTCTCGCTCTCTCTCTCTCTCTCTCTCTCTTTACCTCTCCGATAAAATCCGATAAGGAGATATCGCCGGAATTACTTGCTTCTGTTATGATTGCCGTTAAGCAGTGTTTTAAGGATGAAATAATTGCAGACATGGCGGACAGGGTTTCAAATAGTGTTATTGAGAGTCTGACGCGATCTTTGGAGCAGGCTCATGATGAAATTGAAAAGCTTAAGGAGGAATTAATTTCTTTAAAGGCTGCTAATTGCAGATTTGAATCCGAAGTGCTGGATCGGCATGATGATATTGCCCAATACCAAAGGCGAAACTGTTTGAGGGTTTTTGGAGTTACAGAGGGCGAAGAAAATGAGACAGATGAGAAGCTGATAAAGCTTTTCAAAGATAAATTAAATATCGATTTACCTCTATCATGTATCGATAGATCTCATCGTGTAGGCCGTAAATCTGAGCCGGACGAGGAAGGGAAAACTCGACCTAGGGCGATCATAATAAAGTTTGTCAGCTACAGAGATCGTAAGAAAATATATGGGAGTAAGAAGATGCTTAAGGGTACTGGCTTTACGGTTAGGGAAGATTTGACAGCACGACGACTTGCGCTTTACAAGAAGGCGGTCGAAAAATTTGGACTAAAGAATGTATGGACTAGCGATGGGCGTATCTTCTGGGTAGATGATCAGGGCAAGCGCAGTTCTGCGTCGAACTTCTCCGCGTTGTAAACATTCATGTGCGTTCAGTTTATCTCTATTAAGACAATGACAGATTTTGTTTTGAATTTCTTGTAATATATCATTGGGTCAGTGAACTGGAAAAATGCATTTAATTACATTCGAAATGTTTCATGCTGTTTGTATTGTTGTATATATGTAGCGAATTATGTAGATTATAGTTGTTGTTGAGATTTTCCCCATTTTATGAAATGTGTCCAATGTTAATATCTTATGAAACGTCAAAACATGGGTTTATGTTTGCATTTGGCAAACAAATCCGGTTCACTGTTTTAGCATTTCGTTATCGCACTGTAGACTCAATGTTTGTCTATTGATATTTGGTATCTGTTGTTGACGTTGGTAATTTAATAATATATTGGATGCAAATAATGAACCGCAGGTTGCTAACCTACAGTTGATTGGCCTTTTGCTCTCTAAATGTTTTTTTTTTTTTTAATAGCTTCATAATTGAAAATAATTATATACTAAACTTTTATTTTATTTAATAGTAAACCGTTTTATTTCTAAAGAAGTTATCCACGATCTTCGAATATCTTGGTTTCGGGTTTTCTTCTTCTTCCCCCCCCCCTCTTCTTTTTTTAGTTTTTTTTTCTTTCTTTTTTGTCTGTCTGTCTGTATGGGTCGTTCCATGTCTTTAAATTTGGTTGCTATGGTGAACTATTTACTAAAATTTCAATTGTTTTGTACCACATCTCAGCATAAATTGTAAATATAGATAAGTTATCTCAATGTTTTTATTTTTTATTCTTAATATTTTGTTTTGATTTAAGTGATTTTAGTTTGGCCATGTCGTCATATACTATCTGTATAATAGATCTGAACAAACTGTTAGTAGTATTGTCCTATTTATCTATAGTTATTCATTATGGAGTTAATTGGTATGTAACCTTACATTATATATTATATTTGTTGTATTTTACATGTTTTTCTTGTGTTATGAACTTTTATGTTTTTATTTTATTAGAGGATTTTTGTATATTTTTAGTTATGTGTGTATGGTTGTATGTATGCTAGTTATTATATTAAGTTCTATGCACGCTTCGAGTGGGGAGATGTCCGTTAGTCTTTACCATGGGTGATAGTAGTGTGATTGAGCCGGCTAAAGGTAAATATGACGCACACCAGACACTTTCGAAATGCATTTCTCCGTTTCCTAACCTCTTTAAGTTTTCACACGTTAATGCCCAATCATTAAGGGGCCATATTGACGAATTTCGTGAAATTTTTCAAAATCAAAATTTTAGTGTTATATTTGTATCTGAATCTTGGCTTAAGCCAACTATTCGTTCCTCTGAAGTGGAAATGTTGGATTATACGCTTTTTCGTTGTGACCGTTTGCATAAAAATGGTGGGGGTGTGGCAATTTATATTAAATCTTCAATCAAAGCAAAACTACTCTCCAGCTCTGAATTTAAAGGTATAGCTAAACCAGAGTATATGTTTGTTGAAGTGAAATTGTCCGGTACTAAAATCCTCCTTGGATTATGTTACCGCCCACCTAAAATCGGATATTTATCGGACTTTGAAGGTGTTCTGGTGGGACTAATGCCTTCATACAGTCATGTTATTGTTGCAGGCGACTTTAACACTGACTTGTTGGCACCTAAGACATTTGACTCAACATACTTGACTAGCATGTTTCACTCTTGCAATATGACTTTGTTGCCCCTCAGTGCGACCCACTTCACGAATACCTCTGCTACACTTCTAGACATTATTGCTATTAGCGATCCAATGAGAGTTGTCCACCATGGACAGATTACTGCCCCAGGCCTTTCTTCGCATGATCTTATTTACTGCATTTATAATATTAAGTGTATGAAGCCCTCGCCTATATTGATTTCATACAGAAGTCATAAACATTTTAACTATGAAGCCTTTATGGCTGATGTTAAAAACAAACCATGGCATGAAATACATAGCCTTAATGACCTTAATGAAATGGTTGAAGTATTTAATAAGTTTATTCTCGAGATATATGACAAACACACCCCAATTGTAAAGAAGCGAGTGACCAGACGCCCAGCGCCTTGGATTTCGTGTCATATACGGCAGCTTATGAACCTTCGTGATGTGTATTACCGCAAATCAAAGAAATGTAAAAATTTAAATGATAAGCAAAAGTACCGTTCTTTTAGAAATAGAGTAAAACAGGAAATAAGGAATTCTAAAATAAGATACTCCCATATGTTATTCAGTTCTAGTAAATCATCAGCAGTACTATGGCGTGGTGTTAAAGGATTAGGTATTGGCAACGCTCGCGTTCCTAAACCTATATCGATCCCTCTAGATGAATTAAATCGGTATTTTGTAGCACCTCTTCCTTCAAATAATCAACCCGTTAACAATTTAATATCTAAATTGAAACTTATGCCTGATTCAACGAGGAACTTCAATTTCTACACTGTCCATGGCTCAGAAATCCTTAAAGATATTTGTAGACTGGGTAGTGATGCTGCGGGTGCAGATGGCATACCTATTAGATTTATAAAGGGCACTATTATCACAACCTTACCTGTTATTATAAAACTGTGCAATACATCCTTAGCAAATAGTATATTTCCGGATGTGTGGAAATGTGCTTTGGTCCGCCCTATCAGTAAAACATCCCAACCTGCAGGTCCATCGGATTATAGGCCTATAAGTATATTACCATCCCTATCCAAATGTTTAGAGCGTATAGTCCATCAGCAGTTGACGAAATACTTAGAAGATAACAATCTTCTCAGTCCATTTCAGTCGGGCTTTCGGACTGGCAATAGCACTGCGACAGCACTTATATGTTTAACAGACAATATACGATTGGCCATGGACCCTCGAGAGGCTACAATATTAACTTTATTTGACTTTTCTAAAGCTTTTGATAGTGTTAACCATTCATTATTGTTTTTAAAATTGAAGAAAATTGGTCTGTCACCTCAAAGCATAGCTTGGGTCAAGTCGTATTTGTCTGGAAGGAAGCAGCGTGTTTGTGATAGTGAAGATATGTCTGCCTGGGAGCATGTGACTCGTGGAGTTCCACAGGGATCCGTTTTAGGACCTTTACTATTTAGTATATACATTGATGACATTAGTACTAGACTAAAATATTGTATGCTTCATCTGTACGCCGATGATCTGCAGATATATCTACATTCTAAAGTTAATGACATCGGCAATGCAGTTGAGCACATGACGTATGACATTAAAAGTATTTGCCTATGGGCTGAAGAGCATGACTTACGACTTAACAAATCAAAGACGCAACCCATCATTATAGGCTACTCCCGATTGATGAACACAATAGACTTGAACAATCTCCCTAAACTTAAAATTGAAGGCGAATTATTAGAATACCGTACCAGCGTTAGAAATCTGGGAGTGACAATCAATGACAGATTAAACTAGACTGAATATGTAACTGAGACATGCAATAAAGTATTTGCAGGGATTCACTCTTTTAAAAAAATGAAAGATTTTTTGCCATTTCATATTAGAGTGCTTTTAGTTAAATCATTAATTATGCCATATTTTGCTTACTGTGACACTGTAGTCAGTGACATGACTGTGGAATTGGCTAATAAACTCCAACGGGCTCAAAATTATTGTATACGGTTTATTTTTTGTTTAAAACGTGATGATCATGTTAGTCCATATTATAAACAATTATCTCTTTTAAAGCTCTATGAATTTAGATCCTTTCATATTTTAACTATGTTGCATGCTGTCCTTCAAACTAGAGTGCCGACTTACTTGGCAAATAAGTTTGTTTTTGCCTCAGATATAAGTACAAAAAGTACAAGAAAGGGTTCGACAATGCTTATCATTCCCAAGCATAGAACTGTAATGTATAACAAATCTTTTACCGTAATGGCATGTCGCTTGTGGAACTCGCTACCAGATTCCCTTAAAGCTATTGATAGCCGTGCTCAATTTGCAAAATCATTGAAGCTGCATTTCATGAATGGTGGGGACGTGGACTGATATCTTTGCTCGGGGTGTGTAAGAAGTGAAATTTGTTTTATTTACTTTATGATGTATGAAAGTGCGCGAGAATGTATAATATAGTTTATATTTAGAACAGTTTATTGTACTCTGGAAGAAATTGTATTAGTTTAGGATTTTTCTTTGTTGTAATTTTTTTCATTATTGTTATTATTATTATCTTTGTGTGTGTGTTCTTTGTACTTAG
Organism: Aphrophora alni; assembly: GCA_963513935.1. Lineage (NCBI taxonomy): Eukaryota > Metazoa > Arthropoda > Insecta > Hemiptera > Aphrophoridae > Aphrophora > Aphrophora alni. Next base: position 59,172,429 of record OY740770.1, on the reverse strand, counting down.
TTTCTTTTCTTTTAAATAGTTAAATTTAAATTTTTTTTATTTTTAGACTTAAGTATGTTAATTGTAATTGATTTTGTAAAGACGATGTGTAAATTAATTGTGTAGGCTATGGGTTAAGTGGAAGAGAGGACCTGATGGTCCTAACTTCACCCAGAATAAAGGCTCCAATCAATCAATCTCTCTCCCTCTCCCTCTCCCTCTCCCTCTCCCTCTCTCCCCCTCTCTCTCTCGCTCTCTCTCTCTCCCTCTCTCTCTCTCCCTCTCTCTCTCTCCCCCTCCCTCTCTCTCTCCCCCTCTCTCTCTCCCTCTCTCTCTCTCTCTCTCTCCCTCTCCCTCTCCCTCTCTCTCCCTCTCCCTCTCCCTCTCTCCCTCTCCCTCTCTCCCTCTCCCTCTCTCCCTCTCCCTCTCTCCCCCTCTCCCTCTCCCTCTCTCCCCCTCTCCATCTCTCCCCCTCCCCCTCTCTCTCCCCTCCCCCCCCCCTCTCTCTCTCTCTCTCTCTCTCTCTCTCTCTCTCTCTCTCTCTCTCTCTCTCTCTCTCTCTCCCTCCCTCTCTCCGAAATGCCACCTGAAATCTTAAAGTATATATTTATTTAACATTATATACTTATTCTATAACTTGTATAATACCTTGCCAGCAGCTTTTATAAATTATAAAGTTATTGTAGTAAATCTTGCAAATAGTGCTTTTTGGCTGCTGTAAGATTTCTACCTATTTGGCTCACCATGTATATGTATTAGCTGTTGTATGCTATCCAGCTGCCTTAGAATTTATATATTTGCAATATCAGACAATGTAGCGGCGAGCAACGTTGCCACATTGTTCTATAACAACTGGCTAGCCCAATAAATTAAGAGAATTGACTACGAGGTTCATGGCTGTATTCTGTTTTCAACTTTCTAGTCCTGTGAAAACAAACATGTGACAGCTATTTATAGACGTCTATTAGAGAGAACAGTTAAAGAACATTTTGGGGGTTATAAAATCGATTTTTTAAACATAAGTAACATTTTTAGTCTTCGGTAGACCTCTATGGAGGGTAATAATGTTATATAATGAGGCTCGCAGGGTTAGATTTTGTTTTAAAAAACACATTGTTTTATATATGCAAAAAAAAATGTAAGTAGATTTTTACATCAATACCGTACTACAATATTAAGTCAATCAACATAGCAACAGTCAATGAATTGTCACATTAAATGTATCTGAGTGTGAGCGGAAAATTGGCTACAAAATATTAGATCAAAAGTTTACATAATATTTTGCCGATAAAACAAAAATAGTAGAAACAAAATTACAATTGGTAAAATATTGAAAAGTGGGGAATAAGAAATTTGGTTTCCAGTTTGACAATCCTCAATTATTCTTTATTTTAAAAAATAAATAATTTGTTTTAATTTCCGAAAAAATAATTTGTTTCTCTAGTTATTGTTAGTTGTATTTGTATTTAGTTAGTTGTTTTTACAAATTATGATCAAACAAATATCATAAGAATTGTACTATAAACTCGGTCATAAACTGTACCTATGTTTTGATACTTTGGGAGACTATAAAATGTGTGTAAATCGTATATGGAAAGTGCCGAAGTGTATACCTGAAAATAAATTGATACAAACACCAGTTCAAGGCCAACAAGATCTTCTACCTCATTTCTATTTTTACTAGGTTTAACACTACTATTCTATTCTGTCACATTGACTTGAAGTGATAACATCTTACAGTCTATCATGTATAAACACGCACCCATTAAATATAAATACAATGTATTATGTATTGTTATATGTAATATTATATGTATTATTATTATGTCATGTTTTATGTAAAATAATAAATCAATCTTTTTGATAATGTTTTTTTAATGGACAACAGACAAGTGTTCTGTCACTTAGAGTGAAAAAGTGTAGTAGACCTAGTAAATGTGAAGAGGGTGAATTTCTTTACAGTTGTATTTTTTTCATGATAGGACTCCCGCTCATGTGTAGTGGAATATGATATATAAAACAAAAATAATTACAGAACTACTTAATTATTTTTAGGAGTGTGTGAACTCAGGTTTTTAATTTGAGCTGAGCCTTGGTAAATCGAGTTGAGTTCAAACTCTAATCGAACTCGAGTTTTTACAAGCTCAAGCTCTTTAACAAGCTCATGCTTATAATGAGCTCGAGCTTTTATCTTCCTTTTGTAACAAGTTTAAGTTTTTTAAATAAAATATTACAATACAATATGTTTTATCCTTGTATGTACATAATAATAATAATAATAATAATAAAGTAACGATTTATTAATAAATTGTTTTAAATTATTGTTTACACTGATGACCGACGGTACTTGATAGAATTCCATTTTAACAAATAAAACACAATTTTTCTTTTGTAAAATTCTATAATTTATTTGGTCTAGCCGACCATGGTTTCGCCAGTTACGGCATTGACGAGGCTCTTACAAGACTAAATACAACGCACACCATAACTATTATAAAAGGTTGAGAAAGGCAGGAAATTCTCGTTAACAAACAAAGCACAAAGACCCGGGGGAAAAACCCCACAGGTTATTCACACAGGTATTAACCAACCTTGAATAGAGGTTGAAGTAAAGGAGAAAATGACAAAAATTCCGTTTGGTCATTTAAAACTAGATTAGCATCATTACACAAAAGTCTCTTAATTTCTAAAATTTCCAAAACATTTAATTTTCTACTTTTTACGTTAACATGTAGAATTTCAAAATTAACATTAGAATAAAAATCTGTCAATGCATGATTTTTTAAATGGTTAGAAAAATTAGAATCATTATAACCTAACCACCAACTCCTTTCATGCTCACCTAACTTACACTTAAAACTACGGCCTGTTTGGCCAACATAAGCAGCATTACAAATACTACAAGTCAGTTTGTACACACCACTTTTTTGCATTTTTTCTATTTTATATTTGGAATTTACTAACATCTTTCCTAAATTTTGTTTACAATAATAAGCTGGTTTACAGTGTTTTTTTTCTTTTCTAAAACTTTACCAACTGCATGGCTAACCTTTAGATCACAAGTAAAATTTGAAATTAATTACGGTACTATAAATTAGAATAACAGTACAGAAATTTTAAATTGTGAGGTAATTTTCCAAGAAGCAAAAATGAACTTAATGAAGTTGAGCAAGAAGTAAATAATAAATTTTCTATCGTTGATAAAGAAGTAAAGAGTAGCTTTGAAGTTTTAGTAAACAAGTGGGTCGTGAATTTAGTTAAGGTAGAGATTAAAAAGTAATGAGAAGGCTAAAAAATTCAAAAAGAAGTTAGCAAAGGTAGAGAGTAAAAATATATGGTTCAATGAAAAATTTTAAATTCATGAAGCTAAAGAATGTAGAAGACAATGTGGATAAGGAATTTAAACAACTAATAAAAAATAAAGAAATAAATGGTAGGCAATTGTTAGTATTATGAGACAGGTTAAATGAAATATTCATACCTAACTTTTTTTGATGAAAATTGCCGCATCCGAAAGTATTTTTAGAGTCATTACAAATGTGGAATGATAAAAAAGTGGATAGTTAGGAATTCATGGTAGTGCATATTAAGAAATATTTTAAAGGTGAATCTAAGTTATGGATTTTTAGTTCATAGAAAAGAATGGGTAGATTTTGACCATTTTAGTAAGTCATTTTTAGACAGATGTTGGTCACAAGAAAAACAGGATGCGTTGAGAATTAAGATTATGTTAGGACAATTATTGTATATAGGACACTTAAGGAAATGAATAATGATGAGGTTAAATTATTTTATAAAACACAATACTGTAACTATATTTATCAAACATGTAGTAAAACAATAGCCTGAAAGTTTAAGGTTAATTTTGTTAGCAGCCCAGGGAGGTCAATCAGAGAAAGTATATATAGTAAATTAACAATAAGTTACCTTATATGGGCTCAGCCACATGACTTCTTTCTTGATTTAAACTTACACGTTTCGAAGCCTATACTCCATCCTCAGAGTCTATCCCTCAATAGAGTTTGTCACACATTACAATTTAACATCACAGACAAACATTTAACATTTAACCCTTGAACCGGTAATGTTAAGTTTCTTCGTTTGTTTAAAAATTAATAAAATATATTATTTGTATACAAAACCTAACTTATAAGATATCATTTTTCTCAGAAAGATGCATAGAATTCATCTATGTAATAAAAAAATAAAATTTGAAACGGTTTTGGAGTAAGTATGTTAGATGTCAAAAATGATATTAACTTTTTTCAGAAAAACATGTATCATCCAAAATCAAAAGCTTACCACATTTTTCTAAGATATACAAAAGTTTTATGTAATATTTATCAATATATTTAGGGGGAAAAAAAATTGTTACATTTTCCAAATTTAAAAAAAAATTTTGTTTTCAGTAATTCACTAAAAATAGTAATATAATTATATCTTTTAAACAACTTCTATATGTCATTATATTCAGAAAGGTGCATAGAATTTAGCTGTGTAGTGAAAAAAAATGTTACATGTAAAATATTTAGAGTTTTTATGCGAAATACCAAAAAATCCGAGAGTAACGCAGGCAAGAATTTCACAGAAATTGTAATGTAAACCATAAAAAAAAAAATTTTTTTTTAACTTTTTCAAGTATTACTAAAGATTTGTAATATATTTGTGAATATATTTAGAAGAAAAATAAATACATTTGTTACATTTTCAAAAACAAATTTACCATTTTTCAAATAATGGTAACTTTATACTTTTCTTTTCAAAAATTTACCAAAAATAGTAATATGTATGCAAAACACAAATTCTATATATTATTATATTTAGAAACGTGCATATAATTTAGCTGTGTAGTGAAAAAAAATGTTAGATGTAAAACATTTGGAGTTTATATGTGAAATACCAAAAAATCCGATAGTAGCGCAGGCAAGAATTTCACAGAAATGGTCATGTAAATCCTACAATTTCTTTTTTTAATATTTTCAACAATTACTAAAGATTTGTAATATATTTGTGGATAAAAGTTGCTAGAAATAAAAACCAATTTTGAAAATTTTGATTAGACATGGGTCATTTATGATAAAAATCTACCTTCACAATAGCCTAGACGTTGAGGTTAGGCTGTGAAAAAAACCAATAATATGACATATTACTCTAATAAATACACTCTACAAACATTGACACATTTATTATAAATTGTATATACATTTATATATTATGTATATACATATTATAATAAATAAATGGCTTCTTGAAACTAAAAATTCCAAAAGCACATATAGGCTAGACTAGGCCTGCAAAATACGTCGATAATATGAATTATCAGTCAAATAACTACACTCTACAAACATTGACACATTTATTTTAAGTTGTATAAACAAATTATAATAAAAAAATCACTTCATGAAACTTATATTCACTATAAAAACACAAAGCTATTACACTTTGAAATTTCCACGTCGGCAAAAACCTTGCGATCGAAGTAAAAAATTGAGGTTATTCTAGGTCTTATAAAGTACCACAGCCTTTTTATTTTTCCTTCTACAGATGTGTTTCAAATACAAGGTTAAACATTGAAACCTCCTCTTTACAGTTATATCAAAAACGACAAGTTTGTATAAAAATAAAGATCGGATTCTTCAAGACTGTCTAGACACTGAATATCGCAAACCGGTCTGAAAGTTCAGAGGATCATTTCCTAGAATGGTTATAACTCATAACCTATATAACTTAGGATAATTTCGACTTCATAGTTCTAAAGAGAAAGAAAAATACTATATAATATCGTCAACTTGTAACATTTGGACAAATATTACCGTTTCGTTAAATTATATGAACATATAGGTGAGTTTTTCTAAATAAACCTAGCCGCGGCAAAGTGACACAAACTAGCGCTATGAACGGTTACTTGAGTCAAATAGTGTTTTTCAACTGTTCAACTGTTTTTCAAAAATTTTCTAAACTTGGTTATGATAGAATGAAACATTACCTTTACAATGATATATAATACATTTTGATAATATAATATCTACTAGGATAAAAGTTGAATTGGAAAAAATGTAATTTTTAGCGTGTAAAAATGACTAAAATTCTTGATTTTGTTTCATTTTTATATAATAAAAACTATAAAACTTAGACGCATTTGGAAACGATCGATAAAAACAGAAAGATGCAATCTATGGAGCAGTGTTATGTTTAATCTGTCTGACAGAAATTTCAAATCGGGAATGTTACACAAACATAACCTTGTTTTGTAAAAAAGTTATCTGCGCAAATCTTTGACGTTATGTATAAAAAATAAGTGAAATTCAGCAATTTTTGGAATATTATTTATAACGTTCTGTGGAATATTTTTTGCATGATTATGCATCTACGAAACATTAGCTTTCCAACGGTATTTTTTTTATGGCGATAGTACGATTCTAAGTGGGCGAAATGTTGAATTGCAAAATATGTGTTTTAATTGAACTATCTGTCGTTCATAGTACACGACGTGGTCGTTTACCACTACTAGGGTTAACACTACCTGTATTATATAAAAATACAGTTATATAAAAATATCGCGACATACACGGTGTGCAGCGTTTCAATGCCGGCGAACAACTGACGTTTCATGTCCATAACTTTATAGTATTGTTTATTTAGGTTTAGTATCGTGGATCTTTATAACCGTGTCGTATATTGTATTCAAAGAATAATTTAATTGGCCGTTCAATAATATATATTTATTCTCTTTATAGGCCTTATAAATTTCGTATTCTTCTAAGGCATCCATATATTCTCCTCTCTTGCAAATGTGAAGTGGTTCAAAATTAGTCTTAAAATCAGTGTATAAATGGTCCTCGTCAACAAGGTGGTGTGCATAATTAGATTTAATGCCATTAATGTTCTTCTTTGGCAGATGCTCTTTGAATCTATGAAAAAATGCATGTCCTGTTTGACCTATATATTGCAAAGATCAAATTTTAATTTATAAATTCCGGTTTTGAATTCTAAAGTTATGTCCTTTTTTTGGCTTAGCAATTTCTTAATGTTATTGTTAGTTCGAAATGTCATGGTAATATTAAGTTTTTTAAAGTTGGACAATATTTTACGTAAAACGTTTCCGTATTTACATGTTATAAATTTTTCTTTTCTATAAGTATTGTGGATTTCCTTTGTTTTTTTTTTTTGTTAGAATTTTATCGATCATTTGACCCCTAAATCCATTAGCCTTGGCAAAGTCTTTAATAACTTTTAGCTCATCTGTAAATTCTTCCTTATTTAAGGGTATTGTGACCAATCTATGTACCATACTATGGTAAGCGGCTGTTTTCCAAGACATGGTGTGGTGGTGTGAATCTGCATATATGGTGGTGACAGTATTTGTGGGTTTTCTATACATATTATATCGGAATTGGTCTGCTTTAATAATTGTTATATCAAGAAAATTTAATCTGTTGTCAACTTCTATCTCGTTTGTGAATTTTATATGTTTGTTTAACCTCTTGATGTCCACGCCCGCATATATGCGAGCAGACGACTGCCCTGCCAGCAGCCCACGCCCGCATATATGCGAGCTGGCGTCAGCTGTTTTATTTCTCTTATTTTGTGTGTGTTAGCGGTTATACTGCTATGACGTATTTGGTATTGAACTGTTCAGCAGAATGCAGGGAAATGAGAGGTAATTTTTGTTGTAGTGCTTCTTAGTCTGCATCACTGCAATTTTCGTTTCACTTTCGTTATTTCCCCAGCTGTCACTGAATAGCTGTGGTAGCTTCCTTTGTTGTTGTGTCTTGGTAAACAAACCGTTTATAATGTCTAATTTGCGTGTATGTGAAATATCGGAGTATTTATCTCGTCATGATTTTAGTGATTTTTTAGACAGTGATAGTGATAATGATGAGATTATACGTAGTGCAGTGACGTGTTCAAGTCGTGTAGTAGAAAATGTTCCTGGACCTTCAGGCGATGCACCGACGCATTATAACCTATATGACAATCCAATTCCCGGCCCAAGTATTGTAAATAGTGAAATATATAATTGAAATAAATATAAGAGTACTGAAAACTATGTACCAAAAACATATGTATTTGTTCTTTTTTAATTTAATGTAAAAGCTACAATAAAGTGTGAAAATTTGCATTTTTTACTTTTACATTTGTTTACATTTTTGCATATAAGTTATAATATTTTTTATGATATATGCCCATATATATACATTTTTGTGTAGGGAATTAAATTTCCTACAAAATGAATAAACGATTTTACAATAAAAAAAAAAAATTATAATTTTACTATAACTTTACTTTTGAAATTTCAATAAAAAATTTTTTTTAAATAAAAAAAAAAAAAAAAAAAAAAAAAAAAAAAAAAAAAAAATTGGCATAGATAATGTAACTTTTTATACCATTTTCATATTCCCTTGTTTTTTCTGAACAAAAAAAATATATTGATAGGTTTGCTTCATATTTAGATTTTATATGAATTTTCATAATAATGTCTGCAAATTTGCGAAAAATACCCGGGCTGGAGCTTATATTATACTTATCGTAAGTCGGGTTTCAAAAGGTTAACCTATTCATGTAATTTTTTAGGTGTTCTATTTGTCTAACCGAACCATTGAAAATTATGAATGTATCATCAACATATTTGGTATACAATATGATTTCTCTGTATGATTTATTCACATTTGACAGTAGGTATGCATTTTCATAATGATTCAGATAAATATCAGATAATAAACCAAAATAATGGCTAGCGGAAAAATAAGTAAAATAAATTTACTGTTCTCTTTACCTGTTTAGTACGGGTAACATCCTGTAAAACTACGATAACGAAATTGTGCCGTAGAGATAAGCTTATCTAGTGGTTGAACTGTGACTCTAATGAGCCAGGATTCAAGCAACTAACAGACCAAGAAATAGCAGACAAGGCAAGAGGGGCAAAAGAGTAGCAAACTTTAAGTGAAGAGGAATAATGAACGTACACGCATGCGAGATTGACACACGAAGTGGCCTTGCAACACATCAATGGACTGCTCACTGGTCCAGTATTTAGTGAAGAAGAAGACGACGTGTAGTTAGCTGAAAAACTGATGCTAAGAAAAGTTCAGTCAAGAATCAGGAAACAGTATTTTCTCAGTAAGAAACAAAAAACAATGTTTGATTTTTTTGAAAAATCGTCAGGTAATTAAAATTGCAGTACTGTACTAGTGTAGCATAATGTATTTCCTGTATTGTTCTTTTGTTTTACTACAAAAACTTCTCGTTTATTACACTTTTTTATTTCATGTAAAATGTACATTGAAATGTTTTTAATTTATACGTTTGTACTTTATAATGTTTTTTTTATGTACAGTATATCAAAGTCTTTTTATGTCAAAACTATTTTTATTACATATTTTCCCTTTATTTTTAGCATTCTTGATATCCGCTATGTCTGTGCCACCCAATTTTGCGGATAATCGGGAGTATGTATATATATATATATATATATATATATATATATATATATATATATATTGTAACTTCAATCAGTCTGGTTTTCCTAAGTACCTAGGGAGAATTACTAAACCTTGGATATATAATAAACTGCCAGAAAAAGAACACTGTTTTGAAAGTAAATTCAATTTTCATTTTCTTGATAGATGTATTCAGCAACTGATGAAAAAATTGCAGACTTCTTTTCACAACTACCCGAGCCTCCTAACCCTGCCGCTGTCAACCAGGCTGTATCAGTTCTGCAGAGCTTAGGTGCTTTAGATTCTGATGAAGATCTTACACCTTTAGGAAAACGTATTTATTTATTTACAACACATCCATTTTTGTCCAAAGCTTTAGTACATGCAGCTATATTCAAGTAAGTATTTCATATATTTTATTATAAATTTATTAAATTATCACTTCCTTTGGATATCCAAATCTAAAAATAAACAAAGATGAAGCTTTTATAAATTAGTAATAATTTGTATTACATCTTCATTATACTAAAAATAATTATTAATTTATTGATTTTAAAGTCAAAGGTTGAGTTGATTCATAAAGTATACAGTATTCAAGATCAATGGCTTGAATGAATGGCATGCGATTGGGCAAATATTCTAACCACAATCATGGTCTAGCTAAAATACACAACTCTCACTAAATTGCTTTATAGTTTCTGGTACAAATAGGTACACGTTCCTACACCTTGTCTGCAAATTAGCCATGGTGGCTACTTTGTATTTTAATATAATTAAAATTAACTTTTACTTAAAATTTCATTCCTGTAAAGAGCCGTTGTGGATATTCCTGTCTTAACTCATTCCAAATAATTTTTTTTTTTCAAATTAATTTTGCACTAGACACTCATATTAATATTTTCTGTACTTTGATATTTTATTTTCTCTTTTAATCCCTGTAATCCAACTTGGCTATTATTATTATTTTTTTCATTTTCCATTTAAAAATAAAATTATTTTTTATAAACCTGTTAATACTCTATAGTCACATATAGAGTAATTTCACAAGATCATTTCATTCGCCTATTTTAGGAATTCGGTTAGCCTAATGGTTTGTATCAATGTAAGTACCTAATTTAAGGATTTTCTATAGGCAACTTCACCACAGTGCTCTAGTGATTCATATGAACTTCTTGGTAAGTCACTGACTACTTTTCCTATCACAGCCTAGGCCTAGGTATTTTTCAAGCCATTATTGAATTACCCGTGTTTAAATAAAGGTTGATGGAGTGTTGGATTATATGATTCTTTCTTTTGTTTGGGTTACAAAATTTCACAATCGAATTAAAAAAAAAAAATTATATTAACAAAACATTTATTTCAGTCTCAGCCGTCTAACCATTGCTATGATAACATCTATTCAAGCCTACAACTATGTGAGTCAAACTATCATATATACTGGAAAGAACTAACCAAGATAACCTACATTTACGGTGGAAATTTAATGAATTAAGTGTGGAATGACAGGGTTTACCTGGTAGGTCTGTACTCAAGTTATATAAAAGTAATTGCTACAACAATATTACTTGTTTATTGTCAAACCCTAAATTACTCAAATGAACCCAGTATTTATCGTTTATATCACTACAACGAATCCATAACTAAACCTATCCTAATGAAACACCTTAACTTATACTAAATATCCTAATCTAACCTAATCACTACACACATTTTCTCAAATATAATCAGATCACACATGAAATTAAATATCGAAACCTTTTGGCCAAAACTTGGAAACATTCATATTTTATAAATTGACAAAGACAACAATAAGTCATGTTTAACTACAAAAGTCTACATATGAAAAACTATTTCCTGATGGTTAGTTCAATTTATGTAAAAGACGATATTTGAAAATGAACCACAGCTGTTCTAGTTTTAAATATAATGTATAAATAAGATAATTGATGAAATAAAAGTAAAAAGAAGTTTTGTCTATATTAAATAATAGAAATTTATTAACTCATTTAAGCATATCTCAATCTAAATTTACATTAAACCTCATCAATTGTTATCGCATATTAAATATGAACACTGCTACAAATACTATGTATCAAAGGCTGTGACTATGAATTATTTTTTTCAATGATTATTGATTGTTACAAAATAAAAAGGTTTCAAAAAATGGCTTAGTAGAGGTCAGACACACAAAATTTGACTAAATATTAAATCCCAAGATTATACTAAAAACATGTGAATTATATAAAAAGTAGATTTCATAAACTGTGCACGATCAGAAATGTTCTGTTTTAGCACACAAAAATAATCAAAGCTAATTGAAATAGCTGCTAAGTTATTGGGTGAGATCTATCTAATTTTATTTGAAGTTTTAAAATTATGTATTTAATCTTGAAATATGATTCAAACTTATTATAAACTGATGTTACTGTTAACTAGAACTTATATCATATACACTAACTAAATATCATTATTAATTTCCTTCAAGATATTACCAGAACTTAAAGAATAATTTTAGACAGTTTCATTTTTCATTTCACTTCATATGTTTATATCTTTGCCTTAAATGAGTTAGGATATGTAAGCTTGAACTTTAATTACAATTATTAATTGCATGTTTACTTTAATACTTTAAATGAGTATTTCGTGAACGACCTTACTACCCTGTGTAGATTTCTTAAATCGGTGACACATCAAAAGAGCAATATAAGGGCATCTATGTTTTTGTCGTCTGTGTGGGAAAGATCTGATTTCCACAGTGATCAGTAAATTAAAAAACAAGAAAGCAACAGACCTTAATGAACTCGTCAAACCTCTACAATTTTTGATAAATTCTTCTTTTTCAGTGGGAATCTTTGGTAAAGTTATTCCTTTGGTCAAAAAGGGAGGGAAAAGTGATATCAATAATTACAGGCTTAATTATCTTCTACCAGTGTGTAGTAAGGTTTCTGAAAAACTTTATCTAATATGGCTGTTGAATTATATAGAGGGGTTTAATATCCTCTGTGATTCATTGTTTGGATTTCAGAGTTGAAATTCTACTGTTGATTTTTTGGACTTTGTATTGGAAAGTCTTGAAAGGAAAAGAAATTCTATGAGTATTTTTCTGGACCTCTCCAAAGCTTTTTATTGTGTGGATCTGGAGTTACTGTTGGACAAGTGTGAAGCAACTGGCATTAGAGGAGTACAGTTTCTGTGGTTAAAATCTTGTCTTTATAAAAGAACACAGCGGGTAAATGTTGCAGGGAGCCTGTCAAAACTAACCCAGCTGAGATATGGGGTCCCTCAAGGATCAGTTCTCGGACCGGTGCTATTATTAATATATATTAATGACCTATCATCAACAGTGCATGCAGACAGCATAGTGCAATTTGCTGATGATACAACTTTGAGTTTCCAAGCAGACTCAATTAAAAATTTAGAGCATAAGGTTTTTCTACAAGTCAATGCTGCAAGTCAATACTTCGCCGAAAATAATTTGACAATAAATTCTAATAAGACAACGAACATGTTTTTCAACTTGAAACATATTCCAAATCTGACACCAAGTGTTATGTTGGATGATAGTGTACTCAAGTTTTGTTAATCAGATGTTTATTTATTCAAAGAGAAAATAAACAAAATTTATTTTGTATTATATAAAAGTTTTGCACCTAATTTATTCAATACATGTAAAATATTTTATTATAAATTTTAGCTTTGAATGTGAGACATATATATATATAAGAAGAAGAAAGAGTGTCGTATAGTAACTAGTATAGGAAACCGAAGGAACTTTCAGAACATCATATTGAAGGAACACCATGTTGATTCTTTGCAAGTATGGAAACTGGACTTATTCATAATAATCGCCTTTGTTCTAAATTCCTACCACCTTCACAAGACCGCTTAGCTCCATCTTCAACATAGCATAGGGCCATTTTGAAAACTATATATAAAGATATCGGACAACTTTTTCTATCACATTTTTCAGAAATAAGAAAATTTTGGCTTCTGTTATTCAAAACTGAATTTAAAATGGGAGATAAAAATTCTTCTTCTTTAAATACAGCTGAAATTTTGCTGATTATTCCACAAACAAGAAACACGAGTTTTCATAAATTTAGTTGATTTGTTATAAATTAAAATAGTCAAATTTACCAAGGGGTAAGCAAAACTATTCCAACCAAGTATTTGAAACTCCTTTTTACATAGAAAAAGTAAATAGTCCAACGATTCTACTTTAACTAGAAATAGTGCACAAGCATTCATGGTATAAACACAAATATTAGTATAATATGTAATATCTATATAGGAAAGAATTTAAAGATTGATTAAAATTGTATATGACGATGAATTGTATAAGACATTTTATAATAGAAGATATTTGAACAATTTGCGAATGGTTTTGGTAATAGTAGAATATCCAAATATAATTGTTTGTAGTTGAGAGAAATAGACTTGAACGATTTATTTTATGTTTAAATTGAAGAATATAAACGAACAGATAAATTTGATATATTATGAGATGTTGTTTTCTGGAAATAAAAATGTATATATTTCAGAATCTTTGACTCTGTTTATGATTTTACCAAGTACACTGTTCGGTAATCCATGACCCTGGGTAATTGCACGAATATATGTTCTCGAAAATAACATATTGGTGTCCAATAATAAATTATATAAAATGAATAAAATTTAAGTAGGTTGTTACAATTATTACATCCTACAAACATGTTACACTTCTCTACTTTGTTCCTCTACATAACCCTACTTTTAACAAAACAAATTTCTAAATTATCGTATGGTTTTAATTTCTTCTTTTTAACCAGTAAATTAATTTAAAATTCTATAGATCCATACATTGACCATTATAGTATAAATTATCATTAGTACTGTGTTTTAGGTGTGTGAATCCAATACTGACTATTGTTACACTGATGTCTGCAGATTATCAAATATTTTATAATTTAATGGAAAATAAAGATACTATAAAATTAACTAAAAAGACATTTAGTCCATGTAGCGATCACATGGCACTAGCTTGGCTCTATCATCAGTGGGAAGAATACTGTCGGCAAGGAAGTCATAGTGGGGAGGCATTTTGTAATGACAAGGGGATCTATTCTATCAACATGGCACTCACTCAAAGTAAGTTGTGATCTGGTTGTGAAAACCTTGAAAAGTATTACAATTGTAGTACTTTTTCACATATAATATAAAATTACTTCTTGCTTGTGTTAAGATTGTACCTTAATACTTAATGCCCTATGATATATGAATTAACTATATATTAATAAATTGTTTAAGTTGATTTTAAATTTGTTTCAAAATTTCATTTGAACCTCTTAATATTTAGTGATTTTGTACTGATTTGTTTACAACCAAATTTGTATAGTTATCTTTGAAACTGTATTCTTCAAATTTCTCTTTTTACCTTAGAATGTCCCAATTCCGTATCAAAATTTTTATTTTAATCATAATTCTAATCTAATTCATTGATTTAAATCTTTATTTTAATTTACAAGAAAAGGGCATTCACTTAAAATGAATCTTTAATCACCAAATGAAAGAAAACACAATTTTCTACAAAACTTGATTTGTTCAAGACGACATTTCAATGACTAAGTCATCATCTTCTCATTTGTAATAAAGTAATATATGAAAAGAGTAAACAATATCAAGGTAAATGTATCCTATTTAAAAGAAGAAAACAATCAAACAAGAAAAATATACATAACTAGTAAATAACATTAAAAAGTTTAAGTTTTATTTTTGTATACTTTTCCCAATGAACTTATTATGTTTGTATCTCTTGAACAAAAGTAATTACAGACATAGGATATCTTTTAAGTGTTTGTCTTTAATTACGGTATACTAAAGTTGTTGAAGCTAAATGAATCTTTTTTTCACATTGAAGTTTAATATTGAATTTATCTCGCTTTCAAGATCATATCCTGGCAGAGACTTAGCAATACTACCTCATGCGAGTTGGTTTCTTCAAGGTTACTATGTCTACAAGCTCTTACTGCTAAGATATGTGTGCCCTACTATAGTTTATCACACTTTTAACACTAACCACACAAACCATTTTTTATTACTCCTAAGTACAATTCAAATTAATCACCATAAATAAATAAACAGCTCACTGCAAACACAAAATTAACATTCAGAGCTTAAAGGGCACTTCACAAAAGTAAATTATCTTCCTCTTGATACCTGTTGTGCTACCACATCATCATTTCCAAGATTGTGAAGTCACACTAGGAATTTCTGAGTAGAGTAAAACTCCATTTTTGGTAGTTAAAAGACAACAGTGACAGCTTATTTTAACTCAGTTAAGAAATGAAGGCATTTTCACACCTAATTTACATACTTCTAAGACAAACAAAATGTTGTACCTGAAAGTATCAAAAATAAAGTTTAATCAAGTTTTTAATGTTTATATTTTTTTAATAATAATCTGTTGTAATAGTTTGAAAATGATAGGCTAGTAAACAGGATTAGGCTAGGAAATTCAATATGTTATAGTAAATAGTGAAGTAATAGTCAATGTAAATAATAATTATAAGAACACTGAATTTTAATTAACTTAACTTATACACTAATATTTCACTTAACACGCTAAGTGCCATGGGGCGCCGATTGGTATGACAGTAAATCCCTAGTGAAAGTGGCGTGTCGGCAGATCAGTATGACGTTACCATTATTGCAAGGTTTTATTTTAGAGTCATTTACCAGTAAGTGGTGCAACCTTGAGGAAAACACATACACTATACGTTCTGTGGAAGATTGTAGTGGTATGAATTTCTTTTTTTATCTTTAAATAGTGTTATGTGACAACCAAATAAAATACTTCAATATTATGTTAATTTCACCATACTTATAGGCATGGTAAGTAAAATTTTCAATTAAAATTTTGAATGAATTCATTGAAACAAGCAAACAGTTTAAACATTCTACAGTTATTAGTTGTTTTATTTACTTATTACGGTAAACAAACAATAAATTTTGCATATTTTTGTGAAAAAAATTGAATTATTACAAAATTAAAATTAATATTTTAAAAAGTATATTTAAGATTTTTTAAATTTATTTACAATTACTATGTTTAGAAAAAATCATTTCTTTATATTAATTTTTTTTAAACTATAAGCTGAAAGCATTTTACTGTATATGAAATTATTTACAAAATTTACTTATGGATGGTCTTGAACCACTTTCTGCAGAGGTATAGCTTGGCCTGGAGAATTTGCACAAAATATAGGTCACTCTTGTCATATTTTTAGCTTTTTATCAATCTTGTTGTGAAGTGATTTTCTTGTAGCAAAGAGTTGCTCCGCCAATTCATTAGATGTATAAAAATTGTCAACATATATTCTGGTTCCTGAATTCAGGTATGGTTGTACGAGTTCTAAAACTACTGATGTGCCCATGAAAAGTTCTGGAGTTACATTTGAACCTTTGCCTAAGTATACTTTCACATTATAAGTGTAAACACTTTTGACGCATAATTTAAATAACGTAACACCATATTTGTGGGCTTTTTTGTCATATATTGGCTAAAAATGAGTCACTCTCTGATGGGATCATTGACTCCCCTACTTCTGTTTAGTAGCTACTGCTACTTTATGTTTCTTTAAACCAGGGGTCTCCAAACTATGGCCCGAGGGCCACATCTGGCCCGCGGACAGATTTTGTCCGGCCCGCGGAGAGCTAGCATACTTGAAAACTTCTTTTAGAGAACATATTTTTTATAGCAAATTAAATTTAGTTTACTGAAGTATTCTAATTTTATGTTGAATAATTATTAATATGACATCTACATTGATATGGTCATGGGCTAACTACTCGTAACATTGTTGTAGGCTTATTGTTATTGTTTTTGTGATAGGTTGGATAAAGAAACACAGAATTGTAATGAGTAAAGACATGTATAATATGCAGAAAATTTAACTTCAGTATATAATAACTAACAAATTATTGAAATGAATCCAACTAACATTTTATACATTTTAAATAAAAACATAACTTATAACAAGCATAATGACATATGAAATACTAATGAGATTTATGTAATTGAGATTTTCCACTGACAATAGTTTGTAGTTGTGGACTAATTTTACTTGTACCAATTATTAAAAGAGATTTAAGATGCTCATCAGTTAATTTAGATCTGTAAACATTTTTTGTGTACTTCATTTTGGAGAAGGTCTTCTCACACAAATAAGTAGTACCAAAAACAGAAAACAGCCCACGAGCAAATTTATGCAAATTATCAAATTGTGTCAGTGGAAGACTCTTATAAAATTCCAACAAAGATGAGTTTTGATATTTGTTCTTAATTATATCACTGCACTGTAGATCAATCATTTCCATTTGAAGTTCCGGGGCTAGGGTTTCAATGTTAGTATCAAAAGGATTCTGAAAAATCTTAATTTGATTCGCAATGGCATCAAAGTCCGAGAAACGAGTATCAAAATTTATTTTCAAAGCACTCAAAGTTTCGATTGCAAAATCTATAGGAAACTCAGTCTCAGTAGTGTGGCTGAATATTTCACATGTTTTAAAATGTGAAAAACATTTACTTCGTAGTTGTGATTGAAACAGTATCAATTTCTTCCGGAATGATTTGATATTAGTGTATAAATCAGGAATATGCTGGTTTTCTCCTTGCAATCTCAAATTCAGTTCGTTCACATGTTTTGTCAAATCAACAGAATGCTTACTTCCACAGCCATGCGTTGTTTTGTAATTCAGTAAGAGGGCGATGCTTTTCATTCAAAAAAATTTTGATCACTGCTCGAAGTTCAAAAAAGCACTGAAGGACTTTCCCACAACTAAGCCAACGTACGGCAGTATGATAAGGTAAGTCATTTTCTCCAATCTCTTCAATAAATTGTCGGAATTGTTGGTGATTCAGCCCAAAAGATCTGATAAAATTAACAGTTGATATGACTGGTTTCAGAACTTCAGACATATCCAAACATTTTCCGCACAAAGACTGTTGATGAATGATACAATGTAAGACTAATGGTTTTGAACCACCGTCATTTTCTACAGCCTTTGACACAAGAGCGACCACTCCTTTATCTTTCCCACTCATGTTTTTGCCTCCATCAGTTGTAATACATTTCAAGTTTTTCCATCGAAGGTTCTTTTGATTAATGGCCATTTCAACTCCTTTAAAAATATCTGTACCAGTAGTTGTGCCATGAATACTATACATATCAAGAAGTTCTTCCTGCACTTCATAGCTTTTATCTACTCCTCGAATATAAATCAACACCTGAGCAGTATCTGACACACCCGTTGACTCATCCAAGGCCAAAGAAAACCACTCAACATGTCCATTTTTGTCGAACAGTTGAGAGGATATATTTTCAGCGATGTTTTCTACCCTTCGAGCCACAGTGTTTGCTGACATACTGACAGTTTTTAATAAATTTACCTTTTCAGGGCACATTTCTTCAGCTACTGCAATTATGTGTTCTTTGATCATTTCTCCATCGGTGAATGGTTTTCCACGTTTTGCAATTTCAAGAGCCACACGAAAGCTGGCACGAGTTGCAGCCTCTTGTTCAGTTTTGAGTTTTGTAAATGAAGATTGCTGCGATTTCAATCCGCGCTTCATAGCTTCGAATTTTTCTGTCCGCAAACTTCCTATATATTTTGAGTAATTTTGAAAATGTTTTGTTTCATAATGACGTTTAATGTTATATTCCTTGAGAACGGCTATGCTTTCATTGCAAATCAAACATAGCTCCTTGTTACTGGACTCAATTATGTAATACTGAATGTTCCACTGATCTTTGAATTTTCTGCATTCACTATCAATTTTTCGCTTCTTTTCCATACTACTAAATCACACACAAAAGCAACAATTCAAATCAAAATACTGTTACAAAGATGTCTTAAACTTAAACACGCACAAACACGTTTTAAGGAGGTATGCACTATTTTATTTCACAACAGTGTCATAGGAACTGACTTGTGGTTGCGCCACTAGCCTTCTTATATATTCCAATTACTGCCATCTAGAAGTGAGTGGAAGACACCAGAACTTTCTCGAACCAACGAGATTATTCTGTACGTGCTATTAGCGCCATCTGTTAGCGATAGAAGGTACTACCTATTTCCGCTTGTGTCCACCAGATGTCGTGTCACGTTACTCCTCATGGCTCGTACTCTACGACTAATCTAGAAATTACAGATAATGACAGGAAAATTAATAATATGTGGTGTTGCCGTTTTGCGGATTTTAGTCCGATTTGCAGCCTTTTTTAAACGTTGCGTACTTTTTTTTTTCATCAGTGGACTATTTCACTTTTTACCACCGGCAACAATGATAATATGGTTTTGGCCCTCGGAACTTACTGGAGTAATCAGTATGGCCCTAAGGCTGGAAAATTTGGAGACCCCTGCTTTAAACCAATAATTTAGTAAATTAAGTAAAAGTGCAATCTTTCCAACCCTTCAATTCCATGGATTCTGGTTATTTTATATAAGGAATCCCATAACACAGAGGTCTGTGCTGTGGATCGTAATCGTGATAAACAACAAGAAATTCTTGCATAGGTTCACTAGAAAGTAGGTAAAAAATTGACAATTACAAAAAAAAAAGTTTACTCTATGACCACTTCTCACTAAATTACATAGCTTTA
Organism: Aphrophora alni; assembly: GCA_963513935.1. Classification (NCBI taxonomy): domain Eukaryota; kingdom Metazoa; phylum Arthropoda; class Insecta; order Hemiptera; family Aphrophoridae; genus Aphrophora; species Aphrophora alni. The sequence goes on along the minus strand of OY740770.1, from coordinate 59,152,370 downwards.
AATTTTTTTCGAAAATGCGCAACTGTGGCACTAAAAATGTTTTTTTTGCAAATTTTACCACCGATTTATAGTGTAAAGATACATATTGTATCTAATTTTCGTGAAGATCTAATGATGTTTACCCCATTTGTTGCATTATTAGTGAAAACATCTTAAATCGAAAAAATAGAATTTTTTTAAAGTTAGGAAGTACTCTTAATGTTACTATGTCCAACCATTTTGATAGTCCCTTCATTTCCAAGATTTTTTTTTTTATTTGTCTACAACCCATAGAGCTAGAAATATTTAAAAAATATTTTTATCAATGCACTCAAAATGTACTTTTCTACCAAAGCTCCAGTCCGATTTTGCTATCTTTTTCTTTTTTTTTTTTTTTTTTTTTTTTCAGTTTTCCACTCAGTTCCATGTATAAAAAGGGGGGAAAAAACAAAAATTCAACTTTCCCTGTACTATACATAAAGTCTTGATTTCTACCTTATGAAAATTTACTTGAAGAAACTTCTTCAAGAAAGACTGTCATAATCAAAGACTATGTGGAAAAAGAAATGTTTCCAGCTCATTAAAAAATATTGTGGAAGTACAAATTGCCTTTTATTTAATTATTCACAATTGTATAACATGGAAGTTATGAGATAAATAAAAAAGTAACTACTTTTTCTACAGCTTATAAAAAGATTTTTAATTTGAGCCATGGCTACTATCTCTTAAAAATCAGCCAAGTTATGATATTTTAAAATGTATGATAATTTCATCACGGTTTGGAGATAATCTCATTTTTTGCTTATCTTTCATTTGAAAGGTTACACTGCAACATTCCATAATTTTACAAAATTATAAAAATCAAATAATATTTACAAACATAACAAAATGTAATATCACGGCGGAGATAGCCGACCGGGAAGACGGAAGGCTACACCTACATACGTCAGACAACCGAGGTGGAGCGAATGACGTCACGGAAGATAACGCGATCTCATTGACTAGGCCAAAAGTTCTATTTTTCAAACGTATTTAATGTAAAAATTTTAGAAATAAAAAATTTTAGTTATAAAGAATATCGAGAAATAATGATATTACGTACAAAATTAAAATAAAAAATTATTATAATATAAAAAGCTTTACATAGCTTTCAGATTAAATAAAAAACCTATAAAATTATGACATGAATTTACGGTATTCGTATTCTTATCGTAATCTATTACGGTATGAATTCGTTTTATACCGTGTATTAGGATAAGTGAACCCCCATACGCCATCTTATAAAATTTTGGAACAGAAGCTAAGCAAGAAGAAAGCATCCTTTGGACAGTCCAGTTTGAACAGACGATAGACACGTACAGGAACGGACTACAAAATTTGAATTTTTAATTGTGAAAAGTGAAGAAAAGTTTAGTTGTTTTTTGTTTGTGCTTGACGAGAGAATATATAAGTGATAAGAATACCAGGACAATAATTCAACAAATTGGTGAAATCTACCCAAAATATTTCGAACTTCCTAAATTCCAAAACAAAATTTTCTTTTTTTTTTCATAATCAAATTTATTGTAATATTGGTTGAGAATTTTAATAAATACGATCAGGAGACTGGATAAGGTCGGCACGTTAACCTACCCTGAGATTGTTATATATATATATATATATATATATTATATATATAAGACAATATAATTTTTCACTCATGCTTTTATCAGACAGTTGTATTTTGATTAATATTTAACTTATATTTTGTTTCTAATTCTTGAGGATACTCTGTGGAGCAGTACTTCTTCTCCCTCCATGTTGTTAGTTGTCTGTATTGCTCAGGAGTATCATGGTGTGTTCATTTACCCATTGAAGAAGTAAAACGCATAATTAAAATTGATATAAATATATATTAGAATATATTGTAAAATGGCACCTCAACGTAGCGGCTTTATCCAGTGATATAATTATTTCTCTATAACAAAATATAGATTTAATAAATAGTTATAGGCTAGTTAAATTTAAGGTTAAAAAATTTAAAATGAGTCGTGAGGAGAACTATACACTACGAAAAAATTAAACCAACAGTGAGGGCATGCGAATCATACGATTTCCTCGACACTGCGGAATCGCGCCACACGAGGGATGATGGTAACACAGATCCCACGGGCGAATCTGAGGAACGCCTCGAAGAGACGGAGGACTTAACTTTAATAGAACAACTTGACATACAGACACATGCCCAAACTGAAGTGAGACATGAAGAAGTACCCGTAAAGAGTGAGGAGCCATTATGGCTGAGCATCATCCTAAATAAAATGGACAAACATAATCAAAATTTAGAAAACGGACTAACAAAAACTTATATACACCATCTTATAAAATTTTGGAACAGAAGCTAAGCAAGAAGAAAGCGTCCTTTGGACAGTCCAGTTTGAGCATCGAAGACGATTGACAAGAGAATATATAAGTGATAAGAATACCAGGACTATAATTCAACAAATTGGTGAGATCTACCCAAAATATTTCAAACTTCCTAAATTCCAAAAACAAAATTTTCTTCTTTTTTTCCTTTTTTTTTCATAATCCAATTCAATGTAATATTGGTTGAGAATTTCAATAAATACGATCAGGAGACTGGATAAGGTCGGCACGTTAACCTACCCTGAGATTGTTTTATATATATATATATATATATATATATATATATATATAAGACAATATAATTTTTCATTTGTGCTCTTATCAGACAATTATATTTCTCTGTTTGAAGTTATTTGTTAATGATGGAAGTTCAATTTTATTATTATACATTTTTCATATTATACATTTTATACATTATTATACATATATAAAACTAACGGACAATCCTATCAGCCAATCTAGTATAGAAGTTAGGCCATTATGGCTCCCATTATTAAAAAAAGAACTAAAATTTGATTATAATACCCCTACAACTAAAAAACAAGCTGAAATTTTACCTGTTAAATCGCCACAAGGGGTTGTAACCCGCTCTCGGGCTAGGAAGCTTAATACAACTAACAATAGGCCACTCCCCTAATAGTTTGTCACGCCTTCTGGACCAAGATACCATGTGTATCTTTGATACAACAACACGTATTTGACGTTAGTTGTGTGTTACCGTGATTGTGTTTTTTGATTTCTCGGTTATAGCTCTGAGATGCATGCTTAGATATTAAGGTTGGTGGTATTCTTATTTAATTTTACTTCTTACATAGGCTTAGTTTCTAGTTTCATGTTTCTTTAGTTTTTAGTCACTTGATAACGGGAATTGATTCTTATTCCCGAAACGTCGTGTTTTGATTTTTAACACACAGTTGATGGCAAATGTCTGAAAAATGTATAATAATAAAATTATATTTCGATTAATATTTAACCTATATTTTGTTTCTAATTCTTGATCGTTTGTTTGTATTTTTTTTATTATTTTTTTTTTATATATATAATAAAATTTAATTTGATTGTTTACTTTGTTCATTTACCATTGAGAGTAAAACGCATAATTAAATTGATATAAATATGTAAGAATATATTGTAACACATATCAATATCTTTAAAAATAATGACAAATTGTGTATAAAAAAGTTGGAAACATTAAATATTTTAGGTAGATTTTGTTAATAAAATAATATATGTGACTTATTTTGCTTCAGATTAAAAGACATTGTTAAAGGTTAATAAAAACTTTATAAAATCCCATTTCAAAATGACCATTTTTGGAGAGATTGAAATGCATACTATTCAAAATACTCCCAAATCAGATTATTCTTTTTTAATAAATCATTTTATACCGCAACATGAACAATCCAGGATTTTTATAAACACAGCATACAAACTATAATATGAGTAATCATTGCTAGTTTTTGAGTTGTAAATTAATCTTTCTTTTCGAATATACAACGACAATATACATTTCTTTTTCGGACTGACAATGTAACGATGATAACAATCTCACATCTTTATTTTTAAGTATTTTAATTATTAAAATTTTATAATATATCACAATTGAGATTATAATGAAATAAGAATTTGTAGATGCATTCCCTAAAGAAAATACAATATTTCACATATTTATGAGAATTATTATAGGATATAGGATCGGTGAGACATACACCAATCCTCAGGAGTAATATTATAACATTTTATCTTATGAGGAATTTTTGTGAGCAAACATTATATTTTGTTCTAATTGTTTCCATACTACAATATGGGATTATTTGTTGGACTGAAACAATTATTGATGTCTCAGAATAAATTTATTCACATAAATTTTTTTTAAAGAAGGTATTTTCTTTTGTACTATATACTGTATTTACAATTTCATATTTGATTTCAGAAATACAAATGAAATTCTTTTCTAGCAAACAATTTTGTATTTTGGACCTTATTATTTTATTAAGCTCTCAATTGGAATAAAGTTATTTTAAAATTTTGTTTCAGAACTGAGAATATTACATGGAGATTATTTATATAAATCTCAACTTCTAAAATCCTCAATAGAATATACTAGCTTTGATGAAGAGTGCAATAGTTTTGCAAGAAATGATGAGTATGTTAAGGGAGTTCTGCTCTCTGGACTTGGAAAGGTACTTGTAGCTCGCAACTTTAAATTGATCAAAGGCAGGATGAAACATTCCAATGATATTGTAACTCAGTAAGTCATCAAGTTCTATAACAGTTAATACACAAATGATAAGAAAGTTTTTAATTAAATCTTCTTATAATCTACAAATACATGTAGATCTATATATAAATCTACTTAACTTCATTAGACATAACAAACTACTTAATTTTATTACAATTATGAAATCTTAAACTAACATCTCTTATAAGTTTTCCAATTGTTTTTAAATCACACACATACATAGTCCTGTAAGATTAACAACTCTGACTTGTTTGTCTGTCTACATTCAACTTTTATAGTTTTTTGTCTTTGAACGCAAATAATCCATGCAATAAAATCTTTTACAATTTCATTACGTTTATTGATTAATAACGTTACTTGCAACTATTCCATTTCTCCCAATCAAATTAAAGATCTCAGAATTGTGAACGTTACAAGACTAGGTCAATCAATGGATGTTGTAAGTTTTTTATTTTCATTTTACAGTTAATCCACTGTTTAATGCATGAATACATTTCACATTCCAAAGAATTAATGTATAAAATAGTGTAAATGAGGTTTAACTAGCAGTTTTGAATAAACATTTCAATCTAAAAATAAAATGTAAACTGTATTTTTAAAACTGCTCCACGAGAAGTTTTTACCTAACCAAAAAATGAAAAGACTTCCATGCACACAGATATTACATTATGAATGTTATCATTTGTATGGATTGAAACCTTTTCGTGTTTTATAGGGTTACAAAAATATCAAATAGATGTTCCCTGAGATTTCATTTTAAACTTCATATAACTTTAATCTAATTTGTATATTTGCATCAATATAAGCTTTTACACTTCCAATGAATTTAGGTCATCAGACACAGAGTCCCAACAGTGGGTCATTTACTGAGCTAAGGTTCATTTTTCAGTTAAGACCATCACCATTCCAGAGCTTATATACATAAATGACTACAACATAATAATATTTACTACCAAATCTGACTCCAAACACGGTGCAAGAAGCAACCCACCTATAAAGCATTTAACTTTGACTATTTCTCCCTGTGAGTGGTGTTTACAAAACAATTTAGTAAATGTATTAAAACATCCAAGGCGTGAGGTCTACCATTCATAAAACTACTATATAGTATTATGTACAAATTTTAATCAAATTTACATTATTTTAAAGCTAAGGTAAACTTTATACCAATTCTTTTACCATTCAACCTTTATACCATTAAATTTAACCCTGCAACCGCTGACTATAAATTCCTTTTTTAATATTTTTTTTAATTCATAAAAAATAGTAATATTATGCAAAACACAACTTGTTATATATCATTTTTTTCAGTAAGGTGCATAGAATTTATATGTGTAATGGAGAAGGAAAAAGAAAAAGAAAAAAAAAGTTATATGTAAAGGTTTTGGAGTTATGTTATGAATCAAAAAATGAAGAGAAAATGCCACAGAAAAGCTTATAAATACCACATAACAATTTTTTTTTCAAGATGTACAAAAGTTTAGTAATGTAGTTGTGAATAAATGTTGATAAAAAATTAATCAATTTATAAAATGCACATGTTGAAAAATCAATTTATATGGTAATAAAAAGACTTGCTGGAAAAAGGCTTGTTTTAAAAAATTCACTAAAAATAGTTATTCTATATAAAACCTAACTTGTAATATATCAATTGTTAGAGACATGTAAGTAGAATTTATCTATGTAATAAAAAAAACTACACATACAAAGTTTGGAGTTAGTATGTCAGGAATTAAAAAAAAAAAAATCCTGTCTAAACACAATTGCCTTGCAATCGAAGCCTAAACGCCACAATAAAGTATATGTATAACATACAAAAAATGTTCAAGACAAAAGTTTTGTACTGTAAATGGTTAATGAAAGTGTGTAAAAAAAAAATATATCAATTTAAAAAACTTTCATTTGAAATTTTTTGTTTGTTTACAAATAAGAGATAAGTTAATCTCTGAGTTTAATTATTAGTTTTAAATTAATATCGCTGCTGTATAGTAATTACGTTTACATTTACAATAAATATTTATGTATGTTTTGTTTATCTGGTTTTTCGTGTATTGTTTTAACATGATATATGGTTTAGTGAGGAATTTTAGTTCTTTTTTTAAATTTTTTTAACAGGACTTCGTGGGTAGGGGAGAACGCGGGCGTGCTTGCTTATTTGCCGATTATAAAATAGATTTAATTTGCAGGAATGTTATTTTTAGTTTATTTGTTTGGTTAAAATAAGAAGAAATACAGTTTGTATGTTTAATTTTGTAAACTTATTTGTGTTTGCTATGTTTGTAAATTTACTTAGTCCTAAGGAATAGAATATATAATTAGAACAATTATAAACAAAGTAAATACACTATTACACACAAGTATAAATATAAATAGTCTAGGCAATAGGTTAACATTTTGTGTTTGAAATAAAATATTTATCTTAATTCGGATAAGATCTTTGGTGAGTTTGTTCAAATAAAATATGGATATTTAATTTGATTTTATAGGTTAACATGCAAGCATGTAACCTTTAATTTTATATCTAGCATGTAAGTTAACATTGTAAATAAGCATGGTTTATTGGACTGGAGATAAGACAATCGCTACTCTGGCAGACGACTACGGCATGCCATATTTTGCATTTTGTTGTTTTTTATTTGTAAAATACATAATTTCGTATTTTGGTTCTATTTTATATTAATGCTAATAAATGCAATAATTATTATTAGAAAATTTTTTATGATTAAAAGTACAAGATAGCTACAAACTTAAGCATATTTTTTAAAAATTCACCAAAAATATTTATTTAATGCAAAGTCTAACTTGTTGTGTACCATTGTTTAGGTAAATGTATGTAAAATTGAACAGTGAATTTATAAATTTTCTACAGTGATATATTTTAGAGTGAAGTAATCAAGAATGAGAAAAGCTGTCTTTACGTCACAAAAATTTTAATCTAATAATCACCAACAAACTTGCTGAAAAATATGTTTAGACTATTCAAACACTTACAATAGTTTCGAATATAGTTGTGAAAATAAATTTGTATAAACACATATCATCAAAACATAATAAATAATTTACAATAAATTACGAAGAAAAAAACTCTCAAAACAATAATTTCTAATGCACGAAACTGTAATAGAACCAATAGGCATAACATATATATCTCAAAAACTATGACAGCTATGATAATTTAGAATATGCAATTCGAAAGAGGAACAAAATACTATAAAATACTGTCAACTTGTAGTATTTGGATAAGTATTAACATTTACAAAACTATATGAACAAATAGGTCACATTTAAATGCTTTTCTTCAACTCACTACCGTTCATTGAATGGCTCTTTCCGGAGACACTCCGAAAAGCCTGCTGATTCCTGTACATTCCAGTAAATGACGTAGGTGACATCGCATTCATGTGATCAATTGGAGTTGCGGTAATGTTCTAATGTGTTTATTGTAAGTAAAATGTTTTATACAAGGTATACTTGTAAGTGAGAGAATAGAATACGCATTGTAGAAAAAATATATACTGACAAATAACGAATCAGGTAGGTGATATTGTATTCATATTTGTATTTGAATAATCGAATATGCGCAGCGTGTCATTCTGTTTACATGTGAATATTTTTACCGTAAGATAAACAACGAGATAATTGAGAACATTTAATGGGAAAATTTTCAAACAAATATGCTTTAAGCAATAAAATATGCTACCAGAAGATGCGGGAATTGTTGTAACGGAGAATCTGGAAAACCTTGATCGAATACGAGAATTCTATATTTCTCGACCACAAGTATATGCAGCATTGTACTGGCTTGTTAAACATAATCCACTTTATCATGACGTAGTGATTGATCATAACGCACATATAGATGAGCAGGCACTTGTGAGAATATCCCAACCAGTGAAAAATGAGAACAGAAATATTGAGCAGCAGCAAACAAGCTCTTTTTCTCGTATTAATGAACTTTCTAGAATTCTAAGAGCCTCGTGGCATCAAGCGAATAATGAAATTATCAACTCCCCATATACTGGAACCCAGTGTTGTGCAATTGCATTAGCGAATCTAGTTAAGGCATGCTTACAGCCACTGAGCACGTGGACTAGTAACACGTTAGACATGATTTTGATTGAAGGAGATAAGATGTGCATGACCATTCATACTCTTAGCGCAGAGGTTCCCAAACTTTTTTGACCCACGGCTCCCTTTGAGTACAGACATGGCTTGGCGGCGCACCTAGTATAATTTACTTGTTTTGCATTGCATTATATTACAATATTTAATTAAATTTTTAGTTTATATTCTTAATAGTTATTTGTTAATATACTTTACATAACATTGTAAATAAGATTGTTACTATTTTTTTAACAACACACGACTCAGGATTTAATAATTTCTTACTGATTGGTAAGTTGCTGAAAAAGTTTGCCAGGTTTCTTCTTACAGAGGTCAAAAAACAACATTAAACACACAAGAGTTGTATTGTACTTGATTTATTGCAAAAAAATAATAATAACTTGAAACAACCATAAGAAAAACACGACTCCCTTTATAAGAAAATTCTATGATATAAATATAAATGAAGTCCTAACTTGAAAAATGTTATACTTAAATTAGCAAAGTCAATGACAGCAAAGTCATGAGCAAAGTCTGATTCAATGGGAGGTATTTGTCAATGCGCTTGTTTGTCTTTTATAAGTTCATTGTACCTGGGAGTAAATTTTGATATAGCAACCCGAATTTCCTTTCCAATGTTAAGTGTTGCTCTATACTTGGATTTTATGACTGCAACAGCGGAAAAACCACATTCGCAAAGGTAAGAACTTGCAAATGGAATAACGGCACGCAAAGCCTTCTTGCTCAACACTGGAAATTCATTTTCAATGCCACTCCAAAACTCAAACAGGGATTGGGACTGAAATTTTGATTTCAATGACAAGTCCGTTGAAATGTCAATCAGCTGTTCTGCTTCTTCATTGCTGAAGTGTTGAGGCGTTTCAGTTTGAAAAGGGTCGTTTACCCACTGCTGCGCTTTTATTTCATCTTTTGGCAGGTAGTCTTCAAAATAACTCTGTACTCTATATAAGTGCTGAGTCAAAATGTTTTTCTCTTCTTCTTTCAAGGTAAGACGGCTTTCTTTAAGAAACTGCTTCAAAGTTGAAAACATCGAACAATCTCCATTCTTCAAACTGTTTTCCCAAAGCATAAGTTTCTTCTTGAATGCTTCAACTTTACTATTCAATTGAAAAATATCCGTATTGTTCCCCTGCAAAGACTTGTTAAGAATGTTCAAACGTTCAAAAATATCTGTCAGGAACGTCAGTTTAAGGAGAAAACTTTCATCAATAAACATATCAGCAAGAACATTATTGTCTTCACTTAGAAATATGTGGATTTCTTGCCTCAGTTCAAACACTCTTAGCAGAGAATTGCCCAGAGATAGCCATCGCGCACTGCTATAGTACAAAAGCGATGAGTGTTGAGCGCCTGTGTCATCACATAGTTTAGAAAAAAATCGGGCCTTAATTGGTCTGGTTTTGATAAAATTTATTACTTGTATCATGGTTTTTATAACTGCACTTAACTCTGGACTGAACTTTGCTGCTGCCAGTGCTTCTCGGTGTATAATACAGTGTGTCCAAACAGTGTTTGGGGCTTTTGCCCGAATGAGAGATTGCAGTCCTTGGTAGTGGCCCAACATTGACCGGCCTCCATCAGTACACGCCCCAACACAGTCTTCCCAGTTGATATCATTCTCTGAAATAAAACTGTCAACAATTTCAAACAATTCTTTACCAGAAGTGCCTCCTTTAATTTCTTTACAAAGCAACAAATCTTCTATCAAGTGTTTTTCATTCACATACCTAACATAGCAAATCAAATGAGCGTCTTTGTGACTGTCAGTAGCCTCGTCTAATTGAATTCCGAACTCTTTACCTCTCAAACTATTTATAAATTGGTTGTTAATGTCCTCAGATATGTCATCAATCCTCCTTCTTATTGTATTGTTTGACAGAGGAATTTTAAGAAATTGTTTCCCTGCTTCCTCGCCAATCATTATCTTAGCCCTATCAACGGCAGCTGGTAAAATAAGCTCTTCCGCAATTGTGTGAGGCTTTTTGCATTTTGCAATGTGATATGCTACTTTGTATAAATCTAAAAGAGCATCGCTGTTAGCTTTGGAATGTTTAGAAAAAGAAGCCTTTTGTTTTACTGCCTCAGTATGCTTTCTTTGAAAAAACTCTCTTGGTTTCCCAGTCAAGTTTGGGTAGACAGTTTCTAAATGCCGTTTTAGTTTACTAGGCAGCATAGATTCGACAGATAAAACCTTCATGCAAACAACACATTGTGGGCGCTCTTCATTATTAATTTCAATACAAGAAAAACCAAAATCCAATTACTTATCGTCATATTTTATGTATTTTGGTTTACCTCGGAAGTATCGGCATCGCTCTTCGCAGACGTTGATGCGAAATCACTACTTTGCTTACTTCCTTGATCAGTTTTATTTGAAGATAAGAATCTTTTCATTTTAAAGAACAATTTAATAACCAACAATAAAAAAAAACTGAACAAAACAACAACTTCACTACTTTGATTATTTACTTCACTTGTACGTGACGTTCACACTGCAAACACGAACTCACAACTGCAAACATAACCTGAGCAGAAGCTGGACCGCAAGCAGTAGGCTGTCCGCCGAGAACGTACGACGATTTCCGAAAGTACACGAAGGTAGTTTCGTTGCCTAGCAACGAGTTCCAAGAACAGAATGACGTACCGAGACACAATGCTCTGTTTGTTTCCCCGGCCAGCTAGGCCGGGCTAAGGGGCGGCAGTGGGAAGAGGGGGAGTAGTTTAGTGGCGCCAGAGCCGCACGCACAGACTGGTCCGCACTGTTTTGTAGTGTGACTCTTTGGTAGACAACGGTGGCGCACCTGGCACTAGCTCGCTACGCACAGTTTGGGAACCTTTATCTTAGCGGACAGAAAAAGATTGCATATCCCATTAATAAATATTTATTGATTTGTAATTTTATCATCAAAAAAAATTTATCATGTATAGCAAAGAATTTTTCATACAATATGATGATGAACCTGCTAGGAACTCTCAAGGAGGTAATGAATAAATGAAATATTGGAAAGACGCTGCAGGTTTAACAGAATTGTTTGAACATCATTGCACTAGAATTCTTTTCTCATCAGAAAAGGCTTTTGGGCTCATGAGTTTTAATGGGAAATATTACTTTAGTGACTCTCATTCTTGTAGACCAAAAGGCACATTTGCTCCATGGAATGGTAAAACAGTGTGATACATTAAAAGGAGCTAGCTCGGCTATGCAAATGAGCAACTGGTTCAAGGAATATTCAATATATGATCGACTATATAGATGTTTCTATCTAGGAAACTGGGCTCATTGAAGCAGTTCAAGTTGCAGCTAACGAGGAAATTCAAGCAGGAATTCAACCACAACCCACAGATGCTATTGATCTGATACCTACAAAGGCTGAAATACCACATATAACTGTGCACACATCTGTCATGTTACTAATAGACTGTGTGCAGCCAGATGTTGATGATGAACTGGAAGTTAACGAAAATGTTAATGAGATCAGAAGATAGACACGTGATAACATTGTCAATGTCGATCATGAAATTAAAGCCGAAGAATTTGCTTGGTTCTACCTGTTTCCATATGGAAGAAATGGTTTGAAAGAATCTCGACAAGTAAATATAATACCACTAGACCATTTTCAAAGTAGAATTCTAGGCAGTGATTTACGATTTCAACAAAACAATTATCTTTTCCATGCACTTTCTATGTTTGAATATAATAGAATCAAATCTGTGATATCAGCTTGTGGGAGGAAAATTCAAGGCCAAGAAGGGGCAGTAGATGACATTCATTTGTACATAAGGAACTTGAGAAGATCATCAGCTTACTGGCGTAAAGCTTGGAATGAACTCATTGCTCAAGTAAGATGCATTGGACCACCAACTTACTTTGTAACCTTCAGCTGCAATGATTTGCACTGGTCAGATATCAAGCAAGCTCTGCTGAAAGCTGACAGCTGTTCTGACGCAGATGAAAGTTCTTTAAATATGCACAAAACTCAACGACTAATAGAACAATATCCGGTAATTGTAGCTAGACATTTCATGATACGGATTAAAGCACTAATGAAGTTCATTCGTAATAATGAGTATGTTTTGGGTGGGACATTGAATGACTTCTGGTGGCGTATTAAATTCCAGAATCAAGGCAGTCCACATCTTCATATGGTGGTATGGATTGCCGACCAACCGTCGTTTGAAACACCTGAAGGAATTAGCAAACTTGATGAAGTTTGCATGTGTAAAATGCCATCAAGTGATGATGAACTGCACGACATATTAAGCAAATGTCAAGTGCATCGACACACTGCTACTTGCATGAAAAACAACACCACTTTTTCATGCAGATTCAACTTTCCTAGACAAGAGTGTGAAGAAAGTAAAATAGTTACTCACTCTTCAGATGAATTCATTCGTAATGGTGGGAGGATATGGATTTTGAAACGTGGTACTAGAGATATCTTGATTAACAAATACATTTGCACACTTTTGAAATTGTGGAAAGGTTACATGGACATCCAACCATGCGGAACAAACGAGTCAATTGCTTATTATATTGCTAAATATATGTCAAAGGCAGAGCCAACAGAACTCAATTCTTGCGTAGCTCAAGCAATTAATCTGAACCAGAGAGAAGAAAGTAACATTTCTCGTAATATGTTTAAGATATGTATGCGTATAATTAGCGAACGTCAAGTTTCAGCGCGAAATATTCCAGAGAATTACCACAAGTATACAGGATCAATTGGAAGGAAATCTACTCGAGAACGGCTTATTATAACTGGTCAAGCTGGAACAGGAAAAACTTTTCTCTTCAATCTGCTAAAAAATCAAGTGATACGTTGCTATGGAAAACAAGCAGTTAAGTGTGTTGCGCCTTAACATGTGTTAAGTATGGAAAACTTGCGCCTTAACAAGTGTTGCAGCAAGATTAGTAGGAGGTTCCACGTCACATAGCGCATTAAAACTGCCAGTTCAAAAAGACGGGAAAATCGTTAATATGCCAGTATTGACTGGAAATTACCTTAAACTTATGCGCCAACCATGGAAAAATTTTGAGTTCTTCTTCAATGATGAGATATCCTTGGTACCTTATTAGTTGCTTTGTATGATTGACTCGCAGCTAAGACAGCTCAAAAATAACAATAATTTGTTTGGAGGGATTAATATCTTGGTATTCGGTGACTTGCTCCAACACCAGTAAGAGGAAACCAAGTGTTTCAACAGCCGAAAAATATGGCTCCAGCTATGCATCTCTGGCAATTATTCAGTCTAGTAGAATTACCGAAGAATATGCGGCAACACGGAGATACAACATTTGTCAATATATTAAACGCCTTGAGAATTGGAGAGTTAACAGGAAACCATCTAGCTGTGTTGATGGAAAGATTAAGTGCAGACGTGGACGGGGAATTCGCATTGGTTAAACGTGAATTTACCTGACTAATGACCAAGTGAATTTTCACAATAACAAAGTAATGAATATTTCAGAAAGAAAAATATGTGGAAATGTTTACAATCACGACACAAGACCAACTTATAGCTGCTGTCACACAACATGGAAGTGAAGTTACCTTGGATTCTATTATTTCTAAAGATATAAATAAGACAGGAGGAATGCTGAAAGAACTAGAAATTTTTGTGGGAGTAAAAGTCAAATTACAATCAAACGTAGATGTCATGTGAGGTCTTGTTAATGGGGCTATCAGGCATATAACTGAAATTAAATGGCCGCTCTTTCATAGGGGTAGAGTGTACAAGGAGGATTTCCTTCAGTTCACATTGACTTTGGAATAGATGGTATTCACAGGATAGACCCCAAATCAGTTCAGTTTCCTACTAAGTATAGCTATGGAGCTGTGGAACGAAGAATGATACCTTTGACTCTGTCATGGGCATCTACAATGCACAAAATGCAAGGAAGTACCTGTAGATTATGCTGTGGTATACTTGGGTCAAAAACTCTTTGCTGAAGGGCAAGCATACGTTGGCTTAAGTAGAGTTAGATCCCTCATTGAAGAATTAGATAATTCTAAGTTGACAGGTAAGAAACCTTGTAATATCGATGCGCTAGAGGAAATTAACCATATGAGAAGTATAATATAAATAATGAGAAAAGTATATTTCAAGATTATAATGATAAGCCATGATAAGTTCAATCAGAAATATTATTAATTTGTATACTATGTAGGAATATTCTTATGTAATAAAAATGATCCACAAATTCAAGAATAAATTCAGTGTTATATGTCAATCTATTATCCTATGACTAAAAAGTAGAAAATAAAAATATGAAAAACAAAAAGTTTAAGACATGCTTTTCTATCTTTGAAGAATTGAAAAACTTGAACTAAAAAGTATAAAATAATTCTTAGACATTACAATTTTTTTGGGAATCTGATATTAATGGAATGAGACTCATTAGTTTGTAAAGCTTTTACTTTTGACAAAACATAACATATACCCAAAAAAGCATGGGGTGCAGTGTTTACAAAAATTCGCAAGAAAAAACATGCCCTGTGCTTTTTTGGGAATGCGTTGTTTTGTCAAAAGTAAAAGCTTTACAGACTAATGAGTCTCAATCCATTAATATCAGATTCCCAAAAAAATTGTTACGTCTAAGAATTATGTTTTACTTTTTTTAGTTCAAGTTTTTTCAATTCTTTAAAGATAGAAAAGCATGTCTTATTTTATTTTATTTTTTTTTTTCCATATTTTTATTTCTTGTGTTATAATGATCCATCACATGCTACTCCCTAGTGTCAAAACATCCCAACTTCATCGAATTTTTAGATTTTTACGTTTTGTTATATGGCATTTAGGTTATATAACTATGAAAGGTTGAAACATTAGATTTACAATGATATATAAATTATTTCGATACGATTTTTTTTACTAGACTTAAGTTTAGTTGAAAGAAATGTGATATTTATCGTGAAAAAACTTGTTATGAATACGTAATTTTGTATAATTTTTATAGATTCTAAACTATAACACTTAGAACGATTTAGAAAGCACAAATGGAAAGATGAAAGAAATCTTCTATACAATACTGTTACTGTAGTTTAGTTAATCAGAAATATGGACTGGTGTAAATTAGATGAAGAATAACATTATTTTATGTTTTACTGCTACGAATGTTCCACCATTATGAAAAACACAAACTTTACCAATTAATAAAATTTTATTTATAATGTTTTATGGACTTTTGGTTGTATGAATACTAATGTTTGGAATTTAAACTTTACAACCTTATATAAATTACTGCGGAACAATAATTTTTACTAGGGTAAATGTTGAATTGAAAAAAGTGATTACCGCTGTGGAGAAACAGCTCTAAATTCTACAAGGAGTTTTATCAACTCAAAATTTTTGCTATAAAACATAACAGAGTGTTTACTAAATTTTAAATATCGTTATGTCTAAAAAATATGTAAATTTATAATTTTTTCCTAAAATATGCATTTAATCAACTATTTATGAGGTAACTGACTATGACAATTTTCCTAATGTAATAGCATCTTCATTTAGGATAAATACCAATTAATATGTCCATACTTTTATTATAGAAGTTTAAATAAAACTAATAATAATAAAAAATTATTGGTTGGAGATGTCTCATGCTTACAGAAATATTATATTTTTCAGAACTGGAAAAAGTGCAAAAGTTGCCGGTGACAGTGTTAATCATGGTCGTAAAACATTTCCATCTCCATTTTTAACTTATTATCGAGCTATAAGCTCATTGGAAAGACCAGTATTAAAGATTTCAGATTCAAGCATTGTATCACCAATTAGTCTTCTTTTGTTTTTACCAGGGATCATCAGTATGAAAACCGTAAGTATTATTCTTTTGTGTTCTACTTCTACAAAGTTGTTATAATATTCTGAGTAACAGTTATTAATTAATTGAAGTTATAATTTGCATTTGTAAGTTTTTGACAATTTCAACCAGAACATAAATTTGTATTTATTATGTAACACAAGTTATTATATTTATTATATTAAAATAGCTTATATTATATTCAGACATGTTTTGATTCACTAACTAAACTTAATTTACAATTTTTCTCTTTGGGCAATTTTAAAGATTCAATGTAGTGTAATCATATAAAAATATCACACATCGAAAAACTCTAAAAGGTCCAGACTTATGACTTAATGTTCTCTTATCTCTTTAACAATGAAATGTTAAAGAAATGAAATGTCTAGGGTAGGGTTATGCAAGAATGATATTTGATTTTGAGATGAGTACGAGAAATTTCTTGGCCCAAACTATCGAGTAGAGAAATACAAATAGTAGAGATTGAGAGGAGAGAAAGAGAGTTCTATTCTTAAGACAGAGAGTTTTCATTTACTGATTTAATTAATTTAAGAAAAATGATGAGTGTGAGTCATTATTATTAAGCTAAACTTAATAGTGCAAAAGGGTCACTCTTACAATAGACAAAAGCTTGAAGCTCTGAATAAAATCGATAAAGGTGAATTGCTGCAGAATTTGATGTTAGGACTTTAACAGTGGTGGGAACTAGAAGAAGAATATGAAACAAATTGAAGAATTCTGTTTAAAAATTATGATTAAAGGCGGTTTGCATTATTTGTGTGGTTTATTTTGGAAATAGAATGTTGGAGTTCTAATTACAAGACCTATCATCCAAGAAAACGCTCTCAGTTTAAATTAAAAAATTCCAAACTATGATCCGAATTTTATTGCTTGTCAGGGTTATTACCGGAGAAAGTTGGTCGGTGATTTGAACAATTATTATGAAACAAAATTTGACAGCAGACCAAATATATAACGCAGATTATAATGATTTGATTATTGCAGCATATGGGTCAAGACGTCCTAATATCAAATGACTCTACAGATACCGGTAGCAGGTTTTAAGCAAGGTGATTGAAGATAAGGGCAAATATGGTGTAGTCCTCCAGTTGCTAAAACAGGGTGTTTAGCAGCCTTGAAAATCAGAGAATCGGAAATTATGCATGGATTTTTTGCATCGGAAAAAATCCTTGAATTATGGTTGAATTTTTCCAGCCTTTCCCAGGAAGATTTAAAGTTAAGATTTTGGTTAAATAAATTCACAATACAAAAATTAATTTTGTCAATGGAGGTCGTAAAGGCTAAATTATCAGGTTTTTTCCTTCTTTTAAATATATTCAGAGAAATGATTCCGTCTTGTAACGGCGGATGAACATTGCTCGCATACAATTATAGCAGTCTCTGCCTGTACTGTGGTCCAGTTAACTCGACTTAAAAAAAAGCAAACTCTTAACATTTATATCGATACTTTTGTAGGTAGTATTGACGGTTATTGAAAAAAATCAATTGTTATGATATATTGAAATGGAAGTTTTTATATTTTGATTTAGTCAATAGTTGTTTATTACTCTAAATCATGCCTCCCTAAACAGATGATAACACGATTGTAGTAGTAAGGATTAAATGGCAACATAGCTTCTACATAACATCATTCATATTTGAGAAAAGAGTATAACAAAGTGAATAGCTTTTTCCTTCACAATTTAGGCTTTACACTAAACAGAATATTTTTCAACCAAATATATATCTATTTTTTAGTTTGAAAACATTTTTGTAGCTGAAAATCTGTTGTAAAATTAGTGGTAAAAGTCTCTTTCTCCGTATGGTTATAACAATTAAGAAATTAAATGACCTTTAAGAGTTCATATGTTAAAGTTACTTTTAAAAGAAAAAATAAAAAAAATGAAATTGAATTTCATTTTACAATTGAATCTAAAAATTTGCTCAGCATTTACGGGCGCCAGGAAGCTTTCGCTTACCAATTTTGAAAAATCCCCACTACATTACCCGCGATTTTAAATATTTAATCAAACCAACATATTCTAAGTATCACATGGTATACATGCATTGAATGTGAAAATAAACTTTACCTCTATGCATTATTCTTCAAACAACAATTTAATATGTTTCTGATGCATTGAAACTCGAAATGTTTTTAAATAAAAATTTAGTTTTTGTCATAAAAATGAATTAGTTTTTGGTATACTGATTAAAAAAAGATACAAAATTTGTATAGCCTACCAAATTTCGACTCAAAATCTTAAAAACTTCAAAACTTATAATTATTTTTCAAAAAAAAAAAAAGTGGGTGATAGATGGAAATTGAACGTTTCCCAGACATAATTTATAAGAACGTTTTTCTTTATTTTGTTTGAATGTAACTAATACAAAGTTTGGCATGACATTTTGTGAACACTCTGTAATGAATAATCAAGCTTAGACCTTGAATGAATGAGATCGGTTTTAAATAACAAATATTACTTTTTTTATATTTAGTAATTGTATTAGTAAATTTAAAACTTTTTAAATAAGTTTTTAATAAAATTTACAAAAGATGAACATTAATATTTATATTAAAACAACTAATAGTTACATGTTCTGTTCATTAACAAAAAATGTGTCCATCTCTTTAATATGCACCTTTGTGCACTTTTGTAAACGTTTTATTCTTATTCACACAGATAAAGGAATCGAAAGTATGATACACAGAAGCACCTGAGGTCTATATTTTTTTATTGGAGTTGTATCACTGAAAGCAAATGCAACAAACACAGTATGGAGGCCCCTCTTTTCCTCTTCACCCCAGACACATTCGTACCTTGAGGATACTGTATTTCACGTTATGATCAAAATAGAGGCTTTTCATTAAATTCTTTCATTGAACAATTGTTTTGAGTATTTCCATTTAAAGGACAATCAGACGGATTGTGATAAATGATAGATATTAGTAACCATTAGTATAAAGTGTTTAAAGACAAGAAAGGACTTGGACTTTAAAATGTATCCATTTTTATATCATGTCATAGTAATTAAGTAATGTATAATGTATATGTATGTTTTCAGGGACGCCTCCATTAGATTTGAATGTGTAATTGTGTATGTTTGGTTATAAGGAGAATATTAATATTTAGATATATGTGTATTTCAGGGGGAAAATTCCATATGATTAAAATTGGTATTTCCAAAGAGATCTGTAGTTTGTGACTAGGAAAGTACACTTTCCTAGTTTCCATAATCCCCAAAAAATTAAAGTACAAGTGGCCATATAAATTCATAGAATGGTGCCCATTAAATTATAAAATACTAGTTTGGTTTTTTTTTATATATCCATGATATGAACGGTCACACAGTCTTGTTATACATTCTACATCTTCTCCACACTGCTTCCACTATAAAGATTCCCATCCTTAGCATATGCTTTCTAAAGTGGCCATGCCCTGTGGTTCAGCCTACCGCCTCCTTATATTGCATTTGTTAACTTGATTTTTGTAAAGGGGGCATGAAGAATGTGTGTACTCGCTCTCAGACCTGAGATGTTTCTCCACCTTCTCCGATGCTCTTTCTCAGCCCAAGTGTTGATGGCATACAGCCTTTTTTCTCAAAGATTCCACAAAACAACTCTGATTGTATGAACTTCCCTGCTGATGCTTTATTTGTTAGCATGTCATCGTTCTCATTTCTACTAATTCCTGCATGTCCTGGTATCCAACATGGAGTAACATTGTTTCAGCCTCCAAGCTGTGATAGAGTCTTGAAGCAATTCCAGACTAGTTTTGACCTGAACCAGAATTCTTTTGAATCTAGTGCTTTCAAAGCTCTCTGACTGTCGCTATAGATTTGAATTTCCCCCTGTACTTAGATTTCCTTCGGCTCATTCCATTAGAGCTGTTATTTCCGACTAAAAGACTATGGAGTGAACTCCCATTCGTAGCGAAAATGTCTGACCAGTACCATCATGTCATGGTAGGTCTTACTTACGACAAATGTGTAAGTAAGACCGACAAAAGGCTAATGGCACCATACGTTATGGCAGGTTTTATTTACAACAAAGGTGTAAAGCCAAAACATTAACTCATGCATCTGAATGTCATAAGTAACCATTTACCTCTATCAATGACATGGTTAATAAATGTGAACCCAAGTTAAGTCTCTTATCCAGGACTACCCTATTTTGATTTTATTACCGAAGATAGTTAGAGGTCTAAGACCCTCTAACTTCCTTCGTCTAATAAATGGAATGATATCAGTCTTGGCCAGATTCACTGGCACTCTAACCTTCTTGCATCAATGTTCAGCTGTCCTTAATACTAATCCAAGCAGTTCTGTGACAGTTGATATAAACTTTCCAACAAGTATCACATCATCGGCATAGCTCTCAGCATACACACCAGTGTTGTTGAAATTACTGATGCGGTTATCAACCACTAAACTGCACAATAAAGAGACAAATCTCCTCCCTGTGGACACCCTCGTGTTGCATTGACCTCTACATTTTAGCCATGCAGTGAGGATTTTATAACCCTGCTTTCCAACATGGTCTTGATCCATCTACGTACAATTCCAGCAATTTACGACCTAGGCAGTCTCCAAAATGGACTGGGTTTGGGTTGTGATGTTATCGAAACCTCCTTCAATGTCTATTAATGCACCTAATGTCACGTCTTTATTGTCTAGAGCATTTATTGTTGAATGCTCTGATGCAGTAACCCAGGAAATTCTGATACAGAGCAGTCACAGGATTTCCTGGGGTGTAAGCTTGTTGATTAATAAGATAATACCCCTTCCGACATAAACCTATAAATTATATTCTCCAATACCTTTAGGAGACAGGAGGATAAGCTTATAGCGCTAAAGGACTTTGGTTCATTATAACTTGTCTTTCCTGGCTTGGGTAATAAACACAACCTTGTTTATCCACCATGTTTTTGGAATGTATCCCAGGGCGAGGCTGGGTCTGTATAGCCCACAAAGCAAAAGCAATATGCTTTCAATGCCTTGCTATAAATATACAGGTCTGATACCATCTCTACCAGGAGATTTCTTTGGTTCAAATGAACCAAATGCTCATTTGATTTTACTAAATGAATTATTTGATTGCCCAGTTGCCAGTCATTAGTATTTAAGTTAGGACAAGTCTCATCACCCTTAGGTGTATTTTTCCACATATCTTTTCTTATGGTGCATCCCAGAAAATGGGTGTTAAGAGGATTTCAACAACCTCCCTAGCTACCACAAGAAATTTACCATTATTATTCCTAATTGTGGTGATTAGTCACCATTCCCCCCTCCTCCCCTTCGTTATCCGGTATGTACGCTAGGGACTAGATAACACAACGATTAGTGCTTCAGCCACCAGTGAGGGAAGACGTCTAGCCTATGTCGATCTAACTGTCACCTTAATGATGTCCATCATACTTGAAAGATAAGCAGTTTCATCAGTTTTCAGGTCTTTAACAATAATTGTTGTTACTCTGGCTTCTAAAAAGAACTTAAACTATATTCCTAACTAAATTTGGTCACCTCCCTGTGTTGTCCAAGTCCAACATTCAACACCTGGGATAAAATTTCTAACTGGATTGATCATTGCTCATTCGATAACGTCATCTTTGAATATTTATCATCAGAGTATCTTTTATTTATTTATTTTGTTTTATTGTCATTAAATAATTTACCCATTGCAATAGACAGTGTCAAATATTAAACATAATAGAGTATAATGCAATAAATACAATTAAGTTACAATACAATAAACACAATTAAAATTCTAAACTCCTCATATCAACCCAGTTACATTTTTCAACATTAGAATGACTCCACTTTTAGCCATCTCTCCACAACACTTTTAAAACACTCAACAGAAACAACTCTGGCACTCTCTGACATTTTATTAAAAAATTTAACCCCAACATCTTCAAACCTTTTTTGTGTTTTACTTAGGCTAATATATATATATATATATATATATATATATATATACTATCTATACGGTTGTTTTTTCTTATGTTATGTTCATGAATAACAAACACTTCGTAAATTATAAATTTGTAAATTTCATAAATCAAGACGTGAAGTGTGTACAAACAATGTAATGTTAAAACATTGAGGTGTGAAAAATGAGGATTGCATGACTTTCTTCCACTTAGACCTAATGGCTTTCCTTTGCCATTTAAAAACTTGGTTTGCTCCATAGGGGTTACCCCACTATAAAACACCATACACTAAACAAGCATAATATGCTTTAATCACAAAGCCTTGTACACTGTCTCAGTTTTTCCAAAGCAAAAATATTACTCTGGGTAGGCAAGAACACACTTTTTTTTAATCCACTTGAATGTTCCAGTTCAACTGAGAGTCAAGATTTATCCTTAGTAATTTGTCACACTGATTTTCTGTATTTCACAGACTAATCTGAATATTTCACAGAATAATCTCTTCAGTTTCTTCATTATTTACAACTAATCTATTTGCTTTAAACCCGAGATAAGACCTTTCTAACATATAATTTTTTACTGCTTCATTTATTTTTTAATCTTTATTAGATATTACTAATGTAGTGTCATCTGCATATACAACACATTTATGCGAATCAGACTAGGTAGATCATTTATGAATACAGTGAACAAGAGAGAGCCAAGGACCGAGTCCTGTGGCACAACACTTGTTACTCTTGATATCTTATTCCTAGACAACAGTCTACTTCCAATGTCGCTTCCACTGTAGCTTACAGAGTTCAGTCTACCCATGGTTTTATATCAAAGTTTCCTTCTCCTAGTCTTTAAAGAACCATCTTCTTTCAGAACAGGGCAGTGCATTATAATCGCATCATTTACTCACCATAACACAGCATCATCATTGGGTTATTTGATTTTACTTAGTATGACCCCACCACAGGCCACCCTCTCCACATCATGGCAATGCTGCCATTTTTGTTCTGTGACTGTTTATTTGGCCTAGCCATATTCACAGCTGCTCATCATATCTGATAGAACATTTGGTATCTGGCACCTAAAACTCCACCACCCCCCCCCCCCCCATAGCTGTAGCATACTAAAGGGAGGCTTCTCGACTTTGTGGATGTTTTTATGCAAATTAACGGCTGCTCTGATGTTGATGTTGATGACATTAACAACTGGTTTGATGGAGGTATGCCACAATGACCGAGGAAGAAATTATTGGTGGATAACCAGAAACAATGATGACTCACATGGAAGCAACTGCCAGTCTGGATGAGCTTCTGGATAAACTAGATAAACGACTCTTGATGAAACAATTGCATGACCGAGCTGCTCGCGAATGAGGTACAAGTTTGGTACAGAAGAAAGTGACACAATATTTTACTAGCAAATAGTTTTTGTAGCAAGTGCAAATTACATTTTCAGTGTATATATTATAATGTTTTTAGTGTTTGTAAAGGGTTTTTACATGTTAATATATATTATGTTATCTATAGAAATGGTAAGTTACAGTATATATTTTGTTTATTCAATTTTACTACTGTCTCTGGATAATATGGATTTTTGCCAATAAGGATTGCTTCTGGTCCCAATTAGTCGTTTGTATAAAGTTTGTAGAGTAACATAAGTAACTGATTTTTCTACAGCTTTTATTATACAATATTACCTTTTCTATATGTAACTCATATTTTTAAATGTTTTTCTTCTTTTTGTATGTCTACAGATGAAGGATTTGGATTCCTCAAAAACTATTCTTTCTATCAAAGGATCTACTCCAATTAATATAGTATGTGATCATGAGTAAGTTGGCAAAGTTAATTATTCAGAATAAACTAAAGCTTTTTTTAGTGGTATATTTTTAATAGGGTTATACAGGAATGAGACGATTTCTAGTTTATCAATTATGATTAATGAATACGATTATTTTTAATAATCGGCGATTATAAATTTTGACTATTGATGATTAGTGCTTAATAAATCATTTCACAGCATTCATTTGTAGAATGAGGAATAAAGTAAGGCTAATGAATATATGTAATAATTCATTACACAATGTCAAATTAACTCAATTCTATTCACTTAAACTATCATAAAATATTACAATTGTTTTTGATAATTGGTTGTTAGCAGTTATGCACAATTAGATCTCATTATGTGTCTTCAAACTTGGCATTAAACCATTACATAGTGTTTGTATAACAACAAATGAAGTAAAAGTAATAAATGTATTAATTTATTATAACTTGTCAAAAAAACTCAATTGTATATTCCGTTAAAATACGATTATTTTTTAATATCAGCTATTAGCTATTACTGACATAATACAGCTATACGAGGGTCTCCATATGCTTCAAAACAAATATCGGAAATTCAGCCCAACTAGTTTTGCAACAAACATATACATAAATATTTAAATCTAGAGAAAAATATATGTTGTATCTTCTTATAAACTTTTTATTATCATTTATAAATATTACTTGGTTTTACAAATAGGAATAAAAAAATGTTATAATAAAACTCAAACGTATGCACATGTGTGACACTTAAATAAGTGATAGGCTTCAGAGTTCTGTCATTTAGAGTTAAAGCAAACCTAGTAAATGATATGGTATGAGGACTAGTCACCATTGAACTTATTTACATTTGTATTTCCTTTCAGTCAGACAGGTATAGCTTGCCTAAAGAAGCTTGTCATTTAAACGCATTACTTTCTCATGTATGCGTAGTATAAATTAATGTATTTTACAATATAATGATTGTTAATTGTTCGACCTATGTTTGATAATACTCCTTGAGTGAAGAAAACGGAATTGCTTTCATAATCGATTAAAATTATTTCAATGTATTTTACAATTGTAAATAATTCAATATAATCTATCTTTAAACATCTATATATTTGATCATTGTTTTTTAATATTTTGTTACAGGTTTTATTTTCCCACAAAAATATTGAATAAGAAAATTTTAAAATGTACGTATGTTAATTGTTTGGCTTTTGATTAAATGATATGGCATTGATTGACAGAGGAAAACCGATTTTTTTCGCATAATCGGTGTAATATTCTTTAAATTTATTTCACGATCAGAAATAATTAAGTATTATTAAAATGGAAACCTATCGTATTCATTTTTTTAAATAGGAAAATTAAAAAATAATTTTGGCTTATATTAAAGTTAATTTGGTAATTTTGTATTAAAATTTCTGAAAATCATAAATTAAAATCCCTTTGCTATAGCATATATCTATAGGAGTTGATATTACTGAGCTACAACAACTGGTTAATACAAAAACACTTGAAATAAAATATGACACATGAAACATTTAAAAAACCAAACGTATTCAACACAATTATATTTGGTTCAAAATCAGGAGAAAACTGTAACGATATAATAAAGAGAAAATTTTACCAAAACCCACCACAATGAATGAATGTTAACCATTTTTCAATCCAGGTAAATTTCATGGTATTCCAGGAGAAGACATTTTGAGTCATGTTACATGATTTGAAAGTGCATCCCTAGCGAATAGTTTCACGGTTGAAAAGAAAATTATATACTTTCTAATATTTCTTGAAGGTGTAGCCTTAACTTCGACAATTTTGAAAGAAAACACAAAATCTTTACTTGAGTGAAAATAAAAGACACATTTACGACAGGTTTTGCCCCTACAAAAAAAAAAGAAATGTTTATTACTATTCGGAGATGAGGAGTGGCGGAGATGACGAGATAGCGAAGGGGCAGCGGTCTTGTATCATCATTACCAGGGAAACAAGGGTACTAGCGAAGGCCAAAAACATTACTCACTACATACATGCACTGAAAATATCAGGTTCAGAACGTGTATTTTCTTAATTATATAGTAATCAATTTTGATGATAGATACCAAACAGTTTCATAACAGGCCTTTCATGACATGCACTGCCATTGTCATTTAGGTGCATGTTTTTAGAATAGTCTGTAATATGAGTGACAGCTCGCATCAGCCAATAGTAGATGCATTCCTTCAGCTACACCACTCGTGATCTCCTAACAGAAATGAAACTAAACAACCGGGTACAATTACCAAACGAATCAGTTATTCAATATTGGACTTTTATGAGCATGCTTGGACAATAACATTTGGAACAACAATGTATATATTAAAAGGGTTAAACCCAGTACTATTACAATAAATAGGAATGCTAGATAACACGACTCTGAACAAATTAGACGCTTATTAAAGCTTATAACAGAGCTAATCATTTAATATGAGAACGTTTAGGATACCATTTATCGAATAATATATCTGACTGCTGTGTCATAGAAATAGACCAAAAAATCAATAAAGTAATGACAATGTTAGACAGCTTAATGTTAAAAGAATGCCCAATAATACAGACAACAGACATGCTCACAAGACAACAAGAAAATCCTTACACTTATTATAAGATACAAGTGCACAGATATTACAATGGACAAAGAGACACCAACAGAGAGCCAAATAACACAATGAAACAATTACCATTTAGAACAACATACATGTTGGATATGCAACAAAAACAGGCCATATTTTGAAAGATTTAAGGAACATATTTTTTTTTTAAACACTAGAGCCAAGGATACAAGTAAAGTATTCCAGAGAGCCGCATGAACCTACACCAGAAATCCAATGGAAAGCCATACAACATTATGAACAACAAAAACATATATATTTCATTAAAGAGCATATGTAGTCCAATCGACGAAACGATGACACACGGAAATGATTGATTCAGAACAAGACATCTATGCCAACAGCCTTGAATGAAATTCATTAATAAGTGAAACGGACAATCCAAATAAAATTAAATATAAACTAGAAAACAATTACAGACTCAATCGCCAAAACCAAAATCACAAGGGTAATCAAATACTCCTAAACATAAATTTAACAAAAAAACAATGAAGTTTAGCATTGCATTGACATGTGACAGGTAATCTTGGAAGCATTTATTCACAAATATTATTAGCAAAGGGTGTAATATCTCGTAGATTAATGACAAATTTAAAAAAGTCCAGACCAATTTTATAAATGGATAAAAAAATACCCTTATATTTACTGCACAATGAAATCAACATTTTGCCTCAGTTTACATTTCTACACAGAATATATTAGTAACTTGATTACGTCTTGCGTATTTTTTCTGTGATGAGATTTTATACAGACCTGTAAAGTCACTTTGATATTTCTTTTTAGTTTTACTTTTACTTTAAAAACTTAAAAATACTTCAGTATCTCTTAACACATTAATAGCTTACTATACAACTTGGTCAAATCTGGGCATTCAATGTCCCCCCCCCCCCCCGCCGTGTAAATTTCAGTTGTACAATTGTCTTTTTCATTTAGATATTTTTGAGATCTTTAAATAACAACAGGATTTTTGTATGTTTTGCAAATATTATGATTCTTAAATTTTGAATCTACTATTTCAAAATAAATAATACACTGTATTTGTTTGCTATATAAAAGTTCAGTGAAATCCTCATTTGACCTTAACAAACCCTCTTCCAAAACATTGTACTTTACATTTGTATTAGTTCTCAAGACAAACGACTGGCAGATTTTTTTTTCTGCATATAGTAGACCTATGTCTTTAGTTGTGGAAGTGATACTGTATATCTGTATTCTTGTGTAATTTTACTTATAGCTCTTTATAAAATATATGTTTCTTTGTTATGTAGACAAGCAAAACTCATACTGAATCTAAGACAAGTAATGTGGACAATTGTAGAGTACTTGGTAGAACATGAGGGACATCCAACTGATACACACCAGTATGAAGTGGTGTCTAAATTCAGGGATAATATGCTTCACATACTCTCTAGATTGGTTACCGAACAAGGAGAAAACATTGATTATACTGATAATGGCACACTCCGTACATAATAATTAGGGTATTCCCTAAATGTCAATTTATCTGTTATATTACTTTAAGATCCATTAGAACCAGTATTTTATTATAGATTGTACTTATGTAGTTAGACCATGCATTTTCCCTTAATTATAAACAAGTCGTCAGTTCTAATACAGCAGATCTGTAAAAAAAAAAAAAAAGTTACCAGTATACAGACTTAACTACTATACCATATTTATGTTTAATTATTCAGTTATAGGATAATTTTTGTATAAAAATAAATTGTTGCATTTGAAAGTGCATTTTGTTTAACCTCATCTCTGATTTCCTACCTATCTGTAATTTGTTTTAATACTGTCAAAGAGTCATTGTGCTTTTCAGCATTGCTACATTTGGAAACTATATAACAATTTGAAGAAATGAATTTTGTATTATATATAATAAATAACAATATTCATTAGATTTATAAAAATCTATAGCAAACCTCATACATAATAATTATATATTTACCTAAAATTGTATAAATCAGTCAATAATAAAATTGAAATTTAATAAATTATAACAATTAAATAAAAAAGTAAAATCAAATATACACTAAAGATCAGAAGACAGACTTCTATTTTAATCAATTCATTTTCAGTATCCAGGTTACTATTAGTTAAAATAAAGTTTCTTACCTTCTTTGTGTCAAGTTTTTTGTGTTAATGATGTGTTTTGGGACTTTTATCTCATATAATTTATTTATAACTTATACAATAATATATTTATGTTGTGCCTGAATATGGGATAAAAGTCCCGAAACTCGTCACTAACACAAAAAAGAGGTCACTTGATGGAAAGAAGGGAAGAAACTTTATTCTATTTTAAGCTGTTTTTTGTATTAGCTAGTAAAAAAAAATTGTCTCCTTGAAATTAATTCTTAACAAATAACATTTAATTTAATTGTTTAGTTATAACTAGATATGAGGAGGTGGCGTGCAAAAGCTCACATGTCACAAAAAAAATTTTAGATAGCATTGGTTCTGTATTGACCATAACAAAAGGCATGTATCTAATTATGTCAAATTAAGCAAAACCAAACAAAGCCCATTTAAATAGTATTACAAAAATTGCTGGTTCAGAGCATAATCTCACATGTCAACAAGTCTGATTTTTCCAAAACCTCACAGGTCCACCCAGCCAATGGCGAAAGCAGATTTTGTCACGTGACTGTCAGTTTTGTTTTGCTTCTGTCTGAAACCCTGTCTTGTTTACAGGAACTTGTAGTAAGTGAATGTTTTGCAGGTTATGTCTGTGTTTTTATCGAGGTTTAATATGGTTTTATTTTAATAATGGAACAAAGTGAGCATGATGTTCAGTGTTAAAGTTTCTAACCAGGGAACTAGAAAGCGGAATAAAAATGTCTCACGGCGTGAGTTGCTAAAAAAATCAAGATACTCTAAACCACATGGTGATGCGTTCACTCTGTGTAATCATAATAATAAAGGACTCCAGTGTACTAACATACGGCCTAAAGATTTGGAGTTTCGTAACAAAATACAATTCGTATGACAAACAACTTCAGGACCAAATGGTCAGCAGATACATCTCTCTCCAAATGATCCAGACATCCAAGTGCAATGTCGGCGCCCTCGCCAGTCTGTGTCTGTGTCTTTGGGACTAGGCTTGCCACGTCCTGAGGCCAAAAAGAAGCCGCATACTGTTTCAGCAAGTTACAGATTCCCTACATTGCATGACTAGCAAATCACGGTTTGTAAACTTTTTTTTTTTACATCTAACTAAGTTTTCTGCAGACCGTGTTAGACATATTTTGAAAAACCTTAAAATAGGAAAAGATTTTGTAGAGAACAGAGGGGGAGATAATCAGCCACAAATCGGCATTGGGGAAAAAAAGAAGAAAAAAAGGAAAAAAGAAAAAAAAACGCTGTAAGGGAATTCATTGGAAATCTTCGTGGTGTTGAGAGCCACTATAATAGAAAAAAATCCAAGAGGATTTACTTAAGAAGTGATCTTTCTATCAGAAAACTTCACGCCATATTTAATAATTATGTAACAACACCTAATTTATAAGTGCCATCGACAATGTTTCGCAGAATATTTTCCGGAGAATTTAACATTGGTTTTCGCTCACCAGCTTCTGATGTTTGTGGATATTGTACTATGCTCACCAATAAGCTTAAGAATGCTGTACCAGGTGCAGAAAAACAAGCCCTTATTACAGAAAAGCGTATCCATAAAAAAAGAGCCAAATGTTTTATGAACTAATACGTGAAATTGAAGACGATGAAATAAGTGTTTGCTTCGATATGCAACAAGTGCAACCCCAATTCAACAAGCATTTTATTCCCGTCAATTAGGACTGTACAGTGTCTGTGTAATGAATGTTCAGACCCAAGTTCCGGTATTTTTCATTTGGACTGAATAGCAGGCTGGACGGGGCTCTACAGAAATTGCTTCAGCACTTCTAAGCTTCATTACAACTTGTGATTTCGCTTAAAAAAACATTTGAAACTTTTTTGTGACAGTTGCGCAGGGCAAAATAAGAACAATTATGTTCTTCATGCTCTTATGTTTTTCTTAGCCAAATAAGAGGGTAGTTTGCGAAAAATAACAATGACATTTCCTGTTAGAGGACATTCTTTTCTTCCTGCAGATGGAGTATTTGGAAGGGTCGAGAAACTGTTGAGGAAGATGCCCACAATATTTATTATGAATGAGTACTACAGGGAATATGAAAAAGTGGGGAAAATTCAACTGTTGGGGAAAGATTAGGTGTTAATTGATTTGAAAAGTGTAGGAAAATATTTTATAACTCTAAATTTGATCAGTGAAAAGAAAAGAATGACAATTGAAAGAAATATAACAAAAGATGACAATGTGATGATATACGTGAAAGGTAATGAGTCCTTCAGGTTTGAAGAAGATCTGAAAAAGTATACACTACTGAAAAGGGGAATAAGTTGGAACCAAATTTTAAAAACCGCAATAGGAGAAATTCCTTTAATTCACCCATTAGCGCCGCAAAGAAAAAGGATGTTTATGGGCTCCTTACAACTTTATTTGAGAAAGAGTGGAAACACGTGGAGAGCCTGCAGTGGTACAAGAAAATTGTTACTGGTGATGAGTGGCCAACTTGTGAGAATAATGAAGATGAGGATGTTTTATGCGACTGTTTGGAAGAAGATAATGCTAATCATGTCTAAACATTATCATAACAAACCATGTTTTTTTCTTAACATTGTGACTGGTTTATTTTTAATTTTTAGTTTGTTTACTTTTTACCTTAAGATTATAATGATGAATAAGGTTTCTTGAGTAAAATACAATTTTAAATAAATTGAATCTCTATAAATTTTATGTCTTTTTAAATTTGGACACTTGTAATAATAAATAATGGTTATTTAATACACCATTTGGTTTTGATTTATAGGTGTTATTTGAGTTGATTTCTAAAACCAGTAAGCTAATTATCATAACTTATTTAAAACCAACAGCTGTAAAATTACTGTTATTCGTGTTTTTCAGCTATACTCAACATTTGTATTTAACAGACATGTGAGCTTTTGCACACCACCTTCTCATATAAATTTGAATTATAGTGAAATGGGAGAGTAAATTAATCTAATTGTTATTGTTATAAGTGAAAAGTAGACAAATTTTAATTAAGGAGGTAACCAAACCTTCTTCAAATCAAAATTTCCAATCAAAAAATGTACAGATTTCATAAAATTAAAACTTATTCTAAAAGGAAGTAGAATGGTACAGCCATAATGAAACATTTCACAAAAGTTAGATGTATTAGAATGACAATAAATTACACAGTTTGCAAATTATACAGGGTGCTTCAAAAAAGACTTTGCAACTTTGTAGATTCATATAAATTTATTGAGACTACTTACAGAGCTGGTTTTGATGTCAATTTTGTAGCAAAATACATAAAAAATTTTACATTATAGTTAAGATTTTATATGGATAGAAGACACAGGCTTACCTTGGAAAGTGGTCCTTGGTATTGCCTAATATTACACAAGTAAAATAAAACATACACAACAACAAATAAAACAAAGTTCTGAATTTTTATACTCTCTACTGATTGAGAAAGTGAACTGTGTTTATAAAATAACCAGGGCGCCAGGTGCTTTGAGGAAAGTTGCTGAAATATTTGCTATCAGCGTCTCAAAAAAAACCCTGAGTGGCAAGTTGCGGTTGCTTTGAGAAACTATTTCAATAAAACTCCTTGGGGGTGATTCTGATAACCAGGCAGCTGGAGCATCAGAGGAGGGGTGCCGATGGCGTATTTGTGGTCAGTACCTCGAAAAAACCCCAAGTGGCAAATTTTAATGCAACTTCTGGAGTTTATGCTGATAACTAGTGTGTCCAGATATCCAGGTGCTTGAGGGAGGGTTGCTGATGGCATTTTTGTGATCAGCACCCCAAAACCCTGAGTAGCGATTCTCGATTCATTTTCAATGCATTTCTGGAAAACTCCTGGAGATGATGTAGACACTAGCCATTCTGATCTCCAAGTCCACGGGGTGGGTGGGGTTGATTTTAAACACCATATTCGGGATCAACAACCCCTAAAACCTTGGAGTAGCAAAATTGGGCTATTTACATCAATATTATAATTGCACTGATGCAATTAAGTATTTCTGGATGATCAACATTGGTCACAAACTTTTTAGATAACTTCCTGAATCGAATGCAAAAAAACTGTATTTCGATCCATCTTACTCTGGATAAAATTGATAATGGAATGTTTTATTTTCTCAACTGTAACTAAACACTTGAGATTTTACATGTCCTTAGTGGTTTAATTATGGCATCATCCACAAGACCATAAGCTATTAGGAAGCTGGATTTGATTCATTATTCTGTCCTTCGGCTTGTTTCTGCCCCATTTCGTTCGAGCCCAATCTCTAACTTACTTTCTAAAATTGAAAAACTATTTCTTTTTCAATGAAGACAACAACTACAATTATCACATATTAGTAATCGGTGAACCAAACCGTATCAGTTTATGACGTTTTTAATAATCGTTTTACTGTTCAATATAAATGTTGTCACAATTGTAGGCCTATTGCCTCTTTGGCATTATAACTTTTTGGATCCTTGACAATTTCGGATTAGTACTTCCTGCAATGTACGAGTATTCTCCATGTTTATTACTCCATGACTCATTAAAATCCCAACTATTTATTCTCAGTGTATAAATTCATAAAATACAATATTCCTGATGTGTATTGTCAGTAGTAAGTATATAATTAATTAATGAATACCCAAATAGTGTTTCACAGATTGTTCAAAACTGGTCAATTTTTTTTGTACATGTTTTCATTTGGCTGGAAATATCTGTATGGATTACCCTCAGCTTCTAGTGTTTTACTGTCGAATTCTATGCTAGAAATGTCTTAATATCATTCTATCTGATCTCCGTCACAGTCTTTTCAGATTCAAAAGTGCTTTACACTGCTATCCAAAATTTTATAATTTTTCCAAAATTCTTTGAGATTGCAGCCTTCTTCGATTTTTGACAG
This sequence comes from Aphrophora alni, assembly GCA_963513935.1. Taxonomy (NCBI): domain Eukaryota; kingdom Metazoa; phylum Arthropoda; class Insecta; order Hemiptera; family Aphrophoridae; genus Aphrophora; species Aphrophora alni. The sequence goes on along the minus strand of OY740770.1, from coordinate 59,118,453 downwards.
TAACAACTTTGTTCTGTATGTTCTCTTCATGGTTGCAATGACTCCCTGGTCTATAGGTTGTATCAGCACAGTAACATTTGGGGGCAAAAACTTTGTGAAAATTTGCCTGTCAGAAGATTTAAGCACACTTGTAGCTGTGTGTGAAGGCGCGTTGTCAATTAACAAAACAGCCTTCTTTGGCAAATTTTTTGAGTCAAGATGTTTACATACTTGAGGCAGAAAAATCTTTTCAAACCATTCTTGAAAATCTGCTGGTTCATCAACCTTTTTTTTGATTGAAATAATCAACTGGTAAATTTTCTGCTCTTGTCCCCTTAAAAGACCTCGGTTTCTTAGATTTACCGATTACAAGAAGCCTAAGTTTGTGACTACCTGCTGCGTTGCTGCATGGGTAGTCCAAAAAGCCCTGATTCATCAGTGTTATAAATTTGTTCATATGACAGATCTTCAGACAACACAAACTCTTCAAAATCATCAGCTGCTTGTTGATCACCACTCAGCTTCTCTCCGTATAGACCAATCTCTCTAATTTCATGATGTTTCTTAAAACGATTTAACCAACCGGATGACAAATCAAAATTTCCTTCCAGGCCTAACAAATCAAAAAAGATTTTTGCTTTAACTGCAATGATATGACCAGACATGGGGTACCCTCACTTGCACCTGAGCTAACCATTCCGTTAATGCCGAATCAAGTTCATTGTAGGTGGATTTCTTCATTGTTTTTTCTTTTTTTCATCCCAGAAGTACTGTCCGACACTAATGCAAAGGTTGTCTTTTTGCTTTAAAACTACTCGCACTGTTGTTTCCCCGATCCCGCAATTCAAACACATCTGATTCCTTGACGCGCTATTTTCTATTTTAGAAATCATTTCTAAGTTTTTGTGCAATGGTTAACACAACTTTCTTTTGTTTTTCAGCCATTATTAATTTCAGGAATTAACGAAACACTAAACTTGAGCGCTGACAAAGAAACATAAAATACGACTAATCACTAAGCACGCTTACTGACAACTGACACCGCTAGCAGGCTGAGAGAAGGGGGGAGGTCTGTACGTAGAGGGAAGGTCAATGAACTTGACAGAGGGGATCGATACTGTGATACTTTGACGTAAAGCGGTGTGAAATCTCTAGACTTAGACATCGGCCATGTGCAGTCGTAATTTTAAAAAAATTTCGTGCCACTCGCGGATAATCGGGGCTCTACTGTACCAAGAGCAGCCAAACCGACATTGTGTTTAAAACCAATTTCAACAATCTTAAAAAGCTCCAGTAAATCCTTTCACATTAATTAGTTATGATAAATTTGTAAGTTTCTTATTTATTGTAATACAATTTAATTGCAATTATACATTTCTTAGTGTTCCAATTAAAATATCCCTATAATATTAGCTTTATTCTTTATATTAAGGGGACATTTTTTAGGTGCTTAAGACTTCAAATACATTTGTCACAAGGGTGCCCCAGTAAAATGGTAGCGCGAACGTGTGCACGCGTGCATAAGTGAAAATTTGTACAAATTCAAAGGAAACATATGCCTGCATGAGGGCGCTAACACAACATGACGTCGGTTGCACACGCTCACGCGACCAAAATCTGGAAACCAAATATTTTCTTTTCACTCCCCAGGTTGCACGCACGTTGTGTGCATCTTGAAGATGGATGAAGTTTAAATTATTTTATTTTACTAGCATTAATATGTAATGCTTTGCTATTAGGTTAAGGAAATTATTTATTGATTATAAGTAATTTTAAAATACATATATTGAACATATGTGAGTCAAACTTGAATGTGTCCCGGGAAAGGCAAATGAACTATATCAAATGTAAATAATTATCAGTTTGAAAAAACTAAATTTGATACAGTTTTAGAACAGAATCTGATTTTGATTTAATGTTTAGTATCTACAAACTGAATAGTGAATGGGTTTGTATTCACTCCCCATTTTTCCTTAACCCTTTGCGATCGGACAGAATATTTATAGGTTGTCCTGATCTGTCGGATGGCCAGCTGTACTGGCCGCGGACATTTGCGCAACAACTCGGATTTAATTCCACATCAGTTGTTCCTGCCGCTCGGATGGCCAGTAGTACTGGCCAAGATAAAAACCGTCGAACGCTCAGAAGGCCAGCAGCACTGGCCAAGAAACATTTGTTGCATTTTAACAGTATATTTTTATGTTGTGATGTGTGTAGAGTGCTGTAACCTATAGAGAAACTATTTAACTAAATGAGCAGCAGTTCTGGCAGCTTTAACGTTGAAAAGTATCACCGGGAATGCCAAAATCAACACGTGCTCTTTTCTTACAACATTGAGAACGTACACACAGTGTCTTGTGATTTTTGTATAATTAGTAAATTAGGCATAATTTTCCTTTTTAACTTGAAACATATGTTTTTGTTTAGTTCATTATCTTGTTTGTTTGTGTATCTATATTAATAAAATATAAAATATTGTTTGTTTGATTTAAAATTTAAAAAAACAGTAAGGTGTTCTCATCAGTTTTAAATATATGTGATTTTTGTATAATTAGTTAATTAGGCATTATTTTCCCTTTTAAATTGAAACATAATTTTTTTTAGTTCATTATCTTGTTTGTTTGTATATATATTAATAAAAAATTTTAAATTGTTTGTTTGTGTTAAAATAAAAAACTGACAAGGTGTTTACGTAACTTTGAAATATATGTCATATTTGTATAATTAGTAAATTAGGCATTATTTTCCCTTTTAACTTGAAACATAGGAATTTGTTTAGTTCAGTATCTTGTTTGTCTGTGTATATTAAGAAAATAATTGTTAAAATATAATTGGTTTTTGTTAAAAAAAATAAATAAATACCCTTTGTAAAAATTGCAGTCTGTGATAAAAATAATTGCGACCTGGTGGGAAGAAGCCGACATTATGAATGCCGAGTTGACGCGGAGTAGAGCATGGCCAGTACAGCTGGCCGTCCGACCGCCGGAACCAATTTATGCGGAAAGAATTCCGAGTGGCTGCTGACTGCGTTGTGGCCACTCCTATTGGCCTTCCGATCGCAAAGGGTTAAAAGACTCTAAGTCAACTTTACAAGTATAAATGGCATACCATAATTAATTAATTATTTCTGTTCTTTATATAGACGTTGACCAACTATAAAACTTTTTATCGATTTTTCTTTCAAGTTAGTAGTTAAAAACTCGAAAATTTTCAACCTGTATAAATTTATAATAGAAAAAATACATGTTTTAAAGTATTAAAATGTTTAGTACTTGAGTTGTATAGTTCCAAAAAATTAAAAATTGAGATATTCATATCAAATTATAAAATGGCGGTAGCTCTACAAGTTTTAACTCTTATTTTGTTCCAAAAGAATTCTTATCCTGTTAAAAAACAATGACAAAGTTTGGAGTTTATTCCAAAAAGGGTCTAATCCACTGCAGGTTTATTCTAAAACATGCCTTAATTTTTCCATTCCAAAAACCGCCTTCTCCAATCAACATTGTTAATAATAATGGCAAGTTTGTTCCAAAACATGTCAATTTATTTTCATCTCAACTAAAACTTTGGGCACATTGGTGGATATTTAACAAATGCTATATAATAATAATCGTGTGTTCTGTTATAGGATTTTAAGCTCTTAGGTTTCCTACACTGATATTGAAATAAACAAAACTCAGGAATTGAAGTTTTTAAGACACACAAAAACAGTGATGGTTTTAAACCTCGCACAAGTTGTATGATTTGAGTTATTTTGTTGAGCTTTACATAGTTTATAAGATAAACTTACATAGAATAAGCTAAGATGAATGAAAATAATGCCAGTTTTATCATTCATCAAGAGAGAGGTCGCAAAAGATCAAGAAATCTAGAAGAATGGACGAAAAAGAGAAAGGTAAAGTAGCAACTGTGTTTCTAACCTAGAGAAAACGTAGTTCTTTTATTGGCATGAGTGATTCTGTTTGATGTCCTGACCTATGGTTTGTATTTAAAAAAATACCTATATAAAATACTACAGCAAGGTCTTACGTTGATTGGATCAATCAAACCAATATTTTGAAATAATCTCACCTAACATTAAAACCTATCAAAATCAGTATGTTTTTAGTAAGCTTAGCCTAAATCACAATTTTGACAGTTATTAGACCAAAGTTTCTTCAAATTTAGTTAAAGTTTAAATCCTTTTTTGTGATGACATTAACCGAAGAAAATATAATTAATCCACTTTAACGTAATAGCGGATATTTCTTGTTGAAACTCCATATTCAAGGATAAAATAATGCAAAAGCTTAAAACAGTTGCCCGATGATGCCGTAAGGCGAAACAATTGTAGCTCATTGATATTATTAAAATATTTGAAACTTTAGGCTTTTGCTTTATTTTATCCTTGTATAATTAATTAATCCTCCTAATTGTTGAAAATAATACAATTAAAAACATCGTGCCATTTAGGCCTAAGCCTATTCTTTTACAATTATATTTTCAAGAATATTGTAAAGTCTCTTTATGACTAATTCAATAAGGTACTAGTATTTCTGGTTTCTGGCATATAATTTATTCCTACCAAGTAGCCTTGATTTTTTTTTTTTTTTTCAGATACTCTTCAAATTGCAACTCAAACCTTCCTGAATATGGACATTCGAAAAGTTTTAAAATGACTTTCCTTAAACAAAAAGGGACATTAATCATTTTCACAAATGTTTTATTCATCAACAAAGAAGATAGTGCAAAATCATTTAATCTTGAAATACTGCACAATTTCTGCCCCACATCGACAAAAAATTGAAAACAGCCCTGGGAAAGGTATGAGACAGTACATTTCTAGTGACTTTAATCTGAACAAGCTGTGGAGAATTTACAATTCAACCTGTGAGGACACATCATTAAAGACAAAGAAATCGTTCTTCAGAAATTACGTTAATGTGCATTTCAATATTGGTTTGGGTGCTCCGGCTGTGGATGCCTGTTCCACTTGCATTCAGCTAAAAGAACAATTAAAGTTAGCTAAAACTAATGCTGAAAAAGTAAGTATTATGACCACAAAAAGGGTTCATACTCTTCGCGCCAAGACATTTTTCCAAATGTTAGGTGAGACTTCAGATGACACTATTGTTCTTTCTTATGATTGTCATAAGAACCAAGTTTTGCCAAAAGTTCCTGACCAAAAAGCTTACTACTCACGTCAGTTGTACTTTTACAACTTTACAGTTTGTAGAGGGATTATTTCATAAACTTACTCGTGACAACATTTTTAGTTATGTTTGGCTTGAATGTGAACACCTTAGAGGTTCCAATGAGATTACTAGTGCAGTGTTTCATGCCCTGCAATCCAGAGTAACAGGTCCAAATATTAAGAGGGTGTGCTTGTTTGCTGATGGTTACGGGAGCCAAAATAAAAACTCAGGAATGGCTTCAAAGAGGTTGTTAGAACATGCTCCTAAAAATATTCTCAAAGTAGAGCTAATATTCCCTGTAGTAGGGCATTCATATATACCTCAGGTTCGAGTATTCGCCATCATCGAAAAAGAAGTCAGAAAAAAGGATACTATCATTCAATCTCAAGAATACAAAGCCATAATTAGCAATTACGCAACAAATATTGATCTTGGAGGAGTTGGTTGCCCAATTTTTTACTGGAAAGAAGCACTCAACGAAATTCTAAAACCACCAGGGAGTTGGCATTTTAAGTTCAACCCTTCAAAAAGATTTATTCTGAGCAGAAACAAACATCAAAATAAAGTGTTTGTAAAAGGTGAACCACTGTACCGTAGTGACACAGAACAGCCTAAGTCAGTTACAAAAAAAGACAGGCCAGTCAGTGAGATTGAACCTCAGTTGGTAGCTTCCCGTAATGCTCGTAAGCCTGCCAAACTGAAAGATATTGATGCATTTTTAGAGTGTCACTTTGGGAAAAACTGGAAAGAAATACAAGATTTGGCTTTCTAAGTTGACATTATGAACAGAGGGTCTGAAGATATTTTGGAGGACGAAGAATGTCAACATGAAGAGGACTTTTTCGAAAACAATGAAATCTGAGTTTAAATTAGTGATTTGATGATAAACATTTAAACAGCGATACTTTTTTTAGTAATATCTATCAGTTAATTTTTTACTTGGGTTCAATTTGTAAGAGGTTACATTCACCTTTAATAAGTGGGCATATATTGTGTTCCAAGTACAGCCTACTCCAGTGGGTTTTTTTTTTTCCAAAACCTGTTTGTTTAAGGAATTATTCCAAAATCTGCTTTCTCCATATTTAGCGTTTTTTGTTCCACAAGCTGCCTTTCCAACATAATTTGTTCCAAATTCTGCCTTATCTAACAAAGTATATTCCATAAACTGCCTTATCCAATTTCAATTCCAAAACCCTCCTTATCCATATTAAATAATTATTTTCAAATTTATTATAGTATTTATGAATTTGGGTATACTTTCACTTCATTTTGCCGATTAAACATGATTTTTTTACAATAATTGAGCAAAGGGGTTGAAAAAAAACGTAGTGAAACTGTTTTTTCTCTTTTCTGTAAAATTGACTTTTTTGGATAAGGATGGTTTTGGAACTATACGACTCACTTAGTAAAAAATAATTACAAAAATCCGTTTAGTTTCGACCGGCTCTGAAATAAACATTATTTTGAGTTTTAAAATGTGTTTCTCAGAACCAGTATAGGTATGATTGTGCTCCTTTATACGTTTTGATTAAAATAGGAGTGATACCTCATAAAATTGAGATGGAAATCAGCCACATAAATTACTTATACATTTCTTTCTCGTAACTCTTTATATTCAAGCTCTTTTCATAAGTTCTTACGACTCCACCAGCTCTTTACGTAATTTTTCTTTGATTGAAAGTTCCAACAACAATAATTTCAGTATTATAAAAGGTAGTTTAAAAACTACGTCAGAAACCAGTGTAATGAACGATTGAATGAATGTTGGTGAAATCTGTCATAACTTTTCATCTATGAACACAACTTTTCCTGTGTTCCTGTTTCCCGGTTACGTTTTGCGTTTATGGTGTTTGACTGTTTGACATTTGTTTAAAGTTTAAAGTTAAGTTACAAATTCAAAACTTTAGAACTTTTCGAAACATATTCTACAGCACTTTTAACTTTTTTTTTACGTTCTCAAAAACAGCAAAATTTGACGAAAGTGGAGAATTTAATAAATGATAATATGAAACTGGTATTTAAAATTAGATATACATGAAATAGGGGAATGGAAGGTATGGTTTCAAATTTCCTAACCTCTTACGAACTAAATTTATTATATGATGATAAACTGAACTAGACTATTTTAACTAATCATACTAGTCCATACAATTTTTAATTACTAAGATTCATTAATTAATAAATTATTTAGCATGTAAGTGTTAAATCATCACCAGAGCAAATGACTTTTGGAGTTGTTTGATACATTTTGTAATTTTTTAAGGTAGTTATTAATGATGTATTGATTTCAGGAACGAAAATATGATTTAAAAAATATTAATTACTGTACTAAATAATCAGTTTCTTTCAAATATTGTTTTTATTATTCAATTCCTTGCAGAGTAACTTCAATTTCACAAACTATGATAGAAAGGTAGTTGTTTACTGTAGCGCCCCAAATTTAATATTTTTTTCCTGTTATTTTTGTACTACATACCTCTCTTTATAAGAATTGAAACATTTTTTGATGAGCAAACATTTTTTTCTCTTCGAAATAGACTTATTTCGTTCATATATTTGCAGGTTAAGTTTATATGGCAAAAACAATGTCCTAATTTTAATATTTTGTTTTTCGTTATTTTTGTACTACAAACCTCTCTTTATATGAGAATAGTGATATTTTTAGGTGAGCAAAATTGTTTATCACTTCAAAATTCAGATATTTCAATGATGTATAAATTTATTGGTTAAGTTCATATGGCAAGCACAATGTTTCGACTGATCACTGAAGTCTAGCAACATTGAGTCTTGGTTATTACTTGGATGGTTGATAATTTTTCTACCATATGTGGATAGGATTAGTGTTGTTCAAACCATTGAACAGTCAACTTGGAGTATGAGATGTGTGGATCTACCTTACTTGATCTATTAAGGTAAAAACAATATCAGATCACCAAAGTCAAGCAACATTAAGTGTGGTTAGTTTTAGTACAGTACTTGGATACGAGACCGTTTGAGAATACTATATGAAAAGTTTTAATTTAAATAAGGTGGCTATGTACAAATAAATCTATGTACAATTCACAACCTATTTTCACTTAATGAACTAGAAAATTTGAAATGATGTTTTTTTTTTTTCCACAAAAACATTTTTGATCATAAAAAAATGTTACTATTCTTATAAAGATAGGTATGTAGTACAAAATAACGGGGGAAAAAATCAAAATTGTGGGGCTACAGTCAACAATTACCGATAGAAATTAGGTTAGGCTTCAATGTAGGATACTATGTCTAATACTTTTTATCATGTTATTCAATGAGAATCAAATTAGTCAGGCCTACGATATTCTATTTATTCAACATATTTTTAGTTTCAGTAGCCTACTTTAAAAACCAATAAACAGTAGGCCTACTCTTGAGTTAAAATGAACAAAATACAATTTATTTGGTTTTAAGTTTTTTTTTTTTTTTACAAGTAAATCTGTCTCAATCATTGTTATTATTTCACATGTTGTCTTAATCTTGGGTTTAACTGGTTGCCTAGCAGACCAGTGTTTTTCAACCTTTTTCATGACACGACCCCCCTAGTATCAAAAAATATTTCGCGACCCCCCGACCCTTTTTTCATGTAAATTAAAAATATTTCATCAATTATTCTATGTATACATAACTTTTAGGCGTTTCCATTATTAGGATTCGGATATAAATATTAAATTAAGTACATAAAACATATAATTTTAAATCGAATACGTGGCCAATTGATAACTTTTTTTCAATTTCGGCAATCTGGTACCAAGTTCATAGAACTCGTCCTCCAGGCCGTGGACCTATAGTTGATAACTGTTGATAAACCCCACAATTGATAACTAACAAATAAATACAAACATATTGTTATGTTTATTGAGACTCTCAGCGCCATCTGTTTGTTAGTGGCACTTGGAACTAGCACAGGTTCCGAATGTTACCAACAGATGGCGCTGGTAGTCCGCGAAATATCCGCAAGTTTCGAGACGTTTTGTTATGCTTCAAGATTATTCTCGCTAGAACGCGCTGCCCTATAAATAGTGCGGTCGACTGCGTCCACGGCAGTTGAGTGCAAGACAGCAAAGCAAGTGGAATCGGAAGCAAGACTGCGATAAGTGGAAACGATTCGAAAGTAAAACTACGGTGTTATACGAACTTTGTGTAAGGTGCTTTGCAGTTGGAGTAATTGTAGATTTGTAGAGTGATTTGTGAGCGTAAGACACGCGCGTTTTACGGTACGACGGTACGTAATTATTTGAGTTGTTATAATTGAAAATGGATAAATTCCTGAAAAGATCATCAGAACCATCAACGTCTATCGGGAGTCGTGGAATTCCGAAAAAACGTCTTTATGACGACAATTATTTGAAATATGGGTTTACTGTGATTGAGAATAAACCGCAGTATGTAATTTGCTTTGACATTTTGTCAAGAGTTATCATGAAGCCATCGAAGTTGGTACGCCACCTAAACACAAAACATCCTAATGAAAAGAATAAACCCGTTGAATTTTTTGAGCGAAAATTAAAAGCTCTTGAACATCAAAAAACTGCTATAGGACAAATGTCCAACCTAAATGAAAAAGCATTGCTCGTTAGTTATCTAATAGCTATTCGTGTGGCTAAAGCAGGAAAACTTCACAGTATTGCCGAAAATTTGATTTTACCAGCGGCTTTAGATATAGCAGAGATCATGTTTGGCAAGGAAGAGGTCAAAAAGCTAAAAAGTATACCTCTGTCTGACAATACCATTCAACGCAGGATAAGCAATATGGTGACTGACGTTCGTGATCAAGTTATAGAAAAAGTGAAGAAAAGTTCTTTTATTTCCTTGCAATTTGATGAATCAACAGATATCGCGGGTTGTGCGCAGTTTGTAGCTTTTGTGCGTTTTGAATCCAATGAAATATTAATGGAAGAAATACTATTTTGCAAGACACTTCCCAAAAATACTACAGGCCAGTGCTTGCATAACATGTTCCTTGAAGCTACACAAGATATGAATATCGATTGGGCACAAAAATGCGTCGCTATTTGTAGTGACGGAGCAAAAGCCATGACTGGTGCGAAGAGTGGATTTATTGCTAGACTGAAAGAACAGATGCCAAACGCTTCTTGGATGCATTGCTTTCTCCATCGCCAAGCTCTTGCATCCAAAACCTTGCCACAAGAATACAGTCAAGTTCTAAATACTATTATTAACATTGTAAATTCTATTAAAGGAAAAGCGTTGCAGACTCGATTGTTTCGAGTCATTTGTGAAGATATGGGGGCACAACACTGCAATTTGCTTTACCATACAGAGGTTAGGTGGTTATCTAAAGGCAAAGTACTAACCAGAGTTATGGAACTTCGCTCTGAACTATTAGTATATTTACAGCAAGCCAAGTCACATTACTCTGAATTTATTTCTGACCCGCAATTGCTTCTGAAATTGGCTTTTATTTCTGACTTATTTCAGCATTTAAATAACTTGAATAAAAGTCTTCATGGTCGGGATGAAAACGTGTTTACAGCAAAAGACAAACTCCATGGCTTTATAAAAAAAATTAAATTGTGGTCATCATCTATAAATCAAAACAACTTTGATTCATTTTCGTCGACACAGTCTGTCAGAAGCGAAATAAACATCAACTCATATATATCTGGTATGAAAATGGTGTTAGATAATTTGAAGAAAGAATTGTGTTATTACTTCTCAGTGCAAGAGATATCGGATAACACTGGGCAAAGATTGATATTAAATCCGTTTTTAAATGCAGCTATAAATGAGGCAATTTTAGCAACTAAGCTCAAAGAGAATCTGCTGGAATTATCTGGCGATGGGATGTTACACTTGGAATTCAAGTCTGAAAATTTGGATACCTTTTGGTTAAAAAGAAAAACAGAATACCCGGAATTAACAAACGAGGCTTTGAAGTGTTTGATTCCATTTTCTACCTCGTACTTGTGCGAGTTGGCATTTTCATCAATGGCTCAAATAAAAAGTAAACTAAGAAATCGCTTACATTTGGAAGACGATTTAATACTTAAGGTGGCAAAAACAGATCCACGATGGGAGAAATTAATTGAACAAGCTCAAGCGCAACCTTCACATTAAGATGGAGTACTGGAAGATTTTATATTTTGTTGATGTGTTTGTGTAAAAATAACATAACGAGTATCATTTTGTTAACTTTTTTATTAATTCAGCGTGAGTGTGGTGCAAATTTGTGACATGGGGAGTGTGGTCGGTGCTGACAGGACCGATTTTCAGAATTTTTTTAATTGATAAAAGTTATTAAATTTTTTTGTCCTTGTTATATATAATTATTTGTCTTTTACATAACATTCGCATGTGATAATTTTTGTATATATGTTGTTAGGTATAATTCTGTGTGAAATTTAAAAACACTATTAAAATTTCACTTTTTCTTTACTCAACTGAAACTTAAGAATTATAATACATTTTGAAATAAATAACCATTGGATATCTTATTTATAATCTATATTTCTGTAAAATGCTGCTATTTAACATAAGCAAGCACAGATGTAGTCATTTTCTATTTAAACACATTTTTAATATTTTTTTGTAATAACCTGTTTTAAACTAGCATTTTCTGTCTTGTATGATTGATTATATGGAAATTTCGTTAAATATAATAATTTTAACTCTTCTTATGGACTTTTTATTTAACTCTTACAAATCTTATAAAAATAGAAATTCAGTTCTCTCGACCTTTCGCGACCCCCCTCCAGAGGCTTCGCGACCCCCCAGGGGGTCGCGACCCACAGGTTGAAAAACACTGCTCTAGACTATCAATATGAAGACCTATAATACCTAGTAATTATGAACTGAAGGTCTGGTTTGGTAACTATATATATTATATAGCTAACTTCCCAGACCTTTAGGTACTTAACTAGTATGTAAAATATATTAGATGTAATGAGTCAAGATGATTGACTGTAATGAACATTTAGTTTGACATTGATGTGTATAGATGTAATTACCTAATCAGACCTATTTTCACGGATGAACATTGAGCGATGAGACATTGACTAACGTAGTAATAAATGGATGAACGTCACATATGTAGTAATCTAAATACACTTAGAATTCTTGTTTTTAGAATTGTAATTTTAATAAAATATTTAATTACTTTAGGTCCGTCTTGTGACTTTGTTGTTGGTTGCTTTTTACATGTTTCGTGGCCGTAACCCCATCATCAGAAAATTACTTTGTTCACTTTGAAGAACTTGTCATTAATTATATTAAAAAAACACATTTAACACATTATAATTTTGTACTAAACTAATGTTTTTTTGCACTTCAAAGTGTCTTCCGACTTCAAATATGATCTTATTCTTTCAAATTAAGGTGGGTAGTAACAGATTTCATAATTTTTCGCCAGTAAATTGATCCGGGATGTACACTCTATAATTATCCATATTTATTTAAATAATTATTATAATTACTTTGTGCTTTTAAAGTTTATCAAAGTTCAACACACAAACACACAAAGTGTATACAGAAACTTCTAAAAGTGTTTAATTTTAATAAAAAATATTTTTAATTTCCTTAATGTTTAAATTTATTTGCAAAATACTCTTTATACTTATTCTTCTCCTTGTTTAAAGATGGAAAACCACTCGGTCATCACCGTATAAAAATTACAGGGTTATTTAACAATTTCATGGGGGGTTCATTTTAGCAGATCTGATGATACAATCTGGACACGTCTAGGCCTTATTAAGAAAATTGAAGTTATGCCTTTACAATGCACTAGTTATGTTAGATATTTTTCATATAGCCTAGTACTAAAGTTGCTGATTTTGCCCATAAAATATATAATGTACACGATTTACTCACGTCCACTAGCTGTAAATACATTCTTACTACAGCTGTTTATCATATTGTTTACTTTAAAAACTTTGAAATCATTAATTTTACATAAGTCATAATTGTTTTTATTTGTATATTCCTGTTAGAGTGAAATTTTGCAATGCAGTGGTTCTAATTGCTTATTCTAGAGTTCCCATTAACTAATTTTTGAAATGTTCTTGTGAACAAGAAAATGGATGTTTTAATACAATCTAGTATTTTATTATTTCATTCATTTGCAAGTGAATTTCTGTCATTCAGTTAGTTGTTATGGCACTTAGAGGTAGGCCTACTTTTTATTGTCACAATTCATACATTTACTCTCAATCCCTGTATTTGTCTGACATTTGTTTCCAAAACCTACTAACAAATGTGGTTAAAAATTTAATAGTTTCATGAAAAAGTTTAAGAGATTCTGTATGAAAAAGGTTTTTTTAACACATGAGAGGTTTACACTCATGTCAATTTGCCGCATTATTTCATTTTGTAAACACTGGTTAACATTGGGAGCCCTGCCAATCCTTAACACATCATCACTCTACTGAACCTTGAACTCATTTTGTCTACCAGTAGTGGTTGTTTTGTCTCATGCTTTGATTACTGTATCTCTGTTTGGCTTGTGAGCAAACAGCTCATGCTTGACTCATTGTGTAGTAAAATTTTTTGCGTTAATTAACATTTCAGTTTTTTGTAGGACTACCTTGTAAAAATACTGTAGCGTGTATGTTTGATTATAGGATAATTTGTTGTGACCTGAGACACTAACTTCATCTTATATCCCTCGTATGTATACATGAGTATCGGTCCATAGGAATTCAATGGATCCTAAACACCTTTTGGGAGCCAGATAGAGGACCCTGGTTTTTGCGCAAAGGAATGGCGGAATGAGAAAAGTAGATTTTTGAGTTGGATGGGAGAACGAGAGGTTCATTTTAAGTTTTTGCGACTATAATTTTTTCTTTTGGTTTGGTTTTAAAATAAGTTGTATCTAAACTACCATAAACTAATCTCCCTTATTAGGGAATTAGCCCACTTAACACTGACGTCTTCTTAATGTCATAATGGTTTGATTCAATATTAAACAAGTGGATTGATTCAATGGTCTATCAAGGCATAGGTTCATTCGATGGCGGTAAGCCTAGTATCTTGTATTGGTAAATAGGTATTATAAAGTATTTTGTGTTATTAATATAATGTTACTTAGTAACGACTTCTCAAATTAAAGAGATTTAGAAGAGAAAGAAGTCATTAGGAATTGTGATCCCAACAGTGGAAGAATGTTTCGATGAACAGCCGTTTAATGGTAATGTAGATGGAAAGATAAATATAGAAATAGTATAAAATAATAAAGTTACTGTAATTATTCCTCCTACAGGCCCTAAATTCTATTAAAGTCACCAATTCTACATGGCAAACCAAACAGTGATGAACCAAACCCAACCGTTTGATCAAACACTCAACAAATAAGAATATCTTGCACTAGACAACATAATTTGTGTACACAATTGCCAGGACTTATAAGAGGTGCAAAAAGTGAAATAGATTGCTGGATGCTTTTTTCCCTGACAATTGCAATTAAATACGGTATGGTCTGGTTTTAAGGAGAGGATTGGGGGTGTGGATCTTTTAGAATTTGTGCAGAGGGAACGAGTATAGGTCTGAACTTGCGATTACACAACTCTAACAGCTCAGTCTGCCAGATTCGATGGGCAACTTAAATCTAACATAATTTAGTTTAAAATTATACTTATAAAATTAAAATTAATTTAAAGGAAAATAACTAATAAAAATAGTGGTGAACATAGTTGATTGGGCCAAAATGGCAGAGAAGCCACTTTTCACATAATTAACTGGTTGCTGAATTTACGACGCACCTTGAAAAACCCTGGCTCAACTGACCCATCCCAAAAGGGCTAGTGTGCCAATATTTGGGGGGGGGGGGGTGCTACGGACTTCTTTGTGCCCTTATACCTTACGGGTGTATCGCTTATGAACTCTTTGTTGAGTTAGGGCCAGTTTGTTCGCAGGCAAGACCAAGCTGCTCACTTTTACAATTTACTTTACCTTTAATCAAAGCTATTGCACCACTTGGTTTTTGTAAGTCGAAAATTGTTCTCATCAACTTACTAAATTAATTTACCATAATTCTTTGAATTTTATCTCTTTGCTGACTAAATTTACAATTTGAATTAACACACTCTCTCTCTGGGGAAGTGCCTTTAGGAGGAAATCGGCTCCTGAATTCTGATAATAACTTTGATTTATTTTAAATGAAATAATTCCAGAGCACCTTAATAATAACCTCTTAATGTTATGAATATTTGAAAAGGAAATGTTTAGAAACAATATGGTCAATGAAATGAACTACTAATTGCGCATAATATATATATATATATATATATATATATATATTTGCTGTATATCTATATGTACTTAACCATCAAAACAATTAATTATTTGAACATTCAATAAAAAAATTCTTTTTTTAAAAACTTACAATGGAACACAAAATGTTTATTAATATATATACAATTTAAAAATGCTAGACCATTCCAGCTAGGACTCTTAATAAGTTTTCCTTTACCGAAATAGTCGTATTTACTTTTTATTACTTATAACTAAACCAAAGCAGAGTTTACTTGAATTTACTGAAGTTAAGATATTTAAAATTTCCCCAATGAATTTAATTTATTAAAATGAGTTTACTTTATTGCGAATTATTCTATAAATCTTGTGTACCTTCACACTTAACTTGAAGGTCTCGTATTTGTGAAGCTGCTTGTTGCTGATGGTTAATGGTGTTTTCAATTTATCTCCTTTCCAAATACTCGTTATGTTAAAGTTGTTAATTGCTGGTCGACAATGTTTGCACAGGTGTCACGGTCTTCCGTTTCTTGTTACATTCATTTATCCCTTTAAAACATTGTCCTGTTATGTGACGTGGTTCTTTGACCTTGGCCTAATGCCTACTTCACTGCTCACAGCTGATTGACTGTACGATGTTTTTATTCAATTTACGAACATATTTATTAGATTTATCAGGAATTTCACTAAACACTGAATTATATTTCTCCATTAAAATTTTAATTTGTTCTTGATCTATCGTCAGTACACTATTTTCTAACCCTAAAAATTCGCCATTTTCTTCAAACATGATTTTATTTACTTAAACTTTTTTAGAAGATATATTAGCAGATCTACGAGAAAAAGGATTCAAAATTAGTGATGCCGTAAACATACTGAAAAAAGATAGAAATCTGCCAGGAGACCCAAATAAAACAGTATGTCGAATAGGACTTCCCTTGTTTATGCTCACGTTCGACCAAGGTGAAAAGATAGAAAATATTTATAATATTAATGGAATTTTGAATATGAAAGTAAAGATTGAGCCTCTTAGAAAAACCTCAGATTTGATCCCGCAATGCAAAAGGTGTCAGGGGTTTAACCATACACAGAAGTATTGTGCTCGCGATCCTAGGTGTGTTAAATGTACTGGGAAACATTGGACCCTAAATTGCACAGTGGACAGAAGTGTCCCCCCAACTTGTGTAAATTGTAAGGAGCAGCACCCAGCTAACTACCGAGGGTGTGAAGTAGCTAAGGAACTCCAGAAGATGAGAAATCTAAGAAAGAAAACCGATAATAAAGGGACTGCATTCCAACATCGACAAGTAATGGAGGGTACACGAGTGGCACATCAGATACCGTCACAGGTTTCTGTAACACTTGAAAACAATAAAACAAGAAGCAAAACTTATGTTGGAGCAGTAAAAAATCTGCAAACCAAGCACATAGAAAACAAGGGTGATCAGATGATGCAGGAGGTGCTGAGTAAACTAGACTCCCTACACAAGAGTATGGAAGAGCAGAAGGAATCAAACAAAAAAATATATGATAAGTTCACTAAGCAGGAGGACATAAATAAGCAAATGAGTCGAAGACTTGCAGCTATGGAGTCCAATATGGAAAACATAACTAGAGCGGTAAAAACATGACTGACGCCTTAAGGGTTGCATCATGGAATGCAAATGGACTTGTAAACCACCTGAGGGAGCTAGAAGTCTTCTTGAATATTGAAAATGTTGATATATGTCTCATTTCTGAGAGTCACCTATCTAAAGGCTTTAGTATAAATATGCGTGGGTATATCTGCTATCATGCTGCTCATCCATCGAATACAGCTAGGGGTGGTTCGGCTTTATTCGTGAAAAACAATATTGAACATTTTGTTGATTCAAAAATAGAAAAGGAGTCCATGCAGGTAATAACTATCTGTGCGCAAATTTTGAAGAAAGGGACCTTCAGAATATCAGCAGTGTACTGCCCACCCAGACAGAACATAAAGAAAGATGAATACGTCGATCTATTCGCATCCTTAGGGGGGCGTTTTGTTATTGGCGGTGACTATAATGCTAAGAATACGTTCTGGGGTTCAAGGTTAACTAATACCAAAGGTAGAGAATTATACAGAGCAGGAAGGAAAATGCGTTGTGACTTTCACTCAGGTGGCACTCCAACATACTGGCCGGCGGATAGTAATAAACTAACAGATGTCATTGATTTTTATGTGACCAAAGGAATATCCAGAAATTACATACTTGTAGAAAACAAGCAGGATCTCTCTTCTGATCATTCTCCTGTGGTTATGACAATAAGTGAAGGACTTGTAAGAAAGGAGCCTTCTCCTAGATTAGAAAATAATAAAACAAATTGGACATTATTTCGTTGGATACTTGAAGAATACATGGATCTTAACACACCAATAAAAGATTCATACCAATTGGAAGAGGAAGTAGATATGTTAAATACCAACATACAGAGAGCAGTATGGGAGAGCACTTACCACAAAAAGAGCAAAGGTGTGGTTGGTGTAACCTATTCACCTCAAATAAAAGAACTTATCCTGGAAAAACGAAGAGCCAGGAAAGCATGGCAGAGAATGCGCACACCCGAAAACAAAAATAAACTGAATTCATTATGCAATAAGCTAAAAAAGCTGATAAGTCAGGTTAAAAATGAGGAGGTAGGGAAATATTTAGCTAGTCTGACTTCCCTGAAGGACACGGACTATTCATTGTGGAAAGCAACAAAAAACCTAAAAAGGCCAAAAAATCTGGAACCACCCATAAAGAAGGAAGATGGACTCTGGGCAAAAAGCGCCCGAGAGAAAGTAGATCTCTTCGCAAGGTACCTAGAAGAAACTTTTAAGCCTGGACCAAAGCAAAGTGATCTAGAAGACATCACATCAGTACCGAGAGTGGACCACAAGGAAATAAAAAAGGTGTCATTAAAAGAGTTAAAACAGGAAATTAAGAAAAATCTCAATGCTAAAAAGTCACCTGGATTTGACCTTATTACGGGAAGAATATTAAAGGAGTTACCAGATAAGGCTCTCAGGAAGATATTGTTTATATTCAATGGTGCTTTCAGATTAAAACATGTACCTACCCAGTGGAAGGTAGCAGAAGTAATAATGCTACCCAAACCAGATAAACCACCAAATGATGTCAGATCTTACCGACCAATCTCTCTGTTACCTGTGATTTCAAAACTCTTTGAAAAGATATTTTTGAAAAGACTTTTACCAGTATTAGAGGAAAGAAATCTAGTTCCTAACCACCAGTTTGGATTTAGGAGAAAACACACTACCATTGAACAGGTACATAGAGTGACCAGTATAATAGAGAAGACTCTAGAAAATAAGGAGGTATGCTCAACAGTTTTCTTGGACGTAGCTCAAGCTTTCGATAGAGTTTGGCACGAGGGCCTTGTCTATAAGCTGCACAGAGATCTCCCAAGTGAGTTTTTCCTGTTAATGAAGTCGTACATTTCTGACAGATACTTTCGTGTTAAATACAATAATGTATATTCTTCACTGAAGCCAATCGAAGCGGGAGTGCCCCAGGGTAGTGTTCTTGGGCCAATACTGTATGTTTTGTACATGAGGGATATGCCAGAGCCAACTGAAGCTACAGTGGCGACGTTTGCGGATGACACTGCAATCATGGCGACTGGTGAGGATGCAGTGAAGTCAACTGTGAAACTTCAAAGAATAATTGATAAAATTGGCGTCTGGACCCAGAGGTGGAGAATAAAACTCAATGAAACCAAATCAGTTCATGTGAATTTCACAAATAGGAAGGTGGAAACTGTGAGAGTAAACATAAATGGACAACCTGTACCCTACTCAAATACTGCAAAATATCTAGGTATAACTTTGGATGCTAAGCTCAAGTGGAAAGAGCATGTTAAAAAGAAAAAAGAGGAGTTGAACATAAAGTACAGAAAAATGTATTGGCTGCTTGGGAGAACATCTCAACTGTCAATTGAAAATAAGTTATTATTGTACAAACAGGTACTTAGACCTGTGTGGACGTATGGCATACAGCTCTGGGGCTGTACGAAACAAACAAATGTAAAAACCATACAAACCTTTCAAAATAAAGTACTGAGGGGTATAGTTGATGCCCCTTGGTATATTAGAAATGATTTTCTCCACAGGGACTTGAAGGTGGAGTTTGTCAATGAGATGGTGACCAGGCTTGCTCACAGTCATGCAAAACGAATTCAAAGCCACGAAAATCCGGCAATTATTAGCATGTTGGCGGAAACACCAACCATGTTGAGGAGACTTAAGAGAACAAAGCCGCATGACCTGATATAGAAATGTGACTGATGGCGAGGTCGATGTGAGAATTAATAGAGTATCACTCTGGGATTAGCCGCTGGGCTTTACCCCTACACACGTTGACGATTCAAGAGAGGGAAGTTGATAGATGGGCGATAGCAAGCTCAGTTTCAGCCTTTAGGGTGGTGTTTTTAGTGGGTCGACCCCCACACTACTAGTACTTACGGGAGTGCTAGTGCCTGTTGCAGGTTTTCACCTACCCTCGTAGAAAAAAAAAAAAAAAAAACTTAAACTTTTTTCTTAATTTTAAATTTGACCTTTGGTCTTAATCTCTTCCTTTTAAAATTAATTTTATTCTTAAACTTTACTTTCTTCTTTCTGTCGTTCCTTACCGCCTGTCTACATCTGGGTGAGTCACGTCCAGTATTGCTTTCTCCTGCTTCTTTCTTCTTAATTTGATTTATTTTATTATTGTTTATTTTTTCGATTTAAATTTTTATTTAGTACGTCGATTTTTGCCTCTGGCACAATTTCATTTATGTTAATTATTTTATTACACTTATTCTCCGCTGTATTATGCACTTCTTCATTTTTGTTAAATTCATTTTTATTATTCGTCGATTTTTCATCCAAATTAAAACCATTACTCTCTTTGTTTTCACATTCAGTTCAGTCACTATTCGGTCTAGACACGTCCTTTGTCTTTATTTTTACTTCTGTCGGCTTTTTGACAGGTAACGTACAAGCCCCTGTTTTTCGCTTGTGCGAATTTGGGTCACCTTTTTCTGCAACTGACAGCTCAGCCATTTTGTTGGTTTCGTCGCCATTTTGATGTTGAATCTGCATGTCATTTCTACCCAATCTTGTTTCATTGTTCGTAATAAAATCTGCCACTATAAAATCATTGTCTTTAATCATTTGTAGAAACCCCCTTTCCATGTTGATTCGGCTTCGATATTTGCACAGCATATTTTAGCCCATTTTATTTCCTTACTAACTTTTTTGTTTTAATTTGAATTACATTTATTCTTGGATATTATTAATCACCTACTTTTACTTTCTCATAATTTAATTTTAAATTTTTTAATAAAATTGGAAACGCTTTATCTGTTCTGTCAAGTTCAAACACGAAACTTCTAGTCCGGTCTGGCGTGACGTCATCATTCTACCGCATTCCAACCTTACAACGTTTAGCTTAGCAATTTTTACTATTTGATTTTTTCTTGAGACGACTGATTTTTCCAGACCGTCTCAGGGGGTAAAGGAATTTCAAGTTCCAGTCTATTAAATGAGTGATGCACAACTCTGTGTAGGCTTGTGTAGTCCGATCCACTATCTGGCCACTGCTCGCGTTACCAAGAGATAGGGAAGACTAACTAATTCACGTGAGATGACCGTATGCACCTCCAATCTAATAGTCGCCAACTTGCAAGGAAACGATGCCTGAAAGCTATGTGCGGCTGAAAAAGGTGGTGAACGGAATTCACCACAGACACCCCCGCTAGCGAAAAGGGAAAAATAATGGCATTATACAGCCTCATAATCCCCCCTGGGGAAAAAAGAGGGGGCCAAGACCTGTAAGGATGGCATAGGTTAGAATGGCTAGGAAATTTAAGATAAGGTACACTGACGACCCGGTAATAATATGCCACCAGGGTGGAAAACAACAAGCTAAACAAAAATCTTGCAGAACTAGGAATGGAGGACGGAATCAGTGTTGATTTAAAACAGGTCCCACCCACCTTCGTTCCGGACTCACTCACTGCACTTCTGGTCTATATATAATTGTTTAACAGTCTGGAGGCGAAGGTACCCAGCATTAAATCACCATTAAATTTTGTAATACAGAAATACTCAAGGCTGATCCCGAAGCATCAAAATGGACTACAAATTGTTTGGTGAAATCCGGAATTCATAAGTAACAAGTCCGCTGGTCAACTTGTTCTTGAGAGTCCAAAAATCCTGGTCCTGCTCTGGTCGTCATTAGAATTAGGCTACTTTGCATTTTAATTTATTTAAAGGGTGGGCAATTAAGAAAAAAGGTTAATAAATTTTGAGTAAAATGTGGCTAGACCGAGAAATCTGGTGGTCTGTTTCAAATTTTTTTAGGTTGGGATAATCAGAGATGGGTTGATAAGGACCGATTAAGGAAAAACAAGGCCTAAAAACTGAATAGAATCTGAAGCAGCCGTCAACTTGTCAGAGTTAACGGTCAGCGGCATGACGTAGTGTAGCCAAAACTGTTTGTACCCTGGAGAAGGTGGTCCTCGAAGGAACCATCAGAATAAATGCAAATGTCGTCAAACAAAGAAAAAAAGAAAAGGTAATCATATTTAATATCTCCAAAAAATTTCTATAAGGCGGGTTAGAACTAGTCCGCTGATAGCCAAACCGAAGGGGATGAAATTATATTGAAATTGTCCGAGAGGAGATACAAAGGAAGTATATTTATTCGATTTCTCATCCAGAGGTATTTGAAGACAAGCTTGGTTTAGGTTCAGTATTGAAAACCATTTGGCTTTGCCCAAATACTGGAAAGCTGATTCTAGGGTAGGGATAGGGGTGTCTTTATGCTCTGTAAGCTCAAGTTATAGGCTTGAAGGTCACAACCATTCTGGTTTCACCCCATTTTTTGGGTAACAGAAATGCAGGGGAAATTTAAAGGGGATATAAACACCTTTGGAGAGAAGGTCATCAACATGCTCTCTTAAAGCCTGAAGCTTTGGAGGAGCATATTGGTAATAGTAGCTTGATGTTGCTAATAGTAGCTTTGTCTCGCTGTTCAAAAACTGCTTATAATACAAAATCCTTTCTTGTAATGTGTATAATCTTGATTCTCTGAAATACTTTTTTTCACCTTGTTCTGGGTCCAGTATTGCTTGTCTGATCTGAATAGGATATGCATCTTCGAGTTTGATGTTAATCGTCTTGATCACATTAAGGTCAAATTCTTTTCTAATGTGTGTCTGCTCGATCTGCTGGTCTCCCGGATACCTTCTGAGGCTGTCTGGTATATAAACAAATTAGTGGGAAGTTTGGTGATGTTGGTTTTCACTAACCATTGTATCAATATTAATATTAATATTTGTTGTTGACAAACGTAGCAACTGAGTAAGTGACTTATCAGACAGGGAACACCTATATTTTAAATTTATAAATTTCATGTTGGAAAAGCAGCTTTTGGAAATATATATATATATACTTCCTAGCATTAAGCCTCTTTATACGGACTAAGTTTCGTAAGTTAGGGTAACGTTCTCCTAGGAGTAACTGTAAAAAGTCATTCCTATTTCGGTTCTTCACTGTTAAAAAGTATCTGACTGCAAATCATACAATTCCAGTTGAAAATCTGCTCTCCTTACATTCTCAACAGTAATAGTAAGTGGCTGAGTAACAACTTAAATTTCTCCTTTGATTTTTTTTTTAAAGTCGCTAAACCGGTTTTCAAATTCTTCTACAATTATGTAAATTTGTATGAGTTAAATATGAAAGTTCCTCAAAATCCTTCAGTTCTTTAAAGTGCTCTTTACAGCTTGGAAAAAATGAAAACTCATGTTTTTCTAGTGAAGACTTGTCAGAGCTGTTAAAAATGCAAGGTCTGATAGAAATTTTGCATCTACAATTTGATTTTCCAGTTCTGTAGTTGTAGACTTCACTTAATTTTTAAGGAAAAGGAGAATCTCCTTGCCTAGAGTAAAAAAACGTTGCAAACAGTTGTGCCACCTCCTTTGCGACGAGGATAGTGACGTGTGGATGGACCGGTTAGAGGTGGCACGTATCAGGCGGATGTATCTGAGGCTAAGAACAAAATCTGAGTAAACTATTTACAAACTAAAAAAGACATACAGTTTCTAGAACAATAATTTATTTTAATGAAATTTTTGTTAAACATATTTTACTTTAGTTACATGCCCTTAATTAGAAAAATTACATTTAGAAAAAAATAGAATTTAGTTACAAAAAAATCCCTTCCCCTTTGATAGACTAACCCTCTCCTTTTTATTTAAAAAAAGAAATCTCAATAATTACTTAATTTACATACACCCAAAATATATTTAAGAACTTAAATTTTAAAAAAAATGTCATGACAGAAATGCTTATTATTTGAGAGGTCTCAATGAAATGATTAAATTAAAAATAACCCCTTTGGGGTCGTGGGGGTCCAAAAAAAAAATGCTAGCTATCCCATCCAAATAGGTTTAATATTAACTCTAATTTGCCTTATTTTACTGAACTACATACAAGTAATAAATGATTTTGTGTGTGTGTGTGTGTGTGTTTAACTATATCTGCCAAAAGTCTATAAGTCCTGGTGATTTACAAGAACAGAACTAATTTTAAACAGGTTTTTGTTTGTTATCACTCTAATATCACTGTCTTGAATAAGTCTTGTAGACAGTGAAATATCTGTATTCCATATCATGTACCAGTATTAGAACTGTATTTAAAAAAAACAAAACACAAAAGGCATTAGTTAGGCAAAAAACATAGTTTGTCATGTTTGAAATTGAAGTTGAAGTTTCATGTTAGGCTTTGCAAGTTACAGGTAACATTATGTCATGTTACCGAAATAAAATGAATTGATAATACACTGAAGTTTATTATTGTTGTTTGTGATTGAATAGTCTGATTTCCAACGGTCATTATAAATTCAATGTTCGTCCATTATATTTCTTTTCTGTGAAGACATATTTTACTTAAAAACTCTTAATTTGAGTTTCTGCGTACTGAACACCAGAACAAATTGACTAGCCTACATGACTTACACATAACAACAAACTTCGCGAGCCGTATGCAACATTGTTTTGTCAATTAGCTCTATTCCACACTATTAACTATTAACTCTGCCCATCCCGTTTGACTTAACCTTGTTATATGCCACTTGAACTTTTGAGAGTGGTTCAGTGATAATGTTCCAGTAACTTTGTTTCGGCCTTGTATCCATCACAAGTGGTGTCATATAGCCTATGTTTATTATTTTATTTCATTGTTGGTGTAGGAATGATACGTTGTGTATATTTTCGTTTTTAAACATATTTCAAAAAATTTTATTATTTTATTTCATCGTTGGTGTAGGATTGACTTCCTTGTGTATATTTTAGTTTTTTAGGCATAATTCGATATTTTTTAAATTTCATCGTTGGTGTAGGAATGACCTCCTTGTGTATATTTTAGTTTTTTAGGCATAATTCGATATTTTTTAAATTTCATCGTTGGTGTAGGAATGACCTGCTTGGGTATATTTTAGTTTTTTAGGCATGTTTCTATATTTTTGCACCCCGATTTGCAGGCTGAAAAAAATGTTGTCACGGGCCACATGTTGGACAGCCTTGCTCTAGGTGTAGAAGATTTCAGATTTACCATGTTTGTTGATTAATTTAGATGTTTTATTGTATGTTTTTCAATGGATTTGTTTGCTTGTGTCAAGAATATTACACCTATGGAGAGTTTGTTACTATTGACGAAATTTTGCATAACTTACATGTGCCTCACCAACTACAAGCTAATCAAGGACAAGTTGCTAATCAAGTACAATGGGTTCATTGTGGAATATGCCCAATATGTGGGCATGTGAGGGTATTCTACAATATGCTGTGGAATATGTGGAGTATTAGTAGATGTGCGAACGAATGTAGAAACAAGGACAGTGACTGACTTACAACTATCAGACTTTGATTGCTCAGGCCTAGTTTTTAGCTTCAGTACTTTTCTTAGATTATAGTTTTAGTTTTAATTTCCAACATGAAACTAGCCACTATTGGTATTTTTTAATTATTTTTATCCCACTTTTTTATCTTCTAGTTTCTTTTTAAATTTTCTGTCTGTAACATTTATTGAAATTTCTAAATCCATAACCAAAAAACTTTCCAAAATTATTTTATTTTTCTCACATTATTTCTTTTTTTAAATGTTGATGTTAAATCTCCATACTGAATTCTCACTATTTATTACTTCTGAAACTGTTCTTCATTTTAAACTTTTCAATAAATATCTTGTAGTATTTAAAACTTCCTAGGTGATGGTGGTGAACAGCCTTGTTTTCTTGCTGGTGGTATTGAACCAACTGTTTTCTTACTGATGGTCTTGAACCAACTGTTTTCTTGCTGGTGGTCTTGAACCAACTGTTTCAAACTCTAGGCATCTTCTAAGAGCTTAGAAGTTTGTGAGGCACTCCTGCCAATTTCTGTTTTCCTTATAACAGTTAATACCCTTTGACACTTTTAAATTTCCTATCACTTTTTGTTTGGTGATAATTAACTTTTTCATTAATTAAACTTGTTCATTCCTAAGTAATGCAGTTGTAACCTTTTGTTTTGCTCATTCCTTTGGTATGGAACTTGCCTCTGCACTGGAGGGGTAATTTCAACTTGTCATATGTGAATTTTACAACTAATTTTCTTCAAATTTCTTTATCTTTTGATTGGCTCAAGATTTGGGAAACGTGTGGAATTTGCACATAGGAATGTGGAATCTTTGTTACTTGTAGATTCTATAGAAACTTGAATTAAATTTCTAGGGCAATAACTTTCTGAGTTATTCCTGTTTAAAGATTTTCATATTTTTCTATTAGCCATCTTTTGATCTTAAAAAAAAAAAAAAAAAAAATCCTTTTTCCTTTTGGATTCTTGTTGCCCAAGTGTTGAAACGAAAGAATGTTTTTAGTATTTTGGTGTAGTCCTTTTCTTAGCAAAGTTATTTGTTGTCAAGGTTTACTGATTTTCCCCTTAACTTTGTTAATTAAAAATCCCCCCTTCCCTTTATTAATATATACTTATTTTTGTTTTAAAATATGCATATCCATTAGCTTAACCTATTACCTTTAAAAAATTTACAATTTTCAACTAATCAAGCTGTTTTGAGTTTTGACTTTGTGTTTTTTAAGCCATAACTTCTAAACTATTACAGTTATTAAATTTCTTTTTGACTATTCTTTGATCATTAAACCTGCTAGACATAATATGGTATTCCCTATAAACAACTACCAGTTTATTCAGGAATGTTCTTGTCCAGTCATGGTGCTTTGTTAACACTGCAGTGGTCGCGCATTATACTATTGGCGCGTCTAGCTGTCACGTATTTAGCTTGAGATAAAAATAATAGATTGTACTACTATTGTAGATCGTGCGACCACTCGTATAAGTTTTGTGTTCTACTATTGTAGGTCGCGCGACCACTCGCGTAAGGTTCGTGTTTCATTATTATTTTTTATTTCGTTATCCTTTTTGATAATTGAGTGATTATATACAATTGAAAATGTCGGAGCGTGACAGGGAGCAATTGCGAATGTGGTTGGAGGAGTCAGACAGTGATAATGAAAGTGTGCTCGGTGTTGACAATGAAGATGAAGTTGAGGAGGATTTAGTAGAAGAAACTGTAGAACACAGTGATACTGAAGAAATACCAGGACCAGAGGTAGAAGATGAAGAGGAGAACGAGGAACCCGTGCCATACAGCCTACTGTTGGAGCAACACGTATAGATGAAACATCTCTGTTTATGCGTAAGTTTTACATTGGAAGAGAAAATAGAGAACGGAAAGAACCATCTCGCTGGTGTGTAGAACCCCTAGTCCACCAAAATTCAAGAACACCCAATTTGAACATAATACCGGCTTTCTATAGGCCTGGGCCTCAAGGAATTGCGAAAAATGCAACAAGTGCTTTAGCGTCATTGCCGTGTGTGATTGATGATGATATGATTCGACATGTAGTTCATGCACAAACATCTACATAGATAAGATAAGAAATAAATTTAGCAGAGATAGAGATGCTAAATATACTGATGAGTTGGAAATCAAATCGCTGCTAGGCATTTTGTATATGTGCGGTGTTTTGAAATCAAGCAACCACAATGTGTTTGAGCTCTATGACAATAGTCGTGGGACTGGTTGTGAGGTGATCTATGTCACAATGAGTGAACATCGATTCAGATTTCTAATTTGATGTCTAAGATTTGATGACGTACCTACTTGACAGAGAACAACGTAAAGCTGAGGATAAATTAGCTGCTAATAGGCTAATGTTTGAAAATTCATCTCAAACTCTGCTAATGCCTTCAAACCGTCAGATTTTCTTACCATAGACGAACAGTTTGTGGCTTTTCGTGGAAAGTGCCAGTTTCGGCAATATATGTAGAAAAAATCCACCAAGTTTGGAATTAAGATTTATGCCCTAGATTCTTCCAACTTCTATGCTACTCATCTAGAAGTGTATGTAGGGCAACAGCCAGAGGGCCCATTTCACAAGAGCAACAAAGTGAATGATCTCGTATGTCGTCTAGTTGAACCGATAGTTGAGTCACATAGAAACGTAACTGCAGACAATTTCTTCTCATCGGTCCCTCTAGCTAGAATCCTTTTGCAAAAATCTCTGACTTATGTGGGAACTTTGAAACAGAATAAGCCGGAGGTTCCTGAATGTTTTCTGCCGAACAAAGATAGGGAACCAAAATGTATCATTTTTGGATTTCAAGATAAGTGTACACTAGTATCCTACGTTCCACAGAAGAACAAAGCCACGTGTGCCTTATCAACCATGTACTACAGCAAGGTAATCGATGGTGACACTGGAGATGAGAAGAAGCCTTGTATCATCACGACATACAACCAGACCAAGCATGGAGTGGACATTTTAGATCAAATGTGTAGACATTTTGACGTGCCAAGGAATTCATGCAGATGGCTGCTAACAATCTTTTATTCATATCATGAATGTTCCAGGTGTAAACACTATAAACATTTACAAATCCAACAAGAATGATGAAAATATCCGTCGTAGGCATTTTTACTTATGGAACCAGTAATAAGACGCCGTGTCGCCATAGAATCCTTGCCGAAAGAGATTCGACGAAGAGGGAAACTTTTGCTTCGCATCCCTGAAGAAGCTCCAGTACCAAGAGAGCAAGCTGGTTCAGTAGGAAAATGTTTCCTCTGTGGCAGACAACACAATAAATTTAATTTAGTATTTGGGAGGGATTTCTATATTTGACACTTAATAAATAAAACTATGTAATGAGCTTATAGTATAGTAAAAGCTCAGATAAATTGTTAAATTAAAAAATGTCCCACTCAAAGTCAGTTAATTATGAAATATATGAAAGAACAATTTTAATTAATTGAAATTAAAGATTACGAATAATCTCAATTTGTGTAAAAATGTTTTGTATCTAATAATTTGTACATATTCATAATTTTTAATTTTCAAATGTCTAGTTTTAAGTTTTATAGATTTTTAAAGAATTTATCAATATGGTATTGAGTTTCCTTTAGCAACCATTAGACCGCAGAGATAAGAGATAGTTAAATTAGTCTCATGAGTAAATTATAGATATTAATAATGGTGCATTGATTAGATGAGATGTTATAAAGAAAGTTTTAAGGAATATAAAATGTAGATGATGTTTTTTTTTGTTATATTTATGTTCTGTTTTGAAAATAATTACCAGTGTTAAAAATAAATGATTTATAATTTTGTGTGTAATTTTATTGAATTTGAATTTTTGAAATTAATGGTGGTCATAGACAAAATAAAATTTGGTTAAGGGAGAAAGAATGAACTTTTGTTGAAATAAAAATTTATATTAACTTTGAAAAAAATTGAAAAAAAATTATAGTTAGGTACAGTATTTTATGAACCAATCTTATAGTATTGTTATTTGTAGTTACATTTATATTATATATTTTGTTGTATAAAATATAATTCGAGTTTTGTAAATGGACATATTTTTATTAAAAAATAGTTATAAAGATGTAGGGGGAAAAAAAAATCAGAATTTACAACACATTTTACTTTTGATCTGTTTTTATGTAATTAACTAGTTATTTTTACCTTATTTGGTATGCCGTACATGTTTGGTCAGTCAACAATGCAGTAGTTACGAAATTTATCTACGATTGAACTAGGATGTTTAAAATCATGGAATTGTTTTTATGTGTCCGTTTTAGGCCATTATATAAATTTATGCATCGAGTGGCTGGTTAAGAGATTATTAGATATACCATTCACATCGTTAATGTTAGAAATTTTAAATGAGTTCACAATATTTTTAACCATTTTGCGTGACACTCTCCTAGTTTAAAAGTTTTATTTTTTATTTATAAAGAAGAACATTTATTGCTTAACTTGCAGAATGAGGCACCTAACACAGAGTTCTTCTAAACAATTTATGAAATAGTTATAGAGAGTGTTAGATGTTATAGTTACTGGTATGCTATACAATGCCATTAGATAAATCTTGGTAGCAGCTATAGGGATGATAACAGCCCAGACTATTTTACACTAATGAGGGCTCTTTGTTGTGAATTCTTCATTTGATCTTTTCATGCCTTCTAATATAGTAATTCTGTAGTATAATCTGAAGATCATTTAATTTTTTTAGAATGGTATTACATTATGTAGCATAAAATTTAAAGTAAGTTATTATTCTATTCTTCATATCTTGAAGTTCAGATGTGCACCAGTTCATATGTTTTTGTCTTCTAATACTACGATTAGAAATTACAAATTACACTGATTTACTGTACTTTGATATATATATATATATATATATATATATATATATATATATGTGTGTGTGTGTGTGTGTGTGTGTTTGTGCATAATTTTATTTGTGTTTTCAGCTAAATTAACAACTCATGGCTGGGAGAAGGCTGAAACGGGAAGTGGAGTTGTGTATTATGTAAAGTAAGTAAATCAAAAACAAAACAAAATTAAGTAATTATTAGATAGACTTAGTAATATTATAACAATTTCTTACTACAGTATTACTAAATTAAGCGGGTAGGCTTGTAATTAAGCAATTATAAAATATATTTTCCCATGGTTAGCTTAAGACTTAAGTAAGTTATTAAGTAGTTATTGACCTCACCTATTTCAATTTGTATATTGTTTTTATTGTATATTGGGTTGGGCCATGAATGATATTGACAAAAGAATTTTTCTTTCGGTTTCAATTAATTACAAAATTTTTGTTTAGGAACTTTTTTATCTGCAGAGTACAAAGTTTTACTGTCATCTTACATAAATTAACCATTTTCAAATTTGATTACTTGCCATTTACAATTTTTAGATTATATTTATGTAAGTGTTTTTTTTTACATTTTTTGAGAGGGTCTGTATTGATAAACTATAGCGTAAATGATTTTACAATGTAGTTGCTGATATGTACCGAGGCAGTGTTTTTGTGTTGTTATGGTTGATGAATACTACTTTATTATTCCTCTTTATTATTAGTCTAAGTTATAATTTGAAATAGTTGTGAACATTAGTTACTCATAGAGTTCATCTTCATAATTATTGCAATATTAAAACAAACATACAAACCAACACAAACACACACCCAAAGAGTGAATAAATAAAATATATAAATAAATTAAAACACTTAAATATGTGTGTACCATTATGAATGTCATGATGTACTGAAATTACCTGATCTTATCTCTTTTTTTGATGAACTTTGGTCACTGAAGTTATATTAGTATTTAATGGCAGTTTCTTATAGAGAATTAGAATAGTAAGATACTATTCAGAATTCATTCAGGTTCATTCAGAATTTTTTCTGGTTTTTGTCTCAAATAACGGTATACACGTATTTAAACATTTAAATTTTTTCTATGATTCATTTATTCACTCTTTGGTATGTTTGTATGTATGTTTTAATATTGCAATAATGACAAAATCTATGTGTAACACTGAAGATGGGATTCTGATCCCGAAACGCGTCTGAAAGAAACAACAAGAGTAATAAAACACTGACAGAATAAAAAGGTAATATGGTTTTATTACTAATTTATTGATTTAAAACGTGACTTGGATACCAATGAAATAAATAAATTGAGTTTTAAGTTTGCATAGACCATGATATAGGCTCCAGCCTCTAGGTAGGTGTTACTGAATTGAGGAAATCCCCATAGAGTTTGAAACTCTAGAGCAAGGGAACCCTCAATTTGCTCCAAGTTTTCTAGATTAAATTTTTGTCCTGGATATTTTTTTTGAACAATAGCCATGTTTATATGATGGTATAGGTCGTGCGGAGCGAGAAGAAGCCTTGCCTCAATTTTAGAAAGTGGTTGAAACCGGTTTTTAAGGGGTGGTGGTAGACGAGCCACAGTAGTCACATATTCGTATCTTATACAAGATATATATAGCCTATATATATATATATATATAAGATATATACTATACTACCCCTTAAAAGCCGGTTTCAACCACTTTCTAATATTGAAGCCAGGCTTCTTCTCGTTCCGCACGACCTATATTGATTCTTTGTATTTATTTATAAGGGGCTTGTTTGTATCTACCGTCTTAGGTTTTTTCTTTTCACTCTCTGTGGGGGTACTGTCAACAGAGCGACTTCTTTGTAAGCTACTACCTTTTATTGTACATAATGTAGAGGGTTCTTTAGCTTTTCTTTTGCCTCTTCCCCACAGTTTAGGATCCTATTCAATACTCTGTTCTATGAATCTTTCCAAGAGATTTATTTATTTATTTATTTTTTTGGTTTTCTGCTCTGATATATTTTACCTTCACTTTCATCTGTTTTAATTTCTCAATTGTTTCAGTTGTGATAATGTCTTGAGAGGAATCGTCTGTTTCCAGCATCATGTCCTCTTTTTCAGATGAGAATTCAATATTGCTATAGCTCATAAGCCTTCCCTCGACCTTGTCATTTGACCCAGAAGCAACTGAAGTTGTTTCTGCTTCATTATCAGTAGCAAAGTCTCAAGAGCACACTTCAGCATTTTGTTTTGTTTTTTGTAATGAAGACATAGTTGTTCCCACATGTAATAACATTTGTAAAGTGACTTATTGTTATGAAAGGTCGCCTGGTACTCTATTTAATACACAATTACCCTTGTATAATTCACCCATAGCACAGATTAACCTTAGGATTATCCTAAGGATATTTTACACCTTAGGTTGGAGATTGTTTATTAACCTCCTGGTCTAGATCTGCTGTGTTTTGTTGAAGCAAGGTCACCTCGAGCAGAATGTGGTTTTCCACATGTGCACAGCAGTCCTTAGGGTAGCTTCCTTGGATGTAGATGTGATTATCATCCTGTGCTACCCCCTGGGGTTATTTGTCCTTAATCCCTTAACTCCAAAGCATTGTATTACTAGGTCTTCCAGCCTTTGGGCTCTTAATTTATGAATGGTAACACTCCTTAATGTTCCAAATAACAGTTTAGAAATTTCAAAAATAACAGCAAGATATAACAGTACAATATGGTGAGAGAAACACAAAACAGACAGCTGATACTACTTAAAGTTTTCCACCAATTTAGCAAAATGCAAAGAAATATTCTAGACTGAAATAACCCGCCTTATTATAAACAGAAATGGCATTTTTATATTTGCCTGTAATAACTCGGGTATCTCTAATGCATTTTTCTTATTCAAATTAATTTTGGCAAACTCATTAAGCACTTAATTATGACAATTACTTTATTTCTATAAACTATATAGAGTGGGACACTGTGTATTAATATTGTAATACCTTATTTTGTTTATAGCAAATCTAGATTCATAAGGTTAGAAATTAGAGTAAATGAGTGATGAAAAATTAAAAATGCAAACAATTGTCCATCAACTCTTTGCAATTTTTGTACATAGTCTCAACTGAAATGCTTTAATTGATCAGAAACTTAAATAGTATTCCACATTCTCCAATATTTTACTAGCTAGAACTACAGCTACAAATTTATTATTAATAATATAATTACTTTTTTTTTGAAAAATGCAAAACTAAAAATAAAAATTCTTTTGGACGGGATAAGCATGCAATTTTCGATCTCACGACCCCAAAGGGGTTAATTTTCTAAATTTTTATATTGACGTCAATAACTAATTAATATTTTCCTTTTTTTGCTAAAATATATATTAAAAAAATTTTTTTTTTAGTTGGCCATCATATATATATATGCATAAGTGTGTAATTAAATAATTAAATTTTGTATTTCTTTTTATATATAGTTTAAATTTAAATACTTTGTAACATAGGATATTTTAATGAATTGTCATCATTATCTATGTTCTTTAAAAAACTTTCCTTGTATTTTAATTATATTGGGGGGGGGGGGTTTGATTAATATTTTCTGAATCTTTTCTTAAGGGCATATAAAAATGTAAAAGACTAGGTATAAATGAATTGTTAATTGTTACTTTGCAAAATATTCTTTTCATAAAAAAAAACTATTAATCTATGTTATATGCTGACTTTGTTTGTAAATGGTTAACTCTACACTAGAATCGGGAAATTGAACAAAAGTTAAATAAATTACAGGTCAATCGAAATTATCTAGATCTTCTTATTCAAACATATTACCATTCCTGGTTCCAGAAACATCTATTTAAGGATCTTATCCTTAATAATAATTGGTAATAACTTCCAGTTGGGACTTAAAAAGATTTCAAATCCACACATTTAAAATGATGCCACTCTTCACATTTTCGACACACTGTACACCAGACTGTCTGACCGTTTTTGAACAAACAGAACAATAAGTTATTGGTTTATCCATTATCAGAGTGGCCATTTCAGAAGGAAGTTCCTGAAAAGTCCCCAAATTTATAGCAGGGTCATGGAAGTTTATAATAAAAGTCCTTGATTTTCATTTAATGGTCACCGATTTTAATGGGTTTAAATAGAACAGATTCAAAGAGTCGTTTCATTTTATATAAAATATTGAAAGAATAGATGCAAAGAATTGTTTATGTAAAATATTGATTCATCAATAAGAGTTGTTAATACTGTAGTACAAGTTTCAATCAAAGTTTTCCTCTACTTTACGTAGAACTTTAGTCTGAAACTTCGTTCCACAAACCGTATCGAACTATGGTATTTATATATGTAGAACTATATATCTACTGAGAACTATGTAGATTGAACTGCCTATAACACACACACATGCGATTTGATTCAATACCTACACGAAATGTTTGGTATCGTTAACTGTGCAAAATGAGTTCTTAGTAATGAAAAGTTAAGTTCAACAGTACACAATACATACACATGGAAATTTAATAGTTACTATACTGCACTATTCTTAATGCTGATAAAGTAATATTATTCATTTAAATTAGTTTCACCTTTCTTTCGTCATGGTATTCTGATTGGAATATTCAACAATGGTTGTAATATTGATAAATTTTTTAAATCAATATATCAAGTTTCTAAAACTCAGCTAGCTAGATGAGGGCATTATAGTAATGTTACAAGTTCTAATGATTTTGCCCATAAGTTTCCTTTCTTAAGATGGACAGAAAATGTAAAATTTATTGAGAAATGTCTTGAGTTGATGCCATATCTTGAAAAGTTTTAAAGGAGTCAGAATCTGGAACAGACTCACACCATTTCAATATTATTAAAAGGGCTTTTCTAGATAAAATGTTACCAGCCAAGTTGCACTTTTCAAAAGTTGTTGCACAAGACCTTGAAAGTTTTCTAAATAATTTTCAGAAAAACCAGTCATTACTCCATTTCTTACTTAGTCAGATTTTGTTGGTAATGGAAAAATCTAGCTTCAAGAATTTTGAAAACAAGTTCACTTAAAGATTTTAGTACTGGTTCTTGTTAAAAAAACTAGAACTTGATTGTGACACATATGCAGAAAAAAAACATCTCAAGTTAGAGTGTCCTGAAAAAAAAAAGTTGATGATGTAGATTTGGGGTTTGGAATTTGTAATTTTGTTCTAAAATAGGTGAAAAAAATTGATGTCTAGCTATTTAAATTAGACTGAAAAAAATGTGTAATTGAAATAATTCAAAAGTATTAGAAAAAAGTTGCTTGGTGTTTTCTGTCTTACCCCAGATGTTATATTATCAGAAACATTGAGAATGTCAAGATCACCATTGAAGAATTAATTAATCATAATTAGATGGAGCTTCTGAAGGTGATATAGTTTCACAGAAATATGAACACTTTTGTAAAACAGTTGTTACAACATTTAGTGATAAATTAACATTATTTAGATGAAAAGCTGACAGATTAGATGTTTTACTTGTAAATCTACTTGAAGAACTATATTCTACTACTTATATAGAAGTGAATAATCATCTCAGTAAGTTCTTTAAAATATTCTTAGTGTGCTTCCATAGAATTGCTGCAGTTTGATGAATGCCCCTTCTCTTACAATAAAAAGTTTTTGGTGAAAAACCATATTGGTGTCCTAGAGATCTCTACATGACCACATTTCAAATCTCGGATCCAGTAAATAATATTTGTTATAGGCCTAGGCTATAGACCTATAAATAAAATTCTTTGATTGTTGAGGTTTCATTTGTATACTATTCATGTTTTTCATGAAATTTTAAAAGGGTTATTTAAAGGCCTTTCCTAGGGTAGTTCAGGTTTTTGTGTTAGGTTAGGTCAGGGTCTACAATTATTGACCTTTTAATGATTTGTTCTTTTATGTTGTACTTTTTATATTAAAATCTAAATTATTTTGAAGGGCTTTTATATTTTTGACCAATTTCAAAAAATGAAGATGATGGTAGGTTAGGTGTATAGTGATAGGTTAGAATCCAGTGGTTTATCTTTTTTAGAATGATTTGTTCTTTTGTAAAGTATTTGTCATTTATTATATTGAAACGTAAATTTCTTGTTTTCATAAATTGGAGTTTTCTTGTTTTTAAATGGTTAAAAAGAAAATAGGTGGAAGTTAGGTTAGGTTTAGTAAGGTTTAATGATTAATCTTTAAATTGTTTTTTTCTTTTGTAGTTATAGTCTTTTGTGGTATAACTTAGATTGGGTTATAATGAATTCCTTTTTAAACTTTATTTTCTGTGCTTTGTCAAGATTTTTAAAGAAAAAAAATTTATATAAAAATAAAATTTCACAAATAAAGGAAACCAATTATAAGTTTACAAAATTTTTGAGGTTATGGTAGTAGGTTACACTTGCATATTTTTACTTTCAGAGGAATTGTTGAATTTAAATGTAACAAAAAAGATTATTCAAAACTACAGAAGTTCCTCATCAAGAAGAAAAGATGACCTTATAAAAACAAGAGAAAGATTCTATGGCTAAGGAATCAAGAATAAAGCATCAATAGAAAAAAAAAATATTAATGGCAAAGATGCAGAAGTTGGAAGAAGAAAAAGAATTTATTGTAAAAGAACTAAATAGTGTCAGCAATGTTCTAAAAAAAAATCTTGAACTGGTGTTAAAAGCTGTGTACACATTAGTTTACTTTTTATATTAATAACAATAGTTTTAAACTTTTACTTTGTTTGCTCAGGTAAATATTTGATTACAAAGTTATATTTGTTCATATAATATTAGCACATAATTTGTATTATTACTAGTGGAACAAACATGTTTAATTACATTAATTATTATACTAGTAATTTGTTGTAAGGTGGAAACAGTATACAAAATTACATTACATTACAAAATTACAAGATATATTTCAACTCATGTAACTAATTTTTGTCATTGATAAGGGTCCCGATTTCTAGCCAAATAGGTTCCCAAAAGTCACAAAAAATCCCCAAATTTGATTTCAAGAATTTTGCAGACACTCAGAATTTGTGAAGGTAAATAAAACTCAGATCAGTTTAACATATGATAATTATTTGTTTTGTCAAGGATAAATCAAAACAGTCAATAAATTTTGCCTTCCTATAGGCCTATTGAAGGAACTGCAATATGTTGTCAACAAAGAGGGGTCAAAGTTTATACATTTTACAATATTCTTATCTAAGGGTCTTACCCATGAATCTTCTTTATCTGTTTTATCTGGAGTGCAATTTTTAAGCAGTGGATTGTCAATTTAAAATAATTTTAAAACACCAAATAGATTTTGTTCCAGAAAACAATTGTTAAAATACTTAAATATTTTTGTTCTCTATCGTGTCACAAGAACACGCACAAAATCACAATAACAATACAAATTTAAATCCACCAAAATATATGAATTTATGGAGCTCAAAGTGTAAAATTCCACTCAATCAAATTCATGTCCATATCTCCAAATATTTCCAAATACTCTGCTAATAAAACACTACTACTAAATAGTGTGGTCAAAGAATTGAAGGTATTATTGGAAGTATTGGTAAACCAAATTTTCAAGAAAAACCGATGTCCCTCATAGCCCATGGCGAATAGTGCTTGTGAAAGTCAGTGAAAGATTTCAAGAAACCACAGTAGCCTTTCTCCTTATCAGAACTAGAACCTCTTGTTCACACACTGACACTGTGAAAGCTAAAGAATTTCTATGCTATCTTGCTTCAGTTACAGACCTAATGTTTCTAACAATGTTGTAGATACTGAAATTGAAAATATCCTCAACAAATTTCTTCAACTGTACCGCCTTTTGAGACAAAAGTATCACTCACAAAGCTGTTAGGGTAATGGCTATAGTGGATACAAAAAAGGTCAAGATTTGACCTGATTAACTTGAAACTATTAAAGGAATTTTCTAGAAAATGTTTGATGATGCTCCTGACACAAATCCTTTTAACAAAACATTTAAACTTTTTCACTTTCCATCAGTTTGAAAAATATCACAGTGCCACGCTACGCTCCGCTCGTGGTCGTAGGGTTCTTCTTGCCCCACGTTGGAACGCCACTTACCACGCTACCCTCTCACGAATTTAAGATTCTTACGTCCCTTTTTGGAACACTACTTACCACGAACTCTTAAACTCGCTGTACGATCACCACCGATAGGGCGAACCACCTTTCTGCTCAGAGCAAGCGCGGGCAAGGCCAAGATGCTCACTTTTACCTTTTATACAATCAAAGATATTGCAAAACTTGGCTCTAGTAAGTATGAGCTTGTCCTCATAAACTTACTAACTTTTAATTTACGCAAAATTCCCTGAATTTTATCTCAATGCTCGATTATTTGACTCTTTATTTTAAAGTAACACTCTCTCTCTCTGAGGTCGTGCCTTTTGGGAGAAATCGGCTCTTAAGTTCTGATGATAACTTTTAAAATTTTCAAATTATATTACCAGAGCACACATATAATATTTATATTTAAACAAGGTTAATAGCATATACAGAATGGATATATATAGAAAACACAACAAAATTTAGAAATGAATTATTTATATATTCTTTTCTTTTTAGCACAGTTAAAATGTTGAATTCATAAAATTTTTAATAACAACAAAGTTGATTAAACAACAACACAACGATTTAAATATTTGACAAAAATTACAAATGGAATATTTTCTATATTCTAAACAAAAATAAAAAACTCTAGACTTTTCAGACAGAACCACAAACAGTTTTTCCTGTACTGAAAAAGTCGTATTTAATCATTAATTATTTATAACACCAAAGCAGAAGTATAAAAATGAATTTAATTTTTAATAATTCCCCTAATGACGTTATATTTGAAATGAAGTTAATATTTGCAAATTATTCCTTAAGTATATGATACCTTCACACTTTATTAGAAGTTCTAGTTGGTTTTGGAATTTGTTGTATAATTAGGCTGATGTTGATATGATGTTTTCGGTCCAGAGTCTGTAAACTGCTATGTAGTTGAATGCTGGTCTCGAATTCTTCTAAGTTGCCTTGAAGTTCGATAGGAGTAGAAATCATTCTAAGTCCAGTTAAGTAGAGTGACAGTTGAATTTTCCTCTCAGGTCGGAGTCTGCTGCTAAAGAAACGTCTTCCTTGCCTCGATTCCAAAACAAAAGTATCCGTCTTTCGATGGATAAATTATGGTCTCCCTTTTAGTGGGAATTATTCCACTACCTGGAGCCAATTTTTCTCCCTTTTACAGAAAAAGGTATTTTCTTCTTATTACGTGTTTTCAGGCCCTTTTGGTCTGAAATATTTACACTATATATTTTATTAATCATATTTTATGACTAATGAATAGTTTTCTTCCTTTATTATTAATTAAAACACCTTTTAAATAATAATTTATTGTATTTATTATTTAGTGTTATCTGTGATCCAAGTTGGCAATATGAGGTTCAGACTCCAGATTCTTACTGAGGATGCGTGCGCCGCTCTACATGATTTTTCATGAAAATCTCAACTTTTGTCGTTTTTTCGTTCAACTCGCTATAACTTTCGAACGCCTGAACCGATTTTCAAGTTCCTTTCGGATTCTTCTTCCTCTCCATCTTGTGGGTCTTGTGGAACTTGATTCGTCGTTCTACTGCGCTTCGTTCGCGAGTTATCGCCCTTTTCCCGAAATTCGGTTCTTCTTCTTTTCAAATTTTGAGATAAGTCCTTTCTCAAAATTCTTTTGACGAAATCTTGTTCCTCTTCTACTATGACGAAAAACTCTGTTTGTACTTTTCACGTAGCTCGCTTGGTTCTCGAGTTATACGTCCTTGAAGTCCCAAAGTTTTTATCGTATAGTTTTTTGTTCATAAAAACCCCCCCATTATATATTATCATTTCTGCTTTGATGTTTTACACTTTTACATAATAGATATCTATAATTACAATGTTATTTCTCCCCTTTAACTTCAAATTTAACCGCTTTTGGGCTTTAAAGTTTTACTTTTTGTAATTATTATATCTCCCTTATTTTATTTTCAAATTTGAATCTAAGTACATATTATTGTGCCCTATTGTGGTCTCTTCAATTGTACTTATTATTATTTTTTAATTTATCCCCCCTTCAACTCAAAAATTCTAAAAAACTCCCCAAGAATGACTTTCTAAGTCCATTCTCACCTGTTTATTATTATTAATTCATATTTTTTATTTATGATTATTGTTAGTTCCCCTATTAGTTATGACTCTACGTTTTTTGAATTTTGAATTTAAGTTTTTTCCAAATTTTAGGTTTTTGAGCCCCTATAAAAACTTGAATAACTTTTTTGTTTTAAAAGATTCTAAATTTATTTTTTGATATTATTTATCGGTTGATTCTACTGAACATTTATTTATTTTAATAATTTAGTATTTTAATAGAATAAGAAACGAGGCAAAGTGACTTTTCACGTACCAACATGCAATCTCTAGCACCTGTTGGCGTGACGTCATCGTTCCTCCTCGCCCCCTATCTATATGGTTTTATCGCGGGATTTTAAACTGCTTTAAATTGACTTGAAACTTTTGACTCTTGGCAAAACCGTTTCAACAGGTAATTTTGATCCACTAGTATGGCAAACCGGCCAATGAAACCATTCCATATTGTTCTGTTAGTCTCACACTTGTATCTATTTTAGCTATAGGTAAGAATTCTCATATCCAGTCTTGAATTGAGTCTTTATGAAACTAATGTGATACCACAACATCAGTAAATATCACTTTACTATCAAACAAAAGTCTACCAAACAGTAAGATTAAAGAAAAAATAATTTTGCTTTACAGCATTCTTGGATATCCAACAAGCCTTTGAGAAAGTTTGACACAAAAGCCTATTGTGCATGATCAGGAACTGCTTAATATTTCTCATACTAGCCTCAGGTAGATGTTCTCATATTATCTGAAACCGCTTTTCAGGTGAAGAAAGGAGACGCTAAGTCCGTCCTCTACAACCACTTAGTGGGTAATTGTAGAGCTCGGTTCTTTGTCCTGTGCTGTACTGTATATTCATTTATGACCCATCACAATTATCTGCTGTCACTCTTCCAACGTTTGGAGATGCTGCCTTTCTTTTATGCAATAATGATCTCAACAAAGCATTTAACCAATTTCAAAAATAGTTCATTAAACACAAATGTCTGATTAACAAAGTGGTGAATAAGTGGCTAGGGCATTTAAATTATACCACATCACACATTTAAAATGTTCCTCTGTATAATTATGTAAGGATAGAATCCTACAAACCACGTGTTTCAAATATTTTGGATTCCACTTAGATCATTGCTATCTGATCATTGAATCTGATAATTTCACATTTCTTGAACTTAAAAACAGTCTTTAATTCACAGTCGGTGTATCTTTCTTAATAGTATTGAAACATTTCAAAATAATGTTGTTTTAATAAATCAGTATTCCTTTCAAACACGAGAAGACACGCACGACACCTACCGGGAAAAATGCACAACATTAGCGATATAAACAATTGCCTATAAATTTTAGACTTTCCACCAGATCGAAATTAATTAAAGCCATTTATCGAAATCTTAGACCTATGTTACCCACATCAAAAATAATCTAAAGAATCCCACCTATCTATAAAAACCAATATTTATACAGTAAAAAGAACGACTAAAAGAAATTTATCAATTTACAAGTGAAAACGGAACGGCCTAGAAATTTATATCAAATGGAAGGTCGCCAGTATTTCAGTGATTATAATAACATTAAAGACGCTGGGACAAAATAAACCTGACCAATAAATAGACCATATATTTATACATGAAAAACATCACTTCAACAACCATTTAAAATGTCTAAATATCTTGGGAATTGCATTAGAACGACGTAAGTTGGGAAAAATGGCTAAACTCGGTAGATAGCGTTAAACAAATGAGACCGTAAACCACGCCTAGACTGATCCCGATTGGAGGAATATACATCGAAATGTTAGTGCGGGAATCGTTCACATATACGAAAACAATTATATACAGTTTATTAGAATAGGGTTATTTAGCTTTAAGAGGAGTTTTTTAGTCCCATATAATACTTTAAAATTTTCAATTAATAAATTAGAATCAGTAAATATCATTGTAAACTATTAACAGTTTCTTGTTTAATAAATTAGGGTCATAATACCATTTAATACACCCCCCCCCCCCAAACAACAAGACATAGAAATATGAACTTTTAAAAGAATCTCTTTGTGCATAAATTTGGACTAAACAATTAAAGAAGGCAATTATTGAGGGAGCCTAAAACAGTTCAGACGCTGTCCTGCTTTGCTCCATTTATGAAGAATAATTTTATTTTGAAAAAATACCAAGAAGAGCATCCAGGTTGTGTGAAATAAAGGCATCAATAATCAAGTGATATAACAAAAGTGTTTTCTTTGCGTAATCTATCAGAAGATAGATGTTATAACCAATATTGAAAGTGCTACTATACTGGTGAAACCAATCCTTTTACATCAATGCATTGTTCAGCCATTTTTTTTTATCTCATATAAATTTAAAACAATTTAAGCCCAAGTGGCAATTTCCCAACATTTAAATACGAGACTAACTATATGTGTGTACCAATTGCTAACGTGAGAACTGAAACATTATAGCCCCCTATCATCCATTCATTTCTATAACATTAATTTAATATCTTGATTTCTTGAATTTTTTTATGAACTTTTATTTTGTATGTAATGTCCCCTTCCTTGAGGAAAGCCGCACCAACCCTTATCCGAGAAAGAGACTCTGTTATTTATAATTTATAGGTTACTCTTGAACTGTTCGTCTCAGGATATTCATTTTCTTTTATGTATATTATTAATTAAATATGTTTCTAAAGAACACTCTATCTATAGAAGAAAATACTATTGTAAATATTCAATGAACATAATTTTTAATAAATAACGAATTGATTAATTTTTTGTAAATTAGTTTTTTTTCCCCTTCTTCTTCTTATCTTGTTCATTAAACAACATTTTAGTATAAAATAAACCATAAACAACACTGGCTTCTTCCATAATGGCGTTTGTAGTCAGTTAATATACTAGGGAGCACATGTATGTTAAGAGAATCGAATCTCATTTGGAAATGATACTTATTTTCTGAATACGTCTCATACACATACTGTGAAACAAATATTTAGTATAAAATTTCCAAATACTGTCGTTCAACATCGTGACACTATGCTTGAGTTAATATGAACATTTTTCAACACTATCTTTGTTATAGAAAAAGTAGTAGGCTGTGATCTGTAAAAGAAACCTCAATATTTTTACAGGCCCATAGAAGTTGTTATAAAAGTGTAGAAGTGTTCATAAAGTGGTAAAAAGACATAATTCATTTCAATATAAAA
This sequence comes from Aphrophora alni, assembly GCA_963513935.1. Classification (NCBI taxonomy): domain Eukaryota; kingdom Metazoa; phylum Arthropoda; class Insecta; order Hemiptera; family Aphrophoridae; genus Aphrophora; species Aphrophora alni. The sequence goes on along the minus strand of OY740770.1, from coordinate 59,074,953 downwards.
GTCTAAGTTGTCCTCAAATTAAAACATGCCTATTATGCTTAAAACAGTTCAATACTAGCAACGGTTGCGAAATTTTGTAGCAGAAAAAGGAATAAACGTGTTGTTTGTGTACTGTAATTCTGATGAAGCTTGGTTTCGTCTATCAGGACACATAAATTCTCAAAACTCAAGGTTAACTAAGTATCAAAACAAGTGTAAATAGTTAAAGTATCTATTTTATAATGGAAGACAACACTTTGAACACCTCAAGTGAAGGGTAGTTACTAAATAATAAATTTGTTATTTGCAAATACAGTAGTATCATGTTAGGTCGGATAAAAAGCTGGTTGTTGTGGGTAAATAACTTCCTTTGCAATCAACATCCAAATTTTTGGTATCTAAACATCAACAGTATTTTATAGCATATTTAAACTTGTGTGTGAGAATAATCTTCAATAATGATTCGAATTTGCCCCTAACCACAATCACTAGAAACTTTAAAATAAAACACAATAATTGTTCTTTATTAATTATTTCCACTAATGCCCTGATGTACATTTCGATAACATGGTTATCATTGGAGGGTCTTGCTTATAAACTAAATCTAAACTTGCATATCTACTAATGAAATAAAATTAAACCTAAAACTATAATAACCTGAGTGCAAGCTAAAATCCCTCCCACTCCACAGATCAGTTGGCCAGTAAGATAGAGGCTTGGGCTGGCCCTTTGTCAAGTTATTGTTATATGTCTTTGACCTATGGAATGGGGTGAAAGATAACTGTACCTCTAACAAAGCTAATGAGAACAGGTGGCCTACTCCTTACAAAATTTCTCTGCTACTAGGCACATTATATTGTACGACGTAAACCGGTTGCTTCTAGTTTACCCGTGCTATTATAAGTGCTTACGCTGGATGTGTTTAAACTACTTATGTTTGTAATATTTTCTTTTCGTTATTAGTTGTTGTATTTGATACACTTTAAAGGTAATATGTAAAGAAATCCTAATTTAAATAAAATAGGTGGAAAGAAAATTATTCATAGCCAGGCAAGAGAGCTTATCTGTAACATTTATAAATTCATGAAGAAGGAAGCAGAGGAAGGTCCGATACTATTAGAAAAGGTTCAAGAAAGAGTAGCTCAAGCCATAGGAACATCACGCAGCAGTGTCCAGCGAATTCTTAGGAAAAGTAAAAGTAATGTGGAAGTTGGACAATCTTTCTCAACCCCAAGAAAAAAACCAAAAACAGAATTAGATCATTTTGAAAGTGTGTGGTACGAAGAACTATAAATGAGGTTCATGTAACAAATGGCCAACGTCCAACTTTTAAAACGTTACTACCAGTTTTGTGGGATAAAATAGATTTCAAAAGTGGGAAGTGGGCTCTTATGGAAGATAGTAGAACTGGGTTTTGGGTGGAGAAAATCCTATGATAATAGACAAATTTTAATTGAAAAACCTGTTATTAGAGAAAAAAGGCTTAACTATTTGAGAGCAATACAAAAGTACAGAAAAGACAACCGAACAATAGTATATATGGATGAAACCTATGTGCACACCTCACACACTAAACCACAGTCATGGTCTGATAACTCAAAAGCTGGCCTTCATAGTCCAATATCCAAAGGGTAATATGCAATAATTGTCCATGCTGGGTGTGAACAAGGTTTCATAAATGACACGTTGTTAATTTTTAAATTTGGGCAGAAGAGTGGCGACTACCATGACGCTATGAATAATTATAAAAACTATGAAAAATGGTTAAATGAAAAATTAATTCAGAATCTTCCTCCTAAATCAGTGTTGATTATTGACAATGCATTGTATCATAATAAAGAACTTAACCCTGCACTGAATTCCTCAACAAAAAAATGTGACATGATTTCATGGCTTATACAAAATAACATCCCATATGATGAAACCATGCTCAAACCGGAACTTTACCAACTAATCAAACTTAATAAAAGTAAAACTACTATGTATAAAATAGACTCTCTCTTAGCAGAACATGGACACAGTGTGCTCAGACTCCCCCCATATCATCCAGACCTAAACCCAATCGAGATGATTTGGGCGACAATTAAGGATTATGTTGCTTTGAACAACACTACATTTAAAACAGACGACTGCATACGATTAGTAAAAGAAAAAGTAGGTCTGATTAATGGAGAGGATTGGTCGTCCAGGTGTAAACATGTCATAATAGTCTAAGATGATTATTTCTCTACAGAACCTTTAATTGACGAACTGACAGAAAGGATTGTTGTTAATTTAGGTGACAGTGACATTATTGACAGTGATAGTGACATTAGTGGTGTGGATCTGTTGTAAACATTTCGTAAAAAGAGTAAATACATTTTATAGTTTTTTTTATTATTAAGTTTTATGTTTATTTTGTCTGTTGATTAGTTAAGATTTTAGCGTTAAGAGTATAATCTTTGTTAGTTATATAGTTACTGTTATTTTAGTTTGTGATTGAAAGACAAGGTAAAAATATTAATATTTCTTCTTTTAAATATTTTTTCTAAGAGTGGAGCCAAGAAGTTCTCGTGTTGTTTTTTATTTATAAAAGCAATATTAATATTTGCCATGTTCCTGACTATTCAGGTTAAAAAGTGAAAAGACACAATTTTATTATACGTTTTTGATGTTGTTTTTTTTTTTTTTTTACAAATTGTATTTAGTAAAATAACTTTTTAACAATCCCTTTATATGCCTTCTACTCATGAATCGAGTATTTGGTGCAATAGAAAATTGTTATGTAATTTGAAAACTATTTTTTTGGCAATAAAATAAAACTGAATGAATAAAATTTAATGATTGAAGAAAATATTACCCAATTTATTTTATAAAGTTGTAATAATAATATTTACTAGATTTTAATTTGCTCAAGTTACATTTTCATTGTCTCATAGTTATAAATTGCATTTTCAAATATTTTTTCATACCACATTCTTCATTAATTTTTCAGAAGTAGTACAATTCATACACATTCTGTTCTCAATGTACATTTGTTCGCCATTTTGTTTATTTTAGGCTTTCTAAAATTTCATATGGTTTTTTGTAGTTGTAGTTGTTATTCCAGCAACTCAAACAAATTATAATTTGTTAAATGCAATTTTAAAACCAATAATACTTTGTATTTCATTAGTTCATATTATCCGCTTATTTTAATGTTAAATTTTTATTTTAATAAATTATTACATTGCTTTACATTGAAGTAACAAACAAAAAATGCATCGCTGTTAACAAAAAAGAATCACGGCTCAGCGTCTCTAATCAAAGTATGTGAGCCCAGTTCCTCTTCCATGGCTAGGTTCCCCCACTCCAAGCCCTACACCTCTCCCTCCAAGCTTCACCACTTACCGGCCGGGCTATAGTGATGCTCTCTGTCTAAGCCGTAAAGTGCTAAGGAAGTTTAACCGTAGACCTACTTGTAAAAATCTTAAAAGATATAAAATTCTAAGAGTCAAAGCATATCAAGTTTTTAGGCAGAGTAAAAATGACTCATGGGACCACTACATTGCCACAATATCAAGAACCACACCCATGTCAAAAGTGTGGAAAAAGTTACGTTAAGTTTGTGGTCCTCCTCCTTTTGCTCTCTTATCGGTTAAGCAGTGGGATGGAGTTTTGATTACAAATAACTATGAAATTGCTAATGTTCTTGGTTCATCATTTGCTAACTTTTCTTCAACTACTGCTTACAGCAATACATTTCGTTTGTATAAGAGGTGTCAAGAAAAAATACCTTTCACAGTAGGTCTGTTGGAAGAAACACCATTAAATACCCAATTTTTCTTACAGGAGTTATAATTTACTATGTCATCGGGACAGGATTCCACTCCAGACCCTGACAACATTGTTTATTCTATGATTAAACACCTTCCAACTTCGGGGAAGCTGACTCTCCTTAAAATATATAGTCATATATACGAGGAGCAATGTTTTCCTGTTGCTTGATTGGAGGCTACAGTAAATTCTTTTATACAACCAGGTAAACAGAAAACCAAACCAGGAAGTTACCATCCCAGTTCTCTTACTAGTGTGCTTTACAAGCTAGTAGAGAGAATGTCAATTGGAACCTTTTTTGGTACTTCGAAAATAACAGGTTGCTTTGTAATGAACAATGTGGGTTTAGGCAGGGTAGATCATCTACTGATGAGCTGGTTTCTCTAGGATCTTCTGTACAAAATGCATTTTTCTTGCGCCAGACACAGGTTGCAATGTTTTTTGACCTGGAATAATCCTATGATATGGCTTGGTGAAAAGAAATTCTGAATACTTTAAAATTGTGGGGTATAATGGCAATAATCTTGTTTTTATAAAAAAAAACCATTCCCTTAGCAACAGATATTCAGATGCATGTTGGAACTAAGTTGTCTGATCGTTATCATAGATTGGTGTCCCTCAGGGTAGTTTGCTGAATGTGACCCTGTTTGGTGTGGCAATCATCAGCATTACCGCTAATGTGCAGTGCCCTGTCCACTGTTCTCTATGTGTGATGATTTTTGCTATATATGTGGCTACTCGAGGTATGCCAACTGCCAAAAGAGCCCTTCAGCTTGTTTTAAATAGACTGCAATCTTGGTCACATATTGTACTCCTTTCACTCATCATAAATTAGTCTATCTGGCTTTACTATTTCTTAATGTACCATAACTTCAAACTACAGTATCTGCTAAATTGTTAGGCCTATTGATTGATCATACACTTTCTTGGATTCCACATTTATCTCATCTGAAAATACTGTGCAATAAAATACTTGTTGTTACTTGTTCTTAGTGGTTCTCGGTGCGGAGCCGACAGGACCTGTATACTACAATTTTACTGTGCTGTTGTTCGATCGTGGATTGGTTATGGCTCCATAGTCTACTCAACTGCAAGACCATCAGCCATTACGAAGCTTAATTCGATACGTAACTCTCCACTGCGTATTGTTTCTGGAGCATTTTGTTCGAGCCCATTTCTAACTTATTTACTGAGACTGGTGAACCATCTCTTACTCAACGAAGATAGCAACTACAAATAACATATATATGTAGTCTACGCTCCAAACTGTATCTGCCAGATTACGACGTTGTTTTAATAACCCTTTGGCTGACAGATATAAATGTCGTTTGATTAGTACTGCCCCATTTGGTATTAGAATGCTTAGAATCCTTGACAATTTGGGACTTGTACTTCCTTCAATTAATGAGTATGCACCATGTTTTATTCCTCCATGACTCATTCAAATGCCAACTTTTGATTTTGCACTGTCTAGGTTTATAAAGATGTAGTGTATCGTCAGCAGTTCACTATATACTTGATGAATACCCATCTAGTGAAATTATTTTCACAGATGGTTCTAAACTGAACAATAAAGTCGGTTGCACGTATTACTCATCCGGTCGGACGTGTATGTATGGATTACCTCAGCTTATAGTATATTTTCTGTCAAATTCTTTGCTATTTTGTAAGGCCTTAATATCATTCCATCTGGTTTCCATCACTATCTTTTGTGTTCCGATTCTGAAAGTCCTTTACAGGCTATCCAGTATATGTATTCTAAGAATTCCTTGGTTGAAGATATTCTGTGTTCCAATCATAGACTTCAGCTACCTGATCATTTTCCTGAGTACCTGGGCATTGCAGAATATCAGGAAAAACAAAAACTGACAAAGTGGTAAAGGAAGCTACAAGTCAGATGCTAATTACACAGAGTGTTATGGTATCTAACTTTGTATTGTCTGTGAAAATCATTTTCTATTGGCAATGGAAAGAAGAGTGGACAAATATAGAGTAGACAAATATAAAGCTGAAGGAAGTAAAAGACACTGGCCGTTTGTGGAATACAAGCATACATGCCAGTCGTCGAGAGGAAATGGTGATTACCCATGTTCATATCGGTCATTCCATGATCACTCATGGATTTCTGATGGAACAGGGGAATCCAACACAATTCCCAATTTGACAAGGTGTGTTGTCAATTAAGCACATCCTCATTGACTGTGTTGCTTTGACAGGTGTGTGTGAAACAATTCCCCTTCCCAATTCCATTCAGGCGATGTTGGGGGATAATGTTTGAGCTTTGAGGATAAAATGAGTAAACAGAATGTGTATTCTATTCTTTTAATAATCTCATATATATCACTCTATATAGAGGAATGATTAGATTAATTGTGATTCTTGTCGTAACATTATTTTCACTCTAGATTAAGTCCACTATATTATTCTAGATAGCTCCACTGATTATATTAGAAAATGATAGTATTATTAATGTATGCAGCAAATGGGTACTTATTTAAGATAATAATTATTAATTCAGGTGGGTAATAGAGGATCGTGGATCTTTTAAAACTTGGTTGGCACAACGGTCACAGCCCAGACCTATGGACTAAAACTAAATACCACTCAGTCAGCCAGCACGTGATGAGGGACTATAACTAATACTCTAAATAATTACTAAAATTAGATATAATATAATTAACTTACTTAACAATATTATTGTACACTAGGGATTGACTCTAACAAAATAGTGGACCTGATGTAGACACTAGCCTAAGATGGCCGCCATTCTACACTGCACCGGCGATCGCGAAAAGCCAAATGTTTGCGCACCATTTAACCCGGTTTCAACTGACCCCACCCAATTTGACTATTAAGCCATTATTTTTTGGGGGGTTTAAACTATGAACAAAAAGGTATGTACAGTGATGAATCCGCGTTAATTGTAATACTTTCAGCCTTCCAACAGGTCCAGTTCCTTCCGAATGTGGTGCACAACTGGTTATCTTTCGTGCGTGACCCGACTTCTGGGCTCGCAGGGTGGAGGAACATGCAAGGCATCATCCGCTGCCCCTGCATTTGTGGCACCGGGCAACTGGTAAGGCACCGGATGCGGACAAGTGACTGCTACCCTAAGTGCAGGGGGAATTGTGGTGGGCAAATCACCACATGTATTAATATATTAATGTATAATACAGTAGGCCAAATGTAAGCTGGCTCTTTGCTGCTAGGTAAAAAATCTCTATTCGTCTTTCTGAAAACATAAGCTATTGTCAACAACCACTTCCGCGGGATGAGTGCTGTGACTGAATTGTACACAAATAATCCTATAATTGATTTCATTAATTTAATTGTTACTTTTAAAAAAGTTTATATAATTATACTTGTTTATCTAGTTTATTTTGATAACTTTTATTATTATGTAATTACTTAAAGCAGTTGAAATAAATATAAATATCATACAATTGTGCAAAAAATAAATAAGTAGATTAATATATTAAGGTTTTAAGATTAACTTCCCTAATAGTTTGTTTAATTTTTTTGGGGGGGGGGGTTTGTTTCTGTAGAACTGTAATTTTTTGGCTCCCATAAATGAAATTTGTATATTTCACAAATGAACACAACGGGGTGTGAACTATTAGTCATGTGGCCATCATCCACGTGAGTCACCGAATGTGTGAGGGTCAATGTATTCTGTAAGAATTTATAAGGCACATCTAAATCCATCGCCTCAGCTCGCCAAGCCTAGTGCTGGCTTATATTTGGCCGACTGTAATATTGTGATGGTATTAAAAGCATATAACACTGATCTTTATGTATACACAAACCTCAATAGAAATACCAATTAATGTCTTCCATAACACCGGTCAGAAATTTAATCCCCAATAATTCTTTAAATAGTTCAATAAATAATTAATTTCATTAATGAAATAGTTCTTTAGCTCTTTAAATAGATAAATTGAACATATCTCAGTTAACTCAAGGTTAATGCCCATAGAACATTGTTATAGGCGTTTTTGATCTTGATGCTGGCTTGTTCTCCTTCTGATGTCATCGATGAGACTGATTAGCACATCCACAATCACTCTTCTTTTCCTGAAGCCATACTGATCTAAGGATAAAATAAAGCAAAAGCTTAAAGTTTCAAATATTTTAATAATAATGAGCTGCAATTGTTTCGCCTTGCGGCATCATCAGTTGCCCGATGATGCCGCAAGGCGAAACAATTGTAGCTCATTATTATTAAAATATTTGAAACTTTAAGCTTTTGCTTTATTTTATCCTTGAATATGGAGTTTCAACAAGAAATATCTGCTATTACATTAAAGTTCCATACTGATCTGTTACCTCAGAAAGTTACGGTCTATCTCAGAAAGGAATAGTAATAAAGATTCTAGCAGTTTGCCATACTCATTCAACATACAAAGAGTTTTGTGTTTCACCTCTTCATCTTCCCCTTTCTTAGTCTTGATCAGTATTAATCTTGCTGTCTTCTATATGAAACTGACCTCTTTTTAGAATATCATTCATGGCATGCAATATAGTTGGAGAGTAGAATTTTACTGTTATTTTAACAATTTCTGGTGAAATCATGTCTGGACCAACTGCTTATCCTTCTTTAATTTTTTCTGCAACAATTTTTAGCTCTGCTTCAATGAAAGAAGGCAAATTTTCAACTTCTTTGTCCCCGATTGCAATTGCAACCTCTTCTAGATTAGGAAAAGGCTCATCTGCAATCTCAAACTTTCAATTATCATATAGTCTCCTATTTTTTAAGTACTGCAATAATAATAGACCAGCAATTTTCGTGTCTAGACGTGAAAAAGTTGCATGCATCACTCACACAATGATCTCTTTGTCAATAAAAAAAAATCCCAAAACAAGGGCGTGGTAAATAAAAACTATGCAGGAAACCTGTACTGTAGGTATAGGCCTATATTTCATAATGCCTTAGAATTGAAATGTATTGTAAATTAACCGTTTTATAGACAAAGTTTGTGGATCCAAATTAATATTATTTACATCATAAATTAGGGCAGATAGTTTGTAGGACTGGATAGTTGCTAGTCTATTATACATTTATTTTGTTTTAGTAGAACCTAAAGTATTCGCTGGTGAGAGACTTTTTGAATTCAGTGTATGTGAACATGTAAAATAAATTTTGCACAATGTGAAAGAACCACTTATTTAACTAGATATGTGTAATTCAAATGACATTTCCACAAACAGATGGTAAAATCATTTATGGTTTTTATTATAATATATAATTTGTGTAATCTATTCTGATTTCTGTTTATAGTCATGGTGACAAACAGACTCAGTGGGATCATCCAAAGTATAGAGCAGCATTAGAGCTCATGGATGAATGCAACAACATAAAATATGCTGCATATAGGACTGCAGCTAAACTGAGTGTCATGCAAAGGACCCTTGGTTGTGAGTTATTAAATTCTGTTCTTCAATTTAATTGAAGGGTGTAAGCAGGGGATGTTACTTCTCTCTAGAAAATTTATCAATTAAATAAAAAAAACTGCCTCATTTAATAAATAAAATCAACACTACCTGTAAATCATTTGAGTAAAATGTGCATACATGTCTTTAAGTAGAGTACATAATTTCCAACAACAATAGTTAGTCAGCAATAAAAGACAAAGTTGGTTGGTACATATAATAAAAATCCTATTTTCTCAACATTTTCTGAAATGTAGAGTCATAGCTTTGCATGCCATAGCTTCGAATCATAGAAATAGTAAACACAGAGCTACAATGGAATGTGTACCATAGTTTCGAGTATATATATAATTGAATACAAACACAGGATTTTTTCAAAGCTATGATACCAACACTAAAATAAGTGGCCGACTGTTTTATAACTCCGAATAAGACAGAAGGGATGGTGACAGTAAGAGGGGAGGGATTGGCCAGCCATCCACTGAACAAAATAATATAATATTTATAACTATATTTACCATTTACATGATTTTTCCATTTATAAAATAGTCCGAGTATCAGGGGTGCAGAAACGGAAGAATGGTTTAGGTTAGGTTAGTTGAATAATAACAATATTTTCGACAAGGCGTTGAATGTAAATTGGGCAATTTGATGTCTAAGCAAGATTTTTTTAACGTAGTAAATGACTCCACGAATAAATAATGAAGTCTTATTTATTGGCCCCACTTAATTTCTTATAAATGTTGAGATTTACTCTAAAGTTAGAAATAAATAAATAATAAAACTATAGGTTGTCATTATGTGATCTATAAACATTCTATTTCAGCACTCGCAAGACAAAGATTCGCTCAGTTATGAAGGTTTTGTGGCGATGGATGTTACTCTTCTTCAGTATCTCCCTCACGCTAACCAAACCTCGTACCCCTCCTCCATTTCTTCCGTCACTTCACTGTGCAGACCCCCACCACAATTCGGACATGTACAACACATCCTAAAACTTTTTGGGATTTTATCATATTTGGTTCTGTGGCATGTTTGTAAAATTCTATGTTCTTGTTAATATTCTGTCCTATAAGGCACATCTGTTTTTTGGAGTTGTTTAACTCTTCAACTGGTGCTCGACCACTTTTTGCCTTCAAAAGTGGTCGCGACATTAGTCATGGCTCACTTCACCAACTATAAAACACGTATTTTGCAATTCAACATTACGCCCACTTAGAATTGTCCTATCACAATAAATAAAATACCGTTGGAAAGCTAATGTTCCGTAGATGCATAATCATGCAAAAAAGAAAAAAAAAATACCACAAAACGTTACAAATAATATTCCAAAAATTGGTGAAGTTTGCATATTTTTATGCGTAAAATCGTAAATTTAAACTCTGCGCCTTTTCGTAAAACGCGACGCCATTTTCCCCGATATGATTACAACTCTATTTATCTGTCATCTAGTCAACTAAGACACTGTTCTATAGATCACATGTTTCTCTTTCTAACCGTAGATTACAAATTTTTCTGTGTCTAACAGATCCAGAGATATATCTATTTGACTAGAGAACAAACCTGACGACACGAAATTCATTTGGCATTGGGTGCACTTTACGAAATGACGAAATTCATTTTTCATGTCAGAAAAACGACTTGTTCTTTACAGTATGTTGTAGGGGAAATTTCATTCTATAAGTTGGTACCACTTGATATAGGCAAATACTTACTAAGAAGGTTTTGTTTTGATGTCCAAACGTAGCAATTGTATGACGTAAAAACGGAACAAATGATATTGGTTTTGGAGTTAGATATTTGTTATTTTGAAGGTTAGTGTATACAAATTGTATATACATTTTGTATACAAGTTACAATATATGTGTTTTTATATCTAAAGTTTATGTTTTTGAGTGATAGTTTAGTTTGTGAACGGTTCTTATGTGGGATAACCTAGAAAAATATTGTAAGTCTAGCCTATTTGCAAATTTTCTTATATTTAGTGTTTTATATGATTATACAAGTGAATATGTGTGTTATTCTTTGTAAAGTATATATTGTCTTAGTAAAATCTAATGATTTTGTCTTAGGCCTAGCTTTAGAAAGTTACTAATTACGCCTAAATGATCGAGGTGTCAACCTAACCTCAAGCGTCAGAGAATCACGATTTTAGGCAAAATCTCATTTTTATTTTCAAAATGTAACAAATTATTATTTTTTCCCCCTAAATATATTACAAATCTCAAGTAATGGTTGAAAAAATTCCGAAAAATGTATTAGTATGTTTTTGATTACCATTTTTGTGAAATTTCTGCTCCGTTACTGTTCGATTTTTTGGTATTTGACCAAAAAACTCCAAATGTGATTCATCTAACATTTTTTTTTTCACTACACACCTACATTCTATGCACCTTTCTGAACATAATGAGATATAGAACTTTTGTATAAAATATATATTACTATGTTTGGTAAATTGTTGAAAATAAAATGACCAATGTCCCGAAATTCATAAAATATTTTTTTACATTTTGAAAATGTAACAAATTTATATATTTTTTTCCTAAATATATTCACAAATAATACACAAAAAATGTGTATATCTTAGAAAAAGGTAGTAAGCTATTGATTTTGGGTGATACAGGTTTTTCTGAAAAAAGGCAATATCATTTTTGACATCTAACATATTTACTCCAAAACCATTTCAAAATTTTTTTTTTTATTACATAGATGAATTCTATGCATCTTTCTGAGAAAAATGATATCTTATAATTTAGGTTTGTATACAAATAATATATTTTATTAATTTTTAAACGAACGAAGAATTTTTAAGACAAATTAACATGCGCCAGATGGAGGGTTTACCCTGTAACCGCCGTATGTTAAAGGTTTTGTAAATGTTTTGTTTTCTTAAAAAATTCATAAAAAATATTATTTTTATACAAAACCTAACTTATAAGACATAATTTTTCTCAGAAAGATGCTTTTTTGAAACTGTTTGAAACATTTTTGAAACCGAAATGAAATTAACATTTTTCAGAAAAACCTGTATCATCCAAAATCAATAGCTTACCACCTTTTTCCAAGATATACAAAAGTTTTGTGTAATATTTGTGAATATATTTAGAAGAAAAAAAATTTGTTACATATTCAAAACATAAAAAAATTACGAAAAAATGGATTTTGTTTTGCTTATTTTCAAAAATTCACCAAAAATAGTATTATTTATGGAAAACACAACTTCTATATATCATTATATTCAGAAAGGTGCATAGAATTTAGCTATGTAGTGGAAAAAAATGTTAGATGTAAAAAATTTGGAGTTAATATATCAAATAGCAAAAAATCGGAAAGTAACAGAGGGAAGAATTTCACAGAAATGGTAATGTACACCATACAATTTTTTTTGAATTTTTTGAAGTATTACTAGAGATTTTTAATATATTTGTGGATAAAAGATGCTAAAAAAAAATCAATTTATAAAATTTTCATTAAACATGGTTCATTTTTACCTAAAAAGTGAATATTTAGTAACTATTTTCAAAAATTCACCAAAAATATAATTATTGTTCAAAACCCAAGTTTTTATTACCTATGTACTCACAAAGATACATAGATTTAATATGTGTAATGCAAAAACTTTTAGATGTAAAAAAACTTGGAGTTATGTCAAATAGCAAAAAATCGGAAAGTAACACAGTCAAGAATTTCACAGAATTAGGTACATAAACCAATAAAAAAAAAGTCATAGATAGGCCTATATAAATATATAAACATTTTGCATACATTTTGGTAAAAACATAATCAATTTATAAAATGTTCATTAGACAAAATTATTTTGATATATAAACTAATGGAAACTTGCTAATATGGTGTGACCAGTATATCATAACCTATCTCTATATATAGATAGGCCTATATAAATTTATAGACATTTTGCATACACTTTGGTAAAAACATAATCAATTTATAAAATTTTCATTAGACAAAATTATTTTTATTAGTAAACAATGTATTTTGCTACAAATTTGCTATAAAGGAAGACTAAATTACAACATAACCTCTATCTCTAGATAGCCTCAATATTTGATGTCTGACAATAACTTTCACTCAAAACAATAAATTCTAGAAACAATAATACTGATATTGTAATTTGTATACACAATTTATAATAAATAAATAAAACAAACTTTCACAATAACAGAAATATAATCCCAAGTCACATACGCACTATGCCTTTCACATGTCATTTTAGTAGACAAACATCGCTAACTTCCAAGTAAAAAACAATAACCTAAAACTAACTGTAGGATATAGCAAGTAATACCAACTTGTAGAATGAAATCTTCTCTACAACATACTGTAAAGATTGGTTACAAAATATCGATTGAATAATCAATTATCTTATTTAGTAAACTGCACCGAAGTGAAAATTCGTTCCGCCAAGTGAAATTCGTTCCGTTTGGTTACTACTTTGGTTAAATAGATATATCTCGCGATCTATGACACATAGAACAATTTGTAAAGCACAGACCGAAAGAGAAAGATGTGATCTACCGAACAGTGTTTTTGTCGACCTATTTGACAGAAAAATAGATTTGTGAACATATGAGAAAAAATGGCGTCATTTCTACTTACAACCGCGGCAGTTCAAATCTTTGATTTTACGCATAAAAATATGCAAACTTTACCAATTTTTTTAATATTATTTACTGTATAACGTTTTTTGGTATTTATTATTTTTTTTTGTATGATTATGCATCTACGGAAAATTAGCTTTTCAACGGTATTTTATTTATTGCGATAGGACGATTCTTAATGGGCGAAATGTTGAATTGCAAAATATGTGTTTAAGAGTCAGTGAACTAAACCATCCGTCAACACTCGACCCGAAATTGAGTCGAGTCTCAGCTATAGGGTTAACTAATTCACTTTACAGTGCTATAAGATTCGGTGTTACGACAACGCACCTTCTGAAATGTAGCTTCTATGGGTTCTAAAACTTATTAACTCTCAAAATATATTAGGGTAAAAAAAAGAAGTTTATAGAGCCATTAAAAAAATGGGTAATTTCTCAAATTTGCATAAAAATTTAGCGTTATTTGACGAAAAATAAGAACCAAACCCAGGTACAAATTTACATTTCTACTTCCTAAGGGCTGCATAAATCATGCCCCCCGCATCAGCACAAATATTTCTGCAAACTACATTCATACCAAAATAAAAATAAATAATAGTCTAAGCTCTCTTCCTGTTATGTCTTATCTTTAAATTTATTGGAATATAATCAAACTCTGGTCTGATTTTTAAACTTCCTTCAGTAGAAGTGTTGTGGGGTCACCAATATGTATACCTTGCAAATCTTGGCCCTACTACCAGATGACTTTTTCGGCAATATTACTGTAAAGTTTACGAAAATTTGACTGTACTATTGTGATCAAGCATTTAAAAAAAAAATTTATGATGCTTTAGGTTCACAGTTTGAGTCCCTGTGGTTGCAGTCCAGGCGTGAGACCAACCTTGATTGCTAATCGTGGTTGCAATATACCAACTTATAGCAAGGATTTTAATCATAATCTCTTTGTTGCCGAGTTGTGATTAACAATCTTAATGTGTGTAGTGTTCTTTCCCAGCTGGTGAGAGGAAGGCCTATGACATGGAGCAGTCCAGTAAAGTGTTTACAAAAGGTTGTTAAAAATGGACTTAAAGAAAGATTCTTTTGTACGTTAGATTAATGTAACATGCGGTTATTTGCAATGGGTCACATGACTCAAGATTTTGAACATTGAATATATTATGGACAATGAGACTTTAAAATAAGTATTCAAGTGTTAAATGTGAGTGTTTTGAACTGTGAACTTTTAAATTAATGTATAGACTAGTAATACGTGACTAAAAAAATCAGTGCACATGTTTTCTGCGAAAATGTCAAGATGGCATTATGATATACTAAAGTATTGTTTGTGAGAATTATTGAACAACTTAAATTTAAAAAAAGACTAATTTCCAAATTTGATAGATGACAACGTAATATGAATTCAGAAAAGCAGAGAGAGAGAGGGGGGGGGGTTCGATAAGATCATTGCAAAGGAGGGAACTTTTTCATGAGGCAAACTTATGGCGGCTTGGACAACATAAGAATTCAATCATGGATGCAAAGTGTTTTCAACGAAAGAACGATAACGTGTTTTGTATCCACGTTTTAGAAACTTTTATCTAATATAATATAATCTGTATTGTTTAATGTTAAATATAGATTCTTTTCATTTTGAATTTTGATAAATAAGTAAAACTTTAACTTTTAAAACTATAAAAGATATTGTTATAAAAGCATTAGATAACCAAAAATGAAATAATACAATTTGCTTAATATAAAAGAAATTAATTTTCATTTTTAATTAAATTCTTTTTTTTTTTTGTAAGTTGCAACTAATAAGATAACGTCTGTTGATAAATTTTATTCAGATCTTTTTGCTGATCAACAATACTTAAACAAATAAAAATTTATCAGGATGTATTGATATAAAATGTTGAATATGATTATCCAAAATTTGTATATGTTTATCATAAATATGCATTAATAAAGTTATGTACAATTTCAGCTAAAAAAAGGATTTCTGTTTTCTTAAAATATCCTACTGAAGTACACTGTTGAAAGAATTTGTGACCCTGGAGACTTATAAATTAAATTTTAAATTCAAATTCACATAATAATTTGGTGATTATTGAGTTGCCATTCCGCGCAACATTAATTACACTTAGCTTCTTTCTTTTATGAAATAAGTAAATTCAATACCCTTGTATTTCGTATAATTACAAAATATATGACTTATTCCTACAACAGACTTTAAAGTGTAAATTCATGTGTGAAGATTTATAAAACAATATTTTCATCCATTTTGTCTGTAACATTACCAACATTACAAGTCCATGCAACGTAACTGTGTCTGTTCCTATATCCCCCTCCCCTACCCATCAACGCCGCTGTATGTAGAAACTGAAAACATCATACTTTCGATTGAATTCCTGAAAATAATAGAATGTAATATCTCGAGTTCAGTATAGGAGTTTTGTTTTAAATGAGATTTTTCTAGATATGGCCTATGTACCATTTGTAATAAATGAAACGTATACCATTTATTATTATGAAAGTTATGTATTTCAGATAAAGTGATTTATAGTTAAATGAAATACTAATAGCAATCAGTGGTTCAGTTTCTTTATAATTCTAAGAAATACATTATTGATATCTAATCTATTTTATTGTAAACTTTCAATTAGTTTAAGATAGTTTAAGTTTTATCAATTAGTTCAAGATAGAGCAAGCTGAATATTATTGTGAAAATTTCAAAAATTCAAATAAGTCTATTTGCTTTAATCCATTACAGCCCAATGGGTCGTTTTCGACCCCAAGGTAAATAATATGAGAATATAGTATGATGATAGCCAGATGTTGAACTAAATATTTTTGGAGTGGAGTGTACAGTACAGTTGACCTTAGGAACAGGTTTGGAGCTCCTTCCCACCCCTCCCTACTGAGTGCCATGCAGTTGTATCCACATGTCAACACAGCATCATGTCAGCTCCTAATGGAAGGTAAGTTTTAAGCACCTATTGACTTTTTAAAAATAAAATAATAGTTGATAAATTATTTGGAAACATGTAAGAACTGACTCAAATAGTTTTCAAGTATAAATAGTAGAAATATTATCATGCTATAAAGGAAAACAATGGAAGTGGGTCGAAAACGACCCGTTGTGATCAAGTCATTATGGTAGCCTTTGGATTTGATACTCGTAAAATAATGAATAAAGAGGGCAAAGTTTAGTCTCTTTGTAACAATAAATACTGTTTTCTATACATGCATAATAACTTATGTGTGTTAGTAATCAAAAACATAAATAACAAATTATAAAAGTAATATGTTGGATGTTTCTTTGAAACATAATTAGGAAACATTTTTCTCATGATTTATTTTGTTTCTACTAATAAATGATTTGTATTACTACTGTTTTCCTTTTTTTCAGATCGCTTAGTCCACTTACATTGAATCAAATTCTCGAGGCATTGGAGGATCCTTATTTTGCAGACTACACTTCGGCTGATATTTACATCTGTCCTCCTGACAACGATCCTAACCATTTGACGGATGAGGACTCTGGAGATGAAGACGCCTGTCAAGATCCAGATCGACTGTCTCATTGTCAGCCTTGTCCAGATTGACTGTCTCATAGGGGTAAGCCTATTCGTTTCGGCTACAAGGCGTGGGTTCTTGCAGCACGCACAGGTTATTGTATCCAAACAGATATTTACCAAGGACGGAAAGGATCAGACTCTACACCAGATGGATTGGGATTGAGAGAAAGAGTGGTTCTTGAATTCAGTAATATCTTGTCTCAGAAATATCCAGACGTAAAATTTAACTTTTACATTGACAATTTTTTTACAAGTCCCAGGTTGATTGCTAAGCTTGGAGAACAAGGAATGAGTGGTACTGGTACAGTACGTTCAAACAGAACTGAGCAATGTCCATTGCCTGACAAAAAGAGTATGAACGCTCGTGAGCGGGGAACCTTTGAGAGCTTTATTGACAAGGAAGCAAACATCGTAGCAGTTACCTAGAAAGACAAGAGTGTCGTAACATTACTCTCTAATGAACACGGTGTGATGCCATTAGGAGAAGCAAAGAGATATTCCATACCAGAAAAGAAAAAGATAACTATTCCTCAGCCATCACTTATTGCCCATTACAATCGAAATATGGGGGGAGTAGATTTGTTGGACAACAATATATCTAACTACAGAATAGCTGTTCGGGGTAAACGTTGGTATATGCCAATAGTGATGTGGCTTTTCGATGTTGTTATGAGCAACTCATGGTTTTTGACCCGAGCTCATGGCATTACGTTGGACAGTCTAGGCTTCAGACGAAGTGTTGTTCAAGCATCGCTTCAAAAATATGGACGTCCACCAAAGGCAACGGGTCCAACTTAAGTCCTTAAAAGAAGTACAGATCCTCAAAGCAAGCATCACGGAGGTCATCTCATCGTAACGGGACAAAAAAGAAGGAGGTGCGCTGTGTGTCGAAACAAAACTGTCAACAATGTGATGTGCCTCTTCATGACACATGCTTTGCTGAGTACCATATCGAGTAAACTTTTTAAAACAGTTTGGTTCATGTATTAGGACTATTGTTTGTAATAAAATCCATTCACAAAAATGATTATTTGTAGTAAAATATGTTCATACAAATCTGTGGTAGTTTCAATAAGGCCCTGATCCCAACGGGTCATTATCGACCCAAGCCAAAAAAGATACATAAACATAAAAAATCTCCTAATCTGTGGAATATCTGGTTTTTAAAGGTACTAACTAATAAGTTTGAAACGACAAAACAAAAATTTTCCAAAAAAGTTTTATGCTTTAATGGGTTAATCTCTTTCATTAAAAAAAATATACTATCGGTTCTCTCACTTCTATTTCTGCAAATACCAGCCACTGTGCAATACAAAATATTACACCAATGTAGTATATAAAATTTCAAAGCCATCAAATTTGACCTTAAATGGTATGTATACTCTCTTCTACAAGATGGAGAATTAGTAAATAGTTTTTATTTGGGTCATATTTTATTTGGGATCAGAATACACATTCTGTGTGTAAGCACAACACACAGAGTGTCAAAAGAAAATTTAGCTGCAAGATACCAATTTTAGGAAAGATATTTAAAAAATTTTATTTATTCAATTTCAATTAAAAACTTTGACCAATTACTGAGACTCGATAACATAAGAGAATTAAGAATTAATTTGGATTACATAAATAATAAATTAATATTTTAAAACAAGAAGATCCCTGTGCAAGATTTTAACACGGGTGAACCAAATAATAATCATCCTAATAAAGGATTTGACAAAAATAATAGCACTTCCAATATAATTAAAACATGTACTTCACATGAATAAAAATAAAAATACATGAACGCTTTTCTTTTTGCTTTTGTTTGCTTTCATATATGTCTGTCATCAAATCTAGGAAGCTATATTTGAAACACTTCTTGTTGATAAAAATGTTTTAAACTTTTTATAGATGTTGATCTCGTATAATTCATTGTTTATGGTGGGGGAAAACGCATGCTCACTGCTCAGTAGGCAGAGTTGCACAGTAGTAGGTATTTATGTGTAGTTACTGTAGTACACATATATGCAGCAGGTAGTGATAAGTACACATGGGCAGTATATGAGGTGGGTAGTACAAATGCGCAGTAGGTTATCATCTTTCAAATAAAAACCAAGAAGAATGCGAAGAGCGTTCACAATCTGATTGTCAACATAAATCGCAATATCGTGATTTAGGACCTGCTAAATTGAAATGTTCCTATCACACATTTGTTCACTATTTTAATTTAAATGACCTTGTTGTGTAATTGAATAATGTTGAATTTTATTATGATAATGTATTAATTATTTTGATAAGAATTATGTTAGTGTAATTTGTCTCACTGGAAAAATTGAATTTGTAACAGATAATGTTAAGAAGGTTAGAGATATAGTCAGTTATTTTAAATACATTAACCATAGTAGAGAAATAGTTAATGAAACAATGAAAATTATATTATTTGAAAGGAATAATAGAGAGAGGTATCAATAGATGAAGTAACAACTGTGGTAAAATTTATTACTGGTAATTTAGATGGCTTAAATAATAATATTTAATAATTTAATATTTATAAGTAATAATGATGGCAAGAAATATTAAAAAATATTGCAGGAACTGGCCGTCAATTGCACTTCCCCAATAATCTCCCATTTACGTTTCTTTCTGCCAATCACTGGTGTTCTTGATGATCATTGACCTGGATACTATCCGAGGTGCAGTTTATATACTCCTGACTCTTTCGTCATGTGTTTAGTAATGGCAACTCAGCAGTTACCCAACTTTCTGCATCTCGTCACAACTATTCTGAGACCTAGAATGAAAATGAAACAACTATCTAGCTTAATCCTAATATCAGCCTAATTCTAACACTACCCCCATGAAATTGAAAAATTTTAGTCGAATCTGAATAATTCACCGACAGACTGTGTAACAAAATGCCACAGTGGAACATATATGGCATTGGAAATCATTTAAGTATATCCTTAGGAGCTCAAAATACTAGAACTATTAAAAAATTATGTCATTGCATTGAACCTTTATACACTACTACAATTTATTTTTTGATTACATACTTAAAAAGTATTAAGTTAAAATAGATTCTTTCTTCATTGCATTATTTGTTATTTTTTCAGTGGAATATGTACGGCTAGGAGTATTTGCCGGAGTATTTCAACGCCATCGTATCCAGGCCACTGAAAATAGCCTCACCTTGGAGTCTGCAGAACTGGAAGCGATTATTTCTGACATATTCTTTGCAGCTTCTAAAGAAACTACAGGTCATCGGTTCACAGTTGACACATACACTGAACTTACTCTCAATTTTTTACTTAATATTTATGACAAGTAAGTTCTACCATATTCATAAAACATTTTTAATAAAAATATATTTGGTAGTTTGTATAAACTATTTGTAATTTAAAAGTATTTCATAATCACAAATGTTCCTAAAAATGTAAAATTTATTGTTAAATATTTACTTTATTTTCTCATGTACTTTTCAACTCTTTATAGACAATTTGCAATATAAAGCCTTACTTTTCATTTATAAAGAAATATTTTTTGGGAAAAACTGTTGATTTTCTCTTATTTTTATTAAAATGTACTGTGTTCTCCAGAGACTGAACAAACTTATTTTATTTTTCTTAAGACATCTAGTTGTGCACTAGCCTACAAAACCCAACCCGTTGGGATGGTTCAGATGATCTTTCGGTAATAATGAAAGGTGGTTGGCATCCCTCACAATACAAATATTCAATAACCAATTTATATAAATAAACACATTAGATACGTTTCACCTTCAAATAGAAATTTGTGACCACTCGGAACCATTATATTTTCTCGAATGTACTAGTCATTAACGAATAATATCTATATTTTGAAGCTGATTTAACCTTGTTCTGTCAAAAATGGTTCCACAGTTTTCATTCAGGAGCCTAAAACTTTAGTTCTTGGTCAGTGATTGTTACTTTCCTCAAAGGATGTGTTCCTTGACCCTTGACTGATGCCATCCAGTCTAACGTAGGGGAATATGTTTAATAGAATAAGGTTGTGAAAATGATTGAATGTGATTCTAGAGTATGCACAATCACAGGAGTCTCACCCGAAACACCTTTTGTTCAGATATCCTTTTATTTTTTTAGAGATTAGGTTTAAAATAGGTGTGAAAGAAAAATTACCTAATTTTTATTCTGAAATTCAACAAGTTTTTTCTGTGTCATTTAAATGTTTTGAAATGTGGGAATGTATTATGTTATTACTTTGCTATGCAAATGCCGACTTACAACTGTTAAACATTAATTTTACATTGTTCACAAAATATTTTTAACCAAGTCAGACGCCGCCTCTAGACTCTCACAAACACGTCTTTCTACTTCAAATATTCCCTTCTAACTGTCTCCACGCATGCTTGCTTTTTTACATAGCGCTATCACAGGGTTCACCTTTCTGGTCCCACGGACACTGTCCAAATCATTTTGCTTGACGACAAGCATTGTCTATTTTCACAATACAATATCTTACTTTAAAATTTATTATATCTTATAACTAAACTTTTTTACCTTAAATTTATATTTTAGAAATCTATTTTAATTTTTCTTTCCCTTGTCTCAAATATTTTTTACAGACTAAAAGTAAAGTATGGAAACACCAACATGTAAAGTTTAACAAATTTTTTAAATAAGTTTTCTAAAAGTAATAACTCTTTTTTTAATTAATTATTTTATTATTGTTTAATTTTTTATTTTTTAAAGATTTGTAACTGATATGTTCTTTCTTTGTCATACAGGCAAGACAGGAAGAAGGTGAATGTGTTGGGTGCTAAAGTGGCTTTAGTTTGTTTGTGTTCATCTCGTCTACAGGAAAAGTATCAATACTTATTCTCCCAAGTAGCGGATCACAACAACTGTTTGTCTCGACGAAAACTCCATGCTTTACTGAATAGTCTGGTTCTGATAACAGATTACTTTTCAGAGTCCTTGGCTTTTTCTGCTGAACTTATTCCTGCGACCGTTGAGTCTTGCTTTCAACAAGTATGTACTCGTATCACATATAATGTTATAAAATATTTCTTAGATTAGATTAAATACTTGGATCAATTTTGTATTCAAAATATTTAGGTTATACAATTATATAGGTGAATACATATAAAAGTAGTATGTCAATACAGTTAATTTACTTGTTAATAATTTACACAATTGAATTTTTATTGAGAACATTTCATCTTAAATTAAATGTTCCAAATCACTACACCAGAATTTTACTCAGAAGCTTGATGTGTTGTGTTCAAACTGGTGATGTTTCTTGTGTTATTTCAGTTAAGAATATTTTTATTCCCACTGTAAATATATATTCTTTAAATGTTCCTAAAGAAAAAAATCACAGAATGGTACATTAGGTGAGCTGGCCATAATCCTTAGCGGACAGTCCTTACAACAGTGAAAACTAAAGAAAATTAGCCTTATTGATGGTCATAGTGGTTTACTTGTTAATTTTGATTGAAGAAAAAATGGCCTTTAATGGAGATCAGAATGGTTTACATGGTTAACTTTATAAATAAACCAAATGGATGAAATATAAATATGACTGTTATTTATTAATACAATTCTATTTTTTGGGGTACAAACATTACAACATTATTTAGAGCCTCGGGTATTGTCTCTTAATTTGACGCGGCTAGCCCTTTGAGTATGAGCTTTTACAGTTGATTATAATACAAAGTTTATGTGTTTATAGTCCTTGAAATTCTACACAGATTGAGATCAACACAATTGATAAATGTTATACTAATTTCTTACATCTAAACAATTAATTTTAAATGAGAGTCTAGCTAGTGAATTTATGAAATGATTATGGTATGAAATACAAATTGGATGATGACCAATTATTTTATTATTTGATTCATGTAGGTATTAAAAGTTTATGAAATGTTCACTGTTATTTGATTTAAGATTTTTGTTTTTTATAATTTTTTTTGCAAGACATCAATGAATTAAAAGTTATTATGTTTGTCACCCACCAAGATGATGTGAAATTATTTGAAACAATGTTAATAATACCTGATTTAAAAGTGTTCCTTCCACTTTATTGGTCCAACCAACAATCCTCCTATAATCCTCTCACCTTCTTTTTCTTCCTTTTTTTGTAGCACTTGTATTTCCTTGTTTATTATATTGTATATTTAGCACTACACTTTAATACACATATGTGGACTGAATATTTTCTTAAATTATATAAGTTACAATTTCATTTGGTTAATATGAAATTAATTAATATTTGTAATTTTATGGAGAAAACATATTAAAATCATAAATTAGCAAATTTGAACTTAGTCTGTAATACTCAATTTTTAAAATATAGCTTTGACATAAAAAATATTTGCTTTGAGATTAAAACAAGAAAATAAAAAGGAATTTTATAATTGGTTTAAAGAAAAGACGACGGAAGTCAAATTAAAGTCTGTAAAAAATATTTGAGACAAGGGAAAGAAAAATTAAAATAGATTTCTAAAATATAAATTTAAGGTAAAAAATGTTTAGTTATAAGATATAATAAATTTTAAAGTAAGATATTGTATTGTGAAAATAGACAATGCTTGTCGTCAAGCAAAATGATTTGGAAAGTGTCCGTGGGACCAGAAAGGTGAACCCTGTGATAGCGCTATGTAAAAAAGCAAGCATGCGTGGAGACAGTTAGAAGGGAATATTTGAAGTAGAAAGACGTGTTTGTGAGAGTCTAGAGGCGGCGTCTGACTTGGTTAAAAATATTTTGTGAACAATGTAAAATTAATGTTTAATAGTTGTAAGTCGGCGTCTGAAATGGTAAGGCGTGTTTTCGAGTCTAGTCCAGAGGCGGCGTCTAAGATGGTAAGACGTGTTTTTGAGTAGTGAAAGAAAAATTTATAGACAATGTAACCTGTGTTAATGTGACTTTCTTGTAATATAGACAAATTAAATCATAAACAGTTTAGAATCAATTGATTGTGGAGTGTGTAGGAAATCGACGGACACATGAATATGGTAAAATAATAAATCTTTTGTGATTGTGCATAGAGCACATGGTACGACTTGAATTCGGTCAGTGCATAGACAGTTTAACTGGTATTTTCAATCGGAAAGACGTTAAATATCAAATCATAAACTCTATTTTTGTGACAGAGACGAAATGTGTGATAACTGTGAATTTGTAAAGTCAAATTGAGATCATCAACGGAAAGATTACGTAGTCTACAATGGACCTCTACCTCAAGAACGAGGACTGCACACCACAAAGGACGTTCACCCTGGAGATGGCTACAATGTGGTAACAAAAATGATAGACAATCTTATTTTATCTTTTGTGTAAAAAAGGACTAATGATGAAAAGTAAATATGTTAAAATCTGTTTAAATAAGTAATCGTAATGTAATATGTAATTTTAAAACATTTAAACTAACACTTTAATAGAAAATTTATAATTTTTTTATATGAGAATAAAGATGCTCATAATAAATCTAATGATTAAAAGTTGCAACTAATTAAAGTAGAATCGTTTATAAAGAATTTTGGTCTCTTCAAGACAAAACAATTTCAAATTTATAATATAATATAATTTCAAGCAATATACAAATGAATATATACTATTAATATAATATATTATATGTGTATGAATACCTTTAATAAATTACTATGTTCGGTTTCAGCAAAATAAACAAGGATTTTTATTTACCAGACAACCACTGTTAGTACACTTTTAAAAGAAAACACGACCCTGAGAATATTTTAATTTCGCCAATTTTTTTTATTTTTCAAAATTGGTGAGTTGATTTCCACCTGGTGCCGTCAGCTGAGCAATTTTTCGTTAAATTCCTTAATGTTACAAGAAACAAGTTTACACCCCCGTTTATTATATATTTACAAAGTCCCAAATTTCTTAATCTTACAAAGATAATATCAAAAGAATTGTGTGTATTAAAGTATCAATGAAATGTCTATTTTATCTTAGGAGTCTGAATTGAAATTTAATTGTCTATATCAAGTTTTAAATATTATATCTTCAAGTAATATCTTCTCGTATATCTGAAAATGCTTCTGAGCAAGGATTAAAAATTGTCTCTGTCATTTAAGTATAAATAGGATAAGGAAATATGGTTTGATCTCACCCAACTATTTCTTCAAGTTTTCATTTAAAGTTTTGTTTAGCATTTTGTGGAATTCGGATTAAAATGCACTATATAAATAACCCACACTATTTAAGGGTTTTTCTGGTACTGTTTTATTCAACTGAGCACGACGATTACTTGGCAAAATCTATTTCAATTCTTCTTATCAGAGAAAGTGTCCTATCAGTTCAGAAGACGCCAACAATAATATCTTTTCTTCAAGAGTAGCGTTCCCAAGCTTTGAATTGCCCGCCGCCTGAATCACATGGTCTTTTGTGTATGTTTTTGTGTGTGTATGTCTGTATATCAAGTGAAATCTTTGCACAATTATTTATTAATTGTTTCTCTGAGGTTTACAATTTTATTATTTAATTTGGAAGAATGGAACTCTAGGATATTAAATATATTACATTACATTAATAAACAAACAAATAACTTCTGTAGTACATTAAAATATTACTAGCTAATCTGCATACTTTAATTAATACAAATTGCATTGAAAATCCTACATCATATCTATTAGAATATCTTCCGCCAATTGGAACATGAGTTTTAAAAGTGTGCATGTCTGTTGATTCGATATTCTAAGAAGACGTATAAAATCAGCCATGTTTATTTGGGATTTGGTTTTGTTTTTAATTTATACTAAATCACTTGTGAATCCTATGTATTTTAACCAAACAACATTTTAGATGTATTAGATTCCGTTCTATCCATTAATAATATTAGTTTCTTTCGATTAATTCTTGTTTTCTTATAACCCTCGCGATTCTGCGGTACCTTGTCTATGATTCTCATGCTAAAGTTTTCTAAGTGGTATTTTAAAATTTGGATATTTCTTTTCAGAGGTCAAATCATGGTTGTCTGATAATTTTCCTATATGAACTGTTTAATTTGGAATAATTTTAAGGTGGGAAACACAATGTTTACCTGTTGGGAAATAATTTTTATTTCCTGTTGGGAAATAATTTTTATTTCCAATTTTCTTCTTGCATTCCTAGGCCTACTAGTTAATGGTTAAATATTGAATTGGAGTTCCGAATTGTTTCATAATGTAGACTTATGGGGAATGTTTCACAACATACAATACAACAATCAATTCAGTTAGTAAATTTTTAGGTTTGTAAAAATTTGTTATGGTTATGATTTATTTTTAAATATATACAAGTGTAGCTCATTACAGTTGATTAAAGAAACACTTGATTTCAGAATTTATTTCAAATAATAAAATGCACTGGGTTCAAGTATAACATTAGTAATGTCAAAAATAGCTTTTCTACATGTTTTGTGTATTTTAATTTTCTTTAATAGTCCCAAATATAGCTGGGAGAGATCATTAGCTAACAGACTACCATGCGAGTAACGCTTGGTAATCCGTAAATATATTGGGTAAAATCATGTGAACACTTATCGGCAAATCATGTTGATGGGTTAATCGATGGATATATCTTGATCATACAACAAAGTTTTGCAACTATTCAAGGGTTTATTTACAGACTTATCTAATGTTGATGTTGGGTCTTTTGATAGTTAGATTATATTGTTATCATTGAAAAAGTTGTAGACTTTAGTGTTATAATCTGATCTATCAATAACCACTATAGAAGCCAATGTCAGATATAGAATTGTTACTTGCTAAGATAGTTTTGAAAGAGGAAAGTTTATATTGTAATTCCTGTCATTGCTTGTTTGTCAATTTTAAGTTTGTGTTTGTTAAGTAAGGATTTATTTCTACAAGTCTTTTTAAATACTTTTTCAATTTATTGCTTATAATAATAACCCTAGCAGTAGTTTGAGATTCGATTGTGAGTACATTTTTTTATTGTAACTTCTGCATTAATTACTTCCGCTAAGATGCTGCCTTCATAATTTTCTGGGACATTAAAATTTATTCTCTTATTTAATAAGTTAATCTCGTTATTTGTAAATACAATATTATTTTTGTTAAAACATGGCGATGAAACTTGTAATCACATTTATTTGTCTCAGTTAATAATATTTGTCTAATAAGGGTATTGATCCTTTATTAGATTGTTGATTTTATTTTTATGTGTGATTTTCTTCTGTAATTTGGCAATGTTGGTTTGTTTTTTAATAAAAAAAAAAAAACTTTTTTAAATTTGATATGAATATATAGTTCTATAATAAAATTCAGTATGTTTTTCGTGAAGCGTTTTTATTTAAATTGTTTTTCTTACTGTAAATCTAATTTTTTAACCAGCAATCATTGACAATATTTTTGGATATACGTGGTGCTTTATACTTAGTATTGATGTTTACAGAAATCAGTCTAATTTTTGGCAAAATCCACCATGATGTGCTACTTGAGACGATCAAGTCATGTTACAAGCTACTAAAACCCTCATCCTAATACTATGTGAAATGTAAATTTGACTTATTATTGATATAAAGTTTTACTCATATACTTGATACATTTTTCTCTATAATAGAAAATATTGACTGATGTGTAAAGTTTATGGAACAAAATTTAAATATTATTTTCGGTAAATTACAAGAACTTAACCCTGCAACCGGTTAAAAGGTTTTGTTTTCTTAAAAAATTAACAAAAAATATTATTTTTATACA
Organism: Aphrophora alni; assembly: GCA_963513935.1. Lineage (NCBI taxonomy): Eukaryota > Metazoa > Arthropoda > Insecta > Hemiptera > Aphrophoridae > Aphrophora > Aphrophora alni. The sequence goes on along the minus strand of OY740770.1, from coordinate 59,046,889 downwards.
AACCTAACTTATGATATATCATTTTTCTCAGAAAGATGCATAGAATTTATTTATGTAATAATTTTTTATTATTTTTTTAAACGGTTTTGGAGTAAGTATGTTAGATGTCAAAAAAGTTAACATTTTTCAGAAAAACCTGTATCATCCAAAATCAATAGCTCACCACTTTTTTTCAAGATATACAAAAGTTTTGTATAATATTTGTGAATATATTTAGAAAAAATAATTAATTTGTTACATTTTCAATATAAAAAAAAAAGGTTTACGAAAAAGGGAAAATGATACTTTTATTTTCAAAAATTCACCAAAAATAGTAATATTTATTTTGTACACAACTTCTATGTATCATTATATTCAGAAAGGTGCATAGAATTTAGCTGTGTAGTGAAAAAAAATGTTAGATATAAATAATTTGGAGTTATTATGTCAAATAGCAAAAAATCGGAAAGTAATGCAGGCAAGAATTTCACAGAAATGGTAATGTACACCATACAAATATTTTTTTTTGAATTTGTGAAGTATTACTAGAGATTTGTAATATATTTGTGGATAAAAGTTGCTAAAAAGAAAAATCAATATATAAAATTTTCATTAGACATGGTTCATTTATACGTAAAAAGTGAATATTTGCTCAAAAGATAGGCATATTTTCAAAAATTCACCAAAAATATAATTATTATTCAAAACCCAATTTTTTATTACCTATGTTCTCACAAAGATACATAGATTTTATGTGTGTAATGCAAAAACTTTTAGATGGAAACATTTTGGAGTTATTATGTACGGAATGAACAAAATTACCCTGTAATGAGGCAAAATTCCACAGAAATAGGTATATAAACCAATAAAAAAAAAAAATTATAGATAGGCCTATATAAATTTATAAATATTTTGGTAAAAAACATAATCAATTTATAAAATTTTCATTAGACAAAATTATTTTTATTAGTAAACAATGTATTTTGCTACAAATTTGCTATAAAGGAAGACCAAATTACAACATAACCTCTATCTCTAGATAGCCTCAATATTTGATGTCTGACAATAACATTCACTCAAAACAATAAATTCTAGAAACAATAATACTGATATTGTAATTTGTATACACAATTTATAATAAATAAATAAAACAAACCTTCAGAATAACAGAAATATAATCCCAAGACACATACACGCTATGACTTTCACATGTCATTTTAGTACACAAACATCGCTAACTTCCAAGTAAAAAACAATAACCTAAAACTTACTGTAGGATATAGCAAGTAATACCAACTTGTAGAATGAAATCTTCTCTACAACATACTGTAAAGATCGGTTACAAAATATCGATTGAATAATCGATTATCTTATTTAGTAAACTGCACCGAATGCCAAGTGAAATTCGTTCCGTTTGGTTACTACTTTGGTTAAATAGATATATCTCGTGATCTATGACACATAGAACAATTTGTAAAGCACAGATCGAAAGAGAAAGATGTGATCTACAGAACAGTGTTTTGTTCGACCTGTTTGACAGAAAAATAGATTTGTGAACATATGAGAAAAAATGGCGTCATTTCTACTTACATCCGTGGCAGTTCAAATCTTTGATTTTACGCATAAAAATATGCAAACTTTACCAATTTTTTTAATATTATTTATAACGTTTTGTGGTATTTATTTGAATTTATTATTTTTTTTTGCATGATTATTCATCTACGGAACATTAGCTTTCCAGTGGTATTTTATTTATTGCGATAGGACGATTCTAAGTGGGCGAAATGTTGAATTGCAAAATATGTGTTTTAGAGTCGGTGAACTAAACCATGCGTCAACACTCGACCGGAAATGGGGTCGAGTAGCAGCTATAGGGTTAAACTTTAAAAGAAGAAGAAAATATATAAAGTAATTACAGTGGGTTATGTTTTAAATTATTGTTTTTTGTTCTTTTCCCTTCCTAGTCTCATGGTCCAATGGGAATAAGTGAAGACGTCTTCATGAGCTGGCTGATGCGGGAGCCTCAGCTTCTTGTTTGGTTATCTACGTTCTACAGGCTACGAGCAGCAGAGAAAGGTTAGACAAATTTTCACTATTTTTTGCTAATGAAAAGAATTGAAATTGTTTACATTAACCTGCATTTTGTTGGTATTTGCAAGTTGTTCTTCTTACTAACATTGATTATTCAAAATGTAGTGTAGTAAAAAAGATGTTCTTTAATTTAAGTAAATTTTTTTTTTTTCAAACGAAATTGAATAAATGAGAAATTATTTAGTTTCTTACTAATATAATTATTGAGTTTTCTTCACACCTGTGCAATGTGTAAGGTTTAAAATATTTTCTATTTTCCAAAGTAAAGAAAACTGATTAGATTAATGTTACTAATATGATTAAATATAGGTTTAACTCTTTAAAAATGTAGCAGTATTGATTATAAACTAAGTATAACATCACAACAGTTCCCATTCTTATTGGTCTAAGACAGAAAAGTAGTTATGGATGTTAAACATTTAAAAATTAGACAATTATGCAGTTAACACAATATAGAATTTTGCTGATTACTAATAGCCGAAATATTTACTTGATACGGGCAAAGGTTAGGCAATTAAGCCCAAAAGACTACATTTCTTTCCCTTTACTTCTCACACAAAACTTCCATCAGTATTTTGATTGGTAATGAGAAGCATTAGCATATTTTTTTTTCAAATTTTTAAAACATATTAGATGGAAAATATAGGTGAGGACAAAATTGTTCACATTTTAGGCTCTGGCTGATGGTTCAAAATAAATTACAACAGTATTTCATTTATTGTACCCTAGGACAAAACTACATTTTTATGGCTATAGTAATTTTTTATCAATAAAATTACATTAATTGAAAATTCAATGGTACTAAAAACTGTACAATAGCTTAAATTAATTAAGGCTACAGAGACCCTGAGGGGTCATTTATTGGTGAGTGGTTAAGAAGGGGGTTTCAACTTGGAGGAAAAATAGTTTGATATTAGATGTAGACTGCTTATCGAAACCAGCAACATCCGGAACCCAGTTGAAGGTATGGCAAGGTTTATGTATTGTACGACAACTGGTCTCCTTTGATGAGCAGCCCTGGTAAATAAATGACAACCTTGCCAATAATCACTTTTGGGATGTGTTCGACGAATTGGAGGACTTAGAGGGTGGAGGGATGGTAGTTTTCCATTAGGGGAGGCGGTTAGGTTAGGTAAAGTAAAGGGATTCTCCCTAACCCTATAGTTGCTACTCGTCCCAATTTCGGGTCAAGTGTTGACGCATATTTTAGTCTAACGACCGGAAAACACGTATTTTGCAATTCAACATTTCGCCCACTTAGAATCGTCCTAACACAATAAATAAAATACCGTTGGAAAGCTAATGTTCCATAGATGCATAATCATGCAAATAAAATACTACATAACGTTATAAATAATATTCCAAAAATTGCTGAAGTTCGCATATTTTTGATACGTAATGTCAAAGATTTGAACTGTGCGGTTTTTAGTAAAAGCGACGCTATTTTTTCTCATATGATCAAAAATCTATTTTTCTGTCAAACAGGTCGACCAAAACACTGTTCCGTAGATCACATCTTTCTGTTTCCTGTTAGGAATTAGGATAGTTTTAGTTAGGAATATAGTCTAAGTTCTTTTTAGGAACACAGTATGACAACAATTATTGTGACAGACCTGGAAAAATGATGAAATTGCTTACCTTGCAAGCAAGGCAGACATCATTGATGCTACAAACACATATAAACCCTTGGGTGGGAGAAAACTTGGTCAGTGGGCCAAGATTAATCGAGGGAGGTGCTGCAGGAATTTTTGAAGATAGCCAGACGGACTTGGCGAGTAAGAGAATCCTGGGAGCATAATTCTGGAAGATAGCCAGACGGACTTGGCGTATATGAGCTACCTAGGAGTTTTGAGACTTCAGATGAGCATCCATGAATGGCAAGCAGAGTGAGCAAACTTCGTGTCTAAACCTTGTAATTATTTCAGACACAAGTAATAATAAAATATAACGTAGAATCAGATCTGTGACTCACAATAATTAGAGTCATTCTGGATTAATAGTAGTAATAAAGATATTGTATTATTATAATAAGATAGGAGATAGTCATTGTTAATAAAAATTAATTAGTATACTGAACCACTGATTTGATGATAATTAATTGAAAATAAGAACCCAGGCATATTTTAGAGAGCCAATCCTAAATTTTATATGCCTTTTACCAGCTCAATTAACTTGTCTATGTTGGATGGAGGAGTCGGCGGCCAATTCGGTCAAGATCTACAATGTATGGCCTCGTGAAATTATTTGTAGAACCTGAGGTCCTGTTAGGAGAGGTATAAGTAGTCCTTTTGCTTCCCTAATGCTGGGCATGAATGTCTGGCAATGATTCATTAGACCTCTGTTGCTGGTAAACGAAATCAGGAATCATGGCAAAGTAGTTTAGGCTACAGGACCATGATATTTAATAGCAAATGCTTGATCCAGTTGAATAGAAAAGTAGCTGAACTAGATGTTGGTGAATCAAACTTAACGAAATAAGTAAACCCATATAAAATTTTCATATAAGAGAATAGTTCCATATACTGTTGTAGTAAATAACCAAATAATACCACATGCTAGAGAAGTCAAATATCTGGGAACAACGTTAGACGCCAGACTCAGATGGAAGGTACATGTGAAGAAAAAAAGAACAGCTTGGTATAAAAGTATAGAAAATTGTACTGGTTATTTGGACGTAATTAATTCTGAACTTTCTGAATGCACCATGGTATGTGAGGAAAAAGATTTACATCAGACCTGCAGGTCCTTTATGTCATGGATGAAATAAAGAAGAATGCAGTTAAACACATTGAGTGTCTCCTCAGAAATGAGAACATCGAAATCGGAGCAGTGCTTCAAGCGACCGGCAATGTACATCGCCTTAAAAGAACCAAACCATATGAACTATTTTAGTACTGTTAAGGAAATTAATTTGTTATGTTAAGTTAATGTTAAGGAAATTAATTTAATATGTTAAGTTGTTATTAAACTGTTATGGATTTTTTTTTTTTTTAATAATTATCCTACTCATGTTTGTACTAGTGCTAGTTAAAATCATTAGTCAATCTGTAGATTGGTTTTGATAAATAATAATAAATACAAAATAATCTATTAGTAAGCATAATTTCAAAATATATAGAAAACCAACCCAGACCGATCACACCATACATGCAACCTCAAACCACCCTAAAGCCCACAAACTTGCAGCTTATAATAGTTTCATATACAGAGCACTAACAGTACCTATGGAACCTGCTGATTTCAAAAAAGAAATAAATATTATAAAACAAATAGCCCAAGCCAACGGATACAATACCTCCATGATTGAGAAATGTATCCACAAACAGAGAAGGAATATTAGAACTAGATCAAACAAACAAACTGAAGAGAAAGACAAATTTATAACAATTCAGTATAACCACCACTTAGAGCACCAAATAAAAATTATTTTTAAAAAACAAGGATACAGATTAGCTCATCGCACATCCAATAACCTAAAACAAACTCTAAACAGGAGTACACAGACACAGGACCCTTACACAAACAGCGGTGTATACCGAATGACTTGTAATGACTGCAATAAGATATACATAGGACAGACAGGAAGAACATTAAAAACACGGTACAAGGAACACCTACCTCATAATAACACCCTCAACATTACCTCAACATTACCTCAACATATGCTGAACACCTGATGAACAGCAACCACACTTACAGCAATATTGAAAACAATCTACAAATATTACACATAGTAAAGAAGGGAAGAACAATGAACATCGTGGAGGAGTATGCTATTTATAAACAATGGAAAAAAGACTCGGACTCCCTTCTAAATGACAAACAACATTTCGCTTCCAACTGTATCTATGATACTATATACACAATTGATAATCAAAGGTAACCACACAAGACCAAGGTTATAGGAGATAACGTCAGAAGAACTCCTAATCAGTCATTCAAGAGCATTAGAAGTTGTAGGATGTGGCCACATCAAGGAAAAATAACTTTTTATTTTTATTTTTACAATAAAACAAGAACCAACCTGGTTTACTATTTTGTGTGTGTGTGTGTTTTTATATACAAACAAGTTTTGTGTTGTGAACGTGTTTTTAGTTTGTTTACGTGTGCTAAGCCTGATGATGCCTTATGTTGAGGCGAAACAGCTGTAGCTACTATTAAGAATAATGAACTACTTTTGACATTAAGGTATGTTAACTAATTAAATATATCAGTAGTTCGGAAGGCAATATGGAAATAATAAATAATATTATTTTGTATGTTCATGAAACTTTGAAATGGTTTTTAACTTTTTTTTAAATAAGATGGTTTTTTTTATTATTATTTTCATTAAGATATTTAACTCGACGATACTGAGAACATTTAGTTTTACCAAAAGCAAATTTGATGCTCTTCTAAATATATTATTAATGTCTGTGAAGTCAAAATAATTTATTGATAGACGGTAAGAAACTATATAGCTACAGGTTTTTATAAAGATGTTTTTAAGGTTGAAATTATAGATAAAATTTTATATGTGTTAAAATGGGGCAAGGTTATAATTATCTAAAGTTATTAATTTAGATTAACCATAGAAATACATTTTGTTTATTTATAAAATGAAGTATGATTTTTAAATTGTTAAGTTAAGTTGTAGTTCTGACACGAGAGAGAAGTAGTGAACAAATATATGAGCTGTTTTATTGAGATAATCCTATTTATATTTTGTACTATATACTGTCAATTGGAATATTTGTCTATACTGTAGAAATATCTTTTATATAATGTTAATTGGTTTACATGTTTAAATATCTTGGAATTGTTGTATTTTTGTAAACATAATGTAATTTAGTCATGAACCAAATTGAATCATAGATAAAAACCACCTACTACAATGTAATAAACATGATCAAGACCAAAGACGACCGAAGAATATTAACAAGTTATATTGGGATGGAAGAAGACATGGAGTGAATTCAAACGTTGCCATAAGAAACACGTATGTAATGTAGTAAAACATGGCTAGTGTTGGAAATTAGGCTACTTTTAGTTGGAATATAGTCCAAGTTCTTTTTAAGAAGCCAGTATGACAACAATTATTGTGACAGACCTGGAAAAATGATGAAATTGCTTACCTTGCAAGCAGTGCAGATGTCATTGATGCTACAATGAAATATAAACCCTTGGGTGGGAGGAATCTTAGTCAGTGGGCCAAGATTGATCAAGTGAAGGTGCTGCAGGAATTTTTGAAGATAGACAGACGGACTTGGCGAGTAAGAGCTTCTTGGGAGAATAATTCTTGAAGATAGACAGACGGACTTGGCGAGTAAGAGCTTCTTGGGAGAATAATTCTTGAAGATAGACAGACGGACTTGGCGAGTAAGAGCTTCTTGGGAGAATAATTCTTGAAGATAGACAGACAGACTTGGCGAGTAAGAGCTTCTTGGGAGAATAATTCTTGAAGATAGCCAGACGGACTTGGCGAGTAAGAGCTTCTTGGGAGAATAATTCTTGAAGATAGACAGACGGACTTAGCGAGTAAGAGCTTCTTGGGAGAATAATTCTTGAAGATAGACAGACGGACTTGGCGAGTAAGAGCTTCTTGGGAGAATAATTCTTGAAGATAGTCAGGCGGACTTGGCAAGTAAGAGCTTCTTGGGAGAATAATTCTAGAAGATAGATAGACGGACTTGGCGAGTAAGAGGTTCTTGGGAGAATAATTCTTGAAGATAGTCAGGCGGACTTGGCGAGTAAGAGCTTCTTGGGAGAATAATTCTTGAAGATAGACAGACGGACTTGGCGAGTAAGAGCTTCTTGGGAGAATAATTCTTGAATATAGTCAGGCGGACTTGGCGAGTAAGAGCTTCTTGGGAGAATAATTCTTGAAGATAGACAGACGGACTAGGCGAGTAAGAGCTTCTTGGGAGAATAATTCTTGAAGATAGTCAGGCGGACTTGGCGAGTAAGAGCTTCTTGGGGGAATAATTCTTGAAGATAGACAGACGGACTTGGCGAGTAAGAGCTTCTTGGGAGAATAATTCTTGAAGATAGTCAGGCGGACTTGGCGAGTAAGAGCTTCTTGGGAGAATAATTCTTGAAGATAGTCAGGCGGACTTGGCGAGTAAGAGCTTCTTGGGAGAATAATTCTTGAAGATAGCCAGACGGACTTGTCGAGTAAGAGCTTCTTGGGAGAATAATTCTTGAAGATAGCCAGACGGACTTGTCGAGTAAGAGCTTCTTGTGAGAATAATTCTTGAAGATAGTCAGGCGGACTTGGCGAGTAAGAGCTTCTTGGGAGAATAATTCTTGTAGATAGCCAGACGGACTTGTCGAGTAAGAGCTTCCTAGGAGAATTGAGACTTCAGACGACTATCCATAAGAGTGGCAAGCGGAGTGAGCAAACTTTGTTTATAAACCTTGTAATTATTTCAGATACAAGTCTATATAAATTATAATGTAGAATCAGATCTGTGAGTCACAACAATTAGAGTCAATCTGGATTAAAAGTATTAATAAGAATATTGTAGCATTGTAACAAGATAGGAAATGGTTATTCTTGTTAATAAAGGTTAATTGAATACTGAACCATTTGATTATATTTAAAATAATGAACCCAGGCAGTTTAAAAGGAACCAATCCTTACACTAGTAGAAAGTTAGTTAATATCTGTAATATATATTATATATTTATTAAATAGATGGTTAATTTAAATCTGGCTAGGCCAAACGGTTATTTAATTTCTTCAGGGTTAATTTTTGTTTTTTATATTGTCAATGATTTTCTGGTGAGTTTTATTTATTTTGTTTATTATTTAAATGAATCATATTAGACTACTACATATTCAACGTATATATTTTATTTAAAGGAGGAAATACTTATACAAAGAGAAAAAAAAATTAAATTTAACTTACTTAGGTAGTTTTATATGTAAATTAGTATAGAGGGCATAAACACATTATAAACATTAATTTGGTGCTTGCAGGCTAAATGGAAATGTGGTAAACATTTGACTTGACTTTGGGATTAAAAATAGGAACTAAATTATTAAATGCAGTATCAAATTAAGGGTAAAATTTGTCTTTTAAAAGTACTGTAGAGGTACTTTGCCATTTATTATAATTATTTATACGATACATTTAAAGGGTATTAATTAATATGTGGGTATTAGTATAATTGTTATGTATGGTTGCTGAGTAACTTGTTTTCTTTTTAAATCGTATGTATACAAAATGCTGTAAAATAAAATATAAACATTTTTAAATCATTAAATTTTTGTAAAAAATTGTTTATAATTTGTGCATAGTAAGCCATGGAGTACGCTGTGGAGTATGCCGAACATACCCAATTGTTGGATTACGATACAGGTGTTTGCGATGTTTGACATATGATCAGTGTCAATCTTGTTTCTTTCATGGCCGTCTCAGCAAGCGACACAAACTGAAACATCCTATGCAAGAATACTGTTGGGAGGTGAGTTTGTAGCAACTAACATTGTAACCATTCTACTTCCTCTGGTCGCAAAACAATTGATTATTGATTTTTTTAAATTAATTATTTTACTTGAAATACAAAAGAGAGAGATAGCTATAACCTCATCTTGAGGTGCCAAATTGAAATACAATGTGTATTCACTAAAAGAAAAGCTAAATGTTTAAAATTCAGATATCAATTTAAAATTAGTCTAAATAAAAAAATTAAAATCACATGAGAACACATTAAAGTTTTAGCTTTGCCACAATAAATAAGTATTATTTAAGAACAAGTAACTTAAATATATATTTAAGTTACTTTATTGAGTTATAAATCATATAACTCAATATTCGAATGAAAAAGAAAATTAACTTTGAATATTATATACAATTTATTTTAATTAGTCTCTCAGTTCACTAATTTAAGGACACATATTATTAAAGTTCTTATTTTATTAGAATCGGTTGTCCAGTTTTTTCCATAAATATTGTCTCTATCAACTTAAATTAATTTTTTTTTATATACACAAAAAAAGCTGAACTAGTCTTTCCTTAAGGAAATACTCTTATCTCTGGGTTGTTTAGGGTTGGTGCCGGCTTTTTCTAAATTTTATGGATAATACATATATAAATAATAAATTAACATAATTTTGACTAAGTCCCTAATATCTTAATCTTACAAGGATAATATCAAAAGAATTGCGTGTATTGAAGTATCAATGAAATGTCTATTTTATCTTACAAGTCAGAATTGAATTTTAATTGTCTATATCAAGTTTAAATATTATATTTTCAAATAATTAACTCCACGTATATTTGAAAATCCTTGAGCAAGGATTAAGAATTGTATCTGTTAATTAAGTATAAATAGGATAAGGAAATATGGTTTGATCTCACCCAACTATTTCTTCAAATTTTCATTTAAAGTTTCTTTATTATTTTGTAGGATTCGGACTAAAACACAGTGTAATAACCCACACTATTTAAGGGTTCTTCTGGTACTGTTTTATTAGACGTAACATGATGATTACTTGGCAAAATCTGTTTCAATTCTTCTTGTGAAGGAAAGCGTCCTATCAGTTCAGAAGACGCCAACAATAATCCCTTTACTTCAAGAGTAGTATTCCCAAGCTTTAAATTGTCCGCCTCTTGAATCATGTGGTCTTTTGTGTGTGTGTGTGTGTGTGTGTGTGTGCGTGCGCGCACGTGCGTGTTGTATAGTAATTGAAATATCTGGACAATTATTTATTAATTGTTTCTCTGAGGTTTATAATTTTTATTTAATTTGGAAGAATGGGACTCTAGGATGCTAAATAAATTACATTAGATTAATGAAAAAACAAATACAGTGGACTCCCGATTATCCGTGAGTGGTTGATCCGTGAAGCGGATTATCCATGAGTCTGTCGGAAAAAATAAGTAAAATAATTTATGACTCTCGTTACCTGTTTAATTCGGGTAACAACCAGTAAAACTACGATAACGAAGTTGTGCAGTAGAGATAAGTTTACTGTCTAGAGTGGTTGAACTGTGACGCTAATGAGCTGGGATCCGAGCGACTGACAGACCATGAAAAAGCAGACTAAGCAAGAGGGGCGAACGAAGAGCAAATGTATTACTTTTTAGATGTATTAGATTCCTTTCTATCCATTAATAACTTTAGTTTCTTCCAATAAATTCTTGTTTTCTTACAACCCTCACGATTCTGCAGTACCTTGTCTATGATTTTCATGCTAAAGTTTTCTAAGTGGTATTTTAAAGTTTGGATATTTCTTTTCAGAGGTCGAATCATGGTTGTTTAATCATTTTCCTATAATGAACTGTTTAATTTGGAATAAATTTGAGGTGGGAAACATGTCTTTATATGTCGAGAAATAATTTTAATTTCCAATTTTCTTATTAAATTCCTAGGCCTACCAGTTTATGATTGAATATTGAATTGGAGTTGATTGTATTGTTCGCTAGATCTCGTGTATGTCGCTCAGGGTGTGAATTCATTGGAGGAGTGTACTAGGGGTATGCAAGTCTGAGTTTTTTAATTCATGTCTAGCTCGATTCCAGCCTCGGGTATATCAAATTGAGCTCTAACTTCATTTGAGCTCGAGCTTTTACCAAGCTCAACCCGTTAACGAGTTCAAGCTTAAAAACTGAGTTTAAACTTTTAGCGAGCTTGAGCTGTATCAAGCACAATTTTTGTTTTGTGCTTTCGCTAAATCTTTTGTTTTGAAATGGAAAATAGGAAAGGCGTGGTAGCTGTGTAAATAGACACTTTTCATCCAACAAAAGATACAAATTTCCTGTGGAATAAAATAAAATTACAAACTCTCACATATTTTCTTAACAATTGCATATTTTATTAAAGACTAATAATTATTATAGTTTCAGTATATTATTATAAGTCTTCGAATCTTTATTTGAGGTATATTTTTACCTTGTTTCTACTACAGTTTCGGTTATTCGCCCATCAGGAAAATTAATAAACAATTAAATGTACATAAACATACAAAGTACATTTCACTCCACGCTGAGGTCATTTAAAGATTTTAATCATGTTACTTTAACTCATCTCTTTTGAAATTTGTAAAAATAATGGTTAAATAATAACGTTGGTGAGTCAAATTACACTCACACAAATCTGAGGTGTCGAAAATTAAATTTTTTTTTTAAGCTCTACTCGTAAACAAGCTGAGATTATATTTTTATCAAAAATATTGAATTAAATACTTTTAATCATTGTGAAATCAAATAACAGGATTTTTTTTTTTATTATTTACTAAGTATAATATGAATACAATACATAACATTCAATGATGAGTTAATAGTCTTTGATTTATATACATAAGTTAAATGTATTGTCTTATCTCGGGGAGAGGATTAAGCGTGTAGGCACTTTCCACGGTCACTAAAATAATCATATGAGATGATTCTTAATTATAATGTTAATAGTTTATAAATATTGAAAAATCAATTTTTGATTAAGAAATTCAACTAAATATCTTAGGTTATTCAAATGATAAAAAATGGAATGAAGACATATGAAGTTCATCATTCGGATGAACGTTATGATTCACTAAATATTGTCTTATTAAGTTTATTGATTACTAGGTTTATATTTATCTTTGCATTATATCTTATTCAGTTTATTGGTCAACAAGATTATATCTGCATGTGTGTGTATATATATATATATATATATGTGTGTGTGTGTGTTAGAATTTAATAGGGCTCATAGCCTATTAGATGGGTTAGATTTTGTATGGACAGGAGATAGGCTTACCTTGGAAAGTGGTCCTTAGTATTACCTAATAGTACACAAGTAAGAAAACCACATAAAAAACACTAAAGTTTTGAAATATTTCGTAAACACTGTTCACATTCTCAATCAGTAGAGTTAAGAAGAAGACTGAATTGTTTTGATCACTTTACTTAACTCTACTGATTGAGAATGTGAACAGTGTTTACGAAATATTTCAAAACTTTAGTATTTTATTGTATGGTTTTCTTACTTGTGTACTATTAGGTAATACCAAGGACCACTTTCCAAGGTAAGTCTGTCTCCTGTCCATACAAAATCTAACCAATTATATATATATATATATATATATATATATATATATATAGTTCAAGTTCATAGTAGAAACTGGTTAAATCGCTTAAGCTAGGCTTATGATAAAGGATAGTATCGGATTGGTCTCACCAATTGGTAGGATAACTGAATCAGGTTTCGGGTAATATTGGTCAGAAGTCTTCAATCTTCCCTTGTAACAGGTCAGTTTTGGTTATTTTTATAGGTTTCACTTCGTCTGGTTCCAAAATAACTCACTTTTCTGCTGAATATTTTCCGGATTGTTTTATACGTCTGGATGAATCCACATTTTTTCTAACAATGGCTATATTAAAACCAGCATGCTCTTGGGTCAGATTCTGGACGACACTGCCTTGAAAATTTCACTTTTCACTGCACTTTCACTGCATTTCACTGATTTAGTTCATAAAAGTGATGTTTATAATGATAAATAAAAAATGCTGATTTTGGACTTAACCCTCCAACTGGTGTATGTTAATAATTCTTCGCTTGTTTAAAAATTAATAAAATATATTATTTGTATACAAAACCTAACTTATAAGACATCATTTTTCTCAGAAAGATACACAGGATTCATCTATGTAATAAAAAAAATTTTTTGAAACGGTTTTGGAGTAAGTATGTTACATGTCAAAAACGAAGTTATCATTTTTCAGAAAAAACCTCTATCATCCAAAATCAAAAGCTTACCACCTTTTTCTAAGATATACAAAAGTTTTATGTAATATTTATCAATATATTTAGGGGGGGGGGAAATTTGTTACATTTTCAAAAAAACAAAACATGGTTTACGGAAAAAAGGAATTTGGTCATTTTATTTTCAACAATTTACCAAAAATAGTAATATATATTTTATACAAGAGTACTATATATCATTATGTTCAGAAAGGTGCGTAGAATGTAGGTGTGTAGTGAAAAAAATGTTAGATGTATCACATTTGGAGTTTTTTGGTCCAATACCAAAAAATCGAAGAGTAACGGAGCAGAAATTTCACAGAAATGGTAATCAATAACATACTAATAGATTTTTTGGAATTTTTTCAACGATTACTAAAGATTTGTAATATATTTGTGAATATATTTAGGGGTAATAAAATAATTTGTTACAGTTTCAAAATAAAAATACCGAGTTACTAAAAAGGTAACTTTCACAAGTGAGGTTAGGTTTGAACTCTCAACATTTAGGCGTAATTAGTAACTTTCTAAAGCTAGGCCTAAGACAAAATCATTAGATTTCACTAAGACAATATACTTTACAAAGAATAACACACATATTCACTTGTATAATCATATAAAACACTCAATATAAGAAAATTTGCTTATAGCCTAAATTAACAACATACCTCTTAGGTTATCCCAAATATAAACTGTTTACAATCTAGAAATTCACTCAAAAACATAAACTTTAGATATAAAAACACATATATTGTAACTTGTATACAAAATTTATATACAATTTGTATACACAAACCTTCAAAATAACAAAAATCTAATCCCAAAACCAATATTCGCTACGTCATTTTTACAGTTTTTACGTCACACAATTGCTACGTTTGGACATCAAAACAAAACCTTAGTAAGTATTTGCCTATATCAAGTGGTACCTACTTATAGAATGAAATTTCCTCTACAACATACTGTAAAGTTCGATTACAAAAATTCACTTCAGTAATCGATTATGCCATTTCGTTAACTGCACCGAATGCCAATTGAATTTCGTGCCGTCAGGTTTCTTCTATGGTCAAGTAGAAATATCTCTGGATCTGTGAGACGCAGAAAAATTTGTAATCTACGGTTTGAAAGAGAAAGATGTGATCTATAGAACAGTGTTTTGGTCAACCCGTTTGACAGAAATATAGATTTGTAATCAAATCGGGAAAAATAGCGTCGCGTTTACGAAAAGGCGCAGAGTTGAAATTTACAATTTTACGCATCAAAAATATGCGAACTTCTCACCAATTTTTGGAATATTATTTATAACGTTTTGTGGTATTTATTTATTTTTTTTGCATGATTATGCATCTACGGAACATTAGCTTCCCAACGGTATTTTATTTATTGCGATAGGACAATTTTAAGTGGGCGTAATGTTGAATTGCAAAATACGTGTTTTATAGTTGGTGAAGTCATACATGACAGATGTCGCGACCACTTTTAAGGCAAAAAGTGGTCGCATACCAGCCCTAGGGTTAAACGTTATTTCTGTCTAATGATAATTTGAATACGTACTTTAATTCCTATCAGTTTTAAACTTCTTTATATATATATATATATATATATATATATATATATATATTTATATTTAAAATATTTATTTAAATTGCATTTATATGTTGGTCAGTGAGATATAAGTATTTGAACTAGCTTTTACAATATTATGATCGCTAACCAATCAGTGATGAGCGGGCGGGCGTGGCTTTTGGAGTGACGTCACGTCCGATAATGGATTATATTGTAATTATAATCGACATTGCCCACTTTCAAACGATCAAAACAAATTGTTCAGAATTTTCTAGGATATTCGAGGTGAGCATTTCTCTAGGATATTTAGTTGGGAATTTGATGGTACTTCTCAAATTTCTCTTAGTGGTCTCGTTGATTTGTAATTTCCTATAAGCCGAAGCTATGTCGAGGTTTCTTTGTTAACAGAAACTGATTTATCATGGGTTTCAATGTCGGATATCTTTCGTTTACGGTCGAACTATAATTTGAGGTTTTTAGTATAGCATTGACTGTTAAAATGTGATTAATTTTTAGTTTGGCCTAGATCTGGTAGATGTAGGCTATTTGTTTACTTGTCTGTAAAAATTGTTTTATTCAGTCGTTTGTAGGTCGAGTGATGTCATCTACATTTGAGCTTCGTATTCTCGCCAATATATGTCGGGAGCGATAGTTTTCTTGCATTTGTTTTATTTGAATGATTATGATAATTTTGAATTATTGCAATGTGAAAGAACCACGCATTATACCGAGAATGTACAGGTATATTTAATAATATAAATTAAATTTGATAATTTTCCCCAGAAAGTTTTTTAAATTTATTTTTTATTTCAAAGCGAATATTTATTCAAGATCGTAACTGTGGTACCTTGTAAGCATATTTACAGCTGTTTTCGGCTCCTGTTAGGCAATGCTGATTACAGTTTTGTTTCTAGTGAAGGTTGAAGTCTAGTTGATGTCAGCTAGCAGTCCTCAGTTACGTTGAAATCGGTTGTGCTGTTGTTAAAGTTGAATGGTTGCAGATTGAAGATCTTGTAGTCGAGAAGTTTAAAGATGAAGTCCAAGTTTGAATCAGTGTGGTTGTTTGTTGTATCTTGCTATACCATTTGAAATGCCAGGTCGCTTCCAATAAAACAATCGGTATATTGCTGATCACATAAAGATGATTGTAGATGACTCCCCTCCTGGTGCTAGTTAGAGTTGTTCTCCTACTAAGAGCTAGATAAAGAGTTGTTTTCCTTCTAGGAGCTGGATCAAGACTCCTTCTCATTCTACAATCTGAATCAAGACTGAAGAAAAGTTCTGTTGAAATGGACCTCCAAAACTTTTTCCCTGTTCCACGGTACCAATTTCTATGAACATTTCCCTTTGATTTGTGATGTTTAAAGTTGATTAATTTGGTTTATTTTTTCAAGATTTCACTTTAGTTAGGCCTAGTTTTTATTATAACCCTTTTGGTTATTTTATTGTTCGTTTTACTTTAATTAGTTGTTGATTAACTAATTATTGTTTAGTTTATTTGTACATAGTGTAAGGCCCTTCTTTTAAATTTAGGTTTTTGGGTGTTTACACCTTTGTAAGATTTTGGCTTATTTTTAATTATGTAAGCCTTTAGAATTTAAACTTATATTTAGACTTTACCTTAATCTTTGGGGGCTCCACCAGACTCTTGAAACGAGTCTAAATTTTGCTTAGCTTGTGAGGCACTCCAAAAGAACTACTAGGTTTTCAATAATTACAGAGACATGCTATGTGAAATATCTAAGTATATTGATAAATCATTTAAATTTTGTTTTATAATACTTCTTCTACAATGCAATGTGAACACATTCAACATCTACCCTAAAATTAAATTACAAAACGTAAACCCTCAAATAAGCTTCTATCATTAATTTAACTCCCAACTATACATTAAAATTCTTTCGTTATACAACAATAAATGTTAGTTCTAATCTTATTTATCTATTTTACACTATTTAAATAAAATACATCCCTTAACATCTTATCCTTTAATTTATTCTTCAATAGCTATTAATCAAACAAAGGTTATGCTCCCAATTGCTTTTTGCTTAATGCTGGCAGCTAATTCTTATGACACAAAACCTTTTAAAATTTTAATTTACTTTAATCTGACATTTATTGTTTATGAAATCTGGTATTTGATTTAATTACAATTTAATCACAGAGATCTGTCTTCCAATTACATATTACAAATATTACATTTTACTTACATAATACTCTCTCTCCTTTCTTTAGACACTGCCCCCTTTTATATATATATATATATATATATATATATATATTTGAACCTTATTATTATACTACACTTTTATATATTTGAACCCTTTTATGACACTACACTATACTTTTACTCTTTACGCGGACACTCCCGTTTTCACTTTGATGTTGAGTTTTATTTTAAAGACTGACTTTTACTTAAACAATGAAAGACTTATTTACTTTTAATATGATAGAATGATTAGTTTTGTTATACACTTTTAATTTCGAATAAATTATTTAATAACTTTGGTGACCTTTTGATGACATATTTTAGGTGTTATTCTTTAGAGAGATGGCGATAGACAGACCGCGTTTTTTAGAGAAACGTTTCCCACTTCTTTTCTCTCCTTTCTTCTGATTGGATCATTTAGATTTATTTGAATTTTAAATGGTTCTGATTGGTTTTTGTATTTTGCACAATCTTGCAGACATTCTGGTTGTCATTAATATAGCTTCCTTGGGAAACTGTTCAACTGCAGGCCTCTTGTTTTATGAAATTCAATCTAACACATATGTTTGTACATTCGCTAGTCGACTGTATTCTCGCTAAGTTTATCTTACATATAAATTTTATTAAAACTTCTTTTGTTTGAATTTCTTCCCATAATTATTATTTTTGATTATTATTTATTGATTTTTTTGTTTAATTGTTATTAAATACGGGTGTTTCCAACAACTCTTACAATGGGCTGCCAGCACTGCTTTTGCAAAATCCAAACACTTGACTCCTCCCCTATTGTGTGGTAGGGGTTGCTGCAGGTTGATTACTGTAAAGTCTGTTTTCTGGAATTTAATTTGTAAACTTTCTTGAAAATTCCCATATCTCTGGTTCTAACAGGAATTCTGGAAATCTGTAAATGTCATTTTGTTCCTCTTGACTTCTGGATTCCATACAACTTTGATTTAAAGTTGTAGGATGATAACTTTCTAAGATGTACCCTTTTTCGTTTTTCGTGATTTTTTCTTTGACCAACTTTTGATCGGTTCGGAATTTCTTAATTCTTCTTTTTGGTTTTTATAGCCTTTGCCTTAGAAATGAAGGAATACTTTACGTTTTTCATTTATTTTCATTTTCTTATAAGTTATTCATTGTTGAACTTTGTCGATTTTTCGATGGTCAAACCCCCCCCCCCCCAATTAATTATATATGTACTTATTTTGGTATCAATATATTATGTCACATATCCTTAACCTATTTCCATTATAAAAATTTTAACTTATTATCTAGACAAAATTTTAGTTTTTTGTCTATGCATGTTTTTTGCAATAACTATTAAACTATTCGGGTTAATAAATATTTTCTTGTATTTCCTATGCTGACCAGTTATTCTGTATCATAATATGCTTTTATATTCAAAATTTAAACAATTTAAAATTTAACATAGGAGATTGCAGGTGAATAATTTTTGTAACAAGTTGAATCAAATTATTTTATCCAATCTGGACCTGTAATGTCACTTGACCAACAACTCAGTTGTTATCTTTTGACCTGTAGAATCCTGTCCATCTACTAGTCTCTCACCCCACTTCCCTTACGCTTTGGATGTTGCATTTATTAATGAAATTGACAAAACTTTTATAATTCTACTTTTCTTCATATTAAACTATCCTTTTCTGTACACATTATTAATTATTTATGGATATTACTATTTATTTATGTATTCTTGCTATTTATTATATTTTAACTAAAATTTTATATTTTACAAAAAAATTTGTTTTTGGAACGATTTTGGTGAAAACCCCAAACCGTTTCAATATCCTCTCCTTAAAAAACACAAATTTGGAACAAATTTTTGTTCTATCAATTTTAACAATTTATACACATTTTTAAACATTATCTACCACTATTACACAATTTATTTCTTAACCTATACAAATTTACATATTTTGACTCAACATTACATATTACCATTTTATTAATTTCCAAATTTATTTTTGGAAACATGGCTTTGTTCTTTGCACTTTTTCACTACCTGTAAACACTTTAAACAAATTAAATCACACATTTTCACTGGAATATAAATATGTTCAAATTAGTTAACCACCCTTACTAAATTGAATATAATATTCGCCTTGTAAACTTTATACTATCCCCCAATACTATAACTAAATAATTATACAATATCAGTGACAATACAAAGGTTAAAATGGTTAGATGTTCTGTGAAGAATTCGTCCTTGAACCCATCTGGTTGTTGGAAGGTATTGTTTACTTCCTGTTTCTGGACTTTTAAATGAGGTGGCGTTGAATTGAGCATTGGAATGCGACATATTGTCCTACATCCATCCAGAGTTCTTTAACTAACCCACATTCATTCACTCAGCTGTTTCCTTGTCCGTGTTACAGTCAGGCGGTTTATTTTCTGTTGCAATTTATTCTTAGAATTTTCATTTTTACTATAGGTTTACAGAAATTTTTCTTCGTTTCTAATTTATTTTTCATTTTAAATTTAACTAGTGATTTGTTTATTCCTTCTTTATAATTTCCAATTTTATTTTTTGTGAATAATCTGTCTTGATCCAATTGAGAATTATTTTGATTAAAGACTACTGGGTGTTTGAAATTTCGCGCGTTGACTTTCTTACTAATTATTATTTCTCCTTTATTTTTCGACGATACATTTTCTACTTTAGTATGTATTATAGGCTGTGCCTCATTTTCATTTTCTCCGCCCTTTTTTGGCACTTCTTCATTTCCTTTAATTCATTTATTATTTATCCTCTCCTTAAACTCCTCTCCTTTGGCTATTACCCGTAGTTTCTTTCTTTCTCCTCTCTCATGGTCATTAAATTGCTTATCACTTCTCCTTCTGTCACTTTTGATTTTCGTCATGTTCGGCTTCTTGTCACATTCTAGGTAGTCACGTTTGGTTGTTGTCATGTCTGGATTTC
This sequence comes from Aphrophora alni, assembly GCA_963513935.1. Lineage (NCBI taxonomy): Eukaryota > Metazoa > Arthropoda > Insecta > Hemiptera > Aphrophoridae > Aphrophora > Aphrophora alni. Next base: position 59,026,394 of record OY740770.1, on the reverse strand, counting down.
TTGTTTTTACACTTGCTTTCGCAAGAAACGTTAAAGCCCCATTCTCTCGCTTTGACGAATTTGGGTCACCTATTTGAGTCATTGGTATGTTGTTTGACTCGTTCTTATTACCCAATCTTATTTTTGAAAATCCTTTACTATATTTTCATCACCTATAATAAATTGTATGAACCGCCGATCCATATTTATCCTTGCTTTGAATTCATACAATATATTACATCCCATTATTAGCTTGCTATTTAGATTAGGCACAATTAAACATTGAAATTCCATTAATTTATTTTCAATTTTGACACTAATTAATGCCTGTTTACTGACCCGTTGCTTCTTATTTTTTATTGCCGTTACGATCTGTACATTTATTACCGGCAATTCTCTCACTCTCATTCCCCCTTCTTTCAATTCATTATAATATTTTTCTTGGATAAGAGACCACTGAGCTCCAGTGTCAATGTCCATGTTTACATTTTTTCCTTCTATTTTTACTTCGATGATTGGACACTGTTAGGAACGACTCCTCTAAACTGCCTGGGTTCTTTCTTTTAATCAAAACAGTGGTTCAACGTTTTATTAATTTTTATTATTAACACAAATTTATATCTATCTTTCTTATGATTTTTTTTACAACACAAAAAGAATACACAGTTATAGAATGGTGGGATCAAAACACGTTATTAACTCTAATACAAATATCCACAATTATATAAACAATGTTCAAAACTACATATACATCTCTATTACAAATATCCACAATCATATAAACATGTTCAAAACTAAATATGCATCACACAAAACCCAGAAGTATTCCAACTATTATTACGTTGTTTAATTGAAATTACTGATATTACAAGTGCCTTTATATATCAATGCTTCCTCACCTTGTAATGTCTCAAATTCAGCCAATCCCCTTTTGTTCTTCCGTTTGTATTCAAACTTCCTGGGCTGTCTTCCACCACGGCTAGCGACGCAGCCGGTATCTTCTAACCTCCAAAAGATCCCCTCCACATTGTGCCGGCTGCTTATATATGTTTTATCGCTCGTGGTGTTCTACTTTCGATGCAAGTCAAGCATTTCAACACTTTTTTAATTCTTTCGCAATAGTTGGGCCATTCTGAGTATCGTATGATTTTATTATACTAAAATGAAATAATTATAAGTTAACCTAAAATTAAATTAAATATATTCCTAACAACATTTATGGGACATTACATTATTTATTAATTCGCTTTCAGTTTCTTCCATTAAGTCGTCCCTAATTGCAAAATTTAAATTATTTAACTGTATTAACTCTTTATTTACATTATTTACTTCTCCTTCATTTATGTTATTATTATTATTGGTTTTATTATTATTTATTAATTGTTCCGCGATCCCATTCCTTCTGACTTTAGAATTATTTAATTTTAATTGTAACTTATTGCTTTGTTTTGGGATCTCTTTATTCAGTTTTTTGACTTTTGAGGAGGATTTCTTTGATTTGATGGACCTGGGTTTTATGGAGCTTGAGGTTGTGGTTTTTCAGGGTAGCGATCATAGGATCTTCGGGTAAGGTTAGGATTAGGGTTAATCTTATACGGCCTATTTGGTCTATTACCCGTTGAATTTCAACGTGGTCAGTTACCTAATGGAGGGTTAAAGAAGAAATGGGCTAAATTGAAAGTTATAAACTTGTATAACCTATAAAGTTATAATGGGGAAAATACCTCTATATATTCTAAAACCAGAAGCTCAGACATTTAATAGTTCTAAATTAAAATTATAACATGTATTATTTCAAACCCAAAAATCGCTTCTACAGTTTAGCCGTATCGTAAGTAAACCCTCAATGTCAATAAATGATTCTACAATGTAACCAAGTGTAGATATTTACTTGTTTATTCTCAAAATTTGGAGTGAACTAGGGGTTAATCCCAAAAGGTAATATAATGGGTTGTGGGTCAAAAGTGGTCAGTGATCTAGGTTAAAACCGTACAGTCTCAGGTAAGGTGTACACACAATTCTTCTTCCTGGTCTCTCTGTCTGTAGTGTGTTATGTATATATATAATGCATATAAAAGATATACTACATTAGAATACAAATACACTAGACAGACAGAAGAAGAGGTGTATGCATTGTATTGCTACAAGCTGTTACCCCAGTACAACCCACAATATAATGGATGAGTTGAGCAATACAATGGAATTATTTTGAAACGTAGAAAGCTTGCATTTAAAACAAAAGCTTTCTCAATTGGGAACAGTCCTTGTAGACTCTTTATATTCTATAAGATCACTATTTGTATTAAACAAATGTAACACCCCCATGAGCAGATGTGTACTCATCCTTCTTTTATCATTAAATGGCAATTCTTTACCCTCTCAGTTAACTATGCTTGGCACTGCACTCATGAGATGACATAACCATACTACTTATGTATGACCCGATACAAACAAAATATCCTTTATCTTGACCTAATTTTAATCTCAGTGCAGCTTCAGAGAATGTCTTATGGAAAGATCAAGATCACCAGTTGCAAGAAGTACAAACAGCAGAATCCTACGATGAAATTTCTTATAGTGAATCACTAATTATAGATCAGGTAGATGACCATAAAATCCAACTTCATACTTTAACCAGAAAAAGAAAACAATCCAAATACTTTAAAGGTTATATTTTATGACTTGAAAGAGAGGGAGAGGAGAATGTGATGTTTAATCAAATAGGTTACTACAAAACCCAGCTGATTTAGGGTTCCTTTTACATAAAAACTGTTAAAGCTGATAACACATTTAAAGAATTTTTCTCCATGTAATAATTCAGAACATCTAACTACCTGAATATTTGTTATTTTTTGAAAAGGTATTGTATTTACTACAGAAGATCTAACTTAACCGGCAAGGATATTTATATATGTCTTTGATATTATGATTAATTGTGTGGGTGGAGATGTGGAAAGTTTCATAGACAACTCTTCCTCTTGCTTGTTTATGGCTTTAAATGACTAAGCTCATATAATACAGTGAGGCAATTAAGGCATTGTTATTGGAGCATTTCTAATTTCCTCACTGATCCTATAAAATTGAGATAATGGCTCAATGGTTTCGTTACTCAAAGTTGTATCTGTAAACAACAGAAGATTATGACTAGTTCATTTGAATTTATATCTAAGAGAAGCCCCATAGCATACAATAATAATGTGAGACTTCAATATGTAAGTCGATCTAATCTAGTTTTGTCGGTTCGGTTCAGAATGCGCTAGTGTAGGACGAGTTGGAGTATACAATAAAGCATGGTGTCCTTGAAGTTTTTAAAAGTGGGCCATTAAATGGCAGTACTACAGTCTCTAATTTTGTACTTACAAACCATAATTTGTCATATCTATGTTAGAGATGTTATATCTATTTTGTATGTAAAACCAATGATTCTAGTCACTGAAATTTTGTCTTGTTAAAAATAAATATATTTTTATAGAAATCAATGTAATAAATGTATTTTATAAAAATTTATTTTAAACCATCTATAATAATGTTTGAAGTTGGTGTCTCAGAACTTATTGTAAAGTTGTATTGTACAGACTACTACAGGACAAGCTACGGTGGCATTTCTAAAAGCATTGGTGAATAGACTGTGTGGTAATACTTCAAGACTACAGTATCTTCCTGTACAGCCAAATACTAGTGAATACGGGTAAGCAGTATGATGTGTAAATATAAAGAGTATTTGGATTTTTAAAATTCTTATAAAATGATGACATTTTTAGCAATCATTGTGTATAAATAAATGTTGAGATTCACTTGTTAGATAATATTAGATAGAATAAAACTCGAACACAAGTTCTCACAAAAATTATTATGTTTACTTAATCAAACACGTTATAGTTTAGCTATTGTAGCTAATATATTACTGAGGATGGCGACTTTGTTATTGAAACGTGTTTATTTAAGTAAACATAACTTTTGTGAGAACTTGTGATCAAATTTTATTCTATCTAGCCATTATGTGTGTATTTTTTATTTACAATTATTTTGTAATTTTATTGTTTTCAAAAGACCAATACATACTGTAAATACTATTTGCATCAATATATCAATAATCTGATCTGGTATCATGAGGTTTAAAAAATGTCTACAATCTTTGTAAATGGTGTGATATGCACTTTTTGAATTTTTGAATATGAGATGGAAAGTCACGGTAAAATGAATGTCATTGGTTTAAAATGAAAACGGAAAAGCTAATGATGTTAAGTGAAAATAGGCTTTATTGCTGTTTCTAGAATGACGAGATAGATCAAAATAAATTCCCAAAAAATGTATTTATATTGATAGTAATATTTAGTTTTAAGATAAGCTTAGTTTTTGAGTGAAAATTTATATAAATAAAGTTAAAATACTTGTTGTCATGTGATTATGGGTTTGAGGCTATAATCACATGATTAAGAGGTGATATCCAGAACCTGAAAGCATGCAAGCGGTCGGTTAATGAGACCAGTCTTAGAACAGTCTTAGAGGAGAAAAAGTGTTAAAAAAGTTGGAAGGGAGCGTCTGAAATAAACACACGTATTTATGATTAGTGAAAGAATTAATTCGTGGACAATGGAATTTGTACTGAAGTGATTTTTATATAATAAACAATGTAAAATATTAGTAGTTTGAAGTCAGTTAATATTAGAATCAGTTACTGGACAATGTCTGAGATGGACAGACATATTTTTTGTTAGTGAAATAGTTAGTCTTTGAGAGTGAACGCTGAACACATGGTGTGATTTAAGCTTTATTAGAAATATGGACGATTAAAACAGTATTTCTAGTCTGAGAGACTCTGAATATTAAAACATAAACTCTGTATTATTAGTAGAGACGGAATGTGCAATAATAATGAATCGTAAATTTAAACCTGAGACGATCAACATAGATACAACGTGGAAAATGGCGAATTTCAACCATCAGGAAGAAAGCTTCACGTTACAAGCGAAGTCTACCTTGGGAAATACTGCAATGTGGTAACACAAATAACAGACAATATTATTTTGTTTTCTTTGTATAAAATTATTAATGATAAAACTTTTATATTGTGATTGAAATATGTTAGAATTTTGTTAAATAAGTAGATTTAAATGTTATAAGTTTTTTAAGAATATCTAACTTAACCCTCTGAGTCCCAGGGCGACGATCTATTGTCGATGGCAAAGTATGCGTAAAGTCCCATGGCGACGATATATCGTCGCCCGAGTGTTGTGCGCAAAGTCCCAGGCGCCAATCTATAGTCGCCAAGATTATTTTAGTCTTATAATTATGTAAATAACTTTTTAGATGTAACTTGGACATTTTTGTGTACAAAACAATATAATCTACTAGTGTAGGTGTTCATTTATTCATTAGTTTACTTCATTGTTGATTTTTTTACCGATTTAAGGAATGTCAGCTGACAATCAACAGCTGGCGTAATCTAACTGCGCAGTTTAGTTGTCACTCGTTTGTGTTGTGTTTACTAGTGAGTTTATTACATTCGTCTTCCAATTTTGTAATGTTCTTTAGTGGAATTAAATATTGAGTTATTTAGTGATCTATTTGTTAGTGTTATAATAATATTAATGATATTTGATCGCCTCTGTCAAAATATTCTATGGACGGTCGTGAACATAGTGAAGTTGTTTACCATGTCTTTTTTTTTTTTTTATAGAGAAGGAAAAATCCATCATGGACCTTTTCTTACCATGGGTCTCGCCCAAGGTTGTGCCGGACTCTTACCGACTAAAAAAACCTCCTCTTTTTCACCTCTACCCTCCTCTGCGGAACCATCTTGTGACATTACTTCACAGAGGGGGAGTTTCTTGCCCTATGGGCTCATCCTATCTTTGCTAATTTTGATAACGCAGCTGGACTTCTCTTATCTTCATTACCATCCTGATAAATTCCTCGATGGCCTTCCAATTTGCCTCTTCTGCCACCATTAGCTCCCCTAGGTTGTCAGGGGAGATTGGCAACCCAATTATTACCATGTCTTTTTATTGAGGTTAAAGTTTGTTTTTAATTTGTGTGTATTGAAATTACATTTTATTTGTTTAGTTAGTAATACAGTTTTTTCTTTAACATTATTATTTTCTTCTTTTTAAATTTGTAATAAGAAAGCAGTAAAAAAATGGACCAAGAACATATGACAATAAGTGAGGTTGATAGACAACTTTATGAGTCTGACTCCTCATTAGCTTCTGAAGAATTATTTGATTTATTTGGTGATGACAGTGACAGTGACCCGACTTATGTACCCGAAAATGTAAGTGTTCGTCAACATATTTTTTACGGATAAAGGCTTAGAACTAACCTATGAAAGTAGGCCTAGGCCTAACCAAAATTCCAATTCAAGTAAACCAAGTACTTAATATGCTGATTGACAGCAATTTGGGTGATGCCGAGGTGAATGAATATTTATTACTTATAAGTTTATGCATGAGTCAAAATAGTTTCCAATTTAATAACAATTTTTACGTTCAAAATGAAGGTACTGCTATGGGAAACCCCCTATCTAGTTTTATCGCTAATTTTTTCATGAGTTCGTTTGAAACTAATATCAAGGGGTCCTTAAAATATTTTCCGCTTGTGTGGGTGATATATGTAGATTTGCAGTGTTTAATAAAAATGAAAACCTTGAAGAATTTTGTGATATTATCAATGGATTTTATCCAACTGTACAATTTACGACAGAAGTTGAAAAAGACAATAATCTTCCATTTTTAGATGTGAATGTTTTTAGAAAAGATAATAATTTAGGTTTTAGTGTTTATAGGAAGCCTACACACACTGATAGATATATAACTAAAGATTCACACCATTCACCCTCACATAAAAGAGTGGCTTTCAATTCTATGGTTCACCGATTAATAAGATTACCGTTATCTAAAGAATATTATCAAAAAGAGCTTAACTATATTTATGGTGCTGCAATTTTCAATGGATACCTTAAAGGAATGATAGATAATATAATAAGAAAGCTAAATTTAAGAAAATGAAGGAAGCAAGAAGTACCCTTGTAAGTATTAAGCCTCGGCAAAAATGGATAAAAACTGATTTTGCTCCTCCAATGTCAAATGTTGTGAAAAAATTACTAAATAAACATGCAAATTTGAATGTAGCAATGTCTGCCGAAAATAATCTTTACAAGATCTTGGGAAATCCAAAAGACCAAATTCAGGAGCATGATAAGTCAGGAATGTATTGTATCCTTTGTGAAATGTGTCCGAAAAGATATGTAGGCCAAACAAAACGAAACATTAAAACAAGAACCAAGGAACATTTTGCTCATTTAAAATATAATAGGCCTGATAAATCTGCTATGGCTAAACATTGTTTAGATGAAGAGCATTATTTCAAAAAAGAAAGTTCCATATTGTTAAAGAATGTTACAAAATTAAATACTATGGATGCTTGGGAAACTTTTTATATTAATAGGCACCAAAACGTAATTGTAAATAACGAACCAGGACCTATAAAAAATTCTATATTAATGTAAAATATAATATATAATGTTAAATGTTGGGTTGGTTCGATTATCTTGTTTTAGCTGTATGTTAAATCTTAGGTAGTTAAACTGACACGAGACACGTACTATTGCCTTGGCAGTGTAAAATAATAAGCCACGGCCCCCTTGATTTTGTATAAATGTATAGACTTTTTATATTAATAAGTATCAGGACATAATTGTAAATAATGAACGGGGACCTATACAGATTTCTATATTAATGTAAAATGTAATGTATAATGTTAAATGTAGGGTTAGTTCGATTATTTTGTATTAGCTATATGTTAAATCTTAAATAGTTAAATTAACACGTGACACGTACTATCGCCTTGGCAGTGTAAAATAATAAGCCACGCCCCCTTCAGTTTGTTTAAATATGGGGTTCGGCGCAACGTTAGATTCAGTTGTGGTTTGGTTGGTGTAGCTGGTGTATCACTGAAGAGGACGACCTTGTCGTTGAAACGCGTCTGATACTTAGGCTATTTTTTATGAGAATTGTGTTCTGTGTGTTTGTTATACTGTAAGTAAACCAAGGACCATAAATAGGCAAGTTCTTAGTGAGAGTTCCTCATCAGATTCTTCTAACAGTGATAGTGATGGTGAAAATGAAATTTGGCAAAGTATAAATGAAAATGATGTTGAATTTATGCATAATTTTGATTTTTTAGAAACTCCAGGACCAAAACACTGCCCTCCAGTTACGTCAAAGCCCATAGATTATTTTTCTCTTTTCTTTACTCAAATATTATTGAAAAATTTTGTCACTGAGACTAACCGATATGCAAATCAAGCCATTGCATCTAAAGGAGACACAGCTTCTCTCTATAGTTTATTTCGCATTTGGGTTTCTGTCACATTTTTAGAAATAAAGGCTTTCATAGCTGTCATTATAAATATGGGGCTTATTTGTAAACCTACAATAAAATCATATTGGTCAACTAATAGCTCTCAAAGTACTGAATGGTTTCCAAAAATGTTTCGGAGAAACAGATTTCAATCGTTACTGAGTTTCTTTCATATTTGTAGATAATGCCAAACTTCCACTCACAAGTCAACCCGGATATGACCCAACACAAAAATTCCAACCTTTAATTGATCATTGCAATAATCTATTTCAATTTTACTATTCAGGACACCAACAACTTTCTATTGATGAATCTTTAATTGGTACCGAGAGTCATACCTCCCTAATGCAGTATTTGCCCAACAAGCATCACCACAGATGGGGTATAAAACTCTGGGTTCTCTGCGACTCTGTTTCAAAATATTGCCTAAGTTTTTTTTGTTATAAAGGAAAAAATTCAAATGAAAATAGAGAAGATATTAAACAATTTGGTCTGGCATATACTGTAGTTTTGAAACTCCTTTCAGCATGTAACTATCTAAAAAAAGGTTACCACATTTTTGCAGATAACTTTTTTACTTCAATACCTTTAGTTAGTTTTTTGTACAAAAAAGAAACATTCTTTACTGGAACAATAAGAAAAAACAAAAGAGGCCTTCCTGCTGAAGTCAAGCAAACATTGCAAGTAGGCCAAAAAGTATACTGCAAACAAAATCATATTGTGGCACTATCCTACAGGCAAAAACAATCCCAAAAAAAACCTGTATTATTGTTGTCATCAAAACCTACAGTGGGGGATGTAACATATTCCAAGAGAAGGCATGGAAGAGAAACTGAAGAATCAAAACCAGCAATAGTTCAAGAATATAATAAGTACATGGGGGGTATCTACACTTTTGATATGATGCTATACTCCTATCTTGATGAAAGAAGAACAATTAAATATTGGAAAAAAGTAGTATTTAATTTATTTGCCAGGATGGTTCTTAACTCATATCTTCTATATAAAGAGAACAACAAAAAAAAATTTAAAATCAATGTCTAGATACCAGTATGTAGTGAGTATAATTGACAGCATTGCTGAGGAATGGCATTATCATATAGGTTTAGGTAGTGGTGGCGACAATTCAGAAGGACCAGGCATTGAGAAATTGCCTGGTAAACAAGAAAAGACTTGTTGGGTGTGTTCTGAAAAAGGAGCTGGGTACAAGAAAGGAGGAAGAAAAAGAACAAGAACAGTTTGTGTGCAATGTAAGGAGGGGTGTCATGGTCCCTGTTTACCCAAACATAAGTGCAAGTAACTGATTGTTGTGTAGTGATGTATATAAATTATTGTGTAAAAAAAAATGTGTATATAGTGTAAATATTTTTAAATAAACTCTTTTCTTTGCAAAAAGAATGCCAAAATAAGGAAAACTATGTAAGTAAATGAACTCTCTTTTCTAAGAATGTTTAGTTACATAGCTTATGTTAATCTTTACTTTTTCATTTCGTGACATAGAACAAGTTATTATTTTTTTTTTATCTTTTTAATTTATTTATCAAATGACTTGAAATTTTGTTTACTTATGAAAAATAGTATAAGGATTTAATTGGAAATGTTACCCACAGTAAAAATGTTTCTAGTTTTTCTTTCAAAAATATTTAAAAAATTTTTTTTTGTACTTTACAAAAACAAACACAACATTTACCACGTAAACATGTATTTTAAAAAATAATAAAAATATACAAATTAGTAGGTCTTATAGACAGATTAATTTGTAACATTTTGATACCACAAAGTTTAAAATAGCTTGAATACAAGGCGACTTATGACTTTTTTACCAAACCTTTACCATAACACATTTTTTGGCTTGGGATTTTTCAGCATATTTGCTAGTATACTAGACATGACATTTTTTCCGACCAAGCATATTTTTGGCCTGGGACCCAAAGGGTTAAAGTTCTAATAAAAAATTTTCTAACTTAATAATAAATTATAATTTCAAAATATGAGACAAAGTTACTCATATAAAAGCTGATTAAACAAAGTTGCAACTATTTGAAGTAGAGTCATTCACAAAAAATTTTGTCTCTTCATTTTTTTTTTTTTTTTTTTTTTTTTAGTTTTGAATATGATATAATTGCAAATAATAAACTAATGTATGTGTATTAATAATATATATTTGAATAAATAATATGTTCAGTTTCAGAAACACAAAAAAGGAATTCTTATTTACCATGTAACCACATGGAAGTACACTTTTAAAAGAAAACACGACCCTGAGAATTTTTTAACTAATAATAATAAATCTGTTCGGTAATTTTTTGAGTCTTAATGTATGAGTTTATTACTTACTAAGTTTGAGTACCGGAGGACCAGAGTCATTGAGTTTACCTTCCTTGAGGTTGTCGTATATTGTGCCAACGAACGGTTCCACTTCTGATGTGTAGTAACTGGCCAGTACTTCTTCTTGCAATCACTTCACACCGACCGCACTTGACACTTTACAAGATGTAAAATGTTCAAAAAGGAAATATAGAGGTATTTGAGGTAAAATAAATTAATATGAGGTAGCCGGAACTTAAGTCCACGAGAAAAGACTTAGGGAGCAGACAATAGCAGAGACTCCTAGCAGAGATAGAATGAGAATGACCAAAATGTGTACAGGTACAAAGTGAAAGTTGCTGTGGCATGTAACCCAATTTAGAAAATGAGAATTGTCGATTTGACCTTAAACACTATTACGTAGCAAAATCAAACTCTTGACTTTTCTAAATTGGTGAGCTAATGACACCTGGCGCCCATAATGACGAGCAAATTATTCTTTTCTTTTTTTAAAATAAATTAAACTCAAACCCTCTCATATTTTTATATTTCTACAATTGGCGATCCAACTTAGGGGCTGTTTGTTTATGCTTCAAACATAAGCAAATAAGTCGAAAAAACCAATTGGTATTTGGTAAATTGGAAATTCTTAATAAAAGGTAAGAGTATTCTTAATATAATAACATGTAATAAGAATGATTCTCTCTAAATTTTTTAAAAAAATAATTAAAATATAAGATGAAAATAATTTAGAACATTTAACTCTAAACTTAATTTAAAAAATAAACAGATTCAAAATGGAAAACATAATAAATAGTAGTCAGATAAGTGAAGATAACAAGAAGATAGATGTTATATTTAATAATCATCAAATAAATGAATATGAGAAGATAAGGCAAGCACTATATTTGATAATGGGTAAAACAGATAACATGAATAAAGAATTAAAACAATGGAATGAAGAGTTAAGACAAGATAGATTACAAAAAAAATGAGTAATGTGTGTGTGAATGACAGTTCAGTAAAAATTAATAATTATGTAAACAATAGGTTAGGTCAGGTAGAGGAGGAAATTGAAACTAACGAATGTGGTGGAGTGAATGACGATGTAAATGAGATTAACAATTTTGTAACAAAGAACAAATAAATCAAAACAATAGTGTGAATGATAATGTAACTAAAATAAATAATTTTGTAAATAAAATGTCAGATAATGGAAAAGTGGAATCATTTTTTGACTTAAAGAAACAAAGCCGTGCTAGAGTGATGAGTAATGAACAAATTGATGAGTAAGGTTAGAAATGAATTCAGGAGACAAGATGAGATAAATAAGAGTTTTTATGAAAAAGAAAATTTTGAAAATGATACAATGGTATCGCAGAGTCATTATGAAAGGCTATTTGTAAAAACATTCTTAGAAATAGAGACATTCAATGAAGTTATAGAGGTAGAAGGGTTAGATTACAAAAACAGGCCAGTAGTTAAAAAAAAAATGGTTGGATTAGAAAAAATTAATAAAAACCAGTTACAAATTGGGAAAATGCTAAAGCTTAGAGATAATTTCAAAAAGAAATCTATTGTTAGGAAGATGTCAAATTCAAAAGAAAATGTATGGTTGAAAAAGTTCATAGGTTAGGAATTGACCACAAAATTAAGCAAATGTTTATAAAAATGTACAGGTGTAGGGAAAATCACATGAAAAAATAAACAATCTGTATTTAGGTAGTATTTAACAAACAAATTTAGAAAAAAATTGTAATTGTAAAAAAGCTTTAAATTTAAACAAAAGTGGAAATGAGATTAATATTAGGTAATCATATTGTAATTATATAAAAGGTTTAAAATAAAACAAATGTGAAATGAGAATAATATTAAGATAACCGCTAGTAGCTATTAGATTTAGAATAAGTAAGATGAAACGTTTTCTCTAAATTTCTGTAGTAAAACTGGAAAAATCCCATCTGGGTCCGGTGATTAGAATGAGTGAAAAGAATTAATAGCTCACCTAATTTTGTCAGTATTAATTATTCTGTTTACCATACATCAGTTCTCCTTAGTTGGAACTATCCAGGGAATGTCTGACCCATGCTCCCCATCCATTCTCTTGATAACTGAAAGTGTGCCCTGAGTAGGACTTCAACCGTTTCCTTACCAATTTCTCTCAACTTATAACCTGGGCCTATGAGACTCCCCATTAGATTTAGGGGATCAGAGGGAAGGATCTTATAAAGTCGTGCTCCTTAGGCAAGAATCTAATTCCACACAGAATGTCTTCCAAGATTTTCGTTTTGCTTTTTTTAATGTTTTTGTTATAATCAGTGAATCAGCATTTATAAACCTCTCGTAATGTTTGGCTGTATTAAACAGCTGCCTAACCTGTCTCCTTTGGTCAGAATGTGATTGAATCCACCACTTGGCTTGACCCCTATCTACCTTCTGTATAAGAGGACAATTTTCATGAAAGGAGTCCACAACGATATTAGTCAACCTACTCTCTGCATCTCTTTGAGCACTAATTAGTGTGAGTTACCGATTGATTTCCCAAACACTTGAAGGTTATTTTAAGGTTTTCCTCATATCCCCCCCTCCTACCTGGTGTTCAAAAAGTGTTAACTGATCTATTATCTACTTGGAGTTCTATAATAATGTGTCTACGATCTGACATAGACGGCTCATCTGACACATACCATTTACTTTACAGCATTGTATATACCAATGGTTCCAAGTGTTAGATCCAAAACCACATTTCTAGCCTTAGTAACATAGGTAGGTGTATTTCTTTTATTAAAAATATAGAGATTAGATGGTACAATATAAGAAAGTAAAGACTCGCCTCTATTGTTGGTATCACTGCTTCCTCACACTGTGTGATGTTTATTGACAGCTGCACCTACCAGGAGTTTAACGTCCCTATGCACTCAGTGCACTACCACCTTCTTGAAGTTGGCGTTTGGTGGATTATCAGCTCGAATGTGTGGGAAGTAAGCGGAAGTAAAAATCTGCTTCTAAGTATTGAGCCCCCACGTAAGTCAGTGCTTACCACTGATATATCTCTGGAACATAAAGAAGATAACACAAGTATCTCAAAGTTATTCCTAACTACTATACAGGTTCTAGGTTTATTAGTAGATTTATCATATACTAACTTTCCTCCATCGCCATCTGGTTACTTCTTCTTGAGTTGTCTTTTCCAACTCCGCAAGGTCAACTACTTATTCTTTTTTTGTTGAGCCCATAAAAGTCACATGAGTAGCTAAGGAGATAAATTTCCATCTATACCGAGCCCTGCATGTGCAGGTAAGTTTAGGTTGAAACTGGAGATCGCCTGGTAACCGGTGAGTTCGCATATTCAAGACTATGCAGCCATCAGCATATGCTGTTCCGCCTGGACTAGGGTTGGATAAATTCTTACACTTTCACTGCATTGATGCCACATCAGTATGTTCCACTCACACTATTACACCCTTATGAGAGCAAACAGCACAAAAATATGTACAGTCTCTTCCCATAAATATGTATAGACTCTATAAGATATCTAAGATGTATAGAGAATTGTATCTGAAATTTTTGGTATGTTTCTTAAATAAATTTTAGATTATCAAAATGGTTTTATCACTAAGAATCTGAGGAGTCAGATTAAAGTAATTAATTTCCAAGATCAAAAAATGTGATCTTACAAAATATCACTATCAAAAAATGTAATAACCCAATTACTTATTTTTAATTACCGTATTTGCTTGCGTACGACGCGCACCTTTTTTAAAAAAATCTTACTCGAAATTCGTAGGTGCGCGTCATACGCATAGATTTCCAAATGGAGATAAAGTACAGTATGGCATTGCGAAATCCTGTGTAATAGATTGGAGGAAGAAAAAAGAGAGGCTTAAAGATTCCAATAAAAATAGAAAAGCATTTCGCGGATGAAAATCAAAGTTTCTACAAGTAGAAGAACAGTTGTTTTCCTACATCCAAGTTAGGCGTCAAGAAGGGTTGGCTATATCAACAGAGATGGCAACTTTAAAGGCGAAACAAATAGCAAAAGATTTTCAAATTTCAGATGGGTTATCCATCAGAAAACGAACGTTTATTTGCCAACGTTTGCCTGACGCCTACGAAGAAAAATTAGTGACATTTCAGAGACATGTAATTCGATTACGACAGGAGAATATTTTCTGTTGGGCAAATTGGGAATACTGGTCAAACCCCAGTTAACTTCGCCATGCCAGCAGACTCCACAATTAATGCAGTAGGAGATAAAACTGTTCGTGTTCGCACTTGTAGTTCCGAAAAATAGCGATGTACTGTCATGGTGACAGTACTGGCAAAGGGCAAAAAACTTCCGCCACATGTTATATTTAAAAGAGAAATATTACCTCTCTAATATACCTACTGCCGCGCTCTTCTTCGCTTCGTTAGTGGGTTCGAGTAGGGTTCTTCTTGCCCCACGTTGGAACGCCACTTGCCGCGCTCTGCGCCTCTCTTCGTTAGTGGGTTCGAGTAGGGTTCTTCTTTCCCCACGTTGGAACGCCACTTGCCACGCTGCGCCTCTTTGTGTGACTTCACGAATTTAAGATTCTTGTTCCCCTTTTTTGGAACACTATTATCACGAACTCTTAAACTCGCTGTACGATCACCACCGACTGGGCGAACCACCTTTCTTTTCAGAGCAAGCGCGGGCAAGGCCAAAGTGCTCACTTTTACTTTTTTAAATCAAAGATTTTGCAACTCTTGGCTCTAATAAGTATGAGCTTGTCCTCATAAACTTACCAAATTTTAATTAACGCAAAATTCCCTGAATTTTATCTCAATGCTCGATTATTTAAATCTTTTAAGATTAACTCTCTCTCTCTCCAAGGTCGTGCCTTTTGGGAGAAATCGGCTCTTAAGTTCTGATGATAACTTTTAAAATTTTCAAATTATATTACCAGAGCACATATATAAAATTTATGTTAAAACAAGGTTAATAGCATACACAGAATGGATATATATTAAAAACACAACAAAATTTAGAAATGAATTATTTGTATATTATTTTCTCTTTTGCACAGAAAAATTTTATATTCAAAACTTTTTTAATCACACCAAACAATTTAATTGAACAATAACACAACTATTTATTTATTTGACAAAATTAATTAATGTAATATTTTCTATATCTTAAACAAAATAACAACGCTTGACTTTTCAGACAGAACCACAAACAGTTTTTCCTGTCCTGAAAAAGTCGTATTTAAATTATTAATTATTTTTCAACACCAAAGCAGAGGTTTAAAAATGAATTTAATTTTTAATAATGACGTTATATTTGAAAAGAAGTTAATATTTGTGAATTATTCCTTAAGTATAAGATACCTTCACACTTTAATAGAAGTTCTAGTTGGATTTGGAATTTGTTGTATTATTAGGATGATGGTGATTTGATGTTTTCTATCCAGAGTCTGTAAGCTGCTATGTAGTTGAATGCTGGTATCGAATTCTTCTAAGTCGCCTTGAAGATCGATTAAAGTTGAAATTATTCTAAGTCCAATTAGTAGAGTGACAGTTGAATCTTCCTCTCAGCTCAGAGTCGGTTGCAGAAGAAACGTCCTTTCAGCGTCGATTCCAAATCAAAAGTAACCGTCTTTCGACGGTTAAATCTCGGTCTCCCTGTCAGTGGGAATTAATCCACTTTTCTGGAGCCAATTTTCCTCCCTTTTTGGGAAAAAGGTATTTTCCTTATATTATGTGTTTTCAGGCCCTTTTGGTCTGAAATATTTACACTATATATTTTATTAGTCATATTTCTTGACTAATGAATAGTTTTCTTCCTTAAATATTAATTAAAACACCTTTTAATTAATAATTTATAGTATTTTTTTCTTTAACGTTATCTTTGATCCAAGTTGGCAACATGATGATTCTGACTTTAGACTCTGCTTGAAGATGCGCACGCAACTTTTCATGTTTTTGCATGAAAATCTCTACTTTTGACGTTTTTTCGTTCAACTCGCTATAACTTTCGAACGCACGAACCGATTTTAAAGTTCCTTTCGGATTCTTCTTCCTTTCCATCTTGTGGGTCTTGTGGAACTTGATTCATCGCTCTACTACGCTTCATTCGCGAGTTATCGCCCTTTTCCCGAAATTTGATTTTTCCTCTTTTCAAATTTTGAGATAAGTCCTTTCTCAAAATTCTTTTGACGAAATCTTGTTCCTCTTCTACTACGACGAAAAACTATGTTTTTATTTTTTACATAACTCGTTTGGTTGTCGAGTTATTCGCCTTTGAAGTCCTTAAGTTTGTGTCGTATGAGTTTATGTTCATAAAAACCCCCCCATTATATATTATTACTTCTGCTTTGGTGTGTTACAATTTTACATACTAAATACATATAATTATCATGTTACTTTACCCCTTTAACGTTTAATTTACCCGCTTTTGGGCTTTGAAGTTTTAAGTTTTGTAATTATTATATCTCCCTTATTTTATTTTCAAATTTGATTCTAAGTACCTATTATTGTGCCCTGTTGTGGTCTCTACAATAGTACTTATTATTATTTTTTAAATGATCCCCCCTTCAACTCAAAAATTCCAAAAAACTCCCCAAGAATGACTTTCTAAGTCCATTCTCACCTGTTAATTATTATTAATTCATATTTTTTATTTATGATTATTATTAGTTCCCCTCTGAGTTATGACTCTACTTTTTTTGAATTTTGAATTTACGTTTTTTCCAAATTTTAGGTTTTTGAGCCCCTATAAAAACTTGAATAACTTTTTTGTTTTAAATACTTTTAAATTTATTCTTTGATATTCTTAATCGGTTGATTCTACTGTACATTAATTTATTTTAATAATTTAATATTTTAATAAAATAAGAAACCAGACAGAACGATTGTACACGATTCAACATGCAGTGTTCGACACCTGTTGCCGTGACGTCATCGCTCCCCCTCGTCCCTCATCCACTCTGCTTTATCGCGGGAATTTAACTTGTTTTAAATTGACTTGAGACGTATGGCTTTTTCCAAACCGTCGCACTACCTACATTATATTTTTTCCATAAAAACCTACTCTCGTTTTTGGGGTTGCGCGTCTTACACGGGGGGCGCGTCGTACACAAGCAAATACGGTAATTAAAAAATATTATAAAATGAATGTAAGAAAATATATGTTTAACTGAAAATCCCTTTGATATTCTAGAATAACAAATAATGACAGCAGTGAAGATACTACACTATCATCAGTAGAGAGTTCAAGTATAGCATCAAGTGTTGATTGTGTATCTACACCAAGATTACGGCCTCAACAAGAGTTACATAGTATTATATCTCAGTTGGAAAGGTAAAGTCTAATTTATAAGTAGAATAGTCCCATTAAAACAGTAACTATATTTGAAAAAGCAGACTATTTATAAAAACTGAATAATACTAATTTGATCATGCTGAGATGTGGCAAACACTTTAAATTTATTGATTAAAACGTCAAAATAACTCTTTTTACTCTTCATTTATGTGCACTTTTTGTTGTGTTACCTCACATCTGTTGTTACACTGTATAATTATTCTTACCTAATAATATTTTGTACTGCTTGCCTGTCTTATCAAAATATAGTAATAATAATGAATAATCAATGATAAGTTAATGTAATGTTGATATTTTTATATTTTAATCAAAAATATAAAATCGCCATCAATTCTTATGGCTAAATTAGAATTATCAGAGTTCTATAAACAGTTTGTCAGATTTTATTGCTGTTGTTATTATTATTATTTTTATTATGATTTGATTTCTATAAACATTTTGTGTTTATTAGATCTAAGTACTATTATATTTGCATTACTATTTAATATATCAATTACTTAAACTTTAGTCATCAAACATTATTTATTTCAGTTTTTTTCTAATTCATAATTATTGTATATTGTTTACACTGATGACCGACGGTACTTGATAGAATTCCATTTTAACAAATAAAACACAATTTTTCTTTTATAAAATTCTATAATTTATTTGGTCTAGCCGACCATGGTTTCACCAATTACGGCATTGACGAGGCTCTTACAAGACTAAATACAATACACACCAGAACTATTATAAAAAGTTGAGAAAGGCAGGAAATTCCCGTAAACAAACAAAGCACAAAGACCCGGGGGAAAAACCCCACAGGTCATTCACACAGGTATTAACCAACCTTGAATAGAGGTTGAAGTAAAGTAGAAAAGGACAAAAATTCCGTTTGGTCATTTAAAACTAGATTAGCATCATTACACAAAAGTCTCTTAATTTCTAAAATTTCCAAAACATTTAATTTTCTACTTTTTACGTTCACATGTAGAATTTCAAAATTAACATTAGAATAAAAATCTGTCAGTGCATGATTTTTTAAATGGTTAGAAAAACTAGATTCATTATAACCTAACCGCCAACTCCTTTCATACTCACCTAACCTACACTTAAAACTACGGCCTGTTTGGCCAACATAAGCAGCATTACAAATACTACATGTCAGTTTGTACACACCACTTTTTTGCATTTTTTCTATTTTATCTTCGGAATTTACTAACATCTTTTATAAATTTTGTTTACAATAATAAGCTGGTTTACAGTGTTTTTTCTTTTCTAAAACTTTACCAACTGCATGGTTAACTTTACCAAAATAGTTAATTCTACGCCACTTTTGTGTGGAATTATTAGAATTGACTATTGGGAAAATAAAGGATTTAGCCTTATTTTTTAATTTTCTTTACAACATTTTATCAATGAGATTAACCTCATAACCATTATCTCATTGATAAAATGTTAAAAAGAAAATTTAAAAATAAGGCTAAATCCTTTATTTTCCCAATAGTCAATTCTAATAATTCCACATTATTATTTGTCAAAATTATTGTGGTTATATGTATAAGGTATATATGTATTAAATCATAGAATTGAGAAATATGTATTTAAAAAACATTGTAAAGTGATAATTTAAGATTTATGTATTGTGATTTTTGGAGCCTCACATTGGAGTTCAAATTGTATAATGTTAATATTTATAAAAATTTGCAACTTTTTAAATTTTAAAATACAAGTTCTCCTTATCGGGTTACTAGTTTTCTGGCTAATTTAAAAATACACCACATATAAGAAATTATTTATTTATTATAATATACCATACATACAATCAAAACTTTTAATGTAAAATATCAATCTTATCTTGTTTAAATGGTTTTTTTTTAAATAATCATCTTTAATAGATAAACTGCTCATTATTCAAATTATCAATCATAAATTTCTTTATTTTATTAATTGCAGATACTTTTATACTAATAATTTTCCTGCCCTTTAAGATATTTCTATTACTACCTTCTGGACAACTTCTGCTGCAAAGCAGGATCCTCGTGTGTACACCACATGCAGGACGAAGGAAGGTACCTCAGCTAAACCATTTCGTATCATGAAATTGCGAATGCCATGATCCTCAGGTGTTGTATGACTGAGATTAGAAACCCAAATCTTAATTCTTGTACACTGAAAGATGAGTCACAAATCTTCCTATGACATAACACTGACTACATATTGTGGAGGAAAGTAATCCTCCTCTTGTGTACATTTTTTAGGCCATGAGATTTTCTTACCTGACTTCCTATGCAATCAGGTTTACAATATTCAGTTAACCTTTCAACTAATTAACATTAACTAATAGTAAAATACTCAGCAGTTAGATCTATGTCAGATGTAATCATTACCTCACCACTCAATTCTTCATAACGTGCACTCTGCCGGACAATAGTGTTCGTCACCAGCAGTGACTTGTGAACAAGGATTGGAACTCCACCACCTCTTCTGTCAGTCTTAGTTGAACTATTCATTATAACGTTTCCAAATTTTTGGTGACATCCAGAGGTAAAAATATTTCCTGAATACATATTATTTTACAATCTTCACTTTAATTGTGTCTTTCACCTCAGGAAGTTTGTTATATATAGACCTCACAATCCATTACATCAGTAAGATCACAGAGGTTCTTACTACATTTGTTTTCATTTTTCAGATCCTTATTTTTAATCCGTCATTGTATGTTTTGTCAACTAACTGAAATATGATCTCTGTTTTGTGTTGCTTTCACTTTTATGCATTTGAGAGTTTGAATTACTTCCTTTCCTAAGCCAAATCAAAAAAATTTCTATTGATTTATTATTGTTCATAATCACTTCCTTGTCAATTTTATAATAATCTCTCATAGCTTTAATGGGGTTGTGATTGTTATTCTGTATATTAACCTTTAGCCTATCAGGATGATTGTGTTTCTTGTACATAGAAGTTTTTCGAAGTTCTTAGAAGAGCTATTTTGTATTTTTTAAATACTTTACTTACTGCATTATTTGTAAGATGACTCTCTCAATGAGAAAGCAACTGCTGATGTTGAGTTCACAAGATAAACATGCTATCCAGAGGCACCAATGTGGAGGAATCATCATCACTTACTGAATTGTATCACTTTGCATTGTAATCTAATACGATTCTATTTAGGCCTCTTGTAGATGTGCAATGAAATTATCTTGCTATATAATCTGAAAATTACAGAACTACTTATTATGTTGTTTTTAATTTAGTAAATTAATAATTTTAAAGAAATTTTACCTTTTATTTTGTAGTTTAAAACATAATGGAATATTAGTTTTCCAAATATGCCATGTATACATTCATATGCCAACACTACATCTATAACTTTTTTCTTCAAGTGTAGTACTCAATACAAGCATTTCATAGTAGTTGTCAATATTAATGACGCATTTGCTCTATAATCTCTAAAGAAGAAAAGTTTAACATTGACTTACTAGGTAATTATTTATTATTCATTTTCCCTTTTTTTCTTTATTTATTGGAATAGAAATCTATAAAGAATAATTTGTAACTATTAATCAGGTAGTTGAATAGCCAAATTTATATTTGGTACTAATTATCAAGCCCAAATCAATTAGAAGTGATTAACGATTATGGTAATAATCACAAAGCTATTCATTATTATGGTCTTATTTTTGTTCTCACAAAAAGATATTCTCAGATGTTAAATCTATGTTTATAATTTTTTTCAAACAAATTAATCAGTAGTTGTCAATATTACCGAAGCATCGTAATCAGTACTAATCTTGTATATACAAGGGGGATCCAAAAATAACAGGAATTGGGCTGGTGACGAGAGGGGGTGGGCGTGGCCGGAGAGGGAGTCTTGAGTCACATTGCTACAAGTCAGTGTGCAACGTTTGTTCGCTGTGAGTGGATCAGTTTGTCCGTGAGAACTTTTTTTATGAAAGACCTTTTTCCGTTTCGGCGAAAACATAAAATGGCTGACTGCTGGGAGCAACGTGTAGCTGTGAAATTTTATTTCCTGTTGGGGGAAACTCTTGTAATGCTCAAAACAGCTTATAGGGAAGCTACTTTAAGTAAAACACATGTCTACAAGTGGTTTCAGCATTTTAAAAATGGAGAAATGTCGACTGAAAACCAGCCTTGTTCAAGCGTTCTTCAACATCAAGAACTGACGACAAATTTGAGAAAATCAACACTCTGGTTCGTGAAGACCGTCGTTGAACCATTGATCAAATAGTTGCGATGTCTGGGTTGACTTGGAGTTGAATCCAGAGAATTTTATCGGAGGATTTGTACATGAAAAGAGTTGCAGCCAAACTTGTTCCATGCTTTCTCACAAACAAGCAAAGGGAGCGCCGACTTCATGCTTGTTTCAGAGCCTGTCTGTGAAGCAGTTTTTGATGAAAAACTGTGTGACACTGATTGCTCCCCCCCTCTATACACCGGATCTCGCTCCCTGCAACTTTTTTTTGTTCCCCTGACTTAAAAGGGATATGAAAGGTAAACGTTTTGAGACTGTGGAAGAGGTGAAACAAAAATTGCTGGATGGGCTAAAGAACATTCCATTAAGTGAATATCAACAATGTTTTGAACAATTGAAGAAACGTTTAGAGAAGTGCATTGTAGTCAATGGTAATTACTTTGAAGGTGACCAAAATTTGGTGTAACAATATTGAAAATTAAAGGAGTTATGACCAAATTCCCATTTTCTTTGGGTTCCCCCTTGTATAGTATTTCATTTAGGTTAGAATTTAATAGGGCACATAGCCTATATATTACATTTTTTATGGACAGGAGACACAGGCTATCTTGAAAAGTGGTCCTTGGTATTACCTAATAGTATACAAGTAAGAAAACTCACACACAATATTTCAGAACTTGTTTTTGTGTGTGTTTCCTTACTTGTATATTATTAGGTAATACCAAGGACCACTTTCCAAGGTAAGCCTGTGTCTCCTGTCCATACAAAATCTAGTATTTCATTCAGTATTTCTTATTTCTTTTATTGTTGAAATTAAATAACTTATCACTGTTAAGTTTGAGTGAAGTAGTTAAGTAATCCACTTTATTTTGTGGTTAGTTCTAATCGGTAAGAGAAGTATGAATTGGCGATTAATTGTAATCACCAATTTCATTCGCCGATTAAGATTAATCTGTAAGCTAATCGTCTCATCCCTAATATTATATACTTATACATAAAATTTGATTCAGTTATTTTATAAAGTATAATATACAATAACTTTACATATTATAGGACATAGTTACTGGGTTTTTTATTAAACAAAAAATTGTCAGACTCCATAACTATTAAGGTATATAGGCTCAATCTTTGATGTGTAAACTAACTAGTAATTAAGTTAATAATTTATTAATATGTGTAAATTAATCAATTTACTTAAATAAGAATTTCTTGAATTCTTAATATATTTGATAAGGACTTATGAATAGATTTTATAAAAAGGAGGGGAAAAAATAAAATCCTCCATGTTTGGAAATCTGGCAGTATTGAAGTGTAAAGCTTGCCAAATTATCAAAATTTTATTGTATACAGGCTTAAATTCTTGATGTAAAAACTTTTCAATTTTATAGGCAGTTAGAAAGTCTGTACACATCATCACTGGATGAAACTAATGTAAATGCTAAACTTCAACAGCATAGGTTACTTCTCGAGGCACAAGTCCACAGACTTAAACAACTTAAGGTTTGTATGTTTCATTTATTAATACTAGTTATTAATGGTAAATTATTTAGAGTTAAGGAAACGAGTTATTAACAAGTTATTTTATCAACTAATCTGTCTTCATTTTGAGTTCTTGCTATATGTTTAATTTAATTATATGTTATTAAATAACATAAATACAAACTAAGAAAAGAGCAAATTAAAGTTAATTCATCAATTTCAGTTGCATAAAAATCACTGTAACAATGACTACTAAATATAAATCTTTTTTGTATATCACTACTATATAAAGATAAATTTGTCATAATTAAACTGTTCAATTTTTGTATTTTTCTTTATACTATAGAATCAGCTTCATGTTGTTGGAAATCGCCAAATGGAAAGGATGCAAAGTACTCCAGTTTTGGCTTCTGCAGTTAGAAGAGATGTTGCTGGTTTCCAGGAGTTAAGTCCCATATTTAGAAATATTGAACCAACCATAGACTATTCACCATCCCAATATGACATGACTTCTTTGTCTGAATTAACATCTGGAGCAATCAGTACATGGGTTGGAGGAAGAAAAGGCTTTGAAAAGAAAAAAGAAAGTGGTTTCTCACAGTGGTTAGATAATGGCAATAGTTTGACTGTCAAAAATGATGTGAGAGTTATGGGTGATTCCGTTTTAAATGTGAAATCACATAATGATAACTTAGCAAGCTCTTATTCTACTGATAATATTAAAGAAAAAAGCTTGACATCCAAAAAGAATGCAAACAACAATGCTCCAGAAGACAACCAACATCTTGAAGCTCTGCATTCAGATCTAGACAATATCATGGATAAACTACAAAAAATGCTAGCTTCCAACTTTTCATTATCAGGTGAGATTCATATACAGTAGAACCCCTCTAATCCGTCACCTTCGGGACTGGGGGCATGGTCGGAACGCAAAAAAGGTCGGATTATCCGAAAAAAGTCAATATTTATTACATATTATATAAACAGATTTTTTTAAAGTGAAATAAGTGATATATAAACTTTTAAAAGTCTATATAATAAAGTCTATATATATAAACTTTGCAAGTACTGTACAGTAGAACTTCTGTTAACCAGCCTATATCGTAGTGTACTGGTTGGATGAGAGTTTCCGAAATAAATTGTACTGTAATTGAAACACCAAAGCGGCGGCGAGTCAAACGACTTTATCGATAGCGATATCCCATTGTCGGCGGCATAGAAACACAGCGGCATTGGCACCCGTCGGTATAGCAGACATACAAAGGCAAAAACGTTTGATGGGCCGCTTTTTTTCCACGAATCAATTTAGTATACATTATGGAAAATATAACAATTCTTTTCAGTTTTCTTCTTGTCTTTGACTGGTTATGATCTACGTACAGTAAATAAAAATGAGCGAGTTACGAAAACGGGAATACGGAAGCGTGTGTTGGTTTCGTTTCAGACGCGGTTAAATGTGTCAAAAGACTTGACAGAGGGGAATCTGTAAAAAAGCTTTGTAGTGTTTAATTTTTCACGAGAGATGACACAGCACTGAAGCCGGAAAGCGATAACAAACCGGAAAGAATGGCGCCAGACGGGCCGTGAGTCATCAACAAGTCGGCGAGTCGGCACAATATCGCGAGCTCGAGCACTGTCAGATTAACCGGAGTAACGGACCACCCGAGGGCGGATTAGAGGGGTTCTACTGTAATTGACTATAATGATTATTCATTTTTATAAATATTGCGTACCATAGTAAATAATTATTGTAACATGATTAAAATTTATTAAATATGGTATGATTTTGGCAATATTAAATGTTATTACATTTTTAAAACATCTTCATTAGACATTCAATTTTTTATTCCACACAATAACTCTTTTTACTATAATACTCGTGTCCTATAGGTTGTATATTTTTTTTTAGTGCATATTTTAAAGGTCTGAAATATGAGGGCCTGCCAACCGCACAAATGCAGTAATTTACTCAACTTAGCTGTGATAGAGTTTAATTAACATAAGACAAACAGCTTTAAAATTTATTCAAAAGGAATTTACTCTGTTGTACAATATCGTTACTATCTTGATTATTGAAAACTTTCACTCACATATTCATAATATGTCATATTAATTACTATTTCAAACTTAAAATTGTTGTCTAATATAATTTTTATAAAAAAATATCTTATACTCTACATATAATATTTAGATATTTGAATTAGTAAAACAGTTCGATTCTGTATGCTCTAAGTGTTTTGGGTTATTGTTAAAATATTGGTGTTGCATAATATGTGAATACATTTTGAATTAAAACAGTTTACTCATATGATCTATAATATCCTGTTATTAAATCCTTTACAACATGTAAAACACCCATCACTTCACTTAAGGGGAATTGTATTCAATAATATGTTGAATTCAATGGATATAAGCTTCACTTTGTTTAACACTGACATTACTTGATTTTAGCCGCACAAACATATGTTAATACTCTTGAAAACTTTGATGACACTTTTTTAATGGTTTAATATTTATTTAATATTGAGACCTTGGTATATTTTCAACATGTTTTTCTTATGATATGCAGTCCACTTTTCACTGTCTTCAAAGCGTCTTTTTCCCTTACCGTTTTTGTATTACTCTTTTGATTGACCAATGATGGCTTCACTCTATTGTTATTGATGCAATCGAAAAGTCTACCATTGAGAAAATCTAAGATAACTAACATTGTAATGTGTATTAAGTAAAATTCCTTCTCATGGATTTTTGCTGCATATGTGAGAATGTTTAGCTCAGTGGCGGCGATAAGAACCGCTAGCCCCCCCCCCTGCAAGTTTGTTCATCGGGCCCTCCTCTCCCAATAATCTTTAAAAACATTATTACGGGTATTTCCACCTAAGCTTGCTCTTGGGCTTAGCGTGGCAGTGTTGGCGGGGGTGGGTGGATGCTAGGCAAAGACCTTTCTGCGAACATTCCACTACTGACTCACAACATACTAAGTTTTATTAGTTTTAACTACTGATGTAGACATCACTTAATAGAATTTCGTATTTCACCTATTATAGTGCCTTCACGCAGGACAGTTGATGCAACCTGCATGACTGCAGACAATGTTTTTGACCTAGGTTAGTAGAGAATTTCTATCGATCGGTCAAGTGTCAGTTTAGCTGTTGTAAACTACTTGTCCTAGCGCTCTTACTGGTTTTAACTAATTTTCGTCATAAAAACGTATGGTAATAAGATGGCAATAAGAAACGGGTCCCGGTAAAATTTCCCAAACAATCCCGGTCAAGGCTCGCGGGCTCGCAGGGTCCATAGCCGCCACTGGCTTAGCTATGTTTTGTCCACGGTTTAAACTTCCATGACTACAATGTGAACACAATTTAAATTTGATCTGCATGAGGTTATAATGGAATAGTTCAGATGATAGTGAATATTTGTTTTAAAATAATATAAATGATTCCCTCATAGCCCTAGTCAAGGAAAGCCAAACTACCACTGTTAGCTTTTGTTGGAATTTTTTTGAAAATTTGATATAATCTCAAACTTTAGATATTGGAATTTAGTTCTTCTATGCCATGTAATTCTAATTGTAAGTGTTTTAGGTATGTATTTGATTGCAGCAGTTCAATATTATAATCTCATGTTTTGTTGAGTCTTGGTAGCAATTTTTGAAATTGTTCTGTGGAGTTTGTATTGAATTTTAGAAGCAATTTTCAAAATCATTTTCTATTATCTCCCCAGTTTCAGTTTGTGATAGAAAATTGGGAAATGACATTTGTTTGCCCTTTTTGTTTCTTATATCCAAATCATAATCTACTTAATTTTATTACAAATCTGTATAAACATGATGATGAGTTTTTGAAATTTCTGAAATATTGTAGAGTAGCATGATCAGTATAACAAATTACTTTCCTTCTGTACAAAAATTCTCACCACTATGGTATTCAGTACATGATTCCCAAAATTTCTTTTTCATTCGCATAATATAACATTTCTTATGGTTTTAGTTTTATCGAAAGTTAAGCAATAGGGCACTCTTGGTTATTTTACAAATCTACTAAATTGCTTGTGTCACAATAAATGATTGTGTCTCTGTCTTCTTGAAAATGACTTAGAAGCGGGTTTTTTGTTAAAGTTTTTTTTAATTTTTATATCTGTTTCACATTCTTTGACAATGTTATTTTATTATTTATTTGTTTTTCAGACTTTAGCTTTTTTTTTAAGTATGTGCGTGATTTTTGCATATTGAGGAATATACTTTTGATAGAAGCCAAAGCAACCTAAAAATTATCTTGGAGATGGGAAAAAAAATCTTGGAACTAAAAAATTATTTTTTACTGTAGTTGAAGGTTTCAAATCGAAAATTAGTTTTATATTTTTTGTAATGGTTTAATACCTTTATCCAAGATTTCATATCCTAATATTTCTGTTTTCACAGAAATTTGCATTTATTAATATTTGGTTTTAAATTTTCATTTTGTAAGGCTTAAAATATTATAAGGTTTTGTTGTCTCCATCCCAAATAATGAGTATAATCTATGATTTAATAGGACACTAAAAGAAGAATATTGAAGACAGTAAATCCCATTAATCATAGCTTTAAGAAAACTTCTAAATTTTCTAGTTTGGATTTAAAGTAAATTCCATATACTATTCTATCATCTAAATAGTAAACATTTTATGTACATGAAATAGGCTAAAATTCAATTTTTTTTTTTTTTTTTTTAATAATGCTAATTTTAAATTGTAATAAATTGTCCTCTGTTATTATGGTTATAACATGATGACATATTTTGTTTACTTTTATTTGTAGGAATTCATTTTTGATATCAAATTTTGTAAACAATGTTGTTCGATTTAAACAACTAAAATGAGATTTAATGAAGGCAGTGGGAACGTATCCATTTTCATTTGTTAATTAACTTTTCTAAAATTAGTTGTAACTCTTACAATAGCACATATATATATATATATATATATATATATATATATATATATATATATATATACTAAACAATAAGATCCAAAATTCAAACTAGCTCTACGTTTGTAGCATCAAAAATTGAAACAATACACTCTACTATATTTATTGTTCTCCAATATTTAAAATTTAAATTGAGAAATGAAATATAACAACAATCCATTTAACCATTTAAGATTTTTAATAACCTTTCGTTATAACGTCAAAACATTATTACAATATACTTTAAGATGATTAATTATAATTAATAAAATTGTTCATTTATTTATCAGAAAGAAGAAAAAAATCAAATTATATTGGTATGAATTAATGTCTATTATAGTCTTTTCTTTAAAGTAACAAAAAAAAAAAAAAAATCACTCTTATCTCGGGAGGGGTTAGGTGCTGACTTTTTTCCAATCTTATAAAAAAAAATATATGGTCGTTAATAATAAAATAAAATTTTAAATTAAGTTCAATATTTACACATATATGAACGAAAAACTATGATCAAAATGTTTATGAATGAAATGATATAGTTCTATATTTGTCCACCAATTATATACATTATACACTAGTGATAGTCTACTATAAGGAATATTGCTCCGAATCTAGGCTATTGGTTTGATCTCACCATATTAGAAAGTTTCGCTCATATTTAACTGTTTCTCGTTTCCCTCTTCACAATCGTAAATCGAACATCCTTATATTAGACAACTACCGCACTATTTCACTTGAACAATTTCTCTAAACTTGGATAAAACATATACATTTGCTCAGAACGAAAGCTGGATTCACCAAATCTTCTAATAATTCCTATTTTTTTGCCAAAATCGAATAAACCGCCATCTAAATCACTCCTTACTTTCACAATGATCTCTATGTATGATTAAGTTGATGATAATGATAATTTTTATTTATTTATTTTTGTACGAATTTATGATTTAATTTTGAATAGTAAGTTTCTTTATTCCAAATATTAAATTATATATACATTAAACAAATAACTTCTATATTTTAAAATCTTAATACTAATCTATATATATATATATATATATATATATATATATTTCTTTTTAAATTTAAATTTGACGGGATCGATAGACGATTCAGGTCTCACGTGTTATTGCACCAATCAGAGCGTTAGTTTCGAAGATGGGCGTGTCCCTTCAATGACATAATTTCAGTGTTCTCTATTTCCTCACACATCACTTTGATGTAATCAATTTTACAAAATTCTTGTAGACATTTCGAATTGTTACACTCTAGGCAAGCTACAGTATCTGGTTTTTGGATTACAGAACCTGGTGACGAATATTCGTGGCAAGGTTTTAAATTATCTTCTTGTACCATTTTTTATAATTCTGCTATCTCTAGTTCAAGGATAGAATCTCTCATAGTACAGTAGTATAAGATAGGCCCACAAGGTCAATGTTATCAGCATACAAGTAAATAAAATGTCCACTTACCAGTGAGATACACTGCCTTTCTATAATAGACCTACTCATTTTTTGTAGTAAACAAATAAAAAAAAATTAAATATTTACTAAGGTATAAAAAATTTTAAAATGATGTATATTATTATATACACAATATTTGTTCACTTTTATTACCACGTTTTTATTAGTTCGGTTTCCGTCATATCTGTCTGTCAGTCTGTCCGGGTGGAATTTTGCAATCGAGTTTAAACTAACTTCCCGATAAGCTAGAGACCTGAAATTTTGAACATAGGTGAGAATTGGATGACAATACAATATTCAGTTGGTTTCATGTCTCTACATTTGTTTAAACAATAGTTGTTTAAACAAATAAAAATTGGCCGATGAGATGCTTTTCACATATTGAGTCTCTTCATTATACCGGGTGTTTCAAAATGAATAGTGGGGTTTTAACGCTTTATAACTTTTACTACATTAAACTTACCGCTATAAATGACACATCAAATGAAAAAGCAACTCAAAGAGTTTTACAGAAAAGCCTACAAGTGTTCAATGTGAGCACGATTCGTCACACGGCACACGTCAAGACGATATACGAGTTCTTCCCAAACTTTGATTAGTGTTTCTTGAGTAATTGTTGTAACAGCTGCTTCAATCCTGTTTTTTTTTAATTCAGGAAGGTCAGTTGGTAGTGGAGGCACATACACACAATCCTTTTTGAACCCCCAAAGGTAGAAATTACAAGGCGTCAGATCGGGTGACCGTGGAAGCCATGCGAAACAAACTCTGTCATTGGACCCTTTGCGGCCAATCCAGCGGTCGGGTACAGTAACATTCAACCAATCGCGTACTTCATTGTGCCAGTGAGACGGTGCACCATCTAGCTGGAAAATGAAGTTCTCTTGTTCATCATCTTTCAACTGAGGGAAGAGCCATAACTGTAGAGTATCAAGATAAGAAGTACCAGTTACAGTTGCTTCGCCAAAAAAGAAAGGCCCATAAACTTTCTGCCGGGATATAGCACCATCTACAGATGTTATTATCACCTGGAGGATTACAACCGAACTTAATACGGAACGCACGTTGCACAGTAACTACAGATTCCGTCTTTGCACACTGTAAAACACAAAAAAGCTTTCTGTTCACTAGTCGCCATCTTTGCCACTAGCGCTTTCTAACGGATGGCGGCGAAAACATTGCGTGATGCCAACAAACAAAACTGTATAAATTGCTGTTTCATTTGATGTATCATTTATAGCTGTAATTGTAGTTTAATAAAAATTATAAGGCGTTAAAACCCCGCTATTCATTCTGAAACACCCGGTATACAAAACCAATTGAAATCTTTCACCCGGACATAAGACGAAGAAACAGAAAATAATAAATCTAATAAAAAAAAAAATTTAACATGCCACGAACGGACTAAAATGTATAAAATAATTTTTCATGACCCTTCTACAATTTTGAGGGAGGATTGTTAGTGGCTATGGATATATTTGGAATACTTGGAGAGAAAAACGTGGGGAGCAGGCAATCTGCGATAGTATATAAATTAAATTACAGTGAATCTCATTACCGATTCACTGAAATTAGCTGTGAATCCGGATTGTCTGTCTGCTTGTATTATTT
This sequence comes from Aphrophora alni, assembly GCA_963513935.1. Classification (NCBI taxonomy): domain Eukaryota; kingdom Metazoa; phylum Arthropoda; class Insecta; order Hemiptera; family Aphrophoridae; genus Aphrophora; species Aphrophora alni. The sequence continues at coordinate 58,994,715 of OY740770.1, read as the reverse complement.
ACTGGCTGCACCCCATGTTTTCACTGAAAATTTGCTTTGTTAGTCCAAATAATTTTGTAGTCACCTTGTACTCAATTGAATTCGAGCTTATGTCAATAACGGAAATATGCTTATCAATATTTTTCAAGAGTTCAATTTTAATTCCTTTCTACAGATATTGTTGTGTACTCATATAGAATTATTGTTATGCAACTTTTTTAACTGTTTTGCCTTGTTTGAAACATTTGTTTCTTTGATTTAAATATAGTAAAATCCACTGAAATGAACTTCATGATTTTTTTTTTTTTTTTTTTAATAGAGTTTGCTAGTTTTCTGAATTGAGGTATCATCTCTTTCTCCCCCCCCCCCCCTCCTTCTCTCTGTTTGCTTACACACCTCCCTAAAGTAACATTAATAAAAAATAAATGCCTGGTGAGAGGAACAATATTAGCACTTATAACGGCGCCACTAAACTATCTATAATTCTTATTCAAATTTTTAGTTCTTACTCTTTAGCTCAGGTTTGATAATATAGTTGGAGTTTATTTAAAATTGATGGTGTTATGATTGTAGCAATGGTATTAAATGTTTCTAATTTTCAATTATATTAATTGAAAACTGTAAATGTTATGATGGAAAATGTATAGAGCATTATATATATATATGTTGTGATATAATATGTTCTGGAGTCATTATTATTGTTTATCGGAAAACATCCCTAAAAATCAAACTATATTGTTGCAACAAACTTAAGAAGATATAAATAACATTATTTTTGAATGAATTTAGATAACTTTGTTATGTTCTTGAAATAAATTCTAATTATTTAAAGGAAATATTTGTTTCAGATCATGTAAACAAGCATGGCTACTCACCTCTAAAAGTTGAATCCAGTTGACACAGAGTTGCTGTCAAATGGTTTGGATGCCAAAGAGAAATAGTGTTATTGAATACTATCATTATAATTGATTACTGAGTATACTTATGGGTTATTTTGTTTAGAAATCAAGTTGTTGTTTTTTTATTTAGTATGCTGACAAAATACAAACAGTATTTTTAAGTAGATTCTTTAAGGTCAGTTTTAATAGTTATGTTTAGTGAGACAGTATTGCAAATTTTAATTTTAATTAACAGACAACACATTTTCTAAAAGCAAAGCCGTTTTTTTGACTGAAAATTGTACTTTGAGGCTAAAAGTTCTTGAAACAAAAATAATATTGATGGATATGCAGAGAATAATATAACACTCTGCAGAGACATCAAGGGCATGATTCCATATTTATTTATTTATTCTTATTGCAATAACTTGTTCATGATTGTGTGAACGTAATAAATAAGTCTTTTTTTTTTTTGACACAATTATACCTTCAATTTGACTGTTTCTTTATAAAATTCATATTTTATTCTGAAAAAATGATTAATTATTTAAGCAAATTTACAAATTTTGACTCCCTTCTTATTTTTTATGAGTGGTAAAAAATTACATTAAACAGTTTGCTTAAATATTATTAATTTACTGTTAATAAGCATATTAACTCCATCTGATCTGTCAGGATCACTTCACTGGTAAATAGTGGTTCAAGGATGCCTGTGTAAACATTTTGTTTTTATGATGAACCATTCGTATGTATTCTTTTTAATAAACTATAATACAATATTCGATTAAAGTAATACAAGAAGAACATTTATTTTTCAGAAAGTATCTCCAAGCAATATAAGTATTATAAATAACTGGTGACTGTGCTTCATGTGTTGTTTAGTTTTTTTTTTTTTTCAAAACTTTGAAGCTCATTAACAAATGATGATATAAAAGGCTCTATACATTTTCTTTATAGTAGTTTCCTTTTTAAATCTGACATTGCTTATAAAAATCAACCCTGGTAGGCCTAGCTAGGGTACTTTCTGCAATTTGAAAGGATACAACAGATCTTCATGTAATACCTTCCATACAGTGGTTTTATCTGCATTCAGACGATGAGCAATACCTCGAACACTAATTGAGAAATTTTCTTCTAATGCGAGCAATACTAGTTCTTCAAAATCAACGGTACGTACAGTTTTTTCCCGTTCTACAAGGTCTTTTACAAACTTACCATTTTCTCTAAGATTGATATGAACTGCACTGAAAACTTGATGACATGGTGGCCGTCTATGTGGGAAACGTTCTGCATACAATCTACTAGATAATCTTGAATTACCCTCACATACAGACAGATAGACCAAAAACGGAATGAGATAGGACACATATTATATTACATTTTTTGTTTCTTTTGACATGCTGAATAATGTGACAAAGTTTGTTCATATGGTTGCAAGACACCTTGTATAATATTCTGTACATGCACAATCCTAATCCCATTTTTCTTATCACTGTGAAGATTCTAATGAATGGAACACGTAATATGCTCCATTCGAGATTAATAAAAAAAGTGTATAATGTTTCTCATCAGCCATTAAAGTGAAAACATTATCAATGCATGACTTGCTTCTTCAAAACCATTTTTTCTTCTATGTCTATGAAACTGGTTTCTATTCTGTTTTTCAAAATTCTACTTAAGTACATTAACCAATATATCTTCACTATATTATATGCCATGGTTTTTTTTTTAGGGAAAAATTGTGAATACACTTGGTTCAACAATATTTATGAAATAAGTTGCAACAAATAGATTGCCAGTATGACCACTTACATCTTAACCAAAAATCACCAGTTTAACAGAATCTCTTCCAAATTAATAATTGACATGAATGCAATAATCATCTATTGTATGAATTCCTTGGATGTTATCTAAGATGTTAATTAACATCAAATCGAGGTAATTTATTTAGTATAGAGAAAAGTCTTGCTTCTTTTAACAAGTCTGAAACATAAATTTTTCTATGTGTTTTTCTAGAGAATTATTTTTATCCCTTCCATTACAGAATAAAATTTTTCTCCTAATTCATTGCAGGAATGATACATTTTAAAAGATAACATTAATTAAAATTGTATTTTTGATTATTGACACATTTATTACTACTACTGGATTTTTATAGGAAATTCTATGTAATAATTATTCATTACCTAAATTCATTTTCTTAAACTTTTCAAGTGTAGTAAAAGTAGTGTAAGTATACTTTTGCATCTGTGAGTTAACTGATCACTTTTTTTTATAAAACATTCAGTTTGCTCTTTAATCCGACCTAGTCCCTATGCTTCACTAATGAATCTGAACTCGCTTTGAAGTATCTCGTAGTTCTTAATGTTTAAATTTAATTTGTATTTGAATCAGCTGTGGTACACACCTTGTATTTAATAGTAGATTTTGTGTTTGAAGTTAACAATTACCATAATTATATATTATAAATAACATATAAGATTTGTTACCTTATTATTTTTTAAATAAAATTTAATCTTTTTTATTTAAGATTCGAAACTAGTGCAAGTGAGGATTTAGGGTCTGTGAGCAAAGCATGAGTGGGTCTTCCCTAATATATTTATAATTGTACAAGATAATTTTGTGTTAATACAAATTTACTACTTTTTGATGATAATTTTTTATAAATAATTATTAACAAATGTTGCCGTCCATTTGGTAAAGACTGTGTATTAAAACCAATAATTATTTTGTGCAACTGTTCAAACTTCATAATTAAGATGATTTTATAAAATTATATATATATATTCATATACACACATATAGACTATTAATTGTAGTTTTATAAATGTTTATAAAAATTATATATAAAAAATATGTCACTATAATTAATTACATGTTGCTTTTGTGCTTCTAGCTAAATACCAAGTTGAAAGTGCTATACATTTATCATGTGCTTTATTATAAATGTTTTTTGGTAGATGGTAATTTTTTTTGTATTTTATTTTCATTTATATATTTTACTATATGTTTTGCACTTTCTTAAATTGGGAAGAATTTAAATAAAATAAGGTTTTTCTACTCTTTGTAATAAAGTTTTTTATAATTTCCTTTTCATATAAGCTTAATGAACAATGCAATTAACATTCTGTAAAGTCTTTTTACATGTTGACATATTAAAATAACTTTGTATAGAGTTAGCATAATGGATTTGTACTTGTTTTGTGGATTGGCCTATGTTATTTTGTTTTATGTGTTGTAACTCAGTTTGATTGCTATAGCATTCAATTTACTAATATGTTCTATGCAAACTTCCTTAAAGGGTTATGTTTTAAACAAATGTTTTGAAATCACAAGGTAACATTCAGGGACAAACTAAAGAATAAACCTTAGATTACAAAAATATTGGGTCTATTGACAAGCTTTTGCTTTTTGCCTTCTATTTAAAGATTTTTTATTTTTATTATATATATTCTTGGTCACTTTAGCAGTAAATCGTTAAAAAAAATGGCCCTATGAAAGATTCTGTACTTTATTGGCAATAGTTGTTTGAGAGCATTTTTTACAAACTTTCATTTCTCCTTTTCTAAAAATCTATTTTTCTAGTTATAGTATTCTACTTCCAGATGGCTATTTAAATATGTTCGTTTAATTATATTCAAAATGGTTTCTGTAAATGAAAATCATAAGCTATTAAACCTATTTTAGGTATAAAAACAGGAAGAATGAACAAATGATATTTTATGCACTTCAGTAAAAACTTTATTCATACATAAATAAATAGGAATGTTAAATGCATCTTGCTTACACTCTTAAAAACAGACAATGAAAAGTGTTAATGATAATCAGGGTGTTTACTAATACTTGCTACTCAAATCAACTACTTTATCACTATGTTCTGCTGTTTATAAAAAGTTCAGGTGAAGTATTGAAAATAAATTAAGTTAAAATAGTCAATTAAAAATAAAATAATAATTTAAGAAAATTTTAATATATTTATTTTACTCCATAGTGTAAAGGTTTTCATAGCATTATTTTTTATCAATGTGATCACACTATATCGTTAATGCCAACAACACTCAGCTGTTCTGCCATTTAAAAAAAGTTCGGGTCAGATAATTAAAATAAATCAAGTTAAAATGGTCATAACTCAAAATTTGTTCTATAATTTATATTTTATGTTGAATTTAAATACATTTCTTTTATAGTATAGTGTAAAGGTTTTCGTAGCATTATTTATTATCAACGTGATTGCACTAATATCGGTAAGGTCAATAACAATCCGTTGTTCTGCCGTTTATAAAAAACTACAGATGATTATATATATACACACACACATTTGTAAAGTACAGTTTTTGTATATTGCCTACAATAATATTTATTTTTAAATGTCCATCAATCCATGCTGTCTGTGCGGACCCCCTCATTTGAACGAATTGATAAACAATGATTAACTGGTAGGCTATAGTTGTCACTCCATGACAAACACTGTAAGTATGAACTTCTTTTAAAAGACATGAATAATCGAAGCAACATTTAAGACTCCACTCTGTGAAATTTCATTTTTCTAACTGAATGTAGTGCAAGTATTGTTAAACATTTGACATTAGACTGTTATCAAGATATCTGTTTTGAAGATGCGAGACACCATAAAAATATCAAAAATAAAACATGTGAGATATAAATCCCCAAAATACTAGTTTGCTATTATTTTGTTCAAAAATAAATTTTAAAGTAATAACATTTTAAGTTTCAATACATGAAAAATATAATTACTAATTACATTGTTGTTTGAAGAACAAGTCATAGAGGTAAAGGTTATTTTTACATTCACTGTATGTGTACCGTACTACGAAAGAGACTTTTACACCAACTAATCTTATAACAGATAAATATTCAGCTAAAAAGTTTCTAAATTATATATATATATATATATATATATATATATATATATATATATATACATACATATATATGGTTGATTTTATATTAATCTTCAACAAACAAAATGTTCTTGATCAATGACAATTAAATTAAATCCCCTGTGTCTTTTCTTTTAATATTATTTATTTTATAAAGGAACACAATTATAATCACTGATCATTCCTAATAATTAACATTTAATTATTTACATATAAATATTATGAACAAAGCTTACAGTATGTGATAAAACAGGTCAAACGGCATTCATGTCTAATGGATTCTTTCTCTTACAACGAACGTATGTTGTGTTGGGATAAAATAGCATAACACGAACAGTTTAATTTTATAATGACCGAAAGATAATATTAATATCAAAAGAAAAAATATTTTCCTGGATTTTTAATGAAATCATGCCTTATCGAATTTTCTCAGACTACATAAAATTCCCAGATTTTCCCAGTTAATAGAAACCCTGATAATGAATCAAAGACAACTCCAAATTTATTATATTTTAAATACAAAATTAGGGAAGATTCTACATGAAGAAATATTGATGCAATTTAACGCACAAATAATACTGATAACTGAAATTAATTAGTTTTAGTTTTTATTAAAAATACAATCCAATTCCCCTCTTACACATTATGTTAGACTTTTATGTTAATATTGATTTTGTATTTACAAATTATATATATTAAACCTAAACTATATAACATGACATTTTAAATTACATACATGAATACACAAATGATTAAATAGATTTACGTAAAGTATCTACATTTTACTCCAAAATTTAAAACTTAATAAAACCATAACCAAACCTTAGGAGGAATACCTACCCACACTATAACATATACAATAGCTGAACATTTTATGGTCTTAAAATATAATATGTAATTGAAATGATGTTTTTACAAGCTTAAGGATGAACGACTATTAACGTAGAACTGATGACCAGACACAACAAGAGTAACAACATAGAGACATGCTGCAATCCAACAATTATATGCATTCTGAAAAATAAAAATAGTGATTAATGGTTTGTCTTCTTTGTAGAAGATTTTGAGGATTATTTGATTAGTATATAGTAATTAAAACATTAATGAGTTCTTTAATGAAAACCATTTTTCTTGAAGGATCATGGGGGTAGGAAAGCATTCTTACTTATAATAAATGAGAAACTATAAAATATTTGGAAGAAAACTATCAAGGTAAGATAATTCACAGCACACCTTCAACTGATCCAGCATTGCAAAGTGCTATAAAGCATTCTTATTATTAGCATTCTTAGAATTAAAAATTTTCACTTTATTATATCAAAAAGATTTCTGAAATATTGCTTGAACATGTTCACAATTTTAACTATATGCAACAAAAATCAACGCAATATAAAATTATCAGATATATTCAAACAAAATCAAAAGAGCACATTTTTTGAAAATACAATAGGCTCACAACTACCTGGCTTAATGTGGCAGTAGACCAGGCCGGTAAATCACTTCCTATACCATCAACACTCAAATTTGTGATAACTAAATATAAAAGCATATTTAAATTTGTATTTATAGAATTTAATAAAAGGATTAGAGTTTACTTTCTAATTATTATGAAAGTAAATCAAATAAAATGTCAACATATTTCTTCCATTTATCACCCATAATTAATTAATGAACCATTATAAAATTACAGAACTGATCATATAAATCAAAATAAGAAAACACCAATAAAAACTTAACACTGCATAAACAACCAATATCATTACATATCTTGTAGCCTACTGAGTTCTGAAAAATAACAGACCCATAATTTTTTTGTTCAGACGTGAAAAAAGTTGTGCGTGTCATTCACACAGCTACAGTGATCTCTTTGGCAATAAAACAAATGCAAACACCATTAATTACTTAGGATATAACAACTATTTATAATTATTTCAAATGAAAAATATACAACCTAGACTGGGAATTAAAGTATATGCAATATATTTTCACCTGAAATAATAATTTAATTAATAATACTAGCTTGATAAAAAAATGTATTTACCGTTAAAATTAATAAATAAAAATTATCCAAAAACATGTAACATACTGTGGGTATATTTCATAAGCAAAGTAATATATTTGGAATGTTTTATAGTATAAATTTCTGGATTCAAATTAGTATTATTTACAAAGCAGTCTGGGCAGGACAGTTGCTTAAAAAACTCTATAAACACTGAACGGTATCATTTCATACAACAAGGATAACTCTTGATAACATTTATATCCTGTTTTAATTACTTTCTTTTATTTATTTTAAATGACTAACTTAGTTGATATCTTACCGTCGATTTCTGAATTCACATTTGAAGTTATATTGTCTTCCTACCTTTATTTAGATAAGATCAGTTTTAAATAGTTTTATTTAGGTTTTGCATCTAACAAACTCAAATCTAACATTATAAAAACAATTAATAGTTTTACAATCAACATTATTCATTTTTTAATGACAAATAACATTTTAAATATTAAATTATGACTTCTCTTAAATTTAAAAATAAATGTGTTTCAAAATAATTTATTCTGTATTACATCAATATATTTTTAAACAAACCTTTTATGTAGGCCTCCAAAGATATTTTATATTAAAAATGTATTTAGTCCTTAATGATGCTTAAAATATGTACATAGTCTACTAAGCTAGTCGCTAATCGGGCATGTATTACGTTGTTGAATGTAATATGGCCTAAACTTGTTATTATTATTATTATGAGATGTTTATAATTTTTTTTACTTCTACTAAATTTTTTATTCACTATTACTATTATTTTTTGAGCGTATTTTGGTTGTATGAGTTCCCTATTCCAAGTGTACATTTAATAGCCTAAATCTAAATGATAATGATACATTTTTTGTTGTTATGTTACTAAATAAATGAATATGAACAACAATATGCAAATAAACAACACATATTAAAGAACTAATTTAACACTGTATCTTAATATCTAGTTTTGGTCAAAAATTTGTTACTATAACAAATTGTGTTTTGCATAATATTACTATTTTTTATGAATTTAAAAATGCCCCGATTTTATAGTAGTAAGTTATTGACTAGTTTTATATAAAAGGATTTGTATCAAGGGTTGTATGTTTTACAAACTTAATTTTTCAGTCAAACCAATTAATTAACCTTCATTGCATTAATAAAGTTTTAAAGAATAGTAATTAAATTATACACAGTTTAATACAAATGTGCAAAGATATATTTATTCTTTAAAAAATGTTCCTATATTTTACTGGAAATGATATATACATGGAAGAAATTACAATATAGGCTACGTAGCCTAAACAGATTCAAATAAACTATAATAATACGAGTAAACATATTCGAATATAATGAGCTTAAACAACCTAACTAAAAAAAAGTATACTTGCCAGACTGTAACCATTATCAGTTTCTCTGTAGAATTCCTCTATACTGTCAAAGGTTTTCTCAGAAGTTGGAAGATCTTCAGCCAATGCTACACTCCTTATGTAATAGAAAACCCCCATAAAACCCTACACAGAAGAAAAGAAAATTAGAGCTGACATAAATAAAAAATTTAATTTTCTTGCAATTTCTAGTTTCAAAATAAAGAGTATTGAATAAAGTTTAAACCCATGATCATAATATGAAAATTAAACAACTTACTATCACTTAATTACACATTCACATAAAATCAAATTACGCTGTAAAATTCATCACCATTGCGTAAATAATTATGGTGATTGTGGTTTTTCTACAATATTGGTTATCAATTACAAAAGTAAAACGGCCCATGGACGCTCTTATAGAAACTGCTCTGAACAATCGGTTTAATAGCCTGTGTTTTTGATTTAGGTAACTTATATTAAATAACCGACTCCATCCCAACCCCTGACAATTAATCTGGTCTGTCATTTCACTCTCAACACTGACTTTATTAAATCCTAAATGAAAACTTTTGAAACTTCACTTATATGCCTATAAGGATATCCTACTGAAATTTCAAAATTGAGACCACATTTTTAACATATTAGTTATATATATATACTACCATATTATATTGGTTATAATATAGGTTTCTCAAAAATTTATTTCTGCCACAAAATAGGATATATGTGTTAGGATTTAGGGTTAATTTAGAATTAAAAATTAAGTTGTCATGAAATCGATAAATATCCAAACTCCACTCGATAGACACCGGAGTATAAACAATCATTATGACAGAGTACAAAAAGTTAGATAATTGCTTGGCTTGCAACCTACTAACCTATATTAAATGTTGAGCTTGACTTATGAGAAAAATTATACAGTATAACAAACACACAGAACACAATTCTCACAAAAAATACGCCTAAGTATCAGATGCGTTTCAACGACAAGGTCGTCCTCTTAGTTCAGTTATAGTTTGATTGGTGTATCACTGAAGAGAACGACCTTGTCGTTGAAACGCGTCTTATACTTAGGCATATTTTTTGTGAGAATTGTATTCTGTGTGTTTGTTATACTACTAACGTATCACAAATGACCAAGAGTATAAGCCTCAGAAAATTAGGGTCAAATTGAGACAATATAGGATAGGAGAATACAAAAATTAATAAAGTAGGCTAGGCTATATGAAGCAAGAAAAATATAAGCATAGAGTGAAATTTAATTAAATGAAATATTCTAAAAGGATACAAGGGGTAAATAAAGTTGTTACACTAAATATGGAGAGTTTTAAAGTTAGTACTTAAAATTATAGGGAGATGAAAGGTTTAGGCAAATTTAGGCCTAAAAATAAATATTGTTGTAGAAATAACGTAAAGTTACAAATAATAAAAATATACTATGAATAACTAATTTAAAAAATATAACATTTGACTTTCACAATTTAATTGTGTAAACTCATAGATCATTTTGCAAATAAAAAAAGAAAGGAAAACACATAAGAATGGAGGGTTAACCTAAAAATTAGGAACACTATTAGATCAACAAACACAATACTGATTAAAGGGCCACACAGAAACTAAAATTATAAAAAGAAAACACATATGTAAATAAAAATAAAAATATCGGATGACATGCAACCACTTTGATACGAGAATAGATATAGGTTAAAAGTTGAATATAGAACGTATTGCAACAGATTCAAATATGGGTCAAGTTGAACATTTGTTGTAAAGGACAATGAACAAGGGTTCGAGAGTATGTAAACAATTTAAATATTCAAATATAATTAGTTAAATTATTTGTAAGATGTAGTGTAAATAATTAATAAAAGACGGAATGACAACTGTTTGAACAATTTCTCAGAGTTATCGGTTCTTGACCTAAAGATCATTGATTTGATTTTTTTTTTGTTATGACGGACATTAGTGTGGATAGGTATGTACCTCCCCAAACCAAAACTCAACTTTGAATGAACATGTGCATAGTATATAATCTTTAACAATTTAAATCACAAACTGATCATAGGTAATACAGTACATGTATTTTAATATTGTCAATAATTTGCTGTTTAGCTCCTTCAGATGGTATTTCCAACTGACTTTAAAATCCAAAGTAACCCCAAGGTATTTTAACACTCCGACACCACCAATTTCTCACAATTATATCGATTTTAAGTCAAGCAACATGGGGGGGGGGTGGTTGGTACTTGGATGGGTGACCGTTTGGGAACACCATGTGCCGTTGGTACATTTTTTTTTTTTTCTTCAGCTAGGGTTAGATAACAATTTGATTAGGCTATATAAGTTACTATCATTATCGTGTACGTCTAACCAGGAGGCTATATATATCGTTAATTATATATATATATATATAATCTGCCCTTATTCATAGTAATAATGTACTAAACCCATAGGCTAACCCTATTCCTATGAATGTGAAGCATTGTCATTGCACCCCAGCCTATAAATATAGTGTTGATTTCATAGTTTTGAAACTGTGACTTTTCGGTAGAAAAATTAGTACCGCATTGAAAACTTATTTTATTATTAAGAAATAAGAGGTAAATATGGAGAAGTTGTCCGATCGATTTAAGTACCATGAAAATTTCGGTAAATCCACTTCAAAATAGCATTTTTTCCAATCATGTAAAATCTAATTAACAAATCTACTGGTTTTTTATCTCTCACAATTAATTATTTACTTAACAATCTATGAAATTGAAAAATCTGTAACATATTCAATTGAGTAGCCATATTGAATTCACTCATGGGGCGCACCCGCACTTCATTAATTTCTACACGTTGATATTACTACGCTTCTATGATATAAGATTCCAATATATATATATATATATATATATATATATATATATATATATATTGTAACATTTATAATAAATAAACAGTATGAATTGATGATGGGTTGAGGGATTTGTGGTCAAAAGAAAAGTGAGATCTTAGATGCATGTTATAGCCTAAATGTAATAACCTCAAACTTTCGTTCTAGCCTAATAATTTAATTAACTTCAAGATTTTGGAAATTTTAAATAAATAATTATAAAGCACATATTATAATAACTACAGCTAATTTAAATAAAATTTACCTTTAAACTTACCATTTCAAAAACAATAATAACAGTAACTTTACTTAATAACCTAAATGATTGAGTAAGAACATTTTACTATTCTTTTGTAATTTATTTCATGTTTAGATAATTAGTTTTTAGTTCCAATTCAATACATATTGTATATTAGTTAATTTAAATAACAAACTGATCGAATAGGATAAATTAGGTTAGTTTTAGTGTTTACAACTAATTGCAATAAAGTGAAACAGTGAGAACTGGCGGCGATAGTTAGAACTATCGATGAAATCTAGGCAGTGGTGTATAAAAAACATAAATATCTTAAAAAAGTGAATGTATATGAATTAAAACCTTTTTAAAACAATTTTAACTACAGATGTCTACAAACTATAAATAACGTAAATATACCATTTAAAACGACTATTAAAGGACTTTTTTTTTTTTAATATTTGATATGTTTGAGTGCACGGCCATATACAAAGCCGATAGCGGAAAATATACAAATGATGGTGGTACTGTATTGTAGCCCGGGTTGTTAAATAAATAATGGCAGTTCTAAAAAAATTCCAAAGAAGCAAGACCTATTTTCGTTATTCAGCAATTTTATAAGAAAGATTTTATAGAAAAGTTCAATAATATAATAATGCAAACATATCAGAAGAATAAATAATAAACTACAAGAATTATTGCTAGTATTAAGAAAGCAGTCTGAGGTAATACCAAATTTTTTTAATTATCTTCAAGAATAGATATTTAAACAAATTTCAACATCATTCATTTGGACTTCAGTAAATATATAGATTTTATTAATATCAAAAAATTGAACTTTAAGAACTTTTAATATTAATAGTATTAAGCTGATTTGTGAATTTTAAGATATATATGTCCATAATTGTATAATATTTGCACATTTAAAAAGCCCGAATCTTAAGACCCGAGATTAAAGAGTAATTTAAAGAATTGAGTTGTTATTCAATAGTTAACCATTATATTTTAAAGTAAAGTTAACATGCTAGAGCAAGACCCAACTTGGATAATATTAATAATATAATAACTGTAAAAAAAAAAGTGATATTATAATATATATATATATATATATATATAGCCACCTGATGATCTCACGTTATGTAATTTACGTCGTCAGGTAGCTATATATATATATATATATATATATAGATAGACCTAATAAACTAATAAAAATGTAAATTACATAACACAAGGTCAAATCAGGTGGATATATAGCTACCTGACGACCTAATAAAGATGTAAATTACATAACGTGAGGTCGTCAGGTGGCGCTATATATATATATATATATATAGCCTATATGATAATAGACATGATTCTTCAATCAAAGAACGTAATAAATAGGCCTATATAGAGTTACCTAGCAAAGTTAATAGAACAAGCGATCATAGATGCAGTGACTTGATGAATGTAGTCATTAGTATTAATGTTGGCATTGATAACCTATGAAACTGAAATTCGTACTTTTGTAGATATCATTTTCTATTACAATATGTTATACCTATTTTTAATTATGCATTTTACTCTCAATGGTAAATGAACACACACATGGGTTTACAAAGTAAACAATCAAATTAAATTTTACTATATCAAAATAAACTACAAGCAAAAGATCAAGAATTAGAAACAAAATATGAGTTAAATATTAATCGTAATATAATTGTTTGATAAGAGCAAGAGTGAAAATTATATTGTCTTTTCTTTTTATATATACATAACAATCTCAGGGTAGGGTAACGTGCCGACTTTATCCAATCTTCTGATCGAATTCATCGAAATTGTCAACTAATATTAAATTTAATTTTGATTATGAGAAATGTAAATTTGAAAATTTGTTTTGGAATTTAGAAAGTTTGAAATATTTTGGGGAGATCTCACCAATTTGTCGAATTTAGTCCTGGTATTCTTAGCACATATCTTCTCGTCAAACACAAAAAAACTATAGGCTACTTCTTTTCACTTTTCACAATTAAAATTCAAAATTTGTAGTCGTCGCTGTACACTTCTATCGTCTTTGGTATTCAAAACTGGACTGTCTAAAGGACGCTTTGTTCTTGCTTAGCTTCTGTTCCAAAATTTTATAAGATGGCATATGGGGGTTCCCTTATCTTAATACACGGTATGAAACACGAATTCGTTGTGATAATTTTATAGGTTTTTTATTTAATCCGAAAGATATGTAAAGATTTTTATATTATAATTATTTTTATTTTGTACGATCTCGTAATATAATTATTTCTCTATATTCCTTATAACTAAAATAATTTATTTCTAACATTTTTACATTAAATACTTTAAAATATGTTTGAAAAATGGACATCTTTTGGCCTAGCCAATGAGATCGCGTTATCTTCCGTGACGTCATTCGCTTTGCCTCGGTAGTCTGACGTATTTATGATAGGCGTAGTCTTCCGTCTTCCCGGTCGCAATATCAGCGATGTTATATTTCATTATGTTTGTAAATATTATTTGATTTTTATAATTTTATAAAATTATGGAATGTTTCACTATTAAAGTAATGAATTTTGAGACTTGTGATATTTATTCTACCACATAATATGATCTGATCCTTTCATTAGAAGCTAAATACTTTGTTTTCATGATTTTATATAAAAAAATTGAAGGACGATCTAGAACCGATATTTACCTTTGACAGTATGTTTTGAGCCACCCAGTATTTGGTCATATTCGAAATATGGTTCTGTGGCACCAATTACAAAATATTTGGACTAGGACTAAATTAAATTCGTTAGAGTAAGAGTGAGGCTAACTCCTTCATCAGAGCTGAGGGTGTAACCTACCATAAACCTTCAGTTTTGGATAAATTTATTGTATGTCTATGGAAATAAACTAACCTAGAGAGAAATGGTTGTCATAAAAGAATGGTGGGGTTTCATTAATTCATAGGAAGACAGTACAGAATTTTTATGGTGTTGTATTGGTATTGCTGATAGTCTATAACCCAAGAGTTTGTTTAACAGCTGTTGTAACATCAAAATCAGTTCTTGCATTGTTATGATAGTATGTTTTGTTTTCTGAATCACACAAAAAAGTTGAATTTATTAGAGAATCTGCAATTAGAAGTCAATACCTTGATGAAGTCTATAGTTAGGTATTCCTAAAACAACAATTAACAAAGTTTAATACAAAAGACTGTAAATTACACGCTTATAAAATCCAGCTATTGCAGGAATTGAAACCTGATGATAGTGCAAAATGTTCTAATTACGCTGTTGAATTGTTGAACAAGATTGATGAAAACTAATAATTTTTTAGATATAATTTTTTCAGACGAAGCTACATACCTTATCAATGGATCTGTTAACAGACATAATTCACGCATATATGGGGATCTGAAAACCCACATACAATTTTTAAGAAAATAAGCAACTCACCTAAAGTTAATGTTTGGTGTGGTGTGATGAAAAATCGTCTGATAGGGCCTTTCTTCTTTGCTGAAAAGACAATTAATGGAATTGTGTATCTCAATATGTTAATCAATTATTTTTTCCTAAGCTGGATGAACTCGAAAACATTCAACAACTTCATTTCCAACAAGATGGCGCACCCCCACACTTTAGTGCATTTGTCACTGATACTTTGAATGAAAAGTTTGGATATCGACGGAAGGATAATCTTGATAAACTTCAAGGACTCCAGACCTGACAACTTGTGATTTCTTCTTGTGGAGTTACATCAAAGACATTGTTTATCGATAAAAAATTCGCGACCTAAATCACTTAAGGAAAAGGATTAATGAAGCAATGACAACTGTTAACAAAGACATGTTAACTAGCCTATTGTTTGAGCAGAACTTGATTATCGATTGGACATTTGCTGAGTAACTAATGGTTCACATATCGAGATTTATTAGTTATGTAAAAAACTGTTTCAGATGACGATTTAGATAAATAAACATCAGCTGTAAGTAATTCTGTTTTCATTTAAATCATGTTCAAAGACCCCACATTTGTATGATAACCCTGTACAGTTTGTATAACGTTATTATATTAGTAATAACGTTAGTATAATACTATAAGTCTGAAAAATATCAAATACTACATGTGATCTACTTTCAAAAAGATAAATTAAATTTTTTTTTTTTAGATAATTCTGTAAAGTAGACATTCCTGGAAATTAGTTACTAGGAGTTTGGAAGAAAAATGTTTTAAGAACTTACCAACTGAATAATTCCCCATACACTAAGAATTAATGTACATAGTGAAAGTTTTGGACCGCAAATCTTCATGATTTAAGTTTTTACACTATGTTCAGCAGTTGAAAAATTATACTAGAATTACTGTAATCGATGACAAACCCTCAACTTAATAATGGAAGAATATATCATGTGATTTTTAAGCAACCTCGAAGAGAGGTGAGAGGTGGTTCCCTCTTTGCTTTGCGTTAGTAAAAGCAAAAGTGTGACGCTGACAAGTGTCTAGCACCAGGAAGTATTTACATGTTTTGAGTAACCGAAATTTTCCGAAAGTGTGTGACCATTACTATAATTGAACATCTATATTACTATAATTCTTTTTACAGAAATAATATACCTTCTCCTATATAATAATATCCTTCTGCCTTCTTATTTAAACGAGCTAAGATCAACATAATGTGTTATGTGTTAGATTTGCCTCCTACTCCTTAGTACCGGTATTTATTACTTTACTTTTTCAAAAGAGAGAAGCTGGTTAGATGAAAGGGCACAGTGTTTTAGAATAAGAATAATCTTTTCACTTAAGTCTTTAGTTTATTTGTTTTAGATCTTGGATTAATGAAAACAAGAGTGTAGGTAACACGGAAACAAAAGCAACGCCATCAACCGATTTCGAACTTGCGCAACCTCTGACAATGACAATTAATTCATTAATTCTAACTGTAGGGAGAAGTGAAGTAATCACATGACATGTGCTCTTTTGAACATGTATGCTGCTCTTTTATTAGTAAACAATTTTTTTGTAAAAGTAAAAAACCACAATGACCGAGACGATGTTATATGTACGCAGATTAGAAAAACATACGATCATGAATATATTGAAGAGGAGGCAACAATTTTTATAAATATATAAAATGATTAGCCTTATCCCTCTGTCAATTTTTAGAAGCCAAAATTAATTTATAAATTGAAAATAACTAATCTATTCTAGTAGTCAAATATTCATTTTACTAATGTACAGTATGTAGAAATTTTATTGCGAGTTATTCCAAAGATGATGGACAACCAAAAGCATTTGAATACGTCCTGGACTTAGTTTTCTATGACAATATGACACTAGCTGTAAAGAATCAGCTGACAGTCAGGTACATTTTATTTTAAATAAGATTTCATTTAGATAAATGTTTACATAACGTAATTTATACAGAAATTTGAATTTTTAACATTATAACTTATTCATGCATTTGAAGAAAAACGAGATTCACTATGCGATGATATTTGCTCTGACATTTTTATAGACTGAGTTGTGACTTGTCTTCAGCAGTGTACAGTGATTAGTGAATGCTATACTCTTCAGTGAAGTGAATCAGTGTAAGTGTACTTTGCGATCATGGTTGACAGACTTGGTAAGCATATATTTGATTATTTCTCAAATATTCAGATAATTATTTTATTGTACAATTCATAGAGCTTTTAAAGGTCTTACCTTTGCTCCGTAATTGAACATTTGCAGTGCTTAGATGTGTAGCTCTGCAATCTACAATTATTAGGATTCAATCTCCACGCTCTGTATAAGTTAGGCTAGGTCAAGCATAAAGTAGGGCTTAGCTGAGGAATATCGTAACTCTGTGGGTTTTAGTTAAGTTCCTGTCTTTTTCTAAAAGTAAAGAATACTAATGGATAGAATCGTCAAAATTTATTGTAAGTAGAAAAATATAAATTTTCCCCTACATTAGGACAAGTGTAGGGCCTAGGCTAGGACAATTTAATTTTGTAGTCAGCCAGAGTATAAGATCTGTAGATCATAGAATATTTTGTTTTAGGCCTAATGGTTTTGTTGTTACTGATTCATTATATAGGCTTATGTGTGATGGGCCATTAATTAAGTTTAGAATGTTAGGTTAGATAGGCTATCTAGGCTAGTAATTAACTTTTGAGCTAGGGTTTAAATTTAACTTATGGTAAAAGATATTTGCATTAGTTTTTAATTGATCTAAAAGCTTAGAGATATATTGGAAAAGAGGATAAAAAATACCTAGTTTTTTTTCAGAACAGTTTACAGTTTTTTAATTTGTTTTTAATATTTCCGATATTTATTCAGGGTCACGACCCTGAACAATTTTTGTTTGTTTCCTCCAATCTTGCATGTCTAAAAATACTTTTCCATAAAAGGTTTTAGTATTAGTTTTTTTAAACACTTCGAACAACTTTAAAAATAAAAATTAAGATGTTAAGACCAAAATAGCTACCAATGTGTAGGTACCTAAAGAAGTGAACAATAACGAATACCAAGGAATCATATTCTAGTATTATTGTAGGCCTACAGTCTATATTTTCCTAAATCATAAACATTAATTAATGCACAGAATTTTCTTTGTTTTAATCCTTGTCAAATCGGTAAATGTTCAGTTGATAGTGTGTTGCAATTTAATATAGAAATTTCATGAAATCGTATTTTACATACCTCTTTGTTAAACAATTGGATCATCCTTAAGCTGGGAAGATCTTTTTCAAGTATCAAAATCCATTATTTCTTTCAAAAGTAAGCAATTTATAAGTTCGAAATCCTAGTATTATGAGGTTAAGACATCTGTCTACATTAATTGTTATGGCAAATTGAGTGTCTCATCACTTGATGTTTATGTTCATCTGCACAAATAAGTCTGGTTAGAATATCTTGTCAGTTACCAGTGCCAGATTTGAAGCCTCAGGGCAATCGACTTTATTACCAGTTTTCTGGCCGAGTCAGATGTGTTTGAAGAAACATTTGAGTTTGTATTCAACCTAAATATCTAATAAGTTTATCTGTAAATTAGTATTAATTTTTCTGTTTATAGCTATTATTAGGGCCTATTATTACATCATTTAAATGAAATTAAAACAGTTTTTTGTCAGAATTTGTTGTAGTTATTGCATTCAACGTGTAATTGACATTATTATCTTTCAGTAGGCTCATATTTTTATATATATATAAAAAAAAAAATATTACTAAAAATTAACCTAGTTTAATATAGGCCTATTGGTTGCTGAGATAAAAATAATATGTGATGAGAAAGTTATACATGTAAGACGAGTTCCTATAAGTATACACATTGGATACCGTAACACCCGTTACATTTAACTGTAACACGTGTTACAAGAAAAATATTTTTTACATTTAAATTTCTACTTTATAATTTTTTTTAAACTATGAATTGAAATAGAGGGTTCTTTTCTGAGTAACATACCTTACAATAATCATTAAATACAATTGAAAAGTTTCATAGAGTTTTACTAAACAAGTTAGCATAGTAAATGGTCAGGTCCAAATCATGTAACACCTGTTACACCTAGGTTTTTACATTCTATCACATTATGGAACATTTTGTGCAATGCCTAAAAATGCCAATGCATGCAAATTACCTATTTTTCATAATTTAACCTCCAAAACTTAATTTGTACTTTTATTTGTTTAAATATATTGTTTTTGTGTGCACATGTAACACCCGTTACTATGGAATGGCCCTTAGGTAATTTTATATATATATATATATATATAGGCCTATATATTATAACGAAATAGAGGGCTCCTAAAGGTCAGTCCTTGGCAGGCCATAAATTGTAAAGAGTTGAAAGGGTTAACAGCTAGAAAAACTATTCTAACATTAGTCACGGATCTCAATAAGTCAAATAAACCATTCCAAAAGTCAATGCCTTCAACCGAAAATGTTTGAAATGGACCAATGAAATAAATTGCGTCAGTCTCGAAATAACGTACAAGATTTAAAATAAGCCAATGAAGGAAGAGGATCGGAAGAAAGCATTTGAAATTAGAACTTATAAAAAATAAATAGGGGTGGAAGAGAGGCGCACAAGGTTCTTTTTGGTGGTTAGGATGTCAATTAGGTCCGTGATCGGGTCCATTGTGTTATCTGCATACATCCTTCATTTGTAGAATCTGTGAATTCATCTGAGGTGTTCGGTTAGGTTGTGGTCCCTTTCATGGAACTTGGAGATGTTATAAAAAGTTCCGCTCGCTTGTCCTCCACAGGTAATATAGAGGCTCCTCCCTCAACAGACTAGATTCTTGGCGGCTTGTATAGGTGACTTTCTTGGGCGCTTTGATACGTTAATGCACGCTTTGATACAAATTGATACGTTATTTGGCTGAACATATATTCGAGTGTTAAAGGTCGGGCTTCCATTTGGGGTGTTTCATGATTCTCCTATTCATGGGTGTTGGTAGGATCGCAAATGAGTTCAGTGATGTCGTTGTCTGGACTTGCCCGAGGGTTTAGGGTTACCAGCTTCATGATGTCTTTAAAATATTGCGAACCCCTCCCTCCTCCTCCTTTTCCATCCGTTCCTCAATGAACACGTGTTCCATCCAGCAGTGAGATTCTTTGTTGTTCTGCGACCACATCTTCTATTCGTTGGGACACATACAGGTCGAGCAAGCCTTGTAATTCACGAACTTTCTTTATGAGTGTGACTTGCTTCCTTAGGTTTTAATTCTGTTGTTAATCGATTTTATTTTATAGTTGGTATTTCAAATTATTTAGGCTAACACAAAATAAATTTCTTAAAACTAGTACATATTATATAAAGAGAAGTTATTAGGAGTAAACTTGGGAAAAGCCATCATGTTGGCGCCATTTTCAACGTAACAAAAAAAAAAATACTGTTGGTTGGATTGTTACTATAATAGGCTATCTGTGTTATGTTAACTATTCTATTTTTTTTTTTTTTGATAACAATAAATATTTCTTTTAGGCTATTTCAAAATAACAGGGTTTCACATAGCCTAAGTTAAATTCAATAGAAAATTAAAATTTGTTTTAATTCATACAAGATTTAAAAAAAAATCTTTTCTAGATTGTCTATATACAAAGTTTATATATTCTTGGTTTATGATTAACAAAATTAGCTATTGGTATCATTCAAAGTCTTTACTTCATCTGATTATTGGAATGATTCTATCACCATTGGTTAGGTATTTGACAATATGAACCTCATGAAAGTTTATCTGATAGGCATTAAAATCTTCGGTCCTATCCTTAGATTACAAAAACACTGTTTAGAGGTATCATCTCTTTAGCTGAATAAGTAAGGAAATATATATACCCCTAGATATTTGTTTAAATTAGTTTCTTGCTGCTCAAAGTTTATCAAAACACTGTCTTTACCAGTTAATCTTTCTTAATAATTGAATATATAGCCTACATGCACAAAGTCTTAAATCAGAGAGGGGAGTGAAGTAAATCTGGACCAAGTCCTAACAATTAGGATTAAATTAATTTAAGTTGCAGTTCATTAAATTGATGAGGGAATGTGAAATTGAAATGTATAGATTAATCAACTTTAATGTAATAGCAGATATTTCTTGTTGAAACTCCATATTCAAGGATAAAATAAAGCAAAAGCTTAAAGTTTCAAATATTTTAATAATATAAATGAGCTACAATTGTTTCGCCTTGCGTTGTCCCAATAGTTGTCTATACCTGTTAATTATCAGTTGCCCGATGATGCCGCAAGGCGAAACAATTGTAGCTCATTTATATTATTAAAATATTTGAAACTTTAAGCTTTTGCTTTATTTTATCCTTGTATAGAGGCTCAAAGTTTTCATTTGAAAGTTGGATGGTTAGTTCAAAACATGGATGAATTGAGTTAATCACACCAGATTAGTAAATTTGATTTTTCTGTTTTTCTTTTGTAGGATTGGAAATGCATATATAATACCCTACTTTCATAAACCGCACTATGTATGGCTTCTTTGGATATTCTTTTATATGGGATGTTGTTGGATTTTCTGGCTAAATCTGGATTCAAGATTCTTTAATTTTGTAGGTTCTCCTCTGGTCCTTCTCCAAAAATGCCAATTTTCACTTCTGGATTCAATTAG
Source organism: Aphrophora alni (assembly GCA_963513935.1). Classification (NCBI taxonomy): domain Eukaryota; kingdom Metazoa; phylum Arthropoda; class Insecta; order Hemiptera; family Aphrophoridae; genus Aphrophora; species Aphrophora alni. Next base: position 58,972,375 of record OY740770.1, on the reverse strand, counting down.
GGTCATGAAAGTTTTAAAACTCGTGCCTCTATATCCATCGTGTAAATCTGTGTGTGTGTGTGTGTTAGTGTATAGTTGGATGGATAATGAATTGATTTTTCTCCTTATAAAACAAATTAATGGTGTAATATTAGACAACACTATTTTAAAATAACATAATATATTTTATTAAACATACTAAATGATCAGATAACCTCTTTTAATAGGTACAAGTTCAAAAAACTAAATTACATAACTATTAGAGTGTAATATGAAAAGAAATACATATTAAGTGAATGAAAGTCTATCGACCAATCAGAGAGCTAGTTGCAGGTTTGTGGTGGAGCATTCTATTGGAGTTGACGGATTTTGTTTGTATTGTCCATTACTAAACCGATAAAGAATGTTGGTTTTAAACTTGTAACAAATTAATGGTAAATGTTTGGGATTTTTGCACAAATGGTTTTTGATGGAGAATATGATGATGTTCCTCATTTTTTCTGCCGTTCTTTCCGGAGTCTCATAATATTTAAAATTTGGTGTTTGGCATATCGAATCTATGATGATATACTCATTTTCAAACGAATATATTGGCCTTGATCTGTTTTAAGATTTTGAATGGGTTCATTTAGTGTAATTTTGAGATGGGTTTTATTATGAAATAACGTCAGGAAATAATTAAATTTTATACTTTACTAGGTGTCTGAAATAGCTAACTTATTGTTTGTGTGTTGAAAGAAACTGCCGCTGGATGTATTAGAGGTCTGTTTTTATTAAATATGATATTTGAAATCCAGTTTTGTAGTAAATTCTTTACAACATCATTTAAAATTATATCAAACATATGTAATTTAAATTATTAAATGTACTAAAAAAAACAAGGATTCTACCACAAAAAGTTTTTGTGGTTAAGGAATCCTTGTTTTCCTTATTGTGTTTATAGTCACAGTACTCCTTCGACATTGATTACATGTTATATTAAAGTGTATAAATTGTGTTATGTTAATTTATTCCACCTTATGTTATACACATTTTGAGTGACAATTAAATAACAAAGACTGATCATTAACATACTAACAAGACCAAGGTTAAAGATCGTTTTATATATTTGTTTTAAATTTACTATCCAAAAGTGTTGTGATTGTAGGAAATGTTTTAGTACCAGCAATATATAAACGTATGGAAAAAATTAGCAAAGTTTTTACTCTACATTTAGAATATAGGATTTAACAATGCACAGTTTATGTTAATTCTGGATTTTCAGAAGCAGTTCTTTATTTTGAGTATTTTTCTTGAAATGATTTTTAAAAAATATCTAAGATTTGTTAGGGAAATATCTGGAAACCTCAGATATCACATTAACTTATAAAATCTACAGCATAAATTATAAATTTATAAAAGTGAACTAAACACATTAAATAAATAAATTTCAATAAATATTCACTTCGAACAGGCCAGAAACAAATATCATTTCAACAGGAAGTAGGAACAGATGTGAAACTCAAAGGTGAGCAGTATTAAATTTCATCAAAGTACAAATTCGCACAGGCAGAATATATCCGTAAGAATGGAGAAAGACGTAACACTACAAAATTAAATGCCTACAATGAAAAATTAAAAAAAAAAAAGATAAACCAATCGGGAGAAATCAAGAAATATATTGTCCAATCAAAGAGGACCAAGAAAATCATGTGAAAAAAAGGACAGGGGGAGGAAGTGGGAAAACAAGAAGTGATTTGAAGGAGAGTCTGTCAAACTTACAACACCTGGGTAACAAGTGCTTTAAGTATAAAAATAAAAATGTAATTGTGGTGTAATAAGTAAAAGGTATAGTAAGTAATATTGCCATGATTTATCAATAATAAATGAATTGGTTAGTGTTATTCGAGAATAAATTAAAAATTAGTGAAAGTGTTTAGTGAGAAAGAGGGAGTGTTACTACTGAATATTTAAGTAGTGTTAAAAGAAACCTATTGTAAGACAGATTTGAAGTTTATCAAACAAAATCTTATACACAGAATTATAAACAAATTTAAGAGTAGGCCTAACTCATTATTTGAAGTAAACTTACATAGATTGTTCAAGCGAAATTAACTGCATTGGGGCTGTTTCATAAGAATTAGCTGTAAGGAGGGTTTCAAACAAACATCTCATAAGCAATTAGAATCAGGGCCCACTGTTAAATAAACAAGGCAAAATGAACAAATTACTAAGTGAATTACAGGTGCAGAATTGTTATTTGATTAAGGTCGAGGCGGTACAAGAAACTTTAAGTTGTCTAAATAAAAATGTTTGTGTCAATAAAAAAATAATAATTAAGTATATGCATATTTTAGTGTAGGTTTTCTTTCATTGAAGTTTGATTTTGTAATCAGAATATTGTAGAAGGTGTCATGGTTGGAAGGATCATTCCTTTCATATTAGAAAGATTAATAATTTGTTAGTATAGGTAATTTTGTTTAAATTAAGTAGAAAATATTAAAATTTTAGTTTTCTAACTATTTCATGTAGATAAATGAATATTCTTGTATCGAAATTGAAGTATATACATATATATTTGTATTGAAGTTTAAACAATATAGTTAACAGATTAGTCAAGTCACCTCTAGCATTTTTTCCCTAACCTGGTCTCTTTTGGAGTCATCCTTCACGCTAAGCGAAATTTAACCCACAAGGGTTTGGTAGAGCCCCCAAGTTAAAAGTATTAGCTTAATTCAAGGTTAGAAGAAACCTAAAGTAACAATAGTATTATTATTCTAAAAATGGAAAATATTACTTGGTGAATGCACCTATTCAACTACATGTAATAATATGTATAAACGCCTAAATAAAGTGACATTGAGAATCTTTACAAAGTCTGATAGAGTAATGACAGATTAATTATACAATTATAAATGCTGTAAGTTTAGTTTTATGCATTTTGTTTAAAATTTGGAAAATTTACTTCAAGTGTTTAATACTTATTATCATGTATTGCAGCTTTGCTTTCTACTCTGAATTTATGAACTTACCATATATCGATTTGATAGGCTAGATTTTTTCCACTTTATATCTTGATGATATTGATTAATTTTAATATAATATATTTTGTTTTATTTTTGTAGTGAACAGTGAAGCTAATGCTCGGCGAATTGCAATGGTTGAAAGTTGTTTTGGGAGTTCAGGACAGGTAAGACTTGTTTATATTATATTTGTATAAACTAGTAATATTTTGATGCTAAGCTAAATGTTGAAAATATTTAATAACATTGATCTGGAATGGACACAATGGTTAAATTTATATTATGTTCTAGTCACAATTTTTCTTTTCTTTTAGGGTCTAAACTATCTCCATGCCATACTACACTGTGACTCAAAATGATTTTACTCTCATTATAAAACACGAAGTCTCATTGATTAATAAAATTAAAAACTTGTAGGCCTATAAGGGTTCAGATTATTTGAGTAAATAGTCTTCTTCACAAAGACCAACAATAACATTATAAATATATAATAATTAATTTTAACGTAACAGCAGACATTTCTTGGTGAAACTCCATATTCAAGGATTAAATAAAGCAATAAAGCTAAAGTTTCAAAATTAATTTTGAAACTTTAGCTTTATTGCTTTATATAATCCTTGTATATAAGAATTGTCTAAAATTGATTATACAATATATTTTCAATTTTAGAATGTTCACGTACGTTGGAATTAAATTGGAACGAATCTGTGAACATTTTACCCTCAGATAAAGGCAATACCACAGTTATCCTTGATAGCAAAATTTTTTTATGGGAGCAAAATTTTTGACATATTGATTGCTGGCAAATTCACTCTTCAAATAAAAGACCCCACCTAGTAACCTACTAAAATGAAGTTGCAAGTCCTCTGAAGAAGTATTTTTCTGTTAATCTTTGTATTTCATTAGCTCCTTATTATTATGGCTTACCTAAAATCCACAAATCTAACTCTCGGACTCATTGTTAGTTCCCAGGATTCCCCATGCGAGGAAATAACTAAATATCTCCTTTGCATGTTTAAAACCCTCTTCTTCCTACTTTCTTCTTCTTCTTTAGGGCGATCTGATCCATCAGCACGTTAGCCACAGGGGTTTATTGCACTCCCAAGTAAGATGAAGTGATTATATCTCTAGACATCCTCTTGAATGACCCATAAGCTCTATGAAACTTAGAATCTTCTTGACAGCATTGTCTTGAGGAATTATCTGTCCTTTTGTCAAATACCCAAACTTCTCAGTCATTTCCAGATCAAGGAATTCACATCCAATCAGATGCTCTGATCAAGTTTTCTCTTGCAGGTCACATTTCCTACTTTGTGGCTCCCTAGTGCGTATACTCATCCTGTACAAAATATATTGTTTTCGTAAGTGGTTGTGCTCTGTGATTAACCTTATCACCTTTTTTATATTGCACCTGTTCAATAAAAGAAGGACAGACGAAACTAGCTTAGCGGGAACAATAAGTAAAAGTTTACTCAATAAGTAAATGTTTATTCATCCTTAATTCTCCACCTCCTCTCGAGCTCTTTCTGAGCCCAAGTGCTGATGGCCTGCATAGCCAGTCTCTTGAATATGCACCTAACCCTTTCTATCCCGAATTAACATTTTGTTGAAAAAAAATTTCTTTAAATTATTTTTTAAAATATAAAAGTTTTATAACTAAATTTTTATCGTGAAATTACAATACATATAACTAAAAACACAAATATTTGAGGTTTAGTGAATATAAACGTATTCTGGTGGCTCTATTTGAAAGTAGAATAATGTTGTTGAAATATAACACTGGTATATTATGGAGAAAATTATGAAACTGGTTACTTATAGCTAAGAAAAGACAGCGGTGTTTTTATACAACAGTGGGATAGAAAGAGCTTAACAGCTCAATGTTTTGTTGACCGGAGTATCCACACACTCATTCCCACTAATCCAGCATGTCAGGGATTGAACAAAAATTATATTATTGACCCCCCTCTCCAGCCGTGATGTGGTTTTAAAATAATCCCAGTCCAACTAAGATCTAAATTCATTAGAATCCAGGGTTTTCAAAACTTCAGAGATTATTGCCAATGTGAAGTTCCTGGTGACCTTGATGATATTCTGGAGTGTCCCATAGGATCCTGTGTTTACTTTCTTATAGTCTCACACATTGGAGGCGATATGCCCTCTTCCTTGCTACTGTTTTTATAAACAGAACCAGTGGAAGGATGTTAAGACAACAATTTAAGGCTGCACTAGGGGCACAACTAATTGCTCCTCAAGGCATACGAGTCTGTGAATTCTTGCTAGTCTTGCTGCTGATCTCTAAACTCCAATTTTTGGCCACTACACAATGCCACCATTCATAATGGCGGGTCTCACCATAGTAGTACAATACCAAACAAATATAACATAGGTATACAAATGACATCTAATCTGTCTATTCAATCTTGTTTATCTAATTTGTGACGGTGGTTTCGGGTTACCCTATATTCTGGTCACATAAATTATTGCAATTATAAAAAGTTTATACAAAAAACAAACACTTATAAAACTTTTAATCAGTTATAGAAACGACATAAGATACATGATGCCCAGGTGAAGGCTCATTCTGCAGATTGAATAAAACAGATTACAGGTAATTTTTATGCCTATATTTTTTAAATCCAGGAGCTAATACAATGAGGGAAAAATATCAAAAGTTCAGCTTCAGCTTAACACCTCATATCTTTTTCACCAAGCACCTGCACGCCATAAGTGATCACTTGCAAAAATATCATATTTTGGTAGTCTGTGCCCCTAGCCGTTGTGCCTTATCCAGCTTACGATTTTGTTTTTTTAGATCCTTTGGCTGATATATATTATATACATTATTTTGATATGTTTATGGGACAGTACCGTACTGACAACATATACATTTGAAATTTGAAGTATTTGTTACCTAAGGTTATTCTATTACTTTTTAAAAACCTCACCAGTAATAGGTAATAGGTTTATCGACAGAATACTTTACTATATGCAAATTAGCATATCTTAAAGCTGCCCATCCATGTTCCAATATATTTGACAATATATTTAAACAACATATACAGTATTTTAATTATACATTCAAAAGTATTACCTAGCTTCTATCTAGGTAATGAGAACCATTACCTATCTAGAACACTGATGTGATGAGAAGCAAAAACATTTGAGAGATGCAGCTTAAAACATATTCCTGTTGAAACGTGGATGAGCAGTTTAAGATTATAGAACATTATCATTAGTTTAATATATTGTTTAGAAGTTTTGTATGTCATTGGTTTGAACAAAATCTGGCTAGATTCAAAGAGTATTGAAGTAATTAAAAACCAAGCAAATATTTTATATGGCAAATTGTATTTAACAAATGTCTTTCTAAACTAAAAATATGTTTTAAATAATTCTATTATGAATAGTTGCAAAAATATAATGTACAATGTAGCAGTGGCGGATTTACGGGGGGGGGGCTTTTGGGCTGAAGCCCCCCCATAAACCTCTAAAAATTTTTTTATAAGAATGTAAATTTTATACCAATATAATTAGTTTGATTTTCGTAAAATATATTCATTAGCAAGAATTAGGGGCCTACCTAATTCCACTACTACGTCTTCAATTGTATGATATCCGTTAACGTTTTAATACTTTGTATAATGTCTTAGTTATATTTACATTGCCTGCAATCAATCAACATAAAGTATTTTGATTGTTGTGCCCGCTACGTTTATCTATTTTCATTGAAACGATATGCGCACTTCGAGGACGCGCATACAGTGATTCAGCGGTTTCCTCCAGAGCCCCTCAACTGTGCCCCCGTCATTATTTATTCATCTCTAGCCATTAGAACTAATCTGAAATATTAAATGTACGATGTACTTAAAAATAAATCCTTTTCACATGTTTAATCTGCCTTTTATTAACTTTAATGTATTTCATTAGTAAATTAGTAAACAAAACATCCTGAAAACCTTTAATATGAAACACACGTTTTTGCTCCATAAAAAAATGTTAAACTACTGTTTTGGTCGCTTCATTATATGAAAGTCCTTTCACAAAATTTTCCCCCGTTCAGCCCCCCCCCCAAATAAAATTCTAGATCCGCCACTGCAATGTAGGAAGAAATTTCGTTAGTACAAAAGTATATATTTACATTAGTTACCAGCTTGCTTAATTGTTTGAATAAAATCAGCTTTTTTCTTTGTACATTTGTGGTTGCAAATTTGCTAACGATTTCTTTGTTTTGTATCTGGTTCAGTATGTTGTTTTCAAGGATATAATCAACAAACGTGACAGTCAAGAGTTTAAAAGCTGTTGAAAATTGATTTTTCACTATTTTCAAACTCATCATTCTCTCTGCAGAGCAGCTGGTCACAATATTCCGGCAAGAGATAACAATATTCCGTACATCGCTGTCAGATTATGTAGAGCCAAAAGCTTAAGGACACACCAGTATGGTCACTTTATTTCACACCACCATCCATTTTTCCCACTTTGTGAATTCCTTCCTTTACCTCCACCTTTTCACTACCATCTGGATCCTCTACCCCTGCCGGGCTTCGCACTTCTTTCTTTATTAACTCTATCTTTTCAGTTTCTGGATAATGTAACATGTCTGATGTGTCTATGTCTGTGTGAACGACTTTGTACACATTGCAAAAGTCTTCAATTCTGAAGCAATTGATCATTGTTCAGATTGTAATACTCACATAGCTCTTTTCTCGTATCGGGGTTAGAAAAATATGATATTTTTATACCATGGCAAGGAAGCTGTTTGGGAAAAGATCATTCAGTTGAGACAATAATGACTTTAAGACTAGGAAATAAACCTCAACCTTCATTGTCTTTACAGGCTCATAATTTTTTGACTTTTGAAAGTTTGTCTATGAGACATTTTCAGTTTCATCGAGTTAGGACTTGTGAGATGTTGTGCTGTTCAGAAAATTGTGTTATTGAACTCATTTTTCCCATTCTTTTTTACTTCTTAATGTCTTTAGTTTTGTCTTTGTCTCAGAGATAATTGCTGGTATCATGCCATGTTCAACTGATTTGGCTTATAAAGAAATGGTGATTGGAGAAAGAACTTGTAATCTAACATACTCTTGATCAGTCCTCGCAGACACTTTATTGTCATTGTCATTGTTTAGATTATCTTCTCAAGACAGATTTATTCTAGGGTTTCTTTTGATGGTTTTGTTACATGTTAGATAATTTTGAAAGAATCATTCTTACTCTATCATCTTGTAGTCTACATTCATTTTAATCTTTTCATTTTTTTTTTGTCCTATGCCCTTTTTCAAATTGTTGATAAACATTAGGTGACATTGATGCCCTGATATGAAAATATACATCTCTTAAAAAAGATGTATATATATAACCACCTGGCCAAACTTTTCGTAGGTTTATTTAAGTTAATAATTTAAAATTAGATTATTAATATGGAGAATTGTTTACATAAAGGTGGCTTCTAATTTTCGGGACTTTTTTTATCGTCTACTACATACCTTACTTCTTAAGAATAAATAATGTTTTCATTGTAGAGGTCCCTTTTTTCACTGAAAAATTACAATCTAAAAACTATCAAATCAACGTATTTATAAGTTAGATATAATGACAAATGTTCACATTTACATCTCATATGTTACTAAATATATTTCAATCTTTATATCAGTGATCACCTTAAGAAGTAAGGTATGTAGTAGACGATAAAAAAAAGTCACGAAAATTAGAAGCCACCTTTATGTAAACAATTACCGTTTTGCCTTACATGATACTTACAAAATTTATATTTTTGCTAATAGTGAAGCACTACATTATGCGATAGTTGATATGAATCATCTTCTTCAATTTCTTTCATTGTTTCCATGCCCATCTTGTTTGAAGAAATCTGTTGTTATAAATACTAAGGCAGTGAATGGATATGCTCAAACTCTAATAACAACATGTTCAATTTGTGAAAATATTATGTCATTTCAAAGCATCACTCATCACGAGCTCCATTTGATGTAAATCGTAGAATGGTCTACGCTTTCTCTTCAATGGTTAAAGGACACAGAGGCTTAGAAACACTTAGTATGATATTGAATATACCAGTCCTTAGAAATTCTTCTTTCAATTTACATTGTGAAGCATTGTCTAATAATGTTTCCAAAACATGGCAATGGCTGCTGAAAATATATGGTTGAGATCTGAACAGTTAGGTGTTTGATATATAGCTATTGTTGCAGTTCGCGATGCTAAAACAGATACTCATTTCAATAGGCTAATTTGAAAATGAGAAAGAAATACACAAAAATAGAATGGATACATCATGTATAGAAAAGATTAGGTACTGGACTCCGAAAAGTAGTAAGGGATCATGCAGGCACAGGAGAACCTCTAGGTAGGCGGAAAAGCATTCGGATCTTTAAAAGAAAGTACCATCATCAAACTAACTGCATACTATAGGAATGCAATACACAGTAATAAAAGAAATATTAGTAACATCAAGTGAGCTATTTTTTCGACATTATCTCATTGTTTCTGTAGTGATGAAAATTCAGTGCACCAAAAATGCCCAGTTGGAGAAGAATCATGGTGTTTTTATAATAGAGCTAAAGCAAGGAATCGATCGCCAGTCTCTCACTCTGTGGGGGTGAAAACTCCTGTTTCAGAAAAAGTGGTTGCAAAAATCATACCTTTATATAATATATACCTTTATATATACATCTCATTCATTACCAAGCAGATGTATATCCGGTAAGATACAAAATGCAAATGAAGCATTACATCATATGGTCTAAATGTCCAAAAAATATGTTCATATCAAAAACAAAATTGAAGATGGGTGTTGGTGAAGCAGTTTGTATTTATAACTCAGGTAGATTAAAAACAATTGCTGACTCACAAGAAGAAAGTGGGCAACTTATCGGTTATAACACTGTAACAATTACAAAACAAATAGATCGGAAAAGGCTTCATCTCGCAGACAAGAAAAAATGAACAAAGTTTGAAGAATTTAGAAAGGGCTCGATTAATAGAAGAGAAAAAAAGGAAAGAAATGGAAGGAAACACTTATTAACCAAGTGCATTAAAAAAAAAGTTACATGAATAAATATTCAATAAATTAGGTTTTCATCGTAAAATATGTCTTTCTTTTTACATAGATTAAAAGCAATATAAATTCATTAAACTGTATGGTTGCATAATAGATATCAAACAATGCACTGATATTCCTCACTTTATAACTAGCTTTAGAAAAATCTCGTTCTCTGTAACATTTATTTTTGGTTTTCAACTAAAAAATTTGATATATCTCAAAAACTATTTGACATACAGAAATAAAAATTTCCAGAGTTGTTGGAACACATTTTCATCTAAATATAGTTAAAACTCATGCAGAAATATAATTATTTTCAAATGAAGTGAAGTAAAAAAATTAAATTATATAAAATTATTTGGGTACTAATTTTTAATGGATAAAAATAAAAATACATGGAAATGATCCTCAAATTATGTCAATTGAAATTGTACTAAATATATTGTTGTGTTTTTTTAGTTTTTTTGGAATATTGAGTTAAAAATTACCACAATTTCTCCAAAATGGGCCCAAAAACAGCCCCAAAAAGTAATTATAGTAAACAAATAAATCTTTAATATTACAAGAAGTTTACCAGAAAAATATTCAAAACATCGTTTATAGATTTCAATAAAATTTTAGCATTTTCAAGTAAATTCTTTTACTTTAAATCTCAAATCCTAAATGGGAATAATAATTAGATCACAGACTAATTTTTTGAAAGAGGAGGCAATAGGTTGTTCACCTTAATAAACATTTAGGACACTTTTTCCTAGTATCATCCATTTAACAGGTTGTTTGTGTCAAGTTCTTTGTATAGTGCAGTTCTGTGTCTGGTGGTTTATTCGGATGACATTTGTATTTAGTATTAGAATTTATTTTTTACTGCTCAGACCTAGCTTTAGGTTTCTATCAGTTGATAGTGGGAGTTGATTTATACTCTTGAAACACAGTGTATTAGTTTGTATATACCCTTTCAAAACAGTCTAAAAAAAATAATACTTTCTGGATCCTTTTACTGGGTTAAGGAGTTTTTTAGCCACACCTAGCCTAGAAATGCCCAGGTGTTAGTTATTATTAATACCAGGAATTTTATTACCATTTTAGTTATTATTAATGCCAGGAATTGTATTGTAACTATTGTTAAAGTTTTTTGTATAGAATAATAATTCTAATGTGTGTATTGTTGTTTAATTGTTTTGTGTTGTATTTATTTAAAAGTGTATATGTTTATTGTTAGGTCTTTTGTTTAACTCACTCGGTGTAAATTAATTTTTAAATATTTATAAACATGAATTGTTTTCTTAGATTTTATTTATTTTTCTAATTTACAAAGGTTGAGTACCTAATTACTACATTTCATCAATCACAATTTTAATTATTGTATTTATATTTATTAATTATTTCTATTGTATTGTTTTATATCTGCCGACTGATTGATCATTGTACTTTTTATTATTATTGCATTTTTAGTTAATTAACTCTGTTGTATTATAAGGTAGTTATGACTATGTCCATACAAATTAAATTTGTTTTCGACTATAATACTAAAAATAAAAAAATACATGAACGATGGGATGGCAAATGATCAATCAAATTGTAATAATATAAATATCATTTTGTAAATACAACACATGTACAAAATATAAAAATCTAAAATTCACATTTATAATGTTCAAACCTATAATAAAGCCAATACATTATAGGCTAATAATATTTTTCCATTTAAAACATCAAACAATTTTATTCATTATATACAAATATCACAGTTTATGTTTTACAGATTTTTAATAGACTTGATTCAGTATGCAAACCTAAGAAAAGCAATGAAATAATAAATATTTGGGGCTAGGTTTTTGCAGGAGTTGAAGTCTCTCTTTCTTCGTATTTTGCTGATTAGTAATAAAATCATTTGAAATGATGTGTGTGTAGATTTTTTTTATCTGTATATTCTAAATTGCTAAGATCAAGGTGTATAAATAAGCCTATTAGTTGTGTACCAAGTATTTATCTTTCGTTCAACATTTTTATGCTTCCTTTATATTTTTAGCCACTTGGAGTACCAGGCAGAGTTCTTGTTGGGGAAGGAGTTCTTACTAAAATGTGTAGAAAAAAGCCAAAAGCTCGCCAATTTTTTTTGTTTAATGACATTCTTGTTTATGGAAATATAGTCATAAATAAGAAGAAAGTGAGTATGTTTTTTTATGATATTTATTAGTAAACAAAAAAGATGATTGTTATTTTTTTGTTGTTATACCTCTCCAGATCTAAGTGATATTAGACTGGCACTGTAGTTCGACTTCAATAATAAAAGCATATTAATTTTACATAATCATTATAGTTAAATTTATTATCACCATTTAAAGAATTCCTATGTCAAAATGTTAATTACACATTTATCTAGCCTATCATTTAAATAAATAAATAAATACACACACACACACACACACACACACACATACACATACACATATACATACACACACACACACACAAACATACATATTTGGTAGGTCAGATTAACCTAAATTTAATAAAACCTGCTTTAAACTCACATTGAGTTAGACAGTAATTAAAAAGAAATTCGTTTCACTTTAACAAATTATATATTATTATCAACTATTGCCAATATTTTAACTACCATATGTGAAAATGTCTTGTAAAGGTTTCCTTTTCATAAGATTTTTGTAGGGTATTCATTGATTCTTCTTTCCTTATTTCTTACTGAGAAATGGTTTGTAATATCAAATATTTTAAAAATCATCTCACAAAAATAATTGAGAAAAATTGACTTCATATGTTATCAAGAACTCTTTTGTTAAACTCAACAAAACACTAAAATGTATAAGTTTTATTTACTAAGGTATTTATGTAGCGTGTACAAAGAGATCTTTGTAGTAAATAGTGTTTATGAATGCATAGGCCTATATGGCTTAATTAATTTAATTTAAAAGTAATATTTTTTATGTTGAATTTTGTTTCAGTATAACAAACAGCATATTATTCCTTTAGAGGAAGTTAAGCTAGAATCGTTAGAAGATGATGGACGTAAGTAAATAATTTCTTTTAGTGTTTAGCAAATCATATGGTAGTCCTCTTGCATCTGTTTCAACCTAGTATTTAGTTTTGGGGTTATCTCACTTGTTGATCAACATTATAGTGACACTTTGGGGTTTAAAAATGTCAAAACAATTTGATTAATGTATTATATTATTAAATTTTACATGTCTAAAAAGGGTACTATTTGACAGGGGAAAAAATTGTAATTTGATTGTCAAAACATATTAAAAATAAAAGAATGTTTTTATAACAAAGGTAAATTATGAAATGGTATAACATTACATGGAATTGGAACTTCTATTAACTTTACAGCTTTCCTTTTTACTTACCCAGTACACAAAGTATAGGATAAGTCTGGAAATTATAAAAAAATGTTGACCTCCATTTTTGACTGATATTCACTTTTAATCATCATGGTCATCGTCTGTACATAAGGATGATAGAATATAATAATACATAAACGGATATAAATAATAATTATTATACTATTTGTTTGGCGAAAAGCCTCACATTGGAGTGCCATGTACAAAAGTACGTAGTTGTCTGAAAATATGTAATAATTTAAAAATGGGCTGAAGTTAATTTTTTATTATTAATAGTGAAGCTATCTGAAAATATAAAAGTTATATTCTTTTGAACTTGAAGAGTTCCACTAAGTGTTTATTTATTAATTTGCTCGACTTAAGGGCGCCAGGTAGCCTTAGCTTACCAATTTTGAAAAAGAAAAAAAAAATGAATTTAATTATTTATAAAATCTCTGGGGTCGCAAGCTCTTTTTACGGTGTACTTACAGTGATTCTGGGTTTCAAAAATGAAAACACTTGTCTCTGAAATATTACATAAAAATTTATTAAACATAAAACACATTAAATTTATGTAACAGAAATAAAAAGAAAAATTCATATAAGATATCTTACATCCTATCAATTATTATTATTATTACTTTAATTTCCAAAGAAAAAGAATTTAGTCAAATTATATTAATAAATTTGTATTATTTAGTTGCAACTCTAAAAAATGAAAAGGATTCTACTTTACTTCTTTTGGTAAATTTCTTAATTAGTAAAAATATAATTTTTACTGAAGTTAAAAATTAATTGATTAATAAAAAAAACTTTACTTTATCATATTGTTATACTTTAAGACTCCACAAAACATTGCATCTTATTGATGAAATACATAATTTTACAATATCAAAAATATATCTTGAAAATACAAAGAAAAAGTCTAAATTGTTCAAAATACATATATATGGTTAAATAATGAAAGTCTAAACGTGTTATACCAAATCACGTTATATTCTTTATTTAAAAAGCACTTTCCCTCGAAGGATGATTCGTGTCTTTCCATGTGACTGTGGGCTGAAATTGTAGAGATGCTTTGTCCACTATCAACGAATTGTCTTTTGTTCATAGCTCACGAGATTTATTTTTATTTTGTTGTACCTGTATTAGAACCAATTATTAATGTCTTATTATAACTTTAATTGTTCCATATATCTTATAGACAAGTTCTTTGTCGAGAATTCGAAAATCACGTGGCAGTAATTGCACAACATAACAAAAAATTGCGAATTATCACGCTTTTTCATTTAAAAGTTTATTTATTGAAAACAATATTGTCTTAGCACCTCCAAAATTGTTAGTACACCATGTCTTTTACAAATTTAAAACTTCTGAACACATTTTTTATTGTTCGAACAGAAACTCGGAGAACTACCATTCGTAGGTCTTGGTACATCAAGCCCCAGTTTTAGACTGATATCACCACGAGATTTTTTCTCTTTCAAGAGCGAGCTGTTCCGGTTAACCGTTACCAAAGTTCAACATACTCCCCGGAAAATCCACTCAAAACTATGAACACTTTATTTTAAACAACTTATTTTAAAATTAAACATGGTTATTTATTTTATTGTTTTGAAAATCTATTTTTCTTTTATTAATGAAGTTATTAAATAAATTTATGATTTGAACAGCCTGTTTTCGGCGCTAACCCGTGGATTTTAAACCTATTATAAACTCTGATTTTTCACATTACCACAAAACCCCAGAAAAGTATTGTATTACAATACAAGTATTGTACTATAAATCTTTTCTATATATATAAAACTCAATTCGAAAGAAAAAACTAAAAATATTAAAAATTTTCAATAGATTTTCAAGATTCTTTATTTCAGCAGTTAAGGACCTCATAAAAAAATAAGTATCTCCAGTATACTTAATTTAAGAAAGATTCTCTTTTCTTATAAAAACTAAAAAATCAATTTACTAAAATCCTACTTTACTATCTTAATTTGTTTGCGTTATCATAACTCATCAAAAATAACTATAACTCCATTAACTCTAATCCTTATCTCTATTTATACAATAAAACCCATCATCAGTTTCTTTTTCAACAGCAGTTGACTGAAACTTTCCCATCAACATTTTTTGTTGACCGGATCCCGTCACTCAAAATCTTATCTTCCAGACAGCCGTCTGTATATTTTCCTGCCATCTAGCATTTCCTTTCCCACACTTTTCTCTTTTGCCAAGACGAAATTTCTACATCTTTTATAACAATCTACATCCATCTTTCACTATCCATCTGAATCATTTTTCAACTTAACACAATTAAAATTTTAAAACCTCACATTATTAATTAACATCATTACCAAATTATTTATTTATTACTCAGAATTACTTCAATTCACCTTAAATTTTTTCAATTTATAATCTTACATTGTTATTTTTTAACTTAAATTCCTAATTACTCTTTGCTTTGCTGGGATTACATCTTAACTACTGATTTTACCATTACTAAAAACTCCTCTCTTATTCAAAATTCAAAATTATTACATCATTATGAAAAAATCACTTACAAACTCATCTTATTTATTTCAAAATAACCTCTTTACAATTGTATTATCCTTTTAGTACTATATCTCAAAATTATTTCCATCTTAAATCCTTCATGTTTTAATAATTAAAGTTGCACTAATCCTCAAAAAACCTCTTTATTATTCATATATGTGCAGCCCACGCAGGTTACCTACATCATTTGTATAAATAATCTCTTTATCTCAACGTAGCTTCCTTTAAAAATCATAATAATCGTCGTTTATTCGTAGAATTCCTCAAATCTCCCTTTATTTCATTAAAATCGTCGCATATTTCCTTTATATCCTCGTAGTACAAAAAAAACCCTCTTAAAACTCAAAATTTAACCATCAATGCAACTTAACTATTCTTCTTACAAAAGTTTCTTAACAGAACAACTTCATTTTAAATACCACTTTACTCAATACTTCTGTAAAGCCATCATCTTCTTATAAAAACTCAAAAATTCTCTCATTTAAATTACTTCATTAAAATCTCCTTAATCATCAACCACTTAAATACAAAAAACCTCAAAAAATAATGAAATTTACATTGCTTTTCCAGCTAACACCTTATTTCATCAAAATCTTTAAAACACCTTTATCAAATAATCTTCTCACCATCATCTATTGTTTCAAATTCAATCATTATTTATTAAAAATCGTTAATTCTTTATTTCATTTATAAATTTCATCGAAATCTCTTCATATTATATTATTTATTAATTATATCTCCTTCTTTAAAAAACAAAAACTTTAACATTTTTAACTCCATTATTCATTTTATTACCATTTCATTATTAAAAAACAAAAAACTTCAATATTATTATCATCTTAGCAATGCCTCTTGAAAACCACTCAATTCCTTTACAAGTCATCTTTTTCAAATCTCAAAATTATTTAAATTTAACAATATTTTGCATATAATTACTTATTTTATTATTCTTAACTTTTGTAAACAAATATCAAATACTTTTTACATATAAGCCAAACATTATTACTCTTAATCTATTATATACATTTAAAAAAATTACTATCTTTCTTACTAAAGTACTCCAATTCTGACTCGTCTGGTTTTATTTTGTATATACAGATTGATCAGTTCTGTATACACTACACCTTATCTTTCTTCTATCATCTGTCTAAAGTTTATTACATGAATTTTCTATGTAATATTGTCACCACTATTTGTGCATTTTTCTACCCCTTCTCACCCCTATAGTCCTTCTGACATTCTAATATTTTTCATGTACAATTCTAGTTACACTTTGGACTCTTACACAAAACAAACATGTTATGACCCTAAAATATGCAGTGGTTGAAATGCGATACTCCTACTTGATTCAAAATACCGCCCACCACACACTCCAAACTCATAACACGCCTTTCGTGCAGTCCCGAAATTGCCTCATTTTCGCAAATAAAACATTTCCTTTTACAACACAAACTCCTCCTTCCTCCCAAAAATGTTCATGTTCTTTCTTAAATGCATTTACGCGAAGAAAATTTAAAATTCATAAAAAATTTCATTTAAATTCTATCATCCTAAGTTGAAATAATGTTTCATTTTACCAATTTTCTTCCTATCATCGTTGATTTATTGCTTATATACTCCTTTCTACTTATTATTATCCCAATTCAAAAAGAAAATTTTATTTTTAATTATTCTAAGTTCTTTATTCAGGATTTTACATTTAATACTATTAAAGTTCTTCAAGTGATCTACCTTTACTCTATTTCTTTAATCAATACCAATCATCCTTTATTTAAATATTTTTTATTTGAAAACGCTAGTTAATTTACAATTATAGTTCAAAAGTTTTTCATTATTCAGAACAGTACTTTTGTAACACTCTGTATCAGTCTCTATATAATACGCAAAGGAATTTTAGGCCTATCTTTAGACATAAGCAAGTCTCCCCTTCCGTATGATGCAATATCTTTATCTACTGCTGATAAGAATCGACTATGAAATCCTTTTAGCTCCAACTCGGTTCAACTCTCTCGTCATATTATTGAATATTCAACATTGAATCCACCTACTTAATATTGAATATTATTTCTTCAACACTACACTGAATCTTTGCTTCGAACCAACTTCCTTATCTGAGTCACGTTCTATAATTATTTATTTCTTCTATAAATATTCAAAATTATCTGCTGATAACTAACGTCTTTGACTAAATTAATAATTAGAACGTTCTTAACTAAAACTTCTAACATTTTATCTTAACCTATAATTATTTTCTCTAAATCTGTCTTAGCTTACAAAATTTATTAGTACACACAAATTATTAATATTCATAACTCTTAATTATTTATTATCAAACTTAAACTTATTTATTAACAAAACTCTTATTCTATTAATATTATTTTTCAAAATCAAGTCCGTGTGTCATTATAAAAATGTCTCTACATTATTATTTATTCATTCCAAATTTCAATTTATTACAACAATTATAAATTATCTATTTTTTGCGATGATTTCCCGATTGGTGAAAGATTTTAAAGTACATGATTTCTTTTCTGATAACTTTTCCTATACTGATTATTTCTGTCAACATAAACAGTTTTTCTAGGCTAGTCATAACAATAGACCCTAACTTGACAAAAGATCCCCCTCTATTATTGTCTCCTCCTATCTCAAACATTCCATCATTTTCTCCCCTCATAGACATATCAAGACACAATGACCTACTTTCAACATCTGTTAGTTTAGGAATTTTAACCCCACCATTTTTGTACACTACTATAAAGTCTTCTTTTACTATTTCTATGTTAAATTTATACTCGAACTCATCTTGTTCAAAGAGGCTTTTAGTTTTCTGTTGTTGAATTTCAAAGACATTTCTAAATTTTAACATTGCATAATTTTTAAACTCTACATTCTTATGACACACTTGTTTTTTAAAATAGACAGCTGATTCTTTTATTATTATCTCATTCACTTTGTTTTTTGAATTAGTTATACCCCATTTAACCCCACAAGACACATTACTTTCAACATTACCTAATAACTGTTTTAAATTATTATTTTCAAAAGATTCGTTTTGACTTACATCAGGCTTATTCATTATCTTATTTTTTAATCTTCCTTGTTCCCATTCCCTAAAAGTTCGTGTTATAGATTGTCTTTGTTCATTACTTAAACTTAACTCCCATTGTTTTAGTTCTTCAGAAAATAATTCTATAATTTGCAAATTTTTATCAAGACCACTTATTTGATCGTTATCCATAATACTATTCATTTTCTTTATTTTATCACTCTCATCAATCTTACTATTATTAACCCCATCATTACTTTTTTGATTTTCATTTACCAAATTACTATTTTTATTTACTGAATCACTTGAAACCTTATCTTTTCCATCAAAATCATTAACCCCACCATTTTTCTTAACTTTTAAATTTTCAGTATTATCTACCTCATTGTTTACTTTATTATTATTACTAAAAAGCTCATTCTTTATATTATCAAATTCACAATAATAATAATCATCTTTTTCTGCTTTATTGGTTATCACTCTTACAGCTAACAGTTACGGGAGGTACTTCTTCTAATAGCCTATCCTTCACTTTTTTATAACTTTCATTTCTCGCTTTAAACCCAGCTAATATCATGTTTTTCATTTCTTTTTTAAATTCAGATTCCCTTTCTATTAAATTTTGTCCTAACCTTACATGCCATTGTTTATCTAATTCTTCCCTACTCATTGTTATCCACCATAGGTTACAAACTCTTCCATCACTACTCTTTGCTGCTAAATTTACACTACACTCTTTATTTACATTTAAAAAATACTTTTCAATTTCCTGTTTTATTACTCTAGATTCCATATCTATCCTATCTGAATCAGTTATTAACTTATTATTATCATCTCCCTCCATTTTAACTATTATTATGTTTACCTTTAGTTTTAAATTTAAATTTTAGTTACCAAAATCATCATCCTAACCTGTTCATTATTATTAATATTTATATTTTCTAAATCCATTTTATTTTACTTAATTTAACACAAAAAAAATTTTTTTTTAAAAAAGAATCTTTCTTATTATTATTTATAGAGTCCTTACCTTGATTTTAAGTGTTTGCATTTCACCAAAATCACTGTATTTTCGACCAAAACCGCCCCACGTTGGGCGCCAATTGTAATAATTTAAAAATGGGCTGAAGTTAATTTTTTATTATTAATAGTGAAGCTATCTGAAAATATAAAAGTTATATTCTTTTGAACTTGAAGAGTTCCACTAAGTGTTTATTTATTAATTTGCTCGACTTAAGGGCGCCAGGTAGCCTTAGCTTACCAATTTTGAAAAAGAAAAAAAAAATGAATTTAATTATTTATAAAATCTCTGGGGTCGCAAGCTCTTTTTACGGTGTACTTACAGTGATTCTGGGTTTCAAAAATGAAAACACTTGTCTCTGAAATATTACATAAAAATTTATTAAACATAAAACACATTAAATTTATGTAACAGAAATAAAAAGAAAAATTCATATAAGATATCTTACATCCTATCAATTATTATTATTATTACTTTAATTTCCAAAGAAAAAGAATTTAGTCAAATTATATTAATAAATTTGTATTATTTAGTTGCAACTCTAAAAAATGAAAAGGATTCTACTTTACTTCTTTTGGTAAATTTCTTAATTAGTAAAAATATAATTTTTACTGAAGTTAAAAATTAATTGATTAATAAAAAAAACTTTACTTTATCATATTGTTATACTTTAAGACTCCACAAAACATTGCATCTTATTGATGAAATACATAATTTTACAATATCAAAAATATATCTTGAAAATACAAAGAAAAAGTCTAAATTGTTCAAAATACATATATATGGTTAAATAATGAAAGTCTAAACGTGTTATACCAAATCACGTTATATTCTTTATTTAAAAAGCACTTTCCCTCGAAGGATGATTCGTGTCTTTCCATGTGACTGTGGGCTGAAATTGTAGAGATGCTTTGTCCACTATCAACGAATTGTCTTTTGTTCATAGCTCACGAGATTTATTTTTATTTTGTTGTACCTGTATTAGAACCAATTATTAATGTCTTATTATAACTTTAATTGTTCCATATATCTTATAGACAAGTTCTTTGTCGAGAATTCGAAAATCACGTGGCAGTAATTGCACAACATAACAAAAAATTGCGAATTATCACGCTTTTTCATTTAAAAGTTTATTTATTGAAAACAATATTGTCTTAGCACCTCCAAAATTGTTAGTACACCATGTCTTTTACAAATTTAAAACTTCTGAACACATTTTTTATTGTTCGAACAGAAACTCGGAGAACTACCATTCGTAGGTCTTGGTACATCAAGCCCCAGTTTTAGACTGATATCACCACGAGATTTTTTCTCTTTCAAGAGCGAGCTGTTCCGGTTAACCGTTACCAAAGTTCAACATACTCCCCGGAAAATCCACTCAAAACTATGAACACTTTATTTTAAACAACTTATTTTAAAATTAAACATGGTTATTTATTTTATTGTTTTGAAAATCTATTTTTCTTTTATTAATGAAGTTATTAAATAAATTTATGATTTGAACAGCCTGTTTTCGGCGCTAACCCGTGGATTTTTAAACCTATTATAAACTCTGATTTTTCACATTACCACAAATAACATTATATTTACCGAATGGTTTTGTTTTGTCCTAAAATATCTGATTGTAAAAAGTGTAATAAAATTGATCAAAATTGTTAAGATTGTAATTATACATATAAACACTTTCTTCCTAAATTATCAGAATTATTTCTTTCTTTTAAATATAAAAATTCATTAGAATATATTAATACATACTGAGAAAGAAAAACAAAACAAAATAATTGATTTACAAGTAATTGATGAACATAATCACAATAAAATTAAATGGATAATAACAATGGTTAAATTCAAAATGGACAATTATTCAAAATATTCAAGTCTTTGAAAGTCTTATACACACATTAGAAGAAGGAAAAAAAAATTACTGTCAATATCATTAATAATGAGACTATTTTCTCCTATTAGCTCTCTCACCTAACATATTATCTAACACAATCACAATAGGCCAAATGCCAGAATGTTCCTGTAGATACCTTAGTTACTAATTAACAATTGAAATATATTAAAGGTGGATCTACATACAAAGGAAAATAATTGTCTATATTAGCCCTCGGCTGCTAAGGAATGGTTACAAGATTGTCCATTTCAAATTATTAGCACTGAATCTCAAAAACAAGGGTAGGGATGGTTGAAACACATACATAAATATATAAAGAAATGGTATTATTAAGATTAAATTCAATTAGAAAAGTAAATAATTTTTCAATTGTTAATTATTGTTCCTTCATATGGGAAGAAATGCAAGGGTGAATTATGAGTGAAATCACAAATTTGATTTTCAAAGTTATTAGCTGGTTTTAAGAGTTTAATTACCCAACAAAATTGTGTTAGCTTTACTTTAGTCCTTGTGGGTTATAGAGCTTTAGTGGAACAAAATGTTCAATTAGAAAATGGCTGGAAATCACATATAACAAAATAGAAAGATCACACCAAAATTAGCAATTTTAATTTTGCTAAATATCTTCTTCATTGTTCATATCGAGCTTAAAAAATCACAACTTTCTTGAAACCAAAGTGTTTGTAGTTTCTTGGAGTTGACTAGTATATTGGATGTTGAGAATTAGTTGGCTGGTTTTTGGATTTTTGTTTCTCCTTTTCGAAACACGTCTGTCCGCTTGTGGGCCTTCTCAATAATCTTGAATTGAATGCACTCAATCGGCATTTCGGAAACTTCAAAACTTGCGCCTTCTGAATTTCTTCTTGTAGTCGTGCACTTAAGTTTTTATCGAATTGAGGTGAATTTATGAAATGATTATTCTTCTATGAAAATGAATAGATAATATATTTTGGAACATACTACTTTTAAAATGGTTAATTAAATTATAATAAAGATATGACAAGGTTAAATAACGTCTCTCAACAGTTTACGTAGTTATCTAATTTATATAACAGTAATAGTGCATTTGGCAAAATAATTACATCATCATCAAAGAAATTATTACAACCAATCGGAGGGCTCGCTGCTGTAGTAGGCTTGGCAACTCATATTCTGAGATGACATACTGCTCGGCCACCATTGATATACTATAAGAAGCGTTTGTTTTCGTCTTTTATTTAATTACTGAGATACGTATGGTTTTTCGTACAAGACATTTTTGATGCAGGAAATTGTGATTGCTCTAACAGTATAAATCCTTTTCCCTATAGTTGTCTGAGTATTTTTTAATCTTTGAAATTTTGTTGTAGGCCTATTTAAATTTGATAGAAAGTTTGGGTCTTTTTTAGAAGAGCCCCGCCACTTTTAAAATATTTTCTATATAGATATTATAGTAAAAGTAAACAAATATATTTCTATGGAGTTTAAAATATTTTCTATAGAGTTGGGCAGTATGAAATTATGAGAGGTTTTATCGTGAAACGAAGGATTGTTTTCTATTTGCTGTTCCTGACAGAACGGCGGAAACCTTGTTATCATGTATTAAAGAATGTATTTTGCCCGGGACCCGTGCAATGTCGGATTTGTGGAAGTCCTACAAGAACATACCAAATCTACCAGACATTCAATATGAACATCTAACTGTCAATCACAGTGATAACTTTGTCGATCCCATTACAGGAGCACACACACAAATGCTCTTCTAAATAAAGACCCGAAAGTTTTTCCAAGCTGATTTTGAAATTATGATTTTAGATTTACATTACGGTTTTATGTTTTAATATTAATTTTTCTAGGTGGATGAATTTATTGAGATTAGATTTGATAGGAATTAGTATGATATTATGTCGGAAAATATTTTTACTTTGAACTTTTCTGACTCAATGTCCTAGAATCATTTGAAATTGGGTAATTATTTAGTAGTACAATGTTCGCGACTACCACTAGGTGTCGGGGCGGTCAATTATTTTAATTTCAAGATTATTTGAAATGTATATTTTAGATTTAAATTCTTTAGATTTTAAATACAACCTATTTTGAATTGTCTCAATTAATCACAAAAATTAAGACAGGAATATGAAATTTTGTATAGTATGCCCATTTAGAACCCTATTGAAATTCAGAAAAATTGAATTCAATTCTGCATGAAATGATACCAACTTGACCTCTTTACGAAGACAAATAGCGAAGTTATTGTCAAAAATTGTGGTTTTGAACCCTGACTCCTAGAAAATTTTATATTAGTTTATTTATGAGATCCACTATGAGTATAGTGAGTGGAGACTCCGTCATATATGTTGTGGTGATTTAGCCACCATTGGCTTCCCCTCCCCTCCCTATCCGGTATGTGCGCGACCGATTTGATAACAAGGAGTCGTCCAGTAACCAGCATCTGTGATAATGCTCGAGCAGCAATCATCACTTGTTTTTTAGTAGTGCCCTAATATAATAGTATGCCTTGCTAAACCCACAGGAATAGGGCCGGTATGGTCCTAGGGTTTATATCTGGGCGCATCGAGTATTTGGAACAGTTTTATTATTAGTTGAACTAACGCACGGCCATGTTGGGCCTTTCAAGTTGGTGCCAATACAGTGTAGTTTATATTAATATTTAGTTTTAGTCTAAATTGGTGTTGTTTTAATTAATTTAGTTTTAGATTTAGATCTCATCAAAAATGGCTAGCCTGGATTGAGATTCGCCCAGTGTACATTTATTAATTTACCACACGATCTGACGGCCTGGGAACACATAATCAAGCAAATCCACCAGCCCACCCGTATCGAACCATAACAATTAACCCCTAACAAAAAGAAGTCACCTCTACAATGTACAGTTGGTGAGGCCCACTCAATAGGCCAAGACACTGATGTGACCAAAGAGAATGAAGGCTTTTAATATATACACACACCTACAGGGTGCTTTATGGCCTAACCGATGTTGAGAAAGTAGTCATATAAACAATTGCATGGTTCAGAAAACCTGTGTAACAACGGTTTTAAAACGAATTTACCCTACTGGATAAATCCCCTTGATCTTTCAATACAATTCAGTTCCTAAAAGGTCCAAGAAACCAAATTTTGGACATTACATATAGAGTATCTGCTTGTATTACATTGGATATTGGATCTGAATAAGTACTATGATGGACTTGTTTTGGAAAAGTAAGAGGTCAATAAAATTACCTATTGCATAAAGATAAAACATCAGATAATGTAGATTAGATTATATAGGTGTTGATATATCAAATGTGAATGTATATAGAAATGTAAACATTTATTCACAAAGGTATTTGAATTCAAATTTAAACATCACAATAATACAGCATATCGATTAAGATAAAAAAAGCATGAAGAGGATTTCAAGTTTTTTTTATTATTAAGAACATATTTTGTCCTTATGCCCCTTATTTTAAAAAGAGATTTCTTAAAGATTTCTATGTTATCATCATCAAAGTGTTGTATTAAGGCTTGCAATTAAAATTTGAACCGAAATTGATAAAATATATGTGACATATCTTTGTTGTGTTCGAGTGTATTATTTTTTACCTCAGTATTATTAGGTTTTTAGATTTTATAAAAATGACAACATTTGTTTTATTTAACTTTCATTTTGTGGCAAATTTTCTCCACTATTTTGAAATATTACAGGATTTCAGAGATATTATCAAATCCCTGAACCCTGAACGAATGCACACAGGTTTTTTTAACGAATAAAGAAAAATGATAAAGTTGTAACTCACCTAAAATATATGAGGTATATCACTAAACTATTTATTTTAAGAGTTTATGTTTGTCATGTTTTTGAAGATATTTTGTTCTCGAAACTAACTTTTTAGATTATTTTGTTAAGAACATATTTTTGAAAATGGATTTCTAAATAAATATATCAAAAACTAATTATTCCAGTTTATAATTCCAGATTATAATAAATCTGATTATAATAAATTTAATTAGGTATAGAATGTCTTATTTGAAAAACCCTATACAAAAATATTGATTTTTTATAAGAATATTTTCCCATTTATTTCCATTAATATTTTTTTAGACCAAGTTTCATAATAGTTTTGTACTTAAAAGAAGCTTTTTTTTTTTTTTTTTCACAGAGTTTAGAAATGGTTGGTTGATCAGAACTGCTTCAAAATCATTTGCAGTGTATGCACTCACTTCTACTGAGAAACAAGAATGGATGGCACATATAAACAAATGTATACAAGATTTACTTAGAAAAAGTGAGTTTACCAATTTATTATGCCTCGTACGCATTTGTTAAAGTATTGTTTTTATATTATTTTGTATATAAGAAATAATTACTAACCCACTAGAATTAAAAAAAAAATACATGATTAGATACTAAATGGTTGGTGCCTTTGCTAACATTTACAAAAATGGCCACAATATAACATCCATGTGAGGAATTGACCTGGAATTTTAGTTATTCTTCAAGGTTTCTAAGATAAACATTATAATGTGATTGGTTTAGAATGGGAATAACTGTTCTTTTCTTAGTCTCTTCTCTAACTGTGGGACCGATAATGTTACTCTTTTTGTTAGATATTTTATTTTGAAAATTTGGTGCATGTTTTAAGATAAATCATGGACAATATTTTGCATTATCACAATTTGAATTTGATTTATTTTCATTTCCTAGTAAAAATAAAAATTCAAAATGAAAATCTACTAGTTTGATCTTATCACGGTTAAGAATATTAAAGCTCTAGTTGAAGTGAATTCCTAACCGTTGAGTGATTTATTTAACCAGTTATGAAAAAAAGTATTTTTTCACAATTTTTGGAAGGGGAAATACTGAATTAGCTTTAATTGATTTTATGAAAAGAATTTATAATGCCATACATTGTAAAGCAAAGGTATCAGAACTGTTTGTAGATTTTGCAAAAGCCTTCTTTTTGTGAGACACTACATTCGTCTAGGGAAGCTGTCGGAGTCAGAGGAATTGGGTATGAGAGGGAACAAGTTAGAATAGTTGACCACCTAGGTACTTGTCTCATAATGACAAAAGGCTAAGTCCTCCCAGTGATACTCTTCTTAATTTTTATCAATGACTTATTATACAAACATTTTGAAGGTACTATTCATCCCTTTGCTGATGATGTCTCTTTACAATATACAAAGGCAACATGGGAGAAGATGGAATGTTATAAAAATAGGAACCTGATGGTTTTTTGCACTAATGCAAGAATAACAGCATGAATGTTAATGTACAGAAAACTAAACTAATAATCTTTGACCTTAAGGGACATAAATTTCAAAATAATATAAGTTATCATATATTTTAATAATTATATCTGTTCATCTGTGGAGCAAATCTATTAAAATAAATTTTTAGGTATATATTTAGATTCCAAAATGTTCTGGAAATGTCATATTGAGAAATGACACAAATAAGTACGTTCTAGTATAAGAATATTCTATTTTTTAAGAAACTTACGTGATACAAAAGTTCTTCAAATGTTGTATCATGCATACATTTATTCCAGGCTCCAATACAGAATCGAATGTTCCAAAAATATGTTTGTATTATATTGTTTAAAAATATAAGTTGCCACTCATTGCCATTGTTTACACAATTAAATATTCTTCCTCTAAGACAATTTATATAAAGTTTAAAAAATATTTTTTGTTAGAAACTAATGTGGAGAATGAACAACTCTATTACTTGACTAGAAGTAGAACAATGATGCAACTCTAAAGATCAAAGGTAAACAGGAGATGTTTCCAAAATTCATTATTTAATAGGCCAAAAGTTGACAACATACTGCCAAATATTTTTTAAAATAATAAGAAACTAGAGAAATATTCATTTATAATAGTAATATTCATTTTTTAATTGTAACAATAATAACCAGTTTTTGAGTTACAAACTTTATATATTTTTATCCCAAATCTGGCTTGCTTGGATGGATTAAACTGATTATATTATAATCACCCCCAAACTTTCATCAATATAAATCTATTTGTTTAAAATAAAACGGAATCAAATCTAGAATAGCCGTAATTTTTCTGAGTTTGTCACATTCTTCATTTGTAGATGAAAAAATTGAGGTATCTTGAAATTAACATAAATCGGTCATAAGCCGTACCTTCTCCAAATACTATGAATTACTATTTTATTGAACCAGTATTCATTTAGTGTAGGCTTAGGATTTTGTGACATTAATATCAACAATTAAAAAATAGGCTTTGACCTCATCAGGAGTGACAATGATTGGTTTCATTAGCATCTTGGATCCAAAATATGTCACCTAAATATTGATTGATAATATATAAATCACTACTGTTATTATTAAAATGCCTAGAAATAATCTGATTGATGTCAGAATTACCTTTGATGTTTTTAGTTGTATTGGGATTAGAAGTCCACTGCCAATCATTTCTAAAATGTCATTTTATTCTTTATCATCACTAAACTTCATTACCACTTTCATTTAAAACAGTTTCAACAAACACAAATTCTCTTAAAGAAATAAATAACTCATCACGAGAAGCCAATTTTTAAGACTGCCGACCAACAAATTCATACACAGATTCACAATAAAAAATATGGAAATAAACAAGTAAGAACGAAAATAAACTAAGACAAAATATCTCACAGATTGAATAATCAATATAAATTGTGATATTTTTACTGTTAAGGGAGAAACGTACAGTAAAGTGTATAGGGAAGCAGAGGATGGATAGTGTCCATCATTAGTATTTACGTCGTTGAAGTGAGGGAACGGGCAATATACGTCTTTCACCGCCATTGGGTTAATTTCCTCTGAAACTAAATCTCTGACTCTCACTCTGTACTTGTAATTATCTGTTGTTATGGTATATGCCTTATGAGTGTTGGTGGTATATTAAGGCGGCTCAAATGATCAAGGCTTGTATTACCAGTGCATAGCTTAAAGAAACAGAGGAAAATTAATATTTATTAAGTATGATATTTATGACTCTTAACATTTCTGCTAGTCCTAGCAAAGTGTATATTTTATAATGTTTTCGTACAATTGTTTTGTTAAAGGTGGTAAAAAAGCTGTGGAGGTACATGCAGCAGTGTGGGTCCCAGATTCTGAAGCAGCAGTTTGTATGCATTGCAAGAAGAATCAATTTACTGTTCTCAATAGAAGAGTATGTATAATGAATGATATGTGTTATGAGAACTAATATCACTTTCAGGACTTTACCATAATGAAGTTGTGTGTTTGCTAAGTCTAAAGAGTATAAGCTTGTGAATGGGTTAACTTCACTCCTTTTTACTAGTGGTGGACTATCTTATTTACAAGGGTGCCATTTTATATATGTATTCTAAGATCTAAACCACTCAATTATAACAACTTTTTAAAAATTACATTATAGTTGTATACACCTGCTATGTAATATTACATTGTTTACAGCAAAAGTGAATAAATGTAAAAAAAGTTTTTTTCACTTTGTTTTTGCATTGTCACATTTCAATATGACATTATTGTACAGAACTAAATATGTTATGTTTTACAGTGTGATAAGTGCATGCTCTTTAATCAAGAACAGTATATAATGGTGTGGTTTTGAATCCTACTTGGGACACTCAATTTGTTTTGTCCCTCCACCCTGTAATATTTTCCTTTTTACAAAAAATATATTTTTATTTTATTACTAATATTCTCTAATACCTTATTAAACATCCTTTCAACTAAATTATATTGACTAAGATACAATAATTAGTCAGCCTCTTAGTACAAATTATTTATTCATTTTTCTTTTTACATTAAATGTTATTTCATTTTAAATGTTTAATTATTGCTTTAACTGTCCTGAATTAAATAAATATAATGCATAACTCTTAATTCCGGGTTTCTGGTACGTGGCTTTATTTAAAAAATTCCTTAGTTTTCTTAATTAGTCCTAATTTATGCAAATTTCAAGATTCTAAATTTATTATTATGCTTATATTATATCTCTAAATGTCTCTATTATTAATTATTTAATTGTTCATTATACTTATAGTTCATGCTTATTTTACTCTCACAGTGATGGTTTCAAGTATTTTCCTTTTAATTTGGCTTGTTCAATTAGTATGGATTTTTTCTAGGCTTTTCTTTTCTCACACATTCAAAGTTCAACTTTACTTTCTGAAATCCTCTTTACAACTGCTACGCATTGTTTTCATATATCGCGGCTAAAATTAGTTCTTCCTTTTTCTTCCTTATCCAATCAGAATATTCTATTTTCATCAGCTGTCTTTGCGTATTGATACTAGAGAAATTCTAGCCTCGAGCGCTAGCCTCAGTTCCGATATTTCCATACAATTTAATTCACTCAGCGACTACACGTATCAAAAGTTCTACTATTTTTCTTTCACTTTTTTATTTATTTTTTATTATTATTATTTTTTATTTGTCCTTTAGCCTTTCACATTTATTTGTTTATGTCACTTTGTTTATTTTTTTTAAATCACTTTAATTTATTGGTTGGTTCACTTCTTATCCATCTATATTAATTTATTCTAACCTTACTATTTCTATTTTACATTTAGTTGTTCTTTTGACTCTTTTTATGTTTGTACTATGAATTCACCCAAGTTTATTTTCATCCTTACTATATCGTCACAACCCCAACTTCTAACTTTGTATCTTTTCAGCTTGAAGGTGAGAGAGTCTCACCTTAAATATATGGTAGTTGCCTTATGGTAAAATTGACACTGTTGGTTTAAAGTGAAGTTAATTGTTAATATATTAATATTTTTTAAACCTTTTTGTTTGTATGATTTCTTTTTATAAATTGGGTCAAAAACAAAATGAAATTAAAAAATTATAACAGATCATAATATTCATTGGAATATAGTTCAATGACTTTTAAAATTCCCTCATCTTTTTTATCTTCTTTGTTCTCCTCCTTCGCTTTCACAGCTACAATGATTTCATCATCTACACATGGTTCACATGAACTGAATCCATTCACTCTTCTACATCCCTGTGCGAAGTTTCTTCACATCCTGGAATTAACTATATCCTCTCCTTAGTTATAATTTCAGGAAATTCATTTTATAAATGATCAAGGAGTTTTCTCCAAGAACAAACAACAGTCAAGAGCTCAAGTTCATGCCATGACTGAGTAACCCACCCAATACATCCAACAGATCAATTTTCTTTAATTTATCCATCAAGATATTTCCATCATCTAGTTCTACGTCTAAGGATGAAATAAGTAGGTGCCTTTACCTCCTCTTTAATAAGCCAAATTTTCCTGGTTCATATATGGGTTGGCACAGTTAACTGACATTTAGTGGAGGATACATAGCTTTTATTTCTTTGTCTTGGAGAAGTTCTACACTAGGATTTCAAAAATTTTTCAACTATAGGAACAAAATGTTGGTTGAACCACACTTTAAAAATTCCCTCTGTCATCCATACATTAGTCTAATTTCTGTAGCTGACAGGCATGTTTTTTATATTTTATATTTTTGAATGTTCATGGCTTTTTGCTTTTCCTATGCAAGCAAAATTTTTTTTTCTTACCAGTTGCATTACTACATGCCAAAATGGTTACTCTTCCTTTGCTTCTTTTATAACCAGGAGGAGCTTTTTCATTTTTTATTGTCAAGTTTTCAGTGGGTAGCATTAGGAAATTTAAGCCAGTCTTCTTACAGTTATAAATTTGATCACCAGTGAAACCTTTTTCAATAAAGTTTTGAATTTGTAACTTGAACTCATTTACTTTACTGGGATCAGAAACAGTTTTTTGCCACAGATGCTCAGTTGTTTTACTCTATATTGCTGCTTCCTGTCTAGCTAGCCATTGTTTGCGGTGAATTCTGGCTCTCCATCTTCATAGAACTTGAGAACTCTTTCTTATAAAATTGGTCCAAATATGGGTGTTCCAGATTTTTCCCTCTGATGTCTAAGTTTTGCTAACTTTTTCATACTCTGCACATTTCATGATTCTTCTTTCTGTTAGGGATTCTGTACGAAGTCTTTTTGGTAACCAAGATTCAAATTCTGATCTCCTCTTCTTCCATCTGAGTACCATAGTCAGTCAAACATTACACTCATTCACCACTTTGTTTACACTTTCTCTTTTATCAGTTCATTTTAACACGTGTAATTTCATTTCCATTGACACAAAAATATGTTATCTTTTCTTGTCCTGACATTAAAATAAAATCACTACTCCAACTTAAAATATTACGTTAAAACGAACGAGAGAGGAAAATAGGTTAAAATTGGTTACAAAATATTTTGATCAAAGGCTTTCATAATATTTTGCTGATAAAACAAAAATATTAGAAAATGAATTAAAATTGGTAAAATATTGAAAAGTGGGGAATAAGATGTTTCTTTTCCAGTCTAGCAATCCTCAATTATTTTTGATTTCTAAATAATAACAATATTACCCCAATTCTGAAAAAAAGAAATAGTTTTCTCCAATTTTTAGTTAGTTGTTTTTACAAATCATGGTCAAACAACTATCAGAATTAAATACAGTCGGTCATAAACTATACCTATGCTTCCTACTAAAGGATACTACAAATTGTGTGGAAATGGAACGTCCTTAATTAAGTGCATACATGAAAATAAATACAACCAGTTCAAGGCATACTAGTTGTCCCACCTCATTTCTATTAGGCTTCATGTTAGTCATTGTCACATTGACTTAAGGTGATAGCACCATGCAGTCTTCTATTGTTAGATAATACACACACACACACACACACACACACACACACACACACACACACACACACACACACACACACACACACACACACACACACACACACACACACACACACACACACACATACACACACACAGTAATTAAACTCTATTATCAATAGATAATAATTTTAATCTGACTTTAAAAAAATAATATTATTAAATCATTAAACATTGATAGCTGAGCTCTAATAATTAAACTCGAATCCGTAATAGATGTATGAATCTTGTAATAATTTATTTCATCATCTTTCAATTAAAACTGAAGGCTTGAATTTTTTAAATTAAAAAAAAAAATTTTATACTGGAAAGAATTTACTTTAAATTGTCAGGCACAAACTGGTGAGAAAAGCACAAACACTTATTAATTTTACTCTTTTCTTGGGTCGTGAATTTCGGAAAAATATACTCATATATGATAAATGATCATGAAAAACTTCTGAAATACATACATTTTATTTACATCAATTTTAAAATTTATATATCATAAATTTCATAAAGTTCTTTTTCTTATTTAATTCACTAATAGAAAATGCCTCGTACTACTTATGACGTTCCACTTGAAAGTTCATTTTTATTCAAACTCTTTGGAATAATAGTTTTCATATTTAAGTTATTATGACTATGTTTTCTTTACAAAAGTCTTTTTATTATGTTTTACGTGATTTTTCTTTATTTTATTAATAAAGCTATTAGTCTCAGCTCTTAAAGTAAAAAGTTCAATTTTCTTAATTGTTCATGTTAAAATTATAAATCTCAATGTTATGCTCCAAGGCATAATTTTCATTATTTTACTTTAAAGTTCAATGTTAAAAACTATTTTTCAGTACTGAATTACACAATGGGCATTGATCGTCGCTCTTGAAAATCAAGCGATCAGTTTATGATGGAGTTAGAGTGTTCTAAATTCAGAACTCCTCTTCTCAGAGACCCATTTGCTAGTAGTTCGTAGTTTTTGATATCTAGGATTATCCATGTCCCCACTACACACTTTCCTTCTATCGGTTTTCTTATTGGTTAATACCCCGCATTCTGTTTTCTGAAAAAACTATTTCCAATCATTTTACAAAATATAATTTTTCCTTAATTTCATTAGACATACCAAATTACTTAATTTTATTACAGTTATGAAATATTAAACTAACATTTCTTATAAGTTTTCCAATTGTTTCTAATAAAAACAATTGGAATGATACCAGGAATTGAAATTAGAATATCTCATAATAATAAATTATTATTTTATAGATCTTTTGAATCAAATATAAATAAATTTCTTGTTAGTATTATATAGTAATTGAATCACTTAACCTGAACTGTAATGTTTTTTTTATTGTACAACTTTTATATTAATGTATTTAAGAAATAAAGTGATTAAGTATAATTTTTAACATTTTTTAATGAATTTTATTTTAAAATTGGATTAAAGGTTAGTTATAATTATAAATAAATACATTGACTACAGTTACTCAATTTTCAAATTGCATATTATTAATAAATAGGAGGTTTTTGTTGTAGAAATAAATAAGGCACAAATTAAATATTGTTTCAGCATCATTGCCGTAAATGTGGAGCAGTAGTGTGTGGACCATGTTCTAACAAACGATTTCTCTTGCCTAATCAATCATCGAAGCCGTTACGTGTTTGTCTAGACTGCTATGACTCTCTTTCAAGAGCTAAAGCTCAACATAATTCATCAGATAATTCATTTAATAAACCAGGTGGGTTATTAAAATGTTTTTAAAAAAATATTTGTACCTAATTCTCTAAAATTTCCTCATCAAGTAATTTTAAATAATTGTTCCAAAATCAGGATTCTGCAATATTTTCAATATAACATTGTTGAACGGATTTTGATTTAGTTTTAATCTGATTTTCTATTTATTAATTAAATATAATGCAAAAATAAAAAGATTAAAAAATATTTCTAACCACAATAAAACATGGATATTTAATTATTAATATAACAGACTGACAGAAATATATCTGCAAAAAAATTCTTTTACTCATGAAAGGAATATTGTCATAGATCACTTACTTTTTACTTTATTATCTTTTTCTTATACATATAATCTATTATAGTAGGGGAAACAATTTTATACTTTTGGAAGAATACCTGTTTTAACCCTATTAGTCTGTTTTTATGCACCCTTTTCAAACTTATTCAAAAAGACTATTCAAAATTATTATTGAAATATGAACATAACATATATATATATATATATATATAAATATTTTGGTTTAAAATAATTATAGTTTAGGTCAATACCAGAATTGACCCCAAACCTTTGAGACTTAATCTCCGATTCCGATACCAATTATGATACTGGAAGGGGGAGGTTGTATGTAACAGCAGTGTGGAAGGAGTAGAGAGAAAAAGGAGAAGAAGCTCTAAATGATCCCCGATGGCAATTCCTATACTAGGAGATGGGGAGTAGGAGAGGGTAAATATAAAAAAGAGTGGGGAAAGGGATGACGCTTTCAAATACAGATGATATGAATTTTTATGTACATTATAACAAATATTTTGATAAATGTTATGTTATATGAAATTTGCAAATTATATGAAAAAAAATTATGTAAAATAAAAATCACCATTTAAGTTCATTGAATTAGAAAAGGTAATGGTTATTGATTTTTGAAATGTGGGAATAGCCTAAAATACAAAACTAAATAAAATAATAACAAACATTTTTAAATACACCATGACAATTATAATGATGGTTTTGTAAATAATAAATAAATCACATTTACATAACAAAAAAGAAAAGAGATACTCTGTGACAATAGCATCTTAGAATAAGTATATTGCCTGGAGGCAGGATATGGTTGACAATACTCTCTGTTACTGTTGCAGTACAAGTTTAATATTGTCTGCCTCAATTCTCTTATCTATTGAGCAGTATTTGTAGACTTTTCCTATTCCATCTAAATCTACAGGATGAAGGAGGGGGGGGGGAGAGGAGATTGGTACTGTCAATAAACTGTTTTGATATTGGAGGTGTGTAGACAGTCAGTCCCATTTAAAACAAACAAATTAGTCATTGTTATGTTTGATACTTATTATTAGAGTATTATCAGTTATTAATGTATCTTTAATTAAATATTGTACTTATTGACAAGTATTAAGAAGAAAATAGAATTTAAACTAGTTACATTGAAGATGGTATTTTAATAGTTGGCAAGAAGCGAAAAAATTTTAACAATAAAATGATAATACATTTTTTCCACTGCTTACATGATATTTTAAAAAAATTACATTGTTTGTAAAAATAGTAAGTAATATTCCCACTCCCGTGAATCACCATAGGACTTTCACTGAGGTATGTATGGAGGAATTGGGAATACCTTCACTACTAGGCATAAGATATTTCCAAATGATCAACTCTCAATATCCCATTGTCTCCTGGCATTGTAGCTGTTGTACAACACTTACACCATATTTACAGAGAAGTATTGGTTTCATGAATCAATGCATTGTCTCCTACTTTAACATTAAGTTGATCTTTAATTTGTTTATTACTGTGCTGTTACTATTGCTATATATCCTTTTGCTACATTTTCTATAACTGGTGTGTCATAACATGAAACATCTACCACCATCTTAATTGATTCATAGGAATATCAGAGAATCGGTGTTCGAGTAAATGCAATTAATGGTCATATTATACAAAAAAATACCATGTATAAGGACATCTAATTCATTTGGATATTTTTTTTTGGAAAGAAAAATGGAAAAATCATTATGACTTTGTCCGGGGACTGAAGGTGGTGGGCGGCCTCCCTACTCCGGTAAAACCAAAACCTTCCATCCTCTTCTTCCTTCTCTGCGGGACCATCTTGCGACATTACTTCGCAGAGAAGAATTAAATACCCCACAGGGTCATTCACCATCCCATCGACCGGTTGGTCGAACACCGAAACGGGAGCTCTATCTCAGCTCACCTTAGCTGTTTTCCTCGTTTGCCCATAATTCTAAGAATGAAACTCTCTATTGCCTTCCATTTTTTCTCTTCCTCTATCATAATTTCTATCATATTAGTCGGGAAAATAGGTGAACAAAGCTGTGTTGATAGCTCTTCCCTCTCCTGACTCCCCCCGCTGCAGTAAAAGATCGCATGTTCTGCCGTGTCTTCTTCCGCTCCGCAATCAAGACAGCTGGGATCTTCTGATCTTCTAAATCTATGTAGGTATGCTCGGAAGCTTCCATGCCCTGTTAATGCTTGAGTTAAGAGAAAGTTCGTTTCACCATGTCCTCTGTTCATCCATTTTTTTATATTAGGGATCAGCCTGTAGGTCCAGCGACCAGAATCCTCCTTGTCCCAGCTTTCCTGCCACCTCCTAAGCAATCTGTCTTTTGCACCTCTTTTTATTTGAGACCCTGTTCTTTCTCCATTTCCTTCCTCATCATACGTCTCTCTCCTTTTCTCCGCCAGCAAGTCGATAGGGGGTATTCCGGCCACCACCAATATCGCAGCTTGTGAGACTGTGTTGTATCCTGCAGTGATTCTAAGTACCACCTGTCTTTGTACTGAGAGTAGCCTTCTTCTATTAATTTGCTTCCCCAGCGCTTTGACCCAGGCAGGTGCTGCGTACAATATTATTGAATGCACTACGCTGGCCTATAACCTTCTCTTTTTCTCTCTCGGCCCTCCCACATTTGGCAGCAAACGCGAAAGATTCCCTGTCACCCTTGCAGCTTTGGTGGCTACCTTCTTCAAATGCGGTCCAAAGGACAGACCCCGGTCCACTTCTACACCAAGGTACGTCAACTGAGTCTTCCATTCTACCCGCACGCCATTAATGATGAGTCTAGAAGTCCTATATTTCCTTCTTCGAGTTACCAAGATCGCTTCTGTCTTTTCTACCGACATTTGCAGGCCTTATCTGTTTAGCCATTTACCTACAGTGGCCATGCTTCTTGACATCCTATACTCAAGGACATGTTCCTCAAGGGCTTCAACGATTATGATAGTATCGTCCGCGAATCCTATCACTTTAACTCCCTCTGATAGCTGGGTTTCCAACAAGTCATCGTATACGATCTTCCAGAAGAAAGGCCCTAAACGGGATCCTTGCGGTGCTCCCCTTGTCATCCTCCCTTCAATGACCCATCCTTCACCCTCGTAGATTATCTTTCTCTCATAAAGGTAATCTTCTATAATCCTTCTCAGGTATAGTGGAACATTCTTTTCCCGCAGGGATTTCAGTATATCTTGCCATCTCAGGGAATTGAACGCATTTTAATGTCTACGGTGATCATTGCACAAAAACCTTTTCTTACGATACCCTTATCTCTTGCTTCCATTGCCATCCTTAAAGCCTCTCTTATAGCGACCACTGTTGACATCCCATATTGGAAACCAAATTGGTTCCTCGAAAAGCCCCCAGTGGACTTCACGTGATCCTCCAGCCGTCTAAGCACCAAACCCTCCAGAACTTTCCCCATCGTGTCCAGTAGATAAATTGGGCGGTAGGACGATGTCTTGTTCAAGGGCTTGTCTCCTTTCCTTATCAAGATTAGCTTTTGCTTCTTCCAAGGGTACGGAAATATACTGTTTCCAAGACAGTTGTTGAATAATTCCAAGCATCTTGTCTGGATAATCCTCAATAATCCTCCTAAGCAACTCGTTAGGGATCCCATTTGGTCTGGGTGATTTACCGTTTTTGAGGCGTCGACCTTCTGTCCTCAGTTCCTCCAGTTGGAAACATTCTTCGTTCTTCAGTTCCATCTTTGCAGGGTGCTTTACCGGATGGACTTGGCCCCTGGGGAATAGGTCATTGATTATTTCTTTAACCCAGACTTCGTCATTCAGTAGCGGGTTCTTCTTATTTCTCCCCAGCTTCCTACATACCTGCTTGTAAGGGAACCCCACGGGTCGTTCTCTACTTCCTCCAGGAGTTCACGCCATTTGCTGATTTTACTCTTCTTGAGGGCCTTCTTAAAGATCTGTCTCTTTGTATTTTCCTATCAGAACCTGATTCTCTTTAGATCTCTTCGCCCTTAGGCACTCCATCCTTAGGGTGGCAATTTCATCCGTCCACCAGCATTTAGCCCTTTGATTGGACGCATTCTTTCTTCGTTTAGGCACACACTTGTTACAAGCTTTTACCAGCTGATTTGTAACTCGCTTTACCTGATCCTCAGTAGCCACTACTAAGCTGCTCTTCTTAAAGAGATCGAGAATTTTCATCTCCTCTAGAGCTTCTCTATAAGCTACAAGATCCATCTTCTTAGCGTTCCATATGAAGGGTCTGTGGTTCTTAACTACCTCCTGTTCCACTCCGTTCCCGCCCAGCTGAAAGAAGATGTAGGAATGATCGCTTAGCTGAAAAACTTAAATGTGAAAAACTTCTCGGTCATCATTGCTTTAAGAAATAATTTCATTGCCTGATGAAAAGAGCATAAAATATTAACACCTAGATCTTGAATACTCTATATACCGTTTGGATTAGAAGAGAACAAGGATTTGTTCAAGAGAGACCTTATAGGAAAGATAAAAGAGAGGAATATAATACAAAACTACATGAAAACTACTTACCTCATAATAGCTACACCAATAATCACTTTAAGTCACTGAAAGGTTTACTAGAAATAAACCAGCCTCCTACTATTTTAGATTCCTTAACTAGGATAGTTTTTACACAGTTTATGCGACTCCTTCTCATTTTCATTAGTCTTTTAAACGTGCAAAGATGGTATGGAAATAATATAATAAAATAATCTAGTTTATTTTTTTGATGCTAAGGCTTACTTTAATTTTGCTATTTATGTTTAACATAAATAATTATAGTACTGTAATATGAATAGAGTAATTTTAATATTAATATATTGTTTCTAGATCTGAAGGAACGTAGTGGCTCTGCAGATTCATCAGGGGAGGAAGATTCAGATGAAGAAGATGAAAATGTCAATAGGTCTCTCAACAATGATGCCACTCCAGATCAGGTATTTACTTTTTATGATATAATGTGTACTTCTATCCGCTGTTGGATGAATATACTCATTAATTATTTATACAATACTAAATTACTCCCATCTTAGAACAGGTTGAAGGATTTTTAACTAATAACTCTTTCTGAACGATGGAATAGTTAATCATACTCATATATGTAAAATTATATCAAAATCAGTCCTACAGTTTCTTAGAATAATTAATCACATGCAGACCTATTATTGACCAATACTTTTTCTGATTTTGATATATTCAAAATTACTTAAAGCAAAAAATAAAATCACTAATACACATTTAAAAAAAATTGTTTTTCATTTCTATGCTTCCCTATCATTGTATTAAAATGTAATGTAAGTAATGTTGTAATTTCTAGATATAAAAATAATATTTTATTGTAAACTAAGCTAATGATATATAAAATTACATTGTTGTAAAAATTTTACATTAGTATAAATAATGAGCTGGAACTAGTGTTACAGCCTATAAATGGTAGCAAGTTGATTTACTGTATAATCTAAATATTAAAGCAAAACAATAAAATCATTCGAAATAAAATAACATAGCATGCATTTTTTTTGCAGAGAAATAATAAACTCCTTACAAAATCAAGAAAAAACAGCAAATGGCTATTACCCACACACTCCTCATACATACACTCTCTCATACAAATTACACATATATTATGTGTTTATAATATACTTAAATCAGACAATCATTGAACATAATATGGATTAATGGAAGTTATAACAATATATTATTTGGAAAGTGATTAAAAGTACACATATAATAATCAGATGTATAAAATAATTTAAAAGTAAATAAATTGAAATATAGCTGAAAATAGTTCACAACAGAGGCTGCACATAATTCTTTTTAATGTAGTAAGTAACATTATAATAAGTTTATTATGTAATTGTCAAGGTAGAGAAAAATTAACATACTCAACTGGGACATCTATAAACTCTGACAAAGTCAATAAATATCAATAACGACTCTTCATTCAAATTAAATGGGTTAAATTTTTTTTTTTTTACTTGATAAAGCTACCTTTTTAACCTTTTCTAAAATAAAATTGCCTCGCTGATAAAATTATGTTCACTTTTGAGTAGTTTTGCACATTTCACATAATGAGAGTAATTGCAGCTTTTCACATTTCATCAGAATTTGAGACTAAACTCTTAACCCTCCATCTGGCGCATGTTAATTTGTCTTAAAAATTCTTGGTTCGTTTAAAAATTAATAAAATATATTATTTGTATACAAAACCTAACTTATAAGATATCATTTTTCTCAGAAAGATGCATAGAATTCATCTATGTAATAAAAAAATAAATTTTTGAAACGGTTTTGGAGTAAGTATGTTAGATGTCAAAAATGATATTAACTTATTTTCAGAAAAACCTGTATCACCCAAAATCAATAGCTTACTACCTATTTCTAAGATATACACAATTTTTGTGTATTATTTGTGAATATATTTAGGAAAAAAAAATATATAAATTTGTTACATTTTAAAAATATTTTACGTAAAAACTGAATTTTCTATTTATTTTTTTAAAAAAACATTAAAAATAGTAAAATATATTTTATACAGAACTTCTATATATCATTATGTCCAGAAAGGTGCATAGAATGTAGGTGTATAGTGAAAAAAAATGTTAGATGTATTACATTTGGAGTTTTTTTTCAATGGTATAGAATACATTTCGATAATATAATATCTACTAGGATAAAATTTGAATTGCAAAAAATGTAATTTTTAGCGTGTAAAATAGCGTTAAAATTCTTGATTTGGTTTAATTTTTATATAATAAAAACTATACTAGTTGGAAACATTTGAAAAAGACGGTTTTGAAGAGAAAGACGCGATCTATCAAGCAGTGTTATGTCAGATGTGACAGATTGAAATTTCGAAATAGGAATTTATAGACAAACGGTACGAATATTTTGTTTAAAACTTGTTAACGTAAAACTTGGACGTTTTGCATAAAAAATATGCGAACTTCACCAATTTTTGGAATATTATTTATAACGTTTTGTGGTATTTTTTTTTGCATGATATGCATCTACGGAATATTAGCTTTCCAACGGTATTTTATTTATTGCGATGGGACAATTTTAAGTGGGCGTAACGTTGAATGGCAAAATACGTGTTTTTTAGTTGGTGAAGTGAGCAATGCCGTGACCCGGTCATTTGTTAAAACCGGGCTGTCCACCAGGTTGAGGGTTAACCAAAAGAAAAATATTTGTATTATGAATATTGCTTAATTAGACATTTGCCATCATTTGTGTATATAAAAATTTATACATGACGTTTTGAGAGTATAAATCAATTCTCGTTATCAAGTGTTAAATCTAGAGCAAAAAAGTGAAAAACTCCCAACCATAGCCTTGGGTCATGTTGGAAATTAAAACAAAGTCTATAACGTAAGAAAAGAACTCAAGCATAAAACTAAGACTAAGCAGACTGAGCAGTCGAAACTAAGACTAAATACAAACAAGATCATAGAAAACCATCACACACATGACTACACTACACGAAAGGATGGCAAACAATTGACTGTTAAAGGTGTGATGCCAAGAGGAAGTTGTCCTAACTGATCATTGGAGTAAACAATCATTTGTCCCCTCTTTCAGAAGTTTAGTGTGAGATAAAAACATTATTTACCTGGAGATTAACTGGGAAAATTTCAGCCTGAAAGTAGAAGAATTTTATATTCAGTTTTTATTAACGTAAGCCATAATAGCCTTATTTTTATACGGGTTTGGCTGATAGAAGCTTCAATTAGTTTTTCTTTATAAAAGTTTTTTTTCTGTGTTTAATTTTGCCTCTTCTCAAATTAAATTATGATTTTCAGATGAATATTATTTAATCGGTTATAAGGCATTCTATAACTTTGTCTGCACTAAATCCAATATGCATATATATATATATATATATATATATATATATATATATATATATATATATAATATGTTTAACCCTAGAACTGTCAATGTTAATTTTCTTCGTTTGTTTAAACATTAATAAAACATATTATATGTATACAAAACCTAACTTATAGGATATCATTTTTATCAGAAAGATGCGTAAAATTTATCTATGTAATATATATATATATATATATATATATATATATATATATATGAAACAGTTTTGGAGTAAGTATGTTAGGTGTCAAAAAATGAAGTTAACATTTTTCAGAAAACCTGTATCATCCAAAATCAATAGCTTACCGCCTTTTTTCAAGATATACAACAATTTTGTATAATATTTGTAAATATATTTAGAAGAAAAAAATTAATTTGTTACATTTTCAAAGAAACAAAAATTGGTTTATGGAAAAAGGGAATTTGTTACGCTTATTTTCAAAAATTCACCAAACACAGTAATATTTATGGAAAACACAACTTTTATTAATCAGTATAATATTCAAAAAGGTGCATAGAATATAGCTGTGTAGTGAAAAAAAAAATGTTAGATGTAAAAAATTTGGAGTTATTATGTCAAATAACAAAAAATCGGAAAGAACGGAGGCAAGAATTTCACAGAAATGGTAATGTACACTATACAAAAATTTATTTTTGAATTGTTTCAATTATTACTAGAGATTTGTCATATATTTGTGGATAAAAGTTGCTAAAAAGAAAAATCAATTTATAAAATTTTTATTAGTCACGGTGAATTTTTACGTAAAAAGTGAATATTTGCTCAAAAGATAGGCATATTTTCAAAAATTCACCAAAAATATAATTATTATTCAAAACCCAAGTTTTTATTACCTATGTTCTCACAAAGATACATAGATTGTATGTGTGTAATGCAAAAACTTTTAGATGGAAACATTTTGGAGTTATTATGTACGGAAGCAACAAAATTACCCTGTAACCGAGTCAAAATTCCACAGAAATAGGTATATTAACCAATAAAATTTTTTTTATAGATACACCTATATAAATTTATAAACATTTTGCATACATTTTGGTAAAAACATAATCAATTTATAAAATTTTCATTAGACAAAATTATTTTTATATGTAAACACATGAAATTAGCTAAAAAGGCTAGACCAAATAACATAACCTAACTCTTAGACAGCCTCAGTATTTGATAAGTTTGACAATAACATTCACTCAAAACAATAAATTCTACAAACAATAATACAGATATTATAATTTGAATACACAAACTATAAAAAATAAATAAACATACCTAACAAAATAAGTTCACAATAACAGAAATAAACCAAGCCACGCACGAGTTCTAGGTACAATATGTCATTTAGTACACAAAGCAAGCCTGCGCAAAGCGGTAATTTCAAGTTGAGAAAGAATAATCTAAAATAACTCTGACGTATAAGGTGGTACCATATGAAATATCTAAATTTCATCTTCCTAATAGTGTAAAGATCGGTTACAAAATATCAATGTAAGTAATCGATATTTCCTATTTAGTAAACTGCACCGAATAAAAAATGAGATGTTCTGTTTGGTTACTACTTTGATAAAATAGATATATCTTGCAATATATGTCAGATAGAAAAATCTGTAAAGCACAGATCGAAAGAGAAAGAAAAATAAAATACTATATAATATTGTCAACTTGTGGCATTTGGACAAGTATTACCATTTCGTAAAATCATATGAACACAGAGAACAGAATTTTCTACATAAACCCGGTCACGGCACGTAACGCAATCTAGTGAAAATGTCAGCAACTTTATCGAGTTCTAGAAAATAGAGTTTTTGTGTGATGGATTTTGCTATACTTGATTATGAAAGATTGAAACATTATCTTTACAGTGATATATAATTCATTTCGATAAAATAATATTTACTAGGATAAAAGTTGAA
The DNA here is from genome assembly GCA_963513935.1 of Aphrophora alni. Classification (NCBI taxonomy): domain Eukaryota; kingdom Metazoa; phylum Arthropoda; class Insecta; order Hemiptera; family Aphrophoridae; genus Aphrophora; species Aphrophora alni. Next base: position 58,927,930 of record OY740770.1, on the reverse strand, counting down.
TTGAAAAAAATGTATATTTTAGCGTGTAAAAATGAGTTAAAATTCTTGATTTTGTTTTATTTTTATGTAATAAAAACTATAACAGATAGAAGGATTTGAAAAGCACAGATCGAAAGAGAAAGATGCGATCTATCGAACGGTGTTATGTTCGATCTGTTTGACAGAAATATCGAATTGGGAATATTAGAGAAAAATGACGTCAGTTTTGTTTAAAACTTGTCAGCGCAAATCTTTGACGTTATGTATCAAATATAAGCAAACTTTAGCAATTTTTGGAATATTATTTATAATGTTTTGTGTTATTTTTTCCACATGATTATGTATCTACTGTAGTAATATAAAAATAAAAGCGGGGTGAAGTTACTTTATTAAATAAAATGATTTGCACAGCTTCATGGGCGCCAGAAAGCTTTACGCTTACCATTTTTGAAAAATTAAAAGTTTAATTATTATTTACTAAAAAATTCTCAGGGTCGTGTTTCTTTTAAAAGTGTACTCCCAAATGATTATATTGTAAATAAAAAGTCCTTTTTAATTTTCTGAAACTGAACATATTAGTTTATTAAAATTATTCATACACACATATATAATTCAATTATAGTTTTTTAAAGTTAAACATCCTACTTAAAATCACTATATTTTACCTTTTAAGAAGGTCAAAATCTTGAAAAATTTAATTTACTATTTTTATTTTAGTTGCAACTCTTAGAAAATTATTTGATAAAACAAACAGATTAATATTATCTGCTTTTCTTCACATGTTGAAGTTACTTTATCTGAACAAATTATTCATGTCTATGGACATCCTTGATTTTCAAACAACAAAATAATTATTTTAAAAAAATATCAATTATAAAACTTACAGCTAATACATAGAATAATAATTAATTCTAAATAGTTTAACAAAATTTTAATTTTGAGTGTTCTTTAACGCATGTTACCATTTTTATTATTATACATTTTTCGGACATTTGCCATCATTTGTGTGTTAAAAATCAAAACACAACGTTTCGGGAATAAGAATCAATTCCCGTTATCAAGTGACTAAAAACTAAAGAAACATGAAAGTAGAAACTAAGCCTATGTAAGAAGTAAAATTAAATAGTAAAATTAAATTCCTTACTTGACAGAACTTATAATATTTGTTCTGATAAAAACAGTCTAAACTTGGAACTAACACGTATCGAGCAAGATTTAAGTTCTAATGGATATCCTCTATCCATTATTTCCAAATGTAAAAGAGCGAAAAATAATAAAAATAATGAGTCTAAAGATGAAAATAAACCACTAGCGTACATGACAATCCCTTATGTGCCGGGATTATCAGAAAAAGTTAGACGCATAGCCAGAAAATATAAAATTTGTACCGCTTTTAAAACACTAAACACCATTAGGCAACATCTCGTCCAAACCAAACCTAAAAATGGCACGCAGGATACTAAAAACTGTATTTACAGTATCAAATGTGAGTGTGATAGACAATATATTGGCGAGACAAAAAGACCATTAAACATTAGAATAAAAGAACAATGAATAAAAACAATGTGCGGTTAGGCCTAGTCGATAAATCGAAAATTGCAGAACATATATGGCCCGAAAATCACAAATTTAATTGGGAAGAGGCAAAAATCATACACCGGGAAAGTAACTTATACAAACGTAAAATAATTGAAGCCTCATGTATAAAACTAACGGACAATCCTATCAGCCAATCAAGTATAGAAGTAAGGCCATTATGGCTCCCATTATTAAAAAAAGAACTAAAATTTGATTATAATACCCCTACAACTAAAAAAACAAGCTGAAATTTTAACTGTTAAATCGCCACAAGGGGTTGTAACCCGTTCTCGGGCTAGGAAGCTTAATACAACTAACAATAGGCTGTGCCCATAAGTCCCACCTCACTCCTTTTAGGAGGGAAACAGCACTTATTTAATTTAAAAAAAAAAACAGAAACAATCATAAAAGAAGAGAAGGAGAGTTAAAATAAAATCCAATTACTGAGTAGGACATGGGGGTTGAGAACCAATGAAAATCGATGTTGATAATGCACTGTTTACTTTAATTTTACAAAAAAGACAAAAGATGCTTAATATCACATAATTTAAAAATAACTTATCAGACATGCCTGTACCTAAAACAAAACTAAAAAGATACTTATTATACAAAACACACATAGTAAAAATGTACATACATTATACATACATTTGCAAAAATTTTACTAGAGCATAATAATAAAAAAAAAAAAATAAATAAAAAAAACTGGCGACTGGTCCATTTATCAGAAGGATACCAAGAAACTATGAGTAGCAAAACAAAGAGACTTTAATGTAATAGCAGATATTTCTTGTTGAAACTCCATATTCAAGGATAAAATAAAGCAAAAGCTTAAAGTTTCAAATATTTAATAGTATAAATGAGCTACAATTGTTTCGCCTTGCGGCATCGTCGGGCAACTTTTTACCTATGGGCAAAGTTGCCCGACGATGCCGCAAGGCAAAACAATTGTAGCTCATTTATACTATTAAATATTTGAAACTTTAAGCTTTTGCTTTATTTTATCCTTAAAACAAAGAGAAATCAGATCTTATTATTATTATTGCATTAAAACAAATTAAAACATATCTGCCTTTTATCTACCTCAATTTTTAAAAAAAATTATAAATTTCGACCAGTTGCACATTTACCAGATAAAGTAAAAATTATAACAAAAGCCAAAAAACCCCCAAAAGGTAAAGTCACATCTGACTTTTACAAACTCTAAATAAAAAGTTTTAATCTCTAAATTTTATATACAAGAGAAAACAAACTTCTTTATATTAACATCGTCAATAATAAAAAAAAAGACAGAAAACACACTTCAACTGGTCTCGAGTCAATGATGCCACTATTCTTCAGTTCTAACACAAACAACTGTCTGCTTCCTTAATTAGTTAAAAGAAAAGGAAATTGTCACTTGGTTCAAGTATCCATTGGTTACCATACCAATACAAAGATTTAAAGCCAAATATGGGTGAGATTGCGAAAACCTCCCCCCTTAGCTTAACTGCTGTAGTGTTAAAGGCTAGAAAGGCGAAAGGCTCCTGGGTTGTCAAAACTGCGACCATATTGTAATGATCCATTGGTGTAAGTCTGGTAGAGCTCAGAGGTGTACCAAAATCCCTGCATAGTTGAAATCTAGTTTACAGCCTATTTTGCATGAGGTGGCAACATCTTGTAACAATCTTCTTAGAAAGAAAGTAAACTGTGCGTTAAAATAATACCACTATGGTCAAATCTTTTTTCTTTTTAAACAATTTAATTAACTTAAACATTTTAACGAAATATCTAAACCACTTTATTCAGACTTCTCATTCCTCTGCCAAATCTACTCATTGTGTCACAAGATCCAGTCTGGTCCGCTTCACCCATTCCTTATCTAATCTCATCCGGAATAAGACAAAATTTCTGCTTATAACCAGCGCTGTTAGTTTGTTTGGTAGCCAACAGAAAGCGCCGCCCCCTTCTAATTTTCTTCTAATTTCTTACGCTGTGTCGGTCTTGCCAAAAACCTAAGCTCAAGACCGGCACAAGGCCACTCCCCTAATAGTTTGTCACGCCTTCTGGACCACGTCACTTGTTGCTGTATCTTTGATAGAAGTAAGGCCATTATGGCTCCCATTATTAAAAAAAGAACTAAAATTTGATTATAATACCCCTACAACTAAAAAACAAGCTGGAATTTTACCTGTTAAATCGCCACAAGGGGTTGTAACCCGTTCTCGGGCTAGGAAGCTTAATACAACTAACAATAGGCCACTCCCCTAATAGTTGGTCACGCCTTCTGGACCACGTCACTTGTTGCTGTATCTTTGATACAACAACACGTATTTGACGTTAGTTGTGTGTTACCGTGATTGTGTTTTTTGACTTCTCAGTTTTAGCTCTGAGATGCATACTTAGATATTAAGGTTGGTGGTATTCTTATTTAATTTTACTTCTTACATTGGCTTAGTTTCTAGTTTCATGTTTCTTTAGTTTTTAGTCACTTGATAACGGGAATTGATTCTTATTCCCGAAACGTCGTGTTTTGATTTTTAACACACAAATGATGGGAAATGTCCGAAAAATGTATAATAATAAAATTGAACTTCCATCATTAACAAATAACTTCAAACAGAGGACATGTTACCAGTCCTTTGTTGAAAGATGGTTATTTCTGAAGATCGCAGATGCATTGGTCTCATGATGTTGGCTCCGCCAATGTTCGCACGTGTTGAGATATTTGTTTGCATAATGTTCTATTTTACCAATGAAAATACGTCTGTCTCTCGCAATCATTTTTTAATAACATTCTCAATGACGGTTTTTTATTAACCTTACTCGTTTTCACCTTTTTTAACATCTCTTTTAGCACAAAGCACATTGTTCTGATTACAAATGAAAAATATGTCTGTCACTCGCGATCATTGTCTAATAACTGATTACGATTGACTCTAATGAACTCTCAAGAACTCATAAATAACATACAATGTTATAATTTATTAGATACTTCTTATTTTCCACTTTTGAAAGCGTCTTTATTATTAAGCACATTGTCCTTGGACTAATTCTTTCATTAATCAAAAATACGTCTGCTTATTTCAGACGCTGTCTTCCAACTGTTTTTTAAGATTAACTGACTTTAAACTAATGTTAATTTACATAGGTAATTATGTAAAAATCACTTTAGTACAAATTCCATTGTCTACGAATTAACTCTCTCACTAATCGAAACCACGTCTTGAAACAGTGTGATGTTTGCTTTAACCCTTTATTTCTTTGACGTTATTCACAACAGAAGGTTGTAAATGGGAAATTGAACTTAATGCTATACAATTCCAATAAACCCTTAAATTTTGTTCAAGTCCCACCTTTGGGGAACTGCTTGATAAATTATTTATTAACGTCCTTATTCTGCCAAACACCACAATGCCTCAAGAATAAAATACTGTCTTTAGTATTTATTCTAAAATGTTAGGAATTACTTTAAAATTCCTTTATTACTTTTATTATTTAATCAAAACTAGCTCTATTTTCTCTTATTGCTTTAACTTTAAAACACACTCTCAGGGAGTGTCATTTGAAAGAGTTATTTTGCAGAATCTATTTAAAATTGTGAAATTTATGAGAGCACAAATTATTTTAAAAAACACACTTAATTTTAAGCTGAAAACAACATAGGGTTAGTTTAAAATCCACACGACAAAATGTTGTCCAGAAATAAAATTTATATTTTAATTAAAAATTCCTTTTTAAATTCTATATATTATTCAAGATTTCAAATCATAAACTTTCTCAAATTTAAAACATATTACAAAAATTCAACATAAATATCAATGACTGTTATTTCTCTAATTATTATTAAAATGAATATATCTTTGCTAAGTATTAAAATTAAACTTACTTTAAAATTAAAAACACATTGACTTTAAGAAGTACATATATAAAATAAAAAAGAATTTTAATTTGTTAATTTTCCCTAGAAAGTTTTTAAATTTATTTTTTATTTCAAAGCGAATATTTATTCAAGATCGTAACTGTGGTACCTTGTAAACATATTTATAGCTGTTTTCGGCTCCTGTTAGGCAAGACTGTTTACAGTTGTTCTGCTGAAGGTTGAAGTCTAGTTGATGCCAGTTAGCAGTCCTCAGTTGCGTTGAAATCGGTTGTGCTGTTGTTAAACTTGAATGATTACAGATTGAAGATCTTGTAGTCGAAAAGTTTAAAGATGAAGTCCAAGTTTGAATCAGTGTGGCTGTTTGTTGTATCTTGCTATACCATTTGAAATGCCAGGTCACTTCCAATAAAACTATCGGTATAGTGCTGATCACATAAAGATGATTGCAGATGACTCTCCTCGTGGTGCTGGCTAGAGATGTTCTTCTTCTAAGGGCTGGATCAAGAGTGAAGAAAACTTCTTTTGAAATAGACCTCCAAAACTCATTCCCTGTTCCATTGGTACCAATTTCTATGAACATTTCCCTTTGATTTATGATGTTTAAAGTTGATTAATTTGGTTTATTTCTTCAAGATTTCACTTAGTTTTTATTATAACCCTTTTGGTTATTTTAATTTTTGTTTTCTTTAATTAGTTGTTGATTAACTAATTATATTTAGTTTATTTGTACATGGGTTGCCAGCACTGCTTTTGCAAAATCCAAACACTTGGCTCCTCCCCTATTGTGTGGTAGAAGTTACTGCAGGTTGATTCCTGTAATGTCTGATTTTCTGGAATTTAATTTGTAAACTTTCTTGAAAATTCCCATATCTCTGGTTCTAACAGGAATTCTGGAAATCTGTAAATGTCATTTTGTTCCTCTTGACTTCTGGATTCCATACAACTTTAATTTAAAGTTGTAGGATGATATCTTTCTAAGATGTACCCTTTTTTGTTTTTCGTGATTTTTTCTTTTTAGCAACTTTTGATCGGTTCGGAATTTCTTAATACTTCTTTTTGGTTTTTGTAGCCTCTGCCTTAGAAATGAAGGAATTCTTTACGTTTTTCATTTTCTGATAAGTTATTCATTGTTGAACTTTGCGATTTTTCGATGGTCAAACCCCCCCCCCCCCCAATCAATTATATATCTACTTATTTTGGTCTCATTATATTATGTCACATATCCTTAACCTATTTCCACTATAAAAATTTAAACTTATGATCTAGACAAAATTTTAGTTTTATGTCAATGCATGTTTTTTGCAATAACTAATAAACTATTCGGTTTATTAAATATTTTCTTGTATTTCCTATGCTAACCAGTTATTCTTTATCATAATATGATTTTATATTCAAAATTTAAACAATTTAAAATTTAACATAGGAGATTGCATGTGAAATATTTTGGTAACAAGTTATATTAGATTATTTAGTCCAGTCTGGACCTGAACTGTCACGTGATCATCAACTCTATTGTTATCTTTTGACCTGTAGGATCCTGTCTGTCCAGTCTCTCATCCCACTTCCCTTAGCATTGAATGTTTCATTTTTTAATGAAATTGACAAAACTCTTATAATTCTATTTTTCTTCATATCATACTAATTTTTTCTGTACACATTATTAATTATTTATGGATATTACTATTTATTTATGTATTCTTGATATTTATTATGTTTAAACTAAAATTTTTGTTTTTGGAACGATTTTGGTGAAAACCCAAACCGTTTTAGTCTGTCCATTTCAAATTTTCATCCTAGACTAAAACTCCTATGCACGTTTTCAGTTCCGGATATTACATCTCAATTAAGTGATTATAGCCTCAAACCCATAACCACTTAGTAACAAGTCTTTAACCTCATATAAGCATAATTCACACAAATACTAATTTTATCTTAAAAATAGACATTACTATACATATAAATACATCTTTTGGAAATTTGTTTTGATTTATTTCATTATTCTAAAAACAGTTACCAACTTCCGTTTGCTTTTGATACAATTACATCACGCATCTATTTTACCGCAAATTTCATCTCATATTCAAAATTTGTATATTACAATACCGAACATTAGCTTTTCAACGGTATTTTATTTATTGCGATAGGACGATTGTAAGTGGGGGAAATGTTGAATTGCAAATTACGTGTTTTACGGTCAATGAACAATCGACTGATAGGTCATTGTGGGTCGTTCGACGTGACGAGGGTTAAGAACCTCAACAGTAAACAGCTCATTGTTCTTTAAAAATCAAACAGTTTGTCATCTCAGCTTGGTGATAAATCATCATATATCTCCTGCAAGCTGCAGACATTGTTGAACTTCACTCTGATTAATCAGCTCAATAATAAAATAATGGATGGATTCATCAATTGGAAATATATCAAGTTTTCAAGATTTACTTCTGGTTTGTTATCACTCTAAATTACCAAATATGCTTTAGTATTTTCGTAACAATGCTTTAGATGAAATAACAATGCTTACCATTTTACAGGATGATTCTTATATCTCCGGTCTCTAAATATAAAATGAACCTCAATATAGATCTTGTACAATTTTTCTTATTTAACGCAAAATTTATTTTATATTTTCCATTTTCTAACAGATACAATCTACTAGACAACATATGTTTGCAGATATACGATTCAGTATATTGGATGGGATGTGCCTTTACAGTGTCGGTTATATTGTTTTGTAAACCTTGCAGCGTTCTAGGATTATTGCGATAGACTAAATCCTGAATGTAGCACCACAGAAAAAAATATGGGGGAGTTAAATCCGATGACTGTGGTGCCCACAGATTTTCAAGATTAATTGATCTTGGAAACACTCACAAAGCATCGTCATTGTTTCGGTAAAGTTGCGAAAGGTAACACCATCCTGTTGAAACCAACAATAATGATCATCAGCTTGAAGCATAGCTATAAATTGTTGTATGATTTCTGCATAAACAATGGAATTAACTGTACTGTCAAAGAAAATTGGTCAACAATTCTGTATGGATATGGCACACCAAATTCCAATTTTCACCAAGTGAAGTGGAATTTTGTGCAAGGCATGAAGATTAGAGGGAACCTAGTGTTCTGGCTGATAAATCTATTGATTTAAATAAATAGCCTCATCACTAAAATAAGTATAGTTAAGTTGATTATTCTTATCGTTACGAATAAATCTCTTAATCCCTACTGTAATAAATCCCTACTGTATTTCTACTGCATGAAAAGCCCATGCTGCATTCCTAAAGTGGGAGACCATTTTGTGCATTTTGTAATGTATTTTTTTTAAATCTTAAAATAGTAATATTATGCAAAACACAATTTGTAATAAATAATTTTTCTCAAAAAGGTCCATAGAATTTATTTGTGTAATGAAAAAAAATGTATATGTAAAAGTGTTGGTGTTAGTATGTTAGGAATCAAAAAATGTGCAAAAAATAAAGTGAAAACGCCACAGTGGAATGGAGAGAATCTCATACCAATTTGGATGAGATTTCTACAGAGTTGAGGGCTTAAATTGCCGCTTGGCTATCTGAGAGTTAGAATGTCCTTACCTCTAAAGCTTTCTTCTAATCCTTGATAAACACATGGTGTGATTGCACAAATCTCAGCCTGGAATAGTGTATAATATTCTACTTAGACTCGCTTCAAAAGTTGCCTCAGTGGTTTGACAGTATCCTCCATATCCAGACTGTTGATTATGTAGTGATCCGTCTGTATACCAAACAAGCTGTCCTGGATATTCTGGTAGCTTACCATCCTTCCAGTCCTGTCTTGTTTGTGTTTGAGAGAACATTGAAGGGTGGAATGAAGGCGAACTCAGTTTGCATACCATCAGTTGGCATTTCCAACACCAAGATTTTAATAAGTTATTGACGATTTCTGAGTGCCCCACCTTCACCATATCTTCTATAGGCCGCCATTCTTATCTCCGACATAATGAAAATTTCTAGAGATGGCAGGCTTAAAAGCACCTCTAGAGCAACCATTGGTGTGCTCGTAAAGGCACCTGTGACTAGCATGTATCCTAGCCACTGCAAACTCGCAATTCAAACTCAATAGTTGCACAATATAGTTATGAAGATAAATCTGTATCAACACATATCAACAAAACATAATAATAATTCACAATAAATTACAAAGCAAGAAACTCTCAAAACAATTATTTCCAACAGACTAAACTGAACAAGACACCGGTAGGTGGTAGATTGATAATGTTATGACATAACTGAACAAGATAGTCACCAGACACGTTTGTTATGACGCCTTTGCTTGTAAAGTCCAGTGCAAAATATTACTAGGACAAGGGAATGGAATAAAACATTCAACAGATCTAAAATTCTTCTTTAGAATGCTATAAAGATCATAAAAAAAATTGAAAGATTACTAATCGATATTTGACATTTTGTAAACGCATCGAAAAGAAAATGGGATTTGTTAATCTCAGTTATCACTTCGAAGAATATATATATTTTAAAAACTATGACAGCTACGATAATTTGGAATATGTAGTTCCAAAGCGGAATAAAAATACTATAAAATATTGTCAACTTGTGATATTTGGACAAGTATTAACATTTACAAAAACTATATGAACAATGATGTTATATTTTCTTGTTGTCATTCACCTTGACGTGGTCCTATATAGCGGCAAAACGCACAAACTATATAGCATTTTTAGATTTTTATTTTTCGTTATATTGACTTTTGATTATATGATTATGAAAGGTTGAACATTTAGCTTTACGATGATATATAAAGGATTCTGATACAATTATTTTTACTAGATTAAAAGTCGAATTGAAAAAATGTGATATTTACGACTTGCAATGTGTAATGAATTCTAGATTTATTTTAATGTTTAAAGATTCGAAACTATAACAGTTACAATGATTTGGGAGGCACAGATCGAAAGAAGAAGGAAAATACTATGAAATAGTGATACTGTGGAGTACTTGGACAGAAATATGGACTTGTGAAAATTTTCTCTAAGAATGATGTCATTTTGTCTATTACTGCTATGAATGTTTGGCATGTAAACAAAGTAGCGAAGTACACAAATCTTACCAATTAATCAACATTATTTATAATGTTTTATGGACTTTTGGTTACATGAATATGAATGTTTGGAACATTAACTTTACAATGGTATGTAAATTACTATATTATGGTAGGATGATTTTTAGTATGTGAAATGTTGAATTGGAAAAAAAAGTAACTTCATCATCTCACTGAGACAAAATACCATTGTTGAAGCGTGTTTCCTCCATCCAAAGGACGTAATTCTTGAACTCCCTGAACTAGATATGGGCGAAGCTTCAGACGTTTTGTGGCTCTTTGACAGGTTGAATAAGATGATTTCATATGTTGAGTATACTGACTGAAGCTGGAAGTTGTTAGCTTTATCATTAACACTTCCTGTATCATGAAAGCTTCGTACAAGATCATACACTGTTGATTTTCCTGGAATAGGAATATCAAGAAATTTTTCTATGAACTACTCAACATAACGATTATAAGATTTTATCCCAAAGTAAATTTCCAACAATGCGACTATCTCATTCTGCTTGAGACTCTTGGCTACTGGGTAACTAACAGACTAACACTGGCACATGGTAATGGGATGGGGTAATGACATCGTCACAAAAACTTGTTACCCAAACATATTACAACTAACAAAATATTGCAAAATTCAGAAATCTAGATTTGTAGCTAATATTAAAAAAAAAAATATGGTCCTGGGATATAAGAATCACACTGTAGTTACAGTTTATAATCTTACATAGTCTACTTATTACAAAATACGACTACATCATTTATTTGTCCTTATCCTTTTAAATATTATAACATATAATTTTATACTATAATATAATAACATTCCATATTTATATGTATAAACTTTAAACTGGATTGTGTTGACCAGTTATCAGACCGAGGTCAAGGAAGTAAAGAAAAGACTTTATCTAAATGGAAGCCAATTCGCTCAACTGTTGTTTGACATCTTTTTCCGTATGTGCAGTTTTTGGTCTGTTTGTTAATTGTGTGATTTAATTTGCTTCAAATTTGGTGCTACTCATTAACTATATAACTACAATAAAAAAAAATCAAGGTTTTGTGCAAATTTAGAAACCTTAAAAAATGCACCAGGACATATTTTTGAATAAGTTGTGTGTTGCCTGCAAATTTTTGTTTGACAGTGTCTAGAAGATTTTAAAACATAGTAGCCCAGTTTTAAGTTTTGAAAGTTTAGTTTGACTAATTAACATAGTGAGTTTTTTATTGAGAAGGTTATAAACTATTTAAAAAATATTTGAATTCATTTTATTTGGTTTATCATTATTGTGATTTCTATTTTTACATTTTTTAAATTAAATAATTAAAATCATGTTGACCTAGTTAAGTGATATGTTATTTTAACATCACATAAATAATCAAATGTTGGTAATTGTTTAAATCTATTTCCTTGTATTTAAAACTACTCCAAAATGATAACTCGTGTAATAAGACATCAATTTAATGGTTAACAGTCTTAATATAGAAACAAATGTAAGTTAGTATTTTTTCAGATCGTTTAAGTTTAGCACTAAACAAAAATTTTACATTTTCTCTTGTGTTTCTATACTAGAAATTCTAAGAATTTGTATACGGGTATACTTTTATAACCATAAATTTAAAAAAAAGTTTCCTTAACACTTTGGTTGTTGCTTGATTTTGTGTTAGCAATCCTTTACGATCCACTATATTTTGCAATCTTCATAACTTGTTACTAAATACACATTACATTTGTACTTTTGTTTTTATTTAAAAGATAATACTTTATTTTTAACATTTTAACAATAATATAATTTAAATATTTTTGTATATATGTTTAAAATTGATAAAATATTAAGATTTTAGTGTATCAACAAAGTTATATTTTTACTTGCTTATTATTCCTTTCCTTTTTGAATTAAAAAAAAAAAAAAAATATATATATATATATATATATATATATTAAAAAATAACTACATATAAGTAAAAAAGAAATCTTAAATAAATATATTAAAATATAATAAAAATTATCTATGGAATGTTTTCTCGTGTGATATGCCCTCAAATAATCCCAAGAACATAAGTCAATGCTTCAATCCACGCACTGTCACATGTTTTTCTGACGTCATGGATTTCTTATATTTCTAAGTAGTTTTCTATGATTAGGCTTAGAATTTTGGGGAAAATTTTCCAAGAGCCCAGCAGTTGTTGTTTTTGTTTTTCATGAACTTATATTTTCCAAAACTGCCAATTCATCTCAAAAATATGGCCATTGATATGTAACTTTTATTTTCTGTATTATTTAAAATCACGAATTTGTTGCAATCATAAAATGTGAGTTAACACGTTAAGTGCCAAGCCAATTGTGCCACTTTTATCACACAGTGCCAACTTAAATAAACAATTTTAATGACAAAACCTGTATATATATGTGTGCATATATATACATGTGTGGTCTTATGGTTATATGGAGAACTGATTTTTTGAGAAATTGTTTTACAAAACATTCAAAAAAATGATCGGCCCGGCATGTCATTTTGAATACCATATTTTGTTTGGAATTTGACATGTCGACCGATTGGCCGATCAAACTGTTGATTGATTTCCTAGGATAATTTTGGTCTGTGATGTTGGTAACACATGACTCAGTGGTGGGAAACGTGTTGAGTAAATGCACGTAAACATCAAGTCGACATGGTTCAAACTGGAAAGCGGGGTCGAAGAGGAAATGTCATTTTCAAGCCTCTTGCAATAATCTCAGAGTACAATGAAGAAAAATTCAGCATCAATAATGCTTATCAAATGTCGTTGTACAACTCAGCAGTACCGTACGAAAGACACTAAGATGGTATCATAAAGTTGCAGAACATTTACTATTTGGCACCTGCATTGTAAATGCTTAGCTCGCTTACAAAAGCAATGTAGGACCACGACCGCAACACCAATACTTGTCAATAACAGATTTTAAATACTTTCATTTTGCTTTCAAAATGTTTTAATCTTACATTTTAGACAGTAATAATATAAATAAATGATTTTAAAAAACTTAATTGTAAATAAATAACATTGTTAAACAGTTTTAAAAAATTGCTTTCCAATTTTGTAATTGTTCAATGTTTTATACAAAAATATGCAAAATTTATTGTTTGCTTACCGCAATAGTTTACTTTTATACGTTTATTTTTAAAGAAATATAACAACTGTAGAATGTTCAAACTGTATATTACTTGTTTTAATGCATTAATCCATAATTCCACCTGAAAATTTCACTGCCGTACCGATCGGTGCAATGAAATTAACATATTGTTGAGGTATTTTATTTGGTTGCTACGCAACACTATTTAAAGATAATAAAATGAAATATCTACAGCTATTAGCTACCATCTTCTACATTTCACTTAGTGTATGTGTTTTCCGCTAGGTTGCAACACTTACTAGTAAAAGACTAAAATAAAATCTTGCATTAATGGCAGTGTCGTACTGATCGGCTGACACGCCACTTTAACTATGAGCTTGCTGTCGTACCGATCGGCCCCCCATGGCACTTAACATGTTAATTCAAACTACGTAATTCTAGCCCGCCATGATATATTCCTTATAACTGAGTCTGAATGCATATTATATTACAAAACAAGCTACCTACTAAAGCCCTCATTTATGAGTGTTATAGAAAGTACAACACCAAAGATAAAAAGTAAAATCATTTTAAGTCATTGTACTTTCAAATCAAATACAAAAGTATCATTGATAAAAATAGTGTAATACCCAAATAAAATTGAAAACATTTTGAGTATGATATCAGTAATAATATCAGTAGTAATAGTTGGAGCGATCATACTAAGTTGGGACACAAAGTGTTAAAGTTTATGCATTCTCAGGTAAATTATTTTTTTAGGTAGAAAATACAAAGTGTTAAAGTTTATGCATTCTCAGGTAAATTATTTTTTTAGGTAGAAAATATAATTATTCTTCAATTCTTGTGAACTATCAAATTTAAAAGGTCTCTGTATTCTAATTAAGAATTTACCTTTCTTTGAGAAAAAATAAGCAAAGCAATTTGTTGATTCTTTGCCTCCTCCCCCTTTTACAGGCTATACTGTATGACTAAAATATACAATCTATTTCATAGAAAAAGTATGTATATTCATTCACTGAAGCTTAAATTATTATTTTTACGGATCATGTTAGTGTCACTATCAATTTTATTCTGGAAGTACTGATAGACTAATGAGTGTTATTTCATTTTTTCTTTTCTTTTTGGACAATAAACAATGTTTTTTAAATATGTAAAAAAAGCAGTAATAAGGTAACTCTTTTGTTTAGTGTCGAAGTAATTTTTATATGTTTATTTTTCAATCTACCACAAATTTAAAATTAATTTAAAGTTGCTGTTATTGATATTTATTTTAGCATTGCCATACAACAAGACTCCTAGCTGATTAGCAGTTAGTAATAATTGAGGATGAGATAATTAGCTTACCGATTAATTGTAATCTGTGATTATTACGATAATTGACGATACGGATTATTAGCGATTATCAGTGATTCATAAGTTCTTATCCATTGAGCTCATCACAATGTTAAAAATGTATATTAATACCATCATAACAGTTAGTTACAATAACTGTAATCACCGATTCATACTTCCCTTAGTTAATTTGGGTTTGACAATTATTAGAGCTCACCATAAAATAACATAAAGCTATTGATTAACAGTCATTATTCTATACAGATGTCTATTTTAATAATTAAAGGGAAAAAATCTATAGTTAATAATTATTAGCCGTTAATTCAATGTTACCAAAGTTTGTTACACAAGTATTCTTTACTGATTACAAAGCAAATGCAATAATATTGGCAACCTGTACTCAATAAGTCAGAGAAATATTATGAAAGTAATGTTTGCTACTTCAGGAAACATTTGGTAACATTCAGGATCACCAATAGTGAACTGTTTTTGGAGGCTATGCAAACGGTCTGATGACACTGCTAAGCATATCATCTTGGAATGTGAGATACTTAACCCTCGTCACGTCGAACGACCCACAACGACCCATCCATCGGTTGTTTATCGACCGTAAAACACATAATTTGCAATACAACATTTTGCCCACTTACAATCGTCCCATCGCAATAAATAAAATACCATTGAAAAGCTAATGTTCGGTAGATGCATAATCATGCAAAAAAAAAAAAAAAAATCACAAAACGTTATAAATAATATTCCAGAAATTACTATAGTTTGCATATTTTTGATCCGTAACGTCAAAGATTTATGCCGACAAGTTGTAAACAAAACTGACGTCATTTTTGTATAATATTTCCAATTCGATAGTTCTGTCAAACAGATCGACCATAACACTGTTCTGTAGATCACATCTTTCTCTTTCGATCTGTGCTTTCCAAATCGTTTTATCTGTTATAGTGTTTATTATATAAAAATTAAACAAAATAAAGAATTTTAACTCATTTTTACACGCTAAAAATTATATTTTTTTAATTCAACTTTTATCCTAGTAAATATTATTTTATCGAAATGAATTATATATCACTTTAAAGGTGATGTTTCAATCTTTCATAATCATGATTCATATCATAATCATAATTTTTCATAAAAATTCAATAATACGATAAAGTTGACGATCATTCCGCTAGATTGCCTCACTTGACGCTTACTGCACGGTTGTAAGCAGAAATATCGCCATTTTTTCTCAGATGTTCACAAATCTATTTTTCTGTCAAACAGATCAACCATAACACTGTTCTGTAGATCACATCTTTCTCTTTCGATCTGTGCTTTCCAAATCTTTCTATCTGTCATAGATTGCGAGATATATCTATTTTACCAAAGTAGTAAACAAACCGAACCAAACTCAATTTTCATTCGGTGCAGTTTACTAAATAAGAAATATTGATTATTACTTCGATAATTTGTTACCGATCTTTACACTATTAGGAAGATGAAATTTAGATCTTTCAGTTGGTAGCACTCTTTACGTCTTAGAGTTAGTTTTAGATTATTTTTTCTGACTTACAAATTACCGTTTTACTCAGGCTTGTTTGTATAGTAAAATGACGGATTGTGATAAGCGGTGTGTGTGACGGGATTATTTCTGTTATTTTTAAGGTATGTTTTATTTCTTTTTTATAATTTGTGTATTCAAATTATAATCTCTGTATTATTGTTTGTAGAATTTATTGTTTTAAGTGAATGTTATTGTCAGGCATCAAAAACTGAGGCTGTCTAGAGATAGGTTATGTTTATAATCTGGTCTACTTTTTTAGCAAATTTCCATGTGTTTACATATAAAAATAATTTTGTCTAATGAAAATTTTATAAATTGATTATGTTTTTACCAAAATGTATGCAAAATGTTTATAAATTTATATAGGCCTATCTATACATTTTTTTTATTGGTTTATATACCTATTTCTGTGGAATTTTGCCTCGGTTACAGGGTAATTTTGTTGATTCCCTACATAATACAGTAGAACGTCAATAATCCGGATTAATTGGGACCGGACCCCATCCGGATTATCAAATTATCCGGATTATCGAAAATTACATTAAAAAACGGCCAGCACGCACTATTTGAGAAAAAAAGTTTTTAAAATTGTATTATTTTCTATTATTGGTAGGTAGAGTATAAGGTCTATAAATTAAAAACATGTTTTTCAAGCACTGTATCATATTTTATTTACAGCAACATGTGTACAACGTCCAGTAAAAACATCAGATACTACATATTTGAGTTATAAAAAAAATCAGTGATTGGCTTTCGAACTGCGGTAGTGGTTCGTTTTTTTGCAGCTAAGTTCTTAATCCGTTTTAAGAGCATTAACTGGGTGGGTGAGCTCTCATTTTGTTTCTCCAGCCATGACATCAATGTCTCTGCTGCCAAAAACGCTTCAGAATGTGTTGGCCCGGTTTCTTCAGTCTAATTTTCTGTGTCGTTACCATCAGATCCCATTGTTTCTGTATCCTCATCCTCTGAAAGGAATTGCTTAGATTAAAAACCAAAAATAAATGCTCTCGTTTGTTGCATTTACACATTAAGTATGTACTGTACGTACAAAAAAGGAACAAGCAGAATGTTAGCAAAAAAAACATATGTAGGCCTACTGGACAGTTCTGTAAAGTTTTACTGTATACTGTAACAGAAAATTTAAAAATTACTACAGTATCAAACCAGAACAAGCTCAGATATTTGACAAAAATATCAAGGTAAAAATACGTTGTACAATGTACAATGTACATGTTTAAGAAATGCTACATATACAGTACATACCTTCATTTATTAGCATGTCAGCTATTTCTTCGTCGGTCCAAATCTGGTACCCAGGATCGTTGCTATCAATAGCCAACCACTCCATGGCGTCGTCTTTGTCGCACTCTTCAAATCCAGGAAGCTTGCTGCATATGTCTGTCATTTCATTCACAGCACCATCAATATCTCCATCATTTTCTTGATTATTATCTTTGCCTTCATTGTAAGGCCATAACTTTCTCCAGGCTCTTTTTAAATTGGTTTCTGTGAGGCTTTCCCATGCATCGGCAAGCATGTAAATGCAATCTTTAAGGTTCATCTTCTTTATAAACTGGATGACATTCTCCTCTTCCTTTTCGGCCAAAAAAAAGGCGGCGGAGCAGTTGTTTTCTGTAACTTCTTTTCATCTTCTCAATCACTCCCTGGTCCATTGGCTGCAGAGTTGCAGTGACGTTAGGTGGGAGAAATTGCACTTCAAAATTCTTGTTGATTTCATTTAATACTTCAATAGGAGGGTGTGTAGGAGCATTATCAATAATCAACAAAACTTTCCCACTCTTACTTGTCTGCTTACGGAACGTTTTCACACTAGGGATAAATTCTTCTTTAAACCATTCCAGAAAAATTGCTGAATCCATCCATTCACTTTTTTGATTTGTAGGCCACAGGAAGGGTTTTCACATTTTTAAATGATCGTGGCTTTTTGCTCTTTCCAATACACAACAATTTTATCTTGTGCATTCCACCGGCATTAGCACATACCATGGCCGTAATTCTCTCCTTACTCACTTTAAAACCAGGAGCAGATTTTTCACATCTTGATGCTAGTGATTTTCGTTGAAGTGCTCACCAGTTTATCCCAGTTTCATCAGCATTGTATACAAGGATAAAATAAAGCAAAAGCTTAAAGTTTCAAATATTTATTAGTATAATGAGCTACAATTGTTTCGCCTTGCGGCATCGACGGGCTACTGAAAATTTACAGGTATAGACAACTATTCAAAACATAAGTACAGGAAACAGAAATACAATAGAGAAATCGGGAAATGTAGGGGGTGACCTAGCAGGTAGATAAAGGTTGATGAACTATGGTACGGATGGGTTTTAAAAGAGGTGACGAATTTAATACAATTTGGTCATTTAAGTTGAGAATAGGCCTAAGTGAAATAGATCTATTTATTTCTAAACATTCTAAATTATTTAATCTATTGCTTTTATTTTGTAAATTTTCAGTAGCCCGTCGATGCCGCAAGGCGAAACAATTGTAGCTCATTATACTAATAAATATTTGAAACTTTAAGCTTTTGCTTTATTTTATCCTTGAATATGGAGTTTCAACAAGAAATATCTGCTATTACATTAAAGCATTGTATATGTCATCCCTTGAGTAACCATTTTCTTCTGCTTCTTTAATAAATTTCTCTTTGTATGCAATTCCAGCCGCTAAATCAGAGGAAAGTTTTTCTCCTTGAACGTCCAACTGTCGAATGCCATGCCTATTTTTGAAGTTCTTAAGCCAGCCTGAACTAGCTTTGAAATCTTTCGGTCCGTTAAGCTGTTCATTAAATTGCAAGGCTTTTTCACAAATTAAAGGGCCTGAAATTGGTTCTCCTAAGCTTCTCCTTTGAGTGAACCAGATATACATTGCGTCTTCTAAGGCTTTGTTATTTGCTGGACGTGCAGTTTTTCTTTTCAGCGTACCCTCTTCAGAATCGAGTTTCGATGCAAATTGTTCCAGCTGAATTCTTTTTGCCTTAATATCACTAATAGTGGATGTGCCTACATTATAAATCTTAGCAAGTGACACCCCACTTTCACCTTTGTTTAACCTCGCTAAAATTTCTAGCTTGGTCTCTACAGTCAAAAAGTTATGCTTTTTCTTTGAACTCGATGCCATCACGGATGTAGAACAATGAATTAAAAAATACATTATACACAATCACAAATGGAACGCTCAAAAACTAAAACGTGAATACACAATCACAAATGGAACGCTCAAAAACTATAACGTGAACACACAGAGTACCGCTCAGGGTCAGCAGACTGATGCGACTGGCGGGTGGCGAGATTATTGTCACGTAGGAGGTTCAGTGAGCTTGGCCACGCCTCCTCCCCCTTCGATGACCACTCCCCTTCTCCTCACTCCTCCTTGCTTCGCGCCATTCTCCCGTCGCCCACTCTAAAGTAAGGAGCTTCTTAGTGCCAAGGGCAGAAGGTACGCAATTTTATTTCTTGCTAGAGACGAATCCGGATTGTTGCTGGTCCGGATTTTTGACCTCCGAATTATCGACGTTCTACTGTAACTCCAAAATGTTTCCATCTAAAAGTTTTTGCATTACACACATAAAATCTATGTATCTTTCTGAGAACATAGGTAATAAAACTTGGGTTTTGAATAATAATTATATTTTTGGTGAATTTTTGAAAATAGGCCAAACTTTGGAGCAAATTTTCACTTCTTACGTAAAAATTAACCATGTCTAATGAAAATTTTATAAATTGATTTATCTTTTTAGCAACTTTTATCCACAAATATATTACAAATCTCTAGTAATACATGAAAAAATTCAAAAAAGTTTTTGTATGGTGTACATTACCTTTTCTGTGGAATTTTTGCCTCGGCCACCGAACGATTTTTTGATTCCTGACCCAACTCCTCAAAATTTTTTAGATCAAAATTTTTTTTCACTACACAACTAAATTCTATGCACCTTTCTGAAGGAAATTATCATTTCTAGTTGTGTTTTGAATAATATTACTAATTCTGGTGATTTTTTTCAAATAAAGCCAGAGTTTTTATCTTTTTGCGTAAAATCTTTTTTTTTGAAAATGTAACAAATTAAAATATTTTTTTATCAACTTTTATCCACAAATACATTAAAAATCTCTAGTAATACTTGAAAAAATTTAAAATAAAATTTTGTATGGTGTACGTTACTTTTTCTGTGGAATTTTTGCTTCGGCCACCGGACGATTTTTTGATTCCTGACCTAATAACTCAAAATTTTTTAGATCTAAATTTTTTCCCCTGCACAACTAAATTCTATGCACCTTTCTGAAGGAAATGATAATTTGTGGTTGTGTTTTGGATAATATTACTATTTTTGGTGATTTTTTTCAAATGAGGTAAAAAAACCTTTTCCCTTTTTTCGTATAACTTTTTTTTTTGAAAATGTAACAAATTTTTTTTTCTTTCTAAATATATTCACAAATATTACAGAAAACTTTTGTATATCTTGTAATAGTTTAAAAAACAGGGGAGCTAGACATTAAGTTACAATCGCCACACGCCGTGCGACAATAGCAACTATTTAGAGAACGTGGGGTTGAAATTTACTTAAAATAACAAATTGCCCAACTTTGTGAGACAATTCTGATAATTTACTAAAAGGGGAGAAGCTAATAATGAAAGAAAAGTTATAAAATGTTGGGAGCCATGGCAAGTGCATTTTTGCCAGTTTAAATTTTGAATATTAATCCTAAGGGTCGTGAATTCTTTGGAAACAGTGTACTGAATGGAATAATGGAATGGAATGTAGAAGTCTTTTATACTTTTAAACAAACATCATGTTTAATTAAACAGAAACACAAGAACATAATATAAAAAGATTCTATAATTAATCAATTTAAAATTTCCTAAATTAACAATTACTTAGTGACAAACAAAAAATATCAATTTAGCATACTAAAGCTTTCAGTTATTGGACTTTATCATTTCTCTAATTTCCAGGATTGTGAGTTTGGGCCTTGTTGAATTGAAATACTCCAAACTCATATCCTATTCAAGTTTGAAAGTATAGTAAAGTTAGGAATAAAAAAATAAATAATAAATGTTAGGCCTCGTTATGCCTATTATCAATATGTTTTCAAGTTAATTATTCTAATATTTATAATGTACAAAGACAACTAGAAATCTACAGACATTCATATTTGTAGTGACATATTACAAATATATAAAAAAAAAAATTTTAAATACAGAAATCTTTTAATAAACTAACATTAACTAAATCTAATACATACTGGATAAATCCTGTGTCCTTTATAACAAACGTGGTTATTACCATTTATATCAGAAACACACTCATACCATGGCCTTCGAAGCACATGGCAGGTAAATGTCTGGGCCGTATTACACACTCCAATTTCAAGTTTTTATTTTCTATCTAACATTTTCTATTTTCACTATTCTTGGTTCAGTGTACAAACATTGTCTAATTTACAACATACATGATTATAGAGAACACTCAGTATTTAATTGTCGTTTAAGACCAAAAATTGTCCTACTCCCACCAACATGTGGTCGCTTATAAATCATTTTCTAAACACATTCGAGTCATTTTTATTATAAATCAACCATCGTTGACCATATATATGTTCTCCAGCAATACAATTGTTCACTCTAATCACTATAAGTGTTACATAACTATACTTTTTACTTGAAAATTATATTTACATTAGCCATTATAGGCGACTCACATTTCTAGAGTTCTACTGACTAGACTGTCTACTGACGCAATGTCTAGTTACCGCGCAAAAACCTCTCTGGAACAAGTCACATGTCTCACTTCTATTTCACTTACAATAGTTCTTTTTGTTCTACCTATTTACAGACATCACATATGTTTCTTGGATTTTTTCTGATCAATTACATCTTTTTATATTTTGTCATTTCTCATGTTATTAAAAATAAATGTCTGGACTATTTCCTCTCACGCACTAATCCCACATAGCCTACTCACATTTTTTCTTATTACTAATTACAACAATTATTCTTATTCTCTACTTATCTCTAATTACAATATACAATTTTCTAACTACTTTTCATCATTTACATCTCTTCAAATTTTGTTCTTTGTTAAATTATAAAACATCTTTTTTGCAGACTATTTGGCTGTTCGATTCTACTTGCTGTTATTTCCGTCATACGTACCCCCATTGTACATTATGTTTAGTCCCTCCCTTATTCAAATATCTGTTCTCTGTTTCACAAACTAATAACACCCAAAAATTCACAATGTAACAATCTTGAAAAATGTTAACTTCATTTGACACCTAACACACCTACTCTAAAACCGTTTCATATATATATATATATATATATATATATTACATAGATAAATTCTACACATCTTTCTGAGAAAAATGATATCCTACAAGGTTTTGTATACAAATAATATATTTTATTAATTTTTAAACAAACGAAGAAAATTAACATTGACAGTTCTAGGGTTAAGGCTAAAAGAAGAGACATATTTGGGCCTCTACAGCTGGATGATGATTTCAACGCTAGCATAGGATGGAAGCTGTTGAAGCTCATTAAAGCTAATGGCATCGGTTTGCCTTGCTAGTAGGACCCTGGAGTGTACAATAAGGTTAGGTTTACATGAATCTTGACTCCCATGCCCCAAAAACATAGTCAATGTTTGCAAAAGAGGGTGTATTTTAGTGGAAAATAAAAATAGCATACCAACATAATTCATGTTTATGATTTTAACTATAAAATTAAAGGCAGACATTTCTAAAAAAAATTCTAATTTAATTTCAAAACAACAAAAATAATAACAAGTAGTTCACAATATTTTCATTGCATATGTGCGAAAGTCCTGATTCCATTGCAAAAAAAACTTAAAACTTATTAAATTGTGTTTTATATCTAAATAGTATATTTATGTATAATAATCTTAACACTTTGAAGCCTAACTCTCTAACACGCTGTTTTCCTACTGTGCCTGGGGGTTTTGGACATGTTTTTAAAAAATTGTGGTATTTGTTATATTTATCATAATATATGACTTATTATATGTCATTTTAAACCTAAAGAAATTACCTTTTTAATATATATATATATATATATATATATATATATATATATATACATGTAAATAGATATTTTACTCAAAGTCAACACTCCTTAGTCTTGAAAAAGGGTAAAATACACACACAAACAAAAATAGCTACACAGCACTTCACTAAACATAATTGGCCTTTGTATGATACAGTTTGAAACATTCAGGTACACAAAGGGGTACTGAACATTCTGGGTTCACCATAACTCAAAAAGTATTTAGTATTCAAGAAAAACAAACAAACATAACGAATCTTGATTACTCAGTCACTAACTTTGAACTAAACAAACGTCTGCTACGTTCCTCACAGACGTGTTACATTGCCTAGCATCAGCTTTATAATATTTATATTTAGTCCATATCAACAACACAGACTATTCGAAAAATCAAAGACATGCAAAGATAAATAACCAATTAGCTAAGCAAAAGTGCCGAAACCCGATTATATGCTGACATCGCGATTGTATAGAATTATTTAGCACAGCCCGATGCATACTCGGGCTTCGGCGTCGAGCTCTGTCGCGACTGCCCGACCTATACTCGGGCTTAGGCTTCAAAGTGTTAACATAATCATTTTGGTTGTTTTCGAGAAAAAAAATTAAAACAGAAAAATCATGTTAACCTAGGTCTAATATTCAAATCCTAATCAATTATATGATTTAGAATAAAAGCTTCATAGTTCTTCGCATACTGTTAGATATACAATATTGAAATTGAAAGTACACACACAGTAGATTAGGTTGAATTAAGAAGATAATTATTGTAAATTTAAAAAAAATTTCATTATAGTAATCATGAATAATACTTGTGCATATTTTGTTTTAATATTATTATCATCAAAATTTTTGTAATAATCATAATAATAAGTTTTGTAATATTCAAAGATGAATATTTATTTCAAATAGTTAAAATCAAATGGAAAGCTTAGATTATGTAATAATTGTTCAATATTTAAATGTCAAAAAATGCTACTACGCTATGACAGATTGAAGGTGGAATATTGAAGTGATGTATCTGTGAACACAAAGTGACTATAGATAAGCGATAACTTTAATGGGATCATCTGTGCGCATATAGAGAAAATTGACTTAATCTATGGTCAATTGAGATTTAGTCATAACTTTTGTGACATGAAAAGAACAGAGGGAACAGGAATCTCCCCACAAGGAAAAATATATTAGAGAAGGTGTCGAGAAAGAAGAAAGCAACTGGCTGGTTTAGAACAAGGATGATCTGAAAATGGATTGAACGAGAGTAGAAGAAACTATGTGAAATAGTGTGTTTAAATTAAAACAAATTGATAAGTTGTAAATACAGACATCACAGTTAGTATGTATAATAAAGAATTTAAGATTTTCTCAAAGCAAAAAGAAATCTAGATATTTAGTTGTATGTAACCTACGAAAGACTCTGGACAAGTTCACAAATTGTTTTATTAAAAGTAAAACTACTGATGCTAGACATCCCTCCAAGTAAGTTATTGTGTCTTTGGTTTAATTTCTTAGGAGACTGCTAAATTATAACCTGTGTATATGCGATTTGAGGAAAGGACCAAGTTTAACGAAGAAATGTGACCAGACTTCTTGTTTTGCTTCATTTCGTTTTTGACAAATCTGTTATGCCTAAACAATGGAATCTGAAAACGGCTGTCATTTCCTGTGCAAGTTTCCTGCTGATACAATTCTAGATACTTTCATAGGATTGGTTGCCAAAGGAAATTTATTTTATAATTTTCAAGAAATTTTAATACAAAATTGATTTTAACATGTGCCAACATTATTTTGGTATTTAAACAAAAATAGAAGAAAACTAATAAATATGCAAAAATAAAACTCTTAACTAAAATTTTTAAAAGAAAAAACAATCTATATGATATATTTCCAGTTTGGCAATATTTCATTACGTCTGATCGTGAAATAAATTGAAAGATTATTAGGAAAGTCAACGGTCAAGACGATACGTTTCCAGTTTAATAATTCTTCATTATTTCCAATTGTGAAATAATACTACACCAATTACAGCACTCTATGCATTCTGATGATAAAGCTAATTGCTTGCCAAATAAACTTAAAAAAGAAATTATTATGTTTTGAAGAGAACAATTTTGTTTATACTGATGACCGACGGTACTTCATAGAATTCCATGTTATACAAATAAAACACACAGAAATTCTTTTCTTAAATTCTACAATTTATTGGTCTAGCCGAGCTTGGTTTCGCCAGTTAGGGCATTGATGAGGCTTATACAAAGACTAAATAACAGGTTATTTAGTCTTTGTATAAGTCTCGTCAATACCATAACTAAGGAAACCATGTTCGGCTAGACCAATAAATTGTAGAATTTAACAAAAGAATTTGTGGGTGTTTTATTAGAGAACAATTTGATAACTCTTAGCACTCTTAGTACAGATGATGGAAGTTTATTATAAATAACAACAAGCATGTTAAATCAAGTTCAACCATCACTCTCACTTTGTCACAGTAAGCTGTTTTGGGCAAGAAGAGATTAGGATAAGGCACCTCTATTATCAGATCACCTAGTTGAAGTTTTCAAACCACATCCAGATTTATACAACTGCAATTTCACATCACGAGTTAAATAATTTCTTTCAGCTCCATTACCACCAAAATTTATTGCTGTAAGATAAGTTCAAGGCGCAATATTGAAATTTAACAATTGGTCAATCACCTTGGTATGATCTAATATGGCAAAAATTCTTAAACAATTGTCTACTGGAATTTTTTTCTTAATTGAAATCTAAGAACTACTTATTTCCCAATGCAGTGGAAACTATCAGAAATAGTTTTGTTTTAAAAACCCGAAAAACTGCCTCAATAACTCTTCTTTGTATAAACCTATGTCTTCTCAAGGTTACCTCAAAATTATTTAAACATTTTTTCTTTCAAGACTATTTCTACTTTTCAAAACATATAATTCCATTCCAAGTCAACAGTTTTGGTTTAGAAAACGTCATTCCATCATTCAACAACTTCATGGAAAGTTGATTTCACTGCTTTAGTACTAGGAAGGAGCAATATACCTCAGGAGTGTTCTTAGATATCAGTGCAGCATTTGATCAAATATGGAATGAAACCATGAACTCTATAAGTTGAAAAAGATCCTCCGCATGATTATTACGTATTTTGCGATAATTCTTGAAGACATATTCTTCATGGTTCGACAAGAATCAGTATACTGAAACTTACAGAATATTGAAGCAGGAGTTCCTCAAGGTACCATATTGTCACCCATACTCTACAACATCTATACACCAGATCTTCCTGAGGTTCCAAATGCAACGGTTGCTACATATATCAATGATATATTTACATTATCATCTTGTGATACACTGGAAGAAGTTACTTTAAGTATACAGAACCATATTAATAAATTATAACATAACTCTACTGGTATGCCAGAAGACTGATGGACTTGAATCCAAAAGCAACAACAATAACAACAACAACATATTAATAAATTAACACCTGGCTCAAAAACATATATCAAAAATAAATCCTAACATCCCATCATATGACTTTTACACTTTATAGAAAAACTTGTTCTCTACAAATAACATTCCAATTCCCCAACACCAAAGTCCGATATTTAGGTTCATATCTTGAGAGACGATTAATATGGAATCATCACATAAAGGCAAAGTGGCTTACTTTTAATGTAGTTAAAACTTTTCTATTGTCTCATCAATTAAAAATCTTGTGTTAAACTATGACAGAAATAAAACTTTATTGAGACCAATATGGTTCGAGCAAAATAATTGTTTTGAAAGAGTAATAACACAGGCACCATATACAATACTAATATAACTCTACATACAAACGTCAACATTCCTTTCATAGCCAAATCACACTATTCAAAATTTTATCTAAAAACTTAAAATCATTGTAATCGACTGGTTCGATAAATCTTTCATCAAACTTTAACACCAAGAATATGACTTCGACGAACATGGAGCAGAGGTCTACTTTTATGAGTTAAAGTTATTTATAGTAATTATCTCTAAAGATTCAATATCTTACATTTTGCATTGTTAATTGTTTTTCTTGCACTATATCATTTAATAGTTTTGCATATTTTGTATAGTGTCAAATAAAATTTTAAAGTTTACATTTTATCTCAACTGAAAACTGAATCTAATATATATAACCCCTTGTGCAATTTACTTACTCACTGAGTCAGTACTTATCTATATAAATTGTATCCTACTTCCAGATGAGTTAGAGACCATCAGGTTTTTTTTTTTTTAGCCTATAACCAACGTGGAAATTCCAAAAAGTTAAATTGTTTAATTCCTGAAAAAAGATCAAAATGGCGGATGCAAATTTAAAGTAAGTGTAGACTTTTTTTAGGACTATTTGGTGGCTAAACGTATAACAATATTAATATTATGTTAAATTTATTTTAAAAAATTGCAAATTGTTAACAGAATATAAATGATTTATTATTCTTTAAAATTCATTAAACTCATTTATTGGTTAAACACCATTTAGCAATATCAATTTAACACAAAAGATCTTTAAAAACCGAACATAAAATTGGTACATACATAAAATTAATGACAAGAAAAAATACATATAGAATTCATTAATATTTCAGAGTCTTTTCTCGGGGTAATGATTGTGGGGAATAATAAGAGTCCTATATCTCGGGGAGTAAAATACACATACATAACAATCAAAGTCATAAATTAATTATACAATTATAAAAGTCTATATCTCGGGGGTAAAATAATTATCAATGCACAAAGTCTCTTTATCTCGGGGTATCGGATTGGTGCTGACTTTTATCAAGGAAGTTAGAGACTTGTAAATATTAACACAATTAATCATAAATTAAATAATAAGGAATATTTTTTTTGTTTGATGAATATGAAAAGATGGTTGTTGATTTATACAGCAGTTATTCTGTACTTTTGGTACATATATAAAAATTGTTTCTACGTTTTATTTTTCTTTCACACTAAACTTGTGAATATTTAGTTCTTTTTTAATAATGCCTCATAGGCTCAATAGTTTAAAAGGAATGAGATAATATTATAATGATAAATTGAACGATCTCACCAGGTTGGATTATACAGCAGTTATAAAATGGTTGATATTTAATCTATCTTGGGGTAGATTTTCAAACTTTTTATTTTTACTAAACACTGATCTTCTAGGCTTCTTCTCAGCCACTTTTAGAAAATTAAAACAATACTTTTATATTTAAAAAAATCTTCAGGCAGGAGCCAAACTTAAATAGGTATTGCCTATATGAGTTCCTGACTGACAACTCAAATCCATTGTTAGGCTCTACAAAGAGATTCACTGTTATTCACTTTCTTTTCAGATCATGTTTTGGATTTGTAGCACAAATGAAATGTATATGACCCTAATTTACAAGACAAAAAGTTGTTAATAACTTCATTAATTAATTATTACTGACTCTACTTTTAATAAAATTTGATGTTGAAGACATGCTATAGGGATTTAAATAACTTCTTCTTTTTTTTTATCATTAAAACTATCTTACAACTAAATACAATTTTATCTTGGTCATAATCTAAAGTTGGTTAAAATTCCCGCTTGTATTATTTTTAAACTGTTTTGGTCACGTGACTGGATCGTTGGCGTAGAATGCTTTCTGAAATATGTGTTCATCACGGATCTAGGCGGCCATCTTTGAATTCCGAACTTTTGTTGTATTTAACCATATACCTAATTATTCTGAGGTTTTCGATATGAATTCAGGTGACAAATTTTATGTAGAAGTATCTGTTTCTTCCATAGGCCAAGTTTATTTATTTGGTTGTAGCTATCATGGTTTTATTGCTATTTCAATTTCTCTGATGCTATTATTCTAACGCGGTCATTTCTGTGTTGAATAATTTTGCTTCTAAAATTTTCATTTTCTATTCTTTTCGACTTTCTACTGCCGTTTTGTTACTTTTATTGGATAACTGATATGTTTAGGCCTTTAATTTATATGGTCTAGGCTTAGGTTAAATGTAGTGGTATTAAGTTATTCGTCATATTCGGTCGAGTATTTGTTAATTTAGGCTTGCTTAATTTATAACATAGTTCGCGAGTCTGCCGCTAGGCGTTGTCGTATTCAAACATTTATTTACATTACATTTCAGATTTTGTTGAGTTATTTAAAACTTTATATTTACATCATTTTGACTTGTTTCAAACGGTAAGACGTATCAAAAAACAAGTCACAGATTTGGCGAAATCTACAAGTTTGTTTCTGTGACTTTCTTATCTTCTTCAATTATACCTTAGATATAGTTAGTAGATGTATTGATTTTAAGTCAATTTTGTACATGTTCCATAAATTATTTAATCTTTTGGCATACTATTGATAGCTGGAATCATCAAATTTGGCATGCTTATGGCAGTTGGATGTCCCAATATGCCTGCCAAAATTGATAGGTGCCAAGTTGCTAAAAAAATTAATAATGTGTGGAAACTATTAAGTTTTTATCTACAAATTTGATCCAATGTCAAACCCCCCCTTCCACCCTCACCCCTCCCCGGTCTGTCAAAATTCATTACTGGATGTTTGGGGGCAAAGCCCCTAACGAGCGAAGTGAGTTTAATTATATATAAATATAAATGAACATAGAAGTAGCATTTGCATAGTATTAAAGTTTATTATATTCTATCCTTTCACAGTTTGAAGACATAAAAAATGTGACATTTTAACTTTTTTTTTTTTAATTGATAACTACTATTTCCAAACTTATCTATGAACAAATACATTTGAAAAAATATCAGAGGATGTTCAGATTTTCGTATGCACTGTCTTTAATGGCTTTCTTGACAATTTATATATATATATATATTCTATTTGTGTATATATCTACCACTAATCTAAATATTGAATTTTTGTTTTATACCCCTTGAAATAATTTTCTTTAAAATTTACTCTAAGTTAGTACACTTTACTCCCATAAGAAATACATAGGATAAACTAGAGAATTGAAAATAATAAAGTTTTTGATATTTTACCTATTTTTATAAAACGTTTTTTGATGATTATTTTAAAGACTTAAACAAATATTATACACTAGTTTTTTTTCTTCTTCTAAGTGTCTTTTTTTATGTATTTGTTATTACTCATTTTAAAATCATAAACTCACTATGAAATCATTTTAAATGCACCAGTATAAATTACATTACATACAAATAACTAACATTAAACAAATACAAAAACTTCAAAGGATCAAATACACAAATAAATTATAACATAAACAGCCATTGTGACTCATTCACCTCTAAACTCCAAAAACTCTTCAACTGAATAAAATCACTGGATTGTAAAAAATTTGTTCAATTTTCTTTTAAATTTGGTAACATTTGAACTATTTTTTATATCGGACTACAATTTATTGTACAATCTGATTCCTATATATATAATTCACCTGGCTCGTAAACAGGCAGGCATGCCTGGGATAGTAGAGAAGATGTTTGCCTTGTGTTTTATGCTCATATTGTAAAATTCTATCTTGAAATATATGTTTAATTATATTTTTTAAAACTCAGCAACTCATTAATAATGGCATTGGCATAATCCACATTACTTTTAAATAAGAGCTTACATGATTCCCATGCCCTGCTCCTACCATAACTCTAATTATACATTTTTGAATTTTAAATATATTGTGAGGCTCAGGACAATTGCTGCAAAATATTATGCCATAATTTAAAATAAAATGGAAATATCTATAATATACAGATTTTAGAGTCTCTGAAACAGTGTTTTCACTGGTCTCCCCATCCTACATTTTGTTTTATTTTTTTTAGTCCCAGAAAATTACTAGTTTTTAAATTGTATCAAGAGATGTAGACCAATTACTGTTAAAACTGTTGTGTAACATTCTTAATTTTGTGATTTATTTTTTGTACAGCCTAAATTTTATGGAACTACAGAAGGACTGAACCAGTGAAACTATCTGAAGTATCTTTGGAGAATAATTGGAATAGTGCTGATCTTACTTGTATATCTATTATACAAATCATATTTATAAAATTATTTTCTAACTAGTATTTTGGTTGGGATGGAATGGCAAATCATATCATATCTTCCAATAACATGTTCAAGGATATAAATTCTATTAACACACTGGAGGTGGTTTTTTTCTTCTTCTTTTGTATATAATTGTTATTGTTAAATATATTTAATAATATAAATAAATAAAATACTAAAGGAATGAATGAAATATTATATTTTATAATGTAAAAGTACATTTATTTTAGTTATAGTCATGTTTTTAAATTATGTATATCTCATTTTTCAAATTCAAATTTATGTTTACCATGTGATTATCGGAAATGTTATAATCATATTTGATCATTCCTTA
Organism: Aphrophora alni; assembly: GCA_963513935.1. Classification (NCBI taxonomy): domain Eukaryota; kingdom Metazoa; phylum Arthropoda; class Insecta; order Hemiptera; family Aphrophoridae; genus Aphrophora; species Aphrophora alni. Next base: position 58,895,970 of record OY740770.1, on the reverse strand, counting down.
TCAAATATGTACTGAACTGTTTAGTATCTAAAATTATAACAGACTAATGATGGCTACATTTTTATTTAATAATTATTAACAATTATCAACCCTACTAAAATGTGCATATAGTATTTCTTCACATTCATATTTTTTGTGTAATTATGACTTCTGCTCCTTGTAGTTATTAAAGTTTTAAAACTTGTAGTAATTTAACTTCAACATATTATATTATCTTTTTATATTTTTCTTTATAACTAAATTAATGCTTTTCATATCATATATCTACAATATTTGTATAAAAACTATTCAAAATGTAGTAGTTAAAAGTGATATGATAAAAAAATTAAAATTTCAAAATAATGGATCATGTTTTTCTATCAAAAGCAGAAATAAATTGTAGGGTAGTTTTAAATTTTAACACTTAAACATAAACCAAGCCTTACTTGTATATTTGTATTCAACGTTTAAATTGTAATAATTTCTTTTAATCTTAATGAAATTAAGTTTAATATCAAGGAGATATTTGTGTGTGTGTTTTAGCAATGAAATTCTTAAACCGATTAAGGTTAGTTTAAACAAAACGTGTATTTCACAATAGTACATTGTATATTAACTTTTTCTGAGCAAGTTATATCTGAAATGTATGTGTCTTTACAAATATCTTGGCCAGCTTTCAGCCGAGACAGTATTTAACCACAACCACATGGAGAATAAACTTATGATAGTTTCGTACGAAAAGCTTTATTTAAGATAATGGTAATGGACAATCAAAGTGTAAGCCATCTTGTCATATGACCATCTTGCCTGAAAGCGGGCATATATAGTTGTTTCCATTTCAATAACAATTGTACTTTCTTTTTCTTTTCAATCTGGTAATATTTAAACTTGTTAATTTACAAAATAATATATTTTTGATACTTCAATTAACCCTTTGCTGCTGATATATTAGTGCTCAGCTGTGCTGAGTTTTACTTTCCTGAATCAAGTTACCTGTGAAAGTAAGCCTAAATATATCTGACACCCCTTAGATTTTTACAATTTTGTCAGAGTTATTCATAATCAGAAAAATGAAGCAGACAATATTGTTAATTAGCAGCCCCCTGACATAATTTCAGGTATAGGTGTATACCTCAACCAGTAGTAATTAGACCTATACTCATGTAAAGATTTCCCCCCCCCCCCTTACCGTGAACATAGTTATTGCAGTAGAATGTCTAGTTACGAAGTCTTGATTTTTCACTTGGTTCTTAATTGGTAATATCATATTTATGATAACAGTTGGTTAAAAAATCTAATAAATCTTCAGGTAACATTCTCTAAAAAAGTCAATTTCATTGCTATTTTCGTCAAATGGCTCAAAAATACCATATTAGCAGAATCATAATTATTGTAAGTAACCGGATTGAAAGTCCCATTTGCCCAATCACAAAATTTTTTTTTTTTTGTTTAGCACTCTCTGTTGCTTTCCTTTTTCTATGCCTGGGCTGTTTAGATGAAGGGGGAACACTTATTTAATCGTTTTCACTGTTACCTTTTCTATATTTTGATAGACTAGGTCTCATTATCTCCAATATTTACACTAAATAAATCAATGAAAAAACAAACACAATTTGTAAATTCTACAATTTTATTGACTTGCCGACCATGGTTTCGCCAGCAACGGCATTTACAAGCAGTACCTTCGGTATTTATGTATTTAATAGTGTAAATCGTATACTAAATAAATCACTTAGATTATTATCTAATAACAAATTAACAATTTCTGAATCGCTGAAAACAGTAGGAGAACGCGATGTAGATGCCGTTTTATGTAACTGAGGAAAAAATAAACAGCATACAAATAAAAATTCTGTTTTTCAACTAAAGTAGACAAATAGTTCCAATTATTACTAACAGATGTCACACAAATACTTTTTTGAAAGTTATTCAACAAGATATGTCATTCCGTTTCAACATAGAGCGGACAAACAATAAAATGAGTTTAGTCCTGAGTAGTACTGTGTGACAGCATAGTGAAAACTATTAAAGTTGTTTACAGCAGTCAAAGGATTAAGAATGATCCTTCTGAAACCAGAATTATGGTTCAATTTGTTGTGAGTTAAATGGTTATTTAAAGTTTAATGAATGTCTTGTATGAAATCAATAACTATATTATCATATTTATATTTTGTTTAACAAATGAAAAAATCAAAACCTATCTATGTACGTAATATAATATTGATTATATCATACAGTGGGTAGTTTTTAAGATTTATCTTAAGTTTGATTCCAAAACCTCATGATATTTGCAATATTTTATTTATAATCATATGAAATATATTTTATGTTATCTATGCCATTGTATGTTAATCATTGGGATACCTAAACTAATTATGTGATACATCATGTCTAGCAAAAATGGAACACTTTTTTGAGATTGCTGGTTGATCATTATTATTATTTTTTGTAGCACTAATGTTAAATGGTAATATATAGTTGAAATGTTCAGAATGTAGAATTTTAACCCTTAAGGGACACATACAATTAGACACAATTTTTCTTATCGGATGAACAACTGCACTTATCTTGTCATTGCAAAAAAAAATGTTTTCATCAAACCATTATCGAATTTAAATTACTTCACCTTTTTATTTCCAATTTTTCATTGGTATCATTTATTGAATATAAATATATTCAAAATAAATAATTTATCAAATTATACAATTTATTATTAAGATAGCTTTAAATGGAAAGTAAAAGTATGGAAAATATAATGGTGTTTTTTCTTCATAATGTAATGTATAAAAACCTACAGAGGAAGAAAAAAAAAATTAATGTTAATTTTTACATTGTTATATATGTTAGAAACTGTGAGTTAAAGATTTTGTTTTAATTAACAACATTTTTTAAAAATATATTATGTATATTTGAATAGAGGCTTATTTTTACTTTAACACTTTTGTGACTATAAAAAATTAATATATTTTATCGAAGTTATTGAAATAAATCTGAAAATTTGTGAAAGTCTTATGTTTATTGTTCATGAGTTATTGTTATTAAAACAATTATATTTTTTGTTTTGTTTCTTATTCAAAATTAGTTGTTGAATACTAATCTTTAAAAGATTGAAATCAGTGAAGGAATCTTTTTGAATGGCTAATCAAACTTGTGCTGTCACTCTATTTTCAACATAATATTTTCATGTCCCTCATTTAGAAACAATTTGTTTCTGTTCTAAAAATAGATATCTTCTTTTTGGTGCAAGCATCTAGTATCAAGTGACCAAATATTGTTACACAAAGTGCCTATCGGCGTCTGCCGCATAGATAACCTAACAACGCATGGACGCCGATCGGAGCTCGTAGCACATAAAGTGTTAAAAATGGTCATAAATTAAGATTTGCAAAATTTTGAAATTATGTTACTTTTAGATTTGACAAATTTGTAATCAGTACTTTAACCCATTGACCTAGCCTTTTTCGGAAACTTTGCTTGATCCTAAACTAGCAATTAAAATGGCAGATTTTGTACATTATTAGAAAAATATAAATAACTTTCGATTCGTAATTGTGATTTTAGTTCTGTTTTCACCATTTTATTCTAAATTAAATTCTCTCTATAACTAATATAAGTTACGTACAATAACGATTTTCTATATTTTTTATTTATGAAACACAGCACAATGTAAGTATTCACTAAAACAGTAGACAAAACAAATGTTTATAACCTAATCAGAACACAGAAGTCATCTGTTTATTTGATACGTTGCTTACAATTGTTGCCAACATCAAGTAATCTAAATATTCTAAAAGTATAATAACGATATCGTATTATAAACTGAATAAATCTAGCTTATATCACACACGTCGTAAGGTTTCACTGGGAGTGCGCGTGAACACTGCTCATAAAAAAGTGCAATTTAATTACATTTTAATCGTAATTTTCACAATAAAATGCAAAGAAACCATTCTATTGGATGCTGCTGTCATCTAACACATTTATTCGAAACTACGTCAAACCTACGCTTAATAAAAAATGTTGTTTTCCGAGACACGGAGAAGTTCCGTATGTCTATTTAGTGGGCCGCTCGCGGACTATACGGAACAGTTCCGTATGTCTAGGCCAATGGGTTAAAAGCATGTCATTAAAATGAAAATAAATATGTTAGGTCTGGCTATTCCCTTTAATGTAAACCCGTCCCCCCAATCCATTTGAATATTTCACTGTTGGGAATAATGTTGCTCCTGATCTTTTTGATAATTTCTTCATAATACCATTGCTTTTGCCTTATCTGCAAAAAGTCATATGGGGATCAGTTAGGTCAGTACAGTGGATGCTCCAACACAGGAATTCTGTTCTTTGCCTAAACATCCTTACAGATAGTGTGTTACATGCTCAGTTCATTGTCTTAGTGCAGAATACATTTAGCCATTCTATATTTTTTCAAGTATTCTTGCCCGTTTATGAAGACCTCCTTATAACGGAGCTGATTAACAGTTTGACCTTCAGGCTTCCAATCTATATGAACAATCTCTTCAATATAAAACAATAACAAAATTATTACTGAATTTGGACTTTCTATTCTGTATTTTCTTTTGTCTCAGTGATCCAGTAATTTCCAGAATTTTTTTCTGAATTATACTGAAAAAAATAAATAAACATTTTTTAAAATGTAGTTTTATATAAAAATTTACTAAAAAGTAGAATATACATTTTTGCCCGTCACAACTGGTTCTCCTTTCTCTTTATGTGATTAAAAATAAAACCTTAAGGCGCCCATATGTGTGGAAATACATATGAATAAAGTTGTAATGTCACCATAAAAAGTATGTGAGTGAAAATCATGAGTCGGAATTTTGTTCGCTCAATTTTTTGTATATACTGTATTCACTTCAATTTCATACAAATTAAATTCCATTGTACCATACATTTTTGTGTTGTAGGTGTGTATCTTTTCCAACTTTATAGATTTCCACTTTCCATTTATTTTTAAGTACTCTGTATATTGATATACATTTCTTCTCATTGTAAGGTGTTTTTCATTTTATATACCTTCCTATATTTACAAAAGAATTAGCTCTTTGTTATATTTAAACTTATTAATTCTTTATTATGAACTGATATGTGTGTTTAAAACTCTTTGAAATTAAGCTGAGATATATGTATACAAATTTATAATTTGTGCAAATTGTCACTTAATCTTTTAGCCTTTGTCAAGTATATTGAAATCTATCAGCTTTACTGAAATATTTATTTCTAAAAGATTCTTAATGCAATGTTTTTATTTTATATCTTTATTTTTAGTCACATATATAAGCAAGCTGAGCCAGTTGACAGGCAGACATTTTTTGTTCTAATTTTTAGTACATTTTAAAATAAAATTATGTTTAAAAAAAAAGAATTATTCTTTTTTTAATGCTATTGTTGCTGCTGCTCTATTCTGGTTAACAATTTCTCATTCTGTCCAATTTTTCTAAAGCTTCATTATTGCAAGGCTTCTTTGTAAAGTATTTCATGGAAAATTGTTAGAAATTTTAGACTTAAGTCAAAGTTTATGAAATATACTCGTAGTATTGCCATCATTAATACACAAGTGTGCAAAGTTTGAAGGAAATTGGTTCAGTAGAAATGACTAAAAAATTTTTTACAAAATTTGATCCAGATAAACGGAGGAGTCATGTTAAATAAAATCATGTAAAAAGTTATGATTTTTCTCAAATTGCATATTCTAAAAAGGTAAAATAATTTTCAATGTTTATTAAGGTGACAATTTTTCTTCAAACAATTTCACTGACTTTTTGAAAGTTAATGTCTGTTCTTGAAGGGCGAGGATTGTCTCCAATCACTCTGCCCTTTTTAAATTTTGTAAACCAATCGCAAAATTGATATACACTTATTACTATAACCTTTATTCAACAAATGGTATGTTTATGTAGCACATTTTCCAAATTGTATGAAAAATTTCACATTTACACATATTGAACACTTAGCATTATTTCGAGCTCAGATCGTATGATCTCTTTGAACAAAGGCTATTGGCAAACTGTTGGTTACACATGCTTGGAAATTTAATGATAGCCTAAATGGATATTTGAATACACCAACTATCTCATAGTTGCTAAGGTTACACAGAGGAGTAAAACAAATCAGTCAAGTAATTTTATAGCTACTCATCTATTTAAATTTGAGGTTATTTTGTTTATTTGTATCATAACTTGGAAACAGTTAAACAATTTAGCTTCAGCAATATCTAAATTGATATTAACTCAACTAAATCAAAAAAAAAAAAATACTCTAACATAACAATTATAAACTTTAAGTTTTTAAAAAATAAATTTTATTGTCATTTTGACAAGTTTTCATGAAATGGTATGTTAGTTTGCAAATTCATTCAGTGAATCGAACAATATATTTTTAAGCTGGATTTGGTTTTAATTGCTTTAAAAAGTTTTAATTAGTTTTATATTTAGAAAAAAAGTAGCTTTCTATATAAAAAAAGTTTATATGTACATTATATCTAACTCCCAAGACAAGTATTTTGTTAATTCTTTTACTGAGTAAATAAATAAATATTAGTTGCAATTTATCTTTATGGATTTAAATCTCTTATTCATTGAGATTTTTTTTTTATTAAGTCAATTTTTACTCTCTCACTATACACACACAAATTTGTTATATTAATCACTGAGTCCAGGAAAGGTTGTTTTTTAAATTCTGTCTGTCAGTGCTCCAGCACCAAGAGATTGACTAATTTTATTCAAATTTGATATGGGGTTATACTTTGTCATTGTGATAGAAATATATATTTTTTAATTTGAAGATTTAGTAGTACATGTTATAAAAATAATTTAATTTGTTTTATATTATAATTTTCTTAATTATCTATCTTTTGTGTACCAAACTTTTAATTTAACTTACTCTCTATTTATTATAAAAAAATCAGAGACAAGTTTATATTTACAATACTTTATTAATTTAATCATACACAATATTGAATTCACAAATTATTTGAGATATCTTTCTCCTCGAGCTTTCTATGGGTTTTATTTTATTATACTTGCATATTTTTGGTTGCATATTATACATGTAGAGGTGTGTATATATATATATATATATATATATATATATATATATATATATAATCTTATTTTCAATAAGATTATAATGATAAAAAACTTTTGTATTTCTTCCAAAGTCTAATGCAAATTTTGAGTCTTAATTATTTTTACTTCCTTAATGAATATTTTAAATCTTGGCTACTTAACATTTCAGTTCAACTCCATCCTCAACACAAACAATAACCAGCAAATCTCTTGTTTTTGTCTTCTAATAATTATCAATTCTTTATGGATATATTATATTTACTTCTACTTTCATCACAAAAACATAAAAATTAATTTTTTTTAAGAGCCCAAACAAAAATGAAGCATCAGAGCAAAAATAAGAATCCTCTTTTTCATTGTTATAACATCTGAATTCCAAAATATATTTCTTCTTCCTCCTCTCAGAAATTTCTTACACTGTTTTAAAAAGAATATTATGATTTTCTCAAAATTGATTTTAAACTATTGTCTATCCGAAATTCAGTTCCAAACAGGGAAAGTCAACAATTGAAGAAATGAATATAGTTTTGAAAAATTATACAGAATTACTATTTTGAGGTAGTATAAAATTAGTTATACAGTAATAGATCAGAATATAATAACCATAGTAATTTTATTATACTCTTATGTTTATTTCCTAATCCAAAATCTGTGTTTTAAATTGTAATATATATGTTTTTTATATACATATTATTTATAGGTTCAGATAACATATACAATGAATGTTATATATGTCTTACAGTCATACATGTCCTATTGTATTTTCTCTCGTTAACAGCTATTTCGAGAATAATCACATTAGCAAAACGCTGTACACAAATAACTAAACCATTTTGTTAATGTGATTATTCGCGAAACAGCTGTCAACGAGAGGGGGGGGGAATTATATGTATGAAGGTAAGACATTTACATAAAATTAGTAATATGTGTGTATTTAATTTTTTATTTTTGAATAAAATATATATATTTCTTTAATATAGATTCGTTTAGTCAAATCTGCCATTCTTTTTGTCAAAATAATATCCTAATTCTTGCTTGGCATAAGATTGCTCTTACTCAATACAGTTTTGTTTTTATCTAAATACAAAAGAAAACGTGGTGAAAGGACTGCAGCTATAAGAGAAAAAAGAAAAAAAACTTGTTCAAGTTCTGTTCTAAATAGCTTTATGATACCCTTTTATTTTAGAAAAAATAAATATATATTATTTAAGCTGAGACAGATTAATCTTTTTAAATAAATCACACTCTGGAATAGAGTTGTATACATTGAAATTGAGATTAACGACTGATTGAAAATTACTGAAATGGCTTAATAATTTATTTGAGGATAAAGATAGAAATATTTAAAATTTATAAACATTATTATATTGATAAAAATTAATATAAAATATTTTTGCCCAGTAACAAACAACTCTCTAGGAAGGTCAAGTTTGAAACTATTGTTTGTGCCCATCACAAATTAGTGCCAACACAAACATCTTTTTATTATTTTTAATCAACACAATCCAGCCTTTGGAATATTAAAAAAAAAAGATTATTATTTTATTTTTTGAAATTTTAAAATAGAAATTCTATTGAACCTTTCTCATGAAAAATCAGAGACACCAAAGACCATGAAGAAATGTCGACCAATTCTACCCATTGGAGTATTTTGGCATTGTCTTTGGCTCACTGTTCTTTATTGGTTTTGATTGATGTTGAATTTAAGTGTAAGTTCTAAATTTTAATAAACACTTCTCATTTTCACTGACATCTTGAATAACAAAAAATATTCTTCACTAATCTTTTTGTTTTTGATAGTCCTCCAAAATGAGGTGTTACTCTATACCCTTTCTATCAAAAAAAATCTTCCCCTCCCTTCGTTTTATAGATTAGTTGTGAAAATTATTAATGTAAAGGGAATTGGAGCTATGAATCATTTTAAGGAGCTGTTAAAAACCAATTACTGTCATTCTTCGCTATAATGGAATAATTGGGGGTGGGCACGATGTCCATTGTAATGAAAGTTCGTTATATCAAAATGCATTCAAGTATGATATGAATCGGCTACTTTTAACATTTACTTCTCCCCACTTCTTATTTGAGGAGAGGATCGAAACAAAGCTGGAAGCATTTCTCTTGCTTCTGAAACTACATAGCCAAGGTATAGTCATGATTCCAATAAGTGTCAAAGCCAATTCCAGTTCCCTTATGAAAAGTGCAGAAACAAATTTTTATGGATATCTCTCATTTGGTCATTTCTTATATTGTGCAGTACAGAAGTCTACCCAGTTTGTTACCGATGTTAGTTTTGTTTAGTTTCCGGATTTTTGGGAATGACGATTGATGTACATAATTAAAACAAAACTTACGAAAAAAATAACTAAAACAGCTTAACACCCTAAGACAGTTCAATCAAAAATAAAAAACAACAGAAATATGCGTACCGGTATACTGCAGGTTAAATTTCCGCACAGGCTGCTAGCCCAGTTATAATGGTGTCAGACAAAGCTGTAGCACAATGGATTGTTTACAAAGCTAGTCCGTTAATTGAAAGTTCAATATAAACAAGGATTTTCCGTATTAACAAAAATGGTTTTTCAAATTAAGCCTCCATTTTAAAATGAAGGTTAAAAAATATTTTTAAATGTTCAAATAATGACATACCATTATCTTTAATTAGGTGTGTTAATCAAAAATCTGTTTATGCCAAATGGATTTTTTTAAACTTCTTTAAAATGAGGCATCACTTTTTAAGTTTGAATTATGAAATTAATTTTCCAGACAAGGAAAAAATTTGTTACCTATATATATTGACCCATAAACATTAAAGTGTTTAACTTTAATAGATTAAGAGAAATATGTCTACTACAAATATTTTTAGTAAAATATATTAGTACTACTTATTTTTTTAATATTGTTCATTTTATTATTAGCCAAAAATTTAATTAATATTGTTAATGTGAAAATTATATAACTTTTTTATATCAGTAAAAGGAATAATAAAATGTGTAAATTTAAACATGTTACATTTTCCCTTTATATATTTATAAATATGTATATAAATTTGAAATATATAATACATTAACAATTTTATTAGTTAACATTAATTCCCTGTTTCCTAAGAAACCCTGAATATTAATATGTAATCATATAATTATTAATTTATACTTTCTCACTTATTCATAGTATAGGGTGATTCAATACTTTTACAACTTTGAAAACAGACATTTATTCAGAATACATACACAATCAATTGATGTGTGAAATTGTAACAAAACAAATTGGTTTGTCATGAAACATTAATTTTCCTTTAATGTTAGCACTATTAGTGATGGGTGGAAATCCCACTTGATATTGATTTCTAGTCAAATTGTATATCCAGCATCACTTCTGATTTGGCAGTTATATTATGGTTTTTAGTTCTGCATGTGTAAAGGCAGACATGTTTCATTTTTAATGTAACCTCAAATTTTAATAAAAGAGGAATGCATTCTAGGAAATGAGTTGGCCATGCAGTTAACCCTGATTGGCTAATCCAGTGATTTGATAAAACTATTATCAAGGAAATCTTGGATTTCTATGAGGTAGGCGACAACCATCTTGTTGGAAGGGAAAGTGTCCATCTTGGAGCTCTGGAATGGGCAGTAAACTTAACTTTTCTAAGAGCATACAACTTTCTCGCTATTGGGTCATTACAAACATGCTTCAGAGGTTGATTCGCAAGGTTTTTCACTGTTTTAGAACTTGCAGTTGCAGATATTCATCTCAACTCATGAAAAATTTATTTTCTTGAAATATCTGTACAGAATTCATAAGCCACCTTATCTGCATCACAGTAACTTGTTACAATTACAAAAAGTAAATATTTGTGTAATATTCACCAATCATCATTCTCATGAGATGAACATTTTGTACATTATTATATATGCCATATAAAGCTCCTCCTAGCGTTTTCACATCGGAAACACACAAACAACTTGTTAATTTTGTATGTTGAACAGAAAAATTGGTCTCGACAAAATTCGAATTCCAAGAGTAAATTTTAGAAGTGCAAAGATGCCTACCATTCTGTGTTAGAAAATTACATTGAATTGCTTTAGATTCCATTTTTGAAATCAACACACAAAATGAGCATGCAGCGACTAATAGTATATTGATTAAAACCAGCTCCCGGTTGCTTTATCTATTGTCCTGCAATATTGTCACTGTTGGTGGAAGATAATTATTAACTATTTATTTTAAAATCTAATATTTTTTTCTAATTTCTTATTATTAGAATGAAATTGAATGTAATGACAGTATAAAGAATAAGCTCCTAAATTCCTTTTGTTTTGAGAGGTTTGATAGTCATTTCAGTGTTTTTGTTGTATTTGACATAACTTCATTATGTAGCAAATATCAGCAGAATAGTTACAGTAGTATAGCAGTGAGTTTAAAATGAAAATTTGGCTCACAAACAGTCGAACAAAGAAAGTTGCTTTAACATCAAATTATAATGTCAAAATTATTCAGAATAAATTTGTTTTGTTTTTCCAGAAAATAGGTAATGCTTTGAATTATCGGCAACAGTCACAGTTCAGAGTTAGATTGTAAATAACACTATTAGATCAGAAATTTAACAAAATGCACTTAACTAATCAAAGTTTGATGAATATCGGTGCTTTGAATTACATTGCACAATTATTAACTACTTATAAAACAGTTCAGAATGAGATAGTACTTATTTCATAAAAGAAATCTTAACAAAAGTATAGTTGTATTTTCTCTTTTAGAAAATTAATTTGTATGTGTAAAGAAATAAAACTAATCATAGTTTACAATTATTTGGTTTTAGTAAAAAAATTATAATTTAAACATTTTAGATCAGAAAATCTAGTAATTCAGTATAAATTTACAATAGTTTCATAACAATTTAGACAGACAAAACGTGGCCTGCACTGAAAACACTTTTTTCTTATAGGTGAAAATGTTTTATAAGAAAACTATTAAAGAAATATAATAATTAGCACTAATGTAGGGATTTCACCATCAAATCATTACATTCTGTTGTAAAAGTAATCAAATCTAGCTGACAATATATTACAATAAATATATTAAAAATTACCTGGAGATACGAGAATCAGGCTCTCCCGTTGCTTGCCGACTATGAACTGGTTATCTCTCCATTGGAAGAGAAAGGGGGTACATTAGAAATGATAATAGACTCCCAAATTAAATTAGGCAGCCAGCACACTCTAGTGTACTAAGAGATAATGAACTCCCCAAGCTAAAGGCAGCTAATAGATAGCACAGCGGTTGCTCTCTGGAGTGAATAAACCGTATAAGATTTAGTTGTAATTTATTTTATGGGACGTTTTCAGACTAGGAAAACGGCATAAAATTGATATGTCTTTTGAAACTTTTAGAGAACTTTGTTCAACAATATGGAATAAAAGTGAAAATAATTTTTTAGTTATAAACAAAGATTGTGCTCCAAACAAAGGACGAAATAGGTTAAGATTTGATACTTTTATTATAATGTAAAAACAACTCATTTCACATATTTTTGTACAAATAAACAATTGTTTTTGAAATCCGTGGCTCCATTTGATGGCCCTTACACATGACAGCTGCTAAACATAAATAACCTGCACCATGCGGTCACCAACTTTATCTCATCTTAGTTAAATTTGACGCCCATAATAAACATAAATTTCCATCCTCCTTCTCTTTCTTTGTTTCTTCTTTTCCTCATTTTTCTATTCCTATAACACGACAATAATTTTGAATATTGTATTTTATATTCGAAGAAGATAAATACAAAAAATAGAAAGTAAATAGTATGTTTTATTAGAGTTTTAAATCCTTTGTATACATAATTTCACTTTACTCATGCTTGTTTTTTTATATGATTTACTTTTTGTATACTTGTAATAATAAATTTAAAGCTGAATTATTATAGTGAATTATATACTTTGAAGTTTTCTTCATTTGTTTGATTATTAACCGTTACATATTTAATAAATATTACGTAAAAAGAGAGTTTTTTAGATATTACTTAAACAGTTGATTTATTTTCAATAAGTAAATACAAGAATAATTCCAAAACTAAATTAAATGACTGTTTAAAATAAATAAATAATAAAAATATTTTTACCATCAATATTTTAATTTCTTGAAATTTTAAAATGGGTTATAGTGAATTTTAATGTAATATCAGATATTTATTGTAGAAACTCCATATTCAAGGATAAAATAAAGCTTAAAGTTTCAAAATATATGATGCTGCCACCCGATGATGCTTAAAGTTTCAGTTGCCCGATGATGCCGCAAGGCGAAACAATTGTAGCTCATTTATGTTATTAATTAATATATTTTGAAACTTTAAGCTTTATTGCTTTATTTTATCCTGGATTATAGTGGTTGTAATTTTTTTATTTATTTTGAGTAACGGGTTTTCTGCTTTTAGAAAATAGATTATAGCGATATGGTTGATTTAACAACTTGCCGGATAAAATAGAACTTATAGTTGCAACCGCTTTAGAAAGTCAAACGCATTTTGATTCCACGCATATCATCTACATTCCACTTAGATACGCCATAACCCCCTACAACTACTTTTGGGAATTCGTCTTTACGATTTAAAGCCGGTTATTATTCAATACTTGTAAAACTGTTAATTATAACTTTTAATTTATATTCGTTTTAAAGTTGGTAATATTTTATGGAAAAAATAAGTAAAATTAAAACATCGAATAGTAACGTTGTAGATTATATTATCTTTATATCTAAAGTTATAGACCAATTTCATATGTATATAAATGAAGAATGTAATAATGATAATAACCAAATATGATATAACATATGGCGTTAATATAAAAAATATCCCTTACTTGATGAAATGATTGATATAGTTAAGCTGTAATAATGTGAAAGTTAGATTCTAATATTAACTCATTTAAAAGACGCGGTTAGACTTGAGAGATAAGAATTCAAATAATAATTGTATTTAATAAATTCATTTATAGGAAAAAAATAGATTTTCAAGACAACAGAATAAATAACCATGTTTAATTTTAGTATAATCTAGTTTAATTAATGATATATGTTATTTTTTTTTTGTTTTACGGGGAGTGTGTAAAATTTGGTAACAGCGCCGGAAGGACACTTTGAATGTAATATATGCCTCATGGCAACAGACAGTGTGAGTACAGAGCTTGTGAGAGTAGGATGTGTTCAGTGGTCAGTCGAAGTCCAGCACGTTTTTGTTTTATACAAAGTAATTGTTCTAAAATGGAACTTAAAATGTTGAAGTGTATGAAGGAACAGTTTGAACTTTGAAATAAATTCATTATGTGTGACGACAGTATTGGTTTTGTCTTAATTGAACAAAGTGTTCAATAAACGACGTGTCACGTATAAAGACAATAGACTGTCGCGCGCGCAAAGTTATCATGGTCGAATAATGAACAGTTAAGGAGTGCGGAAAATGAACTAATTACGCTGAAAGACATTCGTAAAGTACAAATGCAAGGTGTGATTGGAGCAATTTCAATCAAGCTAGTTCTACAGGTGGACTACGCAAAGGGACTTATCTTCAATGCCAGGTTTTACACATCACTACTGGACAAAGAATCGACGTCAACGGATTGGTAAAAAATGTGTTATTCAACACAAAGAACTTAATTTGTATATCATGTGAAATTTAAAATGTTTATTTTCTAAAATTTATAATCAAATACTTTAATAATTACGTTTACTAAATGAATAGATAATAGATGTCTATTGACATAAATTTTTTTATAAAGTAAATTCAATAATAAGAAACAGATGTTTCAGTCTGTTTTATTTCTTAAAATATTTCTTTAAAGTTGCAACTATTAATGTAGAATCATAAAAGAAAAAGAATTTAAGCCTCTTCAAGGCAGAATAACCTTAGATTCAAAATATAGAGATTTTAGATAATATTTGAGAAATGTACCATGAGAATATATGTATAATTTACATGATTTTATGTTTAATAAATCCATGTTAATATTTCAGCAGAATTGTTCTCATTACAATACCAGATTTCACTGTGAGTACACTTTTGAAAGAACATACGACCCCAGAGACAATAGATTTAATAAATTCATTTTTTTTAGATAAATAATGACCAACAGGTCTGGCGCCCAATATTAATCAATTAACCATAATTAAATTCAATTTCAATATTAAATAAATAACGTAGGAACTCTTCAAGTTCAAAAAAATAGTTTTTGTTTTATTTTTAAATAGCTTCACTATTCTGATAAAGCCGCCTTCTTATTGAATTACTTCAATTGTCGCTCAACGTGTGGCATTTTCTAATGAATAAAAGTAACTTTCAATTTCATGTTAACTCTTGCTTTTTGAATCACTTCAAAGCCCGTCTTATTGTTTCCGGAAATTCAAAAAAATATTTATTACACGAAATTGGTTAGATAATTTTGTTGGTAGGGTAAAATCCATTTTAAATCCGAAGAGAAAACTTAGTATTTCAGAAGTAGCTTTAAAAAAGAGTAAAGTGATTTTTTCTCCTAGAGTTGAGAATGAAAGTGGCTTAGATGAAAGTTCTGGCAAAGAAGAAGGTTTTGATAAATTTTGTATAAATAAATTGATAACTCCGGGAGAAACTGGCTTGTATTTAATCAAAATGGAAATAAAAGATTGCAAGGATCTTAAAAATTGTTTGGGCAAACATTTAAAAATAGTATCAAAAAAGTTTTTTTTTTTTGTTAAATATTTAAAAAATATTGAAGATAAAGAAATGTATCAAAATGTATTATTAATGATTATTGTTGGTAAACTTATTTCACAAGTAAATAATGTTAAACAGGAAATTTTTGAAACTGAAAAAATACAATGCTTAGACAATATCTTTTTATTGCTAATAATTTTTCAGGACTCGGATTTGTAAAATTATCAAAATTATCAGAATTTGCATATTCGTCAAAAAAGAGTTCCATATCAGCAGCCAGATATGACTTACACAGCGCATAAAACGATCTTATTACATATTTTAATAGAAAATCTATTCAAAATAGATATTGTTATGATATTGCCGAAAAGTTGTTATGGGAGAATAGCTCCACGGTTAGGACTTGGTTTAAATTATTTTATAACTACAGGAGGAGGAGTAATCCATCCAGATTATAGAGGAAATGTTAGTGTACTATTATATAATCATTCCAAAAAGATTTTATTATAAATAGAGTAGAAAGAATTTCATAACTTATCTGTGAAAATATTTGACACACTTTTATTTGAAATTAATAGTGATGAGTATTCTAAATATCCAACTATAAGAGGTTCAAAAGGATTTAGTTCTACTGGAATACAATAAGCATGTTTTAAATTATTGATTTTAAGGCTTATACATTATTTTACCAAGCTAGCATTATTCACTAAATAATCACTTGAAATAATTAATTAAACATTTTTTGTTTACTTCCAGATACACTGCCGTCGAAGAAAATAAAAATAAATTATTTTCAAACTGTAGATGTAGATGAGAGAAGTATGGAAAAGGAAATAGAAATCTAAAACGAAAAAATCACAGAATAATTATAAAATGCAATTTGAATGAATTGGTTGAAATAAAACATTTAAAGTTGTTTAAAAAAATTATGTATTAAAATGTGACCAGTCAATTGTAAAAGATGTAGGTCAATATTGGAAGAAAATAAAAGTAAATTTATAGAATACAAAATTTATTATTAGAATAGGGTCCATATAAATTTAATATTGTGGTCGTATGCACATATATAAAAGCTAACATTAATGAGCATCAAAATAGGACCTTTAAAACAAAAAATAGCTGTAATTTCATGATTGTTTACTCGATGAAATATTTGCAGAAGAGCTTCAAAATATTTGCACCGAAGAAATTGAATACTTTAGTAAAGGCAGTTGGTGGTCCCTAATATCTATAGATGACAAACTTTGAAGGGTAAGCCGATTTCAGCCATTGAGCGGTCATTCATATTTAAGTTGGCCTAAGATATTGCTAATAAAAATGTAATTATTAATCTAAAATTTTTTCAAGATAATAATGTTTTCAATGGGCTATTTTAGAGAAATATATTCAAGAACCACACGTTGAAAGGGTCAATAGTAGATATGAAAACTAGTATATAAATTTAATTTTTTTAATATTATTTTTCCTACGCCTTTAAAAAATATAAAAATATTTGAAAAATAACCACGGAGCAATGTAAATATCTACAGCGTAAATAATCTTAACCAAATTTACCCATTGAAAGTATATCAGACAGAAAAATTTAACCATTTTGATTTATTATTTATAAAAAAAATAGAGATATGTCACGTTAATGTTATATTAAAAGGTTGTTTTTTTAGGTTAATTCGTAAACAAACAGCTAAATTCAACATAAAATTAAATAGTGTACTGCAAAAGATGTTTTTCACACTATATGGGATCACAACGTAGCCTACGTCTACGAAGCTCGGTAACACTGCAATGCCTGATAATATAGGTAACCCAGATAGGGTTGAATAGGATGATGATAGGACGATCCTATTTTGGATAGGATGAACTTAGAGACCTCTAGTTGACGTCATTATTCTTATTTTTAAAAGGCCTTTAAAATGAGGTATCACTCAATAGGGGTTGCTATTTAAAATTCTTGACTTACCCCCAAACTACCCCATTTTGGGGGTAAGGGTTGAAAATGTTGATACTTCTAAAAACTCCTCCTTTGGTTATCTAAACTTTCCCCAAAGCAAATCTGTCTATTTTCATTTTAAAAAAATAATAGGGGGGGACTTTTAGGACACTTGGTATAAAAATTTGTGCTTTTATTCTGTTCCTTAGGTCGAGAGAATAAAAATGTATTATACAGAGTGTCCCGGAACTCTCTGGACAAACTTATATAATTTTATTTCTTGGGTCAAAATAAACAAAAAAGTATATATAAACATATGTCTTATCTCGCTTCGTTTAGCGTCTGTCTGTCTGTATTTTTTTGTTTTTTTACATAATTCAACATTACGTTTGAACCAAAAAAGGTATCAACTTCAAACTCGGTACATTTATGTTGACTAATATGACCTAATTTTGTACCGAGTAACAAGTTTCTACTTTGTACCAATTTATAATGGCGGGCATTTTTATTTTTTAAAGCTTTAAGCTTAAATAAACTAGGGGTTGTAAAAGAAGTATTTTTTATGAATAATAACAATGATAATAATATAAATAATACTTTATACTGTTTGCAATGGTTCTTTCTTTTAAATAAAGCTGAATTTAAAAAAATCGTAATTATAATGATCATAACTATTTGTATTTTTTCCTTGGAGAGGGAACACAAGAAACTATTTTTGAGAAGAGTGATCAAGCGAACCGATTAGAAGACATTTAAAGCCGCGGAAAGTTTAATAGCCAAGAAACATGTTGTGTTGCATTTGTTTAGTATTGAATGAGATTTATATTGTATAATTTTATATTACATTGTGTATTGAACTTTTCCTCCAATTTTCTTTTTTTATTTAAATATATCTCTTTTCCTAGAAACTTAAAAAAAATACTAAGCTATGTTCGAGTTGACGTAAAGCCGCAGAAAGATTAATAATAATGAAACATATTGTATAGTATTTCATTTGTTTGGTATTGAATGGGATTTCTATTATATAGTTTTATATAAAGTAAAAGCTGTGTTCAAGTTGACCTAATGCAAGTTGAAGTAGATGCAAGAGGCGATATAGGTCGAGGCAATCTTATAGATTTAAAATCTAACAATAGCTCATATTTTCATCATCATATTACATGTTCTAATATATAAAACTAGTTTGGTATCATTTTTAATAAATTTTTCAGTAGATTTCAAATACACATCTTAAAATGTTAATTTTTTATTCTGTTAAGAAAGTAAATAAAAATAGAATATAGGCTTTGTAAAAAGCGGAGAGCAACAGGCTATGTTTTTAGTGTGGTTAGTAGCGAACCGTCCGCGCGCACAGAAGTTTTGGCCCACCTGTACCAGTCCTTCGTACCGGGTTATCTGCTGTTTAGACCAAGTATATAATGGAGTATAGATAATTGAGTGTTAAGGGAGTTTTCAAGGCCAGTGGGGCAGTGCCCTGATAGAATTTCTAAATAAAAATAGGCCTATATGTTAACCAGGGACCCTAAGAATGTCCATGTACAATTTCAGCTCAATGGGTCCAGTAGTTTTTACGTGATTGCGTAACACACACACAGACACCATTAGATTTTTATATAATAGTATAGATTATAATCACCATTTATAGCGTTTTCAAATCCTCTTCCAGGTGGTCCCTAATGTCCTCTTTGCCTTAAAAATTTAGGATATCGTCAAAATTTATCTCATATACTACTCATTTTTTAACCTTTATTGATAATCCTGTCTCAACTAGTTCTAGTATTGAATTAATATTGTTAATATGACCCGTATTCTTTGCCTACTGGGAAGATAATAATAGCTTCAATCGCTCACATGATCCGTTAACATTATTCCAATATACGTATTGACTCTGCGAATTACAAACAATCATTTCCTTCAACAAGTTTTTTTTTATGAGATTTTTATTTACTTTTAACCCATGTCCACCTACATTAATCAATTTTGATATTATATTTTATACTTCTGCTAGATTTCACTTTTCCTATTGCCGAATTATTTTGTCTATACACATTTTTGTTTCTTTTAAAATTTCAACAATACAATTTCAACAATCCTTTTTAAAGGGTCAACAATAAATTTCAATTGTTTTTTCAATAATTCCTCTGACTCGATAATACTGCGGTTTAAAATACCTACAATGTTTGTCCTTAATATTTGTTTGTAATTTATTTATTTCTATAATAATATCAATATCCTCTGACATTTTTGTGTGCATAATCAACACTAATAACAGAATGACCTCAATTTAAGATGTTGATAAATGTATCAAATCCAAATCGATAATGACCATTGTTTATTATGCTCTTTTTATCAATGACTATGAATGAGTTATTATCCTTATTCCATGTCTGTGTTGACATGATCATTGTAAATATGACATAAGTTTCATTCATCTTGTTTAAACAATACAATACAATTATCGAATTACACCTCGTGGAAACGTCTTGAACCAATTATTTTGGTTTATTCTTGAGGTCATTATTTTTTACTTAGTACTGTTAGGAATATATTTAATTATTTAAAATTATTAATGTAATCATACAATGTAATAATCATACAATACTCAGAATGGCCCAACTATTGTGAAAGAACTGAAAAAGTGTTGAAATGCTTGACTTGCAACGAAAGTAGAACACCAGGAGCAACAAAAGATATATAAGTGGCTGCCACAATGTGGGGGGGATCTTTTGGAGCTTGGAATATACCGGCCGCGTCACGAGCCTAGGTGGAAGATAGCACAGGGAGCTTGATTTTTGGACGGAAGGACAAAAGGGAATTGTCTGAATTTAAAACTCTACAAAGCTGAGCAAGCATTGATATATATTATGAAAGCACTTGTAATGTCAGTAATTTCAATTAACAAAAGTAACAATAGTTGGAATACTTCTGGGCGTTGAGTGATGAATATTTACTTTTGAATATTGTAGATATGATCGTGGATATCTGTATTAGAGATTGTAATGTGTTTTGATTCCACTATTTTATCATTGTGTATTGCTCTTTTTGTATTGTACTTAATTGAGAGAAAGATAGATTTGAATTCATGTCAATAATAAAATTAATTAGTATACTGAACCACTGATTTTAATTAAAAGAAAGAACCCAGGCAGTTTAGAGGAGCCGTTCCTAACAAATGGTGCATCGGCCGTGTTTTTAGTTTTTACTAAAATTATTTTTATTAAAGTTGTTAAAATATTCTTTTATTAAATATTATTGAGTTTGTCAAAAGTAAAAATTGGTAGTTGAACTAGTATTCTACTAAGAAAGTTATTGAAATTGATTTTTTTAAATTTCATTTTGGAGTTCTACTTTGATTTATTTGAAAATATGTTGATCAGTTTAAAAAGTAATCATAATAACAAATAAGTTTCAGTTTGTGAAATAATAGTTAAGAATTAATGATGAGAGAAACTATATTGAAATACTGAAATTAAAGGTATGAGGTTTTTTATAGGATGGAATTATTAGTTTGTGCTATGGAGTTTATTTTTACAACGAACTACGAATTATTGTTCATCAAGTTTACGGCGAAATAATGTTCTCCGAATTTTTACAAGGAATAATGGTCGGCGAATTGTGGTATTCTGGGAATTTTAGGACGAATTGAGGTATTCTGCGATTTCTACGGCTAATAATGGTTTACGACGAAAATTTAGGTATGCTGAATCCTAGTTTGTAATTATTGTAAATGTAAACGCTATTATAAATATTTATGATAGATTAAGAAGTTGTATAGCTATAGGAATTTGTTCTACTAACACGGTTACATATACAGCACGTCAACACGTTAGATTACGCAAGGCCACGGCGATTAGATCATAGAGTACTGACAAAGCGGTGTTGTTATTTACATTGCTTCTTTCTTATTGCGTCTGAAGTCTTCTCGGGAAAAATAATTCACAACAAACTTGACATTACATTTTTATCTTTGATTTCGGTGAACTAAGTAGCTGAAACGGATATTTATGGGTGTCAGGTGTTGAATTATTCTTTATTTGTGTAGGGACACCAATACTACAAGACATATTGTCTCATGAAATTAACATTATCTGACATAAACCTTGAGAGTAGAATGAGCGAGAATCTGCCATTATTAGAGCCAGGTAAATTCGGGGGAGAAGCAGGGGAAGAAAAATATATTTTTCTTAAGAATGTATAGTTTAGGTTAAAATTAGTTATATTTTGATTGTATGTGAAAATAATTGGAAGATTGTTAGTAAACGTTAAAATTTAAATAAATAAGGAATAATAAATAATAACCATGTTAGGATTTACGTAAATAAGAAGTTTAGAAGGCAAACTTAAAGGAAGATTGCATATATTGATGGAGAATTGCTAAGATTAAAATAATGTTAAAGTTTTTTCTTTTTGAAATAGTAAAATAATAATAGAATGGAATAATAAAGTTTAAAATGTTAAAGTTTGTTTTGAAATGTTGATATAATTAACAAACATTGTAAGGTAAAGGGATTTTGATGAGTTTTAAAGTAAATTTATATGTGATTGACTAATGCAGGAATGTAAACTGTATTTAAAAATACTTGTGAATTACTTGTAATATAAGTTATTGTAATTATTATAAATTTAATTTAATTTTTTTATGTGACTCTTGCTATGCGAATTATGTTTGTCAACAGCAACAGAAATAAATAATAATAAAAACAATTGAGAAATTTAAGATAAAATGTTTTAAAAGGAGTAACTAGACTGAAGAATTGATGATGTTTAATAAAAAAAACTAAGGTGTTGCTGGGAAAATAATTGTGAGTAAATTTTTTATGAAGTAATTGAGATATATATTTTTTTTATAAGATAATAAGAGATAATGTTTTTAAAAGGAAAGTAGTTAAATGAGAGTTTTTAAGATTGAAAAAGGAAAAATGAGTGTACATGAATATTTAAAAGTAGTGTCGAATAATGAAGTTATTCTATAGAGAGGTTTTTTTGTAAAAGAGTAGTTGGATTGCATTGAGGAATCTGCGAAGTTTACGACAATATTGACTTTTTAAATGAAGTTTTTAAATGAGTCTACGAGGAAATAATAAGTTTTATTGCGATGAAATATGAGGTTATCTAAGCAGCTTCTTTTAAATTTAAGAAGAAGTTTTTTACCTACGATGAAATAATTAAGAATTTATGAAGAAAAAGGAAGCATTATGAGGAATCTGCGAAGTTTACGACGATATTGAGTTTTTTAAATGAACTTATTAAAAGGGTCTACGAGGAAATAATAAGTTTTACTGCGATGAAATATGTGGTTATCAGAGAAACTACATATAAATAATTAAAAAAAGTTTTTGATAAGGGGTCAATGCAATCTAATTATTAAGTTATGAGAGGCACATAAGTAGATTAATTTTAAAATGAGGTACTATAAAATAATACGATTGTGAACAAATTTTTGAAGACAATAGGTGAATTTTTTTTGTATTTAAAAAAGGTAATGATATAATTTGAAATGTATGTAATTGAAAATAAAGTTTGTTTTTGTAGTAAATAGAGTTCTTATAGTATATTATCCCAGCAAACCAAACAAGTTGAGAAATTTTTAATGAAAAAGGAAGGTGAGCAAGCATTGATATATATTATTATGAAAGCACTTGTAATATCAGTAATTTCAATTAACAAAAGTAACAATAGTTGGAATACTTCTGGGCGTTGAGTGATGAATATTTACTTTTGAATATTGTAGATATGATCGTGGATATCTGTATTAGAGATTGTAATGCGTTTTGATTCCACTATTTTATCATTGTGTATTGCTCTTTTTGTATTGTACTTAATTGAGAGAAAGATAGATGTGAATTCATGTCAATAATAAAATTAATTAGTATACTGAACCACTGATTTTAATTAAAAGAAAGAACCCAGGCAGTTTAGAGGAGCCGTTCCTAACAGTACCTCAATAAATTTCTCAGTCGACTGATAACTTTTTTTAATGTGAAACTATACGTTTCATGATTTTGATCAGTGTCACAATTTCAGAGTTCTTACTGAGAGCATTTCGTACAACTAGATTTAGGCTGTGAGCAAAATATCCCATGTGCTTCCAACCTGCAACATATTTTAAAGCATTCACAATATTGTCTGCATTATCAGACACAACAAATATTACTTTATCTTTAATATTCCACAATTATGCTACTTCTATTAGGGATTTCCCTATGTTTCGAGCTGTATGACTACCTGGGACTGGGCGCATTGGAGAGTACAGATAGTAAATCACAATTTATTGTCTACAAAATGTTCCGTTACAACCATAAAGTTATCTGTATTAACTGATGTTCAAGTGTCAGTTATTAAGACATACTTTCTGAGCCTCGTTAATTTTCAAACTAGTATTAACCAGGCATTCTGCAAATTTTACTGGAATCCAACTTTTGAATATAGTGTTTTTCTGTTTGGTATAATGTTTGTTGGTTTTAAGGCTTTTGTGTAGTCTACGAAACCTTTATCTTCTACAATACTAAATGGTTGAAAATCCTAAGTAAAAAGTGTAAGTAAAGATTCATCAATTTTCGTTTTTTGAGAACATGGAATTTTGATGGAACTAATATTGATAGCTTTGGTTGACTAGCTAAAGACTTACATGTAGACATTGTTGTAGCTAACAGGGATGAACTGATAGTTCATTAACAGACATGGATGTGTCAGACTGGGATGAACTTGGAAGTGACTCAGTTCTTGGAGCTTCTACATTTTTTGTTGAGACAATGTACTCGCATTGTGATGTCTGAACTGTTGTATTTTTATACTGTTACAGCACTTTCTATTATATATTAGATAATCTACCATTTGGGGAAATTTAAAACGTTTTTGAACTAAATTATTTTTAAATTCTTGAAAAAATAACTGATTAAAGGTAAAAAGTTAAACTTTAAAAGAAACTGAATAAATTTGTTTTAAAAAATATTAAAATTGAAGTTAGACTTAACCGCTGAGTTAATTACTCGGCAAATATACTTGTATAAATCGAAAATAAATTAAACTTATATAGGCCTACTACAGTATATTATATATTTTACAAGTTTTTAAACAACGTTTTAAGCAATGTAAAAAAATTCAGTTCTGTACTTTTACAAATAACTAATGGAAGGAATAAACCACAAAAATGTGAAACGTAAACATTAGAAATTACTGCTAGAAATTAACTATAGCCTATATTAGGCTAATATAACAAATTTTAATTTAACAGTTTTTTAAAGAGTTGTTTATTCCAGTGTGGTTTATACACTAATTTGTGAGTATTAACACAGTGATACTTTTTTTTTTTTTGCTAACCAAAACTTTTCAAATTTTTACTGCACCAAGAACCGAAATTTTAGATTTTATAAGGAAAAATATTATAGGCCCCTACCCTGTCTTAGAAAAATAATAAGTATGCTAGGCCTATAGAAAAATATATTTCAATTCAAACCAAATAGTTTCAATGTTGTTAATTAACACTCACTACTGTAAAAAAAAGTCCATGCTTAATAAAATAATTATTAGAATTAGTTGCAGCATTGTCGAGAATAATTTCTATTTTAATAGTTATCAAGTACTGTAACAATAATTAATAAATTAAACAAAGTAGATTATTATTTATAATTATTTTCGTTTTTCCGTTTGTATTAAATTTGATATACCGCACACTTGTAAAGAATAAATAATTAACACTAAATATATAATTAATTTATATTTACCCCACTTCCACTTAAAAAAGTATTTGATGTAGCTTCATCCAAGGACACAGTTGAGTGTTTAAATTTCATGCGTTTCCTGAGGTTAGAGGTTGAAGTTTTATATGATAGGCGTTGCTTGCGTATATTGCAAATCTCTGTTTGAAAGTGGCGTAAAAAAAAATCCATACTTGGACTTCTTAAAACCTTATTCTGTTTATTTATTTTATTCACAGATATCAGTTTCTATTTGTCACAGAGAACTGAAGCTGCGCTATACGCTTCGAAATCAGTTGCGTGCGACGTATAATCATCTATCAATCGATCACCGAAATTCACTGATATCTAACGCCGTCAATAACAGATATTTCGGTGATGTTGTAATATCTGTGAATAACATAAAATCTGTGATTTTTGTCCCATCACAAAATTTGGATGGGTAAAAAATACTGATGAAATAATAAATAAGATAGTTGTGTAAATTTAAACGGAGGGTATGCACACATTTATAAATCTAGAAGCTGGACAATATTTATTATTGTTAAGTTTGTTGCTAGTTGACATTTAATTACTGTACTATGTAATGAATCATCTAGTAGCTATGCTAATCTATTATACATGGCATTGACTCAAGATATAATTAGCCTACTCTGAATGATATGTTCAAAGTAGCAATGGCCTAACCTTGTATTGTTGAAATCGTGTGAAAAAAATATGTTAGTTCAAATGAGTTAGAATTTTTCATTAAATAAAATAGTATATTTATCACTAGGAGCAAAAGTAATTGTTTTCTGTGCGCAATCGTCGGCTCGCTCGGAAATACGATTAAGCGCGGAAAATAACTTTTGTTATGTCATGTGTAATGAATAACGTTTATTATCATATGGAAAATAAAATAAAAGTAAACAAACAAAACCATAACAAAATTTAGGTTTTTATTAATTTTAATAACAACATAGTCACAACATAATAACCTAGAGGTATTGAAAAATTTATCTATATTAATAGTACCATAATTAGTATTGTCAGTTGAATAAAGATAACTATGTAACTAAATCACACTGTTTAAATTAATATTCTTCTGATTTAACTATGAGATGATTAGTTGGCTAGATTTAATTCAACGATTTTTTAATTATTTTTTTTAACATGAAGAAAAATATATATTTATCTGATCTGGTCCAGCTGAAAATTCCAACAATCATCAATCTTGAAGCAATAATAGTCCCAAGCTTTGAGTTGCCCGCCTTCTGAATCATGTTGTTTGTGTGTATTTGTATTTGTATACCATAGTGTAATATTTGTCATAATTAATTATTAGTTATTCTTTTGGGTTTTTTAACCATTTAATTTCGAATAATATGGCTCTAGGACACTAAATAAATTAAATTCTACTCATAAACAAACAAATAACTCCTTTGGTACATTAAAATATTACTAATTTACTTATTTCTAATAAAATTAATACAAATTGTATTGAAAATCCTATGTCACACCTATTAGAATTTCTTCTGCCAATTGGAACGCGAGTTTCAAAAGTGGGCGTGTCTGTTGATTCAATATTCTAAGAAGACGTATAAAATTAGCCATGTTTATTTGGGACTTGGTTTTGTTTTTAATTTATACTGAATTACTCGTGAATATTATATATTTTCCCAAGGAACCTTTTGACGTATTAGATTCCGTTCTATCTATTAAAAGTATTAGTTTCTTCCGATAAATTCTTGTTTTCTTATAATAATTCTCGCGATTCAGCGGTATCTTGTCTATGATTCTCATGCTAAAGTTTCTAAATGATATTTTAAAATTTGGATATTTATTTTCAGAGGTCGAATCATGTTTATTTGATAATTTTCCTATATGAACTGATTTATTTAGAATAATAAAATTTTGAGGTGGGAGACATAGTCTCTACATGTCGGGAAATAATTTTAATTTCCAATTTTCTTTTGCTTTAATAGGCCTACCAGTTGATGGTTGAATATTGAATTGGAGTTAATTGTAATGTCCGCTAGATATCGTGTAAGTTGCTCATCGTTTGAATGGTATTCCAAAATATCAGTTCTTCATAAAAATATTTTTTCTGAATACCTTTACGTTCCGATTTGAATTAATTAAGAAACATTTCGAATTGTTTCAAAACCAAAATGCCATGTTGCATGAAAAAAAAGTTAATATTATAATAATTAAATTGGAAAACACTGAAATAAACTCGGCATCTTTGAGCAAAATCACTTTGACCAAATTTGAGATATTCGACCTTCAAAAATGTCTAGGGTTTATTTTTAATTTTTGACCAATTAAAAGAAATTTGTGTTTTAATCCTTTTACCACCATTATTCCTTTAATCACTACTTATATATAGTTATATATAGTTATATATATATATTTATATATATATATATATATATATATATATATATATATATATTAAAATTGATCTTTCTTTAGGGCGCCCACTATATTTTCTTGATAGGAGGACATTAAAATGGATATTCTAATAACACAACATCATTAATTTTTTTTTTTTTTTTTTTTTTTTTTTTTTTTTTTTTTACCAAATACACTTTCACTATATATTATGTATATTTATATCATATAGGCCATTTAACATTCTTTCTTAAGCCTAGGTGATACCATTGATATTGAAAAATGCAGAAAATCTGGCTTAGACATGATTACAAAAAATACTAAGAGTAGTGTAATGAAGTACCTATTATATAATTATCTCTATCATTGATAGTCAGTCCAATCAATCAACACCAGATAGAGTTGTAAATCAGAACATTCTTTCTTCTTCTTTTTTTTTGGTAATTGTTGAATAAATGTGTCAAACAATTCAGTTTAAATTTTCAATACTTTTCTACCAATTTATGTTGTTAATGTTATTTAGGTTTTTGATATATTATACCAACAAAATTAATTCTACAACACAATTGTATAAACCAATTTCATTTTGGATAAATTTGCATAAATAAGCTAGAAAATGTAAATTATGTAAATCACAGCTGTAAACAAATATCAGCTGATTTATATCTTATAATATTAGGCAAGTGGTGTCATTTTTATAAGGTAACAGTTTTCTGAAGATATCAAAAAATTTATATAAGCTTATAATATTAGTTAGTTTTATGAAACATAGTTGGTCATGAAATATAGTTATCATGTGATAAATTGTCATAAAATCATGTGTTGTTTTGTAGTAATTGTTTTGTACCAGTTGTAGTTTACATCTTAAAAAGTTGAAGAACCTAAAAGCTCACAGATTCTTGTGACAGATATTATTACATGGTGCTAAAACCCAATTGGGAATTTTATGAATTATTCCTAACAATTAAGGTAGACAAATATTTTTTAAATAATATAGCAGAAGACAAGAAATCAGAATTTAAAATGAATACAAAAGAGGTGAGTTTGGAACCACCAGAACTCAGATATTTTAATACAAAATTACCTTTTACATTATCTGTTGGTGCAAGTAGCCATGGTGTTCTGCTCCAAAATGATCAACCAATTTCTTGAGGCTTAAAAGCATTAAGAAAGTTAGCAAAATTATAGTTAATCGATGGCAACTGCCTGTAACAAATTTCGCTCCTTTATTTGTGGACATAAAAATTTGAGAGCGAAATAGACCCTAAGCTTCTAGAAGCTACTTAAAAAAAACACTTAGATGCTCCAGTTAGGCTATGAAGTAGGCATATTTGTTTTGAAATTTTACCATACAATCTGCAAGTACACTATAAAAAAGGGTCTGAACTATTTTTTCCTCACAGGTAAGTAAAATGTGGGGTGGCCCATCCTGTTGGAAAATAGTATTGGTATTGTTATCATCAATGGCACCTTGAATAGGATGTCTTCATCTAATATTTGAAGGTATATATGAACTCCATTTGCTTCACTCTTTTTTTTAGCTTCATATTTCTCCTGTGTTTTCTACACATTTCTCTAGGTTGATCTAGCACTTTGATACAACTATTTTCACTAAATATGCCTACTTGAAATAATCTCCACAAATAACCTAGATTACTATAACACGAAGAAACTGTTTTTTCAACTTGGATGTTTAAATTAACTTGGACACTTTTTAAATAAATAGAAGAAATTGATTATTTTTTAAAATGCATTAGAAAGGAATAACTAAATACCTTTAACTTAAACTAATGTATGATTTTGTTTCAGATTCATCTAATTAAGATAGTTACTTAAATGTTTTGCAAAGAAGATATTATAGCAGAACCTGAGATTAATCCATATAAATACCACTACTCCTTAATAGAGCCATATCGAAAATTTAAACCTAAAATTAAATACAGACATATTACACAACAGTCTGTTTATAATGTAATGGTATGTAAACATGTAAGCTACATTTAAGAAAAATATTAGACTTGACATAGTTAATACTACATGTTCAGTTCTGTTATGTGTATGAACCGTACTATTCAAAGAGGGCAATATTTTTGTTTATTTATTTATAAATGTAACACTATGCTTGATGTGTTAAATGAATTTTGTCTTTTCATATTATTGTGATGGATCAAGAAAAATATGTTTGTGATTCTATATCTTAAGAAAGTTTAAAGAATTTAGAATCAGGTACAGTATACTTTCCAAGATTAATATATTTATAAAGATAAACTATGCAGAGAGGATATTTTAATTTTAATTTATAATAAAAAATGACATAAAACAAAATCAAGAATTACTGCTTTGGGTAAAATTTTTATAAGAAATTAAAAAATCGAGATAGAGTGGTAAATATTGGTCCAGGCTCTTCATAGTCATGAAAATACCAAGTTAATCTGAATAATAATAATAATTTTAAAAAGAAAGGGGAATACCTAGTCCACACTAATAAAACTACTATATATATATATATATATATATATATATATATATATATATATATATATATATAAAACTATATAATATATAAACGAATTTTCAGAAGAAATAAACACAAAATAATGAAAGTTGGTTTCAAATAAGTGTTTAAGGTCTGATACAACATAAAATTACCAAGCTTTCTGAAATTAGTGAAAAAATTAAATTTTTTGCTTTTTTAAAATTTTTCTCATTATTTATTATTTATCAACTTATTATTTATCAGCTTATTTATTATTTATCAACTTATTTCCAAAATTGTTGAGGGTTTTTCTTTCGCTGATATAAGAAGTATAAGTTAAGTTTGGTAATTTCAAAACGAGACCTTCGACTTTTTCATAAATAAATTGAAAAGTGATTTTCGCCATGTTGTCTATCCATCGTCATTGTTATCTGTATGTAAGCACAATAGCAGCAGAAATTAAAGTAAAGACATGAAATTTGCTATGGGGGGGGATTTATAATGTTCTTATTTACCCCTTGATATAGCAATGTAATTTAACATTTCCTAAAAGGTTCTAGAAATCAACTTTTGGGCATTACTTTGTAAGAATCTGCTTTTATTAGAATGTTTAACAAATTAAATTGGATTCAAATTTGCATATTTAATTCTGCATGTAATAGGTACCAACCGCACCAGTTTATGAATACAAATAGTAAAGTTATTGTCAAAAACATACCGGTAATTTTGAATTTTAATCTCCTAAGAAAATGTGATATTCGTGAAGTTACTAGATCTAGCAATACCAAGTCACTGAGATGAATGTATCAAGTGAAGATTTCTTTGCACATGTACTGGTTCAAGGCCTGCCAATTGACTCAATTGAAGCTAGTGGAGACAGATATATGTACATAGGCGTAGCCAAAATTTAAAAAAGTTGTGATATACACATTACAAGGTTCAGAAAACTGTAACAACTGTCTTAAACATACTTGCCTTATATTATGTGAAAAAAAGCAAAAGCCAATATTTAAACTAAACTATAAAATATTCAGTTCATTTTATTTACCCAGTATACATAGTATAAGGTAAGTATGTTAATCACACCATTTTCATTACCTCCATTTTTTAACTGATCTTCATGTTTCATTGCCTAAGGAAATGGTATACGTGATTTTTCATTTCTGTCTGTTGTCGTTGTTTATAGCATAATATCTTTGGACCCACAATATACTACAGTATTTAAATATATTTATAAGGCTATAATTTGTGTGTGAAGTAGTATCAACCAAAACTCTTAAAAGAAAAGAATCTCATATTAAGATACGAACCTTGATTACAATTTAACATTTTCTACAAGTCCCAAGATACTAACTTTTGAGTATTACATTTGAGGATCTGCTTGTATGATATGGAGCTGAGTAAGTGCCTATCAAATTGTTTGAAATACTTTAATTTTGTTATATATTTAATATTAGAACTCATCCCTCAATTTTGTTATTCATTCCAGTCACCAACTCCATACCAGTGTCAGATATCAAAGCTTTCTTATTTGGTTAACTGGTTAAATCATCATTTTATTGCATTATTGCTAGCTGATGTCTTCTTTAGACATTTCTGTCGAATTGGCCTCACATTTAAGGAGTTCATACTTATAATGACCTCTGCTTCTTTCATTCGTCTGCTTCAAATTCGTACACTAATTTGAGTGTACTAATGGTATCCATATGCCAATAATTAATTGTTTCCCTAACTTAACATGTTTATAAATAAATGGTACCTTAAGTTAAAAAGATACAATAAAAAGATATAAATAAAGATTGTTGAACAATGGATTGTTGAACAATGGATTGTTGATTCTAGGAAAAATAGAGTCCGATGATTATATTTAAAGAAAATTTGGGCTTGAAAATCGTGAAACGATGTTTGAAAGTGATAAGTTTAGACAATACTTTAAAGAGATAGACACTAACTCTGCTCCACTGGCGCGGTGTTGGATTTCACTAATACTGGCATGAGGTAATAGTGACCTTATTGTATATTTAGTTTTCTATTTGTGTGTGAATAATTTTTTGATAAATAATTTATTATTTGGGTACTCTTTAAATGTTTTAATACTAAAATTGAAAAAAACTTATTAATTTTTAAATGTTTAAATGCAATTTAAAGAATAAAAACTAAAATTATAACATCAAATGGGTAGTACCGTAATAAAAACAATACTACATAATGAAAAGAATCTTTATTCAACTAATTCTAATAATAATACAAAATTACAGATAATAACATGTATATCTTTAAAAAATATTGAAAAATGGTTTTATTAAAAAGAAAGATTTCATGTTTGCACACAATCTCACAAACAACTTTCATATGCTCATTACGAACAATTTTGTAGCATATTTTCTAGGAAAGCGGAGTCTTCCTGTCACGGGAACGAGTACAGAAACTACATTTTCCTCTGGCTGGTCTTTCCCTTGGTCCTGTAGGTTCTTCAGCCGGAGAAAAATACTTCTTGATAGATGATCGTAGTTCCTTTGGAAGATTCATCATCAAAACTCTTGTTTCAATGTGCGGTCTCACTGAACACATGCCTAGTTCTTGCAGAAATTTCCTTCTAACTATTTTTATTCAAAACGGTGGTTTGATGCAACAGTGACTTGGGTATTTATTCCAACTGTATTCAATAAAGAGAAAAATATCACCTTCGGCCATCGACATGTCTTCCTAGACACTGAATACAAAGCTGACAATTGGTCAGATGTGTCGCACTCCACTTTTGATATTATTGTAGCAAGTTATAATGTTATTGTCATCAAAGTCATCAATAGGGTTAAGTTTTCTGGCTTCTTACATAAGAACTCTGGGAGTATTTCTCTTTTATTTTTGTGAAGAGTTCCAACAAGTGTCAGCCATTTGCCTAACATCTCTAGAGCTAATGGCACACTGGTATACCAGTTGTCTGTAGTTAAGTTTCTCCCAGAGTTCTCGATTGGCTTTATCATTTTCAAGGTAACATCTTTTGTTGAGTTAAAAACCTTGAATGGTCCCTCTTACTAGTTTCCAGCATAAATTTCTAAATTGTATGTGTAAACCATTTTTGCATCTACAAGAGCAAACACTTTTAGTCCTATTTGGCACGTTTATTTTTTATGAACTGCCTAAGAGAACATCTGCCCCTAATAAATGCTTCCAGTTTCTCATCTAAAGTGATCATGTTGCCAGGAGAATAGTACTTTTGGAATTTTTCAACTTGGTACTCATTCATTTCTCTTACTAGAGCAAGGCGATTAAGCCGTTTTCTTTGATTTCTTTCAAAACAAAGCTGATAAAAATTCAAATCGGCTCAGACCCATAATGTATCTCATCAAGTCTAGGCCTAGCCCATCAGTGGTCCCAAGCCCTTCAAGTTGGCGTGGGATGAATTTTTACACCTGATAAATATAAAAATCCAATTATTGCTTTGAATTCAAGTAAATTTGTTAGGTTAGCATTTATTCCTCGATTGTATTTCACTTTCATTTTAAAAATTTTTATATTGGTATAATCAACAGTCTTTGCTAAAATCTCATCAAGAAAATAGGTTCAAATTAACAATAGGAATAAATGTATTTTTACCACTGCTTGTCTCACTTCTAGTGCATGATATTATTAGCTTTGACCCGCACTGTGTGTGGAGGTAGTTGGTTCATCCACAAAGTTTCATTATCATTCACTATCACTGTTTTCTTGTACCTAAAAACCATCCTCTTCTTCGGAAGCAATACCATTGACTTCTTCCTCCTCCTCACATTTAGCAAGAACATCTCTTACAAACTTTTCAAACTGACCCTGCTGTCTCTCATATGCCATGTTTATGTAAAGAAATTATCATGTAAAAAGTTCACTTGAATGAATGAATTAATTAATTAAATCAGAAATTTGAAAAGCACTAGTAAAATAACTATAAATATAAAAATAACTGTAAAACGGTAGCCAAATTAGGTGATGTTAATAGTGGTGTGGGGTAAATATGTCCCCAGACACAAACATCTTGTAGTGACAGAGCAAGATCAAGTAAACCACTGAAAGGTGGATTACCTCGAAGTTGACAATAGAACAGGCAGCTTCTAGAGTGGGTGGGTCAGAATGGCCAACCGCCCGGGAATGGTAAACAAAATATCCTTTTGGGGTCTTATTTTTCCTGTGCCAGTGGTGAAGGGTTAAATACCATTTTGTTTGTGACCTAAGGAAAAAATAAAAAATCACAGTTTTTGTATTTGGACTTATGAGTCAGACTTTCAAAATCTCTAGACCTGGAAACATTATTACACTTGTTATTAGTTTGTGTTACATAAACTATCTCTTTGTGCGTTAGTAGGGCTGATTAACTTTTTCATTGTAACTATGGTACCTATTATTGATAAAGATGTCTAATAAGGTTATGATATTGAAAGAAAACGATTTCTTGTATCAAGTTTATCTTAGTTAATTTAAAATATACAAATCTAATTTATTTATTTTTTCAACAATTTAAAAAAAAGATTAAAAATCGAAATTCTGATTTTATAGTTTGTAGGGCTAAGGTTTTGTTTGAGATTCTGTAAAACTTAATATTTTACCAAATTTGATGAATATTAGAAGATAAATTTAAGACTTGAATGGAAAATATGTCTGAATAGTAAATGTATTAAGACAATTTTAAACGTTTAATAAATGTTATTATATGTAAACTTTTTTGAACTTACCGTCCAATAGTCTTATTTAAACTTCCAACGACGGCCGTTTCGGCTATTCAGCCATTTTCAAGTTAAGGACTATTTTCCTTCGTCATTATAAAATTAAAAACACATATTACACATAAAAACACTTACGCACACTAGTTCACAATTTAATTGTTTTTAATTTTATAATGACGAAGGACAATAGTCCTTAACTTGAAAATGGCTGAATAGCCGAAACGGCCGTCGTTGGAAGTTTAAATAAGACTATTGGACTGTAAGTTCAAAAAAGTTTACTTAATAAACAATAGTCGGTATGGCGAACATAAACAATAATAAGTTATTATATGATGAGTAAACAGAAAATAAATAATCTGTACTAAATAATACAACACTTGTTTTATGAAACTATTTGGACACTGGGTTACCTGTTTAATGCTGCTTAATAAATTATTATAATTAAATAACAAATGATGCATTAAAAAAATCATCGGTTTAAAATTGTCCACTTGTTATTAAATTTAATCCCTAGCTTAGGAAATCTTAGTTTACATTATTAAACCAAATCAATTATAAATACTTTAAATGTATACAGTTTACACATAAATAGCAAATGTAACTTACATTTTACAGGATGTATTGGATAATGCCAGAAGTATAAAATCTCTGAAAAATAGTATAGATTCATTCGTTGATAGATCACAGCATTATAGTGCATTGAGTCGAGATTCAGGTAAAACATTTTCTTTAATATTTTATATAGTTGCACTTTTTTGATACAGCATTTGCATAGCACAATGCTATAGTATATTGTGTACCGTTTTTTCAAAACTTGAAGTTGACATTTAAATGTATCTACAACATTTTTAAACCTTTTGTTTATACTTTATGATTTACCAATAATTCATAACACACTCGCTTCTCATCTTTCTTGTTGTTTTATAATATTAATTTCAAAATATTTAAAAAATACTATTAAAATTAACAATATTTTTAAAGTACGCTATAAATGAGGGCATCTTGAATTACAAACATTTTTTAAATGGCGACACTAAGCAACTCTTGACTGTTCCAGGGTTATTTGTTAATGACATTCTATGTAGATATCATAATTTGCTGATGGTAGGAGGATATGCGGGTGTAGCTTAAACTTTATAAAAAATATGGTTTAAATATCATTTGCCTACTATGACAGCGGATGTTATACTATGTATGAAAACTGGTCACAAGTATCAGATTATGAAAACTTTGAGACTAAAACCTACAGTGTTTTTTGTAACCTATATTACAACATACTAAACTATTTACCTAATTAACTTAAAATTATTTATGACCTTTACTAAAGTCTAGCAAGAAGTTATATAGTTTAGTGGCTACAGAGAATACACAAGGTTTACTATTGTCAGGGTGCATAGCAGATGCACAAACTAAAGCAGAATATGAAACTAATCTCTTCTACGGCGAAAAGAACCTTTTTGGGGTTAACCGTAAGCTTCACCTGTACTTGTTTTTTTTGGAATTTGTCTATTTAAATTTTCCCTCAGTTTGTTTACTGAAACTAGAGCCGACCTGAAGGGTCTAAACTCTTTTTCTGGCCGAGCATAAACTTGTTTCTTTGTTAGCCTTTTCCCTGTCTACGAACAATATATTGCTTACTTAAGCACAAAGCCTATCAAGGTCATGAAAATTTTGAGGTTTGCTCGCAAAGACCAGACAATTGCTAACCTAAGGAGAGAGAGCTTCTAAAATGACTGCAGTCACTTCTAGTTCAGTTTTATTATAAGCTGGACCTGCGCTGCTTTCTTTATGTCATGGTCAAATTGGTGCAGGGCCTTCCTCAGTCCCTGAGGACGATAAAAAAGGTCCTGTTCCAATGTATTGTGACGTTTAGCCGGTATGAGACTTGAGAGCCTTTCTATGAAAGTCAGCAAAAGTCGAGTGCTTCAAGAGACAGGAATTTAAGGCCCCCTGTGCATAAGGCAGCAGGACACTCAATATGTTAGGTTTAATATCCGGATACATTTTACATAAGTTCAAAGCTACTTTAATGAACTTGATTAATTTTTTGAGGTCAAATCAATCTGTGTAAGGCAGAGTACTTATTACATCTTCAGCGGGATGGTTTAATTTACCATAAATAAAATCAGATTCGATTGGTATCTAGTTTTCTATACCTGGAACGGGCAATTTAGCCCCAGAAATATTTACATCATGATCCCCCATCATCTGAATTACTAAAAGTCCTGTTTGAGCGGCTGTCACAACAGGCACATGTGAGACTGAGAGATCAGTTAGGCTACTACCTTTAAGGTTTTGTTTGACTTTTGCAAACACTTGCTTGCAAGTGTCAAAATCAGTGAGCAAGGAAACCAAATCATCTGCTGCTGTTTAGTTTACAGATAGGGTTATGGATTTGGAAACCTACCCCAGAATCTTTAACCTCCTCTCATAGAAACTCATCCTAGCTGTAACTTTTGCTACTTTATCTGGCTTTGACCTTCAATGTCCTCATTTAAAATGTCTAAAGAGTCTCTTGCGAGCTTTACCTGTTTGACCAGTATGGTCTCCGTGAGAAGAGCCAAACTTAGTTCCTTGTTCGCCTGCAAGAAACCTCTTAACACTGTATGCAAGGACATCATGGTATCAGGTCTGCCACCACGAATCACCACCTTAAAAATGAGTTCAGACTTCTTCAAGTTGTCAACGATCTCCAATATTTCTGCCATATTTAATAATTATATAAAATTCAGGTCTTAACTGTTTAATTATTTTGAAAATATTTATGTATATATATATATATATATATATATATATATATATATATATATATGGACTTTAAATGACATGAAGAAAAAATAACTCCTTCGTGTGGTAATGAAAGCAGCAGTACCAAGTAAGGAAAGTATTAAATTTTTTTTTGTATTTTGTCTGATTTCTATCTATTTTTTGATTTTTTTTTTTACTTAAACCAAGCAACCAAAATAACCCACAAAAGAAAATTTTTGAAAAACAAGCAATTAATAAGAACAATAAAAAGTTTCATCAAAACAATGTGTCGGTTTTTGAGATATGTCGGTCATGTCGGCAGACAGAGTGACCAAGCCTTTGTTACGCTGTGCTATCCTATAGCAGTTAAATTTATTATTCTTTTTGTAGTAAAAAAAAAAGCTCTCGTTACAAAAAAAAACTTGGGAAAAACCATGCTCTGCTAACAAAAAACAAGTACCATTCAAAAGAAAAGACAAGTTTTGGAGGTGAACTGGGCCTAATAAACACATGTTCAAGCATAAAAAAAAAAGAAGTTTATGACCTTACCTTGTTTTAAATATTTGAGAAAGAAAATCACCTGAGTTAGCTACTTGCAGGCTGAAAATAATAATATAGCATACTCTGAAAGACAATATTTTTATTAAAATATATATATATATATATATATATATATATATATATATATATTCACATATTTACTTAAAAAAAGGTATTACACACTTTTAAAAAAAATTTGCAGTCCCATGCCCCAGAAATATTTTTAAAAATTCTGATAAAAAAAAAATTTTTAAGAAAAATTAATTTCGTTATTTGTGACATCACTGATGATTACATAAAGAAATATTTTTATTTAAAAATTTTGACATAGTCTCCTTGAGACTGTAAGATCTGAAATTTGCTCACTATTTTGCAGGCTTATGTGATATTTATAATTTTTTATTATTTCCAAAAGTTGTTATCCGAAATCATGCATGACACTAATTCTATATTATTATTAACATTCTTTTTTTTTAAAGACTTTTCACTTTCACCGAAGACATTTTACTTAATCTGGTGTTCGGAACAAAAAAAAAGTGTACTTTACTTCATGTTTCTATTAGCAATCTCGAGGAGAAAGAGAATGTGCCGTTATCAAAACGAGGAACGGATGCGCAAAGGGAATCAGCTGATTTTGCCAGTGGTTGATATTTCAAGGAGATAGTATATTTGTTGGAACTTAACTTCGCAGTGAAATTAAATAACTGAGATAATTGAAAAATTCATAGTTAAGTAAAAAGCTACTTTATTCATTAAGAAATGCCACACGTTTTGCGACAATTGTGATAATTGAAAAATAAGCGTTTGTTGAACTTGAAGAGTTCTTAATTTTTTATTATTTATAATGATATGCCAAGCTATATGGGCGCCAGATGAATTAACATCAATTTTGAAAAGAAAAGAAAAGAATTTAATTAAATTTAACCTCAGGGTCGCAAGTTCTTTTATTAGTGTACTTTACAGTGAATTCTGGTAAGAAATGAAAACACTGTGGCTGAAATTTTGACATAAAGATTTATTAGACATAAAACATCAGATATTCATACACATTAATTAAATAAAGTATATCATAACACACTACCATGATTGACATCCTATTTATTTTTAATAAATATGCCTTTGAGGAAGGTCTATTTTATACTTTTTAAGTGTTAACTTGAAAATAAAGAAAAAATTGAATTTACTTTAATAAAACTTGCAAATACTAGGAATTTGTGATATTAAAATTTTGAAAGAATTTCATATTCATTTCACATACTAATTCATAAAAATGAGTTTAAATGGTTTACAATTTATACTAAATTTACACATGATTATTTATTTTGTTGTTTTGAAAATCTATTTTCATCTTATAAATGAATTTACCGAATACTAAATGTTATTTAAACAGCCTATCCGCTATTACTCACCCGCGTCTTTCAAACATACAACAAACTTTAATTTTTTACGTTATTACATAACGCTACACTATGTATTACAGCAACAAAAGCAAGTTTAATTTATAATTCTCTTATTTCTATGTTAAACACTTTATCTGGCCAGAAGCTGGTTGATTATTACCCACGGTACATACATT
This sequence comes from Aphrophora alni, assembly GCA_963513935.1. Taxonomy (NCBI): domain Eukaryota; kingdom Metazoa; phylum Arthropoda; class Insecta; order Hemiptera; family Aphrophoridae; genus Aphrophora; species Aphrophora alni. The sequence continues at coordinate 58,856,192 of OY740770.1, read as the reverse complement.
TAAAAAACATGAAATTAAAAATTAAGCTATTTTTACTAAAAGGTAATTTCTATATACAAGGGTAATTTTTTATGTAAGAATGGTTTACACATCGTGCAAATCTCAGATCAGAGATCAAGTATTCTCTACTGGTCCCCACAAATTTTCCAGTGTGTTTCAAGTCTCTGCATATGTTAGATGTTTGTTTATGTTACATTTTAATGCTATTTGAATCACCATTACCACTAATTGTGAAGTGCGCTCTGTGATTAGTTTTTTTTTTAACAATAAAAAAAAATTGATTCTGCTGAAATACATTGAATATTGAGTAAGTGTAAGAGGGAGGAGTTTTGACTGAGGAAAATGTGTGTAAATGGATAATAAAGAAAGATATGATATTCATGGTGAAACACGATCTGGATATCCAATTGTCATCTCTAATGACTTGATAAACAAAGTCAATAAGCATATTCGTGAAATAAGAAGCTTCACTATTGATATGGAGAAACTGTATGTGTCAAGTGAATTTCTCTTCATCTGACGAATCACAAGACAAGGACGAGATTCCTTACATGGAAGAAGATGACAACGATATTGAAACAGTGTTAGAAGAAGAAGAAAAAGACTGCATTATTTGTGGAGAGCAGAGGAAGAACGAAGTATGGTTCCAGTGCTGCAATTGTAAATCTTGGGGCCATACCGAATGTTCCGGTTGGGATAAAAAGGAAGCTTCGGTTAGACCCTGGAAATGCGAATTTTGTCTACGATTTAGAAAAATATTTTTGACTAATTTTTAATACTTTTAATTTAATGTTTAGTTTTTTAAAACTTTTTTTACTAGGTAGGTGTTTTAAATAAAGTTTTAGCTCTGACTTGATTTATGTTATTGATTCATCATCTTACCCACCACGCTTCGTCATCTTATGAGGTAAGATGACGAAAATGGTTTTTCGTAGGAGAACATTTTTTTTATCCAACTTCAAGAGAGAATATCAGCATTTAATTAATTTATTTATTGAATATAAAGGTTATGAAATGTCCTCCTGTAAATATCAGTTAGTTATAAAAAGCACTTAATAACGCCAGGAAAAATATTTGAAGCTTAAGCTCGTCATCTTACCCCACCTTCCCCTATGTCATTATTATTATGTCTACTTATATCATGATTTGAAGAAAGAAATCAATGTAATATTCATATTTTATGTATACTAAATACATTAAAAATTGAAATAAGGAGCACAATCAGTCAAAGAATACAGTTTATTTTGAACAATAAAATTTATTTAATTAGAAATTTTGAAATATAATAGGAAATTAGTAAAAGTTAACAAGCAAATGATTTTACTTTAAACAATAGTAATAATTTTATTTGCATTAAGATAATGAATTATAATTCGTTATAGAGTCTGAATTTGATACCCAAGTGAGAGAGAACATAATATTAAAATCAAATCTTTTCTCATAATTAGAATATTTAATAATAATAAATTTATTTATTTATAATTCTCATACTAACTTTAAAATATAAAGATAGTGTAAATAATTTTAATTTGGTGATGTATATTAATTTAATAATTTTAATAAAAAAACTAACTAACTATGTAAACACAACTATGTGTTTAAATAATTCCTTGAATATTTGTTAGTCGTTAATAACAAAATGAAATTTTTAATTTAAGAACAAATAAATTTAAAATCTATTTAAAAAAATAGAAATTTTAATTATAAATCAGTTTTTCATATTTTCATATTATAATTATTTGTCACCACAACTTTTTGAAATATATAAATCTAAATATCATGAAGATTTATCTTTATAAACTTTGATAAATAAAATAATAATTTAAATGCTAAAGTCTTTTTTCAACACAATCTCACCTTCCAGTTTTATACAGTACAAGTATTAAAAAAAAAAAAAAAAAAAATCTCATTGCAAAAGCTCATTAATAAGTCCAATCTTTGAGAAATGTTTACGTCTTAAGCAAATTTTTGAAACTCTATTATTATTTGTTGTGGTAACAATTTAATTACAATATGATCAAGAAGTTCTCTTGAAAATTTTTTTATATCCAATATTATGCAAAAGGTTCATCTATATAAAATTACGTATCTTTGCTATAATTTATACACTTTATAACTTTGTCAATATCCTCAATAACATAATTAGGTGAAGGTCGACTCCCTCACTCTTGAATGTTCACTTTTATTAGTGTCAGACAATAATGTCTCATAACATTTTATATGGTATATCAGTTTAATAGAATTATTTAAATCTTTAATACCTGTTAACGAAAGAAATGTATCTCATCAAAAATTACCTCCTTTCTGTTCTAAAGTCTTCTGCTCTGTTTTCTGGTCAGTTAAAGAGTATACATTTTAAATTTCACAAATGTTAAATTTTTTTCAAATCAGTATGTTTTTTTAATCAAATTTTAGTGGGCTGAAGTTTCAACTCAAGAAACAGATATGACTCAGGGGTAACTTTAGCTTGGTAATCCAAGTACTGGCTTTTATCATGTAGTCTTGGGTTAGAACCCTCTCATTCATCTCTTTTCTTTGGCCAACTATTGTTCTTTTTCGACCCTGGTGCTATTACAGTATACAAGTGCTAGGGCTTCTTTATTTTATGTTCTTTTCTTATAAGTCGATGATGGTCGAGAGGTTTTTTGCCGTTAAATAACCAAGGGAAAAACAGATATATATTCTTTAAACATTTATTATTGTTGTAAATGAGAATATAGAGTGTTTCCAATGGCTTGATGTCTCTCATAAGCTGCCTTAGCCAGGGGGCAGTAATTCCGATCTTTTAGGATATGCGGCAGTGTCACATCAGGCTTCAATTCCCTTCGAGTGTGTCTCTTACTATGTTTGGATAAACACCAAAGCAAGATATGCTCGATAGTCTCCTCTTCCTTCTTTTAAGTGATACACAATGCGTTGTCAGTCAAGTTGAACCTCTTCAATTAGGACTCAGGTACTAGGTGTCCTGTTCTTGCTCTGGACACAAAGGATGCTAGCAATGTAGGAATTAAATAGTAAAGTGATTTATCTGTTGGTTTAGGTTGAGTTTCAAACAGGCGGCACCAGCTAGTTGATGTTTTCCAGCATTTAACCGGAATTTATTGAACTCTCATTTCCATATGTAATGCATGCGGTTAAGGATTTTTTGACTGGTGGAGCAGGTTGCAGTTCATAAGTTGAATTCACCAGTTTGTTTGCTTCTTCGTTTCCATGAATACTGCAGTGACCAGATATCCACTGAAAGCTGAGATCTTTGTCAGCAAGTTTTCTTAAGATTGTGTGTATTTCTGTTGTACAATGGCTTTAGCTTTGTGTGTTGTGATCTTTCATCAGTTTCAATGCAGCTCTTGAATCAGTCATGATGCATATTTTATTTGCAGATATCAACTTGTTTCATTGAGCAGCGTTGATAGCCATAAGTTTTGTATCTGTACTAGATGCAGGGGGGCATGGAAATTGATACTTGATTCTTGAATTTTTGTCGTAATATGCAACATATACTTTTCCTAAGTTTTCCTTGACAGATTTATCAGTAAAAATCGAGGTGTGATCCTTATACTTCTCGAAAATATATTCCCTTGTTGTTGCCAAGTTGTTCATTGTAATGTCTTTTTTTTTCCTTTTTTTTTTTTTTACTAATCCAGGTATATCTAGTACAATGTTTATCTTTCCATATAACCATTTCGGAGTACATATTATGGTTGGTATCTTTGGTATTTTTTCTGGTGAATATGTACCTTTACATATTTAGTTCTGTTGTAATAGCATGGAAAGATTGTTTGGATACTGTGGTCTTCTCAAGATTTTGGTCTGGGTGGTTCTGAGGATGAGTTTGTATTTTTTGAGACTTAATCCATACAAATTTTGAGATATATAGGTCTAGAGGCTCCATTCCCAGTTCTATCTCCATGACAGAGCTACTTGTAGTTCTGCAGCATCCCAAAAATATTCTCAGTGCACAATTCTAAATTGCAGATTTTTTTTTTTTTAATGTGGGTGGTGGCAGCATCACTCCAGACTTCACAACAATATGTCATTTTTGTCCTTTATATAAGCTAGATAGAATTGCCGAAGGGTAGGAGTACCTGCTCCCCAAGTCTTACTGAAGATGACTTTGAAGGCGTCAATCTCTTTGAGGATTGTCTTTGCAGGTATTGATTATGTTCTCTCCAACGTAGTTTGGGATCAAGGATCACTCCTAGAATCTTTGGATTGAGGTTGTATTGTAGGTCAGAGCCATTGAGAGAGATCATTGGTCTGAAATTGTTTAAAATGTGCCTTTTGGTAAAGACAGAGGTCTCTGTCTTGGTTTCAGAAATTTTATGATTCCATTTTGACGTCCAGTTTGAGATCTTGTTTATAGCTTTTTAGACATTTTCAATTTTACAATTTCAAATTTACAAGGGTCTTTGTTTGTAGACCATACAGTAACATCATCATAAAATATGATTAAGTCTACACCACAGGTTTGGTTGGCATTTATATAATGGATAGCTATGATAAAAAGCTTTGAGTTGAAGACAGATTCCTGAGGCTTCCATTCTTAACCTGTCACTGGTCTGATCACAATTCCATTTATTGATGTTTTAATGAATCTTTCTCCAGGAAGTTAGTAAGAAAATATAATTGTTACCTTTAATGCCTAATTTCACAGTGATGGTCATTCCTGGAACCTTATCAAAAGCAGCTTCAAAATCAATTATTACTGCCACCGAGCACTTTTTTATTGCAAAGTCAGTTTTAGTTTTGTCCACAAAGTATAATAGGGCATCACAAGTGCCCTTTTTGTTCTGAAACCAAATTGCTTATAGTCAAGAAGGTCATTTAATTTCAATCTCCACACCAGACGTTTGTTCACCAATCTTTCCATTACTTTTCCCAAACATGATGTAATAGATATAGGATGGTATGAAACTACCTTTGCTCAATCTTTTCCTGGTTTACATATGGGAATTATTTTTGCAACCTTCCAATTTTATTTTTGATCCTTAAGTAGTTAAATAATTAAATATTTCCTTCTTATATTCTGGTGAGGTATTTTGGATCCTAAGATTGTGAATCTGATCATCGCCAGGAGCAGAAGATCTCAGGCTTTCCAAACCTATATCCAACATTTTGATACAAAGAAATTATTCTTATTTATAATAATATATACTCTGCTACTAACTTTTCTTTAAGTGATGTTTGTTTGTGTATTACAGTGACTAAAGCAAAATCGGAAATTCTGCCTTTTGTGGACAAGCTTTATAAAAATAAAACAGAAAAAAATATGCAAGAGAAATCATTGTTGTACCAGTGCTTAACTCAAAAACCAACTCGAGTTAGTGATGAGAAAAACACGACAAATTTATTTGATCGTAAGATCTGTGTTAAAGAGGAAATTGAAATAGAAAATGAATCATCCATAGACTGGGCAGAGATTTCATTAAAAAATATAACAAGCTCCTTTTCTAAGCAAATATTTGATAATTTTGGTTTAAATTTTTTTGAGAAAGAAAACAACAGCATTATGACGCTTTCTCTTAAAGATGTTCATGGATGTCGACAGGTTTCATTCAATTTTGATTCCAAGCTGTTACATAAATCAGACAAACATAAACAAGCAGAGTCAGAAACAAAAAAAAACAATTAAATAAATTAGCTTAACTAACAAGGAAATTACAGTGAAAGCTGTTCAAACAAGGATTTAAAAAGGAAAATCACAGTCCTCCTGTTACCCACTGTCAAATATAACTATTTAAAGAAATATACTTAAAATCTAAAAAAATTATCAAAAGGAGAGGACACCATTAAAAGTTAATTCAGTATAATAATATGGAAAGACTGATAATATTATTAATCAGAATTTAAAAGTACCTAGTACTCTAAATGTATGTGTTACTGTAGAAAATAACTTTTTTGTAGTGTTTTAACTAAGGCACTTATTTTTCTTAAATATAGTGTTCAAAATAATTTGTTATATTGTTTACTGAAAATATAGATTCTTTTTTGTTGCTTGTCATGCTTTAGTTTTGATTACTTTTCCTCTGAATATAAATAAAAATAGTAGTAGTAAAGTTACTAACACTGTAAATTAAAAGGAAATGGTGGTTTGTAGTTTATCACTTTCATTAAAATATTTTGAAGTGAAAGAATGATACTAAGTTAAGATAAATATAGCCATTGCATAAGTATAAATTTTAATAAGTTGTGCTTGTTCTATTTACTACAATATAACAAGCCATCATGGAAAATTGAGCTGGAATAAACTATTTGATTAATTTAATTATTACCATCCAACTTGATAACTGTTTCGTTACAACTTATGACAAAACAGTTGTAGTTTCTTTAGTAAATATTACCTTATTTAATGTACAAAAATAAATAAATGTAGAAAGAATTTTAGTTTTTGTTTAGGCTCTCCAAACCATGAGTAGAATGGGTGTGTTAAACCATGTTTAGAGAGGGACATTAAAATATAAACAATAATTTTCATGTTTTGTTCTTGTAAAGAGTTCAAGATAATTATGACTTATTGGGCAAACCCATCCACTTTTAAACTTGTCATTACTTGTGCTACTTCTTCTATCCACCATTCCTGTCATCTGTAATCATGTTGAAATGGGAGGTACTCAGTAGTGTGCACAGCTAATTATCATATGCGTAAATAATTACAATTTTGAGATTCAGATTTTTACAAATATAAATGACATTCCATCTTGGATTGATTTGAGATTTAAATACCACATTTTTAAAACGGACTAAAAAGTATAAAATAATTTTTCATGACCCTTCTACAATTTTGAGGAAGGGTTGTTAGTGGCTATGGATATATTTGGAACAAACACTTAGAGAGAAAAACATGGGGCGCAGACAATCTATGATAGTTTAGGAGGAGTAAATAAATTAGATTACAGTGAATCTCATTTCCGATTCACTGAAATTAGCTGTGAATTCATTCAGGTTGGTTTACTTGTATTTTTTCTGGCTGCGCTCCACGTTTTTTTCTCCAAGTATTCCAAATACAGTAATCCGTAGCCACTAACAATCCTCCCTCAAAATTAATTGCAGAAGGGTTATGAAAAATGATTTTATACTTTTTAGTCCGTTTTAAAAACATGGTAAGTTAAAAAAAAATTTATTTGATTTATTATTTTCTGTTTTTTAGTCTTATGTCGGGTGAAAGATTTCAATCGGTTTTGTATATATTGATGAGACTCTGACAGGGACATTTTATATAGGAAATTGCCAATGCATTTCACATCCTGCTTAGCTGAAAATGTGTGAAATTAAATATATTACTTCTTATTACCTGTTGTTTAAACAAATTTAGAGACAAGAAACCAACTGAATGTTGTATTATCATCCATTTCTGACCTATGTTCAAAATTTCAGGTCTCTAGCTTATCGGGAAGTTAGTTTAAACTCAATTGCAAAATTCCACCCGAACAGACAGACAGATATGATGGAAACCGAACTAATAAAAATGTGGTAAAAATCAGTATGGAAATGAATTTTTTTTTTCAGTCCAGAGTTTTGAAAAGTTATTTAAAGACGGTTGGTTAAGATTTTAAAATGAACTTCAGCTAAGCTACTTAGCTTATCGACCAAGAACCTCAATCGTTGAAAACAAGCTGAACTAACATGTTGATGTGCTAAGTTTAAACAATCAGAAAAATTGTTGAGAAACTTGAAATAAGTGTGAAATTAATGTGGAAACATTAATTAAAGATAATTTCAAATTTAGTAAGGTGAGTGGGTGCCAGGTGGGTAAGCTTGGGCACATAAGTAAAATGGTAGGTTGTAGTCACAAAACATATGCAATATTATGAAAAGGATGGAGACAAGTTTTTGGACTTTATAATAACCTGTGATGAAATATGGGTGCACTACTTCACACCAGAGTCAAAACTCTAATGAGTGGTTATTTTTATGCTGTATAGGAATGGTACAACTTACGATCAGAACACTTTTACTCTTCTGGAATTAAAAACTTGTTAAGTACTAGAACAAATGTATTGCAGTGATAAGCAGAAATTTACATGTTAGGAAAGAATAAAAGAATTGTTAAGTTTGAATTGTTAAGTTTTAAATTTTTCTTTTTAGAAATGAATACACTAACATACAACGAATATATAAAAAGAAATTTTAAGTAGTTAGTAATGTGAAAGTTATAATCCAAAATAGACATCAGGGAAAATTTACAATTTTAAAATAATTTTAATATTAACAATTTAAATCTGTTATATTGAATAAGGGATAAATAAAATGTGAATAAAATAATGTTAATGAATTTAAAGGTGTTAAATAAGCTTCATAAGTCATTTTATGATTTTTTTTGCATATGAAAATTATAAAATAAGTGTTGGAAATTTAATTGTAAATGATAATGAGAGGAGAGATACATAATGTACCCATATTTCAAGAAAATCACAAATAGTTTCGGAAATATTTAAATTCCATATTCTGATATCAATATTATGTATATGTAAATATAAATCACTGTGGGATAGCAATATGTTATATAAGGAGGGGGGGGGAGGAGTTTAACCACAACTCTAAGTAGAACAATGAAAAACTGTTCAGTCAGCATAACTTCAGTAAAAGTGATTGTACAACTTCAATTCAAGTTTCTACAAAATCAGAGGAACAAAATGAAGAAAATGATGTAAGCTATATTAAAATTGGTGGACATAAAGAGCCAATATGAAAAATTCAAGAATTAAAATTACACACTAGAAAGAGTAAATTTTGAATAGACAATTAACAGTTAATGGAAAAATATGAAATAAAATGATTTGTATAATGTGAAGAATATGAATATACTAGAAGTGATGGAAAATAGTTCAAGAACCAAAAGTATATTGAATAAATTTCATAAAAGCCAGACATAGTAGGTATTCTATAGGGAAAACTATCAAAGGAAAATTATGTTAAATTTGAAGTACTTAGAAGTACGAATCCAAGCTAATTGCCAAATTTTTTATGTCATGGAGTGTTAAATACATAATTAATAATAATAAAAAGCCTAATTAGCACATAAGCGGACTTAGAAAAACAAACTTAGAAATTTTTTAATATATTGCTGATGACTGCACCATACCCTATGTATTGATATAAAATAAGAATAAAATAAAATAAAATAAAATAATTAACTCCAAATTTATTATGCTATTCGACTCAGCAAGACTATAAGTGATAAAATGCCTTACAAACAAAAGAGCCATCAAGAGGTTGAGAAGAGCCAGATGAATACTGGCTGAAAAGATATAGATGCTGTGATGTTGTGAAGACAACATTGAAGACATCAATACCAATTTCAAAATCCAGAAGACATCTTACTGATCAAGGAAAAGACCAGGAGCTGAAACCATCAGAAAGGTTGAAGTACTTTGATTTGTTCAGGGAAGACAAATTTATTATTTAAGGGAAATTATTTTGTAGACAATAAATTCAAAATATATTGAAGATTTTTTAAGTAGTAAAATCAAGTTTAATGGTTAAAATATATATCCCATAGTGGTCTCAAATTATAATATTGTCTAGATATTTTAATATTGTAAATAAGTTTATAAGTTATTATGGATTGAATAAAAATAGTGTCATTACAAAAAAACTTTAAATTAATATTCTTAAAAATAAGTAACGTAAAATAAGTGTTCTTATTATTATAATACTAGATGACCTAAATTCATAAAAGCAAGAGAAAGAGCCTTATGTTTCCTGCTGTATTTGGAGTAAGTGCCAAAATTATTGTGACAAAACTGGAGTAAGACAGGAAGGTTGGAATACCGAAAGTGACAAATTTAGATGGAATTGATATTATTTAACCTTTTTATCCTAATGTTTTTTAAATGATTTGTGGTTTTTTACTTTGTTATATACAGTATATATATATTGGGATAATATAGTCCCACTTCAAATATGAGCAATATTGTAGCTAACCATATATACTTATTGTAATGAGACATGGGAGTTGGCAAGTTACTTTCTCTCTCTCCCCTTTTACATAAATAAGTGACTGTGACAATTCTCATGATAGAGACTGTTTTAGATGGGATACACATATTAGATAACACAGAAACACATTTTTCTCTTTGTCAGCTCATTTTGTGACACAGACATCTCCACATTCTGCAAAATCATGATGGTGTATAGGTAAATCCTTATCTATTTTCAGTCCATCAGCAGGATATACAACTTTATTGAAAAGAATTGTGGCACAGGAAAAGGTATCTTCATCTAAAAGTTTGTTAATCAATGCCACTGAAGTGAAGAAATTCTGAAAATATAAAAATATAAAATGACCAACGCAAAGCAAGGTGATGCAAGATCTAAGACTACTCTTTCGTTAAGTCCTTCTTCTGGGAATCTATCTTTTTTATTCTTTGTATATATTAAAATGTTAGAACAAACCCTGTTTCAGAATATGCAGAAAATCAGATTTTAAACATCTTTTTATATGATTTTTTGGCAAGTCCTGTTTGAGTGATGTTCTACCCTTGAAAGCAACCATGCTTTCATCTAGTGTAAGGTTCCTTGTAGATGAAAGTGGTACTAAAATTTAATTTTATATGGACCATCAAAGGCCAAACCTTGAAAAATTTATCAACATAGGGAGTCTATATCTGGCATTGTTATGTTATTGTTCAAATAGAGATATCTAAATATTTCGACGCTTGTCCAATGAAAATGAAAATTTTCATCATCACTTCTATATATTTTTATAGATGGTATGTGGTGAAAACATTTGAATATTATGATCCCTAAAATAGGATCTATTAGTTCAGATAAGGTTAAATCCAGGCCCGTTTTTAACCCTTGTAGCGCCCCTGGGCAAATTAAGAGATGCGACCCCCCCCACGATTAATTCATCTTTGCCAGTTTTGGTTCGGGAGGGATTTCTCCCTTAACTCCACCGAATTCCTTTTATTTGGTGAGTCGGTAAGTCTTTACATTATCCACCACCTATGGACCCGCCGTGTCCCGGACTGGCAACCGGCTACTGTAAAAACTTACAAGTATTATTACTGCAGTTACAGGCGTAGGTGTTATGATTGATGTCACAACATAACAACCTTGTATTTTACAGTATCACGGACGACCCACCCACCCTAAAAAATAGTTCTTAATTATTGCAAACGTTTATTTCTATACATAACCATAGCTCATTTTATTTCAACTGTATGTTCACTTTTTAATTGAGTCTTGTAAAACAACTTTAATACTTCAACCATAATATCTCTTATTTCCTTTATACTTTCTATCTCTTATTACTATACTTTATATATATTTATACATATTCCTCCTACTTTCTCCTTATATCCTATTTACATTATTGCTTTTTTTCTACTGATCTTTGATGTAGCAAAACTATCAATTATATCTTTGAAGTCAAGCTTCAGTGTAATGTCACTCTGCGTACATAACAGCATTAAGCTATTCAGCTTTTCCTCTTTTACTGTAGAACGATTATCAGATTTTATTCTTTTCAAGGCCGAAAAGCTCCTCTCAGCTGTGCAATTTGTGATTGGGAATGTTAAGTAAATTCGAATAGCTACCACCAAGTTTGGGAATGTACTTTCTAAGCTGTGTTTATTTTATATATTCGTAGCACTCCCTAATTTTTGTGATGTTTTCAGCTTCCAAATAAAATTTAAAATGTTGACACTCTTGCACAAAGTCTTCCTTGTAAATGTCATTGGAGTAACATTAAGCTAGACTTTGAGCCTGCTCTCTTATATTGTCATTCTGCTTTTCTCTAAGAGAGCTGAAAATTTCAAATCGTTGACTGAGCGTCTTGTAGTTGTCTTTTCTCTTATTAAGTTGAACTATACATGCCTAACATATTTGATGCGTTGTCGTAGCTTTGCCCGCGGCAGTTCCCAATATCTTTTTTACAGTTCATCAAGCAAAGAAAGAGTAGCCTCTTCAAACTCTTCAGCTTTGTGTAAGACGCCTGGCAACAGTCTTTTAAGGCGTTTGCAGGCACTGGCATCTGAGAGTGACACATACTGTAGCACCACCGTCAATTGGTCGTTGTGTGATCTGTCTGGAGTAGAATCAATGATTAGAGAGAAATATCGAGCTTCTTTGATTTCTTTGATAATTTCCTTCAGTACCTGGTTGCCCATAATGGAGATAATTCACTACAAATATCAGATGACAAGTATGATACATTTGCTTTTATTGCCATAGGTAATCAAATGTTGAGATAAAAACTGACCATACTCACTAATTAGTTCAAGGCATCCCAGAAATAGGCCATTAGACGTAGAAATCAGTTTTTGTTATCACCACGTAATGGAAGACCTCTAAGTGCCAAAAGTTTCACAACACTTACCACTCTAGTTAGCACATCTCTCCAGTACTTGACTGGGTTTTCTGTTGTGTTATCACTAGAGATATTAATGAATTGGTCTTTTTTTTGAGATGAATTTAAGAGTATTCACACGATGATCGTTTGATTGTTCCTGCAGCTTAGACACTCAAAGGAATGCTTCCAGTCATTGAAACCTTCAGAAAAAGACGAACGTTTATTTTCAGGTTGGAAAAGCAGAAAAGGAACGCAAAACACACAGCTTGTAGATTTAAAGTACAACAGCCAGTCTCTTTTAAAAATCTCACCATTTGGGAGCAGACTAGAAAATAAATTCACAGAAAGCCTACGAGTTGTTTTTACATCTTTATAAGAACGTACCGATTCTGAAAAATCTACAGTTATATCTTGTTTGATGTTATAATTGACTGTTTTTTGCACATGCTCATCATTTTTTACGTTCCATGAATTTGGGTCATTTATATGAAATTCAACATCTTTGTCAATAATTTTGGTATTTACAATGTCAATTTCAATATTAGGCACTTTTTCTGGAGTATTTGAATCTGCGTTAGGCATTATCATCATAGGGTCAATCACACTGGATGATGTTGGTTGTTGTTCATTTCCCTGTGAATTGACATCTGATTCTGGAGTTGAGTGAACAAAAACTTGAGTTGGAGAAACAGTATTTTCTATATTTATTTCGGGGCTTGCTAGCTCGACATTGTCTGATGGGGTTTGTTGTGGTGATTTAGATTCGGGGGGAGTAGTGGTAAAAAATCTATTAATTTTAGAAACCTTTTTAAGAAAATTCTCCTCTTGTGTTTGTTTCTGAGAGGCACGCTTACGAAATTCTGCACCACTAGGTTTTTGTCTTTGTCAGCCATAGTCAACACGGTGCTAAATTGTTACTATAATAGTCTAAATACAAAATTTTTTATGACCTAAAATCTGTGCGCCCCTTGTACGCTTGCGCCCCTGGGCAAGTGCCCATGTTGCCCAGTTATAGAATTGGGCCTGGTTAAATCTAATGCGATATTTTGCTACAAAGTAAAAAGGTTTGATTCTTCTACAATAGTTTTACATAAATGTCATCATCAAATATTGACTTGTACATAGCTGAAGGGTCATGCGACAAGATGGTTACATTTAAACCAACCTTTTGATTATAATTATATGAAAGAAATTTTTGGGGATCACTGGCAATTTTGCTTTATTTGTACATTTTCGATTTGTTTCTTTCCACTAGTTGGTGGTAATAACTTTTTATTATGATTAGGTTTACCTAAGTAAAAATAATCATGTTTTGCTTTTTTTCTAGGGATTTGTGTATTTTGATCATTATCAACATGTAGGTTTGGCCTATCTTTTTTCATTCTGGTTCATCATCTCAAAAATTCCAAATCAGTGCAAAAAATAAGAGGAGATCTTGTCTTTTGCTCCTTTTTCAATCCTTGGTCAGGATCAAGAGTAAACTCTGGATCATCATCAGAATCATACTTATTGTTATCTGAATCATTAACAGTGGATGTAGGCCTGGTATTTTTAATCTAAGTTATTTAATACTTACTCCGTCTTGTGACTTACTTTGTAACATAGGTTACGCGTTTCAGAACATATACGTTCCATCTTCAGACGCACTCCATAGGGGTCGATACAACAATAAAACATTAAAACACTACAAAACATACACATCACATACAATAAACAAGTAATATTCAAATGCGCGACAGGTGTACACCAACGGTTCAATAATGTTGATTTCATTACCCAAATAGATAATATAAAAATACTACTGTACCTAATTACAAGATAACTTCTTTTGACGTTGTCAACCTTTACACCAATGTTTCAGTGGATGAAACCATAGCCATATTACATAATATTCTAACAGAAACAAATATACTAGGATCTACAGCCATTGCCGAACTGATTATATTATTAGAAGTTTTACTTAACCTTTCGGGACGCGCGCTGTTGTACAAAGTACAACAGTAAGAGTATTTTGTTTTAAAGGGAGTAATTTTTTGTCTAGCCGTAGGCAACCGTGATGTATTCCTCATCCATATCTCCCCCTACCCCTCTCTCACCGGATGTCACTCTAATCAAGGTCAACCAGTTGTCTGTGAGAGTTGAAACAAGTCGCGTCATAGTTGTTGGACTTTGTACAACGCGCGCGTCCATGCGTAGTAGTTTTATTGAAACATTGTGTGTGTTTTTATTCTTTTAAACTTCTTAGTAACTGTGTACATTATGTCTGACGTACTTAATACGAGTGAAATTGATCGCGTACTTTGTGACAGTTCTGAGGATGACGATGATATTGATGGGTTTATTGATCAAAATGCAACAGATTATAGTGATGAACTTGTTGAAAATAATAATTCATCGGATAAAAGTGAAATCGAGGGTAGTGGAGAGAGTGATGTGGAACTTAGTGATGATGCTGATTTTGTTTTGGGTAAAGACGGTGCGACAATTTGGTGTACATCCGAAGTAGCACAGATTAGCAAGATCAAAAAACAAAACATCGTGAAAAAACTTCCTGGTCCAAAACAACGTGCCAGGCACGTAAGTAATGAATTTGAGGCTTTTTTATCAATGATAAGCCTTGAAATGATTGATGAAATTTTAGATTGTACTAATAAATATATAATTTCTATTACACACAAATTTGTTAGAGAACGATATTGCTTACAGTCAAACTGAACTGAAATTATGGCATTATTTGGGGTGTTGTATTTGATTGGTACAAGAAAGAGTGGTCTTGTATGATTTTGTATAATACACATTTTGAAATGTAGTGCTTTATATTTTAATACCTTTAAAACTACGGTTAGGTGTTAAAACCACTTGCTCACATATAATAATATACGAAACAAGCCAATTGCAGCAATATCGGTAAGTATCTAACAGGAAAATGTGCAAAATTGCCTGTTGTACAATGTACAACACGCGCGTCCTTGTGTTATACGAAATGGCGCGCGTTCCGGAAGGTTAAACAAAACTATTTTTCTTTTAATGGTAGATACTTTATCCAGAAAAATGAACTGGGCTCCCCACTTTTTGGACTATTAGCGGATAAATATTTGAACCATTATGAAAACAAATATATTTATTGTCTAATAAAAGTAAATTTCACGATCAAATAATTTATGTAATGATCAATAAAGATATGTTGATGACACATTCTTCATATTTAATGGATCCCTTCACCAGATATATAACCTTAAAACATTCATAAATAGCGTCAGTAAAACATTACAGTTCACCCTTGACACGCAGATAGAGAATAAACTCAACTTTTTAGATATATCAATAGAAAAACAAGCAATTAAATTTACAAAATTAGCAAAATATACAGGAAACCTATCACTACAGATATCACAAGACACTCTGATTCTCATCATCCCAACTCCCATAAAATGGCAGCTTATAATAGCTTTGTCCATAGACTGATAACAACACCAATGGAAGTGGACAATTTCCAAGAGGAATTAAAACCATCAAATGTATATAGCAAATAGATATATGGGGTCTATGGTCGACAGACTATTAAAGAAACAATTGCATTTAATCTGGAAAAAGGGTCTCATATAAAATAATTAGAATGAATAACCCCGAACAGTTTTTTTCTGAGATTGAATGTCTACGTTCTCAGTTGAAGCTATCCTATTACCTACTCTTATTAAAATATCATTAACACTATTTAATATATCTTCTCCTTCTTTTTCATTCTCGTTAACTATAAAATAAACTTTAATATTTCGAAAAATTTTAGTCCAATACTGTTTTTCTGGTACATTCCTCAAATCATTTACATCAGTGATTTATATTTTAAGTAAATGAGTACCCTCTGTTTCTCCAGGCGTTTTCATTATTTTTCTATTCTTTTCTGAATTTACCTGAACAAACTGTTTAATAATTACAGATTTTTTCTTACATTTAAATTTTTTAGAAGCAAATAATCGATTGAAATCATCATCTACATAATCATTATCATCATCATCATCATCATCATCTGCTGAACAATTTGATTCTTTACGTTATTGTTTATTATTTTTGGTTTTCAAACATGGTTTGGTACTAATATTATTTTGTTGAATTAAAGACATAATCATTTTAACTATAGTCTGAGTGGCTTCAAGAGTAAATATACTATTCATTAAATCGGTATTTTCAAAACGATCTTTAATCATCGTAATTAAATCATTGTAAGAAAACAATTGTTCTTTTACAAATGGCAATTTTAATTGTGAACATACAGATGTAACTGTCTCAAACCTTATATACTCAAATATTATTTTTAAACTACTGTAAACACTTAACACATCTACACCATCACCACTTTCTATCATAGTTTTTAAACCATTAATCATATATTCCCATGTATTAAATGAATTCATGCCCACAGAGTATATAGTCTGTAATAACCAAAAAATATTAAACCGTCTTTCACATGATTGTGTAGGTTTGCTAGGACCTGCTACTACTAGATTTTCGACAGATTCCATGTTCATTTTTACTAGAAAAAAAATTAAAGAAAATATTTTTGTTAATTTAAAAAAAGAGAGATAATATTCTTTGTAGGATACTTACCAACAATAATAGAAGAGTCCGTTAAAAGAGATGATCTGGTTGAGATTCCAGATCAAACATCTGTATTTATATGAAATATTACGTAATTAGTGAGATCAAAGGTTGTCCGATGTATGTAATTATGAAACAGTACCTTTTCAGAATCCATTTCAGAATTAAATGAAAAATTTTGACCCCAAAAATACCAATAAACATTCATAGGGGAAAATCTTTAACAAAACATTTTTGGAACCAAAGGAATGGTAATGTCAAATGAAGAGAATTAGCGATTTCGATTGCCCGGTAATTTATTTACCTTCTTTTAAATTTAGTAGTTTTTTGAGTTAACCATTTACAGAAAATTAACACATAACATTAGTTTGCTGTCAAAAGAAACAATTTTTTATGAAACAATTGATTATATATATATACTAGCTGACATACCCGTGCTTCGCTACGGAATACTACATTATCTATTTAATTCAATTAAAATCTTAATACAATACCTTTTGTATGTTTACTTTTTTTAATCTTTAAAGTGTATGGCTCTTAGCGTTACCCGAGAAACACCACAGGGAGGTGGCCATACGTCGTTTCTCATGTCAAGTCCGGGTCAGGGAGTTTTCAATATTAGGCAGATCCCCTAGCCTACTGCCGTAAACATTAAGTTGGGAGTTTTAATTATTAGGCAGGCCCCCTTGCCTACTGCCTTCAACATCAAGTTGGGGAGTTTTAATTATTAGACAGGTCCCCTTGCCTACTGCCGTCAACACCAAGTTGGGGAGTTTTAATTATTAGGCAGGTCCCCGTGCCTACTGCCGTCAACATCAAGTTGGGAGGTTTTAATTATTAGGCAGGTCCCCGTGCCTACTGCCATCAACGTAAAGTTGGGGAGTTTGAATTATTAGGCAGGTCCCCTAGCCTATTGCTGTCGACATCAAGTTGGAGAGTTTTAATTGTTAGGCAGGTCCCCGTGCCTACTGCCGTCAACGTAAAGTTGGGGAGTTTTAGTTATTAGGCAGGTCCCCGTGCCTACTGCCGTCAGATGGAAATGGTAAACATTATGATCTCATCCTGAATTTGATAACTGGCCTATTCACTGCAGCACTTCACGGTAAACTACATTGGAAGTTTCACCTTCCGGTTGCAAAATAAATAAATTTTCATGTGAGCTGACTCTGGAGCAGGCGACATACAATTGGCCGTGGGAGAAACAATCATTCCGCAAATCAACACCAGCTATCTTCAAAGTCTGACCTTGGGATTTACTGATTGTCATAGCAAAACATACTTTGACAGGAAATTGTAGACGTTTGAATTCAAAGTGGTAATCCGATGGAATCAAAGGGATTCGCGGAATGAAGACAGTTTCCCCCTGGCCTACACCAGTGATGATTGTGGCTTCGATCACATGCTTATGGAGAGTCTTAACTTGGAGTCTGGTGCCATTGCACAGTTTTGGAGGATTGATGTTTCGAATCAGCATGATAGGTACTCCCACCTTGAGGCGGAGGCTGTGAGGAGGAATCCCTGGTGGGTTTAGTGTGTGTATATTTATTTACTGCTTGCCTGTGACGTTTTGTACGATTAATATTGGAAAATCGCTTACGCCTTTTCTTCCCCCGTCTCTTGTTTGTTTTAGAACAATTTACGGAGGGGTGATCTGAGACAGTAGTATTAGATATAGTAAGGGAATTTACTGGAGACGGGGATGAGGAGTGTGGGAGATCAGTGGGTGAGAGGTTGGCAGGGTCCTGGATTTCCCCAAGATTAGCCTCCACATTCACATTGTCAGACGTCAGAGAGGAATCAGGATCTAAGGGAATAAGGACGTCAAAGTGGCCTGCTGTCAGTGGCCCAGTAAACCTTAGTCTTTTTATTCCCTCAACCGGCTGCCCGAAACTGGTTAACAGAGTTTGGTCTGTGTAAACCTGCAGCTCATAGGGGAATATTTCAGAGGCTGCTTTTATTTCACATGTTGTCCCAAAAGTTCCCGGTTTGCTCATATCAGCCATATATTCTGCCTTTGTTCTGTAAATGCCCCCCGTCCGATTTAAGGTGAATGGTTTAAATCGGCACCAATTGTTAGTAACGTGCTGTACAACACTGGTCCGAACTTGGAAACCTTGTGAATCAGTGCCGTATACGAAGTAAGCCAAAGGTGAGAATAAGCACTGACCATCAGGATTGATAGGCAATACATGGTGGGGAGTAGGCACCCCATCCACGTTGATGACTTCCATAGTGAGAAAGTAGAGATATATAAATAGAAAGACAATAGAGAGAAATATAAATATTATATGTATCAAGTAAAAGGGAAAACGGAATCAGTCTTGCCTAAAATGATCAAAATATATTGACGTATAGAACAGAACTGAAGTGAACAGAAGTGTGTAGAGGTTCAGGAAAAAACAAAGCAAGTAGCAAAGTCTGTAGCTAGACTGACTGGTAGGGGGCAATGTAGACCCCTTATCAGCTGATACCTGCAGCCTACTGATAAGGCCACTTGCAAACTGTGGCGTGCAGTCCTAGGCCTTGTCATGAGTGTTCACAATGATCAAAAACCGCTGTAGTTGTTCATCTAAATAACAGCCACCGAAAAAATGTATTAATAACAAATATATGCGTTTGACTGAAAATATTGTAATAGGGGTGTTAGCTACCCTTCGAGTAAAAGGTTTTCAAACCCTTTCTTAGTACGCCTCTAAGAACTTACCCGAAACCATGTACCGAATTTCAGAACTCTAGATTTCGTGTTTAAATACAGTGAGAATAATACATGTTTGCCGAATTTCACGTTTGTACGCTTCATAGTTTACAAAAAATAATGTATTTTACTTTTCGCGGTTTTTTCGCGATTTCCGCGGTTAGACCTGGATTTTTTCTAAAAACGTTTCTTAGCGAGGACCTAGACGCCAGGAGGAACATGTTTGCCTAATTTCACGTTTGTACGCTTCATGGTTTACAACAAATTATGTATTTTACTTTTCGCGGTTTTTCGCGATTTACGCGGTTAGACCTGGATTTTTTTTAAAAACGTTTCTTAGCGAGGACCTAGACGCCAGGAGGAACATGTTTGCCTAATTTCACGTTTGTACGCTTCATGGTTTACAACAAATTATGTATTTTACTTTTCGCGGTTTTTCGCGATTTACGCGGTTAGACATGGATTTTTTTTTAAAAACGTTTCTTAGCGAGCACCTAGACACCAGGATGAACATGTTTGCCGAATTTCACGTTTGTACGCTTCATAGTTTACAAAAAATAATGTATTTTACTTTTCGCGGTTTTTTCGCGATTTCCGCGGTTATACATTGAATTTTTCAAAACCGGTTCTTAGTGCGCGTCTAGGACCTATGAGGAAGCTGTGTACCAAGTTTCATTGTAATCCGTTCAGTGGTTCCTGAGATTTCGTGATCAGTGAGTCAGTCAGTCAGTCAGTCAGTCAGTCAGTGAGTGGGTTTTGGCTTTTATTATTATAGATATATATATATATATATATATATATATATATATATATATATATATATATATATATTAAGCCCTTAAACAAGAAAAATTATATAACATTAGTCAAATCCCCCTCATACATTATAATTACAAAATATTTTGATGAACACAGATAATAAAAACAATGTGTTTATAGTTCTTATGTTAGAAAAGATTCTAAGTTTAAATTATTAGAAAATAAAAAAAAAGATTAAATTAATTAATTACATATATATATACAGGGTGTCCAGTAATTACTGGATCAAACTTCACCAGGTGATTCTTCAAGTCAAAATAAACAAGAAATTTCTAATAAAGCATAGTCCTATCTCGCTTAGTTTTCCGTCTGTCTGTCTGTCACTGTGTTTTACTAAAAAATTGTTATCTTCGAAGTCGATTAAGGTATAAACTTAAAACTTTACATACCTGTTAGTATAACAAAGGCCAATATTTAAAAAAAGTTTTGAAAAATTATCACTTCCGGTTTCAAAATGGCGGCCATACTATGTTTTCTAGGCCTAATAACTCAAAAACCTTAAACTTTAGAGTAAATACACACGTGTAATAAAAAATGGCCAAAGGTTTTATAAAGATTTTAAGACTAAGTTTGTTGTGCAACGATAAATAATAACGGAGAAATCAAAGTTTTCTTGAACACACTCCTTTATTTACATTTAACACACTAATACAGTTAATATTGATCATGTCACCATCATAATCAGCTGATTATTATTCAATCAGCTGATTATTGTTTAACGAGATATAACCTATGGAATAACCATTGTTGCAGTCTTCATGTAAACTTCAGTTCTTGTTTACATTTCATCTATGATGGAGAATTTTTCAAATGCTGAGTGTGCTGATATCCATTTTGTGTACGGATTGGCCAATGGTAATGCTAGATTAGCCTCTAGATTGTATGCTAACCGCTTCCCACATAGAAGACACCCTAACTACAAATGTTTTATATCAATTCATAATCGACTCAGGGAAAACGGAAAGTTTCAAAAGGACATGAGTGCTGCAGGTAGGCCTAGAACAGTTTGTTTAGTAGATTTTGAAGAAGACATATTGCACCAAGTCGAAGAAAATCCATCTATTAGTACGAGAGCGATTGCAAATAATATGAACGCATCAAAGTCTACAGTATGGAATGTATTGCACAGAAATCTTCTACATCCTTTTAAATTGCAGAAAGTGCAAGCTTTAAAAGCTGAGGATTATCCCAAAAGAGTGGAATGTGCTCGTTGGTTTTTACGGCAAGACATAGAATCACCCAATTTTATAAAAAATGTCCTATTTACAGACGAATCAAGCTTTACTCGTGAGGGGATATTTAATTTAAGGAATAATCATGTGTGGGCTCAATTGAATCCTAATGCTATTGTACAACGTGGGCATCAAGTCAGATTTTCAATTAATGTGTGGATTGGAATTCTAAACGATACGCTTCTTGGACCTTACATTCTACCTAACAGGCTAAATGCTCAGTCATACATTGTGTTTCTTAGAGATGTTTTACCCGATCTTCTACAAGATGTGCCTCTTCAACAGAGACTAGACCTATGGTTCCAGCACGATGGAGCACCGGCACATTTTGCCAATGACGTTCGCGAGCATTTAAATTTAGTGTTCAGAGAAAAATGGATTGGACGAGGCGGCCCTATCCCGTGGCCTCCTCGATCTCCAGATCTAACTCCTGTTGATTTTTCTATTTGGGGACAAATGAAGCAGCTGGTATATTCAACTCCTGTTGTAGACGAAATGGACCTTGTTTCTCGAATTGTTGAGGCAGGAGCTCAGATTCAGGAGAAAAATACTTTCCAAGATATCCGACGATCGAGTATGCGACGCTTCAGACTCTGCAACGAAGAAGGAGGTCGCCATTTTGAACATCTGCTGTGATACTTTGTTTCGAAGCATTCAATAATCATTAAAATCTGTATTGTCATTGTTGTCTCTTAAATCTGTATTTTCACTTCTTTTCATGCACTTTTTACCAACACAAAGTTTGTAAATAACGCAATTTGTAGGTTAAGATAATTGAATTGTTTTTAGTGAAAATACTGAAATTGACAGTAAAAGATGCTTATCCAGGCGTAAAAAGTAGTAATTGCACTGATTCCTTTGTAAAATCGTCAATATTAACTGTATTAGTGTGTTAAATGTAAATAAAGGAGTGTGTTCAAGAAAACTTTGATTTCTCCGTTATTATTTATCGTAGCACAACAAACTTAGTCTTAAAATCTTTATAAAACCTTTGGCCATTTTTTATTACACGTGTGTATTTACTCTAAAGTTTAAGGTTTTTGAGTTATTAGGCCTAGAAAACATAGTATGGCCGCCATTTTGAAACCGGAAGTGATAATTTTTCAAAACTTTTTTTAAATATTGGCCTTTGTTATACTAACAGGTATGTAAAGTTTTAAGTTTATACCTTAATCGACTTCGAAGATAACAATTTTTTAGTAAAACACAGTGACAGACAGACAGACGGAAAACTAAGCGAGATAGGACTATGCTTTATTAGAAATTTCTTGTTTATTTTGACTTGAAGAACCACCTGGTGAAGTTTGATCCCGTAATTACTGGACATCCTGTATATATATATATATATATATATTTCTAAGTTGGCCAACTATAGTAAAGATTTATTAAATATATATTAAAAAAAAAGAAATTGTTAATTAGTTATTGACGTCAATATAAATTTAGTAACCCATTTGGGGTCGTGAGGTCCGAAAATGCATGCTTATCCCATCCAAGTAGAATTTATTTTTAGTTTTGGTTTTGGATTTTAATAAAAATATAATTGTTTTTTTAAAAAAAAAAAAAGATTAATTAAACCATCATTTGAACAAAATTTACTACAAGTCCTCAGTTAGACGAAATACATAATTAAAGTTCAAGTTTTTGTTTTTTCACTTTTGCATTATTGGACAAGCTGAAATGTCCTTCCTTTTTGTCTGGACTTGAAGTTATAGCATGAAATCAAGCTGTAATTCTAATTCCTGCTTGAACCAGCACACAAGCTGTAGGAATATACATGTGAAATTAGTAAATGAACAGAGATCTTTTACAAGTTTAAACACTTCTGTTCTAGTTTTATAAGTAAAATATTTCTCTGTAACTAAGCTCTGAATACTCCTATTTCTTTAAAAATAACATGTTATATCTGTTAAATTAGCCAATAAATGAATTCACTTTACAATAACTAAAAATGAAAGGAATTGCTATTTGTTTTAAAAAGCACTGTTTGAATTTATACTTTTATGATTTACAAACAAATTAAAATTTAGTAGTAATCAAATTTAATGATTTTCGATCGATGATTTGACTTTATGATAACTAGAAATAAAAAGAATTATTGTTCGTTTTTTTCTTTCAAAAGGTTATTTAATTTTATACTCTTAAATTTTACTGACAAGCTAAAGTTTAATTATAATTGAAAACAGATTTTAAAATTTTACATTTATAAATAGAACACATATTTTAACATAGTTAACTCAATGAAATTAAAACAGTAACTTTTCTTTACCTGGTTCAATGTGTTAAATTTACAAGCTTTGAAGACGAGCCATGAAGACGTGCAAATGACATTTTTAGAAAATTTAGAAGAGAAGACTGCTCACATTTTATAGAAACAACAAAAAGACACTTCCTACACTTTTTTATTTCGTGGATACATGACCATGAAAACTGTGAAGTCAAAAAGGTAATTTTGAGAAAACTTTTAAGGCCTGGCCATGTCTACCAAAACCAGATATGAAGTGCCGTTATCTTTATAAGTACAGGTTGAGGTCCCCTCCCAATTCACCTGAGGCTGTCTTTCAGAGTTGCACGCTTGGGTGCAGCACCTCCTGAACGTGCTTCAAGGATTAAAACTACAAATGTTGGTGCAGATAGAAATAAAAATACGTACGTCGGTACAGTTCTCCCCCCTCCGAAAAACGGAGTCCAGTTGGGGTGGAGTCCAGAGGCGGCCAGAGGGGCCTGCCACAAAATTTACCTAAACTAGGGCACCTGATGGAACAACGTTTCATAGTACTTTATTGACCTCTAGGGTGTAGCCTCTCTCGGCAGTTAATTTGAAATTTCTAAAACGTCAGCTCTCCCCATTAATCGAAAGAATCGGTGTAGCACCCAGGAGAGAAAGAGCTTGATGTAAAAATTTTGGCAACATCGCTGTGCCTGACCTGGTATTGTATATCTAAGGTACATTTAAGGTTTATTATTTTTTTTTTTTTATTAACTTGGGACATGGGAGGAAGAGTAACACCTCGGAAAATTTAAGGAGGTGGAGTTTACTCTAGGGGTAATAAGTGGAGGAATAGTGCATTGCACAGTAATAGGTCTCTGGATGAACCCAGAGAAGTATTTGCCTTTATCAAGAAATCAAGCTCCAGGAGGTGATCAGTCCCCTGAACCGATTTCCTGAAACAGCAGGTCAAATCATGCACAGCGTCATTACTTAAACTATTCACAGCTCTTGACAACTTCCGAGATAAACAAAATTTAGAAAGAAAAAAAATTAATTCGAAATAAAGAAATAAGAAGCAGTATGAAACGTTGAAAACATTTTAATTTGTTCTGCTGTTCAAAGCAGGACATAAAAGTTTGTTATGACTTAAGGTCTTATATATTATGTAAGGGTGTGCTCCTAAAAAAAAAATAAATAAATAAAAAAAAGTAAAGTTAAAAAAAATTTCATCAAGATCCATTTAATACAAATGCAATATAATGTTATAATCGAGTAAAAAAACCAATGGAGATAACAAAGAAAAACGTAAAGTGTACATTTATATTACATCGGAAAAAACAACGCAGATCTAAAGCTATGAACGATTCAAAATTCAATAAAGGCATACACTATTAAAACAAATACTAATAAAAATCCAGTGAAAATGCATAAAGTAATAATTACCATAAATAAAACCCAAAAGTAAACAATTGATAACAATTCTGATCGGCATGGACGTACGCAAAAAAAAAAACATAATCAGAATCATGATAACAGGCAACGTATAATAAAGTAAAACAAAATACAAATAAGTTTTAAATGTTACTTTACAATAACAGTTTCTATGTTATTGATCTGACTACTATTACATTAAAAACGTCTGATTATTACAATATAAAATACGTGATAAAGGTGTTGCGTGAGTTTTGAGAAGTGTTATTATTCCGGAGGACCAAATGTTGAAGCGTGAATTTTGTCAGATTAAAAAAGAGAATTATGTATTACAAAGACTAAACATAATAATAAGGAAATCTGTGTGCTAAAGATTTGAGTAACATAAATTGTCCGTTACCTTGTCTGAAGAGATGTCCAAGCGTCTTCCTGGTGATCAGCGTCCTCAGTGCACTGGGTCTCACTAGTGATGCTACAGGTAATGGTAAATGTTACTCTTAAACACACAGATTACTTGACACATTTATTGAATAGCACAAAAGCGTAACGTAGGCACGAAGTGTACAAACGGAGTTGTAGCAAAAAACTAAATATAGCGAATTATACGTCGACTGATGCGAACGTATAATTAATTAAATGTGCTGAATAGCACGAGAAGCGTTGCGAAAACTTAGCTTCGACTGATGCAATGGTAATTAGAGTAACGTGGGCACGCGAACTGTACGCACGGAGTTGTAGAAGACAAAACTAACTAGCGAATTATACGTCGGCTGATACGAACGTATAATTAATTAAATGTGCTGAATAGCACGAGAAGCGTTGCGAAAACCTAGCTTCGACTGATGCAAAGGTAATTGTAATTAGCGTAACGTGGGAACGCGAACTGTACGCACGGAGTTGTAGAAGACATACTAACTAGGGACCACGAGGGTAGGTAACGCTTCGCGTCCATGATCACATGATTTTCGTCCACCAATCAGAAATATTGCAAATGATGTCATTAGACCTTGGACTTGATTGCAAGGCAAAACACCCCTTGAATCAGAGAATGGACTATTCCGAAGTGGCGTGTTGTACTAGAAAGGGAAAATCTATGTAAACTGAAAAATGAAGCATGAGTACTGAACAAAAGGACTCGTTTTAATTATTTTCTAGTTTTTAAACTCATAAAAACCTGTTAGAGTTGTCACAATTGTACCGTGTTTGGACTCATTTTGCGAGAAATAATATTTAGAGTTCAGTAATTAGAGTAAAAATTAGGTAAAGTTAAAATGAAGGAAAATTTGATTTTGTAGCACAAGGGCTAGTTTGTTGAACCATTAGCAGCAGGTAGGCCGAGCCGCGCGTGTGAGTGTGTCTGCATGTTGGGGAGCAAGGGTCGCCCTAATCCTTCAGAGTGCACGGCTGTTTGGACAAACTATAAACTATATTAGTCTCTCACGAAGACTAAAAAATACGCTTTAAGTGGTTTCAATAATATCAAGTATAGCACTTTCAATTTTTAGTCATACCTCTTAGTGAGTAATTGCTAATAATAATTATTATTCAATTTACGTTTTCGAGTAATAGTTTTAGTTTATTTGTATTTTTATAGCCAATCACTTTACGAATTCAATGATCTTATTCTTGAATGTTATACTAGCTGTTAGAGATCGTGCGTTTCTTCGTGAAGCCTGGGTATGAGGGGCTGTAGTGGCAGTGGGGAGCCGAGCGCGGGAGGGGAGGTTGCCGTCCCGTTCAGCTACAAGTCTGACTAAAGACATTTCTCGGTATTTGTTCTCTCGAGTTGTACGATCATATTAATGTAGGTTAATAAAGGGTTCCATAACAGAAATGAATATTTTCAATAATTATCTAATTTTTTACTTCGTTAAGTGAAATATGATATGTTTATCAACGGCTGATAGCATATTTTATAAGAATCTCTATATTAAAATATAGAGTATTTTTAATACTCTAAAAATTACTCTCTAATGAGCTAACGATTTTTCGTGGGCACAAACAAGCACAACTACTTCATTACTATTGGCTCTTAATATCAAATACTATATTATCTATTAAAACGTAAAAGCGTTTAAAATAACTTGAAAACCTACAGATTTATTTATTTTTTTTAACAATAGATAAACATGATTAAATTGTATTTAACACCTGCTTTCATAATCCCAAACTGTATACTTAAAAAAAAAATATTGTAAACTACAATATTTTGCAACAAATTCACTAAACGAGCAAGCATAATGTTTTTAGAAACGAGATGATTCTCGGATGTGGTGATAGTGCAGACTGACATTAATTTACCCCCACCCATGAATAACCGGTTATAAATAACTTTCTCCAACCAACCTCAGGCTTTACGAAGAAACGCACGAGCTCTACCCGTGACTTCTATTCAAGGGTCGTATTGAGTAACTAAAGCACAAACTTTTGATACAAAAAAGAATGATACCGGTAATGGTATGACGTTTGCAATCTTCCTTGCTGGTGAGCGACGCTAGTGAAACCTGGCGTGGCATCGATGAACCACCACGATCCACATACTCTGTAAACTGTAATTGCAGAGGTATTTTTAAACGACAAAATAAAATACTTCTAGTGAATATATCTGAAATATTAGACAGCAATTATAACGTCACAATACTTATGTTGATGTATGTTTAAGTTAAAAATATACTTATTTTAAGATCGAATTTTTACAACGGAAATAGTTTTGCTTGAAAAACATTGAAGTCTTATGGAGAAATAGATGTTGTATTTCTTAAAATAAAAATAGAAAACAAAACTTTTCGTAAACAAATTCATATAGGCTGATACGTATGCTAGTAACAAATTATTTGGCCGTTACGATTTTTTACTGAACGTGCTGGTTCTTGGTGAGGAAAACATAAACTATACCCGCACCATGTTAAACTGGGGATATGAGCCGTGAGCGCTTGGGTTGACTCCAGCCGCCTCTTAAGTTAAAGTACAAGGATCTTGAGTCCTCATACCCCAATAATCTAATCTAATGTAAAAAGAGAGATTAAGGGGTAAAACCGGCCCTGGACACCATAACCATTGACCTATTATACAACTAAGCCTCTTATTTCTAGCCCAGGAGATTAGTCCCCTTCATCCCTTCACAAGTTATAGTAGTCCACTCAGTAGTCCAATCGTGAGAGTTCACTAGGAATTTGATGCCAAAAACCCTATACAGTACCTCTTATTTGCAAAAAATACCAGGGTAGACAAATCATAACTCAATAAAATATCATGTTTATGCTTGAACAAGCAGTACCTGACACAGGATGGGATAGTTTTAAAGAGATATTCTATACTTGAATTAATTCTATTTGGCTTACAGATTCTATGTATTATCAATTTATTTACTTATGTATAAGGCCGGCCAATTGCCTTTATTTAGTTCATCATATCTATATGACTCAAGAAAATAAACAAATCTAACTTCATCTAGTTATTACCCAATACCTACCACAAGATTATAAGTTGGAGTCAACTACTAAAGAGTTGGGAATTGTTCTCGGTTGTAATGATTACAATAATTACAGTCACAATATTTGTATTTAAGTTTAAAAAATATAAATGTATAATTTGTTATATATGTGATTACATATTAATGAAAAAAAAAATTACAAAAGAATTTAATTATACTCTGTGTCCTTATATAACGAAAAACAAATACATACTAAACCATCTTTACTTAAATACATAATTAAACCAAAGTTGTTGTTGTTTCATAAACGTAACAATCTTGTATAACCTCATATTGTAAAGATGTCTTACTTTAAATTACAGAGAAGCCAAAATTATAAAATTGTTATACAATAAAGTACAAAAATAAAATCAGATATATTGGAAGTAAAATTAAAAATGCTATCCTATTAATAGCTAGAGCTAGTTCCTGCCATTCTCTTTCACCTTTGATTTTTGAATTTTGATTAAAACCTTCTTCGCTTCTATCTTCTTCAAATTCAGAATAAATCTTTACATCTGTGATCAAAATAAGTTGAAATGTTCTGTTAGTGCGTAGTAAGTTTAGAAGTGTTGAAAGCAAAGTAGGTTTAGTATTCCAAAAATGCATTGAACGTGTCAGCATAGTCAGTATCATTAATATTATTGTTAGGATAAGGCTTCCTCCATAGAATACAACTGCAATAAGAAATCAAAAGAAGTTGGTTTCAATTTATTGTTAAATATGTAACAAATTGTTATTAAGCTTGCTGAAGGAACATAATTTGAATGATTCTCTTCCTTAACAATATTTATGTCTACTTCTTAATTTTTAGAAAAAGAAATGCTATCATTCTTTCTGAAATTCAAAACTTTAAAAAATGTTATAATTCAATCATGCCAAATATGTTTGAAAATAATAACATATTAAACGATCCAAAAACGTTGTTACCCATCCTAAAAACCAACCAAAACTAATCTTCACAAAAAATGTAAGTTCAATAGTTGTCCTTATGAAGGTAAAATGAAACATGAATGATATCTTTGAAAAAATATTGATATGTATATAGGATTTCAACTTGTGCTGTAAACATGCCCTCATTATAAATTAGATTTGATTAAAATTGAGCTATTAATAATGGTGGTCAAACATAATTTTGTTTTTTGCCAACTATTTTGAAAAAGTAATAATGTTTTTTTTTTTTTTTTTTTTTTTTTTTTTTTTTTTTTTTCACAGTTTGTGTCATTAATCTTCACATATCACTAAAACTTAAACGACATCGGTAGTTTCTGATTTTGAAAAATAGAAAAAAAAATTTGTAATACTTCAGTCCATGTATTTCCACAAGTAAAACTTATGATGTGTGATCTTTTACCGTACAAACATGAAGGTTTATTCCAATTTGAGCAATAGTTGCTAAGGCTCTTCAGTAAATTCAAATCATGTCTATAATCTGGTATTCCTTCTTTTCTTTTCATAAATATGTAGCCAGTGGCTGACAATAATTTGTTCTAGAAACCACTTGATAATATATTGCAGCTGTTGATGTTACTGTAAGAAAATTACTTTCCTTCCTTTACCCCACGTCAGGTAATCACTTTCATTGATCCCTAAGAATCTTGGTTATGTTTTTTTTGGTTCTCTCCTACAATTCATTAGTATTTAAGATGTGCACATTTGAATGTAATTGTTCTTATTTTAATCCCAGTATCCTCTCTATCATTTATGGTTCGAAATAAAAATGTAGTGTTAAAGCTCTGTAAATTTTGTTTATTTCGACAAAAAACATTCAGATCAACCACCATTCATACACATTGTTCAAAAATCAAAGTTGAATTTTTGTGTTAGATAATAGAATCGAGAAACATACCGTAAGGAAGAAATGATTGGAACACAGAGAAATTGAGCACAACATTCACTCATAAAAAGATGAGCAAGAGTGAAAGTTTTGTATTTGAACCTTCTGTAGTGGTTAAAATCATAATTATGATTGACATGTTGATATTACGTTATAACTTGAATCTTAGATTCAAATTTGAAGTAGAATCAGACTAAACTTACATTCTAAAAACAACTTACCAATTCTAGGTGTTGTGGCCCCATTTGAAGGTATTTTATAAGCAAGATACTGTAAATACAATGACTGGAGTAAAACCAATACACATATAATTGGTATTCTTTGAGAAGTCAATGGATTAAACCATAATACAGACAAAGAGATGACCATCATTACTAAACAAAGAAGCAATAAAATCTCATATTCCTCTAAAATAATTAAAGGTTTTATTATTTAATTATAAATAAATAATTTTTAAATCATAATATGTTACTTAATATCGTATAATAAACACTTACTTGTTCATTACACGTTTCCGAATATTATTATTCCATCATCAGGTGTTTGCTTGTGGGTCCATTAAGATAAAAACACACAAATACAACATAAACACATGCACACAAAAACATATAAAATAAAAATAAAGGAGCTCAAATATAAGAATAAAACCAAGTGTGCACACTATCGTGTATATAGTAAACTAAATATACAAGAGAACACGTAGTGTGTGTTATCGTGTGTTTATTAACTAAAGAGAATGGATATCGAACTATGTAAAACCTCTAATATTGGCATTTCTTATCTAATTCCATTACTGTATCATAGACCAGATTGGTTGGTTGGACTATAAGATACAAGATAAGATATACGATGGACTAATTTTCTGCGCTTTATATATTTCATGTTCCTCAAGTGCATACATTTTTTTACTTTTGTCACATCATATATGTATCGGTTAGAAATTATTAATGAAACTGGAACATGAATGGTTTTGGTACAAAATATGTCGTGCATAATTCAATTTATTGTATAGCACATGGAAGATGTTCTTTATACCTTTTTGACTTCCAGTTTGACCCATATAAAAACATTCACATTAGCTACATTTAATTTTGTATATACCTGATTTTAGTTCTATGGAAGTTGTATTTCTGAAACATGTAATGAATAAGTAAGTGTTTATTATTACATAGATATTAAGTCACATAGATAGATATTATTGAATTATATAACTTATAAATTTAACAAAAGAAAGTATATAAATAGGCCTGCTGTCTTACCTTATGTTAGAACTAGAAGTTGGTGTACTTCTCAAAAGAAAACACTAAGCATTACAACAATTACTATTAGCTATTAGTTATGTACAGTATATAAATTACATAAAAGAACACAAATTAAAACTAAAAGAGAGAAGTTAAATCAATCAACACAATCACAAATCACTTCAAGTGCTGTACAGTTAATCAGCACTACAATGCTAATGAATCAAAACTCCACTGACTTCAATCAACAAAATGACATTACTATTCATTATTCATTGACAGTTTTCAGTGCAAGACAATTAGATAAGACAGAAGAAAGGAAAACTCTAAAAATAGCCAGGAAAAGATCTGAGGAAGAGGGAGGATGGAGGGGTAGCCGAATAGCTAAGGGAAGGAGAAAGAGTGCTCTTTCTCTTTCAGTGCTCACTTGCACGCACATTATCAAAGTTTATTTTGTGAATCCAGGTTTATCCAGGTTTCATGTCTGGATAAGCCACATTTTCACATACTCTCTTTTCCATCCACCGCAACCGCACCGCTGCTTCATTTCATGAAGTATCAAGTACTTTGAATGAACTTCCATTTCATGGTTGGAATTGGTTGGTTTTACGTCTGTTAAATTTTATTTTTTACAGTAAACAAATATTCTTCAAAATCTAACTACTAATTTCATAATGTTTCTAAAATAAATTGTAATAGTGTACATTTTCAGTTTGGTGATCTTAAATTGAATGGGGTATACGTTTAACTCTATGCAACAAAAGAAAATTGCAACGTTAACAATTTGAACATAAAGGACCAACCGAGACAAGTCAGTCAGAGCTTGACATTCAGAGAGAGAGAGAGCACGCTCAGAAAATAAGTATGTTTGCCGAGAAAATGTGGAGACGTCGAAAGAAAGTGTTTTTCTAAGGAACTAAAATTCGTTTTAAAAGTACTATTATGTAATAAAGTGAGTTAATTTCAGTTGGCAAGAAATAAACTTTTGAAAGTAAAAAGACGTGATTGTATAACATGGTGCAATAGACAAAGTACTACGTAAGCAAGAAAACATGTATAAAAAAGAACAAGTAACTGTGTTTAAAGAAAAACTAAATAATTTGAACTAACAACAAAGTAAACAATTGTGACTGTCATAAAAGTGAAAAAGAAATCTAAAAAAGTTATTTATAGAACGAGAGACGAGATTTCGGTAAAACGACGCCATGTGTCTTCAACCCGGAAAAGAAGTTGATTTAATTAAAAGTTTTATGTAAAACATTCAATTTAACTTTTGTGAGTGAATGTATATCTAGTATAACATGCTTAAAGTATTTTATATAGAAAATCAAAAATATAATTAATTGAAACTTGTAATTTATTGTTGAAAGTTGAATATTATATTTATAGAATCGTCACATTTTTTTTAAAAGAGAGATAATATGTTATTGGAATATAATTATTGAAATCTTTTAGTATTAAATGATTTTCTTTGTTTAACATTTTGAATTTGATGTTTTACACTTAAAAAATAATACAAGTTTTATAAAAGTAATTATGTAAAGTAAATAAATATTAGCTTCTTAAT
This sequence comes from Aphrophora alni, assembly GCA_963513935.1. Taxonomy (NCBI): domain Eukaryota; kingdom Metazoa; phylum Arthropoda; class Insecta; order Hemiptera; family Aphrophoridae; genus Aphrophora; species Aphrophora alni. Next base: position 58,822,795 of record OY740770.1, on the reverse strand, counting down.
ACTTAGAAATTTCAATTTAAAAGTAGGTTACAACCATAATTAAAAAATAATAACAAATAAAATTTTAATGAACATAATTTTTGATTAATTTAGTATGTATTATTTATCCCAGGACAAAATGTTATAATTTTGCAATCCAAATGCAGCATCTACAAAATATGATTAATTAAAGTAACAATTTTCTCTTTTAACAGACATTTTCAATACACTTACACTCCTGGTTTTGGAATTGTTTAGTATTCTCTTGTCACCACTGTAATGTGATCCCTTAATCTGTGACCCGAGAGAGGGCACAGTCACTCTGAGTTTTTTTCATGATGTAGCCTAAGGTCAGACAAAGGTGGTGTTGCCAGAATAGATTCAATAGAGTCTAGTCCACATTGGTGAGCAAGATGGCTGTCCATTAACTCTCTTCTACAATTAACTTTATAACTTTAATAATTAAAATATTAGGCTAATTTTCCATCATGTCGTGGCTTTCCTTAACTTTATGGAAATGCTGTATCATTAGTCCAACGACTGGTGTGCGGAAATTTCTCTGTTGTTGCTTTTATGGCAAAATAGGCTTAACTACTGAACATTAGTATTAACTTTGTCTAGTGTATTTCATAAGTATTTGGTTAATTAATTATTTAAAATTGTTTCTTAATGTACTGGTTGTTTGGACTGGGTTATTAATAGATTATAACAATGGGTAGATTATTATAATTTAAGTATTGAGTAATCTATGAACCTTGTCTAAAAAAGCCATGCTTCTGGCTAAAATACGCTTGGGAATATTCATGTTTTCTACAACTACAGTTACTAGCAGATATAGCTTACTTTTGTCCTCCAGTTTCTTAATTAGCCCCAGAGCTCTTTTTCCCAAATTGGCCATTTTATAAAAATAAAATTGTTTACCTTTGACTGATGTATTTGACAGTGTTTGTACATTGGTGCTGTCAATTTTAGGCTGTCGACTTCATGTCATGTGAAGAATTTTTTCTTTCTCCAAATTAACTTTTTTCCAATAGACATATATTTTTTGTTAGCTTAAGTTATTCAGTTAATTATTCTTTTATGGTCTGTGTTTCTTAGATTTTTTTTTTTTTTTTGCCAATAATCTATTAACATATTATTCACTATTAATAAGCTAAGTTAGGAAGACAATTGTCGTTGGTGTAATCAAGTAGTTTAGTTAGCTTACCACATTTGGGACAACATAAGTATTAATTCAAATATGTTTATAGTAATTTATCTAGTTATATATGAACTATATTTTGCTTGTAACTATTGAAAAATATGACCTGAAGGGTAAACTACTTTATTCATTAACAAGCTCCAAGAGTTGTGCAATAATTGTAATAATATAAAAACTGAGGGTTTTTATTAAAGTTATTTAAAGTATTTATGGGCGCCAGATGAATTAACATCAATTTTGAAAAAAAGGTGACTCTAAATATTTATGATCTTGGGAGTGAGTTCTTTCAAAAAGTGTACTTTCAGTGATTTTTGTCTTTTGAAATGAGAACATTTGCTTCTGAAATTTTAACATGAGTTTATTAAAAAACAAGATTATTTCATGAAGTATATCATCAATAATACATCAAATAAATTTATTATAGCTAACATCCTATCAATTATTAGTATATTTATTTAATCTTTGAAGTAGGTGTATATTTAGTTAAAGAACTTGAATTTAAATTATGTTGCAACAAAAATTATTTATTAAACAAAAAAAAAAAAAAGAAGAAGAAGAACAGATCGAAATATCTGTTATTTAACTATTAATTTACTTTTATTTGAATGTAAAAATTAAATCAATCAACATTTATTGGTTTGATTTTATATAAAATTCTTTATCTTAAATATCAATTTATATAAAAAAATGAAATTATCTTTAAAAAACATGAGACAAATTATATTTCATATTATACATGAATCAAATTATTTGTGTTTTATAACACATTTTTACCAGTCCGTAGGTACAATACAACTTGATGAGCACGTGCTTCTAACTGCGTAGAGTTGCTTAGCAGTTCTTTGAAAACTATGCATATCAGATCCATTTCCATCGCTCAAACTAAAGTTCATATTAAGATTGTCCAACAACATCATTAGTTTTTTTTTTGCACTTAATACTGTCCATCATTCAACCGATCGACACGAGATACCGCTATTGTCTTTTTACATAACACGTTACTCGTCATAAAAGTCTTTATCCGTTTTTTAATACTTTTTATCTTAAAAAACACTCCACTATACTGTTCAAAACTACTGTCATTGAATTAGTTTGGTGCAGATTACATCTGACAACATTAAACCCTTGTCTAGCACTTTTGTTAACTCTTGAATCACATTTTTAAATATGACTTTACAAAACACAACCATTACCTCCAAACTCTGCTCTAAGACTCATTTTAATACATCTTACTCCACTAACTGCTGCCTTAAGACTGAGGAAATCACATGGTGGTTTTCCAATATCCGGTCTCAGGACATCTCCCAAATATCACTGTGTAAGCGATATCTTTCTCGTCCAGTTCCAAAACTCTGATCTAGTCCTTTATTCTACTACCACGCAATTCTTAAATTGTCCGAATCTCTCAATTTCACTACACACACAATTTATTAAATTTCTAATAACTAAATTACTTAAAAATCTTTACATCATTATTTATTTGTGTTTGGAAATCTATTTTATTATGAATTTACTCTGTTTAACATTGAAAATCATTAGTCACGTTTTTGACTCATGTTACACCCAATACGATTACCCGCTATTTTAAATATTTAATTCAAATTAACCTTTTTCCGGTATTACATGCTTGAGTGATGATTTGTTTGTTGATTTCCTTTTTAGGATTTTTGATGGTAACAGGTTTATTACTTTTAGTATTTTAGTGCATAAACTAATTTAACCTCTCGACTTTGTTCATATTTCATTCTTGGAATTTAATATTTATTTAATATTTCTCTCAGTGGCGTATTGTGAATTGAAGATGCAGTTTATATCTTTCCGTTTTTAGTCCTAGCTAGACTACAGTTTATAATATTTACTATATTAATATTACACATATTTATTGGAATTTATAAATCAAAATAATGTATAAATCAATTAAGTACATTGAATTTCTGACTTGTACATTCTCCATTCGAACACACTCTTTCTGTGTAAATTGAAGAGTTACGTTTTCAAATGTTTCTTCCGACCACTTTTTCATATCCAGAAGAATTATTTTTTTCAATAGATAAAATTGCAAGTTGCTCAGTTGAACCATGTGTGGGTCTAAGATAAATAAGTCGTAATCCTCTTCAAAGCAGATAAGATTCCTTTATACAGTTGCAGTTGTAGAAGGAAATGTTAAAATTAATTATGCAATTTTGTATACTTCACCAAAAACTATATCCAAATTAATTAGCTCCATGTGATTTGTAATGTCTTAACAGATTCTTCTTTATGTTCATTCTGAGTGTAAAGCATATTAAGTTTGATTAAGGCAAACTCTACCTTAAAAGTATGAAACAAATGGTTCTTTAAGTTCTGCTATTAAACTATGTGAACATTTGTTTGTAAATTTACTAAAATTGACGAAGTCTAATAATGATATGAATTAATTTAATAATAATACAAATAACTTACCAAAGCCAGGTATAACGTAACTGGATATAAGAACTGCTGCATGTCGTTTGATACTTAGAAAGACTTTGATATCTACACGAAACAATTCAGTACCATTATAAGTTCCATAGTCTGTTTTAAATCTTTCAGCTCTGTTGTCAATTATTTCCCATTCACGGCTAGGAATGTAATCTTCCATAAAGAGGCCCTGCAAAATTACATATATACATAAAAACAAAACAAAAATTAATGAAAAAACCACACGTCTAATTTGGGATATGTAACAAATTTCCAAATTATGGATTCAGAGCGTGTTCTGATGTATTTTGATTTTGGAGTACAACTTTCAACATTAACAACTTTAAACTTCTTTTACTTATCATCTTGACTTTGAGAATGTAATATCTTCAGAACATTATTCATATCTGAAGATTCTTAGTGTTTCTGTACCTCTAAAAAAGTGATCCTAACTATGAAAATTATAAACGTTCCACTCTTTCTACATCTTTAAATTCTGAATTATTCCCTATTTAAATTATAGATTATTCGGCCTTACCTAAGCATTATCAAATTGGGCAGTACACTCTGCTTCAAGCTTTTAAAATCAAAGTGTCAAATAAATATAACTTGTGTGGTAATGTGAAAAATCATAATTTATAATAGGTTTAAAATCCGCGGTTTAGCGCCGAAAACAGGCTGTTCAAATCATAAATTTATTTAGTAGCTTCATTAATAAAAGAAAAATAGATTTTCAAGAAAAACAAATATGTAATCATGTCAATTTTAGTATAATTTGTTTTTTATAAATAGAATATGTAAATTGTTTGTGTTTTGTGGGGAGTATGTGAACTTTGGTAACGGTTAACCGGAACAGCTCGCTCTTGAAAGAGAAAAATCTCGTGGTTAGATCAGTCATCGTTTGGGGCTAGTTGCTCTAAGACCTACGAATGGTAGTTCTCCGAGTGTCTGTTCGAACAATAAAAAATGTGTTCAGAAGTTTTAAATTCGTAAAAGACATGGTGTACTAACAATTTTGGAAGTGCTAAGACAATATTGTTTTCAATAAATAAACTTTTAAATGAAAAAGCGTGATAATTTGCAATTTTTGTTATGTTGTGCAATTACTGCCACGTGATTTTCGAATTCTCGACAAAGAACTTGTCTATAAAATATATGGAACAATTAAAGTTATAATAAGACATTAATAATTGATTCTAATACAGGTACAACAAAATAAAAGTAAATCTCGTGAGCTATGGAAAAAAGACAATTCGTTGATAGTGGACAAAGCACCTCTACAATTAGCACGCAGTCACATGGAAAGACACGAATCATCCTTCAAGGAAAAGTGTTTTTTTAAATAAAGAATATAACGTGATTTGGTATAACACGTTTAGACTTTCATTATTTAACCATATATATGTACTTTGAACAATTTAGACTTTTTTATATATTTTCAAGATATATATTTGATATCATAAAATTATGTATTTCATCAATAAGATTCAATGTTTTTTTTTTGTTGTGGAGTCTTAAAGTATTTTTAAAGAAGTTACTTTTTATAATTAATTAATTAATTCTCAATTTCATTAAAAATTATATTTTTTCTAATTAATATATTTACTATGAGAAGTAAAGTAAAATCCTTTTTCATTATTTTTTAGAGTTGCAACTAAATAACTTAAAGTTATTAATATAATTTGATTAGATTCTTTTTCTTTGAAGATCAAAGCAATGATAATAATATTGATAGGATGTAAGATATCTTATATAAATTTTTCTTTTTGATTTCTGTTACACGAATTTAATGTGTTTTATGTTTAATAAATTTTTATGTAATATTTCAGAGACAAGTGTTTTCATTTTTGAAACCCAGAATCACTGTAAGTACACCGTAAAAAGAGCTTGCGACCCAGAGATTTTAAAAAATGATTAAACTCATTTTTCTTTCTTTTTCAAAATTGGTAAGCTAAGGCTACCTGGCGCCCTTAAGTCGAGCAAATTAATAAATTCATAAATTAATAATTAAATTCAATAAAAAACATAACGTAAAACTCTTCAAGTTTAGATAACTTTTATTCTTAAAATAGCTTCACTATTAAATAACTTTTTAGCCTCATTTTTAAATTATTACAATTGGCTCCCAACCATGGGGCGGTTTTGGTCGAAAATACAGTGATTTGGGTGAAATGAAAATACTTAAACAAGGTAAGGACTATCTAAATAATATAAGAAAGATTCTTTTTTAAAATTTTTTGTGTTAAATATAATAAGATAAAAATGGAGTCAGAAATTGTAAATGTTAATAATAGTAATGAACAGATAGGGTTAGGAAATCAAAATTCTTTAAACAATTTAGAACAGATGGAATTTACGGGGGATATTTTTGATAATTTACAGAAGGAATCACAAAGTAAAGAACAAACTGAGGAACAATTTGCACAAGATATGTTAGCGCAGGAATTAATTGATAGTAATAGTAATAGTAGACGTTCAAGTATGAGTAAAAGTAGTAGTTCAGGTTCGGATTTTAAGGGATATAGTAGTGATGGATTCTAAATAGTAAAGGACAGTGTGAAAATATGAATAAAAAATTAGTAGAAACACCAGGGGTAGAAATTGTAGAAGAAAATTCAGATAAGGAATTAGGAGATGAAGAAGTTGGGGTAATTGAGCAGGTTAGGGTAACTGAACAGGTTAGGATAGATAAGAGTATGGAAAATAATGATCAGAATAAAGAAATTAAGAAAATGTTTGAGACTTTAATGAGTAGTATAAAACAAGATAAATTAGAATTAAAGCTAGATAGCGACAAAAAATTTGTAGAATTAAAGCTAGATAGTGACAAGAAATTTGAAAATATGAATAATAAATTTGATAAAGATAGATTAGAAACAAAACAGGAAAGTTTAGAGTTAAAGCGGGATTTAAATAATAAATTTGAAGATTTTAATAATAAATTGGAATGGAGTAGTCTAGAGTTGAACAACAAATTTGATCAAAATAAGCTAGAAATTAATGCTAAACTGGAAAACCTTAATATTAAACTTGAACAGAATAATGTTAAATTGGATAAAATAGACAATGACTTAAAACAGGCTAAATTAGAGTTAAGACAAGATAATTTAAACTTAAAAGAAGCAATGTGTAAAAAATTTGAAGAAATTAGGGTTGAATTAAAACCAAATTATGTAAAATTAGAACAGAATCTTAAATTGGAAATTAAACAAATGGAAATCAATGTAATGGAGACTAATAATGAAGTAGAATTTGAAGTAAGCTATCGTGAGAAAAAAGTAGAATTTGAACAGATAAATAGTGTAGAAGGTGTTTTGATAAAAAATATTAATAATATGGATAACAATTTAGATCAAGCAGTAGCTGAAGTAGAAATTAACAGTTTTAATGAAATAAATAACATGTCAAATGATTTGATAATAATAGAGGACAATTGTGTGAATGACTGTGTTCAAGAAATTGCTAAAAAGATAAATAATGGGTTAACATGTAACAAGGTAAATCTAGAAACAACAAAAAATGTTGAAGTGAATAAGTCTTGTGGGGTGAAGCGTGGTATAATTAATTCAAAAAATAAAGTAAAAGTAAATAATCTAATAACAAAGGTATCAGCTGTTTATCTTAAAAAACGAGTGTACCATGAGACTGTAGATTTTGAAAAATACACGATGTTAGAATTTAGAAATGTTTTTAGAATACAAGAACAAGAAATTAAAAGTTTTTGTGAAAAAAGTAACTTTAAATATAATTTTGAAAATGAAAATGTAGAGATAGTAAAAGAAGGCTTTGCGGTAATATACAGAAATGGTGGGGTGAGAATGCCTAAACTGACAGTTGGCAAATGTAGGTTGTTAAATACTGAGATATTTGAGAGAAGGAGGGGTGATGGTATGTCTGAGAAAGAGAAAGAGAAAAGGTTTTCGTCAACACAAAAGCGGGTTGTCAACAAAAGGGAACATATGGTTGAGATGAGTTCATTTGTAGGATCTAGTTTAGAACAGGTCTATATTTTGAAAGAAGTATTTAACATTAAAAGTGTGTTAAAAAATTTAATCATGTACTTTAAAATCTTTCACCAATTGGGAAATCATCGCAAAAAATTAGATAATTTATAATTGTTGTAATAGTTTGAAATTTGGAATGAATAAATAATAATGTAAAGACATTTTTATAATGACACACGGACTTGATTTTGAAAAATAATATTAATAAAATAAGAGTTTTGTTAATAAATAAGTTTAAGTTTGATAATAAATAATTAAGAGTTATGAATATTAATAATTTGTGTGTACTAAAAAATTTTGTAAGCTAAGACAGAATCAGAATAAATAATAATATAAGCCAAGCTAGTATGATTAAGAAATATAGTTTAAGGAACGTTCAGATATTTGTTAGAGTTAAGACGGAAAGTTTTATCAGTTGATAAACGTGAGTGTTTGTATTTCTACATATCAACATTTACATTACGTGCCTACGATAATCTATTGGTTTGAAAAGGAATCATACGACTAATATGGACAGAGTTAATATTGAATATTGAGAACGTCAATATTAAATATTCAATAAGATGACGAGAGATTGAATCTAGTTGGAGCTAAAAGGTTTTCACTTCTTATCAGTAGTAAACAGATAAAGAATTGCATCACCATATACAAAGGGGAAATTGTTTATGCCTAAATCAAGCCTAAGATTCTATTGCGTATTATATAGAGACTGATACAGTGTGTTAAGAAAATACTGTTCTAGAAAAAATGAAAAACTTTTGATTTATAATCGTAAATTAACTAGCGTTTTCAAATAAAAAATACTTGAATAAAAGATGATTGTTTTTAAATAAAGTAAATAAAATAAAAGTTGATTACTTGAATAACTTTTATAGAATTAAAAGTAAATTTCTAAGTAAAGAACTTAGAATAAATTTTAAAAATAAAATTTTCTTTTTGAATCTGGATAATAATAAGTAGAAAGGAGTACATAAACAAAAAATCGACGATGCTAATAATAAGATTGGTAAAGAGAACATTATTTCAACTTTGGATGATATGATTTTGATAAAATTTTATGAATTTTAAATTTTCTTAGTATAAGTGCATTTAGGTAATTTAATGAAATAATGGGAGGATGGCAGGGTAACGGTAGTCGAAAACATGTTTTATTCTTAGGAATAAAGCATGTAGACAGCATTGAAGGTGTGTTATGGTTGAAAGGTGTGATTGGGGCTTTATTCTGAACTGAGTAGGAATTTTGCATTTCAACCTTCTCACATCTGAAAAATCATAATGCAGACTTCAATGTAAGTGTCTAAAGTTGTAATCAGAAGGATACAAAGTGTAATTAGGTCGACAAGAAGTGTCGTGGATATTGGAGATAATAGGAGAATATACAAGAGACTACTAAATAATTAAAATTTGGATAAAAAAGTAAATTTTGGAAAATGATGAGTTAAAATTTGTAAAAGTTTTGAAATTTAAATGTTAAAAAAAAAAAAAAAAAAAAATTTTTGATAAGATGATGGAGATTTTGTAACAACGGTTAAGACAATAATAAATTGATATAATATTACATAGAATTTCCATGTAATGATACTTTAGACAGATGATAGAAGAAAGATAAAGTGTAGTGTATACAGAACTGATCAATCTGTATATACAAAATAAAACCGGACGAGTCAGAATTGGAGTACTTTAGTAAGAAAGATAGTAATTTTTTAAAATGTATAAATAGATTAAGAGTAATAATGCTTGGCTTATATGTAGAAAGTATTTGATATTTGTTTACAAAAGTTAAGAATAATAAAATAAGTAATTATATGCAAAATATTGTTAGATTTAAATAATTTTGAAATTTGAAAAAGGTGACTTGTAAAGGAATTGAGTGGTTTTCAAGAGGCATTGCTAAGATGATAATAATATTGAAGTTTTTTGTTTTTAATAATGAAATGGTAATAAAATGAATAATGGAGTTAAAAATGTTAAAGTTTTTGTTTTTTAAAGAAGGAGATATAATTAATAAATAATATAATATGAAGAGATTTTGATGAAATTAATAAATAAAATAAAGAATTAACGATTTTTAATAAATAATAATTGAATTTGAAACAATAGATGATGGTGAAAAGTTATTTGATAAAGGTGTTTAAAGATTTTGATGAAATAAGGTGTTAGCTGGGAAAGCAATGTAAATTTTATTATTTTTTGAAGTTTTTGTATTTAAGTGGTTGATGATTAAGGAGATTTTAATGAAGTAATTTAAATGAGAGGTTTTTTTGAGTTTTTATAAGAAGATGATGGCTTTACAGAAGTATTGAGTAAAGTGGTATTTAAAATGAAGTTGTTCTGTTAAGAAACTTTTATAAGAAGAATAGTTAAGTTGCATTGATGGTTAATTTTTAAGTTTTAAGAGGTTTTTTTTTGAGTACTACGAGGATATAAAGGAAATATGCGACGATTTTAATGAAATAAAGGGAGATTTGAGGAATTCTACGAATAAACGACGATTATTATGATTTTTAAAGGAAGCTACGTTGAGATAAAGAGATTATTTATACAAATGATGTAGGTAACCTGCGTGGGCTGCACATATATGAATAATAAAGAGGTTTTTTGAGGATTAGTGCAACTTTAATTATTAAAACATGAAAGATTTAAGATGGAAATAATTTTGAGATATAGTACTAAAAGGATAATACAATTGTAAAGAGGTTATTTTGAAATAAATAAGATGAGTTTGTAAGTGATTTTTTCATAATGATGTAATAATTTTGAATTTTGAATAAGAGAGGAGTTTTTAGTAATGGTAAAATCAGTAGTTAAGATGTAATCCCAGCAAAGCAAAGAGTAATTAGGAATTTAAGTTAAAAAAATAACAATGTAAGATTATAAATTGAAAAGTTTTAAGGTGAATTGAAGTAATTCTGAGTAATAAATAAATAATTTGGTAATGATGTTAATTAATAATGAGAGGTTTTAAAATTTTAATTGTGTTAAGTTGAAAAATGATTCAGATGGATAGTGAAAGATGGATGTAGATTTTTATAAAAGATGTAGAAATTTCGTCTTGGCAGAAAAGTAAAGTGTGGGAAAGGAAATGCTAGATGGCAGGAAAAAATACAGACGGCTGTCTGGAAGATAAGATTTTGAGTGACAGGATCCGGTCAACAAAAAAATGTTGATGGGAAAGTTTCAGTCAACTGCTGTTGAAAAAGAAACTGATGATGGGTTTTATTGTATAAATAGAGATAAGGCTTAGCACTAATTGATTCGTATATTTTTTTCTGTACAAATGAGTTATGATAACGCAAATAAATTAAGATAGTAAAGTAGGATTTAGTAAATAGATTTTTTAGTTTTTATAAGAAAAGAGAATCTTTCTTAAATTAAGTATACTAGTGATACTTATTTTCTTTTATGAGGTCCTTAACTGCTGAAATAAGGAATCTTGAAAATCTATTGAAAATTTTTCATAGTTTTGGTTTTTTTTCTTCGAATTGAGTTTTATATATATAGAAAAGATTTATAGTACAATACTTGTATTGTAATACAAATCTTTTGTGGGGTTTTGTGGTAATGTGAAAAATCATAATTTATAATAGGTTTAAAATCCGCGGTTTAGCGCCGAAAACAGGCTGTTCAAATCATAAATTTATTTAGTAGCTTCATTAATAAAAGAAAAATAGATTTTCAAGAAAAACAAATATGTAATCATGTCAATTTTAGTATAATTAGTTTTTTATAAATAGAATATGTAAATTGTTTGTGTTTTGTGGGGAGTATGTGAACTTTGGTAACGGTTAACCGGAACAGCTCGCTCTTGAAAGAGAAAAATCTCGTGGTTAGATCAGTCATCGTTTGGGGCTAGTTGCTCTAAGACCTACGAATGGTAGTTCTCCGAGTGTCTGTTCGAACAATAAAAAATGTGTTCAGAAGTTTTAAATTCGTAAAAGACATGGTGTACTAACAATTTTGGAAGTGCTAAGACAATATTGTTTTCAATAAATAAACTTTTAAATGAAAAAGCGTGATAATTTGCAATTTTTGTTATGTTGTGCAATTACTGCCACGTGATTTTCGAATTCTCGACAAAGAACTTGTCTATAAAATATATGGAACAATTAAAGTTATAATAAGACATTAATAATTGATTCTAATACAGGTACAACAAAATAAAAGTAAATCTCGTGAGCTATGAACAAAAGACAATTCGTTGATAGTGGACAAAGCACCTCTACAATTAGCACGCAGTCACATGGAAAGACACGAATCATCCTTCAAGGAAAAGTGTTTTTTTAAATAAAGAATATAACGTGATTTGGTATAACACGTTTAGACTTTCATTATTTAACCATATATATGTACTTTGAACAATTTAGACTTTTTTATATATTTTCAAGATATATATTTGATATCATAAAATTATGTATTTCATCAATAAGATTCAATGTTTTTTTTTTGTTGTGGAGTCTTAAAGTATTTTTAAAGAAGTTACTTTTTATAATTAATTAATTAATTCTCAATTTCATTAAAAATTATATTTTTTCTAATTAATATATTTACTATGAGAAGTAAAGTAAAATCCTTTTTCATTATTTTTTAGAGTTGCAACTAAATAACTTAAAGTTATTAATATAATTTGATTAGATTCTTTTTCTTTGAAGATCAAAGCAATGATAATAATATTGATAGGATGTAAGATATCTTATATAAATTTTTCTTTTTGATTTCTGTTACACGAATTTAATGTGTTTTATGTTTAATAAATTTTTATGTAATATTTCAGAGACAAGTGTTTTCATTTTTGAAACCCAGAATCACTGTAAGTACACCGTAAAAAGAGCTTGCGACCCAGAGATTTTAAAAAATGATTAAACTCATTTTTCTTTCTTTTTCAAAATTGGTAAGCTAAGGCTACCTGGCGCCCTTAAGTCGAGCAAATTAATAAATTCATAAATTAATAATTAAATTCAATAAAAAACATAACGTAAAACTCTTCAAGTTTAGATAACTTTTATTCTTAAAATAGCTTCACTATTAAATAACTTTTTAGCCTCATTTTTAAATTATTACACTTGTTGACAGATAATGCTGACAAGATTTGTGTATTAGAGCTTCGTTATCATTTCATTTTTGTCTTTCTTATATTATTACACCTAAGAATACTAAAGATAATTTATTAGATAATCAAACTGTTCCTGAAAATCAGGTGTAGTCATCGACAAGTGTGTCATGTGTTATTTACACAAAATTGGGTAGATCATCTCTACAAATATAAAACGCAACAACTCTCTGTCTGTCTATTTGTAAGCTAGACAATTATTACTCAAGAACTGTTGTTTTATTTTCTATGTAAGTAAGTTATCTAGTTACGTTTCAATCTATGTTTAATTATATATTCAATAAATATATTGATTCAGTAGTTTTACAGTTATAACAACATTTACCTGCTGGTTAATAGAAAAATCAAAATTCTCAACATATTTAACACATTTTCAATGAGAACATATATTTTTTTTAGTGACAACTATGGTATAAATGATATGAATGTTAATTGGAAGGAAAAAAAATTGAAACTTTTTGAAATTGGCGCAATTCTGTCAACCATTTTTCACCTTAACTCCCTTACTATGTGTTCATCCTCCCTTTTCTTCTGTTTTGAACCCAAACCTAAAGTGTAAAGCAACCCGTGCTGATGGGGTGAATGGTATCAAGCAAAGATGTAACATACAGAGTCTGTGGGATACTTTCTGACCTCTCACAGTATTTGTCTTACCCGACCAAGATGGGTTCTGGGAGGATGGCTCAACCTTTTCCTAGTAGGTTGTGGTGTAAATATGGAGAGATAAATGAATAAAACTAGCTTGTGCGGGATCTCATCACAACTCAACATGCTGATAAATGGAGCATGTCCTACATGATTAATATCAGTATGGGGAGTTCTCTGCTATGTCGATATTTCCTCAACAACACAGAGATAATAAAACTAGTAGAGAAAGATCAAACAGGCCACTCAGGAGAAATTACAATCCTGATAGAAGAAACACTCCTTAAACATGGATCAAGGGGCATCCTGCTCCTCTTATTAGGGGACAATCTGGTGAGATAGATGGCCCAATGAGAATTTTCAGGATCTATAGATTTTGTCAATAAGGGGAGGATACTCAACACTATTTATTAGTCAAATGCACTAAGATAATGCACCAAAGGGCTAGACATCTGGAAGGGTATCAGATTGATGTAGCGAAGATATCTACTCTTGACCCCCTTTATATTCTGTACTTCCTAATTGAATTGGGGCTGGAGCGGCTTTTATAGAATTTAGAATCATTAGAATTTAGAGGTCATTTTATCCCTACATCACTGCTACTACTACTACTACTATCTGTTATCAGTGATATTAGCATTACTATAGGGTGAAGGGGGGTTATTTGTGGGGTTTATTGTCTTTATTACTATTTATTTATTTGCATCATTTATGGCATACATAGTGCAGTAGTGCTGCGGTATACATTTGACTTGTCATGCTATACACACAACACACAATACAAATACACAATACGCTCTCGCTTTTTAAGTTCTATTCAGTCTAAATGTTCGTTTTTAAATTCAAACATAACTGAATTGTTACTACATAACATTTTTTACTAAAACAGTTCATAATTATTAAAGAAAACTCTTTTATTTCTACTTTTTCTTTGTCCGAGAGTGGACACGACTGTCTGGCCGACGTCCATTCGCCTTGAAGGTTCTATCTAGACTAAACTAAAATCAGTTGTCGGTAATTCTCAAATCTTTTGTCTTTGTATACAAAATGTTTGCTTACACTTTTTTAATTATAAAGTTTATAATCATTCTTATTATTACAATATATAGAATAAATTTCTCTGTACATTTGCCATTATTTATTTCATTTATTAATTGGGTCATTTTAAATTTATTCCAAGAAAAAACAAAATACGTTTCCTGCTTGACTCATCAATTCTAGGCATGTACCCCACTTTATCTAAGATCAAAGTACATCCCATTCTGTTTAAGATCAAAGAACTAAAAATGTACACTATTACAACATCTGCTTTTAAGCTTCAGATCTCCAGTAACATCTATAAAAAAGTTATTAAATTTACTTACTATATCACTCGGTTTCTTAATTATCTGTTTATCCTGCTTTCAAATAATATCATAATTTTGATGCTGCTTTGCTGTCCCTGTTTCTTTATGGACAATTTGCCACATTGCCCTTCCCTTATTTTCAGCACCAAAAATGTATCTGCATTAGCCCTTTGATCCCGAATGACTCCTCTCAATATCTTACAATAGGCTTTATATTTTAGTAGCATAACAGGACAGCTGTGGGATCTTAATGAGTCATGCAATTCACGCTTTTGTTGACAAGATATTCTAATACCTTTTGTTATCCAACAACTTGTTTGTCCCTTTCTTTGAGATTTATAACTTATAAGGAGGAAAGCCTCTTCGAAATTACAAGTTAAATTTTGTAAAAAAGGTTTTATAGTGATTATTTAAATCATTTGAAGTCAATAAAATTTCAGAAAAATTTTCACATCCCAACTGTGAGAGGAAATAATTCATATTACTATTATTAAAAATTCTTTTATACTTTGGTTTCAAACCAAAGGTTTGCTTGAATCTCTCTAGGGACACAGACAGGCCTTTGTGATCTGACAATTCGGGTTCACTGAAATAGTTGTTGTTGGTTTAAAATTTGTGAATATGTTATCAATGCATATTTCTGATTCAGGAGTTATTCTTGTTGGTTGGTGAAAATTAATTACAGATTATAAGATTTTATGAGTTCTAAAAGTTCCAATTTCTCTTTTTTATTTTGAGAAAAGTTTATGTTAAAATCTCCAGTTAAAACTAACATTATATTTTTTGATCGCTTAAATATTTCATTCAATAATTAATTGATCTAATTTCTTCATAAAAATGCAGACATCAGAGTTTGAAGCTCTGTACATGGAAACAACCATACATTATTGACCATTAGGCAATTTTAATTCAGTGATATATTCAAAAATGCTTCCTATGCTTGGGTTATATAAATATTGACTTCTAGAGATTTATCATCATCTCTGATGAGAACTGCAACCTCTCCTTCCCTGATATTAAAATGAGAGAAACAGGAGCCCAATCTGTATCCTTCAAAAGTATTGAGCACATTTTCATTAAATTTTGTAGTCCATGTTTCAAAAAGACAAACAGCCATTAATTTCACCTATGATAAAAAGCCAAGAAAGATTAAAAATTCAGGAATTTTCCTGTTTATACTTCTAATATTGTAAGCTATTAAATTCAAATTCAAATTTTGGTCTGTTCTCCGGCTGTTTCAGACACAAGACTCGTCCCCAGCACCGCCCTGTGCCTCCTCTCTCCTGGACTATACCCTGCCACACCCTTCCCAACTAAAAAATTTGAAACATTACTTGAAAGACTAACATTGAATACTATTTAATTCTTCAATCTCCACCAGGGCAGAGTCAGAGCAGGGAATCTGTTTCAAAACTGGCAGTGGCTTGTTTGACATGCTAATAAACTTCAAGAGTTCTGCCAATCTCGATGTTACCTTAATTTGACCTAATTTAGTCAAATGTAACTCATGACGGGTGTATTCCTTTCTTAAAATATGATTATTTACATCAAACAATACAGCATTATTATCTTTAACATTTTTAAAGATAGCTTTGTTTATATTATATATTTCATTATTCAAGTAAGGTTAATCATGTCTGTATGATATCGTAGTTAAAATTATCTTAGCATTTACTACATTATTAATGGCTTTGTTGAGCACATTCATTAACACATGCTTGCTTCTAATCCCTATTTCATTTGAACCACCGACAACAATTACAAAATTATTAACTATAAAATTCTTTTTGATGTTTTTTAAATCGGCTGCAATTTGACGAGTGTGGCATTTGGCTTTACAAAACTACTAACAAAAATTATGCTCTATTTTCTTAGCAAGGAGTTTACTCCATCCTTGCCCGTGGCTGTTCGAAACGATAAGTATTTTCTTCTTGTGTGTGGATGTGTGCTGAGCATATGAGAAATAGTTGTTTACATTTCTAAAATTATTTTTTGATGGTAAGACATCGCTTGTATAATTCAATAATGAATGAGAGTTGCTATCAGTTTTATGCTGGCAGACTTTTTTTTATGCGATTCAATCAATTCTTGATTGTTTACCATACTTTCCGTATGGATTCGAACATTTCTTACGGAAACACTACCTACTTGCGCCTGGCGTCCGACTCAAGAGTTTTTATTAATTCCTCGCTTCTAGAAATATCCACTGTCAATTCTATAATTTTTCTTTTAACTCCTTATTTTCTTTTTCCAATATTAAAATATCTCTTCTTAATTGAATGTCCTGCTTACTACACAACTTAAATAATTCATTACAAAGTATTTTTTGAGCATTTAGTTGTTTTTCCATATCTATGTCTGCACCTTTTAATGACTCATTCGCTTTCACTCTGTCTTTCTCTACATACACTGCAATTACAGTATTCAAAATATATAAAAAAGGAACATATTTCTTCATTTTGAAGAATACTTTTAAAAGTCCTTACCTTGAGACACATAATAGAAATATGCTCAATAAGACTATTTTCAAAAAGGAAATCTGATTGAAGGATTCTGTTTATAATGACTGTCACTGTTTCAGTCTTTTTTTCTCTCCTAGCCATTTTACTAGATATGAAATTTTATCTTTAACTAAAATATTCCGTGCAAATTATCTGTAAATAAATTATATAACTTAATTTGTAATCCTCAGATTTTAACTTTAACTTTGATACTAAAGAAATAGTTGCTTTGAGATTTGAAATATGAAAATAAACAGGGAAATTTGTAATTGGTCTAAAGAGAAGACAATGTGAGTCAAATAAATTACTGTAAATAATATTAAAACAAGGGCAATAAAAAATTTAAAATAGATTTCCAAAATATAAGTTTAAGGCAGAATATGATAGTTAAAAGGTATAATAAATTTTAAAGTGAGATATTGTATTGTGAAAATAGACAGAGACTGTTGTCAAGTGAATGATTTGAGCAGTGTCCATGAGACCAAAAATGTGAACGTATTAAGTTTTGCTGAATAAGGAAAATCTAAAAAAGGACGCTTAGTTGTGAGATTTAGAGGAGCTGGCAGTGGGAAGGAAACGTCTGAGATGGTGGGATGTGTTTTAAAAAGTTGGAAGGGAACGTCTGAGGTAGAAAGACGTATTTTCGGATGGGAAATAGTTGAGAACAAAGTAGTTATGTTTGAGTGATTTTTGAAATGGAGAACAATTTAATTGATGTTTAATAGTTGTGAGAGGGAGTTTTGAGGTGATTGGACGTATTTTTGAGTCCAGAGACTATGTTCGGGATAGGCGGACATAACTTTCGGTAGAAGCTGGACAATGTGTTTGTGCTGAAAGAAACGCTTTTAAAAAAGGTGAAAACGAGTGATTTTGACAAAGACTGTTGTTGGGAATGTTGTTGAATGACAAAATAGAGAGACAGACAAAGTTTCATTTTGAACATTATGCAAACTGTTAAGGGGGTATCGTCATAAAGTTCACAAAATCAGCAGACTGCAATGAAGAATCATCTCTACAATTGCAAATTGGTAACAAGTGCTACAAAGCGCTCAAAATTAAATGTTGTATAAACAATTTAAATTAATTATTGTTTGATGTATTATTTGTAAGTTTAATATTTTTGATATATTTTTTTAATAACTACTTTGCTATCTAAAAAAAAAAAAAAATTAGAGATAGTTATAAATAGGAATAATTTTTGTTGAGATAAATTAATTTAAAATATATTTAAAAAAGAAATAAGTCTATTCAACTCATATTGATAAGTAATTTTTCAGAAGTTGCAACTCAATACTTAAATTAAAGTTTTAAGATTTTGAAATTAATAAAAAAGTAGAATATAAATATAAAAATTAAAGGTAGGATGTTTAAAATAAGAATATTGATAATAAATTTATGTATTTGTTTAAAAGTAAGTTAATAAAGAGTGTTTAGTTTCAGGAAAACAAATAAGGATTTTTTATTTACCGAAAATCATTGATAAGTACACTTAGAAAAGAAACACGAACCTGAGAGTAATTTTAATTAAAAGTAAATTTTTATATTTTCAAAATTGGTGAGTTGATTCTACCTGGAGCCCATAAAGCTGAGCAATTTTATAAATTCTTTGATGGTACATGTAATACATGCTCGTTGCCACTGTAATATATGGTAACGATATTACTAAATTTGGGTTCATTTTGAATAAAACATATTGTATTAGATTAGAGCTACGACTGCGTGTTTCAGGTAGGAAGGTGAGTTCAAGACTGGCTTCAATATGTAGCCAGGGAAAGCGTCAGTAATAAGGGCTGGTGGGAAAAGGTACTGGATTGCAGCCAATAGCATTTATTAATTTGTCGTATGACATATCGAACCATATGACGTCACACATCATACTATGTCACGTGATACTCCCACTCTTGTACAATTGTATACATCACAGTACACAGTGTCAATTTTAAAATCTATCAGATCAGTAGTTTTAACCCCTCATTTTTTAAAAATATATTTTTTTTACAAATTTCACCTGATAGTTTCCCATTGTAATAGTGTACATTTACAGTTTTGTAATCTTGCTTTGAATAGAAAATAAGATTGACTCGAGGCAATGAAAAGGAAATGTGTTCTGTTATTGAATAAAATAAATAAAGAAATAAGAAAGTAATTAGTACAAAATAATCAGATAAATTTGATAAAAGTATGTTAATAATAAAAACATATGTAATGTTAGCTATAAGAAAATGTTACATCAGTGTTATGTCTAAAAGTGGGGAGACTGTTACCAACCACGACCAGCGCAGTGAGAATTATACTTTTGGAGGGATAGGATGTCATTTCAAGTATGTCAAATTAGACGAAGCTGTACCGTGAAAGAAAGAAAATGTTGTCAAAAGGACTAGAATTTCTATTTAAAGCATAATTATGAGACTTAATAATCTAGTTTTGAATAAGTGAGAAATAAACTTTCAGAGAGAGAAGGCGTGTTTTCAAAAATGAAAAAGTAGACAAAGCCGTACTGCGGAAGGAGGAAAACTTTTCCGAAAGGACAAGTATTTGTGTTTAAAGAAAAACTATATGACTTAATAATTATATTTTGAGTAAAAGGAAAAGTAAACAATTAAGTGTGATTATTTAGGAAGTGAAATGTAAAACTGAATAAGTTATATTTTTCAAGAGAGACTGGATATGTGTTTGAAAGACACCATGTGGTTCGAACGAGGAAGTAGTTTGAATAAATTGAAAGTTTTGAGTAATATGTACAATTTAACTTCAGTGTATAATTGCATGCTTGGTATAACATGCTCAAATTATGTTTTATAAAAAATTAAACATAAAAGTAACTAGAACTTGCAATTCATTAATGAATTTTGGGTAGTATGTTTGAAGAATCATCACGTGGTTTTTAATAAAGAAAAATATTTTATTTGAAGATAATTAAAAACTTTAATAATAAAAAACACTCATCAGTTGATTTGTTAGAGTAGATGATTAATAAAAATAATAGTAATAAGCATTTACTAAAAGAGATTTTGTAATCTAAAAATATTGCATTTTAAATTATGAGAGATTTATTTTGAAATTAGGTTGCAACCATAAGATTAATCATAAATGAAATATTAATGAATTATAATTTTAAGTTATTATAAAATATGTAATGATTTATGTATCTTTGTCTTTTCAGGAAATATTCTAATGTTGTATGTAATCTATTATAAATGTTTATTAATAATTAAATGTACATTTCAGAAAATTGGATTCTGTATTTTATTTGAAATTCTCCAAAGTACACTGTAGAACTTGAAACCTCAGAGAAATTTGTTATGCTCTCTTCAAGAGTATTTCTTGGTATAATTTTTATTCTATTTTTTGTAATAAATATTACAAAATGGCGCCCAACTTCATTTAAAAATACTAAAATAAAAATACTAATTATATTAAACTATTTCACCTTAACTGTTTACTATTTGATTACTCATATCCACATGGTCAATATTTATTTAGGCTTAGCAATCAGTAATTACAGTATACAAAACCTAGTAACCAAAGTCAATAACATGATTTGACACAGATATTAAAATTAATCTTTTTATAACAATTTTAGAGATATATGTTTTAAAGATTTTCACACTGACCTATTTTTTTTTTTTTTCAAAATTTTTTTATTTTTGTTTTTGATAGTTTGAAATGTATATTTTAGGAAAATATAAGATTTACAACCTAAAGATGGCTATAAATATGAATAAAAAATAAAAATCTAAAATTTTTCATGCCAGTTTTAGTGATTTCGTGACCAAACTGAGCATGCTGTAGGATGGCACATTATATGGTACAACTAATAGATTTGTTCAGAATTTGGTTACGTTGTGTTGGCCAACCTGTAAGTTGCATTTATGACCAACAGCTGATCAACAGCTGTCTGCTGTTGTTTGTTATTGGCATGTGTTTGAGGTTACTTTTGTTTATTGAAAAGTGTTGCTCATTGAATAGTAAGTTATGGATGGTTTTGTGTTGTGATTTGTGTTTGTGTATGTTTAATATGAACTATAGTAGGGTTTAGTAATCAGAATCATTGCTAGGGCAAAAGTTTCTTACAAAACTAAACGAAAATTTAGAGGTAATCAGTATAAAGATGTTGAATGTACGCCTAAGCCTACTTCTACACCGGGACAAACATCAAACAAGCCTAGGCCTGAAAAACTGAGTTCTGCTTCTAAAAAACTGTCCTTTGATAAGTATGATAAATATGAAACATCAGGTAAAGGATGTTGTATATTTGATTTAGACTTACTACGTGACTCGATCAAACAGTTTGTGAAATGTAAATTTTGTAATGGTGTTGACTGTGTCGAGCTAGAAATTTCTGGTAAGAATAGGCGAGGCCTAGCTGTGAATGTTTTGTTGAAATGCAGCCTTTGCCAAGAGTCTTATAGTTTTTACAATTCAAATGTGCAAGAAAGTGGGTTGTATGACATAAATTTGAAAATGGTGTACGGGTTACGAGCTATCGGTAAAGGTTTGGCAGCCGGCAGAGTTATCTGCACGATGCTAGATTTACCAGCACCACCGCATAACTATCATTCTTACAACAAAGTTTTATGGAATGCTGTTGAAGAATGTGCAGAAGCTAACATGATAGAGGCTACTCAGGAAGCTGTTGAAATCAACAAAGAAACACCACAAACCGATTTAGCCGTATGTTTAGACGGCTCTTGGCAGAAAAGAGGCCATAAATCTCTGAACGGTTTTAATAGCGTAACCTCATTTGACACGGGTAAGGTTTTGGATGTGTCAGTGATGTCCAAATACTGCCAAGAGTGCACAGTAGCAACGGATAAAAATAATATACCAAAACATAATTGTACCAAAAATTATACAGGTTCGAGTGGTGGCATGGAAGTTGCCGGAGCTTTGGAGGTTTTCCGCAAATCCAAAAATCGAGGAGTACGCTATGTAAGGTATTTAGGTGACGGAGACAGTAATGGTTTTAATAAAGTTTCTGAAGACAAGCCATATGGGGACGATGTGAAAGTAATAAAATTAGAATGTGTGAATCATGTGAAAAAAAGAATGGGTACCAGGCTTCGGGAATTGAAAAAAAGGTTTGGCAAGACAAAACTGGCAGATGGTAAGGGCATAGGGGGAAAAGATAGACTGACTAATTTGCAAATTGACAAGCTTCAAGAATATTATGGCCTAGCAATCAGAAGAGGGGGGTCTGATCTTGAGCAAATGAAAAGAAATGTTTGGGCGACATATTTTCACAAAGTGTCGGATGACAAAACCCCGAATCATGGACTGTGTCCCCAGGGACCTAACTCTTGGTGTGGCTACAATAGGGCACAAGCTACAGGTATCAGCTATAGTCATAAGAAACATAATTTGCCATATGATATAATGCTGGAAATAAAAGGGATTTATAAAGATCTTGGCAACCCTGACCTTCTAAGAAAGTGCCTCGATCAACGCACTCAGAACCCGAACGAAAGTTTTAACAATAGCGTGTGGTCCAAAGTACCAAAAAATGTTTTTGTAAGAATAAACACTCTAAGATTAGGGGTTTTTGATGCAATTTTAAGTTTTAACAATGGATTCAGCACTAAGTTAGATGTCTTCAATAGGTTAGGGGTTAAACTTAGTGTAACATCGCTGGAAGCGCTTCGCAGATTTGATCTTAGCCGACTAAATAAAGCAGAAATAGCAGCTAAGGAAATGACACAAGCAGCAAGAATAGCCAAGAGGAAGAGGAAGATAGCTGTAGAAGATGAGGAGGAGAAAGAAGATGACCCTGAATATGGTGCTGGACAGTTCTAAAGAAAAATTCCAACTGCAGGCCTAGTGGTGAGTTTCAGCCCTTGTTTCCGAAAAATCACATTTTTACCAAAAAAGGTACAATTATCTCAAGATCTACTAAAGATAGAGACCTGAAATTTTTACCACATATAGTTTATTGTACTTTAAACATGTGGTAGCAAAATATAGGCTGTATCCTTACTATAACGTTTGTAAAAAAATTAAACTTATAAAAATGTATTTGTTTTTTTTATTTTTTAACATAAAATTCATAAAACTTTTAGAAATGTATGTAAAATAATAAAAGTGGTAGGGGTTGGTCACAAGTGAGTACTGATTATGCAGTAAAAATATCAAATATGTACTATTAATACTTTCAGAAATAAATGTACCTAAAGTTGATCAATTTAACATTGCGCTACATAGGGGTCAGTGCTCCCCTTAACACACTCTACAAACTTCACTGACACAATGTCAGATCATACACAAACTAAGCAACACAAGTAAGTACAAAAACCTTCCACTACCACCAGAATATCCCGAGAAAATAGGAGAAAACACTGAGAACTCTTAACTTTCTGACCAAGTACAAGTACAGTATCCTTTAGGGGGGAGGTATAATATTAGGGGATTATTATAATTTGGAAATGTGCTGATACTAAGGTTAATAATGATATGCCATCCAGAGGTTGAATTGTTCACAAAAATGGTCAAT
Source organism: Aphrophora alni (assembly GCA_963513935.1). NCBI lineage: Eukaryota > Metazoa > Arthropoda > Insecta > Hemiptera > Aphrophoridae > Aphrophora > Aphrophora alni. The sequence continues at coordinate 58,799,086 of OY740770.1, read as the reverse complement.
TTCAGCTATTCTCTATCTTGTCAGCTTTCATAATCGCCAACACAAAAATATCAATCAAACGTAAAACATTTCACTTAATTATTTACGAGAAGATGTTGGTTGAATGTGTTACATGGATGCAAGCTCTGTCTTGAATTATTAAAGTAATTAAATAAATAATGAAGGTACGCTTTTTAATGAAGGCGTTACCAGATTCGTCTAAGAGGAGGTTAGCTGACCATTTTCAGGAGACACCAGCTGAAACGGTTTGGGTTTTTCACCAAAATCGTTTCCAAAAACCAAAATTTTTGTAAAACATAAAATTTTAGTTAAAACATAATAAATATCAAGAATACGTAAATAAATGGTAATATCCATAAATAATCAATAATGCGTACAGAAAAAAATTAGTTTAATATGAAGAAAAGTAGAATTATAAAAGTTTTGTCAATTTCATTAAAAAATGAACCATTCAAAGCGTAAGGGAATTGGGATGGGGCTAGCTAACATGAGCCAACAGGTCAACTGAGAACAATAGCTCAGTTGATCACGTGATATTACAGGTCCAGACTGGAATAAATAATCTGATTCTACTTGTTACAAAATGTATTCACATGCAATTTCCTAGGTTAAATTTTAAACTGTTTAAATTTTGAATATAAAAGCATATTATGATAAAGAATAACTGGTTAGCGTAGGAAATACAAGAAAACATTTTTTAAAACGAATAGTTTAATAGTTATTGCAAAAAACATGCATAGACAAATAACTAAAATTTTGTCTAGATAATTTTAAATTTTGATAATGGAAATAGGTTAAGGATATGTGACATAATAAAATGATACCAAAATAAGTACATATATAATTCATTTTGGGGGGGGGGGGGTTTGACCATCGAAAAATCGACAAAGTTCAACAATGAATAACTTATCAGAAAACGAAAATAAATGAAAAACGCAAAGGATTCCTTCATTTCTAAGGCAGAGTCTACAAAAACCAAAAAGAAGAATTAAGAAATTCCGAACCAATCAAAAGTTGGTCAAAGAAAAAATCACGAAAAACGAAAAAGGGTACATCTTAGAAAGTTATCATCCTACGACTTTAAATCAAAGCAGTATGGAATCCAGAAGTCAAGAAGAACAAAATGACATTTACAGATTTCCAGAATTCCTGTTAGAACCATACATATGGGAATTTTCAAGAAAGTTTACAAATTATATTCCAGAAAATCAGACATTACAGGAACCAACCTGCAGTAACCCCTACCACACAATAGGGGAGGTATCAAGTGTTTGGATTTTGCAAAAGCATTGCTGGCTTAGTTAATCAACAACTAATTAAAGTAAAACAAACATTAAAATAACCAAAAGGGTTATAATAAAAACTAACTAAAGTGAAATCTTGAAGAAATAAACCAAATTAATCAACTTTAAACATCATAAATCAAAGGGAAATGTTCATTGAAATTGGGACCAGTGGAACAGGGAATATGTTTTGGAGGTTCATTTCAAAAGAATTTTTTTCCAGTCTTTATCAAGCTCCTGGTAGGAGAACAACTCTTGATCCAGATCCTAGTAGGAGAACATCTCTAACCAGCACCAGGAGGAGAGTCATCTACGATCATCTTTATGTGATCAGCACTATACCGATCGTTTTATTGGAAGTGACCCGGCATTTCAAATGATATAGCAAGACACAACAAACAGCCACACTGATTCAAACTTGGACTTCATCTTTAAACTTTTCGACTACAAGATCTTCAATCTGCAACCATTCAACTTTAAACAACAACACAACCGATTTCAACGTAACTGAGGACTGCTAGCTGACATCAACTAGACTTCAACCTTCAGCAGAACAACTGTAATCATCCTTGCCTAACAGGAGCCGAAAACAGCTATAAATATGTTTACAAGGTACCACAGTTACGATTTTGAATAAATATTCGCTTTGAAATAAAAAATAAATTAAAAAACTTTCTGGGGGAAATGATCAAATTTAAATTCTTTTTTATTTTATATATGTACTTTTTAAAGTCAATGTGTTTTTATTTTTAAAGTAAATTTGATTTTAATAGTTAGTAAAGATATATTCATTTTAATAATAATTAGAGAAATAATAGTCATTGATATTTATAATGGATATTTGTAATATGTTTTAAAGTTAAGAAAATTTATGATTTGAAATCTTGAATAATGTATAGAATTAAAAAAGAAATTTTAATTAAAATATAAATCACTATGGTCTGTTCGTTGGATGTTCACACAACTCGTGAATTGGTCAGGAATTCTACAAATATTTCAGGCTTCATTAACAAAGCAATACAAAAGTGAAAATAATACTGCCTATGTGCCTCAGTAAAAAAAGCCAATTTCCAGATTCGCTCCAGGACAAGTTACAACTTCAATGTGAAAGGGTTGTGAAATGTGAAAACAAAGTCAATTTTATCAGTGAAATGTTAAATTCAGTGCATATTTTTATAACCATTTTAATAAACAAACAAATAACTGATGTTCAAATCTCTTAGATTAAGTATATAAACAATGTTCTTAGTTATAGTAGTAATAATATTATCCCTTATTCAGTTTAATGTTATAATTATTTTAGTGATAAACTATTTCTCCTAGAGAGGATGAGTTTGCATTTTATTTGAAGTTATATGGGAATAGAATCCTAACTTGCTCTTGTAACATAATCAGTTAGTTGGTATTTGAATAGGTTACTTGCAGAAAATAATTGTGAAAATAAAGTTGAGAAGAGAGGAAATTAAGTAGAAAAAGAAAGGCTCACTGTGCCTTCCTTACATATTATAATCTAATTGAGTTTTTAATCATTTCTATGCACATCCTGAGTAAATGCCACAAAATAACCACTACTTCCAACTCAACCAAAACTTAGCCTTCCTTTAGCTTAACCATAATATCCTTCATGTGAACATCAGGTGGTTCCATATGATTTGCTAATAGATAATTCAATAGGATACCAATGTCATTTATCCACCAATTAGATTCTTTACAACGTCCCCGTTAAGCACAAAACTACCCATCTGGGGGTCATTTAAGCCTAAGAGGAAGAACCCATGATCATAATTATGTAGTAATTTGGACACCTTAAGAATTATAAAGAGTACCTTTCTATAACTTCTCTTTATATTTGTTAAAGTATTTTAAATGTAAAATATCTCGGGTTAGTAACTGGTGTTAATTTAGTTAAGTGAAAGTGTTTAATGTGCAACCTGTCATTCCTGTCATTCTGTAAGTAAAACGTTCATATTGTATAAGTCATATTCTATTTTTTTATGTCACCGAACCTATTCTCTTACTAACAAGTGAAAAATCTTTGTTTTAACCAAAGTCCGGTCACAAAGCAGTCATAACTTTCCAATTTTAATTTTAGTGATCTTAGGCGGAAAAAAGGGTGTTTAGTTAATATTCGATTCGGCAAAAGACAGAGGAAATCTGTAAGCAGTTCTATGTTTTAAAACTTATTATAGTAAAAAAAAAAAAAAAAAATCATATATATATATATATATATATATATATATATATATATATATTATTAAAAATATTAAACTTAATATAATTGATTTCAGAACAAATTTGGTAAAAAAGCAGTAATTTTAGATAAATATAATTCAAATTTAATTATAATTTTAATTGTAATTCTAAAGTGCAGTAAAAAATGGATAGTTTCAATGATAAAAAAAATTCTTAAATTTAATTGAATGGTAGAAATGTTTCAATTGGTAGAGCACGATCCTGAATAATCTCGTAGCCCAAAGGCTTGTTGAAACGAAAAGCCTGCATTCCAATGAGCTAGGACAGGGTCTGAGTTCCTAAAAATAGATATGCTATCTGTTCAAGGCAAACTATTTGAGGCTAGGTGATTTGAGGTATGATAGACTGAATTATTGTACATAGAATAAACATCTTGCCTAAATCTAGTAAAGGTTAAATCTCAGCTATTAGCTCAACATCAGTAAAAAAAAAAACCACTAGCCAACTTTGATAATCACTAACACAAAAATAACAAATGTAGCACATTTTACTTATACTTAAACTATATATGAGGAATTGGTGATCGAACGTGTTACAGGGATGAAAGCCATGCCTTGGGCTATTTATGTAACTCAATCATTATTTCAGGAAATCTGATTGTGCACTTTTTAATGAAGACTCTTCTGGATCAGCAGTCTCATCTAAAAGGAAGTTAGCCCACCATTTTTGGGAGACAGGAAAACCAAGAAAAAACTCACAAACAGTACAAGCACAACTCTGCTCTCCCTCCTATCACTCTCCCCACATGTGATCTACTGCACTGGGCAGCTTGTGAATTAGCAGACCTTTCGACCTATGAGACATGGGAGCATGGTATGTAGGCTGTAACACCAATGTAGGATAAGAAACCTAATTAATAGGGGTGTGAAATGATCGATTTACCATAGGTATATAATTTAAATGCTAATTAGAACTGAAAACATTTATGAAATTGGTACAGGAATTCTCACTTAGTACTTATAACCACTATTTGATATTGAAAAGTAAAAAAATCCAGATTTTGAAAGAAAAAAAAAAGAAAAAGAAAATAGGTAGCAACTTATATATTATTTGAAGAAAACTGGACAGTGAAAACGTTTTTCTAATTCAGTGAAGTAGTCCCCTATTATTAACAATTTAACACTTTATTATAAAGCAAAACCTATATTCTCTCGTATTAGTTGGCAAACGCATGTGAAACGAGATGTTTCCACTGGAAAATGCAATTACACTTTAAACTAGGGGGGCGAAATGCGACAAAATCATACAGGTAAATGTACACACTTGAAACACAAGTTCTGCTGTTACAGCAATGCGAGAGAGCAGAAACGACAGTGCTGATGCTGTATACTACACTGCAAAATATGCAAAGCAGGCAAAGCAGACACTGCTCTCATCAAATATTGTTTAAACAATCTTGCAGACAAGGAACAGAGTGAATATTGCATTGTTATCCATCCTCGACCTATGTTTAAAATTTCAAGTCTATATCTGATTGGTCAATTTTTATTTGTTTAAACAACTATTTTTTAACAAATGTAGAGACAAGAAACCAACTGAATATTATATTGTCATCCAATGCTGACCTATGTTTAAAATTTCAGGTCTCTAGCTTATCGGGAAGTTAGTTTAAACTCGATTTCAAAATCCCACCCAGACAGATAGCCAGATATGACGGAAACCAAACTAATAAAAACGTGGTAAAATAGGCTATTAAATCTAGATGATATCAAAGTTATTTATGTTTGTGGGAGGAAGCAGAACTTAATTCCTCACCTCTGGTTAATCAATTTATATGTATCACTTAGTGAAATAGGAAATACAGTAGTTACTTAATAAACTAGATACACTCTTATCTAGTTGTCAGAAGATGTATTATTGTCAGAAGAGACAAACAATTCCTAGTTATGTGTAGGGAAATCAATGTAAATATAATGAAGCAATACACGATTTTTCTTAGTGCCTTTTTATGGCTTTCATTTTGTAGGGTATCAATGTGAGTTGTAAATAACTTAAGTGTTTATGTCTAGACATAATGATATTTATTTTGTCTTTGTCACTGAATTTGATCCAGGTCTGAGTATATAAAATTATATCCATCAAAGTTTCTTTTTTTTTTTCTACGAGGGTAGGTGAAAACCTGCAACAGGCACTAGCACTCCCGTAAGTACTAGTAGTGTGGGGGTCGACCCACTAAAAACACCTCCCTAAAGGCTGAAACTGAGCTTGCTATCGCCCATCTATCAACTTCCCTCTCTTGAATCGTCAACGTGTGTAGGGGTAAAGCCCAGCGGCTAATCCCAGAGTGATACTCTATTAATTCTCACATCGACCTCGCCATCAGCCACATTTCTATATCAGGTCATGCGGCTTTGTTCTCTTAAGTCTCCTCAACATGGTTGGTGTTTCCGCCAACATGCTAATAATTGCCAGATTTTCGTGGCTTTGAATTCGTTTTGCATGACTGTGAGCATGCCTGGTCACCATCTCATTGACAAACTCCACCTTCAAGTCCCTGTGGAGAAAATCATTTCTAATATACCAAGGGGCATCAACTTTCAAAGTTGACGTCAAAGTTTCTGCTAAAAAATATAAAAAAGAGTTCTTATAGTACCAATGTGGATAAGTTTCTTGTTTTCATAAGTGCAATTATGTGGTAAGAAGTACTGAACATAAAAGACACATAAATCTGCTTGAGATGTTAAGAAGAATATTTCATTCAGAATCATGCTTCTAAAAAGTAAAGTTAACATAATTGGAAGTTTCAAGGAGTGTAAACAGTTTAAAAAATATCATGTAAAATATTGGCGTTATCTTTTAAAGAAGATTATAAATTGTCTAACAAATGGAGAATGGCGGATTCACAAGGAGTATGTTAAATAGGAAAAGCATGGAGTGCACCTTAAAATAAGAAATATAAAAAGTATTTCATAAAATACAAACATTTGTAATTTCATGAGTGAATATAACACTTATTTTTTAGTATATGGGGAAAAATCTAATTGGTAATACTGTTGAGAAATAAAAAAAACAATAAATTGAATATTTTTCTGATTTAGTGACTTTTCTCAATATAGATAAATATATAAGAACTTAAAACTTAAGAATAACTATTATTTACTTAATTTTAATGGCTGTTAAATAGCTATTAATTAAAAAATATTTTTTAAATATTTTAAATAACAAATAAATATACAAATATGTAAAAATTAAAAAAGTATAATACATTATCATCGTATTTGCCTACATTATGTATTTTTGAATAAATATAGTAAAAAATAAGCTCTTCACATAACAGAAAAAAGTGACTCAATCTGTGGTTGATTGTTATACGTTAAGGGGTTTGCAAACTTGTTAAAATTGTGCTTATATTTATCAATCTTAGTGTATTCTGTTAATTCCATCTTGTAAAGATCTTGCTTGTGTTCACAATTTTAAAAATGGCAGCTGTTCAAAATATTTAAAAGCATATCTCAAAAACTGAATACATAAAAATACTTTTTGAAGTAGTCACTTACTGTATAGAATTTTAAATAATTACTAAATGCTATATGAACAATTGCCTGAAGGATTTCATATGAAATATGTTTGTTTCTGTGCATAGAAAATTTGTTTACTGTTCTGGATGCAGGGACGGATGTTCTTTTTCAATATTGTAAAAGTTGGCCATAATAAAAAATATAATACCATTGGTAAATAAAATATAATGCAAATATTTAAATTCAGTTTTAGTCATTTTGTCTCTTATCCAGATAAATATTATGGTAACCACCCTTTTAACCATTAACGATTTGATTTCCTTTTTTATATCCAACTATCTAATGCTTTTTTATTTTATATTAACTATCTAGTTTAATAATTTATATTTAGAGTATTTGGTGGAAGTAGTTTTGGTTACGTTGTCAGTACCCATAGACAAATTACTTTCCTTAAAGGGGAAAACCTGGTACAATGGTTTAATTATTGTAATAGTGTACATTTTTTGTTCTTTGATCTTAAATAGAATGGAATATATACTTTGATCTTAGATGAAGTAGAGTATACGCCTGGACTTGATGAGACAAGCAAGAAACATATTTTGTTTTTCATTGAATAAATTAAAAAGGACCAAATTAGAAAATAAAATGAGTAATGGCAAATGATCAGAAAATTTTATTCTATGTATTGTAATAATTAGAATGATTATAAACTTTATCATTAAAAAAGTGCAGTACAAACATTTTGCATACAAAGATGAAAGATTGGGGATTTACCACCAACTGATTTTAGTTTACTCTAGATAGAATCTTCAAGGCGAATGGACGTCGGCCGGACAGTCGTGTCCACTTTTGGACAAAGAAAAAGTAGAAAGAAAAGTGTTTTCTTTAATAGTTATGAACTGTTTTAGTAAAAAATGTGATATAGTAAAAAATTTAGTTATGTTTGAATTTAGAAAATGAAATTTAAATTGAATAGATCTTAAAAAGTGAGAGCGTGTCGCTCATGTAACCGTGTTAGATTTTTAATAAAAACAAAGCAATATTAAAAGTGTTTTCTATAATAAAAATGAACTGTTTGATAAATAATGTAATTTAATTATTTTTTTCACAAAATGAACAATTGATGTGTTCTTATTAGTAAGAAATGTGGACTGAAAACATTAACTTTCAACAACGGTTGGAGTGATTGTGATGAAACGATGTCATGTAACTACAACAAAGGAAAGGATGTGATTTTTAAAATAAAAGCTTGTTTTTAACAGACACACATGTTGGTAAAGAACGTAATAACTATTATTATATAAAATAAAATGTAATTTTTTAATGACTTGCAAATTTGATGAATATTTTAATATAGTACTTATAATTTTGTTTGATGTCTTATTATAAAAGACAATATATTGTTTTGAAAATAATATTAAGATTTTAAAACCTATAAGAAATTTTCTTTTTGATTTAAATATTTGATGAATATTGTTGCATATTACTACAAGAATAAAGTTTATTAATTTTTTTAATAAAATCTTATTAAATTCAATCTTAATAGTACGGTTGCAACCAAAATTTAAATTTAACAAAATTAATAAAATTAAAATTTCTTTTTTAAGAATTTTTTTTTAAATAATATAAATATACGAGATGTACTAATAAGTATTTAATATTTATAGGATTTTGATTTCATATATGTTTACATGTTTCAATAATTTCATCTTAATAAAAATTATGTACAATTTAGAATAAAATAATTCTATTCTTTTATAGAATGTTCTATTCAGTACACTTGTTTTAAAAGAATTCACGACCCAAGAGATAGTAATATTCACTAATAGAATTTTTAATTTATTTTTTAATCTTTATTTTATTAATTAGTTTTTGTAAACAATACATTACAAAATGGTGCCCAACTTCATTTAATAAAACTTATCAAATTCAAGGATAAAATAAAGCAAAAGCTTAAAGTTTCAAATATTTAATAGTATAAATGAGCTACAATTGTTTCGCCTTGCGGCATCGACGGGCTACTGATAATTTACAGGTATAGACAACTATTCAAACATAAGTACAGGAAACTGAAATTCAATAGAGAAATCGGGAAAAAGGTAGGGGGATGACCTGGCAGGTAGAAAAAGGTTAATGAACTATGGTACGGATGGGTTTTAGAAGAGGTGACGAATTTAATACAATTTGGTAATTTAAGTTGAGAATAGGCCTAAGTGAAATAGATCTATTTATTTCTAAACATTCTAAATTATTAAATCTATTGCTTTTATTTTCTATATGTAAGAGTTTAACATTCAATTTCGGATCAAAACTATGACCCGAGTCCAAAAGGTGGTTAGCAAAGTTAGAGTTTCTATAGCCATTTCAATTTCGGATCAAAATTATGACCCGAGTCCAAAAGGTGGTTAGCAAAGTTAGAGTTTAACTATTAGATATATATTGTTATCTATATATATTGTATATTTACAATATTACATTATACAATATACAATATTGTATTACATATACAATATATTATATATATACAATATACAATATTTAATATTTTACAATTATAGTATATAGAAAGGTATAATAATACCTGTAAATTATCAGTAGCCCGCCGATGCCGCAAGGCGAAACAATTGTAGCTCATTTATACTATTAAATATTTGAAACTTTAAGCTTTTGCTTTATTTTATCCTTGAATATGGAGTTTCAACAAGAAATATCTGCTATTACATTGAAGTTAAAAAACTTATCAAATTATTTAATTGTTTCATTGTAAAGGTTGTTAATTTGTGGAGCCTGGTGCTTTTATTGCGACTCTCGTTTTACCCTTAGCTCCTTTTCAGTCTAAAGCTATCATTCTTTCATATCAGTTGTATCTTGATTCATTGGATAATTTCAGGTTTGGGTATTCCTACTGCACTAAACATATGCAAAGAAGTAAATGTGAACATTGAAGCAGCGAGCAAGCCATCCACATGCATATCCATACGCATATTCTCAGATCTGAGTTTCAATATATGAAACGAATTGAGACCATTTAGAAATGGCTAGTGGATAATACTGATATTTTATATATTATAAGTGTTATATGAACTGTGGAATTAATATTTAGGATTCTTTAGAAATAAAGTCTTTAAGGTCGTAGATGCAGTGGTTGGTCTGAAATTTAGCACCGAATATGAGAATTGGTGTTTACAAAACCTAATTAGACTAAGCAAATGTAATTTCTAAATTCAACATTTTAAGTTGTTTTAGTAATAGTGAAAGTAGGTATAATAATTGGATATTGAAATTAAGTAAGTAATCAAATATCCCTGAATTAAGTAATTAATTACTGAGTGTAAAAGTAAAATCTAAGTATAAATTACAGTGCATTCTTCTATTTTTACGTACTTGATTATGTTTATGGTAGCCAGCTAGTGTAAAATCAACTTCATTACCCAAATATTGTCTTGATGTCAAATGCATTTCACAGTTTTGTATATCAAATGGCCACTTAGTCCATTCTGGAACACAATGGCCGCTAAGTACTGGGATAGTAGCTGTGTAAAGCCACCCTTCGCTTCCTATTACTACTGTGCTACAAATTTTGTCTACATGTACTGAGTCTTCCTTCCTGTAACAGAATCAAATCCTCTAAATTATTCATAATAATATAAATATTTGTTTGTATTAATATGATCACTGTCAAGAATCAAGGAAACTTGGACTACTGATGGTGTTAAAACATTGTATTTATATATTATTTATACATCATTAATTGTATATTAAATAATTTTTACTGTATTTTTAGTTACATTAATTCCAAATAACGCCATACTTATGTAACGTATAAAGTATGCATTTCAATATTTAAGAATATTTTGCAAATACTCTCAATACATTTTTTACCTCTATAATTAAAAGGTAGGCCTACCTGTCCAAATAATAAATTAAAACAAATAATTCCAAATTTAAAATTTACTTCCATGATTTTGATCAAAACTTGCTTATCTAGTCCTCCTTAAATAATGAACATCCCTCAAACAATTATCCAGATGTGAATTATTAGTTAAAAAGTGAAAGTGAATCTTGACTTTGACCTCAAAGAGCTTAAAATTGCCTTACAAGTGAAGGGATAACTAAAAATAAAAATGGGTTATACATTAAAAATTATAAAACAATTGTTGATAATGTCCATCCACTACCTTAAAAAATATAATGTTAAACCTACTAGGTGATTTTATATTTAAGAAAATATGTGTTTGTAACACTATTCTTGAATTAGATCACATTTTCTTTAACTCTATACATTTACTGGGAAATTAGCATCATCAACTGTAGTGAAATATGAATAAAAATAAAAATAAAATTATTAAAAGGAACGCCTTTTTCATTAATAATTAGCATTGTTGTGTATAAAACTAACATGTTTTCAATATTTTCATTAACTTACCAATTAATGAGGGATAAATCTGGAATCCATAATTTATCAGCATCAATCAATACTACTGAAGTATTTTTATAATCCTGATCATTCCATGCAAATGTTTCATCAATCCAGAACTAAAAAATAAGATTATTAAACTGAAATAAATCAATTAATGACTTTACTGGTGATTTGTTTATTATTTTTTCTTCTTTCACAACTGTTAAAGGTTTATCTCTGCATAGTGAAAGATATACATAATAAATAACACAATATTACTATTAAACATATAAAATGGTGCATTTCAAAAGCAAAAGTTAAATTTTAATATAAATTTGAACAGTATATTTTGTTTAAATTAGGATTATGATAAATTTGATTAAGTCACAGTTTTGTTTTAATTTGATGAGTGTCAAATGGTCTAAATTTAAATGAAGGGACTATAAAATAATAACCTATACCCTTTAAATTAGTTATATTTTTTACTGTCCAAATTATTTATGTTATACTTTTGATATATATGGTAAATAAATATTTTTATTTTACTTTTAATGAAGCACAAACAAAAATATGGCCTAAGATTCATTAAAATATTCAAAGAGTTTTAACTATTCTATGGGGAAAATATGAAGATTGGTTTGTTTTGTTTTTCCAACTTAGGAATTAAAACTTGTAAAAATATGGATTTAAACATTTTAATGTGAATTTTTAATATTGGTACAAATTATGAAAATCATAAAAATTATGAAAAGATGTCATAATTATTACAATTATTAGTAAGGTATTCATAGGCCTACTAATCATCCTTATGGACAATTTAAAATATTTCACCCTTAGTTGTTTATACTTATAAAAAAAACTTGTGTATTCAGAAAAAAAATTAATATAGCCTACATTCTGATGATACATATACATGAGTGGATTAGGTAGGTCTAGATTTGTGTAAAGCTGAATACCCTAGGTTAAAATTGGATCATTCTAAAAGAAAATCAAAAATAAACCTATAAAATCACACCAGATTAATAGTTATAATAATAGTATACGAGTACATTATTAAATATAAAGGTTGCCGGGATAATAAATATTAAACAACTTCATCCAATAAAATCATTTGAAAAAAAGTAAGGTTATAAATTGTTAGGTTGTAAATAAACATGTAATGCCTATTTTTTCTCAAATTAATTATTAAAGTAAACCCATTCAGAAGATTTATATATCAAAATGTCCAAGGCAATATTGTTTTCGTGATGACATTGATGTTAAAAGATGGTTGATTGGATTATCTTGCTTGTTGGTTATGATAGAACATTGAATGGGAGAATAAATGGGAGTGGGTGTATGCAGTTGGCAGGATAGACATATATTGCATGTAATAGCTCACCCTTCGAATTAACCTTAAAATAATTCTTGTCTAATAGTACCAAGTACCATTTCAGATAATTGTACATACATTTTATGTCTTAAGTTATTATTTAAAAAATATACAATTATATAAGTAAGTGTATAATGAATTTGAATATAAAATTAATAATAGGGAGAGGTAAAACATAAATTATATTATGAACTTTAATATAATATAATATAAGTTTATACCAAAATAATAAAACATTATTATTAAGGGTAGATTATATTTTAAAATTTTAAAAAAAGTTATCAAAAAAATATGAAATTGTGACATACATTAGTTTAAATTCTATACATTAAAAAAAAAAAAACAACAATAATAATGGAAAAAGTAAAAGAAATAAAAATATTGTAATAAGATAGGATAGTAGGATAAATAAGATAGGACCCCATAGGAAGTGGTAGATATCTTTGCAAAAAGGAGGATGTGCAACTCAGTATAAAGAATTTTGAATCTAAATAAATCAGTGTGATTATTACATTGTATTAATACAGTATGATTTTGAAAGTATCTGATAAAAAATAAACAATAATAAAATATCTATAGAATGGGGAAAATTTTGAAAGTAATATAATTAGAAAACTATAACTAAAAGAGTTTTGTGTAACAATGAATAATCTAATGAGCGACTATTTTAAAAGAGAGATTTTAAATAAAAGACTGATTTTTGCATTATAGTTTCAGTGTTTATTTATAGTGTATAAAATAATAAATAATATGTTTCTTCTCTGCGAAGTAATGTCGCAAGATGATCCCGCAGAGAAGGAAGAAGAGGATGGAAGGTTTGGTTTTACCGGGGTAGGGAGGCCGCCCACCACCTTCAGTCCCCGGACAAAGTCATAAAGATTTTTCCATTTTTCCTTCCAAAAAAAAATAAATAAATAAATAAAAATAAAAAAAATAAATAATATGTATTGTATATATTTTATTATTCAGCGAACCCGTAACTCGATATAAGAGAAATTGTGTTTTAACTGAGGATAGATGAATTTTGTAATCAAATAATAAATTGTAACTTCTCAGTTGTTTTTCTGATTGGAGAATTTAGAGGCAATAATAGATATTTAAAAGAATACAAATTTAATATTGCACACAAAAATAAATTGATAATTAAAAAAGCCTCAAAGTGGGGCTAGAAAATAAAGTCAAAATAAGTGTACATATTATTAGAACAACATATAACTTTTACAATAATACCAGTAGATAAATATAATAGTCTAAATTTATTATTAGTATTCAAATGATACTATAAATTACAAATTAAAAGATAAAATAATTCAGATAAATTTTAGACCTTGAAGTACTTTTTTTAAACAAGATAACATTTTAAAAAAATGCAAAATTGGCCAAAGGAATTTCAATAAAATGTTGGTGACATTTGAAAGTAAATGGCAAAAATCTATGTAGCAGATTACATGTATGAGACAATCATAGTTCATATACAGAATCGAACCCAAACAAAATTTATTTTCCAAATATCTGGTGAATTGAATTTTTTTTCCTAGGATAAAGGATATTAGTTAATATTACTATGTATTGCAACTGTTCTGTAGGGATACCTTACGGTATAACTGAATACTGAATGAAGTACCATTAATTATATTTGTCTTTATACCAGATATTTTAAATTATCACAGACAATTTTTACATCAACTGATGGTTAACAAACCTTCGATAATGGAAAAAGTTTAATATCTAATGTTTTGATAATATTATGAAAACATTTAAAAGTTATTCCTATAGTTCAGGGGTCGGCAAACTTTTGAACAGTTGGGCCATATTTATAAATATTGACAACTTGGCGGGCCGGATTATTGAATAATGGAATAATCAACTTCCATATTTTAGTACAAATTGTTGTACTTTTGGGTAAAATTATCGTACTTATATTTAGATTAGGATTAAAACAAACTTTTTTAGGCTAGGTAGAGTCTTTATTTGAAACCATATTTTACCACGTCAGTACCGTCTTGGGATGTAACCGCAGGCCGGATAAAAATCTCTAGCGAGCCGCTTTTGGCCCGCGAGCCGTAGTTTGCCGACCCCTGCCAGCATAGTTCATTCAGAATAAACTATACAAATAATATGAGAAATCCATTATTATTCAATAATATTTAAAACATATTTTAAAAGTATTATTTTAGGACAATTTTGAGTACAGTCTAATATTTATACAGAAATTATATATATTAGTTGTTTCCAGAAATATAATAATTTTATCATAAAATAACTTACCAGTTCAATCCAAGTTTGCAATTTTAGTGAGGCACTAATTTCAACCTAAACAAAGTAAATTGTTATCAAGCAATTAAAATATAGACATGGTTATTTCAGTATAGTTTTAAGAATAATATGGGTTCTTAAATAATCCAGCCTATAAATATGTGTAATAAGTTTTCTTTTCTGTTTGTAGAATTTTTATAGATGAGTTACACAAGGAGTTGTGTGTGTGTGTGTGTATATATATATTGAACTCACATCGCTCATTGGGAGCTTCATCACCAAAACGGCAGTGGGTTTTTACAAACCTAGGAGAAAAGGGTTTGACATTGAATGAAAGTTGTAACAAAATTAGGCCACAACCTAGAATTTGATTAGTTGGTTATTTATTTGTTAATTGTTAGAATTTAGTTGGTTATTTATTTGTTAATTGTTAGAATTTAATTAGTTGTTTATTTGTTATGTATTAGAGTTTAGTTAGTCATTTCATTTATTAATTGTTTTAAATATATTTATTGAAGGTCATTGTTTATGAATTTCATTAATTGTGAACATAGCCTAACAAGGTTAGCATAAGTTTAAAGTTAAATAAAGTATCTTAGATTTACGCTTTATAAAGTATCTTAATAAAGTAAATTAATAAAGTACTCTGATTATAAAGTATCATAATAATAATCAGAGTAGGGGTCACAGAGGTTTTAAATTATATAATAAATCAAAATTAAAGAAAATCAGATAAATTAAAATAATAAATAGAAGCATTAAATTAAATTTCATGAAATAAAAACAAAAAAGTTTAAATAAACTTTAATGTAATAGCAGATATTTCTTGTTGAAACTCCATATTCAAGGATAAATAAAGCAAAAGCTTAAAGTTTCAAAATATTTAATAATATAAATGAGCTACAATTGTTTCGCCTTGCGGCATCATCGGGCAACTGATAATTAACAGGTATAGACAACTATAGAAACAATTGTAGCTCAAGCTCATTTATATTATTAAATATTTTGAAACTTTAAGCTTTTGCTTTATTTATCCTTGAAGTTTAAATAAACCTAGATTGCAAAGAAGAACACTTTCACTGTAAAAGAAATAACACTCAGACAAGACCTCACTTCACACAAAATAAATTTATTACAACACATAAATAACACAAATAATGTAAATTCATTCTTTAATAATATAAAATTAAAGTTAAAACGTAGGAGAGATCATATTTTAAGTAAGAACTGTTTGCTCATAGCAACCGCGCAGCTGTCACGTGAAGCCCGCTCAGGGTTAGCCACTGTTGCCCAGTCTCCAACTATGCAGTCTGTTGATTTCATGTCTCTGCCACTGTTGGTTCTATCATAACACTGCTTTGTTTGTCGCCATGTTAATCAATAAACCCGCCGATTGTAAAGTGCGCTCGGCTATTCGGTTTTTAAACGCAAAACAAGTTCGTCCCGCCGAAATTCACCGGCAGCTTGTTGAAGTTTATGGTGAAAGTGTAATGAATGTCTGTAATGTGCGTAAATGATATAGGCTTTTCAATGAAGGAAGAACAAATGTTCATGATGAAGAAAGATATGGGCGACCAACTGTCATTGATGAAGACTTGACAAAAAAAGTTGATGAGGAAATTCGCCAAAACCGGCGCTTTACGATTGACAAGCTTCATGAGAAATTTCCACAAGTTTCAAGATCAGTTGTTTGTCACATTGTTTCCGACAAACTGCATTACAAAATAATTTGTGCGAGATGGGTGCCAAAAATGTTGACAGAAGAACACAAAAAGAAGTGTTTGGCACATTCTTTGTCATTTTTGGAGCGCTACGATAACAGTGGTGATGAGTTTTTGAATCATATTGTTATCGGTGATGAAACATGAGGTAGCATACTACACTCCGGAGACTAAACGTAAATCCAGTAAATGGCATCACTCAAATTCACCGACGAAACCACGAAAATTCAAACAAGAACCTTCAACACGGAAAATCATGGCCACCGTCTTTTGGGATTGGAAAGGAGTTCTTCTGATTGACTTTCTGCCAAGAGGAATGACCATAAATTCTGAGAGATATTGTGAAACACTAACCAAGCTTAGGCGCACTATTCAAAACTGCCGGCGGGGACTTCTGTCTAGCGGCGTCGTGCTGCTTTACGATAACGCTCGGCCTCATGCTGCAGCAATGACCCAAGACGAAACTGGCCAACTTTCGATGGGAATTACTGGACCATCCCCCCTACAGCTCTGACCTAGCACTATCAGACTTTCATGTGTTTTCTAAACTCAAAGAATATCTTGGTGGAAAGCGATTTGAAAATGATGACGTGTTGAAAGAAACTGTTACTAACTGGTTAAATGTTCAGGCGGCAGAGTTCTATGATGAGGGGATCCAAAAGCTAGTGCCACGACTTAACAAATGCTTAGATATTCTTGATGACTATGTAGAAAAGTAAAAATATGTTCATACTTAAGTTTTTGATACAATTTATGTCCATAAATAAAATTGCTGTTACTCCACTTAAAAACGGTTCTTACTTAAAAAATGACCCACGTATTTGGAAAGTGGAATACAAAGATTAATCTACTGATAGAGAGCCGGGGAAACTGGCGACCATCTTGTGATGTCATAGCGCTACGTCACATAGTGTAAACAGATTTTTTTTTTTAAACATTCAAATTCATTGGAGGGAAGATAATATCAGATAGTCTATTTAGAGTTAAAAACAAAAAATAAAAAAAGGAATAATTACAAAAATGTAAAATTAGGTAAGGTATAATATAATTTAAACATAATCTGTAATAATTTTAAGAATAGTACTAAAAATGGTTAAATTGTGAAATATAAAATAAAGAGATATCCAGTTTTGTGAATTAACAAAGAGATCAAACTAGATCAGTAGAAAAAGAACTTAAGCCCAATAATAAAAAACCCAAGCCACCTTGGACAATAATGAAATTGATCCCATAAAAACTCCAATAAGAGCAAGACCTGTTCTACAGATCCTGAGAAAACCAAAACGACAATTTAAATATTCAGTAATTGCTGTATCGGAAATAGTTAGTCATTTTTCAAGTGAAGTTTACACTAAATGCTAAATCTTTATGATAAAAAATATCTAATAACATTAATAATAATTTAAGCCTTAGTTGTAAAAAAAAAAAGTAATATCCAACCAATGTTTTAAAAAATTTAATCATCAGAACAAAAAAGGAAACATTTTAATAAGTTTAATAAACACACAGTGTCTACTTGTATTGTTTATAAAGACTATTCGAAATTAAATATAAACGTTAATAATTACTCATTTAAAAAAATAAAACTTAGTTTAGTAGATATTAGAAGCAATTTTGAAATAGAAATTATTTGATTTAACTATAATTGCGTAGATTCAATATTTCAATAAATTTGAAAATTTAAACTTTACTATTTTTATGCATGTTTGATTAAGTGGTATATGCAAATATATTGAGGGCCTCGAAGCTGATAACCCTGAGAAAAGAGATCTAACTAGATGCTCAAATAAAAGAAATATTTTTTAATAAAAACCAGTTTAAAATAAGGTTCAGTAAATTCAAAAACGCATAATTATAAGTTGAAGATAAAAACTTAATAATAATTAATTTCTTCGTATTGAATTTTCTGACACATTTATAGGGCATTTAAAATTATAAAATTTGGCGAACATAGTGGCACATCTAACTCCCATAATTGTGCCAAATTTGATGATTCTATCTGCCCTATAAATGTGCCAAAAGATAATATAATTTGTGGAAAATGTACAAAATTGGTGAAAAATCAAAAATCTAGCTCCATCTAAGTTATAACCAGTGAAGATACGAAAAGTCATAAAAACAAACTTGTAGATCTCGCTATATACCCAGCTGTTGATGCAATCCGTTTTCCACAGGCTTTACCATTTAGCCACTATATACCTACAATATGTATCGACTTTAAAGTTACGTCAGAAATTTAGAATTGTTTTGGGGTTAAAAATTAAAAAATATACTTTTTCAAATTTGAACTTTACATATATTAATTTATTTTAAAAACACAACATAAAATTACACATGCACACATAACATTTAAAAAAAATTACATTATTATTTTGTCTGATGGAGTTTTTTTAATGTTGGATCGGGAGGGTTGTGAGATCTGAACTGTAGTACTGTATATTATACATGTATATTACTTTCATTTCTCGTTAACGCTATGGGTACTAATTTTGGATTTTGTGGTACTAATAATAAAGGTACTAATTTGGTAATAAATTATGGTTATACTTTTTCGAAATTTTACATACGTTGTGATCAACTTTACATAGGCCTACGTAATTTATAAATAGATAAATATAACATTTGTAAAATAAAATATATTTGATAATACATACAAATTCAAGAGTAATTGGAGAGATGAATATTGAAACTTTTGTTTGGTTTTTAGTAGAGAATCCTGGACGAGAGTTTTTGTCATGTTTACATAGTAGTTGTTCTTTGATGCGTTGTGAATCGGATTTTGGCTTTGATTCTGGGTCACATGTCTGTGTATCTAAAGTATGGATACAGAATATATTAATTACTTTTACACATATATCATATTAGTAATCAGATTCGTATATTTTTAAGACGTCTCATAAAAACCAAATAAAGGGGCTAAAACATAAATATCTCAGTTCTTTATCAGAGAAAACCTTTGACTTAAAATTATAACTTTTTTTTTTTTTTTTTTTTTTTTATCCAAACTATATTCTGAATTTTATTTTGTATTTCGTGAAGGAGATTTATCCCTGCCATCCTCATCTTTGCCTTCAGCCTTGCTTTTACAAAACTGTGAGAGTTTTTTTAACGGTTATATATTTAAATTAGGTGATGACATACGTTTAAATATTTACCCAGCCTCACTAAGCAATACCAAAACATATGTTTAGTGATTCTAATAAAATTTCATATATGAAACAGCATTTTCATATTGATATGCTCATGTCCATCTTCACGACAATAACAACCGTATACGCTTTTATAATATGATATACCTAACATCAATCTCAAGGGTATTGTAATTGGAATAATGACGTCCATACAACTAGACATGCAACGCCAGACAAAATATAAAAAAATACAGGCCTTGCTTGCTTCAAAATCATTCTGTTTCACAGTCACCTGCTACACTCTCTCTCTCTCTCTCTCTCTCTCTCTCTCTCTCTCTCTCTCTCTCTCTCTCTCTCTCTCTCCTCTCTCTCTCTCACTGCTCTTGTTACCTAAATTCTCTTGTTTTATTTATTGTTCCTTAAAATTAACTAAGGGACTCTTGTATATAATTATCCTGGTTTAAAAGATAATTGGCAATTTATCTTTTTTGAAAATTTTATTTTTTTTATATTAATAAAAAAAGTATAAATATGTTTCTTAAAATATAGTTTCTTCATACGTATGGACTTTAGAGTGTCTCAAAAATACATCGTCAAATATTTCAATATTATAGTAATTTCTAAAATGGGCTTCTAAAAAACTTTATAAAATAATTTTATAGATTATAAAACCTATGGAATTTAAAATTCATATATATGTTGTAAAAAGTTAATGCTTTCGACAATTCCGTAAATTTAAATTATAAAAATAAAAAATGTACCGGTACTGTATATCTTTACTGGGAAAAAAAATGTGAATAAAGTACGTGAATTTTGATAATTTATAAAACTTTAAAATTGTTCAAAAATGGTTCCCAATGATCCAATAATAAACACAAAATAAAAATAGGTTAAAAATAAGAAATAATCCATATTTAATAATACATGAATAAATTGAACTTACATAGACAATCTTAGAACTTATCCAAAACTACTTCACTCCAGTAAAAAAAAATATGCCGTTGGAAGTATAACTTTATTTGCATTAAAAAAAATACAAATAAATTGACACTTTATAAACTAAATATGTTGTTGCGTAATATTGGCAGAGTGTAAGATAATAAAGTGGATTTATAAGATCCACTAAAGCTTCAATAAATTTGGTTGAATCCACAAAATCTTTTAGAGTTTAACTAATCAAAACATGACCCATGCTATTTCTATAAATTTTGTTGAATTCTCCCTACCACGGTTCTCGTGTGTAGTTGGAATAGTTGAGTGAATATTTGGATTATAGTGATTCAGAAAAAAATAATAATAAGGACTCACACTACATACACACTCACTGCCACTGGCACCCTTTTTTACTTATACATAAATGGGGTAAAATTACATGCCTATAATTTAAATCAAATTTTTAAAGTTCAGTCACAAATGAAACATAATAAATAAAAGATATTCAGTATAGTTTATGAAAATAATAAAATTTAACTCACTTGCACTACACAAAAAAACCAAATATATTAACACTTCATACTTCATTATGTGATATTGACAGTAAAGTGACATTTATCATCAAAGTATTGGTGAAGTAATCTAGCTGAAACTCCCCCAGCAACTCCCCTTGTTAGTTGTTGAATGATAATCCTTATCTTAATTTATATACAATAGGTTTGGTGTAATATAAATATGGTAATATCTTTGCCAAACTTCTTTAAAATGTTCTCCTATATTACTGTAATTCTTCTGTACTATGTTCATGTCAGGAAATGAAAACCTAATATATATATAAGGTATTAGGTTATAGTATATATACCACTCACTGACTGACTGACTCGCTCATCACGATTTCTTAAAAACTACTGAACAGATTGCAATGAAACTTGTGATATATAGCTTCCTCATAGGTAATAGGTGCTCCCCTTCCTTGTTAAATGTCATCCCCGACATTTTGAGGTGTGGTGAGTGTCATTTGTGTTTTGTATAGGTGTAACTTTAGTTTTTTTTGAAGTCAGTCATGAGTGTTTTACAGTTGTTCATTATAATGTTTAACATTATGAGTAGGGTATTGGAAGCTGTTTGTGTTTGTTGTGTTAATGTATAAGTAATAAGTGTATTATACATTTCATTGTTACTTTGCCTAGTTAAGTTATACATATCATTTTGAAATTCTGTTATTGTCTTTTTCACTGTTGCAAAAATGTGTGTGACCTTGTTGGTATATCCTCGCATGGAGTCCAGCGTTTTCACCAAATCAATGTGGTCGCCTTGAAGTATTTGTTGAATGTTGTTTAGTTGGTTGTTCACTACATCTTTGTTGGTTGTTAGGGTGTGTAACTCTTTATCTGTGGCTGTTGGTGGTTAGGGGAGATATCAGGCTTATGGGGATGATGTATATTATAGGCTTATGGGGGTAAGCTTCATTATGGTTAAGGGTTTGAAATATCTCATGTTGTTATGGTGGCTGGTGTGTTTGCTTTAGATATGAGTATATGACCGTTGCCATTATTATTAGATGTCCTTGTGCCATTTTTTTTTCTGTAACAAACTTGTTGAACGTTATTTTAGTGAGCAAATGAATGTTATGTACCTACATGTGTGTGAAAGTTTTGTGTATTACAATTATTTCATGCATTTAAACATGTAAATTAGAATAAATGTTATTTATGTTCAGTTCATCCATTTTTGCATTGTTTTTACAAATTTCATTATTAGGCTACAACTATTTCATTTATGCTTATAATATTTGCTTAAGAATAATAATTAAGATTAAATTTGTGTTCCCCCACCCCATTATGTGTATTACGCGCCACCTTGGTGGTCATTCTGACCTTGTATTTTTTTTGGTGTTTTTTATCCTTCCTACCTTCTCATGGATCATTAGTGCAATTAGAGTAATTGAAGCTGACTTCTTAAGAGCAGAAAATAATAATCTGGATGAATTTGATAATAAATTTTGATAGGAATTGATTGATCTCGCACATACGATTAAAAAGAAATACAGTAAAGTTAATTTACCCAGGCAAAAATAAATATACCTAGTGGAGTAAGTTATGAGCTCTGGTGTAGGCAGCGAATCGCTGAAAAGTGAGAAAAATTAATATGTCGACCTTATGAGATTTTAATCAGTATAAAATTGGCTAAAAAAGGATCAACATCAAGAAGAGTCGCTTAGAAGGCCTGTTGACTCATTTCTCAAATTTAAAGTGTCTGTGACAAAGTTTTAAATAAAGGTATCAACCTATCACCAATTGAACCTCATCAACTGATTTGCACTTATTTTGGTCCCGATACAAAACTAGCCGCAACAATTGGCTCAAGGTGACCAATTTATAAATACTCTGAACGATATTGTACACAACACGTAAATTGACTTGAGGAGATGTCGACAAGCAGACAAAATGTTTAGCGGAAAGGGCTTGGGTCGAGTCAGGTAGGGTAATGAGTGAGAGCGCAAAGCAGCATGGGCTGTAACAATGCCTATAAAAGGGAAAACATAATAATAAACATCAAATGTTTAGCAGAAAGGGTTTGGTTCAAGTCAAGTAGGGTAATGAGTGGAAGCACACGGCAGAATAGGCTGTAACAATGCCCATAAAAGGGAAAACATAATTAATAAGTGGGAAAAAGTTGCAACAACCAAAAGGCAAAAAGATAGCTGGTGACGACTTCTACCTTCGACCATATTTGAAGGTGGGAGGCCTGGATCTCAAACCATATCTAAAAGGTAGGGGTCTGAAGACAAATAGTAGCTTGAAATGTAACAAAAAGAGAAATATCAATAAAAACAAAATTTTGAATAATTCATCACAGAACACTCCTTTAACAAAATATATTGATTTAGAAAATTCTCGTCACTTTGCTTGCTTAAAAAAGCTACAACCAAAAACGCATATCATAAAAACTTGTAATTAATACATAGAGTATTATTGTCCAAAACAGCAATTGTTTCAAAACTAATTTGCAACTTAAGAGACAGGGTTATCACCCATTTTAATCTGTTAGCAATAAAAAATATATATATTCAGAACACTGTGTTACAGGCTTAGAAAATTTGCATGTAGAAGTTTTTGATAATTGTACATAAATTTGATGAAAATTATCTCAATAAATTTAGTTTATTGTAGTATAATGAACATTGTAATGTTTTTTTTTTTTTTTTTTTATCAAAAATTGTAGTTATTCCATATTAAAATATAATGAACTTTCTATATTTTTGAAACAGTTCAGATTACAATTATATGATTTAAAATATATATATATACCGGGTGGATATATATATTATATCCTTTCCCCCCAACTTTTTTCCTACAGTTTATATTTAAAGTGTTTTTCAATGATACCATTCATTATATATGTAGAAACTCTAACTTTTGAGGTATTCTAAAATATGATAATGTCACCTAATAGGGAAACAGTTCTCCCGAATAGTTTCCCTACCAAACATAGCAAATGCTGCCAACACACACTTATTAGCCCGCCACATCATTTCTCGGCCTTACTTCAGCTTTGCTTCAGCCAATCCAACTTAAACCCCACGGATTGTTTAGCTTCTCTCTGATTGGCCGAACAGCTTTCATGTTAGACGACGGAGCATGAAAAACCGCGAAAACAATACAATGGCGCTCCATCAAATACCTACGAAGCTAGCACGTCTTTGAATAGCTTACACACCTCGTTACGAACACAATGGACAGCTCATTGTCTAGGACAAATTGTATAAGTAGGGTGCGTAAACCAACAAACAGAGACACTCTCCTCAGTGAGACCAACGAGGAACATCAAGACACTCATCCAGTCACTCTCCACCAGGAGACCCAGCGAGACACTCATACATACACTCTTCATCCGGACACCTGCAGCGATACACTCTCCTATTAGAGACCTGCACGGACACCTGGAAGACCAATACACTTACTAACACTTCTCCTCCGAGAGACATCATAGCTGACGAGAGGACAGGGTAACTTCTTTGTTTAAGGATTAAAACACAAATTTAGCTCATTTTAAAACACAAACTGAAAACTCTTTAGTTTAAGGATTAAAACACAAATTTAGCTCATTTTCAATTCAAAATAATTTAGAACTTATAAACAAAATCAAAGACATTAAACTAAAAAGAAACGAAATCTTAGTCTCATTTGATGTTTGTTCACTCTTCCCTAGTATACCTGTTAATGAAAGCATAGAATATCTGAAAGAATTGTTAACTAAAAATAACATTGAACCTCAGAAAATTAACGAGTTTGTAAAATTGACCGAGGTTTGCATGAATCAAAATTACTTTGCATTTAATAATGAATTTTACCAACAATTAGAAGATACAGCAATGGTTATAGCCTGTCACCATTTATAACAGATATCTTCATGAGTAAATTTGAAGAGGAGCTACAAAATAACTTTAACTATTAATAACTTTATAAATAACTTTAATCCTAAAATATGGTTGACGTATGTTGATGACATATTTGCAATTTTTTATCTCAACAAAATTTGTTGAGATGTAGTGTTAGTGATTTTCTTGGTCAAATTAATAGTAATCATAGCTCTATCACATTTACTCATGAAGTAGAACAAAACAACAGTTTACCCTTTCTAGATTTGTTATGTATTAGAAATAAAAATAGAATAGAATTTGACATTTACAGAAAACCCACAAATAATAACAGATTCATAAGCGAATCCAACCATTGTATTCAACACAAATTAGTAGCATTTAATAGTATGATTAACAGGGCCATTAACATCCCTCTTACTTTTAAGGATTGGAACAAAGAAATAAATAATATAAAAGAAATAGCTCAGTTTAATGGGTTTGATCCTAAAATTATTGATAATATATTAAGGAAACAGAAACTAAAAAATCTTAGAAAAAATTCCACGACACTCCAACCGGAAGAAATTAAAGTTAGATATATAAGTTTACTTCATGATTCATCCCTCACCAATCATGGTCTGGGTTATATTTTCAGTCATTATAATATTAAAATAGCCTACAAAAACCAAAATTCTTTTTAAAATTTATTAGGTAACCCAAAAGATACAATTCCGTTGTTGGAGAGGTCAGGAATTTATGAAATAAATTGTAATACATGTGATAAGAAATATATTTTGGACAAACCAAGAGAAAAATATTGACTAGATTTAAAGAACATTTATCTCACATCAAATAAGACAGGCCAGAAAGGTCTAGTGTAGCTGAACATATACTAGAATAAACAAATCATGATTTAGATTTGAATAACGTAAAATTAGTAAAAAATGTTTTCTCTAACAAGTTATTGAACAGTTATGAAAGCATTTTCATAGCAAAAGACCATGATGACAGGTTATTAAATGCAGATAAAGGACTTATCCCTAATTCTTGTCTTTTCACTTTGTTGAAACCAAAATATTAACTTTCATGGTATTCTTAGGGAAATACAGATTTTGAGTTATGTAAAATCAACTATGTATTTTAGTTATAAGATCAATACAGATATTAAGTCTATATGTAACAAGTTAAGTTAGAATTTACATATGTATTTTATTAGTTGTAAAATCTATATTAAGTATATCAATGTAACATCATATGTATTCAATTAGTTGTAAGATATATATATATACCTATATATATATATATATATATATATATATATATATATATATATATATATATATATATATATATATATATATATATGTATGTATGTATGTATATATACATGTATATGTGTGTGTGTGTGTGTGTATGTACATGTGTATGTGTATATATATAATATATATGGATATTAACTTTCTTAGTAATCTAGGAAAAATACAGATGTAATAAATTAAGTAGTCACATTATTTTGTATTGTTAAGTTATAAAGACTTTTGTAGGGAGTAGGCCACCTGTCCTCATTAGCTTTGTTAGAGGTACAGTTATCTTTCACCCCACTCCATAGGTAAAAGACAAATATAACAATAACTTGACAAAGGGCCAGCCCAAGCCTCTATATTACTGGTCAACTGATCTGTGGAGTGGGAGGGATTTTAGCTTGCATTCAGGTTATCATAGTTTTTTGTTTAATTTTATTTCATTAGTAGATATTATGTAAGTTTAGATTTAGTTTATAAGCAAGACCCTCCGATGATGATAACCATGTTATCGAAATGTACATCAGGGCATTTAGTGGAAATAATTAATAAAGAACAATTAATCAGATAATTTTTTTTTTTTTTTAAGTTTCTAGTGATTGTGGTGAGGGGCAAATTCAAATCATTATTAAGGTACATCTTAATCTTTATATTTCAAGAATTTAACATGAACAGCAAAAACAACTAGCCCTTGTTTTCTGGAATCAACAAGAAGGTAGTTTTGGGTTCCCCTAAATAACCAACCAAGATATATTTTTTTAGACTTGGAATCCCATTTGGTTCTTAACTGTTTCGGAATATGTGCATGGGCTTTTCATAAATGCAAAGATGATTCAGATTTAGTTTTTTACCAATCCAGGCTTCATCAGGTGTTGCTCCAATTACAGCTGAAGTCGGAGATCAATTTTGAGATAAAATGCAATGATCACTGCCTCACTATAGAACTTTGTTTCTAGTCGAAAAATCTAGAAGTAAACAACATGCCTTTCTATAACTATATGATTCATCCTTTCTGCTACTCATCCTTGTTCAGCTGTATAAGCAACTGTCTTCTGATGTTTAATTCTATTAACCTCAGTTCACAACAGGTGTATTTTTTTACCATTATCTGATCTCACAATTTTAATTTTACTATCAACTCCCTTTCCAACTCTTGCTTTACATTCTTTAAATTTTGACAAAGTTTAATGCTCTTAATTTAACAGATATCTGAAAGTTTTTCTTGTTAAAATTCCATTTTACAAATTTTTATCAATAAAATGTATTTCAAAAACATGTTAGTATGGTAATGCCATCTTTCCTAAAATTTAAAGTGGAAGTTTTCTGTTTGTTAATCTCTTTATTTAAAAGGAAAAAGAAGAGTTTGAAACTTAGTTGAAATTGAATATTTCAAACTCCTATTGAACTAGATTTAAATTGCGTTTATGCCAACATGTATCTTTGATCAAACTTTTGATCCTTCCATTATAAGAAATCATCTATTTTTTACTTTTATTGTTATATTTTAATTTTTATAACACTTACTCAGAACATAAAACTATCGCTAGACATGAAATCAATAATAAGACTAATCCCTATAACATGTTCAAAAAAGAAAGACAAGTAATTTTCAATCATAATTCTTACATCTAATACATACAGAAATTATGCCTTGTTCCTTATGTGCATTTGTACATAT
The DNA here is from genome assembly GCA_963513935.1 of Aphrophora alni. Lineage (NCBI taxonomy): Eukaryota > Metazoa > Arthropoda > Insecta > Hemiptera > Aphrophoridae > Aphrophora > Aphrophora alni. The sequence continues at coordinate 58,770,938 of OY740770.1, read as the reverse complement.
AAATAGTTTTTTCTCACAAGGAACGAACCGTTCAACCATACTCAATGTCACGCTCCTGTTCATTGTACACACTAAAACGCCGGCCTATCTTGTAGCCAGAATCTCTTTCACACACAAACGGAGTTCTCATCTGTTCTAATTTATTTACAAAATGTTCAAAGCCATTAATTTACCATCACGTTAAATAGTTTATATAAGTAAACGTGGTATTCACATAAATCGTTCATAATTACTTGTATGTTAGGAATCTAACCCTAGTTCTCTACACCAAGCTTATGGTCGCACATTTTGCACTGTTTTACCAGTATAGCAGTTTATTTTCTGGTAACAAACACTGTTAGTAGTCCATTCTCACTTTGGACATTGATACAAGCTAGTTTATATCGAAATATCACATCACGCTTTTTATTTCCAGTCCAAACTTATCTCTCACCATTGGAGGCGACGTAGACACCATGATGGAGCTAACTAGAAATACTAGAATGATGCCGACGCAATGTCTCGTTACCGCTCAAAACCTATATAGGATAAGCACATGTCTCGCTTCTATTTCACTTACAATAGTTCTTTTTGTTTTATCTATTTCCAATCATCAGATATGTTTCTTAGATTGTTTCTGATTAATTACATCTTTTAATATTTTGTCCTTTCTCATGTTATTAAAAATAAATGTCCGGACTATTTCCTCACGCACTAATCCCTATACGGCCTACTCACATTTTATCTTATTTCTAATTACAACAATTCTTATTCTCTACTCATATATCTAAATACAATTTACAATTCTCTAATTACTTTTCATCATTTATATCTCTTCGAATTCTGTTCTTTGTTAAATTATAAAAGATCATTTTTGCCGACTATTTGGCTGTTTGATTCTACTTGCTGTTACTTCTGTCATAGTAGGCATAGTACCCCCATTCTACCTTATGCTAATCCCTCCCTTTATTCAAACATCTGTTCTTTATTTCACAAACCAATGACTCAAAAATTCACAATGTTACAGTTCTTGTTACAAGTATTCACAATATTACATTCAAAATTAAATGTGCAAATAATTCATGTTAAAAAAGTCTTTACGATCAAATTCAAATAAAAATTCAAACAATTCAGTTAGCTATCATTAACCAATGTCGTTCATTACATTTCGACGCCATAGGTTAAACTGATTGTCTCTACTTTTTATAAGACATTAATTACCAAATATAATGTACTGTTTACACTATACCAAGGCTAATTTTGCACTGAATTTAGTTTTAGCTACAACTTAAATAAAAGTTTCAAACCATGGAATGTGTTCTGATTGTTGCACTAGATATTTAAGGCTATCAGCCTACTGTTGATCTAACCATCTACATGAAGCTCTGTTCCCTCATCATAATGGCAAGAGACTCTTTGTTTTTGCTAGAACCGCTTTTGCATTCCCCTACTACTTCTATCAATCTTTTCATTAATCTATAGTGCACAGTCCATTTATGACAACTTCATTCAAAATAACCGTCTTTTAATTCCATTAAACATACCAATTTAGTTAATTTTGTTATAGTTATTATTTTAGTTATGGAATTCTAAAATAATATAAGTTTTTTTAAATTTTCTAAATAACACACATACTTTGTTCTATAAGTTTAACCGTTCTGGAATCCTGTCTGTCTGTCTACATTCAACTTTTTATTATCGGTCTTTGAACATAAATAATCCATGCAATAAAACCTTTTACAATTTCATTATATTTATGGATTACTGATGTTACTTAAAATTCATTTCATTTCTCTCAATCAAATGTATCTTAACATATAGATATCAAAATTGTGAACGTTTCACTGTATCTCCATACCATGAAACCATTAAATCAGTTTGTAACACCTTTCTAAGCGATCCAACTTTTGGAAGAAAAGCAATTATTTCTCACATAAGCAAGATAAGTTTTTGTATAATCATAAAAGAAAATGAAAAACACATAATATTACTAATAGATGAAATTCATATTAAACCATAGTCAGATTTTAAAGCTGGAAATATCGTCAGCACTACTTGTAACATTGGTCTGTTTACTATGGAAAAACCACCTACCAAATGTTCCAAATTTAGTGCTCTGTTCAGCCCTTTTAAAGTACTTTTATGAGGGATGGAAATTCAATTATACAGATGAGCTTAACACTTAACAGTTACACTTTTTAGAATTAGTTCAACTTTCAACCAAAAGACTTCTTCTCTGGTCAAATAATCTTCCTGAATATTGGAATAAGAGCTTTTAATGGCAAGAAACTATATTCAGAATTTTTATATAAGACTTTTCATTGGAATTAATAAATACAATTTACCTAAGAAAATCTGTTTTATATTTGGACATCCCTAGTGAATTTGAACGTAGACTCAATACAACGTTATGGAAATTATTATTAGCAATAACTTGAAGATATTATGTCTCAGATTTGACCGGAGGGCAGCTACAATAGCTACAATATATTTCCACAAGAAATACACTAAAGCTTAAAAGTTTGATAGTATTGAGTCTTTAACTACCATCTTGACTCATGGTAACCCGATAGTACATTATCATATTATCATTTGTAAGCCTAGTATAAAATAATCAGTGGTAAAAAAATATTTATCAAAATGTGACAAAAATAATATTTCCCCCTCATTTTTCAGCAATTCAGACTTGCAATAAATATCCATTACATGCATGTTTTAAAGGGAAAAAACTTATTGGTCATCACCTTTCAAAAAAAGGAAGATAAAATCAAGAAAACCCATATCCCTCAAATAATCTTATAGAATTAGAGTCTGAAGAGAACAAGAGTTGGTCAAGACAGACCTGATAGGATAGATTAAAGAGAGATTCTATCCCGAGATTACATGAAAACAGTGTAGATCAACCTTTAATTTAATTTCTTACATATCACTTTTACTTACCATGTGTACAAATATTCTTTACAAAATATTTACATTCAGAATTATATGTGTAGATATCTTTAAAATCACCACAAATTGGGTACTTAGCACATTTGGTTTATGGTACAAGATGTCACACAATCATTGAATAACATTAGTTTTGCAAGTCAACTTTGCATAACATATCGTCACTTTTATAAGGGCAGATAACACATATATGAGTTCTCTAATGCTCTCAACTATTAGAACTATAAGCTAAGTCCTAATAAGACATATGTTTATTTATAAGATAAGTAAGTTGGTCTATCAAGTTTATTAATTTTTTTTAATGTGGTTAATGTGCGAATAATGAGGCTAGTGCAGATGGGGAGGTTACTTGAAGTATGGAAATTTAATTTCTCTAACTTCAATCAACTTCTAATGACTATCATTAATTATCCATGAGGCTTGACAGATAGTACAGCTTCCCTCTAAGTGTCTGCCATGGAGAGATTGTCAAGTTTACTGGATAGATGCTTGTTCTCTGTTCAGGAATTTTTAGTTCTAATAAATAGCATTTTCAAAGTTTATAAATGATTTATTTTTCTTAAGAGTAATACATTTATTTTACAATGAAAAGAAAAATGTTTGAAATTACAAGAATTTATTTAATTTAACAATTGTCTATTAACTATTAACATTTTTTTGGTCTCAATACTAATATATATATAATAATGGAAAAAATGCTGCCAATAAAGCAATTAACTTTATATATATTATTTCCATTATTATTGAAATTTACCATTTGTTGAGATCACAGTGGTACTAAAATATGCTCCACCCAACAATATAATATACTATAAACTCTGGAATGGTGTCTTTATATACTTAAAAAATACCATTTATTCTTACTACTAGCGGCTTATTTGGAATAAGGATCCTACTACTGTTTATATTTAACTTTGATCCACATTTTTTATGAAAATATACGAGTACAAATTACATAAATGTTGTATAAAATTTTAAAGGATATTTCAGGGAATAAATAAAACAGTCTAACTGTTGTGTAATATTAATTTCAATGATATTTTTGTAGCCCTATGACAACTCTAAAAGGTTTTTTCAATTCATAAAAATGAAAACATGAAAAAAGTAATGTGTATAGACGTTTGTATTTTTTTAACAGACTATTAATTTTTTCATGGGAAAGTTTTAACACAGTTGAAATTTAATTTGTCATTTGAAGTTTTTTTATATGACTGCTGATTACAACATTATATTTAATACTTTGAAATTTTGCTGAAAGAATTGCTGTTTTATTAAAAGGTATTCAAAATGGTGAATATGGTTAATATATATCCAAAAATATTTAAACATTAATTTTAGCCACCATCACAATAATTTTTCTCAGTATGTAAAGTTAATTATTTAATATTTAATAGACAAAGTATGACAAGAGAATAATTTGGTGAAATGTTTCAGAGCGTAAAAAGTAACAATAGACGAAAATTAAATAGACAAGATTTAATAAAAGCTCTGAGATGTTGGCGTTGAAACATTCATAATGTTCAATCATCAACTTAATCTTATTTTTAATAGTCTTATCATATGGTTAATAAATCCACTATAAAACAAAGCACATGAGGATAATTATTGTATGAAACATTAAGAGAATAAGAAAAGTAAGTCTATTTACTACACCAGCAAACATTTTCCACTGTTGTCCAGCTTCATCATTTGAAGCGAGCGATAAACCTTCTTCGTTACTTGAATCAGTTGTATCCACAGGTTTCTGAAATTAAAATTATATCTACACTAGAACTATCATTTTCAAGTATTTATACATGTAAACAAATTCTGAAGCAAAATTGGACCACAATCTAAGTGTAATAGTTGTTTTTTTAAAAATCTTATTTACTTTTTTAAAACTGATCATAACTGGTCCAACCTAACAGTAAAAAATAAGGTCACTTTCTATTGAGGTAGGATTAAGACTTTATTGTTGATTTTGATAGATTAGAATGTGTATATAAAAATATGCATGCTGCCACATTGTCACTTTAAAAAAATTTACTAATCAAAATAACCATAAAAAAATTAAAAATTGAAATATATTGCTGTCATAATTTTACTAAATTATCATATTTTGTAACAGCCGTATTTAATTACATATAATATTATATATCATATTCTGCTGGCTAAAGGGCAAATACACGTATAATAAGGCATCAACTCTTGAAGCCAATTTCAACTTCTCTTAAATATCATCCAATCACTGTGTTGAAATTATTATGCTGTATCCTGGAATGGTAGCCATGTTGGCAACTAGAGAACATGTACAGTTGTACAGTACATTACACTCAAAATGTTTGGTGAATTAGTTATAATTTTTATTTTTAGCGCTAAATAAACTTGCCTGTCGGTCGAGATGTGTAGCAGCAAATTTTCGGAAGGAAATGGTGGGAATTATTGAAGCTTGTGTCAAGGCATATAAACATCGCTTTTCGCTATTTGCTGCCGTCTTGCACATGTTGCTCTACATTACATCATTGTATTATGTTCATTAATATTTGACTGTACCTCCTACTTCTAAATTATAAGGTGCAAAGCATTTAGTTTAATCTAATTTGTAATAAATATGATAATGCAATAAACAATTTAATTACAAGTATATAGAGTACTAGTGTATTTTTCATTGTTCTTCTTTGTTACAATCTGAAACATCTAAACATCTAAACATGCAATGATTATTATTTCTAAATTGTTAAACCTACATACGGAAATTGAAATACTGTTAATTTAAAAAACACTTCCGAATTTAAAAAAAAAAAGTTTTTATTTGTTGGATATAAGCCAATTCTAAGAACTTCAAGTAAATAATTTAATTTAACGTAATAAATAATTAATCAACGACTATTTAAATGAACTATTATTAGATTAATAAAAGAGTTATTATTTATAAACAAGAATAAATTACCTTAGCTTCCTAGTTTTGATATAAATGTAAATAAATTAGAAATAAAATATTAAAAAATAATAAACTGACAACATAAAATATACAGTAGTAGGCTAGTATTTAAAATACAACCTCAAGTCAGGTTATTTGTGCCGTTGACAGAGAAAACAACGACCACACTTAGCCTAAAACACCCGATCTCCTAATTAGAATACACTGTTTGCCCAGTTCTCACAGGCGAGCTTATTTCGCACTAGTTCTACTGTCATTCATTGGTTGTGATTAAATGAGAAGCAAAAAGCAATTAGCATAATCTACTCTGAAGTTTGTGATTAAAATTTGTTAACAATGCTTGACTCACATCAAAAGCAGTAAAAAATATCTAGGGTTGAAAATGGAATTTCCAGTTGGAACAATGTAGCTGTAATGGTAAAAAACACTTAACGTCCTCTCTACATTTTTTTATGGAAACATTATTTAATTTGAAAAAAGTGAATGTGTTTAAACATTTATCAATCAGAATGCAAAAGTTAATGATGGACAACCGCATTGCATTGGAAAAATTTTCAGCACAATAAAATTACTGCCCCAACAAGGATGAAAATTCAAACATTTTTTTTTAAATAAAAATTCTCTTGATGTTGACAATATTTTCAAAATCATTTCCTTTGAAGATATTGTAGTGAATCACAAGTTTTATAAAGAAAAATTATTAAGTAAGCCTACAATTAATTTCTGATAAGTTATCAGAAATAAAAATTTATTTAACTTGTTTTGCCATAAAAATAACTATAACTTGCAGTTCATTAATGAAATTAGGATAGTATGTTTCCAGATCTAACATGTTTTTTTAAACAAAGAAAAATATTTTATTTGATGATAATGATTAAAGAATTTTATTATTAAAAAGACATTGATTGGTCGATCTATTAGATTAGATGTTTTAAAAATAATTTAAAAAAATTAATATTTTGCAAAAGAGACTGTGTAATATAAAAATATTGCATTTAGAATATGAGATATTCTATTTTGAGATTAGGTTGCAACCATATGATTAATAATAATGAAATATTAATGAATTATAATTTTAGACTATTATAAAATTTGTGATGTTTTATGTATTTTTGTCTTTTCAGGTAATACTTTAAATTTGTATGAAATTTATTATAAATGTTTATTAATAATTAAATGTACATTTCAGAAAATTGGATTCTGTATTTTATTAAAAATTCTCCAAAGTACACGGTTTCAAAGAACTTGCAACCTCAGAGAAACATTTTATGCTCTCTTCAAGAGTATGTCTTTGTAATAAATTTTATTTTACTTTTCTTTGTAATAAATATTACAAAGTGGCGCCCAACTTATATTGAAATATTAAGAATTATCACAATAATTATTATTACAGAAAAAAAAAATTATTCTGTAATAATTTAATTACAATACAATTATTAAGAGCAGTATTGTAATTAAATTATTACGGAATAATTTTATTTTTTTTAAACGACCAAGATATTTTAAATACAACCATTTCATAGTTTATTAGAAATATATTTGGATCATTATCACTTTTTAGGAGACAAGGTCAGCTGTTTGCTAATTATTCAATGTCTGCATCAATATTTGGCGACCAAATATATGACCATGCTAAGGTTTTTATTTTTACAATTCCCAAATGACTTGAATGTAACTCATGTATAGAATACATTTACTTGAGACAATGACTCCATAACCTCAAAATAATATTCCCTTTTCCACTGTTAGTTTTTTTTCCTTTTAGCATAAGGTACTATAATTGGATCTGACTGTTTCTCTTTTTGTATGTTTTTAAAATCTAAATAATCATATTTATGGTTTACTTTGAGAGGTAATCTGGAAAGTCCATCAGAATTACCATGCTTTTCAGAACTAACATAACTAATATTATATTCATATCCTGACAAAAATAAGGCATACCTTTGCAGGTGGTTTGCTGGGGAAATAGGCAAACTTTTTTTAACCATATAAATATATATATATATATATATATATATATATATATATATATATTTAATAGTGGCTTGTAGAGTTCTAAGGGTAAACCTCCTCCCCCCCCACAAAGACTCCTCATTCATTTGTTTTTTATGCCAAATACTAAAATTAATGCTTTCTTGTCAATCTGAAGGTATTTAATTTCAGTTTTTGAAAGTGTATGCAAGGCGTAAGCAATTGTAAATTCACAACCATTACAACAAAATATGAAGTCTGCCTTTACTATAACTATGCAGTATGTACGTAACTGAAATTTAACAAAATCAAGATGTTAAATATTTTTAGTAACCAGTGAATTTATCCTCAATATGGCCCTTTTTACATTTTTTTTAACTATATGCAAGTTCGTTTTATATTTGAGTAACTGAAGAATGATGTTCTGAATAACTTGATTTGATAGTTGTAAATTTATAAAAATGCTGGGTTTGAATTTAATATTAATCTGATTTTTATAAAAGAGAAGAAAATAATATGCTCGACATGGGCGCCAGGTAGCTTTACTTACCAATTTGGAAAAAGAAATTAATTATTAAATATATCTCAGAGTCACAAATCCTTTTGTGCTGAAACTTAACATGTTTTATTAAAATGAAAATATTAAAACATTTATATAAGGTTATCATCAAAAAATATTATTAAACCTTCATATTCAGAAATCCTCATATTTCTTTAAAAAAATCAAATTAAATTTTATTATTTATTAAATTTATTTTTTAGTTGCAACTCAAAAGAAAAAGCAAAAAATCTTTAGTTCATTTAAATGAATTTGTGTAATTAGTAATTTAGTTCTACCAATCAAATAAAGTTTCATTAATTTATTTATTTAAATGAAGGAATTTACTTTAGTATTTTCATATTTTATAATATAGGACATTGTCTCAATATTATAATCCAGATTCTCAAACTAAACTTATAAATAAATATTAGGAAATTATTATCATGTTATAAACAAAAATGATTTTAGAAATAAAGTCCTAACATATATACCAGTCACGTTCTTTTTAGTTAAAAGCACAATTTCTTGGCGACGTCTCGTAGACAATGTATCTTGTCCTGTGTCGAGTCGTTAACGTGGTCAATTCCTTGCTGTTTTACGGAATTCATTATTTTATTGTTCAAATAACTAAACGTTTGTTAGTATTATGATTTAAACTGTTCTATTATGAGACTTTACGATCTTGTCCAGAGTTCACGATTCAAAAATCTTATTTGTCTCGAACACGTGCAAGACTTTTATTTTTACACATTTCACAGAGTTCACATTCTGTAAATTAAAAGTTCATGCTTTAAGTTAGAACGAGTATCACTTAGATCAATTTTAGATTGATCTTAGACATTTAACATTTTCACCACATTTTATAAAAGTTTCTTTACACAAGAATACACGTCTTAGTACCTTGAACGTTCCACCTAGACTGGCAAAACCACATGTGCCTGTTTCCAGCTTCACCCTAGCGTCTGATTTTTAATATGCAACGTCCGCTCAATATTATTCACACACCTAGTAACACGTTTTGTCTATTTTCACAATACAACCATTACATATTATTTATTACAACTTATTATTATTATTATAACCATTGTTTATTACAACTTATAATTAATATTTACACATGACATTAGTATTTTGAAAACCTATATTTAAATTTTATTACCCTAGTTTTAACATTTTTTCAGTTATGCTTTTGACTTCTGGAGTCCCCCCACCAATTCAATTACAATCATTCCCGGGTTACTCTTATGATTCCTGGGTTACTCTTATGATCTTAATAAAACCATTTTTTGGTTATCCAAGTTAAAATTACCATTTTTGGTATTACATGGATTCATATTTCATATTCCTGATATTATTTTCCTTAATATGCTATCAAAGGATCTACCTCTCTCTCTCCTATGTTTTCTTTTTCATAATCATCACAAAAAATTCTATATGTCCCAGCCGATTTGCATTGCTCTGTTGGTATAAATATGTACTCTTTTGTTTTAAATATGCATATTTCTCTTGTTTATATGTTTTCTTGTTTGTATTTTATGCTATAACATATTGTTAGGTTTTAGATTTGGTTTGTAGTTGGTTTTTGTAAAATTATTTGATTTATTTTTTGTTTCCTTTCTATATAATTTATCTACAGTATTAGGGTTATATCCTTCTTTTGTGCTAAATAGTTTATGGTTTGAAATTCATCTATATAGTTTTGTTTTTTCATTAGAATGTTAATTAATCTCTGTTCCATACTGTTAAATGCTACCATTATGTGTGAGTGGAAGTTTTTTAATAGATTGTGAATAACTTGATCTGACTGATTTTGTTTCACATAAATTTTAAATCTGTGATTATTGTCTCTCCCGATTATAGTTATGTCAAGGTAAATTAATGTTTTATTTTATTCTGTTTTAGAAGTATTTTTTTAACTTTTGTCCAAATTTAGAATTTTGAAATTAGTTAAAAATATCTCAAATCGGTATCCTATAAATTAACTTCATTAATTAAGTTGTCATTGATAAAATTTCATTTTAATTTAACAAAAAAAACTTCCCCCTCTCCCCAGTGTTAATGTTAGTATTTATTCTGTAACCTCATGAACTAGTGTTTCTATGCATTGAAATAAATAGTAGGTAATTTTTTTTTTCAATACATTTTTCTCTCTCTTTTAAAAAGTTATCCTATATAATATAAAAGCTGAAATTTAAAAGAGGTAACAATTTAAAAGTGGAATATAAACCTTTGTTTCAAAGTAAACTCCACACCTAATACATTGAAAACCAATTAAAATTTTATAGAATTCATAAAAAAAGTTTGCTTAAATCTGTTTAAACTTTATATTATGGTATTATTATTATTTTAATACAAGTTTATTAAAAAAGTATGCTACAAAAATAAACAGCTGTCCTAAATAGTATAAATAATGTTAAGCAATGAATGTAGTTCTTGAAACAATGAAAGTGCCTGGTTTCAAATGTATCCCTTCTTTTATTAATCATTTCTAAAATACTTGGTAATGTCCAAATTAGATTGTTACATAATAAACCGTTTGAAATAACAAAAACAATTATAATATTGAACGATAGACTTCCACGGTTACAAACATCATTATGATCTTGTTCTTCAGGGTTCGACCGCATCAATATTGTCTGCACGTTGAGTACAGCCGACGTTTCGGGCATTTTACAGATGTCCATTCTCAAGGCTTAACAAATCTCGAAACGTCGGCTGTATTCAATGTGCAGACAATATTGACGCGGTCGAACCCCGAAGAACGAGATCATAATTATAATATTTTGTAAAATAATTTTGATATTCGTGAATTGAAAAATCTTGGGTTTGAAAAACATTTCCAACATTTTGGAAAAATCATGTAATATTTTTAAAAGAAAGGGGTTTTATCCTTAAGTTATTATTATTTTTAAAAAGAATGAAGTTATTATTTATTTAAGTTAAACAAATGCTTGACAATTTAGGGCGCCAGGTAGCTTTCGCTTACCAATTTTAAAAAGTTAAGTTAAGTTATTTAAAATATCTCAGGGGTAAGGTTCTTTTGAAAGTGTACTACAGTGACTTATCTGGTGAAATGAAGAACTCTTATTTATCCTGAAACTTGACATGTATTTATTAAACAGTAAAAATATCAGTACATTGATATCCTTATTAAAATAAATCATTTAGATCACCTATATTACAGATCCTAATCTCATATATTATTATTTCCTTTTAACAAGGTTTAAATTTTAAAATCTTGAATTTACTCTTTAAGTTGCAACTAGAAAATTATTTATAAAACTAAACAGATTGAAAATATCTGTTTTCTATTATTCAATTTACGTTATTTTAAAAAGATAAATATGTCAGTAGACATTTATTGTTCATTTATATGAAAAAATATGATTACTTAGAAATATTAAAATTATAAAAACTAAAGCATCAAACATATTAAATTTTGTACAATAAACATGTTACATTCTGTTTGTTAAATAACACGTTTTTTTTACCAGTCCTTTAGCGAGTTAATGTTCACTTATTGTCCCTGCATCGTCGACTTCGATGAGAAATCTACCATTCTTTACACGTGCTAATTCACCTGTAGGAATCATCTCAACCGTATTTCGCGAGCGTTCACTAATTTCGTTTAAAGTTTATGTTTAGAATGTTTATAGTTCATTAAACACTCCGAAATTGTTCACCATTTTATCATATTTAAATTCACACGCGTAATTGTCTATTATGTGAAATACGATTGATATATGTCTTTGTTTTAACACGCGATTCATGCCGGTTCCTTACTAAGACTCTTTAACACCTTGAAATACAACTCTCCTCTCCAACATCCTAACTGAGACTCTTAAACAAGACTGACAATTATATACTTTACATTTTTAACAGTTCTGTATACAAAAATTAGTACATCTCACTCTGCCAACTCTCTCCACAAGACTCATTTGAAAACACCCTCACTCTCCAAGCTCCTTCATCAGACTGCTCACAAAGACTGACTGACCACATGGTGAAAAGTTCATTTCCCCTCCTGCTATATCTGGTTCTTGCAATGTATACAAAAACTGTCTAGCACTGCACTGCATTTCACCTTGACAACACTTTATCTATATTTTTAACAAAACATTACCTAATTTATTATTACTAATTATGACTAATATTTTATACATTATTTATTTATTCAATTTTGGAAATCTATATTTTAATTTAATATTCCCTTATTTTAATATGTGCAATGAGTTATGCTTTTGACTTATATTTCCCCCTCCCAATTTAACTCTTAAACGTTTCCCGGTTACATTACTTTCAAATTAAGTTAACCCTTTTTAGGTATTACAATCACTATGTTCCTGTGTATGTATATTATGCAAAGCTGTCAGTATCAACCCTCATTTTCGTAGCTCATTTTTGGTGAGCTTTTCTCACGATTTTTTAGAATCCCGCTTATCCTTAGTATTAAATAAAAGAATAATTTGTACTCATATCACACACAACATGAACAGGCAACCTTATATTTATATTTATGTATTTCACTGTTATTTAAATACAATAAATTACTATTACCTTCAAGTCATTTTCAGATAGCAAAATGATCTGTAGAACTTTGTAACTATTAATCTTGTCAAACACAGTTTGTAGCCAAGTTGGTTTACTAGTCCAAGTAAACATTAATCCTACAATAAGAGTTTCCAGTAATAGTGGTCCTGTTAGTAAAAGACTGCTGACAAAGAATTTTACTACAAAACAAATAGAAAACTAATAACAATAAGAAGAATACAATTTGTTTTAATGAAGTTGAATAAATACAATCCTTCTACAACAGTTTTGCAATAGATAGTTTATATATATATATATTTTAAAGTGAGACTCTATATAATGAAACAAATGTTAGATGTAAAAGTTTTGGAGTTAGATGTTGGGAATCAAAAAATGTGCGAAAAATGAAATTAAAAAGCCACAGAAAAGCCTTTGTTAATATAACAAATTTTAAAAAAGTTTTCAAGATTTACAAAAGTTTTAATGTAGCTGTGAATAAAAGTTGATAAAAATTATTAATATTTATAAAATTTATGTTGAAAAATTAATTTTTATGATGGAAAAAAATTTACTGAAAAGTTACGATTATTTTTAAAAATTCACCAAAAATATTAATATTATGCAAAACACAACTTGTTATATATCATTATTAAGAGAAATGTATGTAAAATTTAATTATGAATTTATAAATTTTCTACAATGACATATTTCCGAGTAAAGTAATTAAGAATGAAAAAAATTATATTCATGTCCAAGAACTTTAACCTAAACATCACCAACAAACTTTGATAAAAATTTGTTTATACTATTCAAACACTTACAAAAGTAGTAGAATATAGTGTGAAGATAAATTCGTGTGAACATATATGAACAAAACATAATAAATAATTCACAATAAATTACAATCCAAAAAACTCACAAAACAACGATTTACTGTGCACTAAGCTGTACCTAGACACCACTTGGCATGCAATTGTTTTGTTACAACTCAACTGCACTAACAAGGTCAGTAGACAAGTTTTTTGATGACTTTCCTTGTGTTAGTCAAGTCCGAAATATTAGTTGGACAGGGGAATGGAATAAAACATTTGACACATCTGAAGTTCTACTTTCCAATGCTATAAAAATCGTCAAAAAAAAAAAAAAAAAAAAATCAAAATATTACTAATCAATATTTGACATTTTGTAAACATATTTGAAAGATAACTGGATTGGTTACAACTTTGTTGAATGTATATATTTCCAAAACGATTACGGCTACAAAAATTTGAAATATGTAGTTTAAAAGAGGAAGAAAAATACTATATAATATTATCAACTTGAGTATTTGGACAAGAATTACCGTTTACAAAAACTATATGACCAATGAGATCATATTTTCTAATATTGTGAAGAACCGTGAAGTGTTCCTCCTTAAAAACACTCCAACTATATCAAGTTTTTACCTTTTGCTGTATAGAATTTTGGTTACATGATTATGAACAGTTGAAACATTACCCTTACCATGATATGTAACATATTCCGATATAATAATATTTACTAGGCTCAAAGTTGAATTGAAAAATATGTGATTTTAGGGTGTAAAAAATGTGTTAAAGCTATTGATTTTGTTTAATTTTTTATAGATTGAAAACTATAAGAGTTAGAATGCCTTGGAAAGCACAGAGCAAAAGAGAAAGAATTGTTGTATAGAACAGTATCACTGTAGATTTGTTAGACAGAAATATAGACTTGTTAAAATTAGACAATGAATGATGTAAATTTGTGTTTCACAACTACACAGTTGTTGAGGTACTTGTTTGCTGCAAAATACACAAAATTTACCAATAAATCAAATATTATTTATAATGTTTTATGGTATTTTAATTACATGAATATGAATGTTTGGAACATTAGCTTTACAACGGTATATTACGTCTTATTGTGGTAGCATGATTCTTAGTGTGCGAAATTTTGAATTTAAAAAAAGGGATTTTGTGTCATTTACCACTACAGGAACGGAGTTCACCGACACAAAATGCGTCACAAACCAGTTAGAGGGTTTTATGAGAAAAGAGGTTGTAAGAATATGAGAGAAAGCAATAATTTGGGAAAATATATGTACAAAATTGGAGGAAAACAAAACCAACCCCAGAAAAGAATTCACACTTTGTTCCAACTGACTACTGGCCACGACTACTTTGGTGTTCATCTCTGCTAATAGGAAAGAGTTTAATCTTCTAATGAATGCACTCTGTGCCCTGTAGAGGAATCGATTAATAGAGACTCCCAATTCTGCTATGCCTAATAGCCCAAGACTCGAAAACAATATTTTGAGAGCCCCAAAAAGCATTGAACAACTGTATTGGGTTGGCAGAGAAGCTAATGGACTGGAATCGGAGCTAGCCATAATAAATAACAACATTAAAAACAAAGAAATAATAACAGAGATATATTCTGTGTTATTAAGACCTGGATTTCTTAGTTTTTATTTTAGTTAACTACTTCTTCCCCTTACGATGTTATTAAGAAATTTATTTAAATATAAGTCAAATAACCTGCAAATAGCTTAAGTAATTCAAATCTCGTAGACACTGACTATACTTTACTGAATATTTTATTTTCTTGTTCATCAATATCTGTCAATGTTTTCGGTATAAAATCTGATAACAGCTAAAAGATTAAAATAATTAAAAATAAACTAATTTAAAAAACATTCTTTTTAAAACCATAGACATAGGTAAGATAAAACCTTTTCACATTTTCATTTGTCGGCGAACATTCATAATTTTATTTCATAGTTTTAGCATTCCTATGAAATAGCTAAATAAAACTGGGAGGAAAAAATATTTATAAACTTCTTTAAAAATTGGGGGAAAGAATAAGTATCAGATAACTTGAGTTATTTTATTTTTTTAATAAAAACTATTGAGGAATGGATTAATACTTAATTACTTCTTATTAAAAATACATGCTAGGCCTATAAAAAGATAAAATAAGTGAGTAAAATTCATAAAATAATTGAAATTAAGTTAAATTTATTTACATTGAATAAATCCATTATTATTGTAGTTTCTAACTAAAAAAGATAGTTTTCAGATGTAAATTTAAATTAAATCGCATATTTCTTCTAATTCTAATAGTTGAATCTAATTGGATAGTCACTATAACCTTTTCCGATTAATATTTCATATAGAGTTAGCAAAATAGTGTTTACAAATGTTTTTCTTGATATCATCAGTGATCCTCATATTAAATTAAATTGTAAATCAATTGATGATAAATGAAGCACTTTCCGAACATTTTCACTGGTACAAGTTAGAAAGCAACGTGGAGTAAGTATTTAGGTAGAGTAATGTTTAATAATGAATTTGAGTATCTTAAGTATATTTACCTATTTTAGGAGTTGTGTCTCCATTCGATGGTATTTTGTAAGCCAAGTATTGCAGATATAAACTTTGAAGAACTAACATTAAACTGATGATTAATATTCTGTCAGAATTTGATGGTTCAATAAATAGTAGACCCAAGGAAAATACTACAAGTGCTAAAAAAAAGATAAATGACAGCATTAGTTTCATGAAATGGGATCTTAAACAAATCATACAATATTGGTTGTTTTCTCTACTATTTATTTGTCTGTAGAATAATATTTACAAAATATGGGCATGAGCGAGAACATTATATGCATTAAAAATTGTTTAAGCATTTAAAAAATTGCATATATTATAAACTTGGCTTTACCTGCAAACAGTACACATTTTTCAACCTAAGTGTAGGATTATGCTTTACACAAATGGTTCATCATCAGACTAAGTGAACAAATCCAATTGTCTTAACCATTAAAATATACAAGGATAAAATAAAGCAAAAGCTTAAAGTTTCAAATATTTTAATAACATAAATGAGCTACAATTGTTTTGCCTTGCGGCATCATCGGGCATGTTACCTGAATATATAATTTAAATATCTTTTAATTATAAAATTCTTTAATCATTATAAATATTCAAATAAACTATTTTTCCTTTTGAAAAAACATTTGATAATTCTACAAACATGTTATTCAAGTTTCATTAGTGAATTTCAATTTGTAGTTATTTTTATATTTAAATTTCTATAAAAAATAGTTTAAGCATGTTATAAAAGACATGCATTTATACATAGAAATTAAATTTTACATTTTATATAAAACTTTAAATTAATTCACACTATTTCCTGGTTGAAACCAAATAGTGTCGTTCTATCAAAAATCCCATCGTTTTATAAAAAATAACTTTTTCAATTTTTCTTTTCACTTTTCTAATAATCACAATTGTCTACTTTATCTTTTATTCAAAATATATTACTTAACTCACATAGTTTTTCTTAAAAACACAAATACTTGTCCTTTTTTATATACGTTTTCTTGCTTACGCAGTACGCTTTGTCTATTTCATCATTTTTTACAACCATGTCTTTTTACTTTAAAAGTTTATTTCTCTCTTATTTAAACTAATTCACATAGTCACATAATACTTCTTTAAATATAACTTCTAGTCCTTTAATGATTCGAATTTGCCCCTAACCACAATCTCTAGAAACTAAAAAAAAAACACAATTATCTGATTAATTGTTCTTTATTAATTATTTCCACTAAATGCCCTGATGTACATTTCGATAACATGGTTATCATCATCAGTTAAGTTAAAATTTACATATATTGTATTTTATTAGTTGTAAAATCTATATTAAGTATATCAATGTAACATATGTATTCAATTAGTTGTAAGATATAATATGGATATTAACTTTCTTAGTAATCTAGGGAAAATACAGATGTAATAAATTAAGTAGTCACATTATTTTGTATTGTTAAGTTATAAAGACTTTTGTAAGGAGTAGGCCACCTGTTCTCATTAGCTTTGTTAGAGGTACAGTTATCTTTCACCCCACTCCATAGGTCAAAGACATATAACAATAACTTGACAAAGAGCCAGCCAAGCCTCTATCTTACTGGCCAACTGATCTGTGGAGTGGGAGGGATTTTAGCTTGCACTCAGGTTATTATAGTTTTAGGTTTAATTTTATTTCATTAGTAGATATGTAAGTTTAGATTTAGTTTATAAGCAAGACCCTCTGATTCTGATAACCATGTTATCGAAATGTACATCAGGGCATTTAGTGGAAATAATTAATAAAGAACAATTAATCAGATAATTGTGTTTTATTTTAAAGTTTCTAGTGATTTTGGTTAGGGGCAAATTCGACTCATTATTGTGAATTTCACCACAGTGCTCAACAAGATTGTATTCTAGTCCTTTATACTTTCTTTCGACGATTCAGCTTTGTTCCGACAAACATACTTATTTCTGATATGTCTTCCTTCTTAGAAAATCTAGATCCAACTGGCGCAAAACTTGGTTAGCAACAGCCTCCCACTATTTTTCACAATGCTAATGTAGCATTTTTCTTATAACTAAAATTATATCTGTTTTAAATATTAACATACTTTTAATAAATTTCTCTGATCATTTTGTACTTTCTTATTATCATTAATTACTTTCTTTATTTATTCAATTCTGTATTTATTTTATTCAAAAAATAAAATAAGTTTCCTGTTTAAAACCCTACAACTGGCAAATATCCACAATCAACCCACACTCCCGAACAAGTTGGCTATAAAAAGTTGCAATGTATGTTGCAATTCAACATTTCTACCACTTAGAATCGTCCTATCACAATAAAAAATATAGTGTTGGAAAGTTAATGTTCCATAGATACATAAACATGTATCTATCCTGTTTGCAGGTATGGTACTCATATAAGAGTACCATACCTGCAGCTGGACAAGTAAGACCTTATAATGTGGCCACAAACAATTTTATTATTTATGTACGACGAGTCATACTCCGATTTTATATGTGTTAGTGTTGTGTTGTGTTGCGTGTTTATGTGTTAGTGCGGGCCTGACGAAGCCGACAGTGTTCGGCGAAACAGCGCTGCATCCAAACTATTATACGGACTGAGGACAACCTCTAAGGTAATTAACTATATTATATTCACTTTTTACGTAAAAACAAACCATGTCTAATAAAAATTTTATAAATTGATTTTTCTTTTTAGCAACTTTTATCCACAAATATATTACAAATCTGTAGTAATAGTTGAAAATTTTTTTTTGTAGGGTGTACATTACCATTTCTGTGAAATTCTTGCCTGCGTTACTTTCCGATTTTTTGGTATTTCACATAAAAACTCCAAATTATTTACATCTAACATTTTTTTTCACTACACAGCTAAATTCTATGCACCTTTCTGAATATAGTGATATATAGAAGTTGTGTATAAAATATATATTACTATTTTTGGCGAATTTTTGAAAAAAAAGAATCAATTCACTTTTTTTGTAATTTTTTTTTTTAAATGTAACAAATTTATTTTATTTTTTTCCTAAATATCTTTACAAATATTACACAAAACTTTTGTATACGTTAGAAAAGGTGGTAAGCCAATGATTTTGGATGATACAGGTTTTTCTGAAAAATGTTGACTTCATTTTTTGACATCTAACATACTTACTCTAAAACCGTTTCAAAATTTTTTTTTATTACATAGATGAATTCTATGCATCTTTCTGAGAAAAATGATGTCTTATAAGTTAGGTTTTGTATAAAAATAATATTTTATTAATTTTTAAACAAAGTGAATTTAGTGTGCCCTTTCTAGGGTTTGCATCGAGTTATACTACTCTCCATTCAATCTAAGATCATTAAACTTAAAATGTACACTATTACAAGATGTTACTTAAATGTATGGTCGAACATTTTAAAATTTAAAAAAAAGTAAAAGAACATTGAACTTTATTATGTATTTTATAATTTTTTGTTACTTCAATATATTGTAATACATACATTTTTAAGTTTTGAATTAAAACAAAAATGACGTGATTGGCTAAGTCAATAATGCTAGAAATGTGATTGGTTTTAAACAGCCGGATAAAGAATATGCGAGTCAAAATAGAGTCTAGAGAAATTATATAAAATAAAATTTAAAATAACTTTTAATATGTGTCCAGAAGAAAATTTTGTAATATAAATATGTATAGAATTAAGGTAGAGTTAAGAACAAGGTAAAATTTTGAATATATATGTGTGAAAAATCTGTTGCCATACGAAAATTGTGAAGTGATGTAGTTCCGGGTGTTGAGCAAGGAAAACGCATGGTTCGAGATCAGTCTGAAAATAGCGTCTGAGTGGTATGGACGTATTATCATTTGTGTGAAGGTTTTTCATGGAACAATATAATTTGTGTAAATAAGTCTTTGAGATGAAATTAACATGTGTAAGTTAAAGAATAGAAATGTATAAACTGTAAAGTTAATGTAGACATTCGAAGAATGAGTTTCTGTACGGTAAAGATGGGTGGTAACATTGAACAAACGGAAAATTAACAATAAAATGGCGGTAAGCCAGGTGGCTTATATATTTTAGATTACACAAATATCTCCAATTGGGTATGAACTGTTTTTTAAAAGTGTTTTGTGAACAAAAATATAGTGAACATTAACTTAAATTGAACTTTTGTTTGAATGAACTAAAAAGGTGTACACGTGGTGTCCAAAGTAATCTTGAGTTGCAAATAATGTGCAAAGATAAGATAATCAACTAAAGACATTTTATATGAAAATATTGAACTGTTTATTCATAGGTTAATTATTTCGAAAGTATGCCTACTAACAATATGATGATGGGGACCAACAGAAAGATGGACAAATTCGTTTAATCCAGTACCAGAATAATGCAAAATAACTTCAATGAGTTGCAACATTAAAAAGTAGATTTGATAACTAAAAATTTTAACTTTCTTAAAAAGTAAATAAAATATTGCAAAGATAAAATAAAAAATGATTTTAAAATAAGGTGTTTAATATTTAAAAAAATATTATATACTTGTATTATTGCATACTTGTATGTGTATGCATAACCAATATGTTACTCTATAAAATATGTTCAGTTTCAGCATAAAAAAGGACTTCTATTTTCTTTCAACCACCACTGAAGTACACTTAAAAACGTATTCACAATCCTGAGAAATTTTTTAATTAAATTAACTTAAAAAATAATACTAAAATATTTTAGTAATCACAGAATTACCATGGCGCCCAATATTAATGAACAGTAGCTTCTCTCTTTTCTTTTTATAAAATAAATTAAAATCAATCCCTTCATTTTTATGACTTCAATGTGTAAAAAATAATAAATAAATAAAATTAATGAATTTGTAATTGTGAATTTTTTTAAGACTTTAATTATAATTATTCTGTTATTTATAAAAGAAATTGGTTTAGTTAAATACCTATGCCTGGACCAATATAACTAGCAGCAAGGACAGATGAGTGGCGTTGAATAGTAAACCTTAACGTTAGAAATACTTCATATTCAACTTCTGATTCAACTTCATTTTCACCACTATATTCCACATCTCTAAATGATTTATACTCCAATAGCTTCCATTCATGACTGTGAATATATTTATGCATTTTTACATCCTAGAATCAAATATAATTGTCATTAAAAATATGCAAACTTGAGATATTATTCTGATAAAATAGAAAACTCTTTAGTTTTTAAATATATTACTTTTTCATATATTCTTAATGTTTAAAAATATTTTGATATAGCAAAATAATGTAATGTTGAAAAATCGAATTTAATCCGAAATATCGATATAATTTTTGAAATGAGTTGAAATATCGATTTTGGGTACTCCTGAGTTAACAAAAGAAAGATATTTTTATCTATTTATGCTAAGGTAAACAAAACAGTTCAAGGAATTGTATTCATAAATTGTTGTTAAAAAATGACCAATATGCACATTCATTATTTATCGATAATTAAAAATTTGGAAAGATTTGTTTTATGAGAAGAAAAAGTAATGCAAAGAGGTTTAGAAATGGTCTCTACTGATTTTCCCCCCTTTAAATTAGCCAAAGTGTGTGTAAAGGTTGCAAATAAAATATATTTGTCCATCACATATGCCCACACAAATTCTGAATCCCCCATCAAAGAGTTTGGATTGTGATGCTATCAAATTATATAACACTATTATAAGCATTAAAAAAATCTAATGGATGGTGGTACTCTAATTTTGATCAAATTTTGGGGGAAATCCTAACTACATTGTGTTGTAATCAAATTATGTAAAACATCATGGTATAATAAACTATGTCACCAATACTAACAGAAAATGCCATATAATATATATTGTGGAATTTAAGCATTTATCTATAAGACAATCAATGGCATTTTTTGTTATAATAAAGTATTATCAACTACTACAAACACTTACAATACTATTTCCATGAAATATGTCCATTTCACCTCCTGTATGTCTTTCAGAAGTAATAGTGAAATTGCAAACATGTTTATCAAAAGGCCAATTCGTCCAGTCTGCTATACAGTGTGCTCCAAGTAACGTGGGTGTCGCGTAATGCACCCTCCCATCATACTTTGCTAGTACTACAGAATGGCCTTGACTATTTAGGCTTCCATCTATTATCTTCCTGCAAACAAAGTTTGTATTGTCTTATAAATCGGAAAAATGTAGTCAATTTCTTCTATTTTGGGTGAGAATTTGACATAAACTTTGAAAGCTATTTAAATTTAGAAATATCTTTAAACCCTTTTTTTGTTGGATTTATGAAATGTTAAGTTACATGGTTCAAGAAGTGTATTGATTAAATATGATGAACTTGGAAACTAATTTTTATTGGTAAATCAGGGACTTTATTTTTGGTTTCAGAATTGAGTTTTATTTCTATAAATTATTGAATATGAGTATATCATACAGTATATATATTATTTAAAATAATTAGTATAAAAACATCTATCCACCAAACCAAAAATAATATTTGCTACCATATTCCCCTAAATTGTCTCTATTAAACATATTTGTAAGAAATGGAGCTTGTACCATTAATTCTCCTACTGTATAAGTAAATATATTTGATCATATTCAGGTTTTTAAACAGCGAGAGGTGGTGAATATTATAGTTACATATTATTTCGTTTAGAGTGTAAATAATTCTCAATTTCTATATTTAACATAATATATTGATTATAATTACTTTCTTTTATTTATATATTTTTTTAATAAACATTTAAACCTAAACAAGTAATTTTAAGCCAAACTAAAAACACAAAAATTAACCTAAATTTAAAAAACTTTCTATGTACATGATGATTGTTTTGAATTGAAGTGTCAAAATACCTAATTAGTTTTTTATTGGCAAGAGGTTTTCAGGTAAAACTACTATTCCTAATTAATTTAAATTGGAATATTGTATTGTTTCATTCAAATAATTTTTAAAGCCATGGCATCTATAAAAAACCGCCATAACATATTTTGTTCTTATAACACGACCTCTCAGAAATGGAGGCGGTCAAGGTTAATTTTGAATTTTGAGTCAATTATTCCTGAATAGTAATTTTCTTTTACATGTGCGTTGGCACACAGGTCTGGGACATTAATCTTCAATTTTATCATAATTTTAACAAAATTGGTAGAGACGATTCTGAAGAATTATAACAGCAGCATAAATGATTAAAAGAAAAAAAATTGTTTTTACAGGTAACTTCTGAAGCAGATTTTTTGGAAAGATGGTAACCAAACCTTTTAATTGGGTCATCTGAGGCTACTTTTGAGTAAAATTTAATCAAAATTGTTAAATTATGAGTTTTGATATTATATCCATATTTTAAGTTGTCAAAAAAATCACAAGTTATTGATCATGTACCAAATTTGATTAAAATCGGGCCCCTCATTTGAACAAAGGAACTGCACAGATGACAGGCGATAGAAAGATAGACAAATAGCATTTTATTCATGGACTTGCTGAAGCCTATAATTATTGTATATGTTATTTTAGGATTTTTTACGCTTAACTTCCTGTGACTAACAGTTTTAAAGATCCAGCCAAAAAAAAAAACATTTAAAATTTTATATATATATATTTAATATATTATAACTAAAATATTTATGTTTTTTATTTCCTAATTCGAATTTGATGACAGTTTTTATTTAGTTGTTTATTATTTCAGTACTTACGTATTAACGCCACCGCAGCAGAAGTTGCGCTAATGTGCATGCGCCAATAAAGAGCAAACTGGTTTAAGGGAAGCAGAATTCCATTTTTTTCAGCTTTGAGATTCATATACTTTCATTTTATGATTTGTCGCAAAAATTTTAGGCGTAGATTGGCAGCACTTCACTTTTAAAGCTCATGTTTATCCATGATCTAATTTCAAATTATTAACTTCAATAAACTTACGAAAGGTTTGGCCAGGTGATTATATATATATATATATATATATATATATATATATATATATATATATATATATATATAGCTACCTGGCCTAACCTGTCGTGATATATAATTATATCGCAAAGTAAGCAAAGCCCCACTTTTAGTGTTATGAAAATGGGTATTTGGGATTTGGAAAATCGTAATAAATATTTCACTTTTAAAAAAAGTTTTTTTGGCTTCTAAAGTGTTTTGATTTTATAAAAAGTGGTTCATTTTATATTTACTCATCAATAATTTAGGTTTAGGTTGTCCATACTTGGTAACCATTATTTTTTTGCCGCGGTGGCGTTAATACGTAAGTACCATTATTTCTTATAAATACCTACAATGGCAAAAATTTATACTATTTTATTTATAAGTGAAATTGTATAATGAAATTTACAATATTTACTCTATTTTAAGACACTATAAATTTGAATTTGTTATAGACTGTTAAGTACTTGGTTGCCAAATTTCCATGGAAAAAATAAAATCTAAACTTTTTAACCTATGATCTGCATTTGACCTTTGATTTAGTAATTTATTATGTTTTAAAATGACCATTATACAGCTTTATATTTCTGTTCAAATACTTTTGTAGAAAGCCTTCTTATTTTTGTTTATTATAAAGAATCACAAATTAGGTATAATTATGCTAATAATTAGATAGTAAATTTTAAAAATGTTTGTATACATTTATGTGATTAACTCACGAGTTCAAGATACGAAAATCTGGAAGCCAGATGTTTTCAGCTTTAATTGGAGTGTATATAATCCCATCATAATCACTTGTTGACCACACCAGGTTATTATCATCCCAACTCTAAAATAAAAGGAGAAATACATAACCTTTTAGTAATACTAATAAATAAATTATTGCCACACCAATAACAGACAAGTGAAGCAATTGCTAAAAATATTTGTTGTTCTTGTGTAATAGATTTGATTAATATGATCATCCTGTTGAGTGAGGAAGTGTGTTCCTTACCATTAGAGGAAAACTTGTGTTTCACACAATTCTTGGAATTTTTGTCCCACAAATCACGCTTACTCTGAAAATTCAGTTTAAAAATTGTATACATTTGAGTAATATTATTTCCACCAGCCCTTCATGCCATGAGTTCTCTTCTATATATTTCTGGGAGGGTACAACATAATAAGTGAAACAATATGAGATTAGTTAGGTATAGACACAGATTATTTTTTGGATTTGGAAAAAAATGAGATTTTTAAAAAGCAGATAAGGTTAGACAAACAAATTTATTATAAGTAGTATTTTTATCCAAATTTTAAACATCATTTAAATTAATGGAGCGATAGAAGATAAGATACTATAGTTTGTCCAAACAGCCGTGCGCCCTGAAGGATTAAGGCGACCCTCGCTCCCCAATGAGTAGACACTCTAACATGCGCGGCTCGGCCTACCTGCCGCTAATGGTTCTTCTGTGAATCACCAACTAGCCCTTGTGCTACAAAATCAATCTTTTCTAGATTTTAACCTTACTTAATTTTTACTCTAATTACTGAACTCTAAATATTATTTCTCGCAAAATGAGTCCAAACACGGTACAATTGTGACTAGGGCACAAGGGCTAGTTGGTGATTCATAGAAGAACCATTAACGGCAGGTAGGTCGACCGCGCGTGTGAGTGTGTCTTGGGGAGCGAGGGTCGCCCTAATCCTGCAGGGCGCATGGCTGTTTGGACAAACTATAGTATTTTGCTATGAAAAATACATGGACTTTGTGTTAAACTTATGTTTTAAAATATTGATTATTATATCTTCTATTTATTATTTTTTTAAATCTGTCATACTCTTAATTAGATTTTGCAGTCAACATTATAAGGCAAGATAACTCTCAATACCGTCGGTATAAAATACTGAAAATATTTGTCAGTTGATAAACTGAGTTCGTAACCAAAGTACCATCAATTATAAAAGTGTCAGCATATACTATTAACATATGTTATGATCAAAGGTTAAATACTACCTTACTATTTGGAAACAAAATATATTTTAATACTATTTTTTATACATTCTTTTAATAAGTATTTGTAATAACTATATTAATGTCTGACATGATGGTTAGTATGTCATTTTTTTATAGTAAATTAAATAGATGTAAAGACCATTAAGAAACCAAAATTGTCTAAAAACATTCATAACGACGAACTTTAAATGGAATGTAGCTCCTAAGGATTGAAATGAAATATAATAGTCATAAAACTATAAGCACCAGTATAAGCATAAATGCTCAAAGTTAACCAAAAAGTTTAATAAATTTTCAAATTTTCATGTTTTAAAGGCAGACTGAGACGACTGCTGTTGTCTGGATCTTGTTACTCTGTGGAGGAGTTTGTGGGGCACTGACAGGGGTGTGTGGAGCCTCCATGTTTCTATCTTTTATATTTGTGTTATTTTATTTTAATGATTGACTATTGTTCGGGGCTTTGTAATGTTGTTTGTAGTCTTGATCATATTTTATATTTTGTTGAATTGTGTATAGTTGTATTTTATATTTTTAATGTAAAAAAAACAAAAAACAAAAAACAAAAATGTGTATTATGGATATTAAATTTTTGTATTTATGTGTACATTCTGCTATCATAATAATTATAAATTATGTAAACTTTGTAGGGTTGCTGGGATACCAAGTATTATTATATTGCATGCCTACTTGTATATTATGGGACCTGTCTTATACAAATGTAATATTATTTGTCAGAAAAAGGATGAAAAATAAAAAAATTGAAAAAAAATTCCTCTAATAAAAGAACAAGAATATACACTAAACCAAATTTAGTTAAAACATTATTTATAATATGGAGGAGAACAGTAGGGGAGAGGAAAATCCATGATTATATTCAAATACATACTGTTATACCACAATTTTTCATTCAAGTAACTAATATAAATATTTTATCTATTTTCAAATAAAACCATCTAGATTGTAAGTTGTTTAAAGAAGACTGATAAGGAAAACAGTATGTTTTAAATCTTTGAAAATTAAAATTATTTTTTGACATACGTATTTTTATAGATTAGCAAAGAAATATGGTTCGACTCAGTAGAATGACAGACAGCACTCTGAAATTTCATTAGAAAGATTGAAGTAGATAAATTGATTTGATTCAAGTAGCTTAGTTTTAAAATAAAATAATTTAAACACAATAATAGCAACACAACAATAGTTGGATGTTGAATCTAAAGACATCATCTCTGTTATTATTATACTTAATTGTTGTTCTGGAAATAAAAATTGTTGGTAATATTTACTTACCATGTAAATTAATGTTGTAAGCTGTATGAAGTCCTTAGAATCATCCTGAAAACAAAATTTACTATTAGTAATATTGAACCTGTTGCCACTTTGGAACTAGCAGTTATAGTAAAATCACAGCAAAGCCTCCTTGCGGTTGACATCACAATATGACCTAAGATGTCTGGTGTGCTTATGCTGAATGTAAGTTTTTTGCTTAATATATTGTGTGTTTTTAATGGGATATTCGCTGCTTTAGTGCCAGTAATTATTGTGCAAGCTTGCACAATGTTTATATAATACTGTATTACAATGATCACAGATTATTACATCACAGATTGTGGGAAATTTTAATCAGTATTCTCTAACAGTTAGATTTTTCATTAAACATTATTTTCGTTTTAATGAAAAATATATCACTATGAAATGTGGAATATTTTTCATTAAAACGAAAAAGTTAAGAGTCAAACAGTGACATCAGACTCTTTTCGGTGTCCGGCAATATCATTATAAATTAAAAGAAAAAAATAATAATACAATATTTTCTTTAAACATAGAATTCCACCAAGAACCTTCGGTCTCAACAGTAATGAAAATTGTTATAAGTTTATTGTCATTTGTCATTAACTGCAGAGACTGCTTAGAGGGAGTGCATACAAGAGTCTCTGGCACATACCTGTTCAATGTACATGAAAATCAACTCTGGGGCCATACGTATTTACCGTGAAGCAGCGCTAAATATTATTTAAACTTATAAATTATCACCTTAAAACATACATAGGATAATAAAGAAATAAGTCCAGTTTGTTTAACTTTAATCAACGAAATATTTATTCTTTCAAAACAATTTTAAATTTTAACACTTTGAAAGCTTTCTTACATTATTATATGTAATAATATAATATCTATATAAATAAAAAATCAAAATTGAAATATCTTTGTCTCTTAGCTAAATTTTAGCAAATAATAATACTAATGCACGCAAATTTATTTTATAT
Organism: Aphrophora alni; assembly: GCA_963513935.1. Taxonomy (NCBI): domain Eukaryota; kingdom Metazoa; phylum Arthropoda; class Insecta; order Hemiptera; family Aphrophoridae; genus Aphrophora; species Aphrophora alni. Next base: position 58,742,489 of record OY740770.1, on the reverse strand, counting down.
TATTTATAATAGCCAAAACAAACTTTATATATATTTTAAAAAAATTAATTTTGAAACTGTATTCCTCAAAAATGTTATGTTATGATTTTAGTTAACTTCAGCTTCTGTTCGAATTTAGTATTGAACTCTCCTTGTATAAATCTGCTATGAATCTTTGTAGTTTATAATTTTCTCTTTTTTAGTTATTGTAAATATGAATCCGTGTGATTACTACTTTTTACTTCATCATTGAAAGCATTTAATTAATTTTGATTTTAGTAATTTTAACAATATATGATTTTATGATTAACAATATATATGATATATAATTTTAACAACAATTTTTTTAAGTTCAAAAAATTTACGCGTCTTATACATCCTATTCTAATTAGAGCTTGAGTAGAAGTCTTATAACACTTTAAGATTATTAAAAAAAAGAATGACACGTTGACTACATCCGATTAGTTTGTATCAATTAGTTTTCCCTTTTTTTAAACACATTTAAACTTTTAAGGCTGGTTAAGTTTTCAAGGCAGGGCATTTATACTTCTGACATTACAACTCCAAGTCGAGATTGACCTAGTTTTGTTCATTGTTTTATTTTACTTTATTTTTCTGTCGTCTAAAAATTTATTCAAATTTTCTTAAAATGTTTATTACTTTTGACTGGGTTCATCGATTTTGATCTGGTTTTCGTAATTTTGTTTTCCATGGTCTTGTTATTTCATACAAACTCGAAGAGTTACTGTACAATGAGAACTTTCCGACTTATCACACTTTTACATAATCCATTACCTTTTGAATTTTACTTTTTATTGTTCACTGTGTTAAAATGTGTCTTTTCAGTTTTCTTCTACATTGATCATTTCCTTATTTATTAACCTTTAAAGTTCACATATTTTTAGTAGGTACTTCTATTTATTTGTAAAAACTCTACCATTTAAACAAAATATTAACTTCACTTGGTCTTATCATATTCATTGTGAGATTTTATTTACAATTGTTTCCTATTACACAATAGGAAGTCCCGCTAGTCCGAACACGGGTAATCCGAACGCCCGCTTAATCCGAACAGGTTCTGGATTTTTTTGTAAATACTGTGCACTAATTAAAAAAATATATTTTACATAATTAAAAAACAAAAGATAATGAGGAAGGTAAATAATGTTGTAACGAAATGAAAACAAAGTAATATTTTGAAGAATACAAATGTTTTGTTTAATGTGAAAAGACTAAATTTACGTAACTTAGAAAATATGTACAGTAAACAAATGAAGAATTGATAGTTCAGCTATAAAAAGGAAGTGTACATACCGTACTGCACATAAAAGTTGTACCGTTCGGGAAGAGAAATTTTAAAAAATATTAAAGTCGTGCTGAGCTCTGAAAAACCAGAAAATGAACGGTCAAGTTCAGTGATGGAACCTTTAGGTTATGTCGGTTCCTGAGCTTACCTGAGTTCACTATTTACAGAAAATAAATGACAAAGCAGATTAACAAAATAACAAGCTAATTTATTTTCCTTGAAAAGAAAATATATATTTATTTAAAAAAAGTTAATACGCCCTTAGATAATAAAACAAATTTATTTAATGAAACCCTTAATAAAAATTTTTAACAACAATGAAAAGATCCCACCCCAAAAAGAAAATTTAACAAACCCTCCCCTTTTTTATTCAAAATTACAAAATATCTTATTTTCACAAAATGAGTTTTAATAAAAATTTATATTAAATATAACAAATAATTTTTAAAAAATACAAGTAGAAGTAGTTTACATATCTTAGTTAATTAGTTGGCCAACAGTTAAAAAAACTTATTTATATAAAAACTTTAAAAGGTTTTGACGTCAAAATTTAATTTTGAAAACTAACCCCTTTGGGGTCGAAAAGTCGAAAGTTTGCTAGCATGTCCCATCCTAAAATAAAAATAAAATAAAAAAACATTAAAAAAAGAGTCTGATTTGCCTTAGTAATAATTTCGCAACATTTCACACACAGTTTTTTTTGTTGGGCGAAGACCCAATTTACCTCAGCTTCGAATAATGGACGTTAATGTGGCCTCATTCTTCGACCAGTTAAGAACTGTATTCACAAATACAAAGGCAGACATTAGTAAGGCAGATAACTTGATTTTTCATGTTTTAAGATGAAATTTAAGTTCATTTTAGGCATTACTCAAAAAAAAAAAAAATGCTGAATCTACGTTACAAAATTTTGATTAGGTTGTATGACAAAGATATTTATATTATAAATTTATAAGAATTTTAAATTGAACTTAGAATACAAATTTTACATGAGAACAAAATCTTACAGCCTGTCAGAAATACAATTATTTAGAATAATTAACTCAAGATGTAATTTTTAAATATATTATGGTTATGAATTTAGCAAGAGAAATTTTGATTACCTGGAGCAAAAATGGTGATTCCTGAAATAGTTATGTGAAGGTTTAAGCCATTAGAAAATTTTGAAAAACATGACCCTTTTTTTATTACATAATTTGAAATAATTTTAGCACCACTTGCACACATGTTAAAGACAGGTTATGTTTAACCTTAAACACTTTTAGATTTCACATTATGCACCTTTCAAACATTATTTTTAAAGAAAAAAGATCACCGAGAAAATATCATGTGTGTCGGAGTACGTGTTTCAAGACGTAGAAAAAAAAGGCCAGACCATATCAGATGATTCATGCGGTGCGTTAAGCGCATGCGCTGGGCGTGACAGCTGTTGCCCTTGTATCTTGCTAATGCCTTCGGGCGTGGTCCAATGTACATGTCTAGAACTTATTGATGTATGCTACCGTTTTAAATTGAGGTTTCGTTTGAATCAGGTTGTTTATCAATAAAAATACGTAGCGGATTTAAATAAACACTACAAAGTGAATATTAATTTACTTGTTATTGGACATGAACTCCAGCATCGTCTTTTGTTGAAGTTTTAACAGTCTATTTTTTGCTGCGTAGTTCCGGCATTTCCTCATGAACATCACATCCGCGGGCATGGCAATAGACTGTTGTTCCAAGTAGCGTAGGCCGAAGTCAAGGGCAGCTGCTGCCTCATTGTGTGACACTTTCTCTTCTCCCCCTCACACCCAGGTTCATCATTGCTCCTCTCTTCCTCCTCGCACTGAACCTGTTCTTACGTCTCAGCTGTGATGATTTCCGCTTGCCCGCTCACATCACATCACAAAACTACACACAGTGGGCAAGTGTGCTGTCTGCAATGCACTGTGCCTATTGTTGATTCTACGTTTGAAAGAGTAAACGGTCTGTTGATACTTGTTTTTGTGTATCATTCGTTCATATTACAACACTACAAACCCATTCAGTTGCTTTGTTCTCTATTATTTCGGCTAATTCCAACAGCGTTCGGTCCCAATTAGTTCGGATTAGCCGGACTCTAGAGTACTTTTTTATGGTTTTTTAGTAATTATTAACTGCAATTCCAATTTTAATGAATTTAAACTTTAATTCACCATATTGAAACAATTAAAATTTATCGGGACAAGATTTTGTAATGATTATTCGATACAGTTGGGCGCCATTTTGTAATATTTTATTACATATATAAAAATTTAATTATAAAATTTATTACTCTTGAAGAGAGTGTAAAGTATCTCTGAGGTCGTAAGTTCTTTTGAAAAAAGTGTACTAAGTAGAATAAAGTACAGAATCCTTTTTATTCTGAAATGTACATTTTATTATTTACAAACACAAGATAACATCAGAATACATACCATAAAATAACACCTGTAAAAATAAAATTACATATATAACATTCTACATATTAAATTAATCAAAAAAATATGTTCTTTAAAATTTAATTTATTATTATTATTTATGGTTGCAACCTACTTTCAAATTAATTTTTTTATATATTGAGAAGCTAATATTCTTTTTATTTTATATAATTAATTTCATAAAACTTTATTCCTTTTTCAAATTAAAAATATCAAAATCATAACTAAACAATCTCTGCTTACAAATAGCATAAGACAATTATATAAACACGGTATTAAAATTTCAACAACAATCACAAGTTGCATGACGGGATATAAATAAACTACAACACAAAAATTGCATGACGGGAATACCAGGTATATGTATATATGTTTATATAGGTATACTATATTTAGTTTCATACTATATTGCAACTGGAGACATAAACAATGAATCTAGAAGCCAGTCAGGCAAACATGGTCTATAAATATAAAAATATTAGAGTGAAGTTAACTAAGATCATACGTACCATAAATTTCAACAAGAGTTGTTTGCACAACAACATTGTACCGAATTAACTAGGATTAGAATTAATTATTATAATGTGCAGTGCGATATTTTATGTTGTAATTTGTGTGTATGTGTGTGCTTGTACTTTTTATTTTTGTTTGACATGCTCACATGTGAGTAAAAAAAAAATTTCACCTGAAGATGAGAACCTGTTCTCGAAACGTGTAGTGTAAACTACAACACAAAAGTTGCATGACGGGAATACCAGGTGTATGTATATATGTTTTTATAGGTATACTATATTTAGTTTCAATTATATATATATATATATATATATATATATATATATATTAGTTTATATAAAAAATAGTTTAGGCATGTTATACCAGACATGCATTAATATTTTGTATAGAACTTTTAATTAAAAGCACATCTTTTCCAGGTTGAAATCACATGGCGTTGTTTCACTTTAAATCACGTCTCCCATTTTAAAATTAACTTTTTTAGTTTTCAACTTCACTTTCAAGAACGTATCAATTGCTTACTTCTTTATTAGTTCAAAACATTCTATTCAAATTGTTTAGTTTTTATTTAAAACACAAATACTTATTCTTTTTTGTGCGCGTTTTCTGGCTTACGTAATACACATTGTCCATTGCGCAATATTACAAAGTCATAACTTTTCACTTTTGAAAGTTTATGTTTAGCCAACAGAAACTAACTCACATTATTTTATAACAGTACTTGTAAAACAACTCTTAGTTTCTCAAGAAAACACTTTCTTTCTATATTTCCATTTTGTCTCGACGAACATATCTATCGACTGAGCATACTACTCCTTTCAATGTTCAGCAGAGACTGACTTTCTTTCGGTTTAGGCGGTTAGCAACAGATTTCATTCTTTGTATACAAAACGTTTACACTGCAGTTTTCTTATAATTAAACTTATACCTGTTTTAAATATTAACATAGATAACAATAAATTTCTCTGATCATTTTATACTAATTATTTTCTTTATTTACTTATGCTTTATTGATTTTATTCAAAAAACAAAATACGTTTACTGCTTGCTGCAATGAGTCCAACATATATCCCATTCTATTTAAAATCACCAAACTGAAAATGTACACTATTACAATATATCCTAAACTGTAGTTGATATTGTGATGAAATTTTACCCATTTTGTAACATTTACAATTTTGAGATCATTATATCAAGATATATTTGATTGGGAAAAATGGAATAGTTGCAAGTAACATTATTAATCTATAACTGTAATGAAATTGTAAAAGATTTTATTGCAACGATTATTTGTGTACAAAGACAAAAAACTAGAATTCAAAAGTTGAATGTAGAAAGACAGACGAGATTTCAAAGTTGTTGAACTTACAGGTCTATGTATTTGTGTGATTTAAAAAAATTGGAAAACTTATAAGAAATGTTACTTTATGATTTCATAATTGGAATAAAATTAAGTAATTTGGTATGTCTAATGAAATTAAGAAATGTTTACTTCCAATGTTAGCTATTCTTTACAGTTTTCAACATGATTAATAACTTATATTTTCATAAATTACGACACTGAATCGACTGGGGCTATTTCCCGTCCGTTGCAACTCGTATTATCGATTTGATTTGGATTGTGAAAATAGCTGTGATGATGTCGGTTCAGTCTACCTCTCCTTGGTGATGTACACAGCACGCTTTTAACATAATTAGTGGGTGCCACGGCAAAAGTAATACAAAAAATTAAGTTAGATGTACATAACGTATTTTGGAAAGTTATGTATAACTGAATTTTGAATATTTCGTTGTATGCATTTATTGAACAAATACATATTTGACACTAATCACTTTATATATTTGCAACGTTTTCCCAAATAAAATATTTTATAAAAATTGAGTAGCTGGATTTGCTTGTATACTACTTTTAGTTTAGTAATAATAGCCTAATAATGAACTCCACTGTGGAGTTGAAGACCCTGTCCCAAATTAATTATCTTAATATAAATCAATATTGCAATGTAATGTCGCATAGTGTCGCTCTGTACACACGAGTCGCTGCCCTGTTCTATTTTTATTTCGCCCGACCGGCCGACAGCCGACCTTGGGACCCTTCCCTACCCACCACCACCCCTACACCAACAACTTCTTTCTCCTACGGCAGTCGGCAGTCTCAGCTCAGCTGTCACTCTGTCAGCTTAGTATGAGTCAGAATATCCAACCTAACTTTCACTTGTTAAATGTATCAAGTCAAAATGAGATTATTAATATGTTAGGCAATGCAGTTAGGGAAAGCATCATAAACAAAATAAAGAATACCAAGTTTTTTTCTGTAATTTTCGACTGCACTCCAGATATTAGCCGCAGAGAGCAAACATCTCTAACGATTCGCTATGTTAATGAAGAAAATGATGAAATTAACATAGAGGAGAGCTTTATAGTGTATCGAGTGGCTAAAGAAACCTCCGGCGAAGCTCTCACTGACCTTATGTTGAAGGAAATTGCCGAATGTGGACTAAACATGAAAGACTGTCGGTGCCAGGGGTACGATAATGGTGCCAATATGGCAGGAATCAATTAAGGAGTTCATGCTCTCGTGTACTAGCAGATTTCCCTCTGGCTTTCTTCATGCCTTGTGGATGCCATAGTCTGAACCTGGTAATTGCTGATGGAGCAAAATCCTCGGTCAAATCTACATCTCTATTTGGAACACTTCAGCGCATATATACAATATTTGCAAGCTCTACAAAGCGTTGGTGTGTGATTAGTGAACATGTCAAGGATTTCACGCTTAAACAAGTATGTGAAACATGATGGGAAGCCCGCTTAGAGCACGCTGTCCTTATCAGTATGTCGAAATCCGGGATGCTTTGGTAGAACTTAATGAGAAAACGGACGACCCTCAGACAGCGAGTGAGGCTCATTCCTTAGTCAACCAGATGGAAGACTTTTCTTTCTTAGTATGCTTACTAGTATGGCATGATTTGCTGTTTGAAATCAATATCATCAGTAAAAGTCTTCAAGAGAAAGCCAAAGGCGTCAGTGATGCTGTGAATAAGTTCAATAATTGTTTGGACTTCTTAGACAAATTTAGATCAAATGGATACTTTCTAAATTGCAGTAATTTCTACAATGTAAATTGCAGAAGAGCTGGAAATACAACCAATAATCCCTGAAAAAAGAATTCGCAAAAAGAAACGTGTCTTTTTGTACGAATATGCAAGTGACGAAGTGCAAACATCTGCAGAAGATACATTCAAGAGGAATGTATTTTATCCATTGGTGGATACAGTTGCAACATCAGTGAAAAGTAGGTCCACTGCAATTTATAATCATAACCCGCAGTGAGTGTTTTTGTATAACTTGGCTAACCTTCCACCAAAAGATGATTTAAAACAAAGTTGTTTGAAACTAGAAACTCTCTTAAAAAGTATTGAGAGCATATCAGATATCAACAGCAATGAACTTTATTATGTACTGCAACATGTGTACACCATCTTGGAGCTCAATGAACCCCAAGTTCGACCAATCAATGTGTTGCGAGTAATCAAGAAAACGGGCAGCAAAGACTTATTTATAAATCTCTGGATTGCACTAAGGGACTATACCAGTGACAGTTGCGAGTGCTTAGCGTAGCTTCAGTAAGCTAAAACTTATAAAGACATATTTACAGTCAACCATGTCACAGGAGAGACTGAATTTTCTTGCCATCATGTCGATTGAAAACGATGAGGCTAGAAAAATAGACTTTAAAGACATTCTCAAGACATTTGCTCATGCAAAATCCAGGCGAATGCCATTTAATGTTTAGGATCTTATATCCAATTGTGATAACGAGGTTTTCTTTTATTATGTATATTCTATTCAGAGTAGGTTTGGTTTGAGGTTTTGCACACCATTGCATTAATTTCAATTTGTATTGTATTAATTAATAACATATATATACAGTACTTTTTATGGGTGATAATATTTTCTTACTTTATTTGTATGGATTTAATTATCATCAATTAAAAACGATTTTCATCAAAAATTTAAGTAATTTAATTCCTAATTTCTGACTCTAGTATTTTTGTAAGGTAACGCAATCCGTTTAGGTGTCTCTTGTTCAGACAGCGACGCAACCCGCCACGCAACATTGTTTAACGAGCATCACTCATTGTGTGTTTGAGGGGGAGGCGCCTGACAACATCCCGCCCCGGCCACCAATAGACCACGCGATGGCCCTGATCCCAGCCAAACAGTTTATAATTAAAACATAATCATACATCTGCATCAGAATTAAAAATGTTGAGTGAATTAAAAGACTTGATATTTAATTTTTGACTAAATGCTATAGATAGATAAATTTAAAGACCGGCATCTTTCTGAAATGATATAAACTTTTGTTAGGGGTTAAAAACACAAGAACTATCGATATAAATACAATTGCGATGCCATCACAATAAATTTCTTACAATGAAATGAAATGACAAGTAATAAAATTATTTGAAAGGATTTCAGAATTTTCATACACAATTTTTGGGTTAAAAAGTAAACTTTGTAGGATATTTTGTACTTTTCATTTTTATAATAAGGGTGGATATATGATTAAGTCAATATCTTGCTTTCGATAGTTATCTTTTTTTATCTTCTAGGAACATTTTATACAATTTGTCTCTTTTTATCCAATTATCTCTGCTTATGGAACTTTTATTATATATTATCTCAAGGACAATTAGTCCGATTTCACGTTTTACGAAGGATAGGTATTGTTCCATAGAATTATTAGTTTTTATTTCAAATATTTTAAGAAGTAAAATGATGACAGAGATAGGGCAAAAATTGAATCTCACAGGATACCTAAAGAATTGGTAGTGACTCAAAATTTGTATGTGTGGTGCAGGGTGATTAAAACCCTCCATCTGTCAACTGTCCGAAATCGGACCCATTCTCCCAGACAAGTTGGCTATAAAACACGTATTTTGCAATTCAACATTTCGCCCACTTAGAATCGTCCTATCGCAATAAAAAAAATAGTGTTGGAAAGCTAATACCGTAGATACATAATCATGCAAAAAACAAAAAACAACAAAACGTTATAAATAATATTCTAAAAATTGCTGAAGTTCGCATATTTATGATACCTAACGTCAAAGATTTGAATTTTGCCCTTGTAAGTAAAAACGACACCATTTTTTCTCATATGTTCACAAATCTATTTTTCTGTAAAACAGGTCAACCAAAACACTGTTCTGTAGATCACACCTTTCTCTTTCTATTCGTGGTTTACAAATTGTTCTATGTGTCATAGATCGCAAGATATTTCTGTCTAACCAAAGAAGTACCAAACGGAACAAATTTCACTTGGCATTCGGTGCATTTTACTAAATAAGATAATCGATATTTTGTAACCGATCTTTACAGTATGTTGTAGAGAACATTTCATTCTACAAGTTGGTATTACTTGATATAGGCTACAGTTACCTTCAGGTTCTTGTTTTTAACTCGGAATATAGCCAAGTTTGTGACATAAATTGATATGGAAAGGCGTGGTGCTTTGTTTTGGGATTATATATTTCTGTTATTCTGAAGTTTGTGTATATAAATTATATATACAAGTTACAATATATGTGTTTTTATATCTAAAGTTTATTTTTTTGAGTGAAGTTCTAGTTTTTGAATGGTTTATATTTGGGCGAACCTAGGTAAGTTATAACATAGGCCTAAAAGCAAATTTTCTTATATGGAGTGTTTTATATGATTATACAAGTGTATATGTGTGTGTTATTCTTTGTAAAGTGTATTGCTTTAGTGAAATCTAGTGATTTTGTTTTAGGCCTAGCTTTAGATAGTTACAAGTTAGGCCTAAGTTTACGAGGTTACAAACCTAACCTAACTTTTGTCGATTTCCACTTTTACGGGAAAACATTATTTTTATTTTGAAAATTTTAGAATTTGATTTTTTTTTTACCAATTGTTATTCACATTTATACTAGTAAACGTTTGTAATGCTTGAAAAAATGTAAAACAAAATTTTCTATGCTCAATTGGACTTTGAAGTGAAATTTAGCCTTCGATTTTTGTGTTTTTTTTTTGTTCTTTGCCATACTGACTCCAAAATTATTTTTCAAACTTTTTTTCATTACACTACTAAATTCTATGAACCTTTCAAAATATAATGATATAAAGAAGTTGGTTTTCCATAAATATTACAATTTTTGGTGAATTTTTGAAAATAAATTCAACAAATTTCCTTTTTTCGTAAAGCAATTTGTATTTTTGAAAATGTAACAATTTTTTCCCCCCTAAATATATTACAAATCTCTAGTAATAGTTGAAAAAATTCCAAAATTTTGTTTGTATGGTGTACATTACCATTTCTGTGAAATTCTTCCCTCCGTTACTTTCTGATTTTTTGCTATTTGACATAATAACTCCAAATTTTTTACATGTAACATTTTTTTTTCACTACACAGCTAAATTCTATGCACATTTCTGAATATAATGATATATAGAAGTTGTATTTCCATAAATGTAACTATTTTTGGTGAATTTTTGTAAATAAGCCTAACAAAACCCCTTTTTTTGTAAAATATATATATATATATATATATATATATATATATATCAAATTTATTTTTTTTTTTTTCTAAATATATTCACAAATATTACACAAAACTTTTGTATATCTTGGGAAAAGGTGGTAAGTTATTGATTTTGGATGATACAGGTTGTTCTGAAAATTGTTAACTTCATTTTATGACATCTAACATACTTACTCCAAAACCGTTAAAAAAAAAAATTGTTACATAGATGAATTATATGCATCTTTCTGAGAAAAATGATGTCTTATAAGTTAAGGTTTTGTGTAAAAATAATATTTTTTATTAATTTTTTAAGAAAATAAAACCTTTAACATGGAACAGTTGTAGGTTAAATGAAATTCCATAGATCATTATGATTTGGTCGAATTCAGCTAAGTTGGGTGGTAAACAGTAACAAGATGTTGTATATGCTTTATGCACATTTCATGAAAAACAGATAAAGTTAACGATTTCAAATTTGAACTTTGTTATGTTATATTTTTGTTATAAATATTTAGGTAAATAATTATTAAATTATGCTCCAAGTATTTTGAAAGATAGATATATAATAGGGGTCAAATATAAGTAGGGTTCTTCTAAATTAGGTTAATTTAATGGCCTAACCAACTATTTATTTGTTTTTGTAGTTTCCCTCCCGCTAATTATAGAAACAGTTAAAATACTTACAAAGTCAATATATCTGGGTATAAACATGATATAAAGTTTAGTTTGGTTAAATTGACCGGTGCCTGGCCTTTCAGTTTTATCGTAACCACAGAGTAGTTTTTCCTTCAGGCGCTGTAGCGTAGACTTGGGCGTATTAGGATCACAATCAGCTAAATGAGAACATAATCAAAATATAATAATAATTATTAATAGCCTACTGGCCGATATATTTTTAAACAAAATGTATTGGGTTAATTATTGTATTAAAGTAACAACAATATAAATTATAATATTTCGAAATAATTAAATACTTCTGCAATATAACCATGAAGTTGATTATGTAGTACATTTCTTATTTAACTTAAATACCACCGAGTTGTCATACCAAAAATATTGTGATTGTTGCCCATTAATAAAACTTTTTCAAACTTATCTTAACGCAAAGAGAATTTTACATCCTTGTTAATTAATGGTTAGGAAAGAGTAATAAACATGTTGACAAATTTGACATCTCATTTGTGATGTATTTTTTCATAAAAATGTTAGATTGTTATGATTGCAGCTGTCATTATAATATAAGGAAACCAATAGTTCTTTTCAAAAGTCGTATAAAGAACACGTCCAAAGTATTAAGTACCCTGCTAAAAACTAAAAATATCTTAATTTGTGATGAATCACAAAGATGTGATAGCTTATGTACATAGTCTGGGTAATCTCACTTACGGGAAATATGAAAATACTCAAACATACATTGGTAGAATACAAAATTCTTAAGAGAACAAAAAGTCAACAAAAAATATATCTTTTAAAAAAATGATTTGAAGATATCCCCATATATAGAACTATCTAAAAAAAAGAAGCAAATATGAACTTTAAGTCTCTTTCATACCAGATGAACAGTGCCATGTTACTTCCATTACAGGGGGGGCTAGAATGGTTATGTTTTTTAATATTTAATAATATTTTTAACATGGTTTTAAAATTTAACTTTACATGATTTAAAAATATATTTATTATGAAATTCACTGAAATATGTATGCCCAAAAAAACACAAGAAGCAAATTGCATTAGATAGACCTCTGGAGAAAAATCAAACTAGTTGCAATTTTAAACAGTTTCCACTTGTATTACTGATGTTGGCCACTCAGTCACTCAGGCCTCATCATCGGGTGAATATAAACTTATTTTTTAACTTGAAGGTCAAATATACAATATTGAGAATTACTAGCTATTTTTATGTATATATTTAATTTTTTTAAAGATTTTATTGCCTCTAAATCATTGTTATATTCAATAGCCCAAGCAAGCACAGCTCAATTTAATAACTATACTTGAAGAAAATAATGTTTTTTTTATGCTGGCAAAAGAATGTAAGTTATTAATCTTATTTCATGTGTTGATCAAATGCACAGATTGCTATCACGTAATTAATGAAGAGTACAGTATACAAAAACAAAAAAAAAGACTACTTTAAATAATTAAAGTGTGTGAAAAGTTGAGCTTACTGTAAAAGCGGCAATTTTGTTTTCATCTAACAAAAATTATTGATGTTTTTATAGTTTACATCAGTTGATAAATAAAATGCTTAAAATAAATTACAGATTGGTCTTATCATGGGACACACATTGTACGTTATTATAAAATATTTAGCTACTGTAGATTACAATACAATAAAGGGTCTGTTGAAAAATCAATCATGTAATTCTTTAGTCAAATTCAAAAACAACATGATGGGATCCTTGTTTAGTATTTATACTCCTTATACAGTAGAAAAAAGAAAAGATAGGATCTACTGATAATATGAAAGGCATTAAATGTCGTTACTGTTTTTTATATTTATGAAGTGGATATTGAAGAGATAATATATTTAAATAATATGAATAATTCACATAAATCAATTTGTCAACAGTAATCATAATTAAAAATTATATATATTTACATGAACGATAGAAAAATATTTCATCTTAATTAAAACACAATCTTAATTATCATATAGGCTATTGTAAACTATCTAGAGTTGTAATGATACAGTTAAGGATAGGGAGATAAAAGAGGGTATAGGCATTTGATAAAAGCTAGATACTGGAGAATTATTAATAAAAAACCTAGAAATAAACTTTTAGATTCACTTTTTTATAATAATTCTATAAGAAAAAATAAATAAATAGGAGACTTACCATAATGATGATGTATTGTTTTTGTAAACACTACAAACCTTAACAAACACCTCACAGCTACATTCTAAAAGAAACACTTAACAAATACAAGAACCCATGCTGATACGATAGTTCATAAAACAAAACTGCATTACTGGCTAAGCGTATCAGTAATAGTTCCGTGCTACATAACATTGCTCCTTGATCTATTACAAAGGTTGTCCGCTGATATAGATACGTTGACAAAGTTTCAAATATTGAAATTAATTATTCTAAGATCAACTGCCTGAGTAAGATCAGTGCAAAAGTGCAATATATTTTGATGTAGTGTGTAATTGAATAATCATCACCTTGCAAAGGTACTTTGACGTAATTCAGAAGAATCATTTTTTCTTTCTTTCTTTTAAAACAAGTAATGACTCAACAATAAATATTTCTTTAACCCTTCAGGTTGAAAAAATTTACATTTGTTACATCAAAATGAACAATGAAAATTAAACAAATTAACTTCAATAATTATTTTTAAATAAAGGTTACACACTGGTAGGTTTTAAAAGTACAAAAAAAGCATATTAAATCAGATTAATAAATTAAACATATTAAACGATTTTTAAAATAGCCAAAGGAATAATTGTATGATGAGATAAATATAAAAAGTAATGACATTAGATGATTTAAACTTGTTAGTTCTGATTAAATATTGAATATTGAAGATGAGGTGGAAATCTGTAAATAAATGAAAAAAACCAATCCTTGATAGGACAGCCATGTTACGTGTCATAGGTCACATAACACGGCAGTGGCGGATCTAGAATTTTATTTTGGAGGGGGCTGAACAGGGGAAATTTTTGTGAAAGGACTTTCATATAATGAAGCGACCAAAACAGTAGTTTAACGTTGTTTTATGGAGTGAAAACGTGTGTTTCATATTAAAGGTTTTCAGGATGTTTTGTTTACTAATTTACTAATGAAATACATTAAAGTTAATAAAGGGCAGATCAAAAATGTGAAAAGGATTTATTTTTAAGTACATCGTACATTTAATATTTCAGAGAAGTTCTACTGGCTAGACATGAATAAATAATGACGGGGACACAGTTGGAATTTTTTCAATTTTTCTTACACATTCTTACAAAACATTTTTAAAGGTTTTGGGGGGGGCTTCAGCCCGAAAGCCCCCCCCCCCATAGATCCGCCACTGTAACACGGCGCTAAACGTTATTTTATTTTTGATTGGTACATGCTGGGATGAAATATAAAATAGAAGAATTATTTAAAAAATGATCTAATTTATAAATAATATTAAAATGATTTTAAATACTAAAATAAAAATAAGAATGATAAAAATTGAATATTTTCTAAGGTAAATATAATAGTGATAATCGTAAAAAGGACGCTTAATCAGTCCAACTTTGACCTCAGACGAGAGATGATAGCTGCACAGTTAGATAATTTTAATCCAAAAGAATCCTGATGAATCATAGAATAAAAACAGAGAAAGTTAAAAGTGTTAGAGAGTAACATTAATTGGAAAACAAAAGAAAAAATATATAAATAAACTTTTGTAAGTAATAAAACAAAGAAATTTTAGGACAGAAAATTTGACAGTTTATCCATTAGAGATGAATTTTTTTTTTTAGAAGTATATATATATATATATATATATATTTATGTATGTATGGTATTTTTTAATGAATATATTATTATTTGTATGTTCTGTATTTTCTTAATTAGCCTGAGATCTAGTAACCCGATATAAGAAAACTTGAGTTTTTAAATCAAAAACATTAACATTACAAAATTTGACAAGTTAAAAAAAACATAATATATTAAATTATAGGCCTAACTTTTACAGAGTTATGAAATTAATAAGGTTTATTAGAAAACTGTGTCAATGATAACATAAAACATCTTACAAATAATTAAAACAAGATTAAATCAAATATATACCTTGAACTGTGTATAAAAGCCCTGAAATGCACAACATACAAATCAAAAACATCATTTTAGTAAAGTGAATTAACTTTTGGTATAACAGAGCTCTAGACAGTTTATCAAGAGAACCTCCCCTCTAACTCCTACTTTCATAACATTACATTTGATTTAGATATTATCTCTGTCTACCAGATGTTCTCTTGTTTCAATTAGAATGATTAAATTGAAAAATTATTTCCATCTGTGATGAACAACTAATGTTTAAATGATTTAACATCTCAGACAGATTTATACCCAGCTTTAAAGAGCACATGGTTTAGTTGAAAATTATTTCACAAGATGATTAATAACTATACAATTTTAATATTTAAAGAATTACTAAAAAAGAAAAATAATTATAAACTTTTAAATTCATTTAGAAACTCAATCCTGAGTATAGGTAGTACAAAATACTGATGCATTACCTGGTTTGTGGAGAATGGACGGTTTGGATTAACAGAGGCAACGGTAACAAATTAACTAAATTAATTTGGTTGAATAACTAAACTGAATAAAAAAACATTTTATGTTAAATGCATTATTCACTAATATTATTTATTATAATCACTACTTTTTGAAGTGCACTTTTAAACTTTTATGTATTACATGAAAAATAGTCTCTGTCACGGAACAGCTATATTAGACTGGAGAAGACTGCCTCGAGCTTAAAGCTAATTTCAGAATTGACTCTGGACTCTTTAGCAATAAAGTTGGATTCCAGAACAGATTATAAAACTACTTTTACATAGTTCTTTGTTTTTACTATAAATTAATTTTAATATGAACATAACAAATTAAATTTCAAATTTATTAGAGTTTTTTAGTGATGAATATTAGAATTAGATGACAATTTCAAGTGTCTTCCGACTCATGACTTTACAGGAGTAGAATGTACAAGAAAGATCCAACACTGAGGTCTTTGTACCAGATCATTGTCTAAAGCATGGTAGGCTACTACATTGGCGAGTCCAAGCTAAGGAATCGTATGACTATTAGAAATTAAAACGGAACATAATAATCAACTGATTAATATTGTGTCCATGTGCTTCTGGTCTCTGGTGGTGAAAAAAAATAAATAAATAAACTACGCAGTCAGTTTTCTTGATCAAAGTTGTACATTTGATTATAATGGCTTATTTATAATTTATGTAAGATTCTTTAGAATGTTACAGTACAGGCCTATAACTTTAGTAAAAATGCCTACAAAACAAAATATAATACTTATCCTATTCAGCATTAATACTTTTTAAAGATATCTTAAGGCATATTCACAACAGAATTAATTACAACTTCAATACAACGTTTTAAACCAATAAATTCCGAATAATCAGCTAGTGAACAAATAAAATAAAATGATTATTGACATATTGCTGTAAAACATTACTAGAGAAATTAAAAACTGGAAGGTGTAATTTACAATAAATAACTTTAAGTACATAATTCAAAACCACTTTTAATAATCTAAATAAGTGTTTGTAGTTTAAAAACAGATATTTTATTATCTAACAGATTAAAATGTAAGACAACTAATAAAATCAAAATGATTTAAATAATAAAATGACCAAATAAGAAAATATAAAGTGGTAAAATAAGTATAAAGGCAACTTTATTTATAATCTCAGCAAACATCCGCCATTGCTGTCCTCCTACAGCTTTAGACACTAATGTCAAACTTTCATCCTCCCCTGATTCTAACAAAGCAGCAGCTACCTGCAAACATGATTGTTTCATTAATACTTTAAATTTGTATACTTTTGTTGAAATTTAAATTATTCCTGTATAAGTAAATATAAATATGGCATACTTTTTTTAGTTTATAAATTACTAATTTCTTAAAGGTAATCACTTGTAAAACTACATGTGGATTTTTGATTTTTGTAAAACATGATTTGATTTTTAACATGTTTTTTAATATCACATAACAAGTATATGTTGAAGGTTTTGTAATTAAAACACACAAAAATGTAAAGTTTTGTTCATAAATTGAAAAACAAATATAAACAAATGAAGAGCCACTTACAGAGGTATTTTTCATATATAAAACATTTTTCTTATTGTAGAAATTATTGATTAAATCTACTGATTGTAGAGTCATCAATAAAAAAGACCATACCTTTTTATTTAATTTTTAAAAAGTATATTTTACTAATAAATATGTAATATACTATTAAACTCATCAACCTGAATATACATGTATTCATAACATAATTGAAATTAACTTTTTGGTGTTGACATGATTAAACATGTAAAACAATCAAAATCATCTAAGAATGACAAAATCAAATCACTATTATTTACCAGTATATGAAACATAGGTTTTGGTAATGATAGAAAATTTCTACTTCCGTTTTTTGAGATTTCGTGGTCTCAGGAAACCGAAACAGTGATTTTCAACATGCTGTCCTTCCGCCGTCGTTGTCATCTATATATTAGCATGATAGTGGCCACATAAAAGGTAGAAACATGAGAGTTGGTATAGGGGACTATAATGTACTGATATAGAACTCTTTCGAAAAAATCTAATTGAAAATTTCAAAATGGTGGTAATTTTAAACAGTTTTTTGTACATTACTCGTATGTTATTCAACTTATAACGAAATAAATAACATATCAATTTACAAATTTCAATTCTGCAAGTAATGCTATTGAGTTGAATCCAGATCATTATGATGCCCAATAGCAAAATTATTGTCAAAAATGTAATTTCGAACCATGATCTCCCAAGTAAACGTGATATTCGTATAGTAATGAGATCTAATAAAAAATTAGTTTACTCATCCTTTATTTTTTATAAATGTGAATCAAATATTTATGTATAGTTGTGTTCAACTAAATCTAAAATAATTTCATATTAATTTGCTAAGTGCCGCAATCAAGTTTAAACCCTAAGTTTAAGACGTATCTGGGGACATCTATGAGAAGTCAAAACTATTTTTCAATCTTTGTAAAAAAAACAAACCATTAATAAAAGTATTATTTGTGTATTTTTCCACTGTTTAAAATTGTTTTCAGTTGTTGTATATCCCTTCATTTCATGTTCACTGGTTGTTTTTTTCGATTCCCCAATTGAGAATTGTTGTTCTAAATTGGTATGCCTTATACATTCTTAGCATCAGAAAAGCCTACATTACAATAATACAAAATAGAATTAATTGGGACTACTTTAGAAAAATGTCAACCTAGTGAGAATTATAAAACACCATTTCCCTTCTCTAGTTTCATACACTAAAATAATTTAAAAAGAGTAATAATATAAATTAAGTGTATAAATATTGTTTATTTTTTAAAGTGACAAATTTATTTTCCACTGTATAAATTACATACATATCACGAAATATCCGAATATGTGAAAGGAAGGCTTCATATTTCGTATTCCATTTTTTAGAAGAATAAAAATAAAAGATTTTATGATATGAAATTATTACATTATCATAGCAAGGGTAGATTGACTAAACATATTGAAAATTTGCAAATATTCAAAGGAAAATTAAAAACACAATATATTATAAGTGGGCAAATAAATAATCAAATCAGTCAGATATAATGCATATAAATGTTATTGAATAAGTTTAATTGAAACGACTTATAGTAAACAACCAATGGTATAGCAGCAGGGTATCTTACAGTGTCATAGAAGAGGACGGAGGCTAGTTGTAGCTGAGAGGGGAGGGGTTACTTAGTTACTTAGGTATATATGTTGATTCTTTTATAAAACTAATTAGTAGTTCTGAAAATGGAGTTAACTCGAAATGAATCAGTTCAATTTTAGACAATGCTAGGAGTGGCAAAAGAATGTAGCTTATACAAATTAATTATGTATGTCCTATAAGAAATTTAGATTATTATAATAATTTTATTCTTATCATCTTTTGTTATAATCTTTGTTAATACAATAAAATTAAAATGTAGAAACATTTTTATTAGTTTCGTCTTTTACTAAAATATTTTAATGTAAAGAAAACAAAAATGTCTCATACTAAGGGCAAACAAAGTGGTATTTAAGATTTTTTTAAAAAATACTTTTTGCTAATTACAACCAGAATTCTTATTAAATTCAAACAATTTTAGATTTAGTGGTTTTTTAATTCATCCAACTCAATTATTTAGAATTGACAATATAAAATGAAATAAAATAAATGTACCTTAGGGTCAGAGTCTGTCAATAAGACAAGCTGGATAGTTCTGTTTGTCAGTATTAGGTTGAAGAGAGATTGCAACCAAGGAGGCCTACTGGTCCATCTAACCATACACCGTAACAAAACTGTTAGAATGAATAAGAATGTGCTCAAGATGAGGCTGGCTCCGTAGAATCGAACTATAGAATAAAAAAAAGTGTTTGTATCATAATTTAAGTAATTAATAGAATAATTTATATTAACATACATTGAATTATATTTATATTTAATTTTAGTTTTTCTCATAATCCAAACTTTGCTTTGTATGAATTAAAAATAATCATACATGGTTGGACATAATTATGTAGTTGAAATAAATTATCATAATTTTATTACAATGATTAAATTTTTTAATATAATTTTAATAACAGATTATCTTCAATTGTAAAAAATAAATAACATGATCTGTGAAACAATTTAACTCTGTAGATGTTCAAACTGATTGATGTAATCTTATAGGCTTTCATGAACAGAGCTATACACATGATGGCAAAGATTTTTGTCATTGTTGTAAATATTAATGAAACGTGTCACAATGAATTGTTTCATGTTTTTTAGTGTAGCACCCGAGAAAACTTTTTATTATTTTTATTTAAAAATTTTTATTTTATTTTTTGGTTTGCTACAAAACATCCGGATAAGTTGAACAGTCCATAGACTTGTCAATCAAATTCTAAAACAGATATACCAACACATATGATACAAAATACATAAATAAAGTAATAAATAAAGACAGAAAATAACGATAAATATCTGACCATTATATAATAACAATATAATACAATAAACTAAAGAAGCCATTCAAAATCACAATTCACAATAATGATAAAAATCTTAAATATTAAAACATTATTCATAAAACTACAAAATACAGATGTTAAAACAATATCGATCTGTGAAATTCCTGTCACACAAAAAAATCATTAATATCATAATAAGATTTAGCATAATAGCATATTTTTTAGTATAATTTTAAACTTTAAAATCTTCAACATTTAAAAAATTATTTTGTAATTTATTGTAAAATGTAATGCATATTTACAATGTAATGGACTCTTTTCTAATCACACAAAATTCTAAACACGGTAAATCAATATTTATCTGTTTTTCGTATCATATTTGTGCTGAACACAAAAATCATCAAAAAGGTGCTTGGTGGTAATGCATAATAATAATATTAAAAGGTTTAATAAGTATACAAAAGCCATACTTAACATTCGAAGTTCTAAACCTGTAAGTTGACATAAAAATAACATTCACAATGGGAACTTCAATGAAAGATTCTTTAAATATAAATGTTTCATTAAACTTCTCAAGATCAGGATGGTTAATATTGAATTTAACAACTAAACAAGAACCTCCGTGGCTACAATTATCTCAACTGTAAAAGGAAGAAATTAGAAAATTAAATATTTTATTTAAAAATTCAATATTTTTTTGTTCTCAACATATGTACATTAAATCAAATTACAGAAACACCTTTGGATATATCATTTAATATTTCACATAGTAACAATCGACAATGAATATTCATACTCAATATCAATCAGGTCTTTGTCTAACCATCTGTGTTAGGGTAAGTCTTACAGTTTTATTGACTGCTACATGATTAGTTTCATTACCTTATTTACAGACCTCGTATATGTAATATAATATATATATATATATATA